>OX376169.1:5007500-7507500 GCA_947363495.1 Euzophera pinguis
GGAATCGTTATAGCAACTAGAAATATAAGTATAATATCTAAAAGTATTACTGAGATGGAAATCAATTAATAAACATGATGTAGTACAAGCTACCTACCAATAGGTATGTAGCTTTTACTACATCTTTTACGACTAATTGAAAAAGTACCTAGTGACCTAGTGACTAATAAGTCACTAGGTACTTTTTCAATTAGTCGCGCAAGTACAAAATGCGCATGGTACGATGCGACGAAGCAAGCTGTAACTCGTAACTATATTCGAAACCCAATTATATTATACGCAAACATGAAAGAATTACCCATATACATGTGCCTATGTGGTAATGCCTACTAAAACGCGTCGTTTACGCACCCTACGTATATGAATGAATTGCGCGTTCGAGTTAGTTCGTGCCATTCCGCTACCCGTCGGCGACCCGATCGTCGGTCTCGCTTGTTTAGCGCCCCCTTTTATGCAGGTGAAATAGCACTACAAAATCCGCGTACGGGCGTGTTTCGGCCGCGGAGTTGGTCTCGCTTTACAGGCGGCTCTTAAGCTTTTGATAAAATTTGCTCTATAAGTATACATTTTTTCCCCCTTAACTTTTTTGCGCCAAACTATATTTATGTTTCTCCCAATGGTTGACTGGTAGAGAATGCTCTTATCATTAAGTCGGCCAATTGTTATAAGTATATCTGTACTTTGTGGAACAATAAAGTTTTAATTAATAAATAAATATTAGTTAACTTGGACTTGTCGAACGTTCGTTTTTTGAATAAGGGGGAATAATCTCAACGCGCTAGTGTGCATACCTTAAACTTAGCAAAACATATTACTTACCTAAGTAAAAAGTAGCAGGGTTCGAATCGTCTACTTTTGTCGGTCCTACACATCAAATAGCCTTCGAGAGGCGGGGCGAAGGCGCCGGGTGCTTCTATGAGGCGGTCGCCCGCGTCCCCAGAGCACGCTCGACCGTAGAACAAAATTTGCGGTACCTGTGAACAAGATTCGATTTTAAGACTAGCTTTTTATCCGCAGGCGTTATTATATTTTACGGTTTTTCGAGATTAAAGCTACTCTTGTGTAGTACACCAATGTATGCAAAATTTCAGAAAGATTAATTCAGTATATACAGCGTCAAGAGGTAACACACATACACAAACTCGGTTTCGCCTATAAATTAGTTGGGATAACTTGTCTCCTACTCTTGTCCCAATATTTTATGTTTAAATGGAAATCTATGTAAGTTTTGTCAACTGTGCAATCCTATAAGGTCTTTTCGGGTTATGTTTAAAATAACACGTACATAGATACGTATAAATTAATTTTAAACGCCAGAAATGAAATATTAATATTTTATAGCAAGCTTAATAGATGCAAACGCCCTATAGATTACATATTAACTGTAGATAAACTTGAAAGTAACAATAATTATTATCATGTCAGTAAACTTTAGTGTTATGGCCACCTTCTGGCCAATAACAATATTAATAAATGAGAGATAATCATATCATATAACGTAGTAATGATTTAACTTATCAAAGTTAAATCATTACTACGTTACTCTTATCTCAAGCACAACCAAGGTTACTTAGGTAACCAGGTGTAAATGAAATAAAAAAACATTAAATATAATTCATTGAACTAAATATTTATTATTATTAAAAAAATTGCAAGAACCTCTTAGACTGTGAAAACACAAGCTGACAGGTAAAAAGATTTTTCAGGGCCCAGTATTAAATAATGACAAATCACCAGGCAATAGAGGTGGCAAAGTATTAGGCATTCATTCATTCAATATAGTGCAGTGTTAGCCATTTCAATTGAAAAAAAGAAGGACCTAGTATTAAAAAGTCTATTTAAAAATGTGGCAGCAAACCCTGCTCGATATCTGCAGCGGGGAAGTTTCAACAAATTCACATTCTATGTTGCCTACTATGTCTAACACAAAATAACATACCTGTTTATCTTTCCTCTGCCTGGCAACAGCAGCGGCCAGCTGTCGGTGACTTAAACCCATATTCTTAAACCTTCACTCAAACTCAACTCAACCTTACTTCACCTCATTGGAATGATTAGTCGTCACAAACTTCCTAACTTGAGATGATTTCTCATTGGAGGTGAGTATCGAACTGTCAAATATGAGGCGGCCTCGAAAGTGGTTATATAAATCAGTTTTTTGCCAATTTTTGCCTAGTTGAATACTTAATTTGTTTATTTTAAACTCTATTTGTATTTTTAAATTTTTGTGCTTTGGATTGTTCTTATAACCTGTGTCTTTCCTCATTGGAGTTTGTTCAAGCAACCAATTATGAATGTCATTTTCAAGGAAAGTTCCTTAAGGTGTCCTCCAATGAGTTTGAGTGAAGGAAGTCCTTAAAGTTATGTTTAAGAATACGGGTGTTAACGGGAGCATGGCGGTCGTGACATCCGCAATGGGGAGGTTCGCACGCTCCATTCCAGTGAAGATGCGAAACGGGAGCCGAGCGAGGCTTCTGCGGTCACTATTGAACATGGATGTTGCCTTCTACGTTTATAAAGAAATAACATACCCGTTTCTCTTTCCTCTGCCTGGCAACAGCAGCGGCCAACTGTCGGTGACTCAGCGGGAGCATGGCGGGCGGTCGTGATATCCGCAATGGGGAGGTTCGCGCGCTCCATTCCAGTGACGATGCGAGACGGGAGCCAAGCGTAGCTTCTGCGGTCACCACTGAACATGCAATGTTGCCTGCTATGTCTACCACTTGGATGTACTGGCAATCTGGACCGACCTGTTTATTTATAACATTTTATTTCAAATAATTTTATACATTGCCCATTGGACAATTAAGATACATAATTTGGCTTTTTGTATTTTACCACCTTTCATTAAAAAAAACATATTAATGTATGTAACATTTGTTATATTTAATAATGTTATAATTCTGTCATGCTTCTATTTTTTTCTATGCTGTGGAAGTATGGCTTGTATTATACGAAACAACATAGTAGTTTTATATCATACCATATACACAATGCATGACAACATCAACCAGACATCTTGATTAATATGTCATCTGTGTGTTTATCTCAATTAAGCTAATATATGCAATTTGATTAGTATCATTCCTACATTATTAATGAGATGCACAATTCCTTCACATGACTGGAAATAAATGAGCTCTTGCCTTGGCTGCACCATGTTGTTCACAGTCAGGTTTTTCAAAATTTGTTAAGTATCTACACCTATATCTTAGCACAATTATATCAATACTGGTTGGCAGAGGTATTTTCCAATTTATAATTGATTCTATTTTATAGAAGTTAAGTTATGCATATATAATATAAATAATATTTTTAATGTTTTGTTTAACTGGGAAACACACATGGACTATGTGTAGGCCCAGTTTGTAAATCTTCAATTGTTGTGTAAAAACTATAACTTACAGCTACAGCATCTAATTCATTGTGAGGCAGGCGGCACAACATGTCATACTCCGTGCCACCCTGTCTCACGCTCGCCACATACAGTGCATAATCAGTGATGAAAACCAACAATGGCGACCATGAACCATCTTCCATGTTATATGGCGATTGTACCTTCAACATCTGAAAGCAATTGTTTCATTGTATAATACTGCAAAATAATAGTGTAAAATAATATATTATTAGAAGAAAATTTGTCCATCCAGTCTCTCTGTTTGTTATTTATTATTTATCCATACTAATAAGTCTGAAGGTCTGTCTATTACACTTTTACAGCCAAATTGCTGAACAGATTTTGCCAGGGTCTCCAACTATATCCATACCAAAATTTGGTAATAAACATAGGTTTGACTTTTTGACCCAGGCAAATCCGCGAGAAACAGCTAGTAATTATTATAGAAGACCAGACCAGATAAGTTCAATAGATAATTACCCTGTGTAATGTTTCATTGGGATATGAGAAAATCTGCAGCCTCAATTTTTCACTACATTCCATGGCTACATTATCTTCAAAACTGTCGAAATATGAAGGTTCATCGGCCGTAAGCAGTCTTACAGATAACCTCTTGTTCTCTATCACCTCCTTGTCTATTAGACGCGACATTCTCTCAGCAGAGTAGTGGAATGTATTCGATATGTCTTTAAATGGAAATATAATGCTCGGGAAATGCTTCTCCATCCTCAGTTTGAATTGGAAAAATTTGTTATTTTTTATCTTCATTTCTAAGTCTTTTCTTTGACAAACATTCTTCAGATATCTATTTAACATTGCAGACTTATTTGACTGTAGTTTATTGTTGGCTGGACTGTCGAAAAAGTCATCATTGAAATCATCAGCACCCTTCAAAGTGGAGTTATCAGTATTTGAGCAGTTGTCACTATTATTAGCCGGTGTTTGCTCCTCATTTAGTTTCTGAACTGTGGATGTCAATTTCCTGCTGTATCTATTTACATTCTGTTTCTTTGGTGATGACAAATGTTTTGAAACACCATTTTTTTGTTCAGTTTCATCTTGAATATTTTTACTGAACTGTCGTTTAGGGGTTGAAGTCCTGCTAGATGTTTCCATATCTGATTTACTTGGATTGAGATCATATTTGCTAGAACTTGAAACAAGCTCCTTTACCGGGGTAGTCTCTGGAATAGGAACAAAGGTTTCTTTAGGAGCATCAAAGGCAGTTTGGAATGTGTCATGTACGTAACTGTAGGAAACTCCTTTATGCTCATAAACGGTGCTTTCACAATTCACAACATATTTGGTAATAGGTGGAAAAGCATCAGGTTTGTTCGTAGACCTCTTATCTAGTTGGTTCTTCATATTTAGTGTCAGTTTGTGACGAGGTGATCCCTGCTTGGGTGTTTGGTCTCCACCAACATAACTTTTGGATGTTGCTACTACCTCTTTTGTTTTCTCAGATATCAAAGGCTGCCCATTCAGGTTTATCTCCACAAAGTCATCCTCATCATCTATTTGAAATCCTGAATCTAAACTTTTGGATAACTTTTTATTTTGATTTGCATCACAAGGCAATGCTTCCACAACATTATTGAGTTCTATACTTGTTTCAGGGAGACCTTTTTGAGGTGCAAAATTGAAATCAAAGTTTTTGTAGAAGCTTTTCAGAGAGCCTATAATGTTGTTTGTATCTAGCAAGCTTAAGACTTTCTTGTTTGATTTCCTTTCCTCAACAACATTGGTACTAATATAGCGTCTTTTCTTTAGAACAGATTTGACAGTGTTGGGACTCTGGGCAACTTCTAATGGTTTTGTCATGCGATCGTGAGACTGGTCAATATCAGCCTCAGAGAAATAAGTCTTTCTCATAAATGGTACATGACTCTTATTTTCAAAGCCATCACAGGAGTATGATTTCTGTGCTTTTTCACACTTTCTTTGTAAAAGAGTATTCTCAGTTTTGTTTGAGTTGGAATGTGAAGACAATGAATCACTAGAAGATGTTTCAGAATCACAGCTAAAATTAGAGTCTGAACTATTTGAATCACATCCATAAAGCTTCCCAGTTGGTCTAGTATCATTGTTATTGTCTTTGTCTGTATTATCCTGATTGTCTTTATCCTGACAATACTCAAAAATGCCACTTCTGTCATTTTTGGAATCTCCATAAGTAAGAATATCAGACATTGTTTGTTGAGCCACATCAGCTGCGAATTTAGGAGCTTGATCTCCAGAAGCACACCATGAAAATCTATCAGTTGTAATATTTTTTTGCCTAAATTTATCACAGTATGAACCATCTGGACCATAAGAAACAAACCCACGCTCTATATGTATGTTGTCTGTTTTTGTGTTATTAAGTATGTCTTCATGGAATGACACTCTCTTTTTCTGTGAACTTGGCCCACTTTGTGATTTCTTGCGACATCTGCGTCTGTACACTATATCTTCTGACAAAGATTTTTTAGGTTCACTTGTCCTCAAGGCTGGCTTTTTAACTTCTTCATTTGTGACCTTTTCACTTTCTAATGCTTTCAAAACAACATCAGGCAAATTTTCGTACATACTTGATTTTTTATTGGTTTCAACTAGCAATTCGGGAACCATGTCATCGGGAATCCCAATGTTTTGATTGTCAATGTCGCTACGAGTCATAACACTGCTTGTAGTGCTTCTAATCATGTCTTGAGAGCTAGACGTTGGTGCATCATATTGGCTATCGCATGCTAGCTCCTCGGTACCTATGAGACTGTGCGACATAAGCGCTTGACTCGTCGCTTCCGAAGCTTCACTATCTAAACATAGAACACCACTATCTTCTGGAGTATCAGCTAAACTACTGGTTGTACTAGATATCAAGTGTGAGCTGCTCTGCAAGCATAATTCCGTTGGTTTCCCCGCACTATCGACATTCTCCATCTTCGCAAATTGTAATGTATCTTCAACACCATTCATCACTGCTGTCGCAACAACAGTGTCGTCAATTTTGTGACGACGTTTGGTTTTATCGATCTCATAGCCTTTTATTTCACTAGCCTTGTCTACAGACATGGTTTTTTGCAAGGCGTTTACACCACTTTATTTATTTATTTAAAAAAAGATAACAATAAACGCCACATGAAATCGACTATTCATTGATATTTTTTTATGATTTATTCGCAATACTCGCACAAAATACGACACAAAAATGCGATGAACACACAGAAGCCATCTTGAACTTTTGACAATGACCGTAACATATTGACAATGACAAATGTTGACAGCTAGTCATGACAAGTAAGAAACACAGATCTCTATGATTCTGCCACTCGCAGAATATTCCGAGCCCATACTGACTATCGCCTCTAAACGCAGGGCAGAAACGAGTGAACGAGATGACGCAATACAACGTGTAAAGCAACATCTCGCTTGCTCACTCGTTTCTGCCCTGCTATAAGAGATGAGAGTAAGGCAATGCATGTGCAATATAAAATCAATTTATTACCGGAATAGAGAATCTAGGGCTACAGCGTTAATACATATTTGTCTAGGAATGAATATTGAGGGTTTGACTAATTCGGACGTCAAAAAGAAAATAAAAGATAAACATTGTACTTGTACGCATTATGGCTGGTTTACACACGATCCAGTGCTTTCACGAACACGATATTTACCCCACACACGCAAACCATTTACTCACACATTCAAATAATTGTTTGTATGTATGTGTCCGTGAAAGCACTGGATTGCCGGCACTGGATCGTGTGTAAATCAGCCATTATACTTTAATGCGACGAACGTATTGTCTGTTACCTCAACAAAGCAAATAGCTACTGGATTCAAGCCCGGCGCGGCCGCCGCCAAATTTCACTGGATCGGCGGGGCCAGTTCCAGCACTGGATTGCTGGCGATCCAGTGCTTTCACGGACACACACATACAAACAATTATTTAAATGTGTGAGTAAATTGTTTGCGTGTTTGGGGTGGATTTGGTGTCCGTGAAAGCACTTTATCGCGGCACTGGATCGTGTGTAAACCAGCCATAATGGCGGCTCGCAGTGCTGCCCCACGTACGAGCCGAGACGAGCTACGAGCAAGATTTCAGACCGGTTGGATCGCCGACGACTTGCGCGACGGTTTTAAAGTACGCGTATTTACGGTGACACACGGGCGAAAAAGGTCGTCGAGCCATAAGTTCACGTACTTATACTCGCACGTCTATCACCCACTTTACACATTTGGCGAGTGGTCAAGACCATAAAGCAACCCCTAAAGACCAAGGCGAGGCCCGTAACATAGGCCAGTAATACCATAAACTAAGAAAAATTGTAAAATCTATGAATAACACTGTAGTTGTGCCATTAGGAACACTTATCTAGGATAGCACAACTAGTTGTGCATACCAGTTGGTCCATGAGGAAAACGTGCGCTCTTGGCTGGGTGGTAGGCAAAGGCCTTCCCACACGAAGAAAAAAAATTGGTCTTATTATTTATTATTCACAAACAAAGAAGGCGATACTTAGTAATGTTGGTCACCCGTCCCTGCCAAATGCAAAGTATGCAAGTAATATTTGAGTTTCTGATACTTTAGTTACCTGTAAAGTTACAACAAAAAGGAATTACATGCATACAATTGGGCGTTCTACAAATTTTTATTTTTTCTTTCATATCAATATTTTTATTTCCAGAAACAGAATTATGAAAGAATTTTTGTAATCTGTTCAAAAATAAATAAGTTATAAGTCTTTGAAATTAGGTGGAAGGGGAAACTGTCAAAAAACAAGAAAAGGATGCACTATGTGAGCTGTGACGTCACTGCCACTCGGTTTCTTGCGTACAAAAGAGATAGCAAGACGTTCCCACCACGCTCCCACTTTTCTTTTAGACAAAACTTTAAAATCGAATTAATGCCTTAATTAACAACCAATTTTGTTGTTGTTTTCAGAATCGATTACTTTTTAGTGTATATTTTGTTTAGTTTATCAATATTAACCAAGTATGAATACAGTCAAGTAGCCTATTATTTCAACTCGACAAGTGAAGTGTTGGTCAGTAGGGCTGACTTCTACCAGAGCGGAATGTATGCAAGTAATATTATGCTCTAACAGAGGCTCGGACACCGGCCAAATGGAGCTTTTGATGCTTTAGATACCTGTAAAGTTATAATACAACATAATGAAATGCATACGATTTTTTCAAGTACACAAGTGAAGAGTTGGTCAGTACTAACTTCTATACAAGTACTACTTTTATGCAAGTAATATTGTGTTCTACCGGAGGCCCGGATACCGGCCAAATTGTGGATTCAGACGCTTTAGTTACCTGTAAACTGTAAAGTTACAACAAAATAAAATAAATTCAATAAGATCTTTTTTTTTTTCGATAAGTAGTAGTGTTGATCAGTAGGGCTGGCCTTTGCCAGAGCAGAATGTATGCAAGTAATATTGTGCTCTATCAGAGGCCCAGACACCAACCAAATGTAGCTTCAGACGCTTTAGTTACCTGTAAAGTTACAACAACATAAAATAAATTGATAAGATCTTTTTCTTCTCGACAAGTTGTGGTGTTGGTTGAACACTGCCAGAGCAGAATATATGCGAGTAATATTGTGTTCTAGCAGAGACCCGGACACCGACCAAATGTAGCTTCAGACGCTTTGGTTACCTGTAAACTGTAAAGTTACAACAAAGTAAAATAAATTGATTAAGATCATTTCAACTCGACAAGTGAAGAGTTGGTCAGTAGGGCTGATCTCTGCCAGAGCAGAATGTATGCAATTAATATTGCTCTTGAAGAGGCCCGGACGCCGACCAGTTGTAGCTTCACACGCTTTGGTTACCTGTAGACTGTAAAGTTACAATAAAATAAAATAAATTGATTAAGATAAATTCAACACGACAAGTGAAGAGTTGGTCAATAGGGCTGACCTCTGCTAGAGCAGAATGTATGCAAGTAATATTGTGCTCTAGCAGAGGCCCGGACACAGACCGAATGGAGTTTCTGATGCTTAAGTTACCTGTAAAGTTACAATAAAATAAAATAAATTGAATAAGATCTTTTTTGTCTCGACAAGTTGTAGTGTTGGTCAGTAGGGCTGACCTCTGCTAGAGCAGAATATATGCAAGTAATATTGTGCTCTAGCAGAGGCCCGGACACCGACCAAATGGAGTTCCTGATGCTTAAGTTACCTGTACAGTTACAACAAAATGAATGAATGCAAGTAATATTGTGCTCTAGCAGAGGCCCGGACACCGACCAAATGGAGTTCCTGATGCTTAAGTTACCTGTAAAGTTACAATAAAATTAAATAAATTTAATAAGATCTCTTCTTCTCGAGAAGATGTAGTGTTGGTCATTAGGGCTGACCTCTGCTAGAGCAGAATGTATGCAAATATTGTGATCTAGCAGAGGCCCGGACACAAACCAAATGGAGTTTCTGATGCTTAAGTTACCTGTAAAGTTACAATAAAATAAAATAAATTGAATAAGATCTTTTTCTTCTAGACAAGTTGTAGTGTTGGTCAGTAGGGCTGACCTCTGCCAGAGCAGAATATATGCAAGTAATACTGTGTTCTAGCAGAGGCCCGGACACCGACCAAATGTAGCTTCAGACGATTTGATTACCTGTAAACTGTATAGTTACAACAAAATAAAATAAATTGATTAAGATCATTTTAACTCGACAAGTGAAGAGTTAGTCAGTAGGGCTGACCTCTGCCAGAGCAGAATGTATGCAAGTAATATTGTGCTCTAACAGAGGCCCGGACACCGACCAAATGGAGTTCCTGGTGCTTAAGTTACCTGTACAGTTAAAACAAAATAAAATAAATTGAATAAGATCTTTTTCTTCTAGACAAGTTGTAGTGTTGGTCAGTAGGACTGACCTCTGCCAGAGCAGAATATATGCAAGTAATATTGTGTTCTAGCAGAGGCCCGGATACCAACCAAATGTAGCTTCAGATGATTTGGTTACCTGTAAACTGTATAGTTACAACAAAATAAAATAAATTGATTAAGATCATTTTAACTCGACAAGTGAAGAGTTGGTCAGTAGGGCTGACCTCTAACAGAGCAGAATGTATGCAATTAATATTGTGCTCTAGAAGAGGCCCGGACACCGACCAATTGTAGGTTAACACGCTTTGGTTACCTGTAAACTGTAAAGTTACAACAAAGTAAGATAAATTGATTAGGATCATTTCAACTTGACAAGTGAAGAGTTGGTCAGTAGGGCTGACCTCTGCCAAAGCAGAATGTATGCAAGTAATATTGTGCTCTAGCAGAGGCCCGGACACCGACCAAATGGAGTTCCTGATGCTTAAGTTACCTGTACAGTTACAACAAAATAAAATCAATTAATTAAGATCATTTCAACTCGAGAAGTGAAGAGTTGGTCAGTAGGGCTGACCTCTGCCAGAGCAGAATGTATGCAAGTAATATTGTGCTCTAGCAGAGGCCCGGACACCGACCAAATGGAGTTCCTGATGCTTAAGTTACCTGTACAGTTAAAACAAAATAAAATAAATTGAATAAGATCTTTTTCTTCTAGACAAGTTGTAGTGTTGGTCAGTAGGACTGACCTCTGCCTGAGCAGAATATATGCAAGTAATATTGTGTTCTAGCAGAGGCCCGGATACCAACCAAATGTAGCTTCAGATGATTTGGTTACCTGTAAACTGTATAGTTACAACAAAATAAAATAAATTGATTAAGATCATTTTAACTGGACAAGTGAAGAGTTGGTCAGTAGGGCTGACCTCTGCCAGAGCAGAATGTATGCAAGTAATATTGTGCTCTAGCAGAGACCCAATGGAGTTCCTGATGCTTAAGTTACCTGTACAGTTAAAACAAAATAAAATAAATTGATTAAGATCATTTTAACTCGACAAGTGAAGAGTTGGTCAGTAGGGCTGACCTCTGCCAGAGCAGAATGTATGCAATTAATATTGTGCTCTAGAAGAGGCCCGGACACCGACCAATTGTAGGTTAACACGCTTTGGTTACCTGTAAACTGTAAAGTTACAACAAAGTAAGATAAATTGATTAAGATCATTTCAACTTGACAAGTGAAGAGTTGGTCAGTAGGGCTGACCTCTGCCAAAGCAGAATGTATGCAAGTAATATTGTGCTCTAGCAGAGGCCCGGACACCAACCAAATGGAGTTCCTGATGCTTAAATTACCTGTACAGTTAAAACAAAATAAAATAAATTGAATAAGATCTTTTTCTTCTAGACAAGTTGTAGTGTTGGTCAGTAGGACTGACCTCTGCCAGAGCAGAATATATGCAAGTAATATTGTGTTCTAGCAGAGGCCCGAATTCCAACCAAATGTATGCAAGTAATATTGTGCTCTAGCAGAGACCCAATGGAGTTCCTGATGCTTAAGTTACCTGTACAGTTTCAACAAAACATAATTAATTGAATAAGATCTTTTTCTATTTAACAAGTTGTAGTATTGGTCAGTAGGGCTGACCTCTGCTAGAGCAGAATGTATGCAAGTAATATTGTGCTTTAGCAGAGGCCCAGACACCAGCCAAATGGTGATTCTAATGCTTCTGTTAGCTGTAAAGTTACAACAAAATAGAATGAAATGCATAACACTGACCTTGACTTTTTTCGGAGTAAAAAATATCTCTAGAGCAACTATGTGTTGCTGCTCGCAGAGTGCCAATGCTTGAGTTTTTTCCAATGTGAAGTAACATGTTTATTTGTGACCATTAGGGGTTTGTATTGTAGTATGTGAATATAGCAAAGTCAACAAATAAGTAAATAAATTGTTAAGGAACCCAACAAATCAGATTTAAATAAGAGTGAGAAAACAGAAAACTTTTGATACGGATAACTTAACTCTACTTACATGTGGAAAAAAATTATTCGTTGTTTGTACTCCCGATGTATTTTGTGTTTATTGGAATTCCATATCTGTGAATATATTATTTTATTTTTTTCTAATTTGCGCTTGGTTGGAAAATAAAATAATTTAAATTAGGTTTATACGCGTCTAAATTTTCCAAACAAAAACAAACAAACAATAGTGACATAAGTGTGACAGGACAGTTAGAGTTGAATGTTGCCATAGCGATGATCATGTTACTATCGTGACCACGAAACAATTGGCTAGTAAACTTTTTCATGAAAATGTCTAATTTGTAAACCATTTCGAGGAATAGGCTTAGGGAACAGATTACATTAATCAGATCTTTAGTTAAGCAAGTATTTTTTAAGAAAATCGCAGAAAACACAATGACTTTCATTTTTTAGCAAGGTTGACGTATGACGTAGCCGGATAAATTCCGGCTATTCACATTTAATTTTTTAGGTTGGCAGCACAGCGTAGTGAATAAATATTTTTTGTTTGGTAGCGCTAACTAAGTGCTTCACGTACTTGTCACCCATGTCAAATGTCACCTCTGTTCAAGTAAACATAACCTAATTACATTCATTCATACATTATAATGAAGAAGCGGTGTCCAATTATTGAAAAATCAGATGTAAACGGATGAAGAGACTGCCGTAAAGTCCAATAAACAGGCCAATATGCAATAGATACGAGAAATGGGGTACCTAAATATTTGGCGATTGTAAACAAACAAGAAACCAACTCGCGGCTAGCGGTCGTTCTTGACTTTGACATTAGACACTGACATATATATTTTTTAATACCTTAGTAAATTTTGCTTTCTTGCAGTTCGAAATGGCCATTATAGCTGCGTGACGTCATCACTATAAAATCTTTAAAATTAAATAACAAAATAAATATAATTTTAAGAATTTTTTCGTTTAAATTGTATCTCCGAAATAGTCTATTCTATCAATAAAATATATAATATACACAATTAATTTTTTAGTTGACTAGCCAATGGGCTAGTAAACTTTTTTATGAAAATGTCTAATTCGTAAACCATTTCGAGGAATAGGCTTAGGGAACAGATTACATTAATCAGATCTTTAGATACGCAAGTATTTTTTAAGAAAATCGCAGAAAACCCAATGACTTTCATTTTTTAGCAAGGTTGACGTATGACGTAGCCGGATAACTTCCGGCTATTCACATTTAATTTTTTAGGTTGGCAGCACAGCGTAGTGAATAAATATTTTTTGTTTGGTAGCGCTAACTAAGCGCTTCACGTACTTGTCACCCATGTCAAATGTCATCTCTGTTCAAGTAAACATAACCTAATTACATTCATTCATACATTATAAAAAAGAAGCGGTGTCCAATCATTGAAAAATCAGATGTAAACGGATGAAGAGACTGCCGTAAAGTCCAATAAACAGGCCAATATGCAATAGATATGAGAAATGGGGTACCTAAATATTTGGCGATTGTAAACAAACAAGAAACCAACTCGCGGCTCGCAGTCCATCTTGACTTTGACATTTGACACTGACATATATATTTTTTAAGACCTTAGTAATTTTTGCTTTCTTGCAGTTCGAAATGGCCATTATAGCTGCGTGACGTCATCACTATAAAATCTTTAAAATTAAATAACAAAATAAATATAATTTTAAGAATTTTTTCGTTTAAATTGTATCTCCGAAATAGTCTATTCTATCAATAAAATATATAATATACACAATTTATTATTTAGTTGACTAGCCAATTGAAATCTTTATATATATATAGGTACATGGAACTAAAGGTAAAGATGGAAGCCAACCGGCATACAATAGGCTGGTTCAAGAAAATTTGACCTTTTTTTTTTAACGTAGGGGAAATGCATTTACGCATAAAGTGTGGGACTCCCAGGTCTGCCAGCCTGGACTACCCACTAAAACCCCTACGGCGTTTCCGCACCGGCTGTTGAGGGCGCCATGGGGTCGCGTTAGCATTCTACCACAACGCCCTCCAGCCATGGCCTTTCTGCCCCGTCCTTTGACCATTCGGCCCCCTCCCCAAAATCGGACAGTGGCCCATAAATGGACCACGCCCGTCCCCCAGACCCACATCCATTCGCCGTCTCATCATAGACGGCGCGCGGCGGTGGAGTGGGCTGTTGGCAGAAATTGGCCGACAGTCAACAAGACCCCGACTACCAGGGAGTTATTAACTGTCACCCAGGGTGCACCGTCCCGAATCCCTTGTCACCCCGCCCTCTCACCGGATCCCTGGGATCAAATGAGAATGCAAAGCTTTCAAAGGACCGGGCACTCGAGGAGGTTCCCTGCCCTGCACCCCAAAAAAATTTGACCTGGAGTAACACATATTTAGTACACATATAGTATACAGAAATAAATAAATAAATGTACTATAATACCTCAAATAATGATGTAAGATAAATTTTAAGACCTAACGTAACATCTCACATCATTCACCCCCATCTAGAAAATGCTCTTTCACTAGTGCTTTAAAACTCGCAAGAGTTTGAGTTCAACAATTATTTGCTACTTAGGTATAACTATATAGTTATCTTTAGTTTCGTCTGTTCATATCAGAATATGTCTGTGGTTTGAATGGATCTTAAAACGTTCCTTTCTCGATAGTTCATATCATAAATCCATAGTATCATAACTAAGGATTCTGCACGATTTGTTCTATCTTGTGGGTACTATCGTATCACATCAATACTATAACTTATTTTTAGCTGTTAATACTATCGTAAGCATAGAAATTTCAAGAATTTTCGATAGTTCTGATAGCCTTAAAAATAAATAACTGATTTTCAAGGCTATGATAGTATCTCGATACCATTACTATCGCTATCGCAACTACACTACACCATCCATATGTCAATGTCATCTCATCATCTGTTAATGTATTGTTTGTCACACGCACGGATTTTGGAGGTTAAGTTGTGTGATGTTAACTTTAGACATTTATTTCTAATTTGTGGATGTGATTTTGTTACCCTGTAATAATTTGCGAACTGTGTTAAATGTTTACTTAAAGTTTAGTGATAATGTGCAATTGCTAATTTTCAAACGGAAACATGGAATGCCGAATAAGTAGCATTTATTTTGTAATTATTCTCTGGATACTAACGAACTGTTGTGAAAGTGCCAAAATAAACACGCCAAGGGTACTACTACCGTGGTTCGAGAATAAAAACGTTAATTTTACTTTTGAAATAATAGAAGGTGGCTGCTATACTTGGTAAGCATTGTTATGAAACGGTTACATTTATCATAATGCATTAGGAAAATCGCATGTTCACCTGAAATTGTATTTACAGGACTTTGTCTCGCGATGACATCATAGATCTCGAGCCTCTTTACGAAGATACTTGGGGTCATTGTTCGCAAGCAGCTCGTGTATCAGTGTCCAAATCATGTGTACCCCCTGGCTCTGTCATTATCTTGGCGGAGGAAGCAAATACCGGCGAGGTAAGCATCAGATACGAAAAGGCGGGAATTCATGTTTCAAACCAGTGTTGCCAATATTTAACAAAGTATGTATATTGATATTTTTCTATCAATAAATTATTAGGAGAAAATTGTTGCTCTCATTGGGCTTAACATTCTGTGCAAATTCTGTGCAAGTTATTCCAACATGGACCCATACTATTTACCTCTAATAGCAGGTTAGAAACAAGTGAGTAAACGAGATGTAACGCAGCAAAAATAGTCACATTACCTCAAATGATGCTTATGTTGATCCCTAAACCCTGACATTAAAAAAAAACCAGTGTTTATACATAAAAATATCAATCAAAATTTTTTATAAGTCGTACCACTGCGCACCCTTTTGTACACTCTAACCAAGATGTCGCCTTACAGCTTGTATTGCGCCATCTCGTTCACTCACTGGTTTCTGCCCTGCCATTAGAGGTGATAGTAAGGCCCCAGTTTATCAAATTGTGTAATGTGTATCTATGTATTATCCACCAGATATTGCGTGGTGATGTGAACATTGACAGAATCAGTTCCCTCCGGGTGATGAGTACAACATGGAAGCTTTATCTAGAAGAGGCACCAGAGGCATTTGAAGTTTTTGCTTATGATGAACTAGGTAAGCAAATATTATCAAAGTAGGACCCAATTACTAGGATTTCGCTATTTGTTCATTTGTTACCAGGCTGTATCTCATGAGCTGTGATAGTTAGACTGTTGAAATTTTCACAGATGATGTATTTTTGTTGCCGCTATTACAAAAAATACTAAAAAACAGAATAAAATTAATATTTAAGGGGGCTCCTATACAACATACATGATTTTATTGCGGTTTTTTGTAGAATAATGGTATAAAACATTTTTGAGTGATTCACACCTGTTGTCGCCCCCATAAGATCGCTCTTGCTACACTTAGCAGGGCACATGCACAAAACTATCATTGTTACTTGGACACCTTTGGACCAATAGTTGTCTGAGAATGAAGTTTAATTTAATTTAAAAACACATTTTTTTAATTGTTTGAACTATCAGTTACAAAATTAACCCAGCAGACATTTTGATATTGTTTAATTATTCTCTTATAGCTATTTTAATACTGTTTGGGTCTGACTGATATTTCAATATTGTTTGATTTTAGGCAACAAGTTTTCTACTCTTGAAGGGTTGAGCTTTAAATGGTCTATTGAAAATTTAGGAGACACAGCTGGTGAAGATAATTTAGTTACGTAAGTATTACTGTATAATATTTGTCCTAAAAACATTTTATTATATTAGGTCCTTACCTATATGAAATTGGCGTTTTGTATGGGAGGAACAAAATGTCGAATATTTTTTAATTTAATATATTTTTTTAATCAAAGTATGAACCATTGTTATCTATGCACTTTTGCCATCTCATAGGTAGTTCATTGATCCCTTTACTAAAAAAACCATTTGGACGGGAATCAAAAAATTCTATGAAGGTGGTTTGGACTGCCCCATCGGAGTAGAAATTTTTCCCTTGCAAGAAGTTATTAAAATTTCGAAAAAAATGGTACTCTGTTGGAGCAAGGTCCGGGGAGTACGGTGGGTGTCTTAGACATTCCAATTGAGGCTCTTCTAATTTGGTAGCCGTCTGTTGTGCAGTATGTGGTCTAGCGTTGTCGTGAAGCAGCAGTGGCGTAGAGCGATTGACCAGCCTCGGTTGTTTAGCAGCTCGCTTATCCATCATGGTTTGCAATTGCTGACAAAAGACGTCTGCCGTAATCGTCAGTTTTGAGAAAACTGTAATGAACGACACCGGCACTAGTCCACCAAACGCTTACAAGTAACTTTTTTGGGTCAATTTTCGCTTGGGGTAGGATTTGGCTGGCATGCCAGGGTCCAGCCATTGCGATGAGCGCTTCCGATTATCGTAGAGAATCCATTTTTCATCACAGGTAATAATTCGATTAAGAAACCCTTCATTATTGTGCCGGTCAAGTAATGTAACGCAGCAGTCGACGCGCGGTTGCCGGTCTGCTTCACTCAATTCTTGAGGAACCCACCTTTCAAGCTTTTTAATTTTCCCAACTTGCTTCAAGTGGATTAAAACAGTTTTGTCACTAACATCGCAGCCTGCAGCTAACTCAGCGTGGTTTGCGATGGATCCGCTTCCACAATAGCCTTCAATTCTTCATTGTCAACTTGGGTCTCCGGCCGTCCTCGGGGCTTGTTCTGCAGGTCGAAATTTCCAGAACGAAAACGTTGGAACCAAAAACGCACAGTGTTTTCTTACGCGACACGTCCGCCATACACATCATTTACCCATCGAGCCGTTTTCGTGGAACTCGTACTCGTAAATAACGCGATATTTCAAGTTTCCATTTTGTAAACGGAGCGCCGCAAACAGAAAAAAACAGAAGAAAAAAAATCAAATGAATAACGGTTTACATAAATACATGTGGAAATAGCTGTATAAATTTGAATTTGGAATTCCTAACAAAAGAGGAGAAATTTGTGATTAAAGTGGCCAGTACGACAAAACGCCAATTTCATATGTAGTTTTAGATTTTCCAGGTAGTTTTAGATTTTTCTTTAATCACAGTTGTAAAACTTCTAAATTAAACATAGGGGCCATGGCTTGTTTTCTGATTTGTTTTTTTATTTCTAGCTTGGTCCGATGGCGTGACACAGATTATGAGGCACCTCAAGGTATAACCGATCTAGAAGCAGTAGGTCTTCGCTCGTACTCTGTCCTGCTTTATGGGCAAGCTATGGGTGAATGTCTTGTCACAGTCTGTCTTGACAAAATTTGTACGGACTTCAGACTACATGTGGTGGCCAGTGTTGTTCTTACACCCGCTACTGCTATAGTGACGCCGGGAGATACCCTAAGATACAAGTAAGTTAATAGGTCTTTACCATTTTCCTTTTGGTGTCCCTGTAAAAATACCATTAATAAAAAAAATCGAGGATAATGGTTTTAGCTTTCTCTAAGCTCTGAAAAACCTGATCACCATGTAAATTGTTTATTTTAAAAAAATATGTACCTGTCATTAATTTTCCCACTAGTTCCATTGACCTATCATATTTTTACAGGGTCGTGAGAGCGCGCGCGGGTCGCCTAACCATACAAGATATTTCCGAGACCCTTTATTATATGAAAGTACCTGACACAAGCATTGCACAACTAGAAGACAGCATTAGTTTAGTGCGAGCTAATGAACTTGGGACCACAACCGTACATCTTCTATCAGGATCCACAGAAGTAGCCACAGCTACATTAACAGTTGCAGAATCTCATAGTATTAAAGTTACAATAAGGCCATCTAAAATGGTCATTAGTGGGGAACCTTTCATTATTCATTGTATACTTCTTGATGAGAATGGTCATGCAATCACAGCTGGGCAAGAAGTCTTGATCAAATTAGTGGTTGACGGTGATGCCAACATTGATTTGTTGAAGTCGACAGAAAATGGTACTATATCGGATGCAGTTGCCCAAAATGCTGGTCAATTTACAGTGACGGCAACACTTCATTCTGTCGCTGGAAAGGCGTTGATCCGAAAGGTAAATTAATTTCTGTCTGTTTTTTTCTTTCACAAACTGTATGGGGTCTGGTCGTATTAGTTTTGATTTTCTTTTTTTAATTTTAGGTTGAAGGTACGACGTCTGCTATGGCCATCGATCCGTTGGATATTGTTCCGCCTGAAGTTTTCGTCGCTTGGACTGATACTATCCAGTAAGAATAACTTATTTTAATGTCTTAAATATTAAATAAGTAAGACACTTTAATAGGCTAGTTTCCTAAAAAAATATAATTAGTCTGTCAGTTAGATAATCAAAAAATATTGGAGACGTATTTTTTCTTTTGAAAATTAAACATAGAATGGTAAAGATATGGCGCATTAAAGTTCCGTGTGACGTCATAGTGTGCTACACTTTTTCGCAATATGTGACGTCACGAGCTCCCACTGCCAAACTTTGATGCGTTATATCTTTATAATTTATCGCTTAATTGACAAAAGAAAAAAATACCGTCACTAATATATTTTGATTCCCTAAATGACGGACTAATTTTAGTTACAGTCTTTTGACCCTGGAAACTAGCCTATTCCTTACTAGAAGTTTACTACTTACTAATTTTAACCAGTCATAGTAAAAGAAGAAGTTCAAATAAATGCACTTCGTTCAATAGTCTGCATTGGAATCACTTCATGTTCATGTTTCAATTTTATACTATTTTATCTGCTATTTTTAAACATGTGTAAATTAAGATGTGAATATGATTTCCATAAGATAACAAAATTAAGAAGCAAATCAAATAAGTTTATTTTCATAATTGTGGGTTTACATAAGATGTCATAATAAGTTATCCATACAATAAGATTATAGTGTCATCAAGCTTCTCATCAAGTCTTAACTTTATATGGCGAGGCTTGATTTTGACACACAGGAAACGCCTTATTGCCACTTCTATTTAATCTCTAAATCCGTGGGTACATTACACAAGCCCAATCATTGCATGAAAATTTATCACCTACAGAATATAGCACAGTACACAAATAACAATTTTATTCCAGAGAAGTACAATTAAAACACCGCGGCGGTGGCGACGAACCGGTAGTGTGGTCGGAGGTGGAGACCACGACTCAAGGAGATCTGTCGTTGACTGACTCTGGCAATGTTAAAGTGAGAGGACTGGGCGAAATGGCCGTGAGGGTGCAATTGAAGAATTACCCGCAAGTTCTGGCTGTTGGGAAGTATGTATTGCTATAATTTAACTTAGAATTATTTCCTGTTTGGTTAGGAAGTTATTTATAGGAAACTAGCTTTTTCCCGCAACTTCGCCTGCGTCAAAAAGTAGCCTATGTTTGACCCCGGGCCTTCAACTATATTCATACCAAATTTCATCAAAATCCGTTCAGCGGTTTGGCTGTGAAAGCGTAACAGACAGAAAGACAGACAGACAGACCTTTCGCATTTATAATATTAGTATGGAAGTATGGATTGCAGGCTTGAATTACCTGAAGGTTCTTCGGAAGACATGTTAAGTCGTTGGTCCTAGCTGCCAGATTAATTTCTTCAACAGCCGGTGGTTGTTAAAGAAATCAATTCGGAAGCCGAAAAATGGTTCTGAAAAACTCTGATACCAGGGAGTGCAGGGTCGATTTACTAACCCACTTGCAGATTTTGGTAATAATGTTAATGTTTAGTCAGTGATCTTATTTGGTGCGTTACAATTAATTCTGACTTATCTTTGCCTTTGTGTTTGTTTAAAATCCAGGGTATACTCGACTGTGCCGGAACTAGTACAAGTATCGAGTACTGGTCACGCCCGCGTGGGACGCCCGCATCACTTGCACGTAGCACTCACTGCAGTACATCCCGTAACTGGAAGTCTCCATAACTACCATGTGTGAGTATACTGCCTAGTACATATTCTATATCAGATAGTACTCGACCGTGGCGGAACTAGTACAAGCATCGAGTACTGGTAACGCCCTCATCACTTGCACGTAGCACTCACTGCAGTACATCCCGTAACTGGAAGTCTTCGTAACTACCATGTGTGAGTATACTGCCTAGCACGTATCAGATGGTACTCGAATGTGCCAGAACTACTACTATCTCACCGCGGTATATCCTGCTAATGGAACATCTCCATAACTACCATGTGTAAGTATACTGCCTAGTGTACTACCTAGTACGTGTAGTATAGCAAAGTACACTCTATTATGCCGGAACTAGTACAAGTATTAAGTACTGTTCACACACACATGGTACATCCACATCACTTGCACGTATAACTCACATCTCTATAACTTCTAGTATTTTACCTAGTACATTTGTTCATTAAAGTTTACTGACTGTTTAAAGACTGTATTAAATACCTTCATTACTAAAAATACATACACACGAAAGTAGAACCCTTTAATTTTTTTTTAAGACGGTTAAATAGCTCTATCCATGATATTTTCTAGAGATTTCTTCTTGTTTTTCATAGATGTAACTGTGCGTCATTTGCTGTGTCGCTTTTGGAAGGACCGGAGCCTCATAATGTGACTGCTGCGCCTTGGATCGAACCCGAAGGTACGAATACCAGTTTCACGTTCTAATGCTACCTATTTATAATTTTTTTGTTACGTAATACTGCAATTAAATATTTTTATCTGTGTAAGGACATCTCAGAGAAGTGTTTAATGTGCTGGAGTAATAGTTGAGCTAGTAGTTGTGGAGTGCAGGAGAGAAAGATAACCAAACAGTTACAGTTAGTTAAAAGTCTATTGTTTAGGTAAAGTTACAATTTGACGTTGGCTATTCCTTTCTGTGTTACTCGCAGTAGGTTTGAATGCACTCTAAATATAAATATTGTGAAATTCAAGTATTACGCGCGAGCCGTGGCGATCGCCGCGTAAGCAAAATTAAATTATGTACAGTAAGACCGTACAGGAAGTAATTTCAATCGAATGATCCTTGCTGGGTAACGAATTCCTATTAAGTTATTCTTAACCAAACGCAATAAATAAATAACTCTTTCTTGCACCAAATTGGCTAGTAAACTTTTTCATGAAAATGACTAATTCGTAAACCATTTCGAGGAATAGGCTTAGGGAACAGATAACATTAATCAGATCTTTAGATAAGCAAGTATTTTTTAAGAAAATCGTAAAAAACCCAATGACTTTAATTTTTTAGCAAGGTTGACGGATGACGTAGCCGGATAACTTTCGGCTATTCACATTTAATTTTTTAGGTTGGCAGCACAAGGTATTGAATAAATATTTTTTGTTTGGTAGCGCTAATTAAGCGATTCACGTACTTGTCACTCATGTCAAATGTCATCTTTGTTCAAGTAAACATAACCCTTATATAACCTAATTACATCTTCATTACATTCATTCATACATTATAATGAAAAATCAGATGTCAACGGATGAAGAGACGGCAGTAAAGTCCAATTATACAGGCCAATATGCAATAGATACAGCTTTTATTTGGAGTTCCGCAGGGCAGTGTGCTTGGTCCTACCCTATTCCTTTTATACGTGAATGAGCTGTGTAACCTGTCCCTCACCAACTGTAAAATCATTGCTTACGCAGATGACACTGCACTCCTTATTCATGGCAGAAGCTGGGATGAAGTGGCTAGACTTTCTGAGGACGCTCTTGGTGAGGTTATGAATTGGCTTCGTTCTAACATCCTGACCCTTAACTTGTCTAAAACTAAATTTATACCCTTTTCACATCATGTACCTTCACAAGCGCCACGCGTGTAAGTGATTGTAAAATTAG
Organism: Euzophera pinguis; assembly: GCA_947363495.1. NCBI lineage: Eukaryota > Metazoa > Arthropoda > Insecta > Lepidoptera > Pyralidae > Euzophera > Euzophera pinguis. The sequence goes on from OX376169.1 coordinate 5,030,470, forward strand.
TACAATCACTGCTCACACTTGTAGGCGGGATGACCGATCGGCTGTCTGTATCTGTTCGCCAGTTGAACGAGTTTCCACAATAAAATATCTTGACGTACTTGTGGATAGTGAGATGTCCTGGAAACATCATATTGACTCTGTTTCGGCACGCATTAGAAAGCTGATATTTGTGTTCAAAAAACTAAGAAATATTTCAAATTTCCATTCATTGAAATTTGTCTACTTTGCGCTTGCTCAGTCTGTTATATCCTACTGTATAGTGGTATGGGGTAACGCTGACAAGACTCATATATTGAGACTGGAAAGAGCTCAACGAGTTGTCCTGAAAGTGCTTACAAAAAATCCTATTAGATTTCCTACTATAGACTTGTACTCTTTATGCAAAGTCCTTACGGTTCGACAGCTATTCGTGCTCCAAACTGTCCTTAAAAAACACACTGAACTACCATACGATCCAAACTTTGCTGAAAATAATCGTAGGTTCGATAGAGTCTGTCAACTGGAAATCCGTTGTACAGCATTGGCAGGTAGGCATTATCATCACATCAGTGCAACACTGTACAATAGACTTAATGAGGAATTGTCCATCTACCCACTCACCCTCTACAACTGTAAACTAGCTTGCGCCAATTGGCTCAAATCCCTGTCCTATGATGCTACGGAAGACCTTATAAAGGTTGGCGAATAAATTTATAAATTAAATATTACGGTCCTCACTTTCACTACCTACCTTACACAAACGTTACTTTAAATACTCAATTTACACTTCACCCTATTACACTCACACTCACTTATACTTTCATAAACACAATTATCTATAATGAACTGATAGTATATTCTTAATAATTGAATGATTTTAATCTTGATTTCTCTAATGATGATTGATCTAATTTGAATAATGTAACTATTTTAATACTATTTACTTATTTTAATTTATTATTAATGGATTTGTTATTATTTACTTATGTACAATGTCAATTTTTGAAATTTTAATTTTAATTTTAATTTTGGAACTTCAATTTTATTTTGATTTGGTTTGGATTTTCGAGAATGATGATGGAAGTTTTTGTAATAATTTTTCACATTATTAAATTTATGTAACCCAAGTTCAATTTGATCACGTTAGTATACATAACTTAAAACTTAATTTGATTTGTCTAAATTTAATTAATTACATTCACCTTATATTTGAAAAGATAATTGATTGGTTGATTGATTTATTTGATAATTTTAAATATGTAGGGAAAATTTTTGTATTTCTGGAGGTGGGCATTGACACTCGCGACACAGTTTTTAACTACTGCGGGTGCCATCGTTAACCTTGGTTTGTGTAAACACTTTTTTGTTCCCAATAAAGATTTATTATTATTATTATTAATGGGGTAGGCACCTAGATATTTGGCGATTGTAAACAAACAAGAAACCAACTCGCGGCTCGCGGTCCATCCCGACTTTGACATTTAACACTGACATATATATTTTTTAATACCTTAGTATTTTTTGCTTTCTTGCAGTTCGAAATGGCCATTATAGCTGCGAGACGTCATCACTATAAAACCTTTGAAATTAAATAACAAAATAAATATACTTTAAATAACTTTTTCGTTTAAAACAAACAAGAAACCAACTCGCGGCTCGCGGTCCATCCCGACTTTGACATTTAACACTGACATATATATTTTTTAATACCTTAGTAATTTTTGCTTTCTTGCAGTTCGAAATGGCCATTATAGCTGCGAGACGTCATCACTATAAAATCTTTAAAATTAAATAACAAAATAAATATACTTTAAAGAACTTTTTCGTTTAAATTGTATCTCCGAAATAGTCTATTCTATCAATAAAATATATAAAATACACAATTTATGTTTTAGTTGACTAGCCAATTGTAGAAAGTACATGAATATTATTATTATCTATGATACAAAGGTGGCCTTATCGCTAGAGCAATTTCTTCCAGGCAACCAGCAGGTAGGACTTGATGATATGAAACAGGAAGGTTGGCGCAAATTAGCAATAATGCCATTACCGCCTTGAGCGTCAGATTATAACGTTGTATGTTTTAAGCCCTATTCAAACTAAAGTGCCGTAGCGTGTGCTAAAGTCACAGGCCTGCTTATGGCACTTCTACGTATTCTTATTTCTATGGGTGTCCCGTAAGTCGCGTGTAAATAAATAAATGAACCGCGAGTCAGGCACAAAAAAACGGTTCGTCGTCCGATGTAAAAACCGACGTAGGTATACAAGCGCTCTATGGGCAAAATACACGGAGCGGTCGTGAGACGGCCGAGGGTCGAATCGGGAACGCGGCGGGAATATTTTGTTTTTACCTAATTATATACTTACGACGTCATAAAAGTGGAGGACGCGAATCGGGCGCGTTTTGTTTGTTACACGTCACCGTAGCATCGGCTCCGGGATAGGGTAGTTCTGAAATAATTTTAACGAGTTTCGATTTGTTTTTCATAGAGGGCGCATGCTGCGTGTTGGAATGCGTGTGGCTGTCCCGCGGCGTGTCAGCATTACGAGTGTCACGCGGCCGAGTCGGAGACAGCGCGCGAGTGGCGATCCGAGCCGCGCCGCGCCTGCTGTGGCCCTCACATGTCGCTGCGGTCGTCGGCGCCACTCTGCCTGTATGTGTGTGTCTGTATATACAGCTAGCTGTCCTAGTGTGCCGGAGACAGCCCGCGAGTGCGATCCGAGCCGCGCCGCGCCTGCTGTGGCCCTCACACGTCGCTGCGGTCGTCGGCGCCACTCTGCCTGTATGTGTGTGTCTGTATGTAGCTAGCTGTCCTAGTGTGCCGGAGACAGCCCGCGAGTGCGATCCGAGCCGCGCCGCGCCTGCTGTGGCCCTCACACGTCGCTGCGGTCGTCGGCGCCACTCTGCCTGTATGTGTGTGTCTGTATATACAGCTAGCTGTCCTAGTGTGCCGGAGACAGCCCGCGAGTGCGATCCGAGCCGCGCCGCGCCTGCTGTGGCCCTCACACGTCGCTGCGGTCGTCGGCGCCACTCTGCCTGTATGTGTGTGTCTGTATATACAGCTAGCTGTCCTAGTGTGCCGGAGACAGCCCGCGAGTGCGATCCGAGCCGCGCCGCGCCTGCTGTGGCCCTCACACGTCGCTGCGGTCGTCGGCGCCACTCTGCCTGTATGTGTGTGTCTGTATATACAGCTAGCTGTCCTAGTGTGCCGGAGACAGCCCGCGAGTGCGATCCGAGCCGCGCCGCGCCTGCTGTGGCCCTCACACGTCGCTGCGGTCGTCGGCGCCACTCTGCCTGTATGTGTGTGTCTGTATATACAGCTAGCTGTCCTAGTGTGCCGGAGACAGCCCGCGAGTGCGATCCGAGCCGCGCCGCGCCTGCTGTGGCCCTCACACGTCGCTGCGGTCGTCGGCGCCACTCTGCCTGTATGTGTGTGTCTGTATATACAGCTAGCTGTCCTAGTGTGCCGGAGACAGCCCGCGAGTGCGATCCGAGCCGCGCCGCGCCTGCTGTGGCCCTCACACGTCGCTGCGGTCGTCGGCGCCACTCTGCCTGTATGTGTGTGTCTGTATATACAGCTAGCTGTCCTAGTGTGCCGGAGACAGCCCGCGAGTGCGATCCGAGCCGCGCCGCGCCTGCTGTGGCCCTCACACGTCGCTGCGGTCGTCGGCGCCACTCTGCCTGTATGTGTGTGTCTGTATATACAGCTAGCTGTCCTAGTGTGCCGGAGACAGCCCGCGAGTGCGATCCGAGCCGCGCCGCGCCTGCTGTGGCCCTCACACGTCGCTGCGGTCGTCGGCGCCACTCTGCCTGTATGTGTGTGTCTGTATATACAGCTAGCTGTCCTAGTGTGCCGGAGACAGCCCGCGAGTGCGATCCGAGCCGCGCCGCGCCTGCTGTGGCCCTCACACGTCGCTGCGGTCGTCGGCGCCACTCTGCCTGTATGTGTGTGTCTGTATGTAGCTAGCTGTCCTAGTGTGCCGGAGACAGCCCGCGAGTGCGATCCGAGCCGCGCCGCGCCTGCTGTGGCCCTCACACGTCGCTGCGGTCGTCGGCGCCACTCTGCCTGTATGTGTGTGTCTGTATATACAGCTAGCTGTCCTAGTGTGCCGGAGACAGCCCGCGAGTGCGATCCGAGCCGCGCCGCGCCTGCTGTGGCCCTCACACGTCGCTGCGGTCGTCGGCGCCACTCTGCCTGTATGTGTGTGTCTGTATGTAGCTAGCTGTCCTAGTGTGCCGGAGACAGCCCGCGAGTGCGATCCGAGCCGCGCCGCGCCTGCTGTGGCCCTCACACGTCGCTGCGGTCGTCGGCGCCACTCTGCCTGTATGTGTGTGTCTGTATATACAGCTAGCTGTCCTAGTGTGCCGGAGACAGCCCGCGAGTGCGATCCGAGCCGCGCCGCGCCTGCTGTGGCCCTCACACGTCGCTGCGGTCGTCGGCGCCACTCTGCCTGTATGTGTGTGTCTGTATATACAGCTAGCTGTCCTAGTGTGCCGGAGACAGCCCGCGAGTGCGATCCGAGCCGCGCCGCGCCTGCTGTGGCCCTCACACGTCGCTGCGGTCGTCGGCGCCACTCTGCCTGTATGTGTGTGTCTGTATATACAGCTAGCTGTCCTAGTGTGCCGGAGACAGCCCGCGAGTGCGATCCGAGCCGCGCCGCGCCTGCTGTGGCCCTCACACGTCGCTGCGGTCGTCGGCGCCACTCTGCCTGTATGTGTGTGTCTGTATATACAGCTAGCTGTCCTAGTGTGCCGGAGACAGCCCGCGAGTGCGATCCGAGCCGCGCCGCGCCTGCTGTGGCCCTCACACGTCGCTGCGGTCGTCGGCGCCACTCTGCCTGTATGTGTGTGTCTGTATATACAGCTAGCTGTCCTAGTGTGCCGGAGACAGCCCGCGAGTGCGATCCGAGCCGCGCCGCGCCTGCTGTGGCCCTCACACGTCGCTGCGGTCGTCGGCGCCACTCTGCCTGTATGTGTGTGTCTGTATGTAGCTAGCTGTCCTAGTGTGCCGGAGACAGCCCGCGAGTGGCGATCCGAACTTTGGAAGGCTTATTTTGTGTTCCAAATATAAGTTTGTTTCTTGAGACAAATTGTTGAGCATCATGTTCTAGAACAAGTAAATTTTAGAATCAGAATCATTTATTTATTCCTTAGATTGTTGAGCCTTAAGATTTATGTGTAGATGTTAGTTTATAATCATTTAATCTTCTTTTTTTACGTAACAGGTGATAGCAGAAGGCGAATCGTTATCGCCTCACTCCGGCGAGCCGAGAGTAGCGGACCTAGCGAGCCGCCGCGGCGTCGCGCCAACCAAACATCCCGATGCGCAGTTGTTCACTCTCTCTTGTAGAAGGGTTTGTATTTTTCATTATGATTATACATATAGGTATTTTTATTTGTTTCTCCAGAGTGAAAAACGCTAATTGTTTTTACAGAAAGGCGAAGCGCGTTTGGAACTGACATCTAACACTGAAGGCGAACAAGAGTCAGTTGATTTGGAAGCCGCGTGTGCTCCACACGTGTCGCGCGTGCGGCTGGAGCCCGCCGACACTCCCGGGAACTGTTCCCAAGGGGCCAGGTGAGACTGTAGCGATGTCTGAAATTTCACACAGGAGCACAGAATTAATAGTACTAACGTACAGAACGGACACTCACACCATCTCACCGGAAACAGATACCGCAGCTCCCCGCGCAGATGAAGGGTAAAAATCGAGAGCAAAACAATGCAAGGATGACACTTTGGCGCGCGGCCGCGACAGACAACTATGTCGTATGTCGCAGACACGATAAATAACCAACTACCAGTGACACACAAATTGACGCGCGTGCTTACGTCACCGAATCGTAGTAGTAGTAATATCGGCGCTGTTGTATGGAGTGTCCGGGAGGTCCTGTGACAGGAGTTCTAGTATCAGGGTTATTTGGAACTACTGGCCAAACGTTTAGAGTGTGTCCGTGAAACTAAACCACTTTCACTTTGTTAATTGAGGTGAGTTAATTAAGTGATTAGTTGCACGGTCAAAACACACAGTAAATATTTGGCCATTAGTTTCAAAATAACCAAGAAGCCTCACTACCATCTCTTAAAAGCAAGGCAAAAACGAGTGAGTAAGCGAGATGGCGCAATACAAGCGGTAATGCGACATCTCGCTTGATCAATCGTTTTTTCCCTGCTTTAAGAGATGGTATTAAGGTTTATGTATCCAATCAAAATGCTGGAATTTTTATTCTATTTTTAAAACTGGTTTATTCAATCTGCTTCACACAACTCCGTCCACATTGCGCCAATGTAATACGGCCTAACATGCATGTGCGAGTCAAATGCTTGTAAGTAGCTGGAGCTTTTATCAATCGTGAAGGCATCAAGTAATATTATATGTCTTAATTTTATTAAAATTTATTTTAAATGTTTGGTTTTAGAGTATGGCTACGTCCCGGCAGTGAAGTATCACTGAAAGTTACTCTATTCGACGCAGTAGGCAGAGAGTTATTGGACGAAGCAGGACCGAGGGTGTCATGGGAAACTGAGCCTTACCACGTGGGAATAGAGTACAAATCAACCGATAGACTTTTTGTGGAGACGCATCCCGAATTCGCACCAGTACCCGTACCATATAAATATTACCAGGTATTTGGTTTAAAATTGGTTATTGTGGCATAAATGTTTTTGATATTATCATACAATTGATTTTTTATTTTATTATATTTTATGTAGGCATAACTTTGAAAATAGGTAAAGCGAAAGGCGAGGCCTTTGACCACCTTAGGCTATTTAAAGTATTATGTTTGCTAGTTCTATTGGATGTATTATTATAGCAACTATTGACTAACTTAATAAATCCATACTAATATTGTTGTACCTCCGTGGTCCAGTGGTTAAGGCGTTCGCCTTTGGCCCGGGGGTCGTGGGTTCGATTCCCACGGGGAGCATACTTTGTTTAGTTGTTTCCAGTTTGGTTAGGACATTGCAGGCTTGAATCACCTGATTGTCTGATAATAAAGATGATTCCGTGCTTCGGAAGGCACGTTAAGCCGTGGGTCCCGGCCGCCATCTGGTGGTCGTTAAAGGAACCACGTCAGGGGCTGAAAGGCGGTTCCGCACAACTCTGACACCAGGGTGTACATGGTCGATTGACAATGTAACCTACACGAAATGATGATGATGACTAATATTGTAAATGCGAAAGTCTGTCTATCTGTCTGTTACGCTTTCACGGCCAAACTACTGAACGGATTTTGTTGAAATTTGGTATAAATATAGTGTAAGACACGGGGTCAAACATAGGCTACTTTTTGACGCAGGCGGAGCTGCAGGAAAAAGCTAGTAAAATTTAATCCGAATGTAGGTAGTTACAAAAATTACTATGTTCTGTTAAATAAAAATGAAATAAAAGTAACCTTTGTTTTTTTAGTAGTTTCTTTGACGTGGACTTATCGTTTTCATTGTACGAGTGATCATATTAGATTGCAGTCTTTTGTTTTTTTTTTTCATAATTAACTTGTTTTGCAGCTTCTTATGGCCACGGAGCAAGCCGTCGGTTGGAGTGGCACTCTGAGAGCGAACATTCCAGAAACCACGGCTAGTATTCAAGCGCGCGTCGTAGCACCGCTCAAATGTGACCCCGTCAAAGTAAGTCTACCCCTACGACGTCGTATTTGTTTATATTGCATTTATTATTTTTGGTTATTTGTTAGCTCTAAACGAATTTATATGATAACAATGTATCGGGCAAAACCTAGGCTATTTATAAGGTTTTTCGGAGAAAGGAAGCTTTATTCTAAGTTGTATTTATTTTACCACAGGTGACAAGTTTACAGGTTTCTAAGGTACATTTGAAAAACGAAAGCTTTATTCTTAAATATTCTGCCACAGGTGAATATGGCGTGGGAGGGAGAAGCAGTAGGCAACATTGCCCGCGTTTCGGGCGGCAGTGGAAAATACGCCGTGGAGGCACCAAAAGGAGTATCAGGCAATGTGGACGGGGCGCTGCTCACTTTAGCTGTGCCGGGCCCGGGGGCGTACGACCTAGTGGTCACTGACCTGTGTGTGCTGGGGGAGAGGCAGCTTGTTGAGGTATTGTATGAGTAGTGTGTAGTGGCTTGTGTTTAACATTGTCACTAAAGGAGTTTCGGCAATGTGGACGGGGCGCTGCTCACTCTAGCTGTGCCGGGCCCGGGCGCGTACGACCTAGTGGTCACTGACTTGTGTGTGCTGGGGGAGAGGCAGCTTGTTGAGGTATTGTATGAGTAGTGTGTAAGTGGCTTGTGTTTAACATTGTCACTAAAGGAGTTTCGGCAATGTGGAAGGGGCGCTGCTCACTCTAGCTGTGCCGGGCCCGGGCGCGTACGACCTAGTGGTCACTGACTTGTGTGTGCTGGGGGAGAGGCAGCTTGTTGAGGTATTGTATGAGTAGTGTGTAAGTGGCTTGTGTTTAACATTGTCACTAAAGGAGTTTCGGCAATGTGGACGGGGCGCTGCTCACTCTAGCTGTGCCGGGCCCGGGCGCGTACGACCTAGTGGACAATGACTTGTGTGTGCTGGGGGAGAGGCAGCTTGTTGAGGTATTGTATCATATTTGATCGTTGTTGTTATTTTGCCGTCGCGTCACATATGGCGCTAAAAGCGAAAATCATTGCATAAATTAGTCTAAAACACTTCAGCAACACATTTTTGGAGCCTCGGTTCTCCGGCATAACAATTGGCCGTGCGAATCCTTTTGTAGTGGACAAAAATAACATCATTTCTGAGCCTGTTTAAAAAAACATTACAATATTTTAAATAGGCAATAATATTCGCTAGTAAATTCAAATAGATCCAAGACTTATATGACGAATTTGTACAAACCCCCCATTTTAAGAAGAAATTTGATGATTATTTGATTTAACCATTTTATATTTTCTAGGTGGTGATAGAAGAAGTGATAACGGTCGATGTCATAGGCCCTCGAGCAGTCGGCGTGGGGGCCTGTATGGACATTAGTGCTGTAGCTCGCGGGGTTTCGCATCGGGCCTTAGCCGCAGCCCGAGGGCCCCAATGGAGGACTTCGGGGCCTGCCATAGTGAAGGATGAGAAGATCTGCGGACTTGACGAAGGAATCGCGACGATAAGGGCCTCTATTGCTGGCGTTTGGAGTTCTGAGCTTGAGGTGAATATCTCAAAATAGATTATAGCTTAGATCTAGAGATTAGTGCTCATAGGGACTTATTTGTGGCCTAAGGGCTCAGTGGAGGACTACGGAGCCAGCTATTGTGAAGGACGAGAAGATCTGTGGACTTGGCGAAGGAATTGCCACGAATAGGGCGTCTATTACTGGCGTTTGGAGTTCTGAGCTTGAGGTGAATATCGCTGGGAGAGAAATTGAAAGAACGTTAGTTTAGTTAACATGGCCTTAACAAATGTTATTAATACGAGGGTAAATATTATGCCTCGTTAACGAATTCAGCGGTTGCGAGACAGCAGCGCTGTCCGTTTTTTTCGGAATGCTGAAAAAAAATTATTTTCCACCGATAACCTAATTTAATGTGCATTTATAGTAAACAGTACAATTTGTATCAGGTGGTAGTGTTCCCGCCGCTCCACATCGTGCCTGCGCAGTCTCGCGTGCCGCCGGGCGGGCGCCTGCTGCTGCGGCACCGCGGCGGCCCGCCCGCGCACCTCGCCACGCTGCTGTACCGCGCGGTCTCACAGCCCTACGTCGAGGTAACTATATCCTGTGGCAGCTGGCAGTGCCCCGCCGCTCCACATCGTGCCTGCGCAGTCTCGCGTGCCGCCGGGCGGGCGCCTGCTGCTGCGGCACCGCGGCGGCCCGCCCGCGCACCTCGCCACGCTGCTGTACCGCGCGGTCTCACAGCCCTACGTCGAGGTAACTATATCCTGTGGCAGCTGGCAGTGCCCCGCCGCTCCACATCGTGCCTGCGCAGTCTCGCGTGCCGCCGGGCGGGCGCCTGCTGCTGCGGCACCGCGGCGGCCCGCCCGCGCACCTCGCCACGCTGCTGTACCGCGCGGTCTCACAGCCCTACGTCGAGGTAACTATATCCTGTGGCAGCTGGCAGTGCCCCGCCGCTCCACATCGTGCCTGCGCAGTCTCGCGTGCCGCCGGGCGGGCGCCTGCTGCTGCGGCACCGCGGCGGCCCGCCCGCGCACCTCGCCACGCTGCTGTACCGCGCGGTCTCACAGCCCTACGTCGAGGTAACTATATCCTGTGGCAGCTGGCAGTGCCCCGCCGCTCCACATCGTGCCTGCGCAGTCTCGCGTGCCGCCGGGCGGGCGCCTGCTGCTGCGGCACCGCGGCGGCCCGCCCGCGCACCTCGCCACGCTGCTGTACCGCGCGGTCTCACAGCCCTACGTCGAGGTAACTATATCCTGTGGCAGCTGGCAGTGCCCCGCCGCTCCACATCGTGCCTGCGCAGTCTCGCGTGCCGCCGGGCGGGCGCCTGCTGCTGCGGCACCGCGGCGGCCCGCCCGCGCACCTCGCCACGCTGCTGTACCGCGCGGTCTCACAGCCCTACGTCGAGGTAACTATATCCTGTGGCAGCTGGCAGTGCCCCGCCGCTCCACATCGTGCCTGCGCAGTCTCGCGTGCCGCCGGGCGGGCGCCTGCTGCTGCGGCACCGCGGCGGCCCGCCCGCGCACCTCGCCACGCTGCTGTACCGCGCGGTCTCACAGCCCTACGTCGAGGTAACTATATCCTGTGGCAGCTGGCAGTGCCCCGCCGCTCCATGTCGTGCCGAAGCACTCACACAAGCACCACGCGCTTTTTACTGACAACTAGGGAAGTGACAACAAGCGCGCCCTACACTTGTGTGAGTTTATTACTCACTACGCGTTGCTTGAACCTTAACTTCTATTGATAATTTATTTATTTTGTGGGTCACCGAATCACCAACGTCACCTACGTTGGTTCGGCAATGTTTTACCTTTTGCAACTTGTCCACTGTTTCAGGAAGTCGAACACTACTTCGAATGCGATGGTTTCGCACTCGATACTTTATTAGTTGCGTTTAATTTAGCCTATAAATTAAATTCCATTCTTTTACAGGTTTCACCAAGTGGTACCGTGCAGGGACTCTCCAAAGGCATTGCGAAGATAAAACTAATCGCTACCGACATTGCTAATGTAGAAATGGCTAGTGCGGAGGCTGAAGTGGAGGTCAGTGCCAACTACTTACATTTGGTTTTTTTTATTTATGTTTCATGGAATTCCCTTATCTACAATACTAACAAATGTTAATGAAACTAAGGGTGCACTTACTCATAAACAGTTATTCATTCGATACTATCCACACATTACACAAAAAAACATACTAGTAGTTCAGTGAACAGAAGAATTTGCGACCTACCTCCACATACGAGATTTATTCATAAAACGCGATAATAACTTCACCCATTTACCCTCTTTTTTTAAGTTTTTTACAGCACTTGTAGAGAACTCGACATGCGATGCTAGATATTATCAAATAATTATGATTGAAATCCGTTGTTACATCCAACTTCCCCCATTTAGCCCTCATCTTTCCCCCAATCAAAAAAGCTCTTACAAAAAAAATGTAATAAATCAAGGAAAATATGAGCTTAGTTTCGTAAGGATTTAATACAAATATTCTTTATTGCACCAAAATACAAATTTCACAAAATAATTTATTTATTTAAGGATTCGTTCAGAAATCCTTTAGCCCGGAACATACATTTTTCCGTGCAAAAGACAAAGTGGCCAGTCTCGAAATATAGACTTCGCGTAAGCTCAGTGAATAACAGAGACGGCTAATGACTGCTCGGTCGCGGCACGTTGTATCGTGATACATTCTTGGCTGCGTCAGAGGCAACCTGAAAAGTATGCCAATGTTCGCCATTAACTCCGCCCGGATCATGTTAGGTTCGGGTCCCTTGTGACGCCGACGTTTTATTTCCAAAGTTATTTTTAACAGGTAGTGCCAATATCAGCAGTCCGCGTGTCAGCGGCGACCCAGACGCTACTAGTGGGATCACCCGGCCCCGTCTGGGTTTCAGCAGAGCGCGATGGTCTGGGAGCCAGCGCTCTGTCGGCGTTGCAGCCGTCGCCACGAGTGCTGTGGAGCTTGCGGGACCCCACTGCTGCGAGGCTGTATGCTACACACGTGGACGGTGAGAGCAGGGGCACTCCATCACTCCCAACAGCGGCGAGCCCAATACCTATTAATACTATACCGATTCGGTCGTGTATTTACCTTGCCATTCATTATTTTTCTCTCGATTTTACCCTAAATCTGCGCGGTGAGATGCGGTATCTATTTCAGGTGGAAAGATGTCAGTATCCGTTCTCTACGTTAGTACTATTAATAATTCTGTGTCAGCACTCTCGATGTCAGATGGCACAAAATTACTCTCTGTCTCTTTCCTTTAATTCCTCGAACCATCGAGCGAGGTCCGATTGAGAGCCTAACAAATACAACTCGATTTTGGGATAGGCTGCTCAATCTTTGACATTGGTTTCCAACTTATAATTTCGAAAAAGTATTAATACAGGACATTGTAATGTAAATCTTTTTTTCGTGTAGATATGTTGGAACGACAAGCAGCTGAAGGTTTATCAGTGCGAGTAGTACCGCTGAAACCTGGAGTTATAGCAATCGATGTGAGAGTCAGAAATATGGGACAGGTGAGTTTCTATCTCTTTTCAATTAGTGACTTATTCGACTTTTAGATATTTATATATTTCGTCATGGAATCTTAACTTTTCGTGTTTGATGTTTTTGTTTTTAACACAATTAATATTATTTTGAATCACAAACACATTATTATATTATTTACTTGTAGCGAGTACCGCAAATTAATACTTACATATGCATTAAAAAAATATAAAAATATTTATCAAGAGTGTAAATAAAAGTATTTTTAATATTGCATCTTTAAAGGTAATTTTATTTACTTGAGAATTTATTTATGAAAGTAGATTTTACTAGTATTTAGTCTGGAAAAATCAAATCGAATGGTCCGATCTATCTAATCAAACAATAATTTCAGCTATCCGACTCACTATCCTGGGACAGCACGATCGAGATTCTAGGCATATCAGACATCCGCGCATCAGTCGATGGCTTGGGAGAACTGTCCACTGGCCAACGTTTGGCAGTGGCCGTTGGGGCGACTGTCAAACTTAAGTCTATACCCACTGCAACGTACAGAGCCTTCCAAGATGGCGCCTTTGAAGTGACGTCCGACGGCGAATTGAGAGGAATCAAGCCGGGACACGGAGTGGTCATTGTTAGCCATAAGGACGAGAGGAATAATATCTACAGGGAGAGTGTGGGTATCGTTGTAAATTGTTACTGATTTGGTGCCATTGAGCTCAAGTCACGCGGTACTGGGGACATTCCAGTGCAACTGTCAGGCTAGCCGACAACCGATAAATTAAAATCGATACCAAAATGGCGCTTTCGAGGTGACGTTAAACGGCGATTGAAAGAAATCAAGCCGGGTTCGCTAACGTTTGACAGTGCACTAAGGCTTATTGTAAAACTATTTACATAAAAATCTACATAGCCGCGTATTCAGCAGTTTTGTATCTGTACTTGCTTAAGTTGCATCATTTATATTTTTTACAAAGTTTTCCCCCCCACCAGGCTATTCACGTAGAAGTGGCAACTCCTCATTACTGCACAGCTGAACCAGTTGAAGACGAGGCTTCAGTGCGTGTCGCTCTCCGCTCCGCTATAGGCCGCCGCCTTCTCGCTCCGCAAGCTAACGTGTCCATATCCTCACTGACACACAGCAGCAAGGCCAGGTTAGTGCTGGCTGCAGTACACCTTATTGCCAAGGTCGTAAGGTCTATTTTACTCCCAATGCAAAATATGTTTTTTATTACATTGGAACTTTAAAGAAGAATATCTCAATATGTTTTTAAAATCTGTTTTCTGGTTAGTATCTAGTGTGCAGGCGACTTCAATTTCCACGATTAATGACTTTATAAACCTATAATTTTTGTTTGACAGCGCATACGGCAACGAGTTGGTGATATCTGGTTTGGAGCCATCCGGAGCGTTCATGAGTTTCGAGTCTTCGGTCGGCGGCGTCACAGTGCACGACGACGTTTGGGTCACTGGTCCCGATTCCCGCTCCGACAGAATATTTGGTAAATCATTTTGTTCCCTTAGGGCGTGATTCAAAAACGGACGGCGAAGGTTTGCGTCGCGTTAGATTTTAGATTATCGCGACGTAGCGAATAATGTGGCCAAGCTCTTTATCATAGATCGAACACGAAGTTTTATCGCGACCACGCGAACACGAATCTTCACGTTCAAGTTTGGCCGCAGAATATGAAATTGATTCCAATCACGACTGCAATGCGGTCTTGTAATGCCATTTTTGCTATGCCATAAATATTAAGTCGATTAACTGCCTAATTGCTCGATTGTTGAGTAGGTGATCGATTCCGCTAATGAACTTTGAAAGGCCACGCAACTGATATTCAATCGCGACTCAATTGTGTTGCATTTTTTTAGATATACTCAATAGTGGTATTCTGCTTAAACAGTTTTGAATCTCTATTCATTTGCGACTGGAGCGTATTTTAATGATATTACTAATATCATTAAAAGTGTAAATAAAATGAGTAACGGAATATCAGAAACGTCAAAGTGGTCATTGCGATTCAATTGTGCACTAGGTACTTAATTAAAATAAGAGAATCGACTCCTCCGTGAGATATATCGATTGCGATCGTGGAAGCAACATTCTGTATTTTCCAAATGTACGCGGGTGGTAATTTTGATCCCGACTGGTCTGGTCATGCGAATAGCTCCGCGAGCCGGTGAACGATAGTCGAATCATTCCTTACTTGTTCCGTGTTTCTTTAATCGCTCATTGAATCCGTGCGAGTTGGTTTAATTGTCGAATGATTTGCCGGCGGATCTCAAAAATCGATACTAAATGCCTGTTGTTTTCACACGGTTCGGCACGAAGTCGATAGATAGTACATCGAGTCGATTCGAGCAAATGTCGACTCCCGATGTCCCCATCACTACGACTGAACTGACAGCTAGCACACTTGCCGCCACCGGCAGACGAAATCAGATGATTTTTGGAGCGGGTCGATATTTACTCGCTATTTTTATAATTTAAAGATTTAAATCGCATTTAATACTGTTATTTTGGAGTTTAATAGTGCAACCGTCGTAACAAATATTTTCGCCGACGTGGTTGTCGTACGGCGTTATAAGACAAAAGTGTTTTCTTGGATATACATAAAGAACCCTGAAAAGGTATTTTATTTTATTTTAATTATTGTCTTATTGAGCTAAATAACCGATTAATTCTTTCATTTGGTCTAATAACTTTCTGGTTAAATTGGGGATTTTGTGACAAATTTATAATTTACAAAGTGGGTAGAATGTGTATTTTATTCACATGTGTATTTTATTAAAATTTTATCTAATTTCGGTCTTAAAATGATTTCTCACCATTGGTACACATAAATAAGCGTAGAATATATAAATTCAAATTGAAATATTTCATACAAAATCGTTTTTTTTTACAAAATTAAGTAGAGTTTTCATTGTCGGGTAACCTACCATTTGGAATTATGACTTTCTTTTTATAATTACAACCAAACAAGATTCAGCCCTAAATTTAGGAATAAACATACTCCATTATAACAAAATTATACATATATTGAAAGGGATTTTGAACAGGAATAAAACCTAGAAATTTCCAGAGCCCCGCCCTATAGTAAACCATTGTTTCATAAGCAGTCTTTTGAAAGTTATTTTGTTATTCCTACTTCAGGGTTAAAAAGAACACCTGAAGTTTCCCTCAGCACTCCCTCCGCTGAACACTGGGAGTTCTACCAGCTTCCCGAGGTGTCAGGAGTGCATACCACATTTCTTTTATTGAAGCAAGAGGACACTGCTTATACTACCGTTTTAATCTGCGATAGACATTTTTGCTTTAACTGAGGTAACCACACAGCCGAAGGCAGCATTATCGGTCAGCCAGTGCCTGCGCTTTCTACATTTTTTATTTTATTAACCTTTTATCTTATTTTTTTTAATTTAAAACTTTAAAGAAGGGATCTAAATATTGGCCATTCGATCTCCTGCGCCCCTAATTCTCTTTTCTCAATTTAATTTCATTTATTCATTTTTTTTTCAACAGAAATTATTTTTTTTTTAATTTGAGTTTTTTTGTGTTAGCTTATTTTTTGTGTTAGCTTTCAACTTCTGTTTCCAAATAAATATTGTAAAAGTTATTTGTTCTTTTATTTTAATTTTGGTACTTATTTTCTTTCAAATTTCATAGAAGACAGGAATTAGATAGCGAACCCAGGTAGTAAACATTTCAGTCTGCGACCGCCGCGCGCAGCAACCGCTGGCTACAGCGCCAGTGGTGTCGCGACTGCAGAGATTTGACACGTGTAACGTTGACGTTTTCAAAAGAGGATGTAGATAATTTAATGTTTTCTTAAACATACGCGGAAATATTGTCATTACTTTTGAATAAAGAACACGCGAAGTATCATATTTACGTAGGCAGAAAAACCAAAATCACTTCCCGGTGCGTTCTTTGAATTTGGAACGAAGAGCGCGCTGGCAATGTTGTATGAAACGGTGTGCTGTTTGAATTTAGAACTCTTTCATCTATCGTACACATTGCGTTCTCGTGGCTGTATAGCCACAGATATGTTTACCTTTCGGCACAAACTACAAAATAAAAATAAAAAATTGGCGGTAAAGAGGAGTTCGTTGTTATTTTGTTAATAAAATTAAATTTATTATGTAAAAGGCCCTTTTTTATTTCTTTGCATTTTTTAAGAAAAGCACTATATACTGTATGTCTTGGCCGAAATGACAATTGAATGCTGTAGTTGCCTGCCTGCAATTGTCTATTTCGCTGCGTTTGCAATAATGTACTATTATGCATTATGCAGCCGTGTCATGCGGCCCAGTTTGGAATCACATCTTTAGATATTAAAAGAGTCTGAAATACTTATTTGGTTTATGTTATTTGTGATTACTGATGCGTAAAACTTCTCGCAATGAAACTTGTTTGAGGGTAATGAAGTGATTTTTTCACTGCATCAGCTATGTTCAAATGGTTGTAAGCTCACAAGCGTCAGTGGTTTCTTTAACGACCACGGAATGGCGGCGGAGACTTAACGTGCCTACGCAACACGGAATCATCATTATTATCAGACAATCAGGAAATTCAATCCTGCAAAGTCCTAGCCAAATGAGTGGCAATTGAACCCTTCCGGACAACGGAGGCTTCAGGCCACAGAGATGCAAAAGCGGACAGAACTCGGAATTCAGAACTTCATATCGTTGAACTGCGCGGAACCGAATGAACCGGAATGAACGCGCCGCCGTCTCGCGCCTGTCCGATGCAGCGTTGCCGGTAGTACTATGCTGGTCATATTTTGTGTTTACTTGTGCTTAAATTGCTTCGTATTATATCAATCTGCATTGTATTTTAATTATTCTTTCAGCAACCGGCAGCTGGGGCATATGTCTCGAAGGCGTCGGTTGGCGCAGCAATTCCCAAGTTTCCCTCCACCCCGGCAGCGGAGTGACGTTAGCAGTGTTGTCGCGGGCGACCGCCGGCCGACACACGCTGCGGCTCGACCGCCCGCCCAGTACACTCACAGTGCAGCAGCTGCCCGTGCACAAGGTAACACTGTTGTAGCGGCAGTCGCTCCACCCCGCCAGTGTTCCTCTGTACTAATGAAGATTTGCATTTACTGTAGTAACTTACCCGCTGAAAGGTACTGTGCCCCTCCACGCTCAGAACCTAAAATACCCAAAGCACACCCCAGCCATTCCATACAACAGCGGCGAGCCCGATACCTATTACTACTACTACGATTCGGTTGCCTACGCACGCGCGTCCATGTGTTTGTTATTCGTAGGGTTGGGTATTTACCGTGTCTGCGTCATAGTTGCCTGACGTGAAGTGTCACCTTGCATAGTTTTGCTATCGATTTTTACCTTAAAACTACGCGATGAGATGCGGTTTCTGTTTCGAGTGGTGAAGAAGGGTGTGGTGTGAGTGGCCGTTCTGTACGTTAGCACTGTTAATAATACTGTGCCCAAAGTCCCACCATGAAACATAATGGTCATTAGTTTTACTCTTGCTCAACTTGATGATTCTGTAGTGATATTTATTATTCTTTATTAAATAGACATTATTCCAAAGTGAATAATCATAGCACGTAATTGTCACAACATTATCCTAACGTCTATCTAATCATTTTAATTCCACAGATGGAATTCGCTCCAGGAGAATGGCCCTCAGCAATGGTACCTCTTAAGATTGAAGCCGTTGGTTTGACATCGGGACCACTTTTATGTAATGAAGACCAAAAGTACGCATTAGAAGGCATACAAGTGGACTTGCCGTTCATTTGCAGAACTAAAACGCCACATACTGCCAACGCTGTTTTAGATATCATCAAGGGTGAGTCATTAACTTTTCAAATATTTCACTACTAGCTTTTTCCCGCAGCTCCGCCTGCGTCAAAAAGTAGCCTATGTTTTCATCTATATTAATACCAAATTTCATCAAAATCCGTTCAGCGGTTTAGCCATGAAAGCGTAACAGACAGACAGACAGAAAGATAGACAGACAGACTTTCGAATTTATAATATTAGTATGGATTGTTAATGTTACCCCGCTTATCCCGCGCGGCTTGCGGAACGCCCACAGAAATTAGAATATATAGTGTTATTAGCGGGTCAGTTAACTTTGGTACACGCTACAGAACTTCTACTAAATCGTATTTCTTTGGGCGTCCCGCCAGTCGCGCGGGATTCGCGTCAGTTTCAATAGAGCTTTAAAGCTAGTATCTAAGTCATAAAACTCTGTAAAATAGGGAATGAAAATATGAAACAAATTCTGGACACATGTAAACATGTAAAAAATGTAAAAACTGTCGGCAGCAAAAAGTTCATGTCTAACTTTACAAACAAACTTTTCTACAGATTATGAATGCACTTCTGCAGCTATCTGTACCATCAATATTATTGTACATGACCCTGTTTTTTAGAATGTGCTTATTTTAGAACAGTTCAAAGATCAATAAATTGACACTTTATTCTCAGGCGAGCTCGGTTGTTCTATAATCCCCGCGTACATGATAACGGAAGCTTCCGAAGTGGAATTGTGCGCGGAATGGGACACGGCACGTACTTGTACCAAAGTGTTACTGCTGCCGCCGATAAAGACTTCGCACAAGACTGTGTCGCTGTTACACCCACCGGCCGCTTTCACCGTCACAGGTATTGTCTTTTATTGTTTCCCTCGTATAAAATAGGTAACCTTTCTGCTTAAAAACAGAAACTTATAAGGTAGAATTGTGCTCGGAAATTGGACGCGGATCGTGAATTCGGGTCGCGGGACGCGCACAGAAATAAGATTCGTTAGAAGTGACGTAGCGTGTGCCAAAGTTAACTGGCCTGTTTAAGGCACTTCTACGTATTCTTATTTCTGTGGGCGTGCCGCATGGGTTTCACGTCAGTTTTAATGGAGCTTTAAGTTTGACATTATTGAATTTTTATAAAGGCATTATTCTCAATTTATCCGTATTTTTTGTGTGCTTACAAGATATATTCTTTTCAGGTCACCCGCACGCTCTAAGACTAGTCAAGCTCACCGCTTCACCAGGCGTAAAAATCGAAACTCGCACAAAAGACGGTGAAATCGAGGTCCTGCTGAAAAACGAGGCTTCCACCTGCGGTTTGGGCTTCGTCAATGTTAGGTCGAGACTGACTGCACAAGACATACGAGTGGAGGTCGAAAGGGAGTGTGATGTCGCGTGCGGGACGTTACTTGGGGCTTTGTTCTCAATCATCAAGCCTTATTTGACGACCTTAGTGACCATTGTGGCGGTCGCTGCAGCGTATATGTATAGTGAGTATATTTTTTATTGAATTTTAAGTGTGGCATAGGTATGTCAATGTTAATAGTTTCCTCTTGAGAAACGTAAAGCCGTTTGTTTAGGCTGTTATCGCCAAATGGTGTAAAATATCTGTCACCAGTATTATCCGCTGACAGGCTAGAGAAAAACGTTCCAGACAGCGTTAATAATAGATAACAATCTCCATTTATTTTTTTTAGTAATGGGTTTTACGGCCATGGATACAAGTCCTTTATAGCCTTTCTTAATTTTTCAATCTTCTTCAGTCCTACAGTGTGGTTTCGTCAAGTCCTAGTTAAGTCTTAAAGTCTAGTTGGTAGTCAAGTCTAGTCAGAAGAATCAGGCTAAGTGAAGAGGTAGAAAAACTGCATTTAGCGATTACTAGGAGCTTTTGGCAACAAGCATGGAAATCACATAAATCAAACACTGTAACACTTTCCAACACTCACGTTTGTTATCGAACACTTTGCGAATAATAATCCACCATTATTATGCACAAACACTCAAAAAACCCCAAACTTTGGAAAATAAAATACAGCGCCGATACTGCTCTTCACAGCTTCCCGCCAAAAGTCGTTCATTTTTTGATTTTATAATAAAAATTGTTTTCAGTTCAATCGCGGCTACAACATAAAGGCCAGATCCGCATGCCCGTAGAGCCGATGCAGACGTCAGTGTCAGCCGGACCGGGTTCGCCGGACCTCAGTCGCTCGCGGACGTGGTCCCGCAGCCCGTACTCGGTCCGCGGTCCGACCACGCCCGTCTACGGGGACCCCAGTGTGCTTCCTGACCAAAGCTTCTCACCAAACTCCAGTCGGATGCACTCCACTTTCTTCGGATTATAGTGTTGTGTAGTAAAATTCTAAATTCGAACTTGATTTCGGATTAGTGTTGTGAAATGTAAATTAGTTTTCGGTGACACGTGATAGATGTCAGCACTTTAGTGTTGGGTCTTAAAGCATTGTGATAGGTTATCAATTTATCAGTTCCAGATAGTGTCATATTCAACTTTAATGTCAATGACAATTAAGTAGACGAAAAAGTTCAAAAATTGAAAAAGTAAAGTTAAGGCATGATGTATAAGTCTTATCGACCTGTTTTTATACCATTGTGCCTATTATAGTGAGGTCTGTCATTTAAACATGAATCGAAAATTATTCGTCATGCCTATTACTATTTGACTTATATGGACCCAGAGATTACAAGAAGTTTAGCGAGATATTTGGTAGTAAACTTTTGTAACATGCTATAGCTAAGGCCCTATTTTCACCCGCAAGAAATGTCTGTCCACCAGCATCTTGCAAATGTAAATGTAGCAAGTTTATTGTTTACATTTAAAGGTCGCTATCGGCTAAATAGACAAACGATAACAAATTGCAGAAGTTTTCTTGCAGGCGTAAATGCGGCCTACCGCCTTTTAATCTCTCATCTGCCGGGCGATCAATAAATTAATTAAACAGTTATGTAAAAAAGCGTTTGTCGTTATGTTGCGATTCCCACTAGTCATCTCATATAGCAACATTAACAACTTTAAATCTAGAGAGTCTAGACTCTAGACGCAGAACAAAATTGACTTTAGGTTATTGAAAATTAATTGATGTATATGTTATTTTACTATTTAGAAAATTCATATTTTAGAACATTTGTTTCTTAAATAATGTTTAAATTCGATAAAGTTAAAAATTTGGACAAGGCTTCATTTATCAGTATAAAATACACAATACAAGTATCTATTCTTTTATCTTTCCTAATAACTATTTTAAATTACACATTAAAATTTATAGCATGTTACAACATTGTCTTTTTTCTAAGTTTTAGGTATCAAATTATAGGTAGGTTTTTCAAATTGTGATAAAGCATGTTGAATCAAAAGCAAACATGTTTTTGTATTATTTATTACCTTTTTAAAACAAAATTCCATAGTGTGCAAAAAGTACAGTATTGAGTATCTACCTCAAGCATTAAATTGACAAGTCATTTGTGCTAATATAGTAAAGAGTAATTTTTTCTAACATTTTAATGTAGACTAGACTTCCGACAGATATTTACATTGACTGGTTGGAGGTTTCCTTTGAGTAAAGTCTTTGTACATCCTTGACTGACGAAATTCATCAGTTGAGTAGGAGCGAAAGTCATCATTTGGTAGTATGCAGAACCCGATTCAGAACTTATACCTTATGTTTTATATTTGGATATAAATTGGAGTTTAATCTATAGAATAATTCAAGGTAGCAGATTCGTTCTCTGAAGACCAACGACGATCTAGATATATAGACACAGTAAGGCGCTACCCATTTCAAATCAAGTCTAAAACGGGAAACCCTATGTCCAGCAACGGCTACATTGGTCAAGCATGTGTTGGGCTTTTGCTGGTGTGACTACGGATAATTAATTAACTTTAGTCACACTGGTGTGGTAAATTGTTGCGACTATGGAACGGTTGGGAAAATGATGACAATTGTTTGCTTACCTTTGACAGTTAAGATTATTATATGAATAAGCATTCATATAATAATCCTAATTTATGCATATTAGGGAATTCTGCAGTAGTTGATTTTTTTAAATATAGGAGTGTTAATGTTAAGTCGTTTCGTGTTTTTGTGAGAAATCTCAAAGATTGAGTGTGTGTGAAAGTTTTTCCCTGTACCAATACAATGTGATTATTGACAAAGACGCAGAGAATGCGTCAACAAATTTGTTTGACAAATCTGTAAATGCTCCTCTGGCGGATAGCAAGATTAAGGTGTTGGAATTCATATTTTCATTTCACATTAACCAATAATAAGTAAAGTTGGTTTTGATACACAATTTTGGTTCTTCAATATTTTAAAAGGCATAAATATTCACTTTGATTATTGTATTCATACATACACTATGGTCTTTTTAATCAATTAAGTGATCTCTAAAATCTGATAATTGTTAGTACATTGGAATGTGTTTTTTATTATTTTTTCCTTTCAAACTTGTCATTAACAATATATTATAATAGGATGCTAGTCACACTTGCATTTTTCTTAATACAATTTAACGACTAATAGACTTACTATCTATGTGTATTGTGTACTTACACCCGTATTCTTAAACATAACCGTAAGGACGTCCTTCACTCAAACTCATTGGAGGAAGCCTTGAAGAAGTCAAACATTCCTTGACTATGACATTCTTAATTCATTGCTTGAGCAAACTCCAATAAGGAAAGACACAGGTTATAATAACAATTCGAAGCACAAAAATTAAAAAATATAAAAGAGAGTTTAAAATAAAGTAGTTAACTAGGCAAAAAACTGATTTATAACCACTTTCGAGACCGTCTCAAGGTACCTCTCGACTAACCTTATATTTGACAGTTCGATACTCACCTTCAAAAGTCAAGGAATCATACCAACGAGTTGGAGTAAGGTTGAGTCGAGTTTGGGCAAACGTTTGAGAATATGGGGGTTAGTAACTAACAAAAATAAAATCCTTATAAAAGATCGTGATAAATAATAAAGTGATTGATGAAAAATACAATATTTTTATCAACATGCACATAATTATCAATTCTTTCATTTCACATTTCATATTAAATTAATTAAAAATAAGGTGAAGTAAGCTTTGTGAAAATACTTCGTTAAAAACCGGAGAACTAAGTTTTGTAAATACTAACGAGTATTTTTTGTATGGTTATGTATTTTTATAATTCGTGATTTCATTAGTTTCATTTCTCACGTATTATATGTTTTGTATTTCTGAAAAGTAATAAAAGTATTTTCAAATTATTTTTCTGTATCATTTTACATGTATAACCTTGTTTGATGGTAAGTTTGCGAAGGAGCGCAATATATTGAGCTCCTCCCACTTTTTTATCTTGCTTAAAGTAAGGAAGCAACTTCGGGCTTATGTTAGAAGATGTCAAGAGCATGCTAGGCGGTTTCTGTCAGCAGCATTAGCGATTGCAGTACGGTGCAGTCAATGTCTCATCTTTTAGCCTGCCTTAGTTGCTCTCTTGCGACGCCCTAGAGAGAAGAGACGACCTAGAGGGGCAAAACTACCTTCGAGTGTCGAAAACTGATATGCAGCGATAGCCATTATGATTCGAAGAACAAGGATCCAACTGGGACACTTCGGTAGTACTATTTTTATAAAGTGTGACTCACCACCAAATCAGCGTGTCGAGCGATTTTTGTTTGATATTTACATTTCAATGAAGTCTGTTAAAATACAGCTCTTGATGCACAGAGCATTTACAATACTTTATAATTGCTTCGTGTCTGGATGTCAAGAAAATTTCAAAATAATGGTAAAAGGTTAATTTCTCAATCCTAACGCTAATATTACGCCAAACCATTTGGTTTATTCCACTTGAGTCACCTGGGCGTCAATTCTCTTATTTTACACTAGCTGTTTCCCGCGGCTCCGCCTGCGTCAAAAAGTAGCCTATGTTTGACCCCGGGTCTTCAACTATATTCATACCAAATTTCATCAAAATCCGTTCAGCGGTTTGGCCGTGAAAGCGTAACAGACAGACCACAGACATATAAGACGTAAACAGACGGAAGGTATGCTATTACTTAGCGTAGCACAAACACACACATGCAAAACTATGCAGCCTGGGCTGTATCTAGTCTAGGGTAAGTTGTTTACGATAATGCTTCCCATGATTTCAAGGAATGTATCAATGTTGTGTGGAGTGCATGATCTGAGATCATTTATACGGAATCTACTCTATTATTTTTACTGTTCACCGATCCAACAACGTAGATTACAAAATGGCGTCACGGCTAAAAATTGCCACGCGTAGCTTAATATCTATGTGTGAGTGAATGTTGCTACAGGTGTAAAAAAGAGATATCGCCATATAGATCCGAATACGTGAGAAAAGGATAACAACAATTACTTGCTACATAAGTATAACTATTAACTTATGTTCCGTCTGTGTACGTCTTATATGTCTGTGAGACAGACAGACTTTCGCATTTATAATATTAGTATGAATAGTGCATTAGCGATTGCAGTACGGTGAAGTCACACCGTACTACAATCGCTTTTGCTGCTGACAGAAAACGCCTAGCATGCTCTTGACATCTTCTAAAATCAGAATAGCAAACTTTCCAATTGTAATTCAATGGCACGCCAGTGGAATACGATTGGTTTTAAGATTAGTAACAAAATACCAAAAACGTCAAACATTGCTATTACGATTCAAATGTGCCGGGAAAACGCTCAGTCACTACCTACTTCTGTTATTAACAGAGGAGGAAAAAAGACTAAAATTAAAGATTAGCGGAACGAACATTATCAAGATTTTAATATTCAATGAAAAACATATGGTGTGAAAAGTTTCTTCGATCTGCAATCTCAATAAGCTCGCGAGCACAGCTCACAGAGCCACTAGTTATTATATTTTTCCAGGAGCCGCTTTATTAGTTTTCGCTGAAAACTATGTTTTTTTTTATGCAGCGAAATTGCATGCAAATGTTTTGTTTAAAATATTTTAATACAATAAATATTGATTAAATACGAAAATCATTTTATTGATTAAATTCACACGCCTACACAATTCGCTTAGTTTTGCTAATATTTCTTTAAAATATGTATTTAGGTGATTTTTCTTGAACGACTTAGCAAAAATTTTAAGTTTTCGACAAATATAGCTGTTTTTAAAAAAAAAATTTTCATTACTAATCTTTTACCAAAACTTTTACCTGTTGGCATATAAATTAGCTGAAGTATATAAATGAATATACTTGAAAGTGTTTCAATTGGAACTGGCGTGTAGATAATTTTACCTGTAATTTTTTTGGGGTAATAATTTACTAACCGACTCCAAACTAGAAACTTATAGTGTTAAGTAAATAAAATGTTTCTTACAAAAAAGCTTATATTATTACAATGCCTAGAAGTAACAACTATTTTTCTATGATTAAAACTAAAGATGTTATGATTTTTTCCCAATTTAAGACATAACTTTGATCCGCTCTCCTGAACAGTTGCATATAGGTATATGTCGGTTAGGAAAGATTGCCTTTCATGCGTCGATATGTCACCCTATTTTTGAAATGTATGACATATTGTCGAATAAAAATCATTCAACATTAAACAAAAATCCTTCGTTATCGAACGATTTTCGTTCGCTTATAGCCCCAGAAGCGAACTTTTGGCGGAGTGAAAGTTTTATGTATGGAATTGTAGGTATGGTACACGGTTAGATTAATAATTGGTCTCCGCGGCGCGACGACCAATTGGGTATTCTAAAAATTTTTATTTTTTGTTTCATAACAATATTTTTATTTCCAGAAACAGAATTATGAAAGAATTTTTGTAATCCGTTCAAAAATAAATAAGTTACAAGCCTTTGAAATTCGGTGGAAGGGGAAACTGTCAAAAAACAAGAAAAGGATGCACTATGTGAGCTGTGACGTCACTGCCACTCGGTTTCTTGCGTACAAAAAAGATAGCAAGACATTCCCACCATGCTCCCACTTTTCTTCTAAAGAAAACTTTAAAATCGAATTAATGCCTTAATTAACAACCAATTTTGTTGTTGTTTTCAGAATCAATTACTTTTTAGTGTATATTTTGTTTAGTTTATCAATATTAACTAAGTATGAATACAGTCAAGTAGCCTATTATTAGTCTAAGGGTGTTTAGTGCATTTAAATTGTAAGTAGGTAGGTGTACAGGAAGTCCAAGAATATTATCATTGTTTAACAAACAATAAGTACATACATAAAAACAAAGCGATTCTCATAAGTCAGGTTTACAAAGTTGTTGAATCGTAGGAAATTTCCATTCATAAACAAAATTCATAGTAAAAAGAGCAGTTGTAGGCAAATTGAAGCATAGGCAAAAGCTAAGTGTTGTCGTTTTAAGATTTCCATAAATTTAGGGAAGGGAAATTTCGCCTACTATATATGTACCGGTAGTATGAATCAAAAGATCGCAATCACTGGATAATAAAAATAGCGGAACTCCAGTTAGAAATATGATCAAGTAATATGAGTGGAACTTTCCACTCGTATTACTCTGAGACCTTATTTCTAATTAATATATTTAGTGCGTAATCTAATGTGCGTGCATCACATACCTACTCCTTTTGGTTTATAATTTCGAAATAGAGATTCGCCAAACAAGTGCATTGTAACAATTGTAACGAGGAAGGATTTGTGGCAATAGTGTTCGTCTAAGCTGTGTATTGTCTAACTAGGTTTCCGTCGAAGCAATAGCAATGTATAATGAAACTACTGTTTTTCGAAATTGAGAATGTCTGTGTCCTTGTAATCAACTAACGAAATTCAGAATGACACACTGTCAATATCCTTATAACTGCTCTACCTCTCTTCAAAATGGCATAGCAGCGACATGGGTGGGTTAATAATTACTACATAGTTATAATCTGTCATAGCAGGAGCATAAAGTGAATAAAAATCATGCGGCTCAGCGATTATAACGAATGAAAACCATTCTTTAAATAACGAAAATCATACGTCTCACCGATTTTGCGTAAGTAATTTTAAAAATAGGGCTCCTAAAATTAGGGTGATCTCCTGTTTAGTCTACGATAGTGTGATTTCTTTATTATCTCTAGACTCTTAACGGTTTTCCTTTTACCTAGTCATTTAACATTTGCAAGAGATCTTCCTGTGGTGATTTTGGTAGATTTGGATTAAACGTTAAGTCATTGGTGTTGCTCTTGAAATTAGTAGCGATATTTTTAAACTGTGTATCTCGAGCTATTTCTAGCGTCCGCTTCTTAAATTGTTGATTTCCCAGATCAAAGGGTAACTGTATTTTTACTATTGCCTGTTTTGAAGAATATTTTTCTTTTTCCATTGAAGCAAGAAGACAGTTAATTTCTGAAGTATCTGAACAACGACTTTCAAATTCTTCCACAGGGTTCTTCTTTAAATCATGGATATAAATATTATCTCCCAAGTTTTTCGTAATCTTTGGATTAATAGTGGCAGGTAAACAGAATGTACCATCTTTTTTTTGTAATCCCAATCGCATCAGAACTGAAATTTTAGTATGATATTCTGAGAACCACAATATTAAGGTGTTGCTCAAACACTTAAAATCATTATCTGTAAATCGTTGTTCTAAATTCTCAAATCTTCTTAATGTTTTTTCAATGAAGCATTTGGGGAAATACTGTGGTAATAATCTGGCCACACTTTTTAGATGCCGGCGCGTAATGTCAAAAATGTTTTGATTTGTTGCTACTGAAAGCTGCCACTTAAATATCATGGTCATTAGATCCCATAATTTAGTCATAGAATATTCGTCCAGTTTCATAATAGAAGTAGCCGATATATCTTGTAACAACTGTTTTGTAACGACGTGTGTGGCTACTGGTTGTGGTATAAATAGTTCATCTAGAAGTTTCGGGTGAAGTAAAACCGTAGCAATATCCGTGAGAACTGTAAGTACATATATTTTAAATAATAAACCATAATATCTCCTAGGCAGGTACTGTACTCAACACAATAATCTTCAAAAGGTGTCCTTAATGCAGAACCTTTCAGATATTTGTTGGGACTATGTTCATGAAATTCATTAAACAAAAAAGCGAATATAAATAATACCAGCTGCTCGAACCGGCATCGCTTGGGTGCTCCCCAGCATCTTGGACTTTTTCTAACTTCTTCAATTAAAATTATTTAATTTCATCTAATATAGTTAATAACACAATTGATTATATTAAGTACCTAAACACTGTTGATGGTCTCATTAATAAATAAACCTCAAAGAATCACGACAGCTATTAGTGAAAACTACATTTTCTTGCAGTTTTTGAGTTTCTCATCAACAGACAGACAAACATTTATTTTTATTTATTTATTGAAACCACAATTAATAACATCTTTACAGTTTTACACACCAAAGCGATGTTATTTGTAATTTAGCTCTTATTAAAATTACTGTAGGTTCATCTAATTAGAAGGCATGACAATATAACAATGCATCATTGGCTTTCTAAGCGTCAATAGGAAATAGATAACATTAAGTAAATACTTACCTCTTTCTGATTTGTCTGACCCTATATTTTGTGCTTTCAGTCGTTGGTCTATCACATATACCATTTCACAGCCCAAATTCACAACAATAAAAGGTGTTGCAAAGTGTGACATCGTCAATATATCAAACTATAATATTGACAACTAAGAAATTAAAAATGAGTATAGATAAATGCTATGAGGGTGTTATAAAAAGACTGACTGAAGAAAACCAAATTAAACCTTTATCACAGAAACTATTGTCACTAACTAATAATGATGAAAGGGTTTTATATGTTTCTGAAACATTAGAGAGCCTGAAAGCTTTTCCAAATGTGTTAAAAGTGTCTAAGTCAGAGCAATTGTCTATGAAGTATCGTAACCTAGGCAACAACTACTACCAACAAAGAGATAACTATATGGCCTTGCAATATTATAATTTATCATTGGCTTATGCACCATTGGAGACTGAAGCTTATAGTTTATCTTTATCCAACAGATCTGCTGTATTATTTACCTTAAAAGCAAATAATGAATGTATTAAAGATATCGAGCTTGTATTTACTCTAAATTTTCCTGTAAAATTGAAACAAAAACTTATTAACAGGAAAGAAATGTGCCAAAAACATTTATCTAAAACCAAAAAAGCTGATGACAACAGTGAGATTCAGAACCTTTTTATTAGTGAAGATAAAAATGACTCTCGCTATGTTTGTGCAAGTTCCAAGTTGGAAGTGGCATTCAGTGAGGAAATGGGGAGGCATGTCATAGCGAAAGAAGATATTAAAGTTGGTGAAATACTAGTACAGGAGGAACCCTATTTTGTTCTATTATTGCAATCTCAATACTGGCTATGCTGCAGCTATTGTTTATCTAGAGATTTGAACTTAATACCATGCCCTAACTGCTGTTTTGCATTATACTGCTCTGCTGAGTGTAAAGCAAAAGCATGGTCTGATTACCATGCTGTTGAATGTTCACTCATGGCAACTTTAATACACATGGAGTTTACGAAACTGGAATGGCTCGGCCTACGCACTGTTATAAAAGCTAGGAATGAACATACCGACTGGAAAAGTCTATTCCAAACAATAAAGGAAGCGGAAGAAAATGCAAACACAGAATTTAGAGGTCATGTTAAAATCGATGATAAATGGGTCTTTGATTCTAAATATTACACTTCAATACACATGCTGGAATCTAATGTTGAAAAGAGATCTGTTTCTGATATATTCCAAAAATCTGTTACTGCTGCTGTGTTTTTAAAATTATTAGAAAAAACTGAGTTTTTGAGTGGCATTGAGGACAAAAATGAAATTAAGAAACGTGTGGGTGGATTGTTGTTGCACCATATAATGACAAGCCCGACTAATATGCATGGTATATCGGGAGTTACGCAGAATGCTATGGGAAGCTACCTAGATGACAAGGGCATTGCTAGTGCCGTTTATGCTTTCCACAGTTTACTGAACCACTCGTGTGCTCCCAATGCCGTGAGGTACAATAAGGTGGGCACAGGAAAGATGTTGCTGCTTGCTCTAAGACCTATAAAAAAAGGAATGCAGATCTTTGATAACTATGGGTAAGTACCAATTTTGAAATTAATTGCTTATATTTGCCAGTTTTGTGTGATTATATAAACAATCATTAATAAGTTAAGATTTTTCATAAATTCACTTTATTTACTTAATCAACTGTAGACTGTATCAAATAGGAGCACCAAAAAAGAGAGGAGACTGTTAAAACTTGTTTGACTTGCACAAAACAGTTCTGCATTATTTGATCATAATGATTTATTTCTTTTGCCACAGAAATAATATTTTAAAATTAAGCCTTTAGATTGAGAGGTTTAATTCATTGCTACATGCCACTTCTATCTATGAATGAGTCTTTTTTTCTCTTATTCTTAGCAGTAGTCAGGTAATTTTATTATTCAGAGTGCTAGAGTTGTCAGCTAGCTTAATTAACTTAATGAAAAATTTATTTAATCTTTTTTCTTCTATTGTACATAAATAAAACATTTACAGAACACATTAATAAATAATATAAAGTAAGCTTAATGATAAGACATGTACAATGGTGGACTTATCCCAGTAAGGGAACTCTTCCAGTCAACCAGCAAATGACACAGATAACAGTATGACAGAGGATGGATTAGATTTTAATACAGAAACTATTCATTACTTAAATGAAATACACAATCAGTACATATATCAAACTATAGTAAACATACATACATAGTCATTTAAATAAATATTTGGCAATTATAATTTTAATTGTAAAAATAGGTGATTGAAAGTTTTGTAATAGAGATTTAAATTTTTATGAAAAATCTTACTAACACCAATTTATTATTTTCCAGAGCACACCACGCAATGGGGGATTATCTGTCACGCCAAAGTTCTCTAAAATTCCAATACAAGTTCACTTGTTTGTGTGAAGCTTGTGTCAATAAATGGCCTACATACTTTGGTTTGCAATCAGCCAGATATCTACCACCAGAATTACAAAGTAAGAAACGTTCTTTGCTACATCAAAAGAATATAGAAATGTTGCAAAAGGGTGATCTCAAAACAGCATTAAAATTGTACAAGCCATTATGTGAGCTCGCAGAATTGTTGGAACCGTATTGTCCATGTTTAGAACTAGCCGATTGTCAGGAGACACTCAAGCAGTGTGTGCAAATTTTTGGCGGTCTATTGCCTTATTATCACGAACCTAAATGGAGCGTATTGCCTTGAATATCTTGCTTTACATGGCCAGTGAATAACTTCGATTAAATCGATTTTATTTCGCTTTTAAGTTAGAACTTTAAGAATTGAAAATTTAAGAATATTTTAAATCTATTGGCAGTCTAATTTCTGTCTGATGGTGTCCGCTCTCTCAATAATTATAATAAATTTAATGTGCATCGACATTGCGTAAATAGTGCACAATTATTTTTTTGACGTGGCACTGAATCGATTATTATTCCAAACATCCGTTTCGGAAACGCACATGCGATACCTCCATATCGGAGATTATCGAGAGCGTAGATATCTCGCAGGAGATATATAGACTGACCACGGAGTGATAACAAAGAGGAGATGGCGTATCGAGAGCTTTCTTACAAAAATTGTGTGAGGATACGCGGGGCGGAAGGCAGCTCTGAGGGGAGCTCGGTTTGGCCGTGGCTCCGCCCCTATTGACGATCCATTCTACTTACCAATAGATGGCGCTAGCAAATCGAAGATTTCAACATAAAAAATATATTTAATATATTTCTTTGTTATACAGATATTTTGAACATTAAAATAGACACATATTTTGTGGAACACTAAATCAATCAAATAAATTCGAAAATATGTTATGTTTGAAACACTAAATGAATGAATGATTGAAAAACTAAATGGTTTAAAACATTTTACAAATTATTCTAAGCAGAAATGACACGTTAATTACAAATATAAGAAAAACAGTAGAGCTCGCTCCACTTCACGCAACTTTTACAGTTGAACGAAGAATTACGTAAGCCACGCCCACTTTCGACGTCACTACGCCTCGATACGCCGTCTCCTCTTTGTATTTGCTCCATGAGACTGACTATCACTTACTCATAGATTTAACTTCGTAGTAAAAATAATTTGTTAACCACATGTTAGCTAAAACATGTTTCGTCCCTTGCTCTTCTATTCAATATTTAGCGTAATGAAACGAGACGCAAAACAGTCGCTCGCTTGTCAGCTTTCAAGCTACATCGCCAGATATTAAAGTTTGGGCTAGGCTTGTGAAGGGGCTATAATCCATCCAAATGCGAGTTAGTAAGCGAGATGTCTATTTCGCTAATACAAGTTGCAAGGTGACATTTCGCTTTTTGGATGGATTTAAGAGACCATTGTTGCCCCCTTACGCATGTAATTCGTTTTTGTTGCATTATTTAAACACATTAGTACCTAGTATTTAAAAGTATTAACCGTAAAACATTATTTGCCTTTTTGTACAATCTACTTTCTACGTGTATTATGCTAGCACCACACTTTGTTATTCGCCTATTTGTGTTTGTGATTATGTTTTGTTTTGCCGAAACAGAAACAAATTCGTCGTAAAACGTGATATTTTCGCAAAACAAAACATGCAATCACAAAAACAATAAGCAATAAAAATAGCCAAGTGTGGTGGTGGCACTACAGCAACATTTTTTAAGTCAATGTTAACTAAAACATGTTTTATCTTTTTCTTTCCTTTCCTTATACACGTATTTGTTAACATGGATTTAACAAACTTCTGTTATTACGATGGTTTAAGTACGTATATATATTATTTTAATAGCCCAACATGAGTCTATGTGAAGCCTTTAAGATTAGTTATTCATCTTTCACGTTTGTGTAAGTTTAATTATGTTTAACCATTTAATAGATAGATGAAACTATTTAATCATAACTGTTATAAACTATTTACATTGTTATGGTGTCACACTTTTTATAAATTTTATCTGACAAATAATATAGGTATTGTTACATTTTTTCTCGAATATTGTGCCAAATGGCGTCTATTGTGCCTTAATAGATTAAGTGAAGCCTTTGTATTATTGTATTGTGATTGTGTTTTATGATAATTAGTATTAGGAATAAAGCAGTAATATTATTGTGCCTTAATAGATTAAGTGAAGCCTTTGTTTTATTGTATTGTGATTGTTTTATGATAATTAGTATTAGGAATAAAGCAGTAATATTATTGTGCCTTAATAGATTAAGTGAAGCCTTTGTTTTATTGTATTGTGATTGTGTTTTATGATAATTAGTATTAGGAATAAAGCAGTAATATTATTGTGCCTTAATAGATTAAGTGAAGCCTTTGTTTTATTGTATTGTGATTGTGTTTTATGATAATTATCATTAGAAATAAAGCAGTAATATAGATGGGGTTCTCATAATTGTACAATTAGTGACAATCAAAATTCTTACTGATTTTCGATATATGATCCAAAAAAAAAAAGTGAAACAGTTGTCGCCTTACATCATATAGTGCGCTATCTCACTTGCTCTCTCTCTTTTGGATGACTTGAAACCACTGAAATAAGATTATGTATAAGTGCCATGTAGGTATCAGCCAGAAGTCTCTGTAGTCTTAACTTAATATTGCGAGACATAACTGTGGCACTCACGTGACGCCCACATGGCACTTTTGCCTAATCTTATTTCTGTGTTTGAAAACAATTATGTTAACCCCTAAAGATATAAAAACATTTATCTTAAAAGTATGTTTTTACGTCTTATTAAGGCCCGCGTCCATTAGCCTCGCCTCGTCGATGCGCGGGTCTTCTCACCGAATCTCGCTCCCGTTCATTTTGTATGGAACCGCGTCCATTAGTGGAGTGCTACTTTTGAAACGTGTAACTCAATCAAAATCGGCGAGTCGAATGATTTTCGTTCGATAACGAAGGACTTTAATTCGACATCGAAAGATTTTCTGAGGGCAAAGAAGTGTTAAATAAATAAATAATAAATAAATTTTTATTCGACACATATGTCGTATTTCAAGAATTCTGATCTAAAACTAATACAGTAGAATCAGCTTGGCGAGTCGGTCGGCATTGTGGAGACTTTCTTCTGCCGACCTTGACCGAATATTTTTGACCATATAACAACATGATTATTAGTGTGGTTTCGTCCCGCTCATCACTTATGTTCAGGATACGTGTCTTGACGAGTAAATAAAACTTATGACCGAACTCCGCTCAAATGGACGCAACAGAAAGAAACGAGACGTACCACGACTCCGTTTCGATTGCTGTGCTAATGGACGCCAGGCTTTAAAATGATTTTAAAATTTATTATTTTAGTATTACCAGTTTTATAAATTAGTTATAATAACTACGTATTTCAATGTCTGCCTATTGTGGAAAGTTCCTGTTCAAAAATACATTTTATATACTTTTACAGTTGTTTTAATACCTGAGGACATAAACTGTTGATGAAATTAGTCTCAGCTAGCTAGAAAGCCAACCTTAGAGTGCTACTTTTGAGATTTAGGGATGTCTTTCGACTCACCGATTACCTTATAAATCATTCGATTCGTATTAAAACCACTCGACTCAGCGTTTTTGGTTACATTTTAAAATAGACATCTTGGATTCCGAAACCAGAACCACCAAGCAGAAGACGTAACCGGGAGCATGTCATCGATTTCCCTTCATCGCTGTAGTTCGGTACGCTATATGTGCCTAGTGACTAGTGAGCAAAGATCCTGACACGGTTGACCGAACTATTAAAGATAGTATAGACTTAGGAACTTTTTGACTAAGAGTGCTACTTTTCAGTAGTTGGTTGGTACAAATCACCGAACTATCGCTACTCCTTCACTTTCACTCACTGCCAAGACTGCCGAAGACCGGGCGAAGTAGATAAGTAGGAAAGCCCCTGGAGTGCTGTTTTGAAAAGTGTGACCCACGCAAAATCGGCGAGTCGATTATTTTTTGTTCGTTATCGAAGGATTTTTGTTATCGAATATATTATATCGAACACTTTCATTCGACATATATGTCACACATTTTAAAAATAGGGCTCCTGGGCTCCGAAGTAACCAGTTGCGGATGCAAATGCGATGCGGGGAACGCGATAGGATGAAAAAGAAGAGCAAGCTTTAACTTGCAGGTTAAAATTGAAAACACACTACATCCTTATTTTTTCTGATGAAATAAAGGGGTTTGTGTTGTATTGTACATCCTTAGCTAGTAATTGTTTGTTGATTGCTCAAGTATTTAAAATAGGGGTGTATTGTATACATTTCCTAGGAATTGTATACAAGGACGGATTACATACATTTCCATATAGACCACCATATAGTTTCCATATAGTTAACATATAGACCGATTTTGATGAGGCGTTCTTTGTTGAAAATTTTGATCTACATTTTTTAAGTCCTTCTTTTGAAGATTTACTTCTTATTTCTTACTTGCCTAGAGGATTTAATCAACTGACAACTTTTACCAAATAGATCATCCTATTGGCATAAAATATGATGTGGGTAGGTACATTTACTTCGAAGATTGCTGCCCAATCGCGCTAATTTTGCAAATTAATTACAAAAATCAAACCACGACCGCAAAAAACATTTTTGAAAATGCATAACGTCATTTGCAATTAACGCGATTGTCCTCCTGATTATGTAGTTTCTGCTGCAGCATGAGGAAGTCTGGGCTACTAAACTTCTTAGAATTTTATATAATAGCAGGTGTCGCGTGTGTGTCACCAACCAATACAGCAGCTGACACAGCCTAAGGACTGCCATCTAGCGATAACAGCCCGGATCAACAGCTTGTAGTGGCTCACTTGCTTTATATATTTTTTACCTTACTACCTTTATAATAATAAATAAATAAATAATCTTGACAAGCACAAAATAGAAATTGCCACTACTGAAATACTGACGTGACGACCAATCCAATACGGGCCGCGTTTCGACGTCTTGTCAATCACGACATGCGCAGGGGTAGATATTATCTCGCGCCTTTAGAGATAAAGTCGAATGCGAAGTTGTCAAAAAAAATTACTTTTAACATATATAATTTTTCGAGAAATGTCGAATTCGACTTGCCTTTAAAGGCGCAAGAATTATACTCCAGGAGTTTTTTGAATGTATGACTCATATACCGAACAGAAATCATTCGATACCGATCGAAAATCAATCGATATTGAACAAAAATTATTCGACTCGCCGCCGGCGTTACTTGAACTTTTTCAAAAATAACACTGCTATCGAGCTCCTCCTCTGTTGTGAACATAATATAGATTTAGGAATTTTTGACATTGGTTGTGGATAATACATCTAGGTATAAAGTTAAAAATAAATTCAAATATTGATTTCTTAAATGTATATTTGAATACATAACAAAATAAAGTATTCTCTCAATTAAGGATACTCATTTAAAACTTCTTACCCGTGTAATAGTATTTTTTTTATCTTGCAACCTACTTATATCACTGATTGCAATAACTACCAACTTCCCCATAGATGTTTTTTGTTTTTTTGGGATGTGTATAAATTATTTTTCTAGATATCACCTAGAGAATACACGCGCATAAGAAAATAATACAAAAAACGTACTTATTAAACATAAAATTTTGTTATTTAATAGACTAAAGGCACTAGATGGGGCAGTACTATCCCCGATTCTCTTCAGTAATTGAATTTCATCTTCGTTTTTTATTTTTATGCGATCTGTAGTATTGATGTCTACAGCACCGTATTGTTTAATACTGTATAATACGCATTCAACTTCATTGTATGGAAGGGTTTCTTTAGTAAGACCTTCGAACATTGTGAAACCATCACCTCCTTCAGCTAAAAATATGGGCATTGCCACTTTATATTCGTAAGAGTCTTCTATATCACTATATTGTGGTTTTCCACAACCTGAACATATTGCTACAGCATCAACAACGCGAGAACCAGAAGGCTTTGTCAAGTCATAAGCGACTTTAATTCCAGATAGCTGCAAAAATTGACCAGTGCTGTCGATTTCTCGCCATGTTGATACGGAATGTTCTAGAGCTTGTCTCAATATCTTACCATTCATTGTTACAATAGCTAATGGGTCTGAAAATGGTAAAACCGTTATCCAGTCGCCTCTTGTCATCTCAAACGGTTTCTGTATCCTGTCTATGGATGTTCTTATTCTACCGCCCTGGATAATGGCTATACTTATATCCTGGCGTGAATCAGAATATTTTTGACGTGTATAATTTACTACTGCATCTGTTATTAAATCTCCTATGTTACATTCTCTGAGACGACAGTCTCCATTAAGAAAAACTGTTGAGATTCCAACTACTTCATTGTTTATGATGTCTATATCTCTTCGATATTTACTTATTGTTGCTTGAAGTTCAGGGTCTTTAGGTACGTCTTGATTCAACAGTAGTGGTGTGCCGTTATATTTAATTAAATCTCCCATTTTATTGAAAATTAAATTCAATCTGCCCATATACTTAGTATATGCATATGCTTGAACTACTAATACGGATTTGCCTGTATATTGTTTTACTGTTTTTGGGTAAGGGCCTTGAGGAACTTCGGGTTTCTCATCCGTTTTGTTACTGTTCCATAAAAATGTGTTGGAATGTCCTCCTATAACTAAATCCAGACCCTCTACTTCTTTCGCTATTTCTAAGTCTTTGATATAGCCTGAATGGCCCAATGCTATAAGAATATTAATACCATCATTTTTTAGTTTATTTACTTCCCTTCTGATAGCTATAACCTCATCTTCATATTCTATATTATTTTTTGGGGCCAGAAATTTTGTTTCAGGCGTTAAATAGCCTATAATACCTACTTTGGTACCATTTACTGGAATGACTATTGAGGTATATAGATTTTTTTCGTTTTGTAGTTCTGGCACGTTGTCAAGTATAAGGTTAGCAGCTAGTACCGGTGACTTCAAGTTTCTGATAAATGGTATGACGCCTTCAACTTCCTCGTCGAATTCGTGGTTGCCGAGTGACTGTAAGGAAATAAATTTCATCGATATAGTATAATGGATTATTTATTAGTATTCAATGTTTATTAAGTTAGTTTTAATAATTTTATCCTAAGTAAAAATTACAGAATTTTTGATACTTTCTATAAAATACTATATCGATGATTTCTTCAGAGGCTATTGGTAGGTTTTTGTTTCCTAATTTCTATGAGGTACAGAAGTACTTTTTTCATAAGACTATATTTTTTCTGAAATGTCTTTGAGAGATGGGCAGCGGGAAGAAATTCAAGAGGGAATAAATGAAATGCAATAGGAAGAAAAGGGGGGAAAAAATAATTCCAATTTATACCCGGGAATTTTTTAAAATTCCGGGTTATAATGAAAAATTTTCCATGAAGGCGCTCATCTCTAGTCTTCGTATCCATACTAATATTATAAATGTCTGTCTGTCTGAAGATTTCATGGCCAAACCGCTGAACGAATTTTGATGAAATTTGGTATGAATATAGTTGAAGACCCGCGGTCAAACATAGGCTACTTTTTGACGCAGGCGGAGCTGCGGGAAAAAGCTAGTATGTAATAAAATGTTTATACAGTTGGACATAGGAAAATGAGATCTACATACAAAACACATTTAAATATAACTTTATTTAGGAATTATAATTAGGTACTTAGTTAATATTTTTCAATGAAACTACAGTTGTATGTTGTAAAAATGTGTATTTAATACCTTTGTACTTCATTATCTTAAGAGTTATCATCAAGGAACTTTGTTTCGTATCAGTAATAAATTAATACCCTTATTAGTGAATTCTTATGTTTTCGCGATTGTTGCAAATTCGATTAAAACGTATTAAAATAGTTTAATTTAATAGCTTTAAATCTTATTTCATTGTAGCGAAGTACGTGCTTTAAGAAAAAATATGTAATAAACCAATAAGTATTTCCTACACTATTTATTATTATCTAAGATTTTCGAAATTAAAATGTACCTACTTAGGAACATCGTGATAAAAAAATTGTACTTCCAAGTTCTAGTGTGCACGAAAAATAGTTAAAAGTCCAATTACTATGTCACATATTTTTAATCTAAAATAATACTTACTTAGGTCAGGAATTAGGATCGTAATTTATTTGTTTCAATCTTAATTAGTTCTAGCTTCTGCCCGCGGTGCGGTCTGCTTCAGTTTCACAGACTTCATTTATGTATATACCAATATTTATTAGTCTTAATGGGTTCTTCTTATCATTAGGATTTACATTTGTTATATTGCTGGTAGGTATGGATACTAGCTAACATTGTTCTATGTTTTGTCCACGTAGCTGCGCTATATTTTCCTCTCAAATTATACTTACTAGGTATAAGTATGATGTGAAAAAATAAATTTCATCACATTTACTCTTGATGCCTATGAATGATTATGCATTCAAAACATTTATAACATCCTAATTATTATTACGAATCAAAATAGAAAAAATTTCATTTACGGAATGATTTTCTCAATATGATAAACTCTAACCAAACAACAGTTGGTCAAGTTTTTTGAAATCCATATCCATACTATCCATACTAATATTATAAATGCGAAAGTCTGTCTGTATTTCTGTCTGTCTGCCTGTCTTTCTGTCTGCCTGTCTTTCTGTCTGTCTGTCTGTCTTTCTGTCTGTCTGTTACGCTTTCACGGCCAAACCGCTGAACGGATTTTGATGAAATTTGGTATGAATATAGCTGAAGACCCGGTGTCAAACATAGGCTACTTTTTGACGCAGGCGGAGCTGCGGGAAAAAGCTAGTGGACTATAAAGTCACCTATGCGCATTAATCATTATCCAAAATAAAGGTAATATTGACCTCCATTGTATTAAAATCAGTTAACTTTAATACGATTATGGTAGTGGGTACTAAATTTTTGGCGGATTATAATGAAATAGGCCATCTTTATTCATCCCTTAACTATTGACGACCTTCCCTTGTCACGTCACTTAAACATTTTAGTTAGAGAGCGTGCAACAACTAACGTACGATCGCCAACTATACTTACATACATTGCAAACACGCATACAATCGAAATACTGAGCAGTGTCTTAATAGGTATACTTAATTTACTTAAACTTAAGTAGTGACATGGTAAAATGTTCTAATCTAAAACTGAATTTTAGGAAGTCAATGACCCTTATTGTAAAGAACTGATAACATTAATAATACTGTGAAGTATGAAGGCAATAAAGCTGTCGATGTTGATTTAACTGCTTCGACATTCAATAAAATGGATCTTCCTTCCACTTCAGGCATGACGTCTGTGTATCGTTGCAAGTAAGTTTTTAAACAAAATACTTCATCGTACGGATAGGTCTCTCTTGGCAAGCCAACGACCATTGAAAACCCGTCCCCGCCATCACTTACGAATGTGGGCATTAAAACATTGTACATTTTATCTTTTTCTATATTCGAATAATCAGGTATATCACACGCAGCACATCTCACTTTTGCCTCTACCACCCTTGCTTTTGGTGGAAGACTCAAGTCATACACAACTTTTATACCAGAGTATTGTAAAAATTCACCTGGAAAGTCCAAGAAATTGTATCTCGACACAGAATGCTCAATCATTTGTAATAAAACTGTACCGTTCATGGTGACTCTCGATATACTACCTTTGAATGGCAGTATAGTGAGAAGATCTCCAGTAGTAATTATAGCAGACTTTTTAGTATGCGATATCGATGCTCTTATACCTCCTCCTTGAATAATTGCTATAGGTGTGTCTGTCCAATGTTTTCCTGTGTAAGTTTTGGCATATGTGTAAATCATTGCATCTGCTATTACATTTCCAAGATTGCACTCCATTCTCTGACAATTTAAACCATCCAGCGGAACTAAACTAGTACCAATTCTTGCTTGTGTTGCATTGTTTACTTGAACTCTATATCTATCAACAATTTTAAGTGTTTCTTGGTCTTGGGGGATGGAACTATTTAAAAGAATGGGATGTCCATCGGCAGAAATCAAATTTCCGCTGGTGTCGAATACTAAGTGCAATTTTCCTAAATACTTCGTGTAAGCATAAGCTTGAACAACTGGCACTAGTTTTCCTGATGCTTGCTCTACATATGTGGGATATGGACCTTGAATCTCTTCTGAATCTGGAGACGTCCCATTCCAAAGAAAAGTGTTAGAATGACCTCCAATAACTAAATCGACGCCATCAACTTGTTTTCCGATTTCCATGTCTTTGGTAAATCCTGAATGTCCTAAGGCTATAATTATTTTACATCCTTGATCTTTAAGATTACTTACTTCATCTTTAAGTGCAACAATTTCATCTATGTATTCAACATCATTCTTAACTGCTAAAATTTTTGTATCAGGCGTCAGGTATCCTACAATGCCAACTTTGTGACCTGATACAGTGATGACTATTGATTTCTTGAGATTTTCCTCCTCGGCTAGCTCCGGAACATTAGAAAGGATTAAGTTTGCAGCTAATACTGGAGTATTTAAATTTTCTATGAATGGAGTAAGACCACTCACACCGTTGTCTAACTCGTGATTCCCGAGGGACTGAAACAAAGAATTTGGTATTGGACCATATCAGCAGTTAGTACAAATGTTAATATTTTTAAGGTAAGGTAGAAAGGATACGTTTATATTTGAAATAAAATATTTTATTTTTTACCATCTTATTTATGAATATTCGAAACTTAAATTTCATGATGCCAAAACAGAGACTTAAAGTGAAATTTTATAAATGAGTCTGATTATTCGATCGTACTGTAACGTGTAACCATCATCGTCTTAATCTTAAACCTAAACAAATATTTAATAATCATAAATTCGATTTTATTTTTTAAAGTTTTACTCTCTAATATCTAAAACGTGAGTGTAAAAATAAAAAATAAATATATTTTGAAATAATAAATTCGAAAAAATACACCAAGTAATTAAAGTAATACTCATTTAGAACATTGTTACGAAAAGTAATACATGAAGATCAAAAATACTGAAATCAATCCAAATGGTCTGTCCGATGAAACCGCAGAACTTTTAATCCAATTAATGTTTTGTAGGACAATACGATTTTCAACAGAAGAGTATATTGGGCTGTTCTTTTCAAAATATTCAGCTGTACAATTTAATTCATCATAAGATAGAATATTTGATGTAAGCCCATTTAGCATTGAGTAGCCATCACCTCCCATTGAAAGAAATGAGGGCATTAGAATATTGTAAGTTTCAGATACATTCAAGGCAGAATACGTCGGAATGCTACAGAGACCACACCGTAATAAAACTCTAGTGACTCTCATTCCGCGTTTCTTTTTTAAATCATATTGTATTTGCATTCCCGAAACCTGAAGGAATTGACCGGGAGCACGTTTTAGTCTATAAAATGCAACTGCATGCTCAAGCATTTTTAAGACATTTGTTCCATTTACCGATACTTTTGCCAAATTGCCACCAAATGGTAAAACTATCAGAACATCGCCTTTTGTCACATTGGAGGGTAAATGCAACTTTGCTATAGATGATCGTATACCGCCTCCTTGAATTATAGCTATTGGTGCATCTGACCATCCTTCACCCTTATAATCTGAAGCATATTTATGTACTATAGAATCAGCTATTAAGTTGCCCATATTACATTCCTTGATGCGACATGAATGTCCGTCTAAAATAACAGAAGTGGTTCCAACAACTATTTCAGTTTCTTTAAGAACTTCGCCACGATATTTGTTGACGATTGATAAGACTTCTGGGTCCTGAGGTATGAATTTATCTAAAAGTATTGGATTTCCATCATATTTGATAAGGTCACCTTTGGAATTAAATATTAAATGAAGTTTTCCCAAATATTTTGTGTATGCATAAGCTTGGACTGCGGGGACTATTTTCCCTGATTTTTGTTTCACTAAAGTAGGATATGGGCCTTCAGGTGTTTCCGTCTCATTAGTTAAGCCATTCCATAAAAATGTATTTGTATGTCCTCCAATAACTAAATCGATATCCTCAACTTTTTCGGCAATCTCGAGGTCTTTAGTAAATCCTGAATGTCCTAAAGCAATTAAAATATTTACTCCGGCTTGTTTCAATCTCTCTACTTCTTTTCTTATAGCAGACACTTCTTCTTCGTATATAATATCATTTCTAATAGCCAAAACTTTTGTATCTGGTGTTAAATATCCGATCACACCTATTTTAATGTTAGATATATTAAATACTACAGAGTTCATGAGATTTGTTTCGGATTTTAGGGTTGGTTCCAAAGTGAGATTGAGATTAGCTGCAAGAACTGGGCAAGTCACATTTTCGATGAATGGCGTCAATCCAGAAACGCCGTTATCCAATTCGTGGTTGCCAAGTGACTGAAACAAAAATTTATACAATATAATTTTTTTTTGCTTCATTTTTGTCATATTAGCATATTGAAAAAAAGAAACCCAGTACGAAGGAGAATATC
This sequence comes from Euzophera pinguis, assembly GCA_947363495.1. Taxonomy (NCBI): domain Eukaryota; kingdom Metazoa; phylum Arthropoda; class Insecta; order Lepidoptera; family Pyralidae; genus Euzophera; species Euzophera pinguis. The sequence continues at coordinate 5,074,229 of OX376169.1, forward strand.
AAAGTTTAGTAATGCAAAACATGCATATAGTAGGTATGGTATTTAATCGGCATTACGGCTATTTGAAGAATAAAAAACCTGTCAAATATTATTCGCATGCATTATACAAGAGTACATGCAACTAATGCTGCAATTATACTAAAATGATAAGCCTAAGATTTAAACATGAAAATATGTATTTTTTCTCGTGTAGCATATTTATTGATAACTCTGAAAGTATTTTTCTACTACTTTATAAACTACTTCATTTTTTTATGCAGATATTGCAAACTCACTGATTGGTAGCGGATTTCACCAATTATAGAACTACTAGCATTTGCAGTAAAAGTTGAACTTTTTAATTGTTAAAATATTTTTGTCGTTAGAAAACTGAGCCATAAAAATAAAACCCTACTTATTTTATTTTTATGTTGATTAAGTAAGGACATTACAGAGCGGTTTTGGAAACCACAGGAAACTTAGAATGCAATTTAAGAAAAGATTGATTGTTTTTGATTGTTTGTCATGCAATATGAAAAGATAGAAAGCAAGTATTCATTGTCAAGAATATCAAAAAACTCATTAGAGTACCTTACTAAGTAGTAGTTCTTTACCCCGTCCCTCCTTAAGAAGATTTGTTAAGAGCATGCATAGAAAAGAAAAGAGTTCAAGAAAGAGAGCACACTCTTAATAAAAATCTACTACTTATCCCATTTTACAATAATTCTTCTTCGTCGGCTATACCTACATATTTTTAATTTTCACACACAATGCAATATTGGTAACTAATTCTGAATAAGTTAACTTACACATATGGGATTAAAAGGTTAATAATTTTGGATGTAAACGTAACATTTAATGGGTAAAAATAAAAAAAGTTACATTGGGATAAAATCTTTTTTGTATGCAATTTAGGCCAGAATCCGTGGAAGAGCAGCCAGTACAATTATTAGAATCGAAGAGGTAATTATGGCAGCTGAATCAGGAGCATTAAACAAAGTAATTCTTCCTGCTACTTCTGGATAAACCGGACTACGAAGACTGATGTACTCCGATAGACATGTCAATTCATCATAAACAAGCTCTTCTTTTGGAAGATTATCAAGCATGGAATAACCATACTGCGGTTCCAATAACGACATGGGCATTATAATTTTGTAATCTCTCCATGAGTCAACGACAAAGAATTGAGGAACTAAACAAGACCAGCATCGTACTACAACAGACACTATCCTTGAGCCGGGTTCGCTTTCAAAATCATATGTGATTCTGACTCCCGAAAATTGTAAGAATTGGCCAGTGGGATTCGAAGGATTGTAATCAGACACCGCATGCTCCAAAAATTCCATTAAAACATTTCCATTCATCGTTACAACCACTAAGTTGCTTGCAACAGGTAATGCCAACAACAAATCTCCACTGGTCACGGATGCAGGACGATTTTGAGGTGAAATAGAAGCCGCAATAGCAGCTCCATGAATTACAGCAATAGGAGCATCAGTCCATGTTTCCCCAACAAATCTGGTTGCGTAATAATACATCATTGAGTCAGTGATAAGATTACCAAGGTTGCATTCTTCAGTACGACAAGATTCTCCATCAAGGACTACAGAAGTATTCCCAAGAATTTCTTGTGAAGCTGGCACTATATTTTTGATATTATCTCCATACATTTTCAAAGACTCTGAATCTTGGGGAATAGCTTCATCTAAAAGTATGGGGTTTGCATTATATTCTGTTATATCTCCATTTATGTCAAATTTTATACCAAGTCTACCCAGATATTTATTGTAGGCGTAAGACTGGATGACCAACACTTGCTTTCCAGACTTCTGTGTAATAGCTTCCATGTCTAGTGACTGATTTTCTGCAGCGGTACCATTCCAATAGAACTTATTTTTGTGACCTCCAATTATTATATCAATTCCAACGACTTCCCTTGCAATTTCAAGATCTTTGCCAAAATCAGAATGTCCAAGAGCTATTATTATATTAATGCCTAAATTCTGCAGTTTCTTCACTTCCTCTTTTAATGCTAGAACTTCTTCAATATATTCTACGTCGCCAGTACTATCTAACATTTTATTTTCAGGTTTCAGATATCCAACGAGTCCAATTTTTCTTCCATTAATATCAAAAATTACAGAAGTATGTAGGTTTTGGTTGTATATGTTTTTAAATAATACGTTGCTGGATACAATCGGTGTATTGAGACTGTTGATGAATGGTGAAAATTCTGGTGATCCCGACTCGTACTCATTGTTCCCGAGCGACTGAAACAGAATTTATTTAATTTAAATTTCGTTTTGAATAATTTGTTTGATCGAAATTTTAGTGAATTCATACACAGCATGTAACAACAAGAGCAATGATAATAGTTTATGAATAGATAAGTAATAGATAGGCAGAAGACTCGAAGATTAAGATTTTACACATGGTTATGCAAAATATGTAAGAAATAAGCATAGTAACTTCAATACCTACTGGGTTATTTTGAAACCCCTGAGCAAATTTTTATAGTGTGTTTTGGTAAATAAAACCTAACCACTTTTTTAATAAAAAAACTATGTGAAAACCGAGAATAATTATCGACCTCCCATAAAAAACCCTATCAGTAGTTGACTAGATTTATATCCAATGGGATGTCGAAAATTTTTTCTTGATTTTCATTTAATTTTTATTGAAAATGGTTTAATTTCACGTACTGAACATACCGTAAAATTTGGCCAATGGTTTCACAATAACTCTATCTCTATCCATTCAGAAGTTTAGGCCACTTGTTTTTACAGCTTGTATATGAATAGGCAAGTTATTAGTAAAATGATTGGTTAGAAAAGCATCTGCATTGAAAGAACTGTTTATGTTATTAAATAAACATCGTTTGTTGTAATAAAAGTCCAAAACTTCGACTCAAGGGCAGATAACTGATTTGTTGTAGAAAATAACCACAGAGCAAGATGTTTATTAAATAAAATAAACTATTTAGTGCATAACGATGACTGTCAGCGATCTAGAAAATAAGTCAAAAATTAGCACTAAGTATTTATTAATAGATATATATACATTGTTATTTTATACCAATTACCCGTTCCAGACACGTAAACAAAGACAAAAACCATAACCACAAGCATAATGGACGATTTAAATATTGATTTTAATTTGAGAAAAATATTAGTTTGTTATTTTTTTAACCGTGCATTAAGTTAATAAAATTGTTAGTAGGTATCTGATGTACCAAATTAATAAATATAATCTTTTGATAAAATTAATCAACTTACTTTTAGTTCATTCCAGTAGATCCTTTGTACTCTCACTCTTACCTTTTAAATACTCTACAGATAACATGGAAATATTTATTGTCATATAGCTTATGCCCCATTATTGACAAAGATATAATTTATTTAATAGATACTATTCAGTGTTTTACTGAAGTTTACCTTTATAAATTATAAAAAGTTCTGAACATATTTTTTTCTAGTGATATAGTAGTAGTCTTTCTAAATCAGATGCTGATTTAGAGATAGTCACCTCTTGGTTGAATGGTAGACCATATGTCCGCCCTTTATAGTAATGAAGTTAAATAAATTGAGAAAACGTACGACGACAATGCAACTTCTGAAAAACTTCCTTATGATAGCTTGTTAAGAGTATATGAAATAGTAGTTCTTTATTGTTTTTCAAACTCCAGTCCCTACAGCGCAACTATTCGCAGTTGGGAATTCACAGTTGAGTAGTAAAGCAGAACTATTCGCAGAAAAAGTGAATTTATTATGTAAGGTTTTAGTATTTCTCTCACATCGTGTTCATCCAAGTTTTAAGTCAAAGTTTAGTTTAACTTTTTTTATTTATTTTATTTACTTATTCACAAATACTTAATTAATTAAAATTGTTCCGAACTCTTCAGAGCAAAATATTTAGTATTGTTTTTATGTTTCGGCAATATATTCTTGTAGTGTTTTCGTAACACCAAAACAAACACGCGAGAATTCTACTACTAGAACTACATTACCTAACTGTAAAAGTATTATCTGAGGATTCTGCGTTTATATAATGATTAATGATATGCACAAGTTTGATAAATAATGCTGAAAAATGTTCAAACAATGTAACAAATAAAGATAGGGACACGGTCGCGATAACATAATGATAAGGTTGTAACTAATTTGATTTGAAGGACGACAATTTTATTGTGTGGTACGTAATTTTTTTACAATAATCTCATTTTATCTTGCCCGAAGACGATATTACCAATTACCTATTCTATGATATTACAGCAAAACCACAGAGCAATAGTAACACCATAGGTTTATTGTAAACTACAATAATAAATCTATGGGTACAAACTCACACGTGAAGTAACATATAACATGCATAAAACAAACAACAATTCAGTTTTATAATTCATGTAGTAATTGAGGTAGGTTTGAAAAAATATTGTGAATATAATAGAACAGAAGACAAATAAAAAAAAATTGTTAGGACTCGTTTTCGGATTCCTTTGCGTAAATGCAAAAACAAGACTGGCAGTTGAAGGCTGTAAGCTAAATAGAGCCTTCGCTATCTACTGATTTAGCAGAGTATCATAATATCTTCGTATGCAAAATGGCTAAAGTATTAAATGGTTGAATAGTATAAAAATATACCACATAACAATAATTTCTCCATAGGGCCTCTGCTTGTTGGATCAAAACTCATAAACCCGTGATATCCAAATGGAGATATAATTATTAAAATGTTTCTTAAGGGGTTGGAGACTATCAGTAGAGGTGAAAACTCATAATTTGACACCGTTACACAAAGGCAATAACAAATACAAATGCGAGACGAACGTCAAAGGGACAATGAACATCGAAGTCTAAACACAATTTTCAAGCACTATAAAAACTATAGTAAATAGTAATGAATATACTTACAACGGCGTCTGGTTGCAAAGCATTGATAAATTCTGCAGCGATTTTCCATTTGTAGATGGTGAACCAAGCTGTGCCCGTGTAGGTGTCACCAGCATTTAGATAGAGAACTGGAGGACCCTCGCCTGAGGCTGCTTTCCTTCGAGCCTCTTTCACTCTGGAATGTTTAAAATCACAGACGTTAGCATAGGTAATTTATTTATCATGATTTATTTCTCAGCACCCCCACCCTAACCCACCCCCTTTGTACCGAAACGGCCCGAACCTAGCTAAAATTTATTTCATTGTTCCATCGAAGTTGCTAGGTCAATTTTTTTTATATTAAGAAAATAAGTCTTCATGATTGATCAATGATCAATGGATCAATAGTCTGATATATAAATTAATTTAATAGTATGCATGAAAATTCAACTCAAAATTGATTGACTTATGCTAAACTAAACTATGTAGTACCTAAAGTCTCTAATGTTCTTGCCTCTAAAGACGTGTATTACTCAAATTACTTATTTATAGCACCGTTTTGAATTTGAAATTGTTAGAGTATAGCGCTGACCATCAGTTTATTTTTATAAACGGAATGCTTTTTGTATTTTGAAAAGCGATGTGAGCTTTTACTTAATCTCTATTATTCGGATCGGTTGTGAGATTTTTTTTTTATACAACTAAGTAGGCAAACAGGCGTACGGCCCACCTGATGGTAAGTGGTTACCGTAGCCTATGAACGCCTGCAACACCGGAGATGTCACGAGCGCGTTGCCGACCCTTGAGTAATTATTTCACGCCCTTTTTGAAATTAATTATATTATCAACAATGTTTAGATTAATAATTGGTCTCGCGCGCTCGACTAGATACCGTCGGCATACTAGAAAAATTGGCAACTAAAACCATGCCGAATTCGGCATACTTGCGGCATACCCGCGTCAGTCACGCCGCGACCGATGAGTGCGTTGGATGTCTAGATAAATTTAAAATTTAATGTAAAAGCAGACGCAAAATGTGCAGTTTGCGTAGTCAAACCGTGTAAGAAGAATACTAAAAGAAATAAGAAAGATACTGGTATTACATACCATCAATAAAGTATTGTATAATTTCGAAATATGGACATAAATTACTCACGAAAATAATATAACCCTAAAATATGGCGCGAAGTACCGCTCGGTGCTCAATGTTGCCGTGTATTAAAAAATCCCAAATTCCCCGAGGTTTCGAATTTTTATTATTTAGATATTTTGTTTTTTAACTCCCGACCCCAAGAGAGGGATGTTGTAATTTTGACTTTTTCTGACAATTTTGTCTGTCTTTAACATCTTATTTCTTTAATGCTGGTCTGGGAGAAAAATAAATACATGGAATGTACTAGCTGCTTCTCTTCCCGCGCAGACCATATAAGCCGGCCGAGGAAGTGGGCGAAAATCGAAGAACCATACCTATCAGTAGGCGATGCGACTAGCAACCTATCACTATTCTGATTATATATCCACTTTACGCCCACCAACATTCTAAATATGGCCTTGGGGTAGTTGGTAGGTACCCCATAGGGTATTGTTGCCGGATAATCGATTAATCGAATTTGGGTTTTTTTAATAATCTAGGATATCGAAAGTATTGATATAATAAATTTTATCGATTTTTGACAATTAATCGAAAATAATCGATTATTAACTGCAATATCAAACGATTATTGAAATGGGTCGATATAAATGATATCGATTTAATCAACATAGGTAATCGGTTATATCAATGGTTATTAATCGATTTTGTATCTATAGTATCGATATAATCTAATCTGTAGTATTGATTTTTGAGAATTTATGAAAAATAATCGATTAATGGATTAACAATAATACCATGCATTTCAGGCACCGGTACTATACAGATATACCGGAACTCGGCGGCGGGATGTACAGCGGGCGTAACACAAATCATCATCATTCAACTCATACAGAAAAAAATATTTTACTTACAGAAATATATCGATACTACTATCGATACTTTAGATTATATTTTCAACTATCAAAGAATCGATTATTATTCGATGTGTAATCGATTTTCCGGCAACACTACTGTGTGGAAAAAGGACATGATAATAGGTATGTACTAGCAGTTTCCCGCAGCTCCGCCTGCGTCAAAAGGTAGCCTATGTTTGACTCAGGGTCTTGAACTATATCCGTACCAAATTTTAGGAAAATCAATTCAGCGGTTTAGTTGTGAAAGAGTAGCCAAAATCCATTCATACTTACAAACTTTCGCGTTTTTTAATATTAGTAGGATGTATATGTCTATTTATTTATCTGTATTTAAACCCGGGTCACAACTAAAAAGAGGTCAGTAATCAATTAGCTCCAAGCTAAATAGAAAATTAAAGTAACGTTTAACATACTGTACTGTGTAATAATAAATCAAATGAAAGTTTTTCTTGCAATTTTAGGATTCTATATTAGAAAAAAATAAAATAGACAAAAATTAACCATTTCCCCTACCTTATCTCCGAAACTATCGATTCCAGAATTTCGATGCATAAATTACAGGAAAACCTATGAGATAATTTTAAATTTGTTTAGGTCCAAATGGAGAAAAATAAAAAATAGTACAGAACCCTCTCCACGCGAGCCGACTCACACTTGGCCAGTTTTATTTTAATTTCATTATAAAGGATTTTTTGAGCTTTTTTTTTATAATATGTAACAAGACCACAGCAATTAATAATTTTTCCATTGGTCGGGCATCAGTCAAGTAGCTGGCAACACCATAATCGTCGCTATTGTGCGTCTTTGCACATTGTTTTACACACACTTTCCTATTAAGTGGCCGCATTCTGGAAACTGATTTTTCTTCACAGCGCGGTATCTAGTCGTAGCGCCGCGAAGACCAATTATTAATCTATGCAACAATGGTTATTAGAAATATTTTTTTTTTTACTGACCAAATTCCACGATCTATGTGTGTTAATTTATACCTACACATCTAATACTCAAATAGAAATAAACAATTACTCACACATAAGCAACCCTAGGGAATCCTCCATAACATTTCCCCGCTTCCCGGTCCTCGGTGGTGCAGGTCCCGCTGAGCTGCGAGGTCTGCTCAAACCTGGCATGCATGTCGTTGTTGTGCAAGATGAGCAGCTCGAAGGTGTCTCCATCACTGTTAGGAGACTTTACTATGCTACTGGACGAGAGGGCTAGCACGACCGCGAAGGCCGCTACTTTTATAAGTGCATTCTGAAAATATAGAGGAAATACATTTTAATGTGTAGGTAATTAGTCTTGTTTTTTTATATAATTTTTTTTTTTTAAATAATGCGTGCTAGCTTGCAATTTTTGAATTGAGTTTATAGGCGAGATCAAACGTTACTATTACTATATTTATATAACGAAGTTAAGGTAAAGTCTAGTTCAATTTTTTTAACTGTCCAAATCTATGAAGGTGTGACGCCAAAGCGTGAGTGGCGTTTTCAATAATACAATCAGTTTACGACATGACACTATGAATTTAGTACAAAAAAATAAATATTCAGTTCTTTTGGTCAAAATTATTTACTTGGAATGGCACTGAATTAAATTATCACCCACACACGCTTTTTAACTTTATGAATAAAACTTCGATTCATGAGAGAAAAAGAGGGACACCTAACAAATATTTCTTTGAAAAGCATTCTATTCTTATAATGACCGATAGTCAGGCGCAACCATTAAAGGACGCAACTGATAATAAGTTCGTAAAAATGCCATTCACAGAAGCTTTTTGCCACCCACGCCGAAAAAACCGAGAAGTAATACGTTTGTCACTTTGTCATGGATATTTTGTACAATAGGGCCATAGGGCCGGGATAATAGATAGTATTATTGTGCATACAAACGGTATCCCGGCGTTAAAGTTAAGTATTAATGCTGTCAAATAAAAAAAAAACTGTTCTACGTCGCTTCATTCCTATGTTGTAGACAAAAAAACATTGCGAACGATAAAATATTTATTCAGCCGTTAAACACTGCACCATGTCATCGTATGGTTTTATTATCTAAGTATTCTACCTATTTGATTTGTTCAGCTACTATCTTGTACTGTGAATTTGTTAGACACACTTCAATATTACCAAATATTGTTTTAATACTGTTGTGCTCTAAGAATTTATGGATAAAATCTAACAGATATTCTGACTTTTGGCGGGAAGCTGAAAAGAGCAGTTATGGCGCTGTATTTTATTTTCCAAAATTTGTGTTTTTTTTATTGTTTGTGCATATTAATGGTGGATTATTATTCGCAAAGCGTTCGATAACAAGTGTGAGTGTTGGGAAATGATACAGTGTTTGATTTATGTGATTTTCATGCTTGTTGTGAAAAGCTCCTAGTAATCGCTAAGTGCAGTTTTTCTACTATTTCACTTAGCCTAATTCTTCTGACTAGACTTGACTACCGACTAGACTTATTAGGAAAATTTTAGGTTATTTTATAAGATGTACTTATAGACAAAGTTCATTTAAAACTATTAGGCGAGACAAGGTATTAAAAGTTATAATTTAGAAAAAGGCAGGTAAATTCCATTATATAGTTAGGTACCTTTGCAATATCATATTATCAATTTGTTGTGCAAACTAGACAGGTTTAAAATCATACGTTGCATAAAAAATCTCTATGAATTTCGCGTTCTAGAGGATGAATGCATAGATTAGGCATGATTGTTGCAACGGCAAAGAGGGTCCTATAGTATAGGTTTCAAATCGTTTGCGGCAGGAAAGAGCTAATTTATCCGAACTGTCTCGCGCGGAAGCAAACTCGTGTACTCGTCTGTCCTGAATTACCACTGTATTTTTGCCTCGCCTACATTCTACAATCCGACGAGCAAGTGCACTAGACGAAATATGCACTTGATGAATAAAAAAACAGTTCTACTCAAAGCGCATAGCTTTAGCTAACCATCAAAATAATTTAAATACAATTCTTCAATTACAGACTGCAACAAATTTAAAATTAACAATATAACATTTGGTTTTACATTATTGCCATCAAATTGAGTTACCCGACTGCCCGAAATAAAATTAGTTAGTGAATAAAATAATTTAAATTTAATTTAAATTAATGTAGTCTGTAATTGAAGAACTGTATTTAAATTTGTGATTAATATCTATGGTTTTAACAAATTAAAAATGTGTCTTCGCATTGAGAAAAAATGACAAAAGACAATTTGCATTGAAAAATATTCAAATCCATGGCGGGAACACACAACTTTTTTTTTGCTAAGGGATTGAAATTATACGTATGATATGAATGTATGTATAATTTAAAAACAACTCTATCTAGATTATTTAAAGTCGTTTCAATGCTATCGACTATTACTATTACGACCATCATCAAGGATAATAACTCAACGCCCGTTAGCCTATTTAGTTGTATAAAAAAAAATCAAATCAAGCCATCTCATTATTGGATATTCCCTGACGCTCAGGCGTCACTGATGACGAAAGTTTATTCCAAATTCGTTATTTTATTTATAAATGCGATATACTTTAGTGTCGTATTAAGAGTATTATTGGTTGTTTTTATAAAAAAAAGTATAAGTATAAAAGTGTAAGTCGTTTTTAGTAAATGAAAGGAGTGTGTAGGCTTATAAATTGCAAATGAGCATTTTTTACTAAAATAATAAGTATCTAGTGTACGAGTATACGTGGTGCAAAAAATATTTAAAATGTCGTCAGGAGCTTTAAAAGAACAATTTTATTTTTTATGGATTATAAGTTTTAATTATTAATTTATATTTTTTAGAACTAAAATTTTATTAACCGATAATGTTTTCTCTTTAACATCTTAAATTTTATAACTTTTGAAGAAACTGAACTCTACACATTCATTGTGTGTGGTTATAAATGATACGTTTTGACGCATTATGTTATAAAATCAATCGTCGGTCCCATCTACATTAATTTAAAAATGTTGCCAAAACGGCTCTATACCATGATTGGTTCGCACTGTCAAAAAGTTATCAAATTTCATATAGAGCCAAGCTAAAACTCTACACTACATTTGAGAAAAAATAAATGAAAAATGAAATGAAGATAGCTTATTTCTGTGTTTTATTTCCATGAAACTTGGAATGATAGGGCAAAACGTTTTATAAAGGTAAGCCCCCTCATTCAGTTTTTTTTCTATGAAAAAGGGGTTAGGACTATACGCATTTTTGTGGCTAGTGGGGTTTTATAGTATTTATGAAGCCCAAAATCAATTGAAAATTAATGTTAAATAAGTCCTCTATTGTCATCAAATTACATGATTTTTTGTCTGATATTAACCAAGAGGGGTCTAAAAATGACCAAGTTACGTTAGTACTACTAATAATTCTGTACCGTGACCAAGTGCAACCATAAAATATGTAGGTAGCGCAAGTTGTTATAGTTATGATATTATATTACTTGACTACATAATTTTTTAAAAAGACAGAAGTTAAGATTTTTTTTAAATTTTTACCTTTGTTGATATTGTTTATTTATTTAAATGATATCTATTAATAAGTACCTAATTGAAATTTGATAAACATAATGTTGGTCATACTCTATTTGTATGGCGCGTGTCAAACCTAAATAAAAAAATATACTTAATGTTATTTTATTTATGCCTGCTCTATGTTCTATGGTAAGTCAATGGTCAGCCTGCAAAAGTAGTTCATTGAACCCTAATTGATGCTGTAATTGGGACCAATTCTCAAACTACCTGTTTTTCTTGGAAAGGGCTGTCAAAAAAGTTTCGGCTCCTAAAAAGGCATGTGCCGACTGCCGATTCTCATCATATAAGCAACACATTTCATCGAATACGTGATAATATTTATTATTATAATCTTATTAGCCTTGAGGTCGACAAGAACCTTCTTCATCCAAACGTGTTACCCAGTTGCATCTTCAGCTTGCGGCCAGGGTAAGCTTTGATTATGGTCCTAGATTAGGTAGTACTTACTAGTTAGACACAACGACAACCCGCTAAAATATTTTATTTTATAATATCAAAATTTTTCACTATTAGCATTATTACGAATAATTCTGTATAGTCGAGTCGGCGATCGATATGTTATGAAGGGAGGGTCTGGGTTTCATATTCCAGATGATGATGTAATGACATCGTTAATAATAAAAGATCTTCAAGTGTTCTCTTTATGTACATCTTCTTATTTCATTATTGCTTAATGAAACATTTTCACATTTTGACATACATTTGAGAAGAATACTTTTACATAAGCTTACACAAAAATCGTGCAAATAACTTTATTTCACGGTGTGTGAGTACATTTCTATTGTTTTTACTGCAAATGTGTAGGTATGCGTTTTGTTAAAATGTGTTGCGCTACATCACTGTACATTACAGAATGTAATGTATATGTAATAGCCTATGTAGAGCTGTCATTATGACAATACAATAAACTACAAAAACAAAGTTTAGCATAAGAAACGATATAGATAATATGCATAACTGGAAAATTGAGAATACCAATCTAAAATATATACGTTTTTTTAATCATTGATTATCTGCTAAAAGGGTTAGTAGGTATCACTATTAAATTTATTTTGTGAAATTGTCTTATTTAACAATTTGAAAATTATTACTTATTACTTATGTAATAATGTAAATGAAATGTTTTACTTGTAAATGTCATTACCTATAGCATTATGACTTTATGTCTGATGAGATGTTAATTCATCATCCTAGTGTGTATTCCTAGTTGCGTCGTCAGCTTACGCTTCGGAGCCTAGGGTACGCTGTAAGTCATGGTCCTAGATTTAAGCGACTGCCGTCTGACCTCCGTAACCCTTTTTACAGGGAAACAAGAACAGGAACATGGCCCGAGGTGTGTCAGTGGCCAAGACTGTCAGAATTTTTCAGGCTGCACCAAGGTATCTGACACAGCCCAAAGACTGCTTTCTATCGGGACCAATGGCTTAACGTGCCTTCCGAAGCACGGAGAAGCTCAAGATAGAAAATGCCACTAAATGGCGACCAATCGAGGTCGTGTCACGCCGTCGCTTGACAAGCGCATTCGCTACGGATACGCGGGTTGCGCTCGACTAACGAGCTCCTCAATCCTAATGAGATGTAAATTATAAGTTTAAATTTCCTAATATTTGAAATGAAATATAGAGTATTATAGAGTGTTTCTTTTTTTTAATGAAGGACGCCGAAAATAGTTTGGCCGGGTCACTAGGATTTTCAAGGTTCTCGTGGTTCGAACGATCGGACAATATGAACTTTTAAAATTTCATGAGTCTGATAATAGGACTAACAAATGTTTGGAAATCCCCGTCAACCGATTAATTGAACCCAACAGGGAAATAAAAAGTCTGTCATTTGGCGATCAGACAAACCGGTAGGGCTTTTAGACATTGACGACCAAAATTAGTTTTTTACCAAAGAACTCATATATTTTCTCGACACTAGGATGTGTAGAGTCAGTTTTACAACTCATATGGCATTTTTGTATGAAATTTAAAAAAAGTTCGTCGAAATCGTTACCTCAATACGTATAGGTAATCCTAGAGGAAATGGTCGATATCTAATATTAGTAGACGGCGATGCTTATTAAGTAGGAATATAATATGTACGAAATGTACTTAGTGATAAAATACAGATTAATTAGTATATAGATAAGGACAATAAGATATGAAAATTGGCACGATATCAAATGTGTTGCAAGGATTAAAGAGCTACTATTGTTTCGGCTGCACTTATCTATTTCATGTCATATCAAGTTTCTTAATCAATGCGATGAAAACATAGTATTCATTTTATTTTTTAGTTATCTCTATAAATTATATAGGTATTTATTTAGAATTTCACAAGTACAAATACCGAGTATATAATTTAAAACTAACTTAAAAATAACAATTAAATAAACTTATGCACAAAATTTAAATAAATTAATAAATGGAGCCCAAGTCGCTGCCATCACAGGGTAAAGTACCCAAAAGGCTGGCGGCATTTCCTCTCTGTATGGCCAAACTAAAACTTTGGTCGTAATACTTACTTATTACAACTAGTATTACGTTTGTAAATTATAATCTTTATTGCAAAAAGAAATCATTACAAAAACATATCAACGAAAAACAGAGGCAGAAAGGCAGAACTTTGCTGAAGGAATCTTTTCCAGTCAACCTTAGGATGTGAGATAAGTAAACATAAGGGCAAAGATTCGATCCTTTTCAAGCCTAAAGTAACACCTAACGTCCTTGTTCTCAACACGAAGCAGTTTCAATCTACCCTCATTAATTCGCACCACATAACATACCGCCCACTAAGGTGTGCTATAAAATTTCTATAAGCCTATCAATGATCGGTTAACCATTATTCAGGAGGAGTCCTATGTAGGAAGCGTGTAGGAAGTAATATTTCGCTGATTAAAATTGTGATATGCTAGTTTTATATTTTAATTGATTTGGATGACGTTATGTATTATAAAGATAAGTTACCTTGATAATATAGCTAAACGTCATCTCTTAATGCTTAAAATGTTTTTGGAATATCATTATGTATAACAAAAAACAATCGAAATTCGATTCCAAACTAAAACTTTCTTACATATTTCACTGCAAAAAAGTTGTTTGATTGTGTTTTAGCAGGAATCGGACAGTTTGGTATGTCACTGGGATAGCGCTTAGACGCACAAACCAGCAATCAACTAATTTTGTATTTATTTTAACAACACCTAGGTGTTTTTTAAATTGTCATACATTGTTCGTATGTATTTATCACAGGTATTTATATAAATTATAGTTAACAACTTTGTTGATGTTAAGAGAACTTGTGCATCATTATATGACTTACACGATACAAAAGTAACTATTTGCTAACTGTTCAACATTTGGAAATTAAAATGTTTCCAATTTTCTAAAAAAAATACTTAAATGTCAATTTAAACTGATGTTTATCAGGACCGGAACATTAATTGAAATCTAGGTTGTGTAAAGAACTAATTTATACATTACTAGCTTTTTCCCGTAACTCCGCCTGCGTCACAAAGTAGCCGTAATGTTTGACCCCGGGTCTTCAACTATATTCATAACAAATTTCTTCAAAATCCGTTCAGCGGTTTGGCCGTGAAAGCGTAACAGACAGACAGACAGACTTTCGCATTTATAATATTAGTATAATTAGTATAGTATAACATGAGCTTAACATGGCGTGGGCATACCTAGTTATAAAGTGGATTTCTGGCGGGCAAAGAAAGAGAGGTAGACCACAAAAAAGAGGGACAGACGATTTGAAAGATTTTGATGAGGACTGGAAGCAACAGGGGGACAGAAATGTGTGGAAACAAAGAGGTGAGGCTTTTGCCCAGCAGTGGGACTTAAATAGCCAGTAAAACAATGGGCTTTACAATGTTTTTTCGTGTATACTTAAGTAGCTTCTTTCAGATTCATATGAACTTAAATGGAAATAAAATCTTGTTTGGTTTATATGAGCTATGATAAATATACATTTTATTTCTGAATAAACTTTTTTGGCAAAGGTTTTGTATTTCATTTTCCATGAATTTCCAACAGGTACGGAGTTCAAAGGAGACAATCTAATAGGTATGTAGGTCAGGGCACTAGCTTCTCTGAAGACGCATCGATCTTGAGAGACGGGGCGGCGGGAAATCCAGATAAATATATGCTCAAAGATTGCATTACATTATTACTTTACTCAAGGCGCAGCTAATTGGATAAGAGGGTGTTGACTAAAGAAAATTATGAAAATTATAAAATGTATTCGCCAATGGATTTTTTATTGAATCACAAACGTTTAAATAATAAAATTAAACATAAAACTAATAATATTGATTAATGACAAAAAAAAACTAAATTAGACTAATTAAAAAATAAACGAATACTAAAATAAAAATTAAACTTAAAAATAAATTACCTATATATAAAAAATGTCCCACAAATCATTCGCTCATTTTATTAACCACCATCCGCATACAAGCAAGGCGAATAAAGTTTTTTGAATGTAATTTTAATGCACCCAGGTGTCTAAAGATTACCAAAAGTTAATTTAATTCACTTAGGGGAATTAGCTCAATTAAATTAAATTTAACGAAGCGGCATTTCTTAGTCAGGAGCCTTATTAAGATTTGACCTTGACTTGAAAAAAACTTCCACAGGAGATCACTACTCACTCTTGGCTTATGAAATATTTTGATATATTTTCAGATTTGATTAAAGCATTGTTTAGTTATTCGTATCAATATTAGGCGATGTATTTATGTTTGTTCTCTGTGTTTTTTTTGTTAAATGTTAGTTTTTAAGTATACAACACGTTACTGTATCTTGAACTACGTACCTGAATTATTATTAAAAAAAAACAGAGATAAATCACACAGCTTAAGACAAAGCTTTCACGAGAATGTATATGAGAACGTAAGAACTAAGAAAGGATAAGATGTGATACTATAAAAAATCAAATGTGGCATTTTAACAATAAATTAAGGCCCAATTATTTTATTTAGAGCCTAATGGTATTATATAAAAATATCACACATTCGACGTGTGATTTCTCTATAAAGTTTAATATCATCGAATAACTCTTTAAAACCGGTCGTTCGCAATTGGGTCGAATTGCAAGAAACTGGCATATAATTAGCATTAATTCTAAACTAGACCATACTGCGTCTTGTCTACGTGGGATTGCATTCGTTTAGTTAGATGATCTGGTCTGAACCACCAACTACATAAGTCTATTAAATGTTGTATGATAGTTTTGGCACTATTGGATTGGTCGCCAATTACCTTGTGGCATTTTCTATCTTGAGCTCCTCCGTGCTTCGGAAGGCACGTCAAGCCATTGGTCCCGGTTGTTATCGATAGATAGCAGTCGTGAGGCTGTATCAGAGTCATAAGGTAGCCTGAAAAATTCTGACAGTTTTGGCCACTAACACACTTCGGGTCATGTTCCTGTTAGCCTGGTTTCCCTGTAAAATGGGTTACGGAGGTCAGACGGCAGTCGCTCCTTTATAATAACCAGTTCAGCCAAATCTAGGACCATGACTTACAGCGTACCCTAGGCTA
Source organism: Euzophera pinguis (assembly GCA_947363495.1). Taxonomy (NCBI): domain Eukaryota; kingdom Metazoa; phylum Arthropoda; class Insecta; order Lepidoptera; family Pyralidae; genus Euzophera; species Euzophera pinguis. The sequence continues at coordinate 5,091,142 of OX376169.1, forward strand.
GGATGATGATGATAATTTTGACAGGAGGATAGAAAAAATGATAGCATCAACATAGTCGAATGTTGTACAAAAGTGTTAGAGACACTTAGGAAAGATCTTTTGACCCCGTAGGATCGATCGATCAGAGACATCTGGAAAATGTTTAAAGAATGTCGTCATTTTAATCAAGATTTCTATTTATTTTCAGATTTCTATTTCTTTATTGTTTGTTAGATACATCCTTAGCGGCCATATCGACTCGAGAAGAAGAAGCATACGCTTCGCATTGGACTTTCAACCAAAGCAAGTACACTTTAAATCGACTGAGTCGGAGCGACTGCCGCGTCTTCGTCTTCACTTCCGAAACTCTTTTTACAAACTTAAACAAATGATCCTGTGTTATTGGATACTTTCAGGTTTTTCAGTCTGCATAAGGCATCTGACATTGCCTAACACCCGTCATCTAGTGTGATATCAGCATGTTCCAATGACATTCCGAAGTACGGAGCGAGAAATCAATGCTATCGGTTACTTAAATCTTGTAAATTTTATTGTGTTCTATTACCGGTGGTAAAAATCCGGCCTGTCTGTTACGGCCAAACACGGATCTGAATGGATTTTGATGAACTTTTGAAAACCCAGGATCAAACATATGCAGGCGGAGCTGCGGGAAACAGCTTGTAGAATATAATAACGTTAAATAGCAAAAATAACTGTCATGAAATTAATTTCGTAATGGTGGAAAGAGTAGGTTTTTCTGAGAGTATTTACAAATGTGATTGAATGTGTGGTCTGATGAAAAACGAAACGGTATCATAAAGGTGTCTGATGGAATCGATAATTGATGCGACGAGCTACTCAGGTGAGGTCACGACTTGGCCATGAATTCGAGCGTAGAAATAAAAAAGTAGCTAGGTATCTAAGAATGTACAGTGGACCACACGGAAAAGTATACGACGTGAGGTGTAAATGTAAGGAAACGATGTTATGTTACATAAGGCCTATTATACATCACAAAAACATTATTTAAAGATGCTGAGCATTTTGAGCAAGCTTAGACACCGTTAGGTATATTTGATTAATGAATTTCAAATGATATTTTCCTCAAAAAGTCTTATTAGTTATGTACTTGATCTTCATCAATTCTATGCGATGGGGATAAGTGGATTTATGGATCTATTTGTGCCTAAGCAATATCTACTAGTGGAAAATTAAGGAGTAAAAATGTGAAAAAAAATCCGTTCTTTCCTATCAGTACCGTAACCTACACACAATGTACTTTTGAAGAAAACGTAACTTACTAATAGTTATTAAAGTGTAAGTGCGTATATTTGTATTTTTATCAAATATTACAAATGTTAAACCATATATTTCACCAAAGTTACTAATAGTTATTTGATTTTGAATTTTAGATCAAGAAAGAAAAACGGAGCTAAGACGGTTACTGTTCTTTATTTTTCAGTCATTCCGGGGTCAAGTTAACCCAAGCTCTCAATTGGAGTCCACGGACTTGCTAAGTTGACCATTTTAAACCTTTAGGATGGATTCTTAATTATTAATTTCCAGAATGAAAAGTTCGAAAACGCCTGAAAGTTTCATAATACGAAATATAGTTTTAAAAAAAACTGTATTTTACGGCCATGGATACAAGTCCTTTAAAGCCCTTCTAAATTTTTCTATCGTCTTTAGTCCTATAGTGTGGTTTCGTCAAGTCCTAGTTAAGTCTAAAAGTCTAATCGATAGTCAAGCTTAGTCAGAAGAATCAGGCTCAGAGTGAAGTGGTAGAAAAACTCCAGTTAGCGGTTACTTCCTACTATCATCCTTCAGAGCTTTTTGTAAAAGCTCCTGATTTTGGAACAACATGAAAATCACATAATTTAAACACTGTATCACTTTCCAACACTCACGCTTGTTTTCCAACACTTTGCAAATAATAATCAACTATTTTAATGCACAAACATTAAAAAAAAAAAAAAATTGAAAAATTAAATATAGTGCCGAAACTGCTCTTTCCAGCTTCCCGCCAAAAGTCCCACTTTTCATCCACAGAAAAATCAAGAGAAACAAACATATTTGTTTCAATTCAAAAACATACTTCTTGATAAGAATGTGTTTTTTTAATAATGGGTTTTACAGCCATGGATACAATTCCTTTGTAGCCCTTCTTAATTTTTCTATCTTCTTCAGTCCTAAAGTGTGGTTTCGTCAAGTCCTAGTCAAGTCTAAAAATCTAGTCGGTAGTCAAGTCTAGTCAGAAGAATCAGGCTAAGTGAAGTGGTAGAAAAACTGCACTTAGCGATTACTAGGAGCTTTTGGCAACAAGCATGAAAATCACATAAATCAAACACTGTATCACTTCCCAACATTCACGCTTGTTATCGAACCCTTTGCGAATAATAATCGACCATTATTATGCACAAACACACAAAAAAACACAAATATTTGAAAATAAAATACGGCGCCGATACTGCTCTTCAAAGCTTCCCGCCAAAAGTCCTTAAGAATGTTTACAAGTTAAAAGCCGACAACAATTTTCTTCTTGTTTATTGTAAAGCCATCGGAGCATAGGTTTTAAGGAGTATTTTCCTCTTGTGATTTAAATATAAGATTGGTCACGAGAATTACGACCTTCACCAAGATCTTATACACCTATTTTATTGTGAGATTTATAAGTATATTTATGAAATTAAAAAAAAATATTTCTTATGTTTTTGCGATTGTTATTCATTAAATTAAACTATTTTAATACGGGTTTTCTCAAACAAGTAATAAACGCGATAAAACCCGTATTAAAATAGTTTAATTTAATTTAAAAAAAATATTTGCTTCATATATTTGGACGTGAAAGAAAGACAACTAACTAATTCATTAATATTTGCGTAATTGCTATAGAATTACCACCTTATTCATAAAAAAACAAATGTTTGTAAAGCCTTAGTTAACTAAAATATTTTAGTCCCTTTCTCTCTTAGCCATAATTTGACGGGAAAGAACAATAGATACATTTTTAGTTGAAATGGGCTAACAAACGTTCGTAATTTATAATAATTCTTATGCTATTTAGCTAAGTCTACCAATAAGGATTTTAACTTTGATTGATAATTGGTCTCCGCGGAGCGCGCGAGACCAATTATTAATCTATGGATTTGAGGTTTTTGTAACCGATTTCAATCGTATAAACATAATGACGATCAAAAGACAAATGTTGTATTTAAGGTGTATCTTAGTGAAGAATTATTTTAAATAGTAGGTACTCATGGTAGGTATAATTGCATTTAAAAATGCACGCCTAATCTGTAGTACATTTTCTTCTAAAAATTAGTAACTTCCATTTTAAATGCTGACTGTACCTATATACTTCTTGAGAAATCATCATCATTTGATCAAGATCAAAAGGAAGATCACAGACTTCTTTGCTAAACTAAAACGCAATTATGAAATAAGTATTATAATATTAGGCTTTTTAGGAGTTGACGTCAAGCCTGTTTGATAAGATTTATACTCGTACTTTGATTTATTGATCTGGATTTTTGCAACCGTAGACTAAGTTAAATATGTATAAATTTATGTAGACCATAGTCTCTACCTTCAGGGCCATATTTAGATAAAGTTACTATAAACAGCTGATTTTGCCTACTTAATTGTATAAAAAATATATATAAAAAAATTATATCATAGGCTCTTTACAAAATTCATATTAAAAAACATACTTACTTAAACATCGTTTATGAAAAATGGAAACATTTACATTATATCTAGTTACATAACGAAATGGCATTGAAATGTTTAAAAATATTTTGTACCTATGCATAAAACATGTAAATGAAATTATTGTATCTTATCATACTTACCCGTGACAAAGTAGTTTTTAAAAACTGTATGAATATTTTTTTAATAATGGGTTTTATGGATACAAGTGCTTTATAATCCTTCTTAATTTTTCTTTCTTCTTCAGTCCTACAGTGTGGTTTCGTCAAGTCCTAGTCAAGTCTGAAAGTCTAGTCGGTACCTAATTAAGTCTTGTCAGAAGAATCAGCCAAGTGAAGTGGTAGAAAACCTACACTTAGCGATTACTAGGAGCTTTTGGCAACAAACATGAAAATCACATAAATCAAACACTGTATCACTTCCCAACACTCACGCTTATTCTCGAACACTTTACGAATAAATAATCCACCATTATTATGCACAAAAACTAAAAAGAAACAAATTTTGGAAAATAAATACAGCGCCGAAACTGCTCTTTGCAGCTTGCCGTCAAAAAATAACACTGTATGAATATTTTTTATTTGTACTTTTTTTTTACTACGTTTTTTCTCAGACTACGTTAATAAGGGCCTTTGATGCGTAGCGGTAATGTTCTTTTTGCGACTAAATAGCAAGGTCCGAGTTCGAATCTGAGAATGCTGATGAATGTATAGCTTACTCCAACTCTAATTGTTTCAATCATGGCATGTCATCAATTGAAACAAGCTATGCAATCAGGAGTGCTATTTTTGAAAGTGCGACTCACACAAAATTTGTGAGTCGAATAATTTTTGTTCGATATCGAATTATTATCGTTCGATATCGAAGGTTTTTTGTTCGATATCGAACGATTTTCATTCTACATATATCGTACATAAAATAGGCCTCCAGAATAGCATTTGCGTCAAGTATCTTAAAATTTATTACTCGAACTTCTCTCCACCCATGCTCTTCTGGGCCTATAATTCGCATAAACGGATATTTCAATTCACCGTAAAGTATCCCTTATTTCCTGTATCGTAAGGACTCACAATCGGCCACGTGTTTTATACGTGCATTTTTATTTTCTCTTGCTCGTTGCGTACGATTACGATCACGCAATGCATGGAATTCTGCTGACTACTATTATGAATGAATGCATCGGATATCAAGAAACCGTACGCAAAAAAATCGACTGCCCGATTTCACTTGTGTGTATCTTTTTTCTCGATTATTACGTATTCATTATGGTTATTATGAATTTTATTGTATCATTGACACACTCTGGCACAAATGCTGTATGGCGCACAATATCCAAGGATCTCTGTTATTATCATGGCAATTAATTTAGACACGCGATAATCACAGTTAAACTCGTCACTCACCATTGCAATGCACTGTACACTTGCGGAACTACACGTGCGTTTCGGCTCGCGGTCGGTTCTCGACTGAGACGATACCTGCGCGGGCGCATTTCTTTTACGTGATAATGATAACGCCGAGTTTTTGATATTACGATTTGATTTACTGCTTTGGGTATTTGTTCGTTTAATTAGCTATGGAAATAAATGCCTAGTTAAATGTTTTGGAGAGTTTCCACTTTGAAACCCTTAATAAAGGTGAGGGTCACGTGGCTGTCGAAAAACGTGGGAAAGCGCACGGCATGCGGGACATTCCTGCAGCCTGCTCACTGCTCAGCCGGCCTCAGCGTTATTTGACTTGACATAATCAGGTGCATCTGCAATCTGCATACACATTGTAGATTCGACTATGCGAGGCCTGAAACAATTAACGGAAACCGAGATAATGATTGTTTTCTGTCTTTTTAGTATTTAGCAAAGTTACATACACGACGCAAAACACTATTTCCAGATAGATACATATCAATTATTACTGATAAATATTCTTAAAACATACTTAGCCTACTTTTAGTACAAATATTCACCGATTTTTGAATGCAATTATTATCGTCGTTTCAGCCGCAATAAGTCCACTGCTGGACTTAGGCCTCCCCCAAATTGAGGGGTTGTTGCCATACTCGCCACGCTTGGCAGGCGGATTGACGCTGCTGCCCACCGGAAGTTTTCTTTAGCTAGGGAAGGGTGGGAGTGTTTGGGCTTGGGGAAAGGATGAGGTACTAGGATGCTACTGACTCGGATGGACATGGGTTGGCTCAGTAGCAGCTCGGGTAAAACGGGCTCGCGTACCCGTGTGTTATGTATCCAAGCCACCACTGACTGATTTCAATTATTGTAAAGTTTGTGAAAATTTTTATCACTATCAGATCCAAGTCCGAAGCTTTGACATTAAATGAATGCGCCACTTTCAAATAATATTAAATTAATCATTCATCTATTAACCTAAAAACTTAAAAAATATAACTGAACACTGGCTGCATTCCCACGTTGAATTGCAATTGCAATTCTTTGCGCTAGGAATGAGCCAGCCCTCTTGTCACCTACGGCATCAGCAAGCATAGGAGAAATTTCATCATATCATCGTCCCTGCTTTCTTCTGAGTGCATCATTAGTAGATCACTGCGGAGTCCAGAGTCAGCAACACTATCCGAACGAAGCTGCAACATAACTTTTGACATAATTTTCAACTGGAAATATTACCCATTGCTCTTTCCTGCAGAAATATGGAATGATGGAACTTACGCGCCTTCGCCTGTGTTAAAATTGATGAATCTATCATGCTTATATAGGAATTACAGTATATGTATTTATTTACATCAATTCTTTGATATAAATACCCAGTCTGCTCCTCATCCTCTTTCATTTGGTTACAAAAAGTGTAAACTGTTTTGAAGGCGACCAACCGTGTAATTACTTCGCACATCATTAGGGTTCCTTATCAAAATAGATCTAGCCGTGTGGTAGAATTAAAAATATCTCATTCCCTACTTTCTCACGGATATCGCAAAAGTCGACTAAGGGATAAAGAAAACTTTAATCGAGGAGGTAATTAAAAAAAAGACGTGCGAATTTGTTAACAATAAATTATTTTTTTTAACAAATTCGCACCTTTTTATAATTGGAAATTCAGCACCAGTTCATCATACTGCTATGAGAAGTTTTTAGGCATTTATCAAAGTAAGATAAACAGGATTTCACGTACTAAACACACTGTAAACATTTGGTCGATGTTAAAAAAGTCATCCTGTACATCCTAAGATGTTTATTTTTTGAAACTAAATTGTAATCTGAGTTTGAACAAAACTAGATTTAGGCCTGACTGCAATCAATACGAATGTCTAGCCATAGTCAAAATAAGTAAGAACAAACTAATCTACAGAACACTACAAAATATAACAATGTATACGCCTGACGCGTACATTGTACATGAGATAGAATAGTATTTGATACTCATGGTGGACTTTTTGTATTGTAATCAAGGTCATTTTGACCTGAATACGATACGGTGGACGACGAATTTCTTTCAGACTATTTCGAGGATCAAAAAAACTAAAAGGAGACAAAAAATCAAAGTTGTTTTAGAATAGGCCGGTTTTCAGGGTCAAAAGATTAACATTAAAATTAGTCCGTCAGTTAGGGTATCAAAATATATTAGTAACATATTTTTTCTTTTGTCAATTGAGCGATAAATTATAAAGATATAATATAACGCATCAAAGTTTAGGAGGGGGCTCGTGACGTCACATATTGCGAAAAAGTGTAGCACACTGTGACGTAACAGGGAACTTTAACGCGCCATTCTTTGTTTAATTTTCAAAAGTAAAAATACGTTTAATTATCGAACTGACGGACTAATTTTATTTTTTAGGAAACTAGCCTATTTAACCAATTGTCATATAACAATGTCATTAGGACTCCAAATTAAGAAGCAAGTATACTACCCATACCTAAATATAATATCGAGATTAATAAATTTTTAATACCTACCTACTTTTACTTTTAAACTAACGAACTGAATATTTGTAGTCGTTCCGTGACCACGGCCGTTGTAGCACGGTTGAAACGTCGGAAGTATGAAGGTATTTTACGCGCTTAATCCTGTATTTTTATGATCTAGGTACCTACTTATATAAAAATAAGGAAGGAAGGCCCAACACACTACCCTGAGGTACGCAGTTTCTTTCCATCAAGTAGATCTGTTTACTTAGCAATAAGTAAGTAAACAGTAGTTATAAGTAAGTTGATATAACATAGCATCAGTAGGATCTGTGTAAGAACTCTAATGCTTTAATATACTCAATAAACAAAAATTTATAGATTTTAATAATACTTACAAGATCCTACTTGATGAGGTAATAAGGTAAAATGAGGATGATCGAAGCATCACCAAAACTGACTGAGGTTGTATGCCATATACTTACTAGTACATATACATAACCATAGATACACGCTAATTAACATATGAGTACCTATGTGAATCACTTCTATTCCTTGTTATGAAATTCATCACAGTAATAAAGTAGTATTCTTATCACAAAGGAATCATTTTTATTGTTTAGATTAAAATTTAAGATAACTTGAGACTAATATTGAATTGCGTGGAAAATGTTTATGATATGGTGGAATGCGTAAAACTGATATTATAAAACTTACATTATACTTATATTTTTCGTATGGTAACTGATTGGCCGCTTTGGCTTTTCATACTTATATAGTAGTTCATTTAAAAGCGTGTTTGTCTCAAAATTATAGGTACTTTTAAATCAATGCTTTTTTTCATTACTTTAATAATTAACATTGGATAATAGAAATACTAATATAAAGGCGTAGGGATCTGATGACCCCATGGCCCACCAGGTCCCCTTCCCAGTGCAGTCGGTCCCCGCAGGGCAGCTTGTGGTGATCTGTTGGTGTGTGGCGACACCGCGGACCTGAGTGCTCGTCCCTCGCCTCTGGCCTTCCTTCGCCATGGCCGGAGTGGACGCCGATGAGGGACAGGACCCCTACCTCTGGCTTGCCTTAGCCGGCCGGCTAAAGTGGAGGTGCAAGAGCTATATATATGCTCGAGGGTGGAAGTATATTGCACGTAATGGCATAATAACGGGGAAACCCGCGATGGCGAAACCGTAGCCGCACCTCTCGGCACCCTTAGCCGCTCATTCCAATGTTGCCCCTCTGTTGCCCAACGCGGCGACTATTTGGGGGGCCCATTCACTGAGTGGCGAGTCACCGCCTGCCACTCATAGTCAGTTATCATGATTACGGCAGGTGTCCGAATTCCTATATAATAACAATACAATACAATACAATATAACTTTATTGCCCACATCTGGAAAATCACAAAACTGAAATTATAACATCGTTAACAATATGGAGCAAAGGCGGACTTATTGCTAAGCAATCTCTACCAGCCAACCTTTGTACAATAAGAGAACATGATGTAAGGGTGGGCCCAGTAGAATTAAAAATAATGTCTACTGTACTGTATAGATAAATCAACACAGACATAGATATAATTTAGGAACAAGGGACAGTCACTAATAAGAAATACATATACCTTGAAGGGACAGATAGTGATAACCCAGATTTTAACCACCCAAACTTCATCACCATAGCCCATTTATTCTTTTCACTCATTAGAAATAGTACCTCCTCCTGCCGAGACCTGTTCATGGAAATGTCAACTATTGATATGGACGAGAACGGGTTTTGGCAGGAGCACCACATGACATCAACTTCTCCAAAGGGCCTTTACGCGTTGGATCAATATCCCCGCGCAAGCTTCTCAAAGGACCAGGGTAACCCGTGAATTCAAAAGGAGATACTAATATAGTAGTCAATAGTGTCATGTGAGCGTCAATTTGTTGCGGTAACCTCTTTTACATCATAATATCGTAAGTAAAGATTTTCCTGAAACTTAGAAAAGTACCAAATAACTTTTACCCTCAGCTTCGCCTGCTTTTATTAATCGGTTTCATAGGATAGATGTTAAAAAAAAAACATACACCTTAAACTTAAAATAAACTAAAAACTATCTAAACAAATAAAAAAGAAATTAACTAATTAATTTAATGTCAAAAAAGACACCTGGTCATTTAATGGATAATTTAAAATTGGCAGTTAGTATATGTATCGTAGGGAGGAAGGAAGGTAAGATTATATGGATAAGAGGGTAAGGAAACCATGGCAGGAACACAGAATAGCAATTCAATAGCGCGTTGGAAAAACGTCATCACTGGAGCAGGAGTGCTGGTTTACATATGGTTCATAATGTTTACATCGGTTCCAAGGAAGATCGAAACATAAATTAATCTATCTTTATGGCTCTATGGGCATATGCCTCTGCCACTTCTGTAGGCATATAAAAATTAAAAAAAAAAGTAAATATCAGTATCAAAGTCAAACTATCGAAACGGTTAAATGTTTGATAGGTACGTCCACCCATGTGCCCTTGCAGAGCAGTCAAGATCGTTTTTTCAAGTTCAAGTTCACTTTCAGGGAAATCAAATGTGATTTTTTTTTTTTAATTCCAAGTCGTTCACAACTTCGTCTCTCCAGCGGTACCTGGGACGACCGACTGGTCGCTTTCCACTTGGTCGTCCCGTGTACACTCTTTTAACATCAGTCTACCCAGCTGATAGTATCAGAACGTCCCCTTTCAAAACATCCACGGGGAAAACACATAAAATTAAACCATAAATATTTACTACAAATTTTTTTCATACTCCCTTAGTTTCGTCATCAGCTCATAATATAAAAATAGGAATTAGGAATGGAAGCATACGTCATGGAAACGGCCATGATGTATGCTTCCATTACTATTATTATATTTTCTTGGCATGTTTTTACGACTGACCGCCTGCCTAACATCAACCCTCCTTAGGAATAAGTAAAATACCGCTTTAATGATGTATTCCCTAGCCCATGAGGCCTATTTTTGAAATTTGTGACGTAAATGTCGACTGACAATCATTCGATATCGTACAAAAATTATTCAACTCGACGATTATGCGTGAGTCACACTTTTTTTAAAAAAAAGCACTGCTGAGTGATTCCATTCCTATTATTTTGGCCTGTTTTACGACTGACCGCCTGCCTAACGTCAATCTTCATTGGGAACGCAGAATGTACGTTTAGATTGATACCACTGGTTTTTCCTTATCGTATTTGACGCACCTAAGCTCCACGGGAAGAAAGCGTGTACTTCGTACCTTCATACCGTTTCGCTACGCGAAGGGACTGTAAAACAAAAGAAAATTCATAATATCTTTGAAATGGAATGTCCGATTTTATACATTCAAAGAGTGATTTACAGGTATTAAACCATCCTTGAATATGGAATGATTTATTTGGATACGGATCAATACCGAGAAACGAATAAAATGGCCTACTTTGTACTGGCGTTACTATTGCAAATTTTAACATGAAAAAGTAGTTGTTGTGACGTAACTAAAATAGTTAGACATATGGTACCACGAGATTTTTGTAGATCTTTTTAAGATGTACAATACTGTAGTACATTAATTTGATCTATCTCTTATGGTATAGCCAGCGTTTCCAATGTAAGAGCAAAAAAATGTGCCAATTTACGACATAATATTACAAACCTTTATAATTATCAGTGTTCCTCTACTATATTATGCATGTATTATACATATAAACCTTCCTCATAAAACACCCTATCTATTAAAATAAACCCCATCTAAATACGATGCGTAGTTTAAAAGATTAAATCATACATAGGGACAGACAGACAGGAAAGCGACTTTGTTTTATACTATGTATTGATAATGATGATGATAAGTGTATTAGTACCTATAGATCCCCAAGTATTGAGAGGAAACATTCAAGACATTGACTGGCGTGCATAAGAGGGTATAAAAATAAATAATAAATAAAATATCTTTTTTCACGAAAAACATGGTATGTATATTTGTGTTACAATTTTCACATATTGGATCACATGTTTTGTCACATTTCATGACATGCGAATAATTAGGCTATTCATAATTAAATTAAATCAATTATAATTGAATTAATTAAACATGAAAACATAAAACACAAAATGTCCTTGAATCCTTGAAATACATGCAATGTCAAAGAAATAAATTAAAAAATAAATACTTATCATTAATATTCATTAATGTCATAAAATGTGTTTTTACACAGCCATTCGCTCAGTTTCTCTTTAAATTCATATGTATTCAAATGTATCATATTATCCGGTAAAGAATTGTAGATACGAATACACATATTAAGTGGGCTGTTAGAACATTTTTTAGATGTTGATATAATAAAATTAAATATTAAGGAGCTAGATAGCCGAGTGCGGCGCGCATATCCGTAGCGAATGCTCGTGTCAAGCGACGGCGAGGCGCGACCCGTATTTGATTGGTCGCCATTTAGTGGCAATTTTTCTAACGAGCTCCTCCGTGCTTCGGAAGACACGTTAAGCCGTTGGTCTCGGTTGTTATTGATAGATAGCAGTCGTTCGTTAGGCTGTGCCTTGCTGTGTTTAGGCAGCTGTGTTTAGGCAGCATGAAAGAATCTGACAGTGTTGGCCACTAACAAACTTCGGGTCATGTTCCAGTTGGTCTGGTTTCCCTGTAAAAAGGGTTACCGAGGTCAGACGGCAGTCGCTCCATTGTAATAACCAGTGTCCAAATCTAGGACTATGACTTACAGCGTACCCTAGGGTCCGAAGATTAAGATGACGACGCAACTAGGAATACACGCTAGAATGAAGAAGAATATATACCTAATTAAATAAATATTCCAACCACGAAGTCGAAATAATATATATAGAAATAAGTACTTTTTCTTTATTATAGAATCTATTGTCTTCATAATGTTAATTATGGATAGGAAGTTCGGCATGTAGGTGTCGCTACGTATGTGGGATATTCTGGGCTCGTCAATCGCCACAAGACGGGTGAATGATCGGTCCGCCTGTAAAAAACCGACAAGACTTCGTGACAATAAACTCTTAAGGCCCTACACAATCTACACAAGCGAGAGAACCGCGATTATTCACGATCGCTTCCGAATCGTATTACTGGGGGCCAATTCTCGCGCCTTTAGAAATAAATCGAATTCGAGATTTATCGAAAAAACATGGCGGCTAACTATAGAAATCGCTAATATATTATAGTATGCGCTATACGTGCGCTATTACAATTTTTCGTTTCATTCGTTTCAATCGCTAATGGCGCTAATCTTTTACATTAAAAAATTTAACATAATCAATCGCTTATTTTTTCCGCTAGTAATTTTTCAACATATCATATTTTATCAACTTATTTGATTTATTGAACATTTAAACAGAAATAGATCAAATAATAAATCAGGTAAAATGCATATCATGAAACCACCGAGTTTTGCATATAACTATTTATTATACTGACATAACTATTACTGACATAGTTTTTTTGGGACTACTGCCAATTAATTCAATTTAGAGATTTTATGGTTTGTAAATGTAACAATTTGTCCCATGAATAATAACAAAAACGTTATTTATTTAAATAAGGTATATTACTCGTAATAGGTTGGGAAAAAGTTTCTTCGCATTTTTTAAGAAAATTTAAAAAAGTAATAATATGGTTTATTTATATTTAACTAAAGTATGTAGGTGCCATTTTGTTCGATTACTTTTTGCCATCTTATAGGCAGGGACATGATCCCATAGCTATAGAAATTTGAGGCTTCTGATCAAAATACCCCGACAAGTGGTTTTCGCAGTCCTCTCGTGATGTTAACCTGACACTATAAGGGCGTGTATAGAAATAAAGACGCATTGGTAATATCGCCGCGATTTTTTTACTCTTGGAAAAGGTCCTTAAACTGCGATGCTAGTTCATGTTATACACTTCGGTAAGTGAGTCCTATTTTAAATAGATTATGGTGTGTAAACAGTAATGTATCTTGTACAATGCGATAATATTGCATATTGTCTACTAATTAACGGATATGTGATACACACGTGTCATAGTTTCACGTTTACAGTTACCAAGTCAGAATTGACTTAGTAACTGTAGTGAATAAATATGAATCATTCTCAATAAAAATGAATGATTCGAAATTTTTCCAGCATATGTATCTATGTTTATAAGCATACCAGGAGAATATATATTTTATATATATATATTTGTGAAAATATTTAGGATATTCTTTTGGTCAAAATTTGCTATCGGCTGCACTAATTAAATTTGCCCAATACTTCTCCACCTCTACTCTGTATTGCCCGGCACCCATATTTTCATCCTCTATAGCAAAGATATAATCTTGGGACACGATAGGATATGAGCACCGAACGACAGAATGAACGATTTGTATGCGACCCATCTGCAGGAAATGGAAGCTGTCAAATGGAGAGCCATCGTAAAGAATAGAACCACGTGACGCTCTCACGTTTCGGAGGCCAAAACCGAGCTGAGTCAATGGAGTAAGAGACATCAGATTGCGTATGATGTTATATCTAATTGAATCTGGTTGTAACTGGGATATAATTTATCTCGTCATCATCATTGCGTATGGCATTCATCCTGCATGGGTCGCACGTTTATATATAGGCTTTTTAACCAGCTTTTAGCGGCGGGTGTGACTATAAATGGCAACTAAGTAATAGACAAAGCTTCTAGCAAGTTCACCTTTTGTACGTTATTTGTTGTATTTTGTGCAATTAAATTTATAAAAAAAATAAATAAGGTATTGAGTCTTTATCAGAGTCGACTCGCTAAGAAAAAGAAGAATAAGGTATTTTCACGTTGTGTCATTATCTAGATATAAATGTATGAAAGTGATATTAATTTATTTCAGTTTCAGCTACTTACATCATATTTACGGAAAGAAATAGAGCGAAAAAGCAACCATTTTATTTGTATATTTACAGAATTCATTTTCAGTATATGAAACAAAAGATCAGCAAGTGGCCGGACTTTATCCAAAATTTTTAACGTAACAAGTTATACCAAGGTAAAATAGTTGATAAAAGCTATTTAAAATATCAGGCGCTCTCGTCAACAGATTTCATTTCAAATTGGTATTATTTAGTGAGAGCCTGTCTGGCTGGATTTGTTTCGTTCGCTTTATCGATTGATGACGCCTGCAATGTTAAAATAGCAACGAATCATATTTCAGTGCTTTTGCTCTCTTTACATGCAAATGGCGTTCGTTGGTAGTTTTAGTGTCGAACTGATGTAGGAAGATTTCTATGCATCATCTCAAAATTACCAGTGGCAAAAAATACGCAATTGCGCCCGTCCATTGACTAGCTAATTTACATGTGAGTTTTGAAAATGAAATAAGTACTTAATTTAAAGGCCCAAGCACCTAACCTAGCTATATGCATTGTTAAGGGTGTGAGTGACTGTCTTGTCATTTCAGTCAACCAACTTTTTGAAAATAGGGTACATTAGTCTGTGAAAATTATCAGTCTTTACAATTAAAGGATAATGAAATGTAGAGATATTTTCCGCTACAAGACACATACAGAGTACTAGCTAGACAGAGAGAAAGACAGGCAGACTTTCGCATTAAAAATTATTAGCTAGTGCCATACTCTGTAAAATACAGTTTTACAAACTGTAAAATATACACTCTTATATTTTACAGTTTGTGAAAATTTAAAGAACATCGAAACCGCACACAATTGATGTTCCTTTCTCAATGGTAAAATAAGAATGCCTATTTACATTTATTTACACTTATGAAATTTAATCAAAATTCAAACAACAATGCTGTTAGTTGTTATCTGCTTCATAATGATAGTGTGATCTATGAAACACAAATAATTGCTTTGTACCTGGTTTAAAAATAACAGGAAACGTTGCTAAAAAGTTAAACATGGGTAATTTTCTTGTTTGTATTTGAGTGTAAAAGAAAATGTTTTCATTGTGGTACCTTTAGTTTACGTCTTTACTTAGATATTATATTTATACACCGTGAAATTTTAGTCGTATTGGACCCATCGTCCAGTGACTCCATTCATGCAACTGAACAACTTTCCCCAAGATACATGGGTCGAAATATGGAGAAAATTTTGGGGCCTCCCATACAAAATGTCTCATCACGTGACCTAACTTACTATGGGAAGTTTTTCATGTTTCGAGCGGAGAAATTTGTTCGGTTGTATGAATGAAGTCACTCGACGATGGGTCCAATACGAATAAAATTTCACGGTAAATATGTCACTAACATGGTTAAGACCGGGCGAAGTGGAGGAGAAAGAGCAGGAAAGCGGACCCTGGGCTCCGAGGCAAACGGCCGAGGACGCAACCGTGAAGGCGCTGAGATGAGAGAGATGGTTAACCGTCCATGTACATCCTGAAATAAAATAATTAAAAGGAACAAAAACAATTAAAGCGTTATTTTCTTTTTAATCAGTATATGGACGTGTGGCGCAGTGTTTCAGCCATCCACGGAACTTCCTGAAAACGACTCCCAGGCAGATATCTTCCATAAAGAAAGTCCACTTTCCACAAATGAATTCAAATTCACCTTGTGGCGAGACAGTCTTTCGACTCTTTAATTTTATTCACACCTTGTTGTGAGATACAATTAATTTTTCACGCCTTTCACTGATTAACTCGTTGACAGACAATTTGAAAAATTATCTGTCTCAGATAAACAGAAACATTTTACTGAGATACTAATGCAGATATTCTTTTATTTATTTTTGTTAGAAGTACCAAGTTGATTAACCTGTCAGGAAATGATAATTTCCGTAGCACTAAACTGAAATCACTTTTACACTTCTTGAAAGCTCTTTTTTTCGACTTGATTCGAATATTAATCATTTGAAACAATCATTTCAGAGGCGCGGCGCGTGTACTTGTGACGAATCCGTGTGTCAAGCGACAGCGAGACGCGACCGGTATTGGATTGGTCGACATTTTATGATAATTTTTATCTCGAGCTCTTCTGTGTTTCGTAAGCCGTGTGGTGTGGACCAAAGTCAGAGTTTTAAAAAACCACATCTTATCCGGGACCAACGGCCGTACATAAACATAGCGCAAGTGAACATTATTGATATCAGTCAATATAAAAAAAAACTTCACTCATATCGTGCAACGACTTGTCTGTTATAATAATAAACAGTGTAATTATAACTTGTGTTTTGATTGTAATCATTAGTGTAGGTAAGTATTGTGCAAACAGTACAGTTTTCTTTATGTGAGAACTTAAAGGAATCTGTCTTGAAAAGGATTTTTTGGAAATTTAATTAGAATTTCTACTACTACTCTTAGTATCAAAGCTTTACTGAGGAATGACGATTTTTCTTAGGACTTAGTTTATTATAAATTAAAAATCTGTATTTTCTTCAGGGTTGGTAAAGAGCACGTGACACTTCTGGGTGTTTTATTTTTTGTTTAACATCATTACAATAATGTAAAGGGCGGACTTAAAGCCGAAGGTATTTTCTGCCAATAACCCAAAAGGTGTTACATAGACTAATTATGTTAATATTTCCGTCAGCCGGTTAAAAATATACCAAGAAAATTGAAAATTAAATAAATACATTGTTGCCAATAATTTTAGGAAAATACTTCATGCCTTTAGAGCCCAATTAGTGTCTGAAATAACAACACAAGTATTTATGAATAAAACAACGAAATATCAGCTTTCGTTTATCTCAACAATGTTTACTGACATAACAATGTAAAACAAAGTTATTTACTTTATAATACAAAATAACATATGTATTCTACGTAACATTATATCTATTTGATAATTCAGTATTTACAGCTTCGTAACAATAAATAGTTTAAGCGATAACTTAAATAAAATCACATTGTTCAAAACATAATATAAAATTAAATTAAACTATTTTAATACGGTTTTATCGCGTTTATTACTTAATAACTTAATAAAATCACAAACTCGGAAGCAGACTGCAAGACCCTTAGATACTGTGAGCCAATACTGCGTGAATCGGAATAGTTCCTAATAAAATTTCAGGCGGTAGTCTGTAATCTTATGTCATCAAAGACAAATTTTAACTTAGTCTGCCTGTGACCATGAACGCTGTAAAGTGTTTGAAACGTCAGGTGTAAATAAATAAGTAATAAACGCGATAAAACCGTATTAAAATAGTTTAATTTAATGAATAACAATCGCGAAAACATAAGAAATCATTAAATAATATAAAATTTACTACTAATAGAAACTTTGTTGGCGAAAGATTACTATAAGTGTAAAATACACTTATAATTTAATTATGTACTAATTTTCTATCTTTTTATGCAAAGGATGACCATCGCAATACAGCGTGGCAATGCCGCCAGTATACTGGGCACCTTTGCACCGGATCCCTTAAGGGGCAATATAAATTAATTTTTAGTTTTATTGTCAATTGTTGCTAGTGATGACATAATGTGATTTTGCCATAATTATGTAAAATAATTAAGATTTTATTTTTATGTTGTATTCTATTTATCTATATACTGTTTCGGTATTCTTTTGATTAAGCTTAACCAATCAGAGGTTGACAATAAACACCAATTATACTATAACAGCTTATAATAGAAAGGACTGTACCGTGGGACTGTACAATTTAAGCAAACTATGGCGTTTTGTAGGTTTGTGAATTGATTTTAAGTTTGCTTGTTTTATATAAAGTTAAAAAAAATACTTTCCTAATTAGAAAATAATATAAATATTTATTTAATAACAATAAATGTTTTCTACAGGTATATTATTTATTTAACCTTCATTATATTAATTAAACTGTGAAAAAAGTTGGCGGACTAAATGCTAAAAGCATTATCAAATAGTCAACCTGAATAGTGAGTACATATTTGTGCCGCTTGGTGTCGAAACATTGGGTCTAACTTGAAGAATTTTTTTAAGGAAATTTCTCCTAAGCTTGCAGACGCCGTAGATGACAAGAGGGCTGGCTCATTCCTAGCGCAAAGAATTGCAATTGCAATTCAACGCGGGAATGCAGCCAGTGTTCTTCGCACCATGCCACACGGATATTGCTTATATTTTAATTTTTAGTATTTATTTTTTTAATTTTAAGTTTTTACTTTCAGTTAGTTTTTTTAAGTTTTTGAAAAAATAAATTAAAAATAAAAATAAGACCTATTTATTTATAATTATATTACCAATTCAATTATTTAACTAATTCAGTTTTTAAATACGTTCTAGTAGATACAAAAATCACTGATCCCTTGTATGCCACTACCATGAAATGTCAATGACGCCGACGCTATCGACAGCGTTAACAATTTCGTATGACAAATTTGTAAAGCGCGTAGCAGATAGTAAGGTACGAGCGTTAGCGTATCCTAGAGCCACTGTCATCTATTTATTCCTTAAGGCACATTCATCATCCAAGTGCGACGCATTATGGCGTCATATAAAAAAAAAAATATCTAGTACTAACTTTCAGCTAATTTTCCAGCCAGTTTTCCTGCTGTAGAAACCGTGCTATATAAATGGAAAAACAGATATAGCAATAGTCCAACACAAACTATGAAAAACACTATGCAAAAACAGACGATGCACTCCGATAAGTAGATCTTGAAGCGATCCCTTCGACTCAGTCTTGGTCCAGGGATGTCCACGCTGGAGTAAGACCACATTTTTGCAGTCTGCTATCTGAAACAAGATAACGGTAATTTAAAAGAACTAAAAAACCCGACTGCGTTTCTGTATAATTCGGAAATGAAATAACCCAAAAAATCCGCCGTTTTGATATTTTTTATTTTAATTTTATATATCCAGTGTGCCAATCTGTGGTGCCAAACAATTATAAATGTGGCGGGCTCCCCAGCTCGGCTATCTCGGCATGAGACTAAAATATGGGGGCCACATGAAGAAGATGAACAATGAGTGTTGAGGTGGTATCATCAGTAAAACTGCTCAAATCCGGGATTTCACAGAACTATTGTTATTTTAATACTAATTTTCACACATTAACATTGGTTAATATAATCATTGGATTATAACTAAAGTTATAGGTACTTATTTAATTAAAAAATACACAAAAAGAAGTAGAGCTGTTGCTCCTTCGTGAGGAAAATGCAATTTGATGAAATGACTTGAAAACAATGTGGATAAAAAAAGGGATTCGAAAAATGAAATGATTTTAAAATGAAAATGTGGTGAAGGATGGTTATGATATGAAAAAGTATGGAGAAATGAGGAATGATGCAAGCGCATTGTTACAGACATACATACAAACATACATACTCTCGAAAAATATAACCCTCCTTCTGTCGCATTTAATATTGAAGGCAATCTCTACTAGTCCACCAAATTATTATTATTCACTTTTAATGTAGGGATTTTCTGTTTAATCAATATTTCTTTAACTATACTAATCATGCGAAAGTCTCTCGTCAAGTCGTTTATACGTCGAACTAATAACAGCTTTGTCTAGTGCTTGAAGATGCCTCGCGTAGAGGCGAAACACATGTCGCATGTGCAAATTAATGGTGGGTATGTTGGGACTAATAGTAGAGGGTGGGTGAATGCATAAACAAACTGGTGGCGGAAGCACGCAAAATAATTTGGTAAGTGCTTGAAAGTCTCTCTGTCTGTCCATCTGTTTGTTTGTTACGCTTTTGGGGCTCTGGATCGATTTTATTGAAATTTGGTATGGATATAGTTGAAGCACATTATTCTGTGGTTGAAGACCCGTGGTCAAACGTAGGCAAATTTTTAACCCGACTATAGCAAAGCGACCAGGAACCCTCCTGTAATTTATAATTATATTTTTATATCCCTCCTATAATTTTATTAGATATGATAGATAGGCGGTAGAGCCGTGAGAAAGCTGTAGTTTTTCATGTATTGTTCAAATTATGCTGTAGATCAGCGTAATATCAATTCCGTATTTTAGCTTTGATGTCTTTTAAACGAGGGCTAAATATGTAATTTAATAAAATATTGGCTAACAAGGTTAAGACAAGAATTTATTCTCAAATGGAAGCGTAGAGTAGTTGAGTTGAGGTCATTCACACTTATTGTCGTGGATTCGACAAAAAATTTGATCACAGTTGTGTAGATACTATTACAAACAGAGATAGATATTTGAGAGTTCAGAATATTTATAACTAGCTGTTTCCCGCAGCTCCGTCTGTGTCAAAAAGTAGTCTATGTTTGACCCCGGGTCTTTCATACCAAATTTCATCAAAACCCGTTCAGCGGTTTGGCGATGAAAGCGTGACAGACAGACGGACAGACAGGCAGACAGACTTTCGCATTTATTCATGTTTATATATATAAGCATTATACGTATGGAAGTATGGAAGGATGGATGGATAGTATGGTAGTATGGATGATGTAACTAATTCATAAGTATGTTAATTTAGCAGATTAATTTTTCATCATTATGTTTTCAAAGTTAATTTGCACCACACGACTTTTCTGTTTTTCCTAATGGTATGACTGGGAGCCGTTCGGAAGCAAAATATCCAGGAAGATAAAATGGTATTAAGACTACCGTTTTTAGAGTCTTGCCACAAAATTAATAATTAATAAATCCTTCCAATTTTATACTATACTAGCCTTTCTCGATAAATAGGCTATCCAACACTGAAAGAATTTTCAAATCGGACCAGTGGTTCCTGAAATTAGCGCGTTCAAACAAACAAAAAAGGTGAATTTAACTTAGTAATTCGTTCTCCGCCTTTGTTGACAATTAGGAGTAAGTATTGTCTTTTCTTTACTATAAAATTGTGACACTTGGCTTGGGTGTCTGTGGTGATCTGTAATACAGGTTTCTTCGGAAACCTATCTGATACACCACTCTTTCAAAACACTGGTATTATCAGTCAGACACTTTTATATTGTACCTACTAATAAAGCACTTGCCAATTGTGTTGAGAAAATATTTTTTTTACATTTTGTTTTTATTTTTTTAAAATTACGCTCTGTCATTCCATATCGGAGTTCCCGGATAATACTGAGCTTAATTAGTTCAGTGGAAAATAACAATTTACTAAAACTCTGCTAATCCGGCTTTCAACCATTTGCAAATGAAAACGAGTTGTGAATCTGACAGTCAGCCTTTAATCCCATCCAATACTCGATTTTACGAAAAATATCACTGATCTCGCAAATCGAACGCGTATGCCTGTAACGATGCGCATGTACGTTCCTCATTTCATCCATACTTTTCATTTCATAACCATCCATCCCCACATTTTGTGCCGCCTTGTTCGTCGCATTCTTACTCAAAGTCGTTTGCTGTTGTGGGAGCTAAGCTTTGGAATTCACTTCCTGTGGAAGTTAGGTTGTCACAAAGTTTAAACGCTTTTAAAGTAAAACTTTCAAATTCTCCTTTGCTGAACTTAGACATTTAAAAGTATAAGCTAGTTACATGGGTGTATGTATGTTTATTTATATGTATGTATGATTGTTCTATATAAGTATGTAGGTTTATTTAATGTATTTCCTTCATAAGAATATTATATTGTACACGCTTCTACCCTTCTGGTAAGCATATCTTCTCCTGTCACTCGCTGGTTCTAAGAAGAAGAAGTGATCCCTAAGTGGGATAAGTCCGCCATTATACTTATTGTTTTTTTATGCTTATGTATGTAAATATGTTATTTGTTTTTTTTTTGTGCAATAAAGATATTACAAACAAACAAACATTTCCATTTTAAAATCATTTTATGTTTAGAATCATCTTATTTATCCAAATTGTTTTCATGATATCTCATCACTCTTCACCTACTTTCCATACTCACCTCATAAGAGCAAGAGCTCTCTGTATTTTCTATTCTATCTAATTTTAATGTTATCTATATGTGGAAATAAATCTCTTATAAACTAAATAAAGTTATTTGTGAAGTCCTGAAGATTTGTGTATTTCACTTATGAAGAATTCTACTATATTCCTTTATCTAGTTCGTGTGGCGGGGCTCTCAGACATCTCATATGCAGGGGCTGCCGAGCTTGCGATCCGACGCACCCCAAATGGCTTTGGGCCGGACGTATCTGAAATACAGGATATGCGAACCCTAAATTGATGAAAATCTATGCGCAGAAAAAGGAACTGCAGGTCTAAAATGGCCACTTTGAGCAATTCATCAAAATGAATCATTTCATGAATTGCGAAGCTTAGCAATTCTGCAAATTTTGACATTGACGTTTCAACTCTAATTCAATTCATTTCGTGATTCATTTCCTGAATCACTTCTCATGTAAGTGTTGCTATAGTAATAAAATAAAAATAGATTTTATAATTTTAATATTTTTATTGATATTTACAATTCTACAGTTAATTTATGATAGTAAATCAACATTATTGGTAAGATAAACTTATTTCACAAAAAAATCGTAAAAGTACGCGCGCTATGAAAAAATAAAGATTATTTTTACGCCTGGCAATAAGGTAAAGCAATTCACGAAAAGTGAGCCATTTTGCGACTTTCCAGTCAAACAGCAGAATTGTCATAAAATGATTCATTTCATGAACTCCCAAAATGTGGCTATTTTAAGATTTGCAATGATTCATAATGTGATCATATTGTAATTCGTGCAAAGTGGCCATTTTAGAGGTCCTGGTTAATTATTTTAGTCAGGTTTCTGATCCGGGAGTGCAGCTGAGCTGTTCCGCGGGGCTGAAAAGAAGTTAACTGGGCATGCATCCTTATAATAAGAACTTTGTACATTAAACTATTACTGTACTTATCATTTATTGCCCGCCAGGAAATTGCCCTAGATTGGATCGCCTATACTGTATACCGTTTGTTTTTGTTTTATCTGTATAAAACAATAACAAACGGTAGGTATAACACACATCTGTATGTTTCATAGTGCAGGTGTTTAAAGATTTGTTTCAGGACAATTTACCCGATCTCGATCAACCCTTTTCGTTACTATCTTGGGACTTGGTAGAGATTTGGACCTCTTCCAGACAAGAAAGGAACTGGATGAACAGAAGGGCTTAGCTTAGAAGGTAGTACTTTAGAAAAAAATCATAATTCATATAACACATACGCCGAAAAATATATGACATGAGAATACCAGGCCATGTGCTATTTTTGCTAGCCACGGCTAAATGAATTAGTTGAAAATTTGAGAATCTGTTGGTTAATAGTGCGCACACGAAGTCTTGGAAATGTATCTAAATTATTAAATCTTATTTCCGTGATAACTACAGAACGCTGTATAACAGAAACCTTCAAGGAACTTTAGTTTTGCGTGATGCGTCTTGCATTGTAATAATCCAAAAGAGCAATATATTATACAGTATTGACTCAATACTATTGACAGGTGAAGGATGACGTCAAGTAGGCGGCAGACTAGAAAAATCTCTAAAGATAAATAAATGATGTTTAGCAGGGGTGTGCAATACCCATACTAATATTATAAATGCAAAAGTCTGTCTGTCTGGATTTTGATGAAATTTGGTATGAATATAGCTGATGACCCGGGGTCGAACACAGGCTACTTTTTGACGCAGGCGGAGCTGCGGGAAACAGCTAGTAAGATATAAATACAAAATATCTATATTTTAAGATAGATACTCGTACCAACGAAATATATAATTTTGAAATATATAATATCTTTTAATATTACAATTATTCAATAAAACAAACTTTTGATATACAGTTTTACAGTTATAAAACTTAAGAAATCTATTTGTTGTTTCTTATAATAAACGTTATATATACATAATATTAAGCATAATCATCATTAGATATAACAAACTCTACGGAACGGCTAGCCGTAAATAATTAATAGTTCTTTCACATTTCACCTTCTGACAGTTAGTTGCTTCTTTCACAAGGACTGTCGCTCGCTCGCATCGTTCGCTCGTTAACTGTTGTGGTCACTGTATAACCTACCTTCTGTCACAAAGTCGCCTTTTTGACACTAGATCGCTTCTGTCACAAGGTCTGTCGCTCGCTCGCTCACTATTATAATCACTGTATAACCATAACCTAACCTACCTTCTGTCGAAAAATAGCCTTTTGACACTTGGTCGCTTCTGTGACAAGGTCTGTCGCTCGGTTAGGTGAAGTGGTACTGCAAAATTACGAAACGCAGAACGGATGTTGAATACCCCGACATAGTCAAGCACTACAATACCCATATAGGCGGTGTAGATTTAGCGGACATACTTATAGTGTTGTACCGACCAGATATAATGTCAAAGAGATGGTTTTCATCGATCTTTTACGAGCTTCTTGATATTTGTGCCGAAGGGAGAATAGAACGGGGGTAAGGGTTTAAAAAAATAATCATTTTTTGAGCAAATGTGTTAAAAAGTAATTTTTAATATTAGTTTTGAGAACAGCTAATTATTTAAAATGATGTGTCGATAACTAACGCACAATTAGCTCAATTGTAAATAAACAGTAATTGAATTAATTACCACATGTGTTCAAATCAAGGCGCAAATAGTGCCGTCCTTGAATGTCATGATACGTCTATTTGTAGGTGTATATTCTTCATAACATGAAGCAGATTTTATAATTATCAAAAAATTGAAAAAGAAAATACTGTAGTGTGCTTGATGACATAGCTTCTTCTCCACTTGCGCTATGGAAGTTATGGTAATCTTAATTTAACTAATAATTGACATAGTGTAATTATGTGATAAGAATATTCTATATTGAAAAATAAACAATTTAATTTTATATAGATAACATATATGACCTAGGCCAAACAGAAAATATCTTGACCCAAACTTGCATTCCCAGGAAGAAATCCCATTCTGGGATAAGTCCGCCCAAAGGATTGCAATTCTTTTCCTTTTATAATATGATCACGAAGATCGCAATAAAGAGTTTCTAAGTAACTAACTCGAAAATATTATTTGTATGAGTATGTTTTACTTGTGGTACAATAAAGTTTTAATTGATATATACAATAAAATAGGGAGATCTTTGATAGATGTAGAGTGGCGTAAACAAAACCATGTAGAGCCTCCTTTTTATTAATATAATTTTATGTAGGAACTTACGAACCCAACTTGCTATAGAGTAGGGTTCAAATTTTAGATAAGTTAAGAAAAAAATTTTTTTTTTCTGAAATACGTCTCTGTCAATGCACAATTTGTCACATCCACGTGCTAGATTATGTTCTGAACCTTAACAAATTGTAAAACTTCATGGCTGTCAACGAACACACGTGAAACAAATGAATTTTTATTTCGGAAAACCGAAAAACATTTTAATAACCTACCTGCGTCAGAGCCTATGTCCTCTGTAACTTCACGTTGTCACATCACTAATTCCCATTTTATCAGTTAGGTGTGTTTGACATTCACATTATGAAGTCACAACGTCACAATTTTCCGTTGTTAAACAATTATCTCGAGGCGACTGTTCGCGATCGGAGTTTGTAAGGTAATGTAGTCAAGTATTGAAAATGTGAGAATACAATGGACGCGTCTAGGCGCGTGCGCCGCGTAATAAATTGTATTTTTTATTGTTACGAGTTTGGCCAATCCACAGCTGAGGTTTAATACTTGTCACGTTTTTTAAATAAACTGAAATTACTATGTAATATGGTGTAACATCCTATGCCACGACTTGGTAGCGCGCTAGTGACACTCTAGTTGTCGCGAGCGCAATTAGGCTACGATGATAGCGCGTTCATCAATAGCGAACTCACCAAAAAAAGAGATCGACATTATCATTTTCTCTTTCTTTCTTGTAAATTTTTAGGTATTTGGTTTAAAGTAGTAAAATTTTTCTTTGATTCATTCATACATTTTGATTTACTGAGGCCGATTTAAACTAAAAGTTATAGGAAAACAATGATGCGTAGTTGGATGATCTCCAGATTAGATTTCGTTTTTTCATTCAATATAAGATTATAAAGCAACATTTTTGATAATTTCTTTAACCTAGCTGTTTACCAGGTACTAACATACATCATGAAAAACGAACCGTATTTGCAGTAGAATTGCACCAAATTTATTCTTGTTTTACAATAAGTGGCAAATCAGATTTCAATTGATACTTGATCAGCTGACTGTAGTTATTCCGTCTCAGATGAGCTCATTGGTGACAGATCTCCAATAAAAATGAATTGTTTGTGAACTATTCGAACTTTATTCAGGACAAGGACTATTATTACCTTTTGCATTTAGTTTCTATAAGATTTGATTTTTTACACTAAACTATTCACTTCTGTGAATAGAACACTTAGTATACGTTGTTCTTTCTTTTTAGAGATAGAGTTTAGGATAAATTTGGATTTAAGATTTAAAAGGAATTAACAAACTAAACTTCTTGAAATTTTAAGTTTGTCTGTAGGAAAATATTTTTGGTACTTCTACACCGATGAAAAAATTTATAATTACTTACCACATATTTAGTACCATAAAAACGACTCTAAGCTAAAGATCCTCCTAAAAAAAGGCTCTTCGCTAAAGGCTCTTTGATATTAAGGATACCGGTTTCCGTATCATCCAGTCAACTCTTTATCTTTCTAATCTTCCTTCGTCAATACTTCTCTTGTTTCACGGGTAAGAAACAACAAACACATTTACATTTAATACTTAGATGGATATCCATATATAACCCTATAACTCTACATTAAATTAAAGTAAGTATCATTCTATTTACGTAATACTGATATCTACCATCATATTTTATTACCTTTTATGGCGGCGGCTTTTATTATTGGCTCTATCAAGATAAGGTTTAATTCTACATTTTGCAACAAATTCAGCATAAAGAAAAAACGTTAAAATGTTATTTATGTATGCGAATTCTATAATCGTTTAGAAGACAGAGTACATAGACTGTAACATGACAAATCTCAAACGATACGAAAGAGACCAAGTCTGCGCAGTGGAGGATAACCTGGCCAAGTGGTCATTTACAAGCAGTGAAAACATCGCCTGCTAGTGTGGTGCATCTCCCCAGACAATGAGCCCACTTCTGACGTGCCCGGCGAGCTCTGACACCTGCACGCTGGTTGACTTGTAGGGCTACAGACAACGCTCTTCTTCTTCTTCTTTGCGAGGTGAAATGGCTATTTCTGTTAAATGTGTTTGTACCAGTTTGTGGCCACTTTCACCGCTCTGTCGTAAGCTTCCTCCAAATCCTCAGCCGTGCAGAAGACTGAGCAATTGGGGCATTCCAATAGGTGGGCCATAGATAAGACAGCTTTTAAAAAAATCAAAGAGTGTATAACCTGGACGTCGACACGCAAAGAAGAACGGATCAAAGTCTGCAATAAATCTCTATTTATTTATTTGAACCGCACATGGTCAAATTGGTCATAAGTTGTCACTGTGTTACTTGTGGCACTAGAGTAAATACGGGCTTCGCGTAAGAGAATAAATAATCATCAATATCATTTTTTAAGCCTTAGTCAGTCTCTAATAAGTGCTGGATGCATGCATCCCTGTAGGATTTTCAGAATGATTGGCTTGAAGCAGCCGGCCTGGTTTCCCTGCGACCTTCTACAGGTTGTCTATCTGATAGGACTCCCACCGAGGGTGTCCATCGGCCATCGATTCTCAGCGCTATATGCGCCGTTTATTACTTGTTTACTTACTTTGCTGCCATTTCAAAGAGCTAATCCACTGCGCTATGTGATAAACTGAGAATAATAATTATAAGCTTATTCAAAGGGCTCAGAATTGCATACAAAGTTACCTTTCATATAATAAATCCAGACCACATTCTTTATCTATTCCTTTTGACGCCTTTGTA
Source organism: Euzophera pinguis (assembly GCA_947363495.1). Lineage (NCBI taxonomy): Eukaryota > Metazoa > Arthropoda > Insecta > Lepidoptera > Pyralidae > Euzophera > Euzophera pinguis. The sequence goes on from OX376169.1 coordinate 5,119,406, forward strand.
TACTCACCTTATACTTTTAAAGTAACTTAAAGGAAAACATGGCACTATTGAAAGAAAGAATATTTGCTCTAATAAAATAAGAGTTAGCATAATTTTAGTTTGCATTAAGTCTACTTTTGCTTTTTATGTATGACTAATTTAATTACTTATTATGTTACTCGTCTCTATCGTCTGTAGGTATGTTTTTTTGTCGTTACTACACTTTTTATACTAATTCGTTCATAACGTTTGTGACAGTGTTAACAATGATTTAGAAGTTCATATTAATACAAACGAATGTTAAGTATTTAAAAAGTTTTTGAGCAAAGCAACTTGCATAAAAACCCACAAAAATGCCTTTGTTTATTCAATAGAGCTCAAATTAAATTCTCAGCACAGCTCGGATTTACAGCTAACAGTTAAAGAGAGATACAAACTCAGCGAACTGTAGGAAAAAGGACTTGTGTACGAGGGCAGTCAGTTGTATAGAAATAGCCTTTTCAACGCCAATACGCTTACAATGCAACGTTCTGATACAGATCTGACTGATTGAATAACAATATAGTGACTATTTGAATATTTTTAATAAATAAATAAAAAATTATCATAGCAAAAGTCGTCTCATCAGTTATTTATTTATTTATTTATTTAACACTTCTTTGCACACAGTGTAATACAAATTAAATGTTACATAAAAGGCAAACACAGTATGTATACAAAAGGCGGCCTTATCGCTCAAGCAATCTCTTCCAGGCAACCTTAGGGTAGTTTGAAATATAAAGAAAGGAGAGATACGGATATGGTGCATAAAGAACAGAACAGCGCTAGGCAGAATAACAGAAGTACACGATACATAAACTACTTAAAATAAATACTAATATACGTAAATAAAAAATAAATAATTATGTATATATATTTATATATAATAAATAAACTATAAAAAAAAGAGAAGAAAAAAACACGAGAAGTGGAGACTGAAACAAGATGCACTGAAAAGGAACGAAGCTACAGTGAGGAAAGAAAGTGGGACTTTACTTGCGACTTAAAACTGGTCAGAGTTTGAGCCGTTCGAAAAGGCAGTGGAAGGGAATTCCACAGTCGCGTTGCCTTGGCCGTAAAAGAATCAGAGTAGAAGGTAGTGAAGTGAGCAGGAGTTCTTAGGCGTAGATTTTCGGCACTACGTAATTTACGTTCTTGTTGAATCTCACTGAAGAATTCGAAGCGCTCTCTTAAGTAAGCAGGGGATAAAGGATTGAAGAGAATTGAGTATAATAAAGATAGGATATGTTTTTTTTTACGTATTCAAGTTTAGAGCGAAATTGAGAAACATGATCATACTTGCGAAGACCAAATATAAATCGAATACAAAGATTTTGAAGACGCTCAAGTTTATCAAGTTGCTGCTCTGTGAGGTTGGTGTAGCTGTTATCAGCATAGTCTAGGACAGGTAGAAGAAGGGAATTTGCGAGCATAGTTTTGGTCTCTATAGGTAGGAATTTACTTAGTCTTTTTAAGGTGTTGAACGTAAAGAAGAGCCTCTTGCTAATCTCTGAAGTTTGTGGAATCCATGTCAGTTTGCTATCCATCCATACACCTAGATTTTTGACCCGATCACTATAATTAATAACAACACCATTAAATTTAAGTTGCGGCAGGACTTCGCTGTCTATCCTTGAAGTCAGTTGAGGGTTGCCAATAATAATAGCCTTAGATTTGCCTGGATTTACAAGGAGGCCATGTGCTTTGCTCCAAGTAGATATTTTATCGAGGTCCTGATTGACTATAGCTATAGCGGTAGAAAGGTCATCAACATCAGCCTGCATATAGATCTGTAGGTCATCTGCGTAAAGGTGGTAGGATGACTGAAGCTGGTTCGTTATAGAGTTAATAAAAAGAGAAAACAAAAGTGGAGATAACACGCCACCCTGCGGTACACCTGCAGCGGTATAGCACCAAGACGAATAATTATCTTCAATGCGCACACGCTGTCGGCGCCCAAACAGGTACGATCGAAACCAAGCAATTACCGTTGGAGATATATTGAGAGAATGTAAGACCCCCAGTAATATATCGAAATCTACTGTATTAAATGCATTGCTGAAATCGAGCAGAGTCAATACTGTTAGTTTTTTGTTATCCATTCCTTTACGGATATCATCCGTGACTTTTATAAGCGCAGTAGTCGTGCTATGACCAGGGCGGAAACCGGATTGTAGTGGATTGTGCAGATTATTTACAGTGAGGAAATTATTGAGTTGCGACTGCACTATGCGCTCTAGCGAGTGAAGAAACGGACAACAGCGTGAATGAAGGAGGGGATTTACTTAAAAAATAAGACACATACACTACATAGATAGACTGCATTTTAGACATATCCCTGGTCACCGAGAGTGCTATTTTCAAAAAGTGTGACTCACGCTAAATCGACGAGTCCAATGATTTTTATTCGATATCAAATAACATTCGTTCGACATCGAATATTTTTTATACGACACATGAAGCATACATTTCAAAAATATCCAGCGCGTGTAAAAAAAAACACTACGATTGGCATAAGCCGAATTAAGTCACGTGGTCGATTTTCATATTAATAGCCATGGATTGCGAAGAATACGAATGCCATTCGGGTGTGTAATATAAGATAGAAATACAAAATATCTATATTTTAAGACAGATATCAACGAAAGATATAATTTTGGTAAGTATAATTTGCAAATTGGATAAAAATGAAAATTAATAATTTTCAAAAATATAATATTATTAAATATAACAATTATTGAATGTAACAAACCTTACATATACCTTATTGTCATAAAATTTAAAAAATCTATTTGTCTTCTCGTATAATAAACGATATATAGACCAACTACGGTAAGCGAATGTTCACGTTTGAGGGAGCACAGATTTATAATAAGCTACCGTCACAAAATGACTCGTTTTTTCTTAAGTGTTTCGGACGTTATTTGTCTACTTATGTATTATTTCTCATGTAAGTGGCATTTGTGTCTTAATGAGAATAAAGTCCTTTAACCATTATATAGACACAATATTAGGCATAATTATCATTTGATATAACTTTAAGGAACGGCTAGCCAAAAATAATTAGTTCTTTCAAAAGTCACTTTTTGACAGTTAGTCGCTTCTATCACAAGGTCTGTCGCTCGCTCGCTCATTGTTGTGGTTACTGTACAACTATAACCTTACCTACATCTGTCACAAAGTCGTCTTTTGACAGTTACTTGCTTCTGTCACAAGGTTTGTCGCTCGCTCACTCACTGTTGTGGTCACTGTACAACCATACTTAACCTAACCTACCTTTAGTCACAAAGACGCGTTTTAACACTCGGTCGCTTTTGTCACTAGGTTTAACGCTCGCTTGGTTCGCTCGCTCGCTCATTGTTATGGTCACAGTACAACCATAACCTAACTTACCTTCTGTCACGAAGTCGTCGTCTTTTGACAATTAGTTACTTCTGTCACAAGGTTTGTCGCTCGCTCATTGTTGTGGTCACTGTAAAACCATAACTTAACCCAACTTCTGCTACAAAGTAGCCTTTTACACTCTGTCGCTCGCTCGCTTCACTCGCATCGCTCACTGTTATGGTCACTGTATAACCATTAACCTAATCTACTTTCTGACACTTTTTAGCTGGTATATTTTACAGATAAAAAGTACAACCTTTTGATTGATATGTTTTCTAAATAGTGTATGTTTTGAATGGTATATTTTTTGGCAATTGTACTGCCCAAGTTGTATAATATTTGATATTTAGTGTACGAAATTTTTATGAGTGTTATAGCTTTGAAAATATAACTGGTAACGATTATGCCAATTCAAGATTATATCTTTTGAATTGTATTGATATGAAAAAATATATTTTGTTATCCTATCAATCAATACGCACCCATGACAATCGACGTTCGAAATCGTTTTCTAATTTTGTGACTTTTGACTGACAAATTTTACGACTTTGACGTTAAACTCTCTCACCATTTCGAAGGTCTCGACCAAATCATCTAGAAGCATATAGTGAGATTCCAGGAAATTCTATTTCCTAGCCGATGCAGAGAAAATTTAGCTCAATAAAGTGCTCACTTCAAGTGCCTACCTACGCCTTGTATATTAGATGCGGATAAAAACCTTTTGCTTGTTAGATAAAGCAAAAGGTCTTTATTCGCATCTAATAATAATAAATAAATAAGCAATTATATTAAAATGGTATAAATGGTAGTGTGTAATATTATGAAATGTAAAATATGAGTGTACTGGCTTTGCCTAGAATCAGCTTAAATGGTGAGTCTGAAATGGATATTTGGTTCCACCTGAAAATCACAACGGGAGCTAAGCGGAAAGCGGAGATTAGTTTATTAGCTACTCGTAGTTATGGATTATAAATATATAGACAAAAAAAGGCTAGTTTAATCTCGTGATGAATTTTTTTTCGAAACCATCTCTTGCCTTCTGACGTGGGTACTCAGTTTTATATAACTCTCATCATCTCAGCTTATGGGTTGTATTGCATCAGGTAAATTGTTTTCTAACCCAGTATTCTCTATATCACAACAACTGGACACTGGATGGATCAGAAGAGAAAATATCCGAATAATAAATAGTACGTAGAGCCGATTCTTAACATTACATTTTATAAAAAATATAAATGTTTTGTTGATCGTTCACAAAGTAACTGGTCTTCTTTGATTTTAATTAAAAATTATGGTATTAGGATAAGCTTTTTTTATACGGTTAGTTTTGATTTCTTAGTTTTTAATTTCGATATTTTATACTTTTAATTATGTTATGTTGTACATTAAATTAACTCTCACCCCCTTTTTAATTTATGTTTCGTCTCGGTCTTTTACGTCAAAAATACATAAGACAAAAAGGGACTAAGTAATTTTAGTTAATGTAGGCTTAACGAACGTTCGTTAATTTTTATGATTAAAGGGGTTATAATTTATAATTTATTATTAAAAATATTAATGAACTTCCCGATCAATAGTTATTTGGTCAGATTTCTGGCTTCAATTACACGGGGTGCTTCCGGCGCTGTGTTGCGGCTACATGAATTAATGCCAAAGATATGTTAATATAGATGCGTTATTGACGTACTTGCAAAACCAAGCTTGTTCAATATGACAGAAAATGAGAGTGAGGTGAAAAGAAACACCGTTTATTCGACGTCTGGATGATATCAATTAATCATTTATTTGCATCAAATACAGGTATTACAGTTGTTAAAAGAAGAATAAGTAATAACAAAATTCAATTATTATTTGATACAATATTAGAAAGATTAATAGTTTCGATTTGCTTAAAATTTCTCAATAATATCTTAAGCGGACCACGTCCGCTGATTAGTTAGGGTCTCTACATTTTAAAATATCCTACTGCAGCAAGCATAGAACAGCTGACTACGGCATTGTATTTTACGCATTTTGGCGGTCCAGAATTTGTCAGAGGTTTGACTCATAATCAGTCGTCTTGTCGTGAACCAATTGAGCGCTATGTTTCGCTGTCATTTGATGATAGCGATGAGGAGGACATCATCCGGTAGGAGTTGTGCGGTCAGTTGTCCCGCCAATAACAACAATCAAGCCTACGAAATGCATTAACCAAATAGGTTCTAATCAACTAAGAAATAAATACCAGTCTAAGAGAAAATTGCATAAATAAACTCTAAACAAGTAGGGAAAAATCTAATTGCGTTATTAAGGAAATGTGCAGGGTTGATATAAGGGGTTAGTTATTTAAAAAAAATCAGTCAAATCATGAACCTCACATTTTTGGAGTATATAGATATGTTTTTTTTTTAAATGGGGTTTTCCAGAACCGAGGTCTTGTAAATTTTTTACGTTACAACCTATCTAAAAATGAAACATCATGGGCTAGCGGATATTTTATTTTAGCGCATTAAATACATGCGCGATGCACCTGCCATTCTACAGATCGATCGAGCTCCGGTCACCCGGTGACAGCGGAATTAAATTATATCAGATATATTTTTATTCTCGACATGAAAAAGTTCGCCTTTGTTCGACTTTTACTATAAGGTACCTAATAATAATAATAATGTATTCTGTCTTTTTTGCACCAGGTGAAAAGAAACTTACAAAACAAAATACGTGTGGTACGGCAGAGCACAAAAAATACGAATGAAGATACGAGTAGGTTGCAGGAACGCCATATTTTACTTTTCTCTTTCTCAAGTTGAACTAATACAAAGGACCAAGCATGGAGTATAGTAATAATGTAATCGGTCTTTGTTGCACCAGGAAAATACAATTTGATACAACAGTACTGAATTTAATTATTTCGAGTTTCTGATATCATAGCGCTTGTTCGGTTGAAATTGATAAATCTTAATGATTTCTTATGTTTTCGCGATTGTTATTTATTAAATTAAACTATTTTAATACGGTTTTTATCGGGTCCCAAGCTGGTGGTACCCAGTCATTAACTTAATAAAATCGCAAACTCGGAAGCAGACTGCAAGACCCTTAGATACTGTGAGCCAATACTGCGTGAATCAGAATAGTTCCCAATAAAAATTTCAGGCGGTAGTTTGTAATCTTATGACATCAAAGACAAATATTAACTTAGTCTGCCTGCGACCATGAACGCTGTAAAGTGTTTGAAACGTCAGGTGTAAATAAATAAGTAATAAACGCGATAAAAACCGTATTAAAATAGTTTAATTTAATAAATAAATCTTTATTAAGCCTCGTTCATTGAAAAAGGAGCATTTTGTTTCGATGCTTCTTGGCACCATTACTTAAATAGAGTTCAATGCAAGCCCTGTTTCTTAAACTATGATAACCTGGCAGGAGACAGTTCATTCCTATTTCCTGTTTAGAACAAAGAAAGTACCCAAATAAATGAAACCATCGAAAATAAATAGTTTTGCTATTTGGAGAGCATCGATAACGTTTCAAAATCTAGGGGTGGAGTGAAATAGGATGTAATCGGAGACGCGCTAGGATGATACAGACGTCTATTTTTCATAATAAATCTAATTTTGGCCGTAAATAGTCTCAGCTCAGGCCCACTATTTTCCCGTGGGTGTCGTAAGAGGCAACTTGGAGGATAATATTTAATTTTGCTTTTAACTCCGACTGATGACGGATTTCACCAGCAACGCAGAGGTTTGCTGGTGGGAAATCTAGGAGATGCAGACAGGCGGCTGAACATATAAATATTGCTAAAATTTAACACTTTTTAGTCTTTGAATAAAGTAAAATTAAGGCATGGTGTGCCGTGTGACTCGAAGCAATATGGGATAAAATCGGGATATTGCTCGGGTAAGAGAGATGAGGATAAATAAACTAAATCTATCGAATCATAACGTCATCGATCAGCTACATGGCCGAACGGCAGCTTCACTTTAAGCCAATGAACATACCATGTGGGGTAAATCACTAAATAGGGACTGACGGGCCATTGTGCACCCCTAATAAAAACGAACAGACAAATATAAGCTTAGTCCTTTGAAGCATAGAAATCAATTTAGATTAAAGTAGTTTATAAAAAAAATTGTGAATGACAAGCTGCGGGCCAGCCGAGCGGGGTGCCGTATGTTAGTTTGGTCTCAAACTTCGTTGTGTTGTGTGTTTTTTCTTGAGCAGAAGGTGCTTTACAAGGACTTGGAGGGGAGGCGTAGTAAGGTAGGTCAGGTTTTTGTTAAGAACATGTGTTTAATTGATACCAACAGATGTTTGGTTTCGTATGCCGGTTAGAAAGTTTACGTTTGCTTTTTTTTTCCGAACTTATGGTTTTACGGTCCTTGAAAATAAAGGTTGCTTTATAAACTTATTTCTGTTAGTCTGTGTATGGTAGACAAATCAATATTTTATATATTCATGACTAACTAAATGAAAAACTATACAGAGAAAATCCACACAACGAGTTTGAATTTTTCTTTTGGGGCCGACCAACAGAAAAAAAAACTCAGAATTACAAAATATAATCCCTCGGGCTGTCCTCCTTTAATCAAAATACCAATATAGATAGGTCTACGACTATTTTCAACTAACAGAAATAACTTATCAATCAAATTCGAATAGAATTGCTCCTTTTTATATTGCAGCCAGCATCCGCACTGATAAGGATATGCTGCAGCGATAACATTAGGAAATGTGCACTTCGTAATGGTCATATAATATTATCTGGTTTGAGAACTTTATCTTTGCCAGGTCAGCTAGTATTCAAATATAAAATCAGTCTAGTACCAGTCGATCTCGTGCACGAAGGGCTTCATTGTCTATAAAAACCGCAAAAAATCATGCCTGTTGTTTGGGAGCCCCCTTAAATATTTATTTTATTCTGTTTTTTTAGTATTTGTTACTGTGTTATTTGTTATAGTGGACAAAGAAATACAGCATCTGTATTTCTTTTGCCCTATGAATGAAATTAAAATTTTCAAGTGTCTAACTGCCACGATTCATGAGACATCAGGTCAGCGGAGTCTTAGTATTGATACGATCACGTATTACCCTTTTTATCCTTAAAGCATAAAATGTTAAAAAATTTTATTCCATTTGAAATCAATCAAAACAAATGAGAATCAAGTAAATCCTTTTTCCAAAACAGAGACTGATAGCAACTCTGTGAATAACATGAAATTACGAATTCTAGTAAGACTGTGTTTTGATTTGCGCTCGTATCTGGGGCACTACTTTTGAAATGTATGATATATATGTCGAACAAAAATCCTTCGTTAATGAACGAAAATCATTCGATATCGAACAAAATTTGTTCGGCGCCGATTTTGCGTGAGTCACATTTTTTAAAAATAGCACCCCTAGTCGGGCTTTATGTTTGAGTTAAGTATTACTTTTTCTGTTTTCTTATGTTTTCGCGATTGTTATTCATTAAATTAAACTATTTTAATACGGTTTTATCGCGTTTATTACTTATTTATTTACACCTGACGTTTCAAACACTTTACAGCGTTCATGGTCGCAGGCAGACTAAGTTAACATTTGTCTTTGATGTCATAAGATTACAAAACTACCGCCTGAAATTTTTATTGGGAACTATTCCGATTCACGCAGTATTGGCTCACAGTATCTAAGGGTCTTGCAGTCTGCTTCCGAGTTTGCAATTTTATTAAGTTAATGACTGGGTCCCAAGCTGGCGGTACCTGCCATCCATCCTCTCTATTGAAATTAGGATGTTTTTTAATTTCAATAGCTTCACGTAACATCCTTGGAATGAATCTGTTTTCCTTTGCAAGGACTTGAGGATTATCAAAACGCATATAGTGGTTGGGTTTGTCTAGAGCATGTTCACAGACTGCAGACTTGGTTGAGCGTCTATTTTTCATGTCAGCAATATGTTCTTTTATACGAGTATTAATGCTTCTCTTTGTTTGCCCAATGTATGATAAAAAATTGACTGTGACTGTGGTTTATCATACATTGGGCAAACAAAGAGAAGCATTAATACTCGTATAAAAGAACATATTGCTGACATGAAAAATAGACGCTCAACCAAGTCTGCAGTCTGTGAACATGCTCTAGACAAACCCAACCACTATATGCGTTTTGATAATCCTCAAGTCCTTGCAAAGGAAAACAGATTCATTCCAAGGATGTTACGTGAAGCTATTGAAATTAAAAAACATCCTAATTTCAATAGAGAGGATGGATGGCAGGTACCGCCAGCTTGGGACCCAGTCATTAACTTAATAAAATTGCAAACTCGGAAGCAGACTGCAAGACCCTTAGATACTGTGAGCCAATACTGCGTGAATCGGAATAGTTCCCAATAAAAATTTCAGGCGGTAGTTTTGTAATCTTATGACATCAAAGACAAATGTTAACTTAGTCTGCCTGCGACCATGAACGCTGTAAAGTGTTTGAAACGTCAGGTGTAAATAAATAAGTAATAAACGCGATAAAACCGTATTAAAATAGTTTAATTTAATAAGTATTACTTTTTTTCAACTGTATAACTTTCTGCAAATAGTGTTTCATTTTTTTAATTGAGCTAACATTGGAGAAGGTTTTAGAGAGGTGAAATCGACATATTTCAAATTTGAGCTCTGAATTTTAGTTCAAAGTTTTGATTATCAGTGAAATAACTACAAAAGTTTAGGAAATAATTTTGGGCGAGTGGGATCAATCGACCTGCGACGTCATATAAGAAAAAATAAATCCATACTAATATTATAAATGCGAAAGTCTGTCTGCCTGTCTTTTGGCAGGGTTTTACGGAAAAACCGCTGAACGGATTTTGATGAAATTTGCTATGAATGTAATTGAAGACCCGGGGTCAAACATAGGCTACTTTTTGACGCAGGCGGCGCTGCGGGAAACAGCTAGTGTATAATAATTAATAAGCGCGATAATTGAGAAATAATCAAATCATATAGAACCGGTAAGTTGTTTGATCATTCGATTTCGGATTTTGACATTCGAATTTTGCGACACACTTATTAATGAAATGAAGTCAATTTTATTTTGACCTATGTAGTTGAAGTTGTAGGGCGTAAAATTACCTACTTTTACGAAGGCAAAGATGCGGACAACAGCTACAAAATCATAGCAAAAAGTTTGAACAAAAAACATAACACACAAACATAAATAAAACTTTGATTAGAAGAATAACAGATACGATTATTTGTTTCAGAATGATACCGGACTTTTCATCAGTTTCGAAGGGAGAAGTTGTACCAAAACCTAAAACTGCCTACGACTTACATCGTGCCTTACTAACAACGATACTAAGCAAGGAACAGAACCCAGACATGACAATTACTGAGGTCAATAAACTACTGCTCGAATATGCCTATAGAGGAAGCAATATTAGGTATAAGAGAAATGGGGATAACGATGGAGCCTCGTCGTGAACAAAATAAGTTCTCTATGTATAATGTTCAATTTAAGGTCTATACAAACTGACGCGAATCCCGCACGACCGGCGCGGCGTCGCGCGGTATTCTTGTCAGTTTGAATGGACCTTAAATTATAGTTATATGCATTGCCATGCAACAAGCAATGCTTAATAATAATTATTCTATGACAAAATGTCTTAGTTGTCCAAAAACACATTTAAATTAATAATGTAACATTGAACTATGATGTTATAGCGGACTTCTCACTGTTTCATCTTCTTTCAATTTTCGGGTAGTGTAAATAACAAATCAATGGGATTGAAAACTTCTTTCATTGACATGTGAAACAAGTTTCTTGATAAACGCAACGTCGAACAAAATGAAAGTCACACGTTCGCTTCTAAGTTACAAAGCAACGTCTCAATCTGTTAAATCGTACTTGTCAAGTTTTGAATGATATGTTAAAAAATATTTAATGTAAAAAATAAATATAATAAAGTATTGTAATGTAAGTAGTTATAAGTATGAAAGATGTCGGCCACGGAGAGTGCAACGCGGAAGTGGGGCGTTTTTGAGTTTGGCGGCAACAAAATTTAGTATTTCTTTGAGCTTTCCATTAGAAAAGAAGGAGTACATATGGAATTTCTTATTTAATCACTTAGTTTGGCATAATGGAGATTTCAACGCCAAAGATTTAGATAGGATATACCTTTATAAAGGTACATATATTATTTATTGCGATAGCTTTAGTAAAAGTTACTTACGAGAATATTTTTAATTTATTTCTAAAATAAAGAAATTTGTTATAGATTTGTGGCATTGATACCAATGTTATTTGTAAGAAGAATATTTTATACATAATATGCAATAAATACTATTCATTACTAATAAAAAAAATATAAATATTATTTTATAAAATACATTTTTTTTTTTATTCGTAAATATATTATTGGTGAACTTACGATATACTTTGTAATATATAAATATAAAGATGGCTTACTATTTACTACTTCTTAAAAAACTCACGAGAGCATAGCCCCGGAAGAAAACTGGACTAATAAAGTAATGTATGAAATTCGCGTTGTAAAATAGAGAACGTATACGTATATTATTCCCATATTGGTAGCTCTATGTTCCTAGATTGGGTATCTTCTAATCCTAAATCAGATTTTGCTGTTAAATTAGACTCCTCTCAGTTTAGGATTACACATTTTCGAGCACGTAAATGAAGTAACAATTCATTAATTCATATAGAGTGGGTTACATGGATCACCGACCCTGTACACCCTGGTGTCTGAGTTTATTCGCAACCACTAAGTGGAAGTCGGCACCGCCTTCCAAAGCGTGGAATCATCATTATTAACAGGCAGTTCAAGCCTGCAATGTTCCTACCAAACTGGAAACATCTAAATAATATTTATTTTATAAGTATCAACTTAACACATTATAGAAAACAAACATGATATATCTAATTATATGACCAAATCTTAAAATAAATAACTTAAAAACTATAAAAATAAAACTAACCTAAAATAAATAAATCTAAACTAACTCCCCATTCGGTTTCGCAGAAACAGAAGAATCCTCTGTCTCCTCTATAACATCCTTTACAATCCAACCTATCCTTCTTATCTTAAAGAGCGCTTCTCCTTCGCCCGTCCTACTGATAAACCTTTCTGTTCTCACCTTCGACCCTTCTTGAAATGCCTGTCCATCGTTTCGACTCTTATTCCTATTTTTTTTCGGTCCATGCTGTTAGGTTATGGAATTCATTGCCGGCCGACAATTCAACTCAATTTATTCATTAAACAATGTACATTGTATGCGAATTATATTAATCAATCAATTACAAATTAAAACAAATAAAAAAATTAAAACAGTACAGTACAATTACATTGTATATATATAAATGTAATTGTACTGCATTGTTTTAAATTTTTTAATTTACATTTTCAAAAAACTTGTAGAGGATTATTATTTGTCCTTAGCCTCTTAAATGTATATTTATTTACTATCATTAGTATTTATTTATTTGTAATATAATACATATGTATGTAATATATGTATTTATGTTTAAGTAAGTATATATTCACGTACACGCCTGTTACCCTTTTCTTGTCGTTTCCTCTCTTGGGTCTGCTGGAAGAGATTTCTTAAGAAATATGCAGTACCCTTGTACTAATACCTAATTGTATCCTATTCGATTTTCTGTATACATGAATTTGGTAAATAAATAAATAACAAAAAAAGATTGCTTCCCGTGGGAATCGAACGCACGACCTCCGGTTTTAGTTTTAGGCGAACCTTAACCTATGGACGGAGGTAGTTTTGAAGTAAGAATGATAAAGTATCTACGCAAAGATTCAGATTAGCTCATGATACGGTTATCTTTCTATACTTTATTTTTTAAAATTTATTTATACATGTGTGTTCGTAATAGGTATTTCAGAGTGACTTGACATAAAGTCTTCTTTCTACAACAGTCTGGCTTAGTACAACAAAATTATTTAAGAGGTTACTTACTAAGAGCAAAATTCCTTCGCATAGCAAGTTAGTATAGCAATAGCTGACGTGATAATGTTTTAGGGAGTAAGCAATAATAAATCGACACAATACACGATTCGTGGACCATTTATTCAATCTTTACATCAATAGAGTATCTTGATTATCAATTATATTCCATAATCTGACTAGATAGTGACTAGATTGCCCTGGCGGGCCACCTGTTGCTTTGCCAAGCAATTACCAACTTTATACAGTCCATCTTAAGCACTAACCAGAGCCCGTAGTAAGGGTACGAGAGTTCTTTGTTTTGAGGAAAAACAGTTAGAAAGGGAAAACACCATCGGAAAATAGTAGTCTCTCGAAAAGGGTGACGTTAGGTACGTAGGGAGATTAATTCCTGGGCTCTGGACCGAGCAACGCTCAGGCCACCGCCATTTCGTCGATGCCGCGCAGAAGGCGCGAGCGCAGTCGCGCGAACACCGGGTGCTGGATCGGGATCCCCCGCCCGTGGAGGAAGCGCAGCGTCTCCTGGGCACACACTAGAAATCCAAGCTGCTCCGGGTCCATATCCACTGGCACAGAATCCAAAAGCGGGTCGTCGTTTTCATCACCGTAGTCACTGTTTCCATATTCCAAGTCCTCTTCGGTCACGCGCGCGTCCTCCACTTCCACCGAACAAATACGCCCGAAAAGCCGCTTCAAGGCCTCTCGTTTCTCAGCGTTGTCGGAGTCGGCCGCGGGCTCGCTGCGCGATCGCTTGCGACGCCGCTGCCGCTTCAGCCTCCGATCGTCGTCACATTCGCGCTTACGCTTGCATTTCATTATTACAGTTTGCCCGCCGGCGTCGGGGTTCAGACTGCGAATGGGCTGTGCACAGAGAATTGAAGGGCCTCGGTGCGATTACACTATGATGTTGCGTCCCGTTCGTTCACAGGGCGGGGTGTGGGTTAGAGCGAGAAGGCGAGGCCAGCTGCAGCAGGAACAGCTGGGCGAGCAGATGCAGGGTGCGGGGCACGCACGCTTTGTTTGATAAAGTTTATTCGGGGAAATAAAACTGTTAGCCGCGATTGCGCGGCCGGACGGGGAAAGGGCGCGGGAGGACCGCTGCCCCGGATGGCAGCTGTGTCGCATCTGCCGCTCAGGTGAATCCACATGCTGCGTCTCAAGGTGCCGACGTCGATTAATTAAGCCGCCCGACGGCTCCGGCGTAAACAAAGCAATATCTGCTGCGAACATACATAGTTGCGATGAGACGGACTGCCTTTGTCATAGATAGTTGGTTATGTGCTGTGCAGATTAGACTTGCATTCTGTTTACTTGTACCTTACGTTGATTGAGATTTAGATACATAACGTTCGTCTTGTTTATCTTGATGAGTAATTAACTGTTATTAAATTAAAATTACATATCAAACACTAAAATTTTTACAATGTGCCGTTGTAATATGTTAACATCAATGACAATATGATTTATTTTATAATCACGAGAGAGATAATTCTAGGTAGGATAACTAGACTCTACATTATGAAAAATCCAAAAAAATTATAAATGTTATCGATACAATGAAAAAACATAAAGTGACGATAACAATATTTTTCTTCACGTATAAAATATCTTAATATATAGATTTATTGCATAATGCATTTTTTATGTCAGCATTTTAAAAACACACACATTTTTGAAAACGTGCTTTGATAACTCTCTACTGAATTTTAAACAAATGCCAACATTTGAATTCAATAGTTACTGTCAACAATATTTACGTTCGTACACAAATATCCGCCGATCAGGCAATCGAGTTCATAAAAAATGTAGTAACATGGCGTATGTAATTTCGAATGTTTCGAACGCTCTTTGTTATCGGACGAGGATTAATAACGGCCGGTTTTGAAAATAGACACGCACGCGGCTGAAAAACACCGCTCTACCGTTTTCCGGACAGTTCACGCTGTGTGAACTGATAGTTATGTACATGTCTATGTAATTGTAAAAATCAATACGAGCCCTATGTAGTACGACGAGCTGGCTATGTGCTATTACTGTATGATGCCCAGATTTTCCTGGATAAGCTAATGTGGGCGTATGAGATTTCCAATAATCCGCTTGCAGGTTACATTCGCCTTAGGTCTTGTTAAAGGAGTTTCAGGTATAATGCTTTGTAAAGGAGGCTGCAGGTACAAAGACGTGCTTTATATGTAAGGACTTCATTGATCAAGTTTCTCTGTATGTTTCGGAGTCATTTATTTCATTGTATTGTTGTGCCGGTTGGAATTTACAATTATATTTATATTTCTTTAAAAGTAAGTATTTTTTTCTTTGTGATTTTTTTTGTTTATTCATAATTATATTTTTAGAAACAGTAAGAAAAAAAGCTAGTGACCGGATTTTGATGATAATTGGTGTCGAAATTAATTGAACATTGGAAAATCAAACTTAAACAGGTGGAGCTGAGGGCAATAACTGGTAAAACTTAACCGAAGTTATTTATTTATTTAACTTGATTACAATAATGTAACGGACGGACTTAAAGGCAAAGATTTGTTTGCGGTGCGGAGATAAAAATATTTTTGAAGGAGCAACTGTAATTTTGATTTTTTTACATTATTCAAACAAAGTAGATTTAATTGTTACAAAATAAAACAAAATAACTAATTCTAAAGTACCCTATATTGTTATCCTTAACTGAATGCAATCAAAAGTGATTCCCTTCGGCCAGAGTAAACTTCAAATCTATATCTATACATATAATAAAACTGTAGCCGGGCTGAATTTGTACATTGAATATTTTTTGGAAATTTTTAGTGTACAGGACATAGCTATGGATACCACATCAAATTTTTATTTTTGGATTTTTTTCTGTCTGTATTTGCACGTATCACAGGTAAACTACTGAACCGTTTGACTTGAAATTTAGCATGAACTTACCGTGTACTCCGGGTCAACATCTGAAGTAAAATTTATCTCGGAAAAATATACGGATCTCGAGGGATAAGCAAAAATTGTTCTACGAGGCGGTTAATTGAAAACTACTGGACTGATTGATTTGAAATTTGGCATGGACGTATCTTATGTACCGGGTCAATATCTTAAGTACAAATCATATCGGCAAAATTATTTTTAAAATATATTTCATCCAGAAAAAAACATAGAATCCCGAGGGATAAATAAAAACTTATGTACTCGGCAGATTAAGGTCATAATTTAAAATTTAATGTTATTATTTTTGCCGGGTGGGAGCGAATTCGTGTAAGCGGGCTATGATGTTTACTCTGAATTTCAATATGCCACCATAAACCATAGATTTTGGAACTGTTTGACTAAGTCAAATGAAACATTGTGACATTTACCGACCCCGAAACTATCGGGGTCGGTAAATGTCAAAACTATAAAACTATTTTAAACTAGCTGTTCCCCGCAGCTCCGCCTTCGTCAAAAAGTAAAAAAGCCTATGTTTGACCTCGGGTCTTCAACTATATTAATATTAAATTTAATCAAAACCCGTTCAGCGGTTTGGCCGTGAAAGCGTGACAGACAGACAGAAAGACAGACTTTCACGAGATTTATAAAATTAGTATGGAAGTATGGATGGATTATACGAATCGGAATTTAATGGACTCTCTTCCCTAGTTATGAATTAAACAACTTTTGATGTCGTTTCAATTTTACAGGTAAGATACTTAGGTTTTAGTTTAGTATTTATACCGTAAACCTGGGACAGCAACTCACCTCATCGAGGCTACAGGAGATCCCAGGTCTGGCAGCTTATTCTACCAACGCATAAGTTCAACGATACAGCGCGGAAATTCTGCCAGTATTTTGGGTACGTTGCTTCGATGGGATTCGTTGGAAGACTGTTTTTTATATTTAATGTTTGTTGCATGATGCATAAGTACTTTTGTTAAATAAATTAATTACACAAAAGAAAATGCTAAAATAATGTTCTTCATACATTTTTACAGCAAATCCACAATTAATAAATTCCACAATTCCTATTTAATAAAAGAAATCTTATTAAATGCATTGACGAATATACAAGTTTACACAGTTTGTTACAAGTATTGTATATTCCAGAGTTTGGCGGACGCACTATTAGACATATTGGTTCCTTATTAACGACAACTAGTTAGTCGGGATACACAGTTTGGATTCACAGAATGACTATGGATTTAAAATATCTCATTTTAATATCTTAGTGTTTGCCAGGTGCGTCTTCAGCTTGCGTTCTAGAATCCAGGTACGCTTTTTTAATCATTATCCTTTATTTGACGGTACCGATTATTGCTGCGGCCCCACTCAACTATCAAGCTCCTTTTTCATTCTATCCGACTTAATTCAGTTGAATTTAGTTTTTGTGATCTATGGCTTATCTACTTCGTTTTTTCCTAAGTTTTATTAGAGTATGTTTGGTGCTGTGATTTATTTTGAGTTCGGTAGGCAGATCTTTAGATTCACTTACATGTAATTTAGTTAGAATTGTTTCCCTTGACACTTCTCCATGATCAAGTGAACGAAGCCGCGGGTAACAGCTTACTAGCTGTTATAAAGTTTCTACTTGGTGAAATGCAAACTCGATAAACTTTTAGTAAGTTTCCGAGTTACACCCGAGCTTTTCATAGAGTCAATGCTCAGTTAATAGTACATACACCCTATGTAAGCATGTGTATGTACTGCAGTACGTTTTTGTGCATGTAGGTAACCGAAAAGGTTATTTGATTTTTGATGAGTTTTTATTTTTATTAAAAAATTTATTGCACCAATTACGCTAATTTTTTCCATAAAACAATTGAACCTAACTATTCTTCATCTTAGCGTGTTCTCCTAGTTGCATCCTCAGTTTACACTTCGGAGCCTAGGGTACGCTATAAGTCATAGTCCTATATTTGGTGGCACTGGTTATTAAAATGGCGCGATTGCCGTCTGACCTCCGTAACTCTTTTTGCAGGGAAACCAGACCAACAGGAACATGACCCATGAACTTAACTACTAACTAAAACTAAATAAGTGTAAAACTTAGTTACTTGATAGATTTGTTTAATTGGGTATTGGGGGTTCGCTTACTAAGGAAGGAAAACTTTACTGGGTAAATTATAAAATAAATTCATTCATATCGAGTGGGTTACATGATCAATCGACTCTGTACACCATGGTTTGGATTTTTCCTGTAATCGAACCCATGGACTACAGAGAATTAAATGAATAATATAAAATGTCTTGATCAAATATATAACTTCAGTCTGAAATTTTACGCATAAATATTTTCCGAACTGATTTAGGATCCTGAAGTGTAGAATTTGATAACACAGGGTGTCAATTCTGTTATTTCACATAGTGCCCAAATAAATCGTAATTGGATCGCAATGACAATTTTTGACGTTTCTGGTATTCTGTTACTAATGTCAAGACCAATCGTATTCCACTGGCATGCCATTAAACTGCAACTCGAAAATTCTCTGCTATTTATTATATTTACATGTTTTCCACTATTACCATTCAATTAAGTTTTAGTTACATACCAATATTGAGCATATCAAAAATGCATCGTAATTTAATATCAGTTGCATGGTCTTTTAAAGTTTATTAGCGGAATTGACACCCAGATGATATCACCTTAGTGTCTCAAGAATAGAATAGAATAGAATAGAATAGAATAGAATCATTTATTTGCATAGATTACATTAAATTTACACAGATCTTAAGTTTAAATGTAACCAAGTGGAATAAACCGATAGATAGATTTGATGAGTTGCAGAATACCATATACTACGGTTACTACTTTCCATCAGATGAACCGTTTGCCTGTTGCCTAATAAATGGTGTACACAATATTTATTTATTTGTGATCAAAATTCATTATATCTGGATTTATGCCTTATTTTCATGCCAGTATACCTTTTGCGCCGCACACATTTTCTGTTTCTCCAAACGGTTGATATACAATGCATTTAGCATTATTTAACCGATTCAGGCGTTACTTTGCGGAAGTTAAAGTTACAAGCACTTAATAAATTATTTTGCGTGCTTCCGCCACCAGTTAGTTCATGCAAACTATTGCCGGCCGGCACCCACCCACTACTATTAGTCCCAACATGCCCGCCACCACTAGCTTGCACATGCAACACTTGTTTCGCCTCTACGCGAGGCATCTTCAGGCACTAGACTTTCGTGATGCGGGTGCCGGCCGGCAATAGTTTGCATGAACTAACTGGTGGCGGAAGCACGCAAAATAATTTATTAAGTGCTTGTTATTTAGCATTATGTCCGCCTATTGTATAAGAATGTTTAATTATGGTACAATAAAGGTAATAAACAAATAATTTATGATTCGATTGATAGGGTAGGGCTATCACAGGCAAGAGGGGAATTTGTAGAATGTCAGAGAAATCAATGAAACATGCAATTCAAAGCGAATACCGCAAAACATTCACATAACGAATCAGAGCTCGGCCGCTACAACTATATCTGTGTTTGTATGTACAATCAGCTGCACATTTCAGTGTACATCCACGTATCGATACTAGCTGTTTCCCGCAGCTCCGCCTGCGTCGAAAAGAAGCCTAGATTTAACCCCGAGTCTTCAACTATATTTGATACCAAATTACATTTAAATTCGTTCAGCGGTTTGGCGGTGAAAGCGTAACAAACAGACATACAGACTTTCGCACTTATAATATTAAGTATGCAAGTATGGATGTAGGTTTATTTTAAAACCATTTGGCCAAATATTTTAGTGTGTTAAAAAGTACAAAACTTACAAAATCCTTTCAGCTGGTTAGATTTCTATGTATGAGAGATTATTATTTTTTTTATACAAAGTAGGCAAAAAGGCATACGGCCCAGTTGATGGTAAGTGGTCACCGTAGCCCATGAACGCCCGCAACACCAGGGGCATCACGTGCGTATTGCCGACCCTTGAGAAATCCTTTAACGCCCTTTTTGAAAGACCCTATGTTGTAATCTTTTCACAGATTTTTATTGAAAGTTATGTAACATGTAGTTTCATATGATGGAAAATTTTAGTCAATGGTTTCAAAATAACCCTGTATGGTCGCTTTGTTATTCAGAAATTTGGTTGAAATAATTACCCTGCTCACTGCCATTCACCCAAAAAAAGAATGTCCTGTAAAATGTACACTTTCGATAAGATATGGATATAACTTTATGACAACAATAAATGTAATCGAACTTCATTGGATATCGATTGTATTAGAAAATCAAACTACAATAAACAGTTGGCTCGTTGGTCTAGGGGTATGATTTTCGCTTAGGGTGCGAGAGGTCCCGGGTTCAAATCCCGGACGAGCCCAATATATTTTTGTTTTTCATTTATATCAGGTTTGCGCCCAGTAAAAAAGTCATTCTCTCCACTATACGTAAACCCACTACAGGGTGGTGAGTACCTATTCCTCCTAATCCTTGCTCAAATCATTATTATTCATAAAAATAAAGAAATATTTGTTACGTCATTTTTAAGTTGTTTTTAACTAATATTTAGTACTATTAATAATTTAATGTGTTTATTAAGTGTTTCGTCGACGAAAATTTTAATTTCTTTAAATTAATATCGATAAGAGACATGACTTAAAATGTATAGGACGCTAAAATGTTTGCTTGAATAGTATGGAAGAATACACTCCCATGCAGGACATTACACTGAGCACATTAAATTCTGTAGCTGTGTATACATGTAGTCACCTTGCACATGGGTGCTTGGTTAAGTTGAAATTAACCAATTCAGTTGGAGTGAGTATTATTGGCTGTCACAAGCAGACCAAACGTTGTCATTGTAAAGCGACTAATTGTTGAACACAAAGGCAGTGTCGTCATTATATTTACATTGAAGCATATAGTTAATTTTCGATCAATTGTGATTCGGAGGCAATACATCAAGAGATGAGAGAAACATAAAGAAGGTTCAGAAAAATGTAAAAAGTTGAGCACAATAAGCGAACTTAATGCTAAAAGCAAATCAAACAGTCAATTAAGAATCTAAAATTGAAATTATTCTCGTCTCGGTAGAGTTTTATGCATCCGCATTCATTGTCTAGTCATTTTTTTGCCACTACAATAATTTATTTCAAATTTTCAAAATATTATAATGTTTTTTAATGCCTATATCTCCTTTTAGAAATACTAGCTGTTACCTTTTTGCTTTTTGCTGATAGTTTTTGGGGTCAACACAACACACAAAACTAACAAAATCGAAAGCTATTTGGCCCAAATGGTTTTTTCAGACGTAATACAAATGACGTCATCATAGCAGTTTTGTAAGGAAGAAAAATTGTAGTGTGTTCAAAGATATATGGGGTTTCATCGGTTTGATGTATGGAACTTATAAAATGTATGAGAACTTTCCTTTTAACGAATTCGGATATATAACAAATGGCCTTGAAAGGATAGGCACTTTCAAAGAAATTGATACTTTTATTTCATTGATGGCTTTTGTAGCGACGATAGACCGTCTCTCTGCTCACCTTAATTTCGTTTTAAATTCAATTTTAGCGTGAAAGAATTTAACTTTTAATTGGTTTAGCAGTAGGAGATTTATGTAATAATTTTATAAATCACCGAAATCCTCTAAACTTCTCTGATAAGCACATCCAACAAGGCAGAAAACGGATAAATTTGAATTTTCATTCATAGCGCGTTTTTTAAATTGAAAATTTAATGTTTTCATATGATGTGCTAAATGTACAGGATACTTTCCTATGAAATCTATAAAATGAAATTCCTATAATATCAGAGAACAATGGACACTAACGACGTCAAGTGGCTGACTGAACAATTTCATTACAACTGCAAGAAGACTATTCACTATTCGCAATGAATAATTCATAGATTGTCATAGTATTTGAAACCTTAAATCAATGGGATATGTGTCTATATGTTTGCTTAGCTAAATATCACATTTGGTGACATTTCGTTCAGGAGGCAGTCCAGGATTTCAATATAGGGCAATGTTTTTCAAAGTGTGGGTAAAAATCCATACTAATATTATAAGTGCTAAAGTCTGTCTATCTGTTACGCTTTCACGGCCAAACCGCTGAATGGGTTTTGTTGAAATTTGTTATGAATATAGTTAAAGACCCAGGGTCAAACATACTACTTTTTGACGCAGGTGGAGCTGCGGGAAACAGCTAGTATTTATATAAATTTTAAAAGTGTTTTCGATTATCTAAGTTGCAAGTATTCGATTTTCTCGTCGTAGTGTTTTCTCTGTTGCATTTGGGCAAATGCAAAGTAGTAAAACACCTTTTTTGTTTATATACGATTTTTTTGAACGATCATCTATCAGACAAAATCTTCAAAAACACGGCTATCTCCCTATTTTCTCATTTTCTGTATGAAACTTTACCGTTTGCCTGGGTGTAATTGTTTTTCATTATTTCCAAATTTGTTATTTTTGTACATAATGTTTTGTTTACCTAAAATAAAAGTAGAATATGATACAAGGTGTGAAGTTGGTCATTATTTACGAGTATATAGGCATGAGCCGAAGGCGAATGCCTATAGAAGCCGAGTGTATGACCGAAATTGGTCGTAGTATTGCTAGAGTAGGTAGGTAGGTTCTTCTTCTCACGACAAATCGTAAGCGATACGACGATTTTCATCACATTTGCGAGGAAAAACACACTTATATTGACTTACTTTTTATTATTTACACAATAAATAAAAGTTCTCAAGCGATATCAAAACATTTCTTTACATTAACTTTTGTTGGTACACTTTGAACACTTTTCACAATTAGATATACACCATTAAAATTAAATTGGGCTTGTGTGTTTGTTAATGCATTGCAAGGTATACTCCAAATACATATATAGTTCTTGATTCTGTTTTAAACCTTCGTTCACGCTCTTATTAATTTCTTCCTATAAAAATTTCAGTTAAATAGATAGGTATTTAACTGAAATCTGCAACTGACTAAGTAGGCTGACTATAGAGTCAGCCTACTTAGTCAGTTAACAACATTCGATTTTCGTCTGGATCAGTATATCTGGTGGAATCAAATTTAGATATTCTTTTCTAAATTTAATCGACATTTGTTAAATGGATTTGAAAATGGCGCCACTAATACAGATAAATTTTATTAGCAATGGGTTTTTTTTTTTTCATTTATTTAGGAAAACAAACAGTGTCACAATACTATATTATCTTAAGGTTTATTACAATTTGACTATATAATTATGACACCAACACCGTTTACCACAGATTATTCTTTAAATATTATATACCAAAAGGTGGGCAAGTAGAATGTAGGTATCATTATTATTTACAAACAATTAAGAAGGTAGATTATTTTTACGCTGCAAACTGTGCAAGAACCAATTTTTTATATATACCAGGACGTTCAAAAGTAATATCTATATTATTGAAATATGTGTTATATGATTTTGTTAAACAATAAAAAGGTGATCGTTTACCAGCATTTGTACGAAAACTGTGAGTAGCAAACAATTCATAACTTCTACGACCGTGTGATCGAGTAGGCACTTTATAACAAATTATGTTTCACAGCTTCATTCTTCGCGATTTACTTATTGTAGTAGCGCTACCTACTGCTACTTCGCACGCACATAGTTTAGAGGTTTTTTTTTTTTTTTTTTTTTACACTCCCACCCTTACCATAGTGGGAACAGACCGTTAACATTTCCATCATTCTGCGTTTCTGTGCTGTAACCTTCGCACGTCTACCGATAAATTATTTAAGATTTATTAAAAAAATAAATATTTATTGTAATAATAAAAATATATTGTAAAATATTTAATATAATTAAAAGTTAAATTAAATAATATTCAAGTAAATTTAAAAAATTAGTATTGCTTTTAAATAATGGGGGGCAAGCGGAAGGGTTCGTTATCAGATGCCGAAATCAAGAAGAAGATCCGAAAATTGGAGAAAAAGCTGCAAAGGAAAAGAATAAGAATAGTTTCCTCGTCTTCTGAAGACGAAGGAGATCGTAAGTAATCATATAATATTTGCTTATCATTGATATACACCTCAAGTAACTTCGTGCCCGAACACAAAAAAATATGCTAGCATACGTCGTATGCAAAACGCATAGTTTAACACACGTCGTGTGTTTGTTTCGAGTGCATGATTCACTGATCTTATTTCTAAGCATACGTCGTATGCTCACGTATTTAATAACATACGTCGTATGTTTCATTTGCTCTAATAATTTTCTGCTTTTGGGCAGATCAATCTATCATCGAAGATGAGATAAATGTTGAAGCTGGTGAAGAAGAAGTTTCGTCGCCACCTGCAGTTTTGAACAACTATGATCCGCTAGAACTTCCTAGTTTTGTTTCACCCATTGCACAAACCATACCGAGTGAACCACTACCTTCCGATCCGATCCCTGGACTTTCATCTGCATCGAATATAAATACTTATGCAGAAAGTGAATGCCCACCCCTCGAGGAAGATATATTACAAATGTTAGGCGACGTACCTCCATCAGATGTTATACTAGGAAAAGAAATACATAATGAAATAGCGGCAAGGTGGCAAGAAATCCTGAAAAATGGTTTGTCAAAAGAAGTGAGGGACAAACTCACTGGTCAGTATTTAATACCCGCCAACTGCAACTTGCTGTTGGCACCATTATTAAATCCCGAAGCTAAAGCTGCGGTGCCAGATATGATCGCTAAAAGAGACACAACGATGTTTCAAAAACAAAATCAAATCGGCGTTGCTTTGGCTGCTCTTTCAACGGTGATGGAACTAGTGATTTCTAACGAAACTTCGAAACAAAAGCTCCTGCAGCCCTTAAGTGATGCTTGTCGTATTCTGTGCGATAGCCATAATGCGGAAACAAGGACGCGTCGTGGTATTTTTCTCAACGCGATCAACACTAGCTTGCGCGAACCTCTGACTAATACCAGCCGAGACAAATATTTGTTCGGCGAGGATGTATCAGAAAGATTAAAATATGCTAAAAACGTTCAAAAGACAGGTGAATCCCTACAAAAGGTTGTTCCAAAGCCAAATAATAAAAATACAACACAATTTAAGAATAAGAATAATTTAAACTCCAAAGGCCAATTTCGGAAGCCTCCGAACAGAGCGGAAGGCTTTCAGAGGCGCGGGCCACCTCTTCGGCCCTCAACATCACGAGCTGCACCTCGCAGTTCGCATCATCCTCCACCAGCAACGCGATCGCGATCACCGAACCGTCTCCAGTCTTCTCATCGGAGATAGATCACCAGGTAAAATACGCCGGCCGTTTACAATATTTTTATAATCAGTGGTCTCAAATCACAAATGATCCCTTTATTTTGTCTTGCATAAAAGGATACAAAATACCTTTTGTTTCCACACCTACACAAATACGTTATCTAAATGTTTACCCAAAATCAACGCAAGAACATAAGGACTACACATTGGAAATTCAGAAATTACTTAAAGTTAATGCAATATCTATTTGTTCTCATGAATCAGGAGAGTTCATATCCAGCATTTTTCTCGTGCCTAAACCAAATGGTGATAAGAGATTCATTCTTAATCTTAAACAACTTAACAAATTTATTGAAAACAATCACTTTAAGATGGAAGACTACAGAACTGCAATAAAATTAATTACAAAAAATGCATACATGGCTTCAATTGATTTAAAAGATAGCTATTTTTTTATTAATATCGAGAAATCCTTTAGAAAATATCTACGTTTCAAATACAGAAATATTCTTTATGAATTTAATTGTTTACCATTTGGCTTATGCACAGCACCATATGTATTTACAAAGCTACTTAAACCAGTAATGGAATATCTAAGATTAAACAATTTAACGTCAGTAATTTATTTAGATGATATCTTTTGTTTCGAAAACAATTACAATAGATGCAGCCATAATATAACGACAACTAAATCTGTTCTTCTTTATTTAGGATTTATTATAAATGAAGAAAAAAGCTGCCTTAATCCTACAAAGGAGTGCAAATTTCTTGGATTTTTATTTGATTCAAAAAACATGGTGTTAAAACTACCCGAAAATAAAGTTACAAAAATTAAAGCTTGTATTCAATCCTTTCGTAATAAGGTCAAATGCAGGCTTAGAGATGTCGCTCAATTAACAGGGTTATTAATATCTGCTTGTCCGGCTGTACAATATTCTTGGGTTTACGTAAAACTGCTTGAACAGTTCATAGTTTTAAAATTAAACATTTCTTATAATTACGATCAAATAGTCACTATTCCTAACTTTCTGAAAGATGAGATGAGTTGGTGGTTGATAAGGATCAAAAATGGATCTTGCCCGATTAAAACTGGTAATTATGTTAAAGAAATTTATACCGACGCATCGTTGACCGGTTGGGGTGCCTTTTGTGAAAACAACAGGTCGTTTGGACATTGGAAAAATGACGAAATATCACTCCACATTAATGAATTAGAATTGAAGGCAGCTTTTTTCGGGTTGAAACTGTTCGCTTATAATTGTTATAATTGTGAAGTTTTACTCAGAATTGACAATATTACAGCTATTGCTTGTATAAATAAGATGGGAAGTGTACAATACCCACATTTAAATAACATCACTAGGGAAATCTGGGAATGGTGTGAAACTCGTAAGATTATCATATTTGCTTCATATATATGTTCAAAAGAAAATATAGAAGCCGATTTTTTGTCCCGAAAAAGATTTCACGACACTGAATGGGAGCTTGGTGATTACGCATTTACTAAAATAACACAAAAGTTTGGGACTGCTCAAGTAGATTTATTTGCTAGTAGATGTAATTCAAAATGTGCGGTTTATGTCACTTGGAAAAGTGATCCAGACGCGTGGGCAGTTGATGCTTTTACCATCACTTGGAAAAACTTGCGATTTTATGCTTTTCCGCCTTTTTCGCTTATTTTGAAAACTCTTCAAAAAATAGTTAACGAAGAGGCAGAAGGTGTAATGGTAGTTCCGTATTGGCCTACACAACCATGGTTTCCGTTATTTAAGAGGTTGTGTCGTGAGACAATTTATTTCCATCCAAATGTAAATTTACTAAAATCTCCTTTCAGGACTCCACACAACCTCCACCGAACGCTAACCTTGGTTGCCGCGAAATTATCCGGCAAGCTTTACTGAAGAGATTCCTGTCTCCGAGATCAGTAGAAATAATGTTAGCGTCGTTATCGGAAAATACTTACAAGCAATACAATGTATGTGTAAAGGATTGGTTAAATTACTGTAGAAACCATAGCTATGATTATACTATTGCTTCAATACCTGTTGTCATACATTTTCTTACCGAAACTTTTGATAAAGGTGCAAAATATGGAACTCTAAATTCTTATAGATCGGCATTATCATTATTACTAGCAAGTAGTTTAGATGATGATAGAATAAAACGTTTTATGAAAGGAGTTTTGAGATTAAGGCCAGTTAATCCCAAATATAATATCACCTGGGATACTAATATAGTTTTAAATTATTTAGCTAATAAGTGGCCCAATGAAGGCTTGGATCTTAAAACTCTCTCTAAAAAGACAATTACATTGATTGCTCTTGTGACTGCACATCGTGTCCAGACATTTTCCTTAATAAATATTAAAAATATCGTTATAAATCCAACTGAAATAGTCATAAAGATTCCGGATAGAATTAAAACCACTAATTTAAATTCTTTCCAACCACTGTTGCGTATTCCCTTTTATAACTTACGTCCAGAAATTTGTCCTGCTAGATGCCTTCAGACTTATATTTTAAAAACCAAAAAATCAAGAAAAGACGATTATTTATTCATTAGTTTCAGGAAACCATTTTCTAAAGTAAACTCTCAAACATTAAGCCACTGGATCAAAGATACCTTAAAAGACAGTGGCTTAGATACAACAATATTTAGTGCTCATAGTACACGACATGCAGCCACATCAAAAGCTAATCGATTAGGAGTTAGTATTGATGTGATCAAGAAGACAGCGGGATGGTCTGATTCCTCATCAGTGTTTGCTAAATTTTACAATAAAGAAATTTATAATGATAATTTTGCTCAGTGTATATTGAACAATTCTTAATAAATAAGTCTGATTATCAACAAATACTTGTTTCACTGTAAAACTTACTATAAAGTCATGATATCCATGGCTTTCGTCATTTCACGGGACTCTAAACATCCTACAATAAGTAAATCGCGAAGAATGAAGCTGTGAAACATAATTGAAGATCAAACGAACTTCCAAGTGAAGTTCGATCGTAATTATGTGAACAGCTTCATTCGAAGCGATTTACCATCACCCACCCTAATAAATTACAAATTTATTTTTCCCTGCCCTTAAAATGGTGAAATGACAAAAGAAATTTATGCTGAAGCTAGCTTTAAACTAAATGATGGAAATGTTAACGGTCTGTTCCCACTATGGTAAGGGTGGGAGTGTAAAAAAAAAAAAAAAAAAAAACCTCTAAACTATGTGCGTGCGAAGTAGCAGTAGGTAGCGCTACTACAATAAGTAAATCGCTTCGAATGAAGCTGTTCACATAATTACGATCGAACTTCACTTGGAAGTTCGTTTGATCTTCAA
The DNA here is from genome assembly GCA_947363495.1 of Euzophera pinguis. Taxonomy (NCBI): domain Eukaryota; kingdom Metazoa; phylum Arthropoda; class Insecta; order Lepidoptera; family Pyralidae; genus Euzophera; species Euzophera pinguis. The sequence continues at coordinate 5,148,237 of OX376169.1, forward strand.
TTCTATTCGTAAGTGGGATGCAATCATATCTACCATGGCACATATCAAATAATAACATAGCTCCCAAGTACAGACGTCTTTGTTGCAGTGTTATATATTTATACCGTACTAAGAGCTCATCATATGAAGATCGACTTCTGAAACATTTGTAATGCATGCAGCGCATATACCTCTTTTGAACAGACTCAATTGCATCTACATATTTAGAATATAATGGGTTCCAAATGGCAGCGGCATACTCAAGCTGAGATCGAACAAGTGCGTTATATAAAAGAAGATAGGTCGAAGGCCCAGTGAAATCAGTGCAGGAGCGCATAATAAAACCATACATTTTAAACGCTTTGTTAATAATATTGTCAATATGTATATCCAAGTGTAGTTTGCTATCAAGAGTGATACCTAAATCCTTTATTATATCAACTTTGTCAATTTCAATACCATTCAATTTATAATTATACTTATGTATGTTTCTTTTTTTTTGTAAATGTTATCGATTTGCATTTTCTAATATTGAGTGTTAGTTTATTCTTTAAACAATAAGCAGAAAAATTATTAAGATCTTGTTGAAATTTGATTTGATCGTTAACATTATTGATATTATGATTTTTTTTTAAGTCATCTGCATAAAGTAGAAAGTCACAAAATTTAAAGCAATCGTTTACATCATTAATGAAGATGACGAAGAGCAAGGGACCTAGTATTGAGCCTTGCGGTACTCCAGAACTGATTGGGACTAGTTCAGATTCATAGCCATTCAACACTACCTTCTGTGTACGGTTTGTAATATAAGATTTAAACCAACGCCAGAGATTGCCGCGTATACCATTGTAAGCCAGTTTTTCCAACAATATTCTATGGTCCACTGTATCGAAGGCCTTCCGGAAATCTGTATATACACTGTCAGTTTGTACATTATTATCTAAATTTTCAAATAAATATGACGTATACAATAACAAATTTAAACCTTTTCTTAACAAATCCGTGTTGTTGTTCTATCAATACTTTATGAATAGTAGGATAAATACTATTATGAACCAACCTCTCAAAGATCTTCGATAGAGTGGACAATATTGAAATTGGTCTATAATTTTCAATGTCTGACCTATCACCATCCTTAAAGACAGGCACTATACGAGCGGATTTTAAAGAAGTTGGAAAAACTCCCTCCTTCAAGCATGTATTAAAAATATGTAGCAAGGGCAGACATATATTTTTAGAAATTGCTTTAAAAAACAAAGGTGGAATACCGTCCACTCCTGGGCCTTTCGATGTGTCAAGATTTTGCAATTCATTAAATAAAGATTTCTTAGTGATTTGTAAGTCAGTTAAGTGAATATCCGTATTTTGATTACACTCGGGCATATCATCCAAATCAAGATCACAAGCAATATCACTCGGTTGAAAAACTGATTTAAAATAATCTGAAAATAAGGAACAGGCTTCCTTAGAGGTATTTACAGTTTTATTTTTATATGTCATAATACTAGGTAAATTACTTTTATTTTTTTTATTATGTACATAAGACCAAAAGTATTTTGTGTTGGTATGTATATTCTCTTCTGTAGATTTAATATATTCTTTATAACATTTACGAGATAAATCATTAAATCGTTTTCTGTAAATAGAAAAAAAATCATAATCTGACTTGTTAGCATATTTTTTCCATTTAATCCAGTAACGATTTTTATTTTTGAAAATATGAATTAAGGCAGGAGAAAACCATATAGGATATTTCACTGACTTAGCAATTTTCTTAGGTACGTACTTCTTAATTATTCTGTAAAGTTCCTCATACAATATATTCATCATATCTTCTGCAGTTTGATTAGAAAAGAGATTTGACCAGTCAATTTTAGCAATTTCTTCGTTAATTAATGAATAGGGTTTTACGGCCATGGATGCAAGTCCTTTAAAGCCCTTAATTTTTCTACACAAATGTTTTGAGTCCAATACGGCTAATGTTCAGTAAAATAAATATTAATATGATATTTAGTGTTGATTTATCATTTGGAAGCTAAAATAGTTTATATTTTTTGCAAAAACAATGAATTGGTTTGAGACTTACCTAAATTTCTCTTGGCGTACATTTGAAAAAAATGTGCCGTAACCACGGAAACCATAACTTTACAAGTACGATTATAATATAAACATCGTGTTGTTTACAACCTCCATTTATGGCCAATGAAATAAAAGGCACTTTATGAGCAAATGTGTTGAAAAGATATTTTATATTATATTATTGCTAGTGTGTTCATATTTAAATAATTTAAATATCAGTAATTATATTACATTAGGAGTATCTATGATATACGCTCTACGCTGACTATAAGTAAGAACTAATAATTTATAATGATTCCAGATACGGTATTTTTCGATAATATGTTCTTATCTGTATTACTTTATTGCCTCGTAATAAAATGTTATTAGACAATACTTAGAAACTAGATTTTATTATGTAAGTATATGTATTTGTAAACGTAATAAATAGTCGGCTCGTTGGTCTAGGGGTATGATTTTCGCTTAGGGTGCGAGAGGTCCCGGGTTCAAATCCCGGACGAGCCCAATGTATTTTTTTATCTGAAGAAAATAAAATTTGAAAATACTTATTTATAAACTTACGCAACTTGGATTGATTTCTGCCAACGAATAACTTTGATTAAGTTCATCTTTTTTATTTCACAAAAACTGCAATGAATTTTATAAATAAATAAAATGTGCATGATTTATTCAGCCTTTTTATAGTTTTCGACTCACCATTCCACCAGTGGTATGGCCGGTGGTATGGTAGGGCCGCAATGCTTCCTATAACCGAAAAAATAGCTTTACTAATTACAGAAAGTAAGAAAATTTCAAAGTGGCTGGATGAATAAGGTTCTTTCCTAACCTTATTGTTTTTTTTGTTTTAAATGTTATTTATAACCTCATTTATGACTACTAAAGGATACCTAGATAACCTTTTCTAAAAATAGGGCTGTCAAAAATTTATTTCTTTAATATGTTTCCATAGATTTAAAGATTTGAATTCAAGGTTTGAGAACCACATTTGTAAGGTAGTATGAGATATGTCTTCGGTACGAGACAGTTACGTGTAGTCAGCTGTCTTCGTGCCTTCGGCTGACGACTGAAATTTCAAATTCCCGTTTAGCTCTGGATGCTAACCTCAAAAAATTTAAATTCATATTTATTATTTTCTTGCAAAGTCAAAATGATTTATGACGATTTCTTAGTAACCCAAAGGTTGACTGTTAGGTAATGCTTTTAGCATTAAGTTCGCCTATTGGGCTATATCATTGTATTTTGTACAATAAAGTCTAAATTAATAAATACATTTATTAACAGACATTTAAAAAGTATACTTTCATTGAGCTGCTTCAAATGTGTTCAAATGAATGTGTTCAAAAAGGGCGTTAAAAATATTTTCAAATTAGGCAACGCGCTCGTGATATTTTTCTTTAAAAAATGTACTCTTCATTATACCGTTTTCCCGGTGGCATGCAGGGACGGTTTTAGAATTTTACGTCTCCACTTCGCCCGGTCTTCAGCATCCTTACAACACCGTAGCAGGCATTTTATTATGACAACTAGCTACGTATTTTAGGCGCCGCCTGTGTGATTAATACGACGTTCTGATTATTGAGTCAGAAACATATAATTAATTTTTCACTTTAAGCACACAGTAAACGGTTTATTCCAGATATCCCCACCGACAAATCCCTACCAGTGGGGATTGTTAATTTTTTTCCAAAAATCCCCACTAATAAAACAAACTCAGCTTAGTAGAAACATATAATTAAGTACATAAATGTTGCTATTTTCAAAGTAGAATTCCTTCTTGTTAATAATTTAAACAATGTGTAATTGAGGATCAAGAATGAACTCAGTCATAGTTGCGCTGAATTTAAGACTAGAATTTCCCTTTGTTTGCAATAATAATTTAGTAAATACTTGTTACGTTCTGAAATTAGAAGCTTTCAAACAAACATACTCTTCAGTTTAATATAATAGATAGATTACCAACTTATAATTACCATCTAATTTGATGATTGACAAATTAAATAAAAAAAATATGAATGAATGAATGAACACTTTATTGCACCATTTACATACTAAGAAAAAAATACAGCACTGAATCCAATTAACATTAAAAGAAATGAGTGCATGAGTAAAAAATCAAAAAGGATTGGGCTCGTCCGGGATTTGAACCCGGGACCTCTCGCACCCTAAGCGAAAATCATACCCCTAGACCAACGAGCCAACTGATTATCGCAGTTTGATTTTCTAATACAATCCATATCTAATGAATTTGGATTATTAATTGTGTATATAAGTTTACATATTATAAAATTATATTGATAAGATCTAACTATATTTTGTGTCGACTTATGCCTCAGTCACACGACAAGGTGAACGATGATGTTAAAAGTAATATTTTTATGAATAAAATTTATAAATCGTGATGTCGAAGGTCATCCAGAGTTACTGTTAAAGTAATCTGATGCCTTAGATTAATAATTGGCCTTCGCGGCGCTACATTAATCTAAGCTGATTGCTTTATTGTTTTCGTGTCGACCATTGATTGACCAATTACAAAGAGAGCAAACTTTACTATGTACTCCTATCTAAGCGAATGGCTGAAGTAAGAAAGCCACTATTAGAGTGTGTAAGCCCCTTACAGAAAATATTCTTGAGAATAGTGTAGGTTTATTAAATGACAAAAAAAGGCTCGTCGGTCTAGGGGTCTACACATCAAAAACAACTTGACCCCGATGGTAAGTTAGGTTAACTTATGAGCAAAACATGTGCAAAGAAGCGACTCAAGCTCAAGAGTGAAAAAAACAAAAACAATTGTCTCTTGGAGAATAAGTTAGGTTTGTAAGGTTCTCTTGTAACCAAAACATGATGTTCTCTTAGGGTGCGATAGGTCCCTGGTCCAAATCCCTGTCGGGCAAAAATTTTTTTGTTAGAATATAATCTTATAATCTTAATTTATTCTGGCACGATACAAGGAGACCGTTTTGATTAATAATATTTTGACGAAGCATATTGTGGATAATATATTTATAAGCATGTTTTCTTATGTTTTCGCGATTGTTATTCATTAAAATAAATAAGTAATAAACGCGATAAAACCGTATTAAAATAGTTTAATTTAATATTTATAAGCATTTTTGGTGAAAGTTTATTCTAATAAAAAAATTGTAACAAATAAATTACTTTATTTGAAATTCAATATTAAATAAAATGTTAAACTTCGCATAACTTGTAAATTTTTCTTCTTCTTAATCTTTTCATTAAGTTACTACATGGAATATTCTAGCTACTATGTCTTTTACATATTTTACATTAAACTAGGCTCATTTATCTTTATTATGATACTCGTACCAATCATGTTAGAACTTTTTTAGTCTTTGTATCCAAAATTAATTGATAAAATAACACTACTCCTCTACAAAATTAGACGCGTCTTTCGAGTCTAAGGAATTCAAAGATGGCAGCGATATAAAGCCCCTTTTTACCGGCTATTTTAAGTATAATTTAGTCATCCCTTGTTAAATAATAAAATAGAAATACTACAATTACAATCTAAATACTTATTCGACATCAGTATAAATATCAAAATGGATCAATAAGTTCGCAAACATCCTTGGGAACACACAGCCCCAAATATAGAATCAAACGGAACAAAGCTTATTTATTGAAAAATATACACTTTCTTTTGCATCTAACTAATAAATCTGGGCTTTATATATTAAATAAAGAACCATAGCAATGGTTTCCGCTAATATGAAAGAAACAACGTAGATATTGAAAAACAATATACAAAGTCGGCAATATGCCAAGTAACACTTTTTTCATGTCGTAAAGAGGAAACTTTCAAGATCATTTTGATATATACCTAACAATTCAAGAAAATAAACCATCATAAATAAAAATTTACCTCATAAATACAGTTAACCGGGAGAAGCTCTTCGGAATGTAAGCCGTGTAATGTGTAGCCGGGCATTATAATTTTTTTTGGTTGCGTGTATTGCCATAGCTCGATTTCTATTTTTAGATAATGAATTTTTTCATGCGCCATTTATAATTGAATTCTTAAACATTAGTAAAATATTTCGATTATAGATGGACCTTTTACTAAGGGAGGTATTGTCGGGCATGCTAGTTCCTAAGACGTACAAGGGAACACGTTTTTTGGGAATTCACGTTATATGTGGTTATGATACTCAATACAGTACCCATATGAACAGTACAAAAACTGACATGATATGTTGGTGCGTTTGGAAGATATGACCATTCAAAGATTTTCAGTTGTCATAACAAAGTCGCAAAAATAGCATTAGAATGGCTGATTTCTTATCAACGACGTGAAGAACACTTATGTGAAAGGAATAGAACCGCTTTGCTTCAAAAATGTTGGTGCGTTTGATTACTACACGCTTCAAAAAAAAAAAACGTAACACACAAGTTTGTTAACACTTTCACGGAAAGTCAAGAATATAACAATGGCACTCAATTGTTATCTACGTCGAGAGACGTTACTGTCCGCGAAAGTGTTTAAGAAATAATATTTAGACCGACTGATTCATGAATAATATGATGCTCTAGAGATTATATAGCTGTTACGGGCAACGTGATTAACAGGGCCGTATTAATAAGGGCCGAGTATTATGAATAGTTCCCAAGAGCATCGGGCTATTTGATAATTTTTAGTATTTTTTATAGAGCAGCGGTTTGAAGCTCCGCTCGCTTCGCTCGCTCCGCTATGTGTGGTCACAAGCCTTTTTTTTTTGTTAACGGAGGGGAAATTCATTTACGCACTGAGTGTGGGACTCCCAGGCAGAGTGCCTGGACTACCCACTAAAACCCCTCCGGCGTTTCCGCACCGGCTGTTGAGGGCGCCATGGGGTCGCGTTAGCATTCTACCACGACGCCCTCCAGCCATGGCCTTTCGGCCCCGACCATTGGCCTTTCGGCCACCCCCCCAAATCAGACAAGGGCCCATAAATGGACCACGCCCGTCCCCCACACGCACATCCGTTAGCCGTCTCATCATAGACGGCGATGGATTGGTCTGTTGGCAGAAATTGGCCGACAGGCAACAAGACCCCGACTACCAGGGAGTTATTAACTGTCACCCAGGGTGCACCGTCCCGAATCCCTTGTCAGCCCGCCCTCTCACCGGATCCTTGGGATCAAGTGAGAATGCAAAGCTTTCATAGGACCGGGCACTCGAGGAGGTTTCCTGCCCTGCACCCCGTGGTCACAAGCCTAACCCAATTATTTTATTTAAAGTATTTTGGGAAAAGTGATTAGGTGAAATTTTAATCAAATTGCCCTTTTGACATGGGCATTATGTATACAGGCCGATCACTATTCATAGGGACTACACTTCTCAAGTTGCCCGTAACATAGCTACAGAAATACGTCATACACTTCAACAAAAATTTCAACTGACTAACTATCACGCTTCATGAGATACAATAGTATTCCTTGTCAGTGAAATTTGTTATAGATGCCATCGACCTAGAATTGTGACATTGTTCCATGTTCCCCTTTGCAAAACTAACTATGTTAAGAATACTTATTTATATCGCACTTGCCAAAATTACAACACTAAATATAATGACGTAGATATTTTTTATTTAACTATTGATTCTTTCAAAAGTAATATTAAATCACGTAATGCTTCACTGTAAAAGTCACTTATATCCAATGTATTCTATGTTTACCAAATTTTTATATTATATTCATTTTAGTATTTGTAGTCTTGTCGTTGTTTTTGCAAAAGTAATCTGAGGAAACTTAATTGGTTTAAGTAGTATTGTAAATGTAATATGTATATCAACTACATATATAACTGTATGTTTCCCAAATGTAAATAAATATGTAAATACCGCCTGGTGACAGAGGACCTAGTGACAGGTGAGTTTTTTTTTGGTATTCATGTGTCTCACACGTAAGTCTCGATCTGGAGTTTCATTTTTGGACTTTGGATCTATTAATTTATTTTATAATAACAAAATTGATTTTTATCTGTAATTGATTAAAATTATATTCTAAATTTGTATACTAATATAGCCTAAGTAATATATACTAACAATTTGATCTGAAAATAAATAAATAAAAAATTAGTAATTTGGTCCCGTTTTACCCTTAGTTACGGAACCCTAAAAACAAGTGCCCAAATGCCAAAACATTGAAATTCCATTGGTTTCTATCATGTGAATAAAATTCGTTTTCGGTTTTTGTTACGATTTAACTCTACATTGTCGATTTTCTTTTTATTTGTGTAAAATAAAACATTTTCAATGTAGCATTTACGCAGCATTGTTATTTCGTTTCATTATTTTCATATTAAGCCGATTATGTTGGATGTGAATTCGTAATAGAAAACACGGTGTGGACTGAAAGCTGTTTCGCTTCTATTTTGTTAAAATTTTAATTGAAATGAAACATTCTTAGGTGTAGTTACGTTGTATAAATGAAACATTTATGAAATGGAAAAGGGGTAGGATTGATGATGATAATGTGATATCCAGTGTGTGTTACTAGTGATGACAGATGGTATGAATCGTGGGTCAATGTTGTGGAACGTGGAAAGAGCTATGGAGAGGCCGATGCTCGGTGTATCCCTACGAGATCGAGTCAGAAATGAGAAGATCCGTAGGAGAACAAATGTCACCGACATAGCCGAGTGGATTAGTTCATTGTAGTGGCAGTGGGCGGGGCACATAGCGCGGAGAACTGATGACCGATGGGGCAGAAAAAAAAGGTAGCAGGCAAACGCTGGACGCAGGTCGCTTCCAAATTATGAAAGTAGATGGCATTTTCTTAAAATATAGTACACTTGAGGTAATGGTCTATCGTGAAATTTCTAACGAAACAGCTATAGCTATACCCAATTTTGAGTTAGGTTACATTGTCAATTAACATTATGTAAAACCCAAACGCCTCCAAGAATTTTGCCAGTCACGCGAAAAAATAAAGGTGAATTAAGTAGCCTCTAGTGACTTTCCGAATAATAGATTTATGATGAAGTAGGTCATATTTTACGGAAGGTATTTGTAAGGGAAGATCTTCTGTTAAGGTATGAACACAACGTTATTCTGTGTGACGTAAATGTAAAGTTGTTGACATTTATTTTGATTAAAAATCCATACTAATTTTATAAATGCGCAAGTCTGTCTATCTGTTACGCTTTTACGGTCAAACCACTGAACGGATTTTGATGAAATTTGGTATGAATATAGTTAAAGACTCGGGGTCAAACATACTACTAGGCTACTTTTTGACGCAGGCAGAGCTGCGGGAAAAAGCTAGTATTTAATAATCCTAAACGTTTCACATGTCGCTTTAGTTCAGTAGTTCCCAAACTTATTTTTTCTCGTGGACCACTTTCAAAATTTTACTGGTTTCGGTGGACCCCCTGCTGCTACATTTCTACCACATTCTTAAAGTCGCCAAAAAATAAAAATTGTGTCACTTCTGAGTTCTGTCCCTATATTTCGATATGTAAAATAAAAACGAAAAATGGTACATTTTATATCACTTTATTTATTAAAAGAATAGAATTACAAGAAAAAAATATTAAGGTAATATAGGTTCAGGTCATAATTTTAATTAATGGGAAGGATGTATCTGATGGAGTGTCAGCAAACGATCAATGTTTGGCTTTATTTTTGTGAGCAATAACCGCAAATCCCCCCGCTCTGTGATGTTTAATTTGCTCCTTTTTTTTGTTAAGAGGTTTGTAACGGCACTAAAACTCCTTTCGACAAGATATGACGAGGGAAAAGCTATTAAAAATTTCCTTGCGATTTCCCACAGTCCAGGATATTTTTCGGGTATTTCTGCTTGCAGCCAAAATGTTGGGTAGCCTTTTCTAAATTTCACCTTCAGCTCCTCATTAGTGCTTAGCTCGAGCAGCTCCTCTTGTAATACAACATTGGCCACTTCCGTTTCATCAAATGGATTTATTATCCATGGTGGTATATCCATCGTCAGTATATCTTCAAACCTGGTTTTGAAGTCATCATGCAGGGCACTTAAATGTTGACTGTAGGTATGGATATCCTCATCAATACATTCTACCTGCGACAAGTTTGGAAATTGAGAGAATTCGCGCCGACTAATGTTTTGCTTCATAAATTTCAATTTCCCAAGAAAAGCCGAAATTATCCCCTTTGTTTTTATTAAATTCAGGCTGTCCCCTTGTAACTGCAAGTTAATATCATTAAATTTTTTAAACAAATCTGTCAAATACGCAACGTCTGCTTTGAATTTGATCAAGTTTTCTTTTAAATCTGGATCTCTACTTTCTAAGAACTCTAATATGGAATCGAAAACAGAGTAAAATCTCGTTAAGCATGCACCTTTCGACAACCAGCGTACTTCAGTATGTAAGAGCAGTCGTTGGAAGTCTTCATCATTTTCGTCGCACAATTGAGCAAATAAACGTGTATTCAATGCATTGCTTCTGATTTTGTTGACAGCTTTTATTACAAAATGAAGAGATTGGTTCAACCTGTCACTTAAATGTTTTGCCACAAGATGTTGTCGGTGGATTACGCAATGAATAGCTGTAAGTCCTGGTATAATTCTTTTGAGATGACTTATAAACCCACGATATCGCCCGACCATTGCAGGAGCTCCGTCTGTTGCCACTGAAATAATGTTTGTAAATGGGATCGATTTTTCCGTAAAAAAATTACTCAGGACATTAAATATTGATTCGCCTTTAGTGTCAGTCTCCAAAGTTCTGGCAAATAGCAATTCTTCGTGAATTTCTTCCTCAACAATAAATCGGACATATGCCAATAGTAATGCTTCATTACTGGGTAACGTTGACTCGTCCAGTTGTATAGAAAAATGAGTTTTTTGCAGATGATTGCACAAAAAGCTTTCGATATCAGAGCTCATTTCATCAATGCGTCTTTGTACAGTATTGTTACTTAATGGAATTCTTTTTAGTACGTCAAATGGAGATTTGTGCAAAACAGTTTTTAAAACCTCTTCAACAGCGGGTAAAATTAATTGTTCTCCGATAGTGTGCGGTTTTCCAGATTTTGCTATAAGTAATGAGATATTGTAAGATGCCCGCAAGCCATCATCGTTACTTTGAGATGTTGAAGCGAACATACTGTGCATGGTGGGTCTCTTTCCATATTTTTCTTTCAATGTTTGAAAATATTTTAAATCTTTACCTATTTTATCAGTATGACACCTTTTTAGATGATCTTCGAGCTTTGATGGTTTCATAGAGTCATTGCTCAAAACTTTGTTGCATAATAGGCACATGGGCAATTGTTTGTCTGCCTCTGATGGAACAAAACCATATTTCAAATAATCGACACTATATTGTCGACATTTTTTCTTTGCTGTAGCCATGTTTCGTGTCAGTTACCTTACCTGTAAAAAAAATGTTTTAGTAACCAAGTTTTTTTCTGAATATAGGTATCACACCGCAGCCTTTGTCAGCACGCGGAAATAGAATTACGGCTTGTAAAGGGACCAACTAATAAACCGCTGAGACAAATACAAACGTTTTCACAAAACGGTATCAATTTTAAAGTACATAATTTACCACTAATTTTTAATAGTATAAATAAAAATTAGTGTACTCAGTATCGAATACTGATCATATTTGTGTAGGAAAAAATAAACGTCGAAATCCCAAAATTGTCCATAAAAACGATAACTAACATTTTATTAAATCAATGAGTTCACGCGCTCCGTGTATTTGCGTATTTTTTGTCTGCGGCTTCATTGTTAAAACGTGACAAACAGGCATCGAAGTTCAAGCCCCGCCTTTTTCCCGTCGCCCGCGCACCGCTCGCTCTTTCCGAAAAGGAATAGTTTTGATAAAATAGTTACTTCAAAATCAATTTAACATGATTATGAAATTACTGTTTTATAAAATTAGTAGTTATTTGCAAGAAAAATTACAAAATTAATTGCTCTGCAATATTGCTTATTCGGCCTTTTTAGAGAGGCAGTGCTTCTCTCGTGAAAAAACAATTGAATAAAACGTGCTGTGTTTGTCTTCAAATCGAAAGAGGACAATTAAAATATCTGTAAGTTACTAAGTTACCTATCTATACAGGCCGTTGTGATCAACCGACTAGTACACGTAAACAAAATACTTAAGTACTATAACAAAAAAAGGTAGGTTACTTACTTTTCTCCGGCACTAGCAAACACAGATATAAATTTTCTCACAACTTTTTTCCAAATTCCGCCTTGTTTTCGAAATTCCGGAAACAAATGAATGCGTTTGGTTGCCTTTGGCATCAAGTATTTATAGTGTTGATCAAGTTCATGTCTGAACAAGCATTAAGCATTGTCGGGCGGATAGCGCTTTGCAAGTCTGTACACGAAATTGTACGTAATATCGAATACACAAGTTTGGACAAGTAACAGTCGCTTGCCTTATTAAAATATTATCTGCTTAGATAGGTACTTAAAACAATGTAGGTAGGCCCTTATAAAAACTATGCTTACATTTTTGCTCTTTACTATCAAAAGCAGATAAATTTTCGTGGACCCCCATTAACATCTTATGGACCCCCATTTTTTGTTCACGCCTACGTAGACCCCCAGCAAGTCTCCCGTGGACCCCTGGGGGTCCACCTGGACCACTTTGGGAATCACTGCTTTAGTATTTTTCCTTGAAAAAAAAAATTATTTTCTTGATTCAAAGTAATTTTATTTTAAATACATCGGACGGACTATACGGTGAACTAATTTAAATTATGGCTCCATCCGGACACTGAATTTCCCTGGGGGACGTCTGGGAAAACAGAGTAGTCTCGTCTGTACTAGTAGGAACTAAGTTACAAATGAGTGTTGAAAACCTAGATCTACAACAAAAGTACTTAAACTTTGGTTTTTAGGGTTCCGTATAACAAAAATTACAAAACAGAATCGTAAACAAGTAGAGGCCGATTTTTTAAATGCAGGAGAACTGTTTTTTTTTAATTCACATCAACACCCCATCCTTCAAAAACCACGTTTTACATAAAAAAATACATCAAAAGTCCTACCATTAAAAAGAACCGTACACAAACCCATTATCGCAACAAAGTAGAGACGTCCTTTACGTGACCGGCTCAAATAAAAATAGCGAGGATGAGAAAGACAGAAAAACTTTCGTTTGTGATTTGTTTGCTGTAAAAAAGAAATATATAATGGCCCAGAAGAAAAAAGGTAGAGTCAAAAAGATTCTTTTTTAATTTTATTATCCACGAGTACGATGGGACTTACATATACAAAATAGCAGGCAGACGCAGATTAAAAGAAAATATTTGGTATTATATATGTTAACGGAAATGTATGTAATCTGTCAATGTATACAATTCCTAGGAAATGTGTGTAATTCCTAAAATGGTCCGGAATTGTGTGAAAAAAATTATATTAGACACATTTCCTAGGAAATCTACTTATACATTTCCAGAAAGTAGGGTAGGTTATGGTTTTTATAGTGCCCATAACAGTTAGCGTGCGACAAACCTTGTGACAGAAACGCTTGAGTCTCAAAAGACGACATAACAACGTGTTTTATTACAGAAAGCATTCTTTTTATACATTTCCTAATACGATATTGGAATTATATACAACTAGCTGTGCCCGCAGTTTCGCCCGCGTGTAAACCTCCTTTGAGAACATGATGTTTTTCCAGGACCAAAAGTAGCCTATGTTACTCTCCATCCTTTCAAGTAACTCTATGCCGAAAATCAAGTCGATTGGTTGTAGTTAGGGCGTGAAAGAAGGACAAACAAACAAACACACTTTCACATTTATAATACTAGTATGATTCCTAGGAAATGTATATGTCACGGCTAATGACCGAAGTGCGGGATTAGTCGGCTAATCTTAAGTTTAGGCGCCATCATTTCGGCTACTCTTAAGTGTAGCCGACCCCTGACGGCAACACTTAAGTGTAGCCTCTTATCTTCGGCTAGACTTAAGTTTAGCCGCCATTATTTCGGCTAAACCTAAGTGTAGTCGATCTTAGTTGGCTAATCTTATATGCTAGATTACTTTTACATTATATTACTATTTATGACTGATATAAGTAGATAGGATCAAAGTAGTCAATAGACATTTATAAGACATGAAGTATTACTTGCGTGATGTCAGATGACCTGTAAAAGGTTGCAGGCATACGATAGATGCAGGCTGCTGCCAACCGATGAGAGGCTAAACTTAAGATTAGCCGACAGAGTTCGGCTACACTTAAGATAATCTTAAGCCGCCCTTCGTTCATTAGCCGTAACATATACATTACCAAGGATATGTATTTATTAAATATTTTTTATATATAGTTGTAGTTGTGGCACAGAATAGGTAATCGGTTTTGAAAATAAATTAATTGTATGACCTTGTCTTGATATTTTTTTACGTCCCTAAATAACCTTTTAGCTTGTAGAGACCTACTTAAGTCTTACAAAATTTTTGCAATTCAAAAATAATGTTTTTGGCCAGATATTTTCTTTACTTTTTTATTAAGGTAATACTTTCGTTGTATCGTGTCGTTGGCAAAATACATGCGAATTTTTAAATTTTTGGCTAAGACTAAAATCTCTTAGTTTCTCGGACGAACGGAAATATGCATATGCACTAGTGTTGACGAAACATCGTCTACAGATCTAAAGATCTGCTGCAGCACATTGATCCATTTCCGCCACAGGGAGAAACAAGGATAAGGGCACCAAAATCGTGAGATCGACCCAATTTCCTTTACTTACATTTTTCTTCACATTCACTATCATTTAGTGCTCACTTTTCCATTCATTTTCATCTGCTTTATTTGTTGTTGGCATTTCATAATCTTGTAGTTTAAAAATTAACAGTTACTGGTCATTTACATTTGAAAATTTTAGCCTATTAGTAGCTTTGTGTGTAAGGTGTGTGTAGTAATTAGTTTTATTGTATTTAGTGCTTAATTTTTAGAAAAATACCCATCACTGTTTCACCACAACTCACAAAATCATCAATACTTCGTCAGTACAGTATGTTATTTTCTTCCACTTTCCTATGCATATGCAATAGATTCTATAGTAGGTTCCATATTGAATATCCTCCGTAATTAATATGTTTCTATGTAGTATAATACGGAACCTCAAAAAGCTTAGATAGAAAGTACACTGTGTACTAAACGTACTGAGCTTAGTTTCTGTAGTATATTCTATTTCGTGTTAGTAGTAATACAGACGTGATGTAACTTAGTTATAACGTTTTGAACGGATTAAGGAGAAATGCATCACTAGTATTAGAGTGACGTCACAGTATTATATTACCGACTAAAGCTCGGGTGGTGATAAACGAGCTTATGCTTGCCACTATCCAGTGGCGCGAGAAGTTAAGTGGGCGTGAGAAACTAATGTATCTGTTTGGAACTAAGCTTTGACTGGCACATAATGCAAATTATGACGGTGGAAACTGTTTGTAGTATAGGCCCACCTGTTTCCGGATTTTTTTAAATATTTAGGTACATGAGTTTTCGGCTTGGAATAGACCACTCAGATATTGTGAATTTTGGACAAAAATAATTTTTTATCTTTACGATTTTTTTATGGTGTCTACTTATAAAATACTAGCTGTTTCCCGCAGCTCCGCCTGCGTCAAAAAGTGGCCTTTGTTTGACCCCGGGTCTTCAACTATATTCATACCAAATTTCATCAAAATCTGTTCAGTGGTTTGGTCGTGAAAGCGTAACAGACAGACAGACAGACTTTCGCATTTCTAATATTAGTATGGATTGTAGTACTTCTTTTCCAATGGTGGTTAATGAATATATAAGAATCGATATCAGAAAGGTGAATAATCATTAAATAAAAGAATCGGTCGAGCGCGAATCAGACGAAGGGTTCCGTTCCATTATTTATAAAAAAAAACATACAAATCTTACATATGCCCAGGAGATGTGTTCGTGTTTACACCGACAAAACTTAGATAATGAAGAAAACAACAAGGTGAGAAGAAGAATACATTGTAGAGTAAAAAAATGTGTTGACCCGTCGCGAGCAAATAGCTATATCTCATTTTAAGTCGTTTCTTACTCTCGGGAAATGATGTACAAAAACTTCCGAATGGAAAAATACGGAAAGCGAAAGTCGACCGTAAATGAGACCAAATCGAGCGAAAAGAATTTAGGCACCATTATGTAATTGCTGTTTTTGTTTCAAGGAAAAGTAGAGAACATTTTATTTAGAAACTAATTACGAGAAACAAAAAAGAAGAGAATTTTATGTTCTTACTAAGTTCTTTATAGCTCGGGTAGGAATTGAAAAAGTGGTTTAGTTATTGAATGGACCCTTGATTTAAAATTTTAAAAAAGGCGTTTCGCAAGAACGTAATTATCGTAATGTCTGTGAATTGCCACAGATTTATTAAACCACTAGCGGCCCGTCCGTCCGTAATCTTTTCTAGCAATAAATATAGCCTATGTTACTCAGGGTGAATGTAGCTTTCCAATGGTGAAAGAATTTTTCAAATCGGCACAGTAGTTTTTGAGTTTATTCATTACAAACATACACACAAAAATACAAATCTTTCCTCTTTATAATATTTGTGTAGATAGTATATAAGTCTGTTTTTTAAACTACTTTCTTCATATTTTTAAAGATTTGTTTTTCCAAAAATAGTATAAGTTTTTTTCATAGATTTAGAATTTTTTTGACGATTAATTTTTATCATTATTTATACGAGGGCGACACTGAAAGTCTTTAGAACTGACCACTTGTAAACAGTATAATAAAAAAATAAGTTTAAATTTTGAAAATGGAACTCTTTGCCAATATTATTGAGTATGTATTTTATTAATTTATCATATGTTTTACGATTTGGCCGCAAATTGAAAATTGTCTGTGTCACGTCAGCATGAATTTAACGCGAGAAAATTTTCGTGCAATGATTTTTTATGACTTTTGTTGTCATTTAAGTCAACAAGAAAGTTATGATGGCCTTTCACGATGAAGCCCCATCTCGTGCCACTGTTTACAACTGGTTAAATGAGTTCAAACGTGGTCGCACTAATCTCACCGATGATCTGCGTGAGGGACGGCCTTCTACGGCGACGACTGAAGATAACATCAGTGTTGTGCGGCGTATGATAGAGACTGACAAAAGAGTGACCTATCAGCAGATTCGGGCAAGTTTAGTCATCGATATGAGCCAAGTGCACAAAATCCTGCATGAACATTTAGCAGTCAGGAAGCTTTGTGCCCGGTGGATACCTCACGATTTGACCGAGGCCCAAAAAATCCGTCGTGTTGATTGGTGCCGTGAAATGGTTCAAAGATTTAACGGAGGTGACTGAAATGCTGTGTTTGACATACTTACGGGTGACGAAAGCTGGATTTACTGTTATGATCCCGAAACCAAAAGACAGTCTGATCAGAGGGTGTTTCCTTCCGAGGAGTTGCCAACTAAAGTGAAGAGAGGTCGAAGCGTGGGGAAAAAGATGGTGGCCTCGTTCTTCGGAAGGACCGGACATTACGCGACAATTGTTTTAGAGGATTGAAAAACAGTTACTGCAGAGTAGTATACTTAAAATTGCTTGCCACTTGTCTTGGAGAAAGTTCGGGAGAAACGACCTCGCAGTAGGATCCTTCTTCACCACGACAACGCCTCGTCGCACACCGCCAGGCGAACGATCGACTATTTGGCGACATCAAACGTGGAATTACTAGGTCACCCGCCATATAGCCCCGACCTCGCACCTTGCGATTTTTATTTATTCCCGAAAATAAAAGAAAAACTTCGAGGAAAACGTTTTATGGACGCCGAGGAAGCAGTGGCTGCGTTTCACAAGGCCGTCGAAGAGACCCCTAAAGACGAGTGGGCAAAGTGCTTTTCTCAGTAGTTCCATCGGATGCAGAGATGTATTGACGTGAAAGGACACTATTTTGAAAATATGTAATAAAAGGAATAACTTGCTAGTGTGCTCAGTTTTTGATTTTCTAAGAACTTTCAGTTTGACTCTCGTATTATTAGTTTTATGATTAAATTTGTTATTTAAGTGTTTGTGATTTTAGTTTTGTATTATTGAAAACATAAATACTTTCATACTTCAGAAACAAAGATGGAAATAACAGTTTTTTGGAATAAAAATCTTCAAAAATATGAAGAAAATAGTATATATTAAATCAATGGTACCTTTAATGCATAACAAGTATTATGTACTCTTCAATTTAAATTCAATAAGAGAAATGGGCTAGGTTTCAGCTAAATAATTGAAGAAATGAGCTCCTTCTGTCCGTTTGTTACATTTTTTGTTCCGGAAGAAAGAACTCAAGATAATTTTTGACCAAAGCAGGCAGGGCAGATACGCCAGCAACAGAGGAGGGTGTATTTCTAATACTTTTTTTTACAAAATGATCTCGCTATAGTCTAGACCAGTGATTCCCAAAGTGGTCCAGGTGGACCCCCAGGGGTCCACGGGAGACTTGCTGGGGGTCTACGTAGGCGTGAACAAAAAATGGGGGTCCATAAGATGTTAATGGGGGTCCACGAAAATTTATCTGCTTTTGATAGTAAAGAGCAAAAATGTAAGCATAGTTTTTATAAGGGCCTACCTACATTGTTTTAAGTACCTATCTAAGCAGATAATATTTTAATAAGGCAAGCGACTGTTACTTGTCCAAACTTGTGTATTCGATATTACGTACAATTTCGTGTACAGACTTGCAAAGCGCTATCCGCCCGACAATGCTTAATGCTTGTTCAGACATGAACTTGATCAACACTATAAATACTTGATGCCAAAGGCAACCAAACGCATTCATTTGTTTCCGGAATTTCGAAAACAAGGCGGAATTTGGAAAAAAGTTGTGAGAAAATTTATATCTGTGTTTGCTAGTGCCGGAGAAAAGTAAGTAACCTACCTTTTTTTGTTATAGTACTTAAGTATTTTGTTTACGTGTACTAGTCGGTTGATCACAACGGCCTGTATAGATAGGTAACTTAGTAACTTACAGATATTTTAATTGTCCTCTTTCGATTTGAAGACAAACACAGCACGTTTTATTCAATTGTTTTTTCACGAGAGAAGCACTGCCTCTCTAAAAAGGCCGAATAAGCAATATTGCAGAGCAATTAATTTTGTAATTTTTCTTGCAAATAACTACTAATTTTATAAAACAGTAATTTCATAATCATGTTAAATTGATTTTGAAGTAACTATTTTATCAAAACTATTCCTTTTCGGAAAGAGCGAGCGGTGCGCGGGCGACGGGAAAAAGGCGGGGCTTGAACTTCGATGCCTGTTTGTCACGTTTTAACAATGAAGCCGCAGACAAAAAATACACAAATACACGGAGCGCGTGAACTCATTGATTTAATAAAATGTTAGTTATCGTTTTTATGGACAATTTTGGGATTTCGACGTTTATTTTTTCCTACACAAATATGATCAGTATTCGATACTGAGTACACTAATTTTTATTTATACTATTAAAAATTAGTGGTAAATTATGTACTTTAAAATTGATACCGTTTTGTGAAAACGTTTGTATTTGTCTCAGCGGTTTATTAGTTGGTCCCTTTACAAGCCGTAATTCTATTTCCGCGTGCTGACAAAGGCTGCGGTGTGATACCTATATTCAGAAAAAAACTTGGTTACTAAAACATTTTTTTTACAGGTAAGGTAACTGACACGAAACATGGCTACAGCAAAGAAAAAATGTCGACAATATAGTGTCGATTATTTGAAATATGGTTTTGTTCCATCAGAGGCAGACAAACAATTGCCCATGTGCCTATTATGCAACAAAGTTTTGAGCAATGACTCTATGAAACCATCAAAGCTCGAAGATCATCTAAAAAGGTGTCATACTGATAAAATAGGTAAAGATTTAAAATATTTTCAAACATTGAAAGAAAAATATGGAAAGAGACCCACCATGCACAGTATGTTCGCTTCAACATCTCAAAGTAACGATGATGGCTTGCGGGCATCTTACAATATCTCATTACTTATAGCAAAATCTGGAAAACCGCACACTATCGGAGAACAATTAATTTTACCCGCTGTTGAAGAGGTTTTAAAAACTGTTTTGCACAAATCTCCATTTGACGTACTAAAAAGAATTCCATTAAGTAACAATACTGTACAAAGACGCATTGATGAAATGAGCTCTGATATCGAAAGCTTTTTGTGCAATCATCTGCAAAAAACTCATTTTTCTATACAACTGGACGAGTCAACGTTACCCAGTAATGAAGCATTACTATTGGCATATGTCCGATTTATTGTTGAGGAAGAAATTCACGAAGAATTGCTATTTGCCAGAACTTTGGAGACTGACACTAAAGGCGAATCAATATTTAATGTCCTGAGTAATTTTTTTACGGAAAAATCGATCCCATTTACAAACATTATTTCAGTGGCAACAGACGGAGCTCCTGCAATGGTCGGGCGATATCGTGGGTTTATAAGTCATCTCAAAAGAATTATACCAGGACTTACAGCTATTCATTGCGTAATCCACCGACAACATCTTGTGGCAAAACATTTAAGTGACAGGTTGAACCAATCTCTTCATTTTGTAATAAAAGCTGTCAACAAAATCAGAAGCAATGCATTGAATACACGTTTATTTGCTCAATTGTGCGACGAAAATGATGAAGACTTCCAACGACTGCTCTTACATACTGAAGTACGCTGGTTGTCGAAAGGTGCATGCTTAACGAGATTTTACTCTGTTTTCGATTCCATATTAGAGTTCTTAGAAAGTAGAGATCCAGATTTAAAAGAAAACTTGATCAAATTCAAAGCAGACATTGCGTATTTGACAGATTTGTTTAAAAAATTTAATGATATTAACTTGCAGTTACAAGGGGACAGCCTGAATTTAATAAAAACAAAGGGGATAATTTCGGCTTTTCTTGGGATATTGAAATTTATGAAGCAAAACATTAGTCGGCGCGAATTCTCTCAATTTCCAAACTTGTCGCAGGTAGAATGTATTGATGAGGATATCCATACCTACAGTCAACATTTAAGTGCCCTGCATGATGACTTCAAAACCAGGTTTGAAGATATACTGACGATGGATATACCACCATGGATAATAAATCCATTTGATGAAACGGAAGTGGCCAATGTTGTATTACAAGAGGAGCTGCTCGAGCTAAGCACTAATGAGGAGCTGAAGGTGAAATTTAGAAAAGGCTACCCAACATTTTGGCTGCAAGCAGAAATACCCGAAAAATATCCTGGACTGTGGGAAATCGCAAGGAAATTTTTAATAGCTTTTCCCTCGTCATATCTTGTCGAAAGGAGTTTTAGTGCCGTTACAAACCTCTTAACAAAAAAAAGGAGCAAATTAAACATCACAGAGCGGGGGGATTTGCGGTTATTGCTCACAAAAATAAAGCCAAACATTGATCGTTTGCTGACACTCCATCAGATACATCCTTCCCATTAATTAAAATTATGACCTGAACCTATATTACCTTAATATTTTTTTCTTGTAATTCTATTCTTTTAATAAATAAAGTGATATAAAATGTACCATTTTTCGTTTTTATTTTACATATCGAAATATAGGGACAGAACTCAGAAGTGACACAATTTTTATTTTTTGGCGACTTTAAGAATGTGGTAGAAATGTAGCAGCAGGGGGTCCACCGAAACCAGTAAAATTTTGAAAGTGGTCCACGAGAAAAATAAGTTTGGGAACTACTGGTCTAGACGAATAGAAGAAGTTCCAGCGACAAGAGTCCAGCTCTTAAATTTATGATGATGACTTTTATTTTTAATTTTCTATTATCTATTCTTAAGTAAAGGTATTTTCAACAGACTTAAAAAATATATACCCCTTTGTAGGTAACTATATATTTTTCTTTATTTATTTATATGTAGTGAATAAAAAGCGCCATCTAGCCACTAGCTTCGGAATCACAACATTGAGTTGGTGCATACGCTGCAAGCATTGCATGCCACTTGCATTTTCCAGGTTCTGAGTAGGCGTGATATTGTTTGCACAACAATTAGTTTACCATATGCACGTTAGCTGTCACTTTAGCGTCTTTGTGATAATTACAACTATTACAAACAATAGTTCAAAACAAAATAAACTTTCACAAAGTAAGGCCTGAATCAATTAAATAAATATATTGATCATTTTCTTATGAAACTTCCTTTACAATAGACAATAGTAATTTAAAGATACATACAGCGGATAGTCATCGCTATTCAGCGCTGGAATGCTGCCTGCCCCACTTCAGGCAACTTTTTTTTTAATTTTCTTATAAGTTTAAGAAAAAATCTCACTTAACAAAACTAACCAAATCAGTAAAGTTTTGTAAGTGATAGTTTTTTTATTACTATTTTCTTGTGATATTTAGTTAACCTCCATTTCACTAATGTAAATCTGACGCTTTCGCAACTAACCAAAATTAAACACAAATCTATAAAGTAGGGAGCTTAAATATCTTGGACGAAAAATCTTGTCTGCACAAAGGAATAAAAGGAAGATTATCGGAAAAGGAAAAGTTGAAAGGGAACCAATCGCATTGTCCTTCCGTCAGTTTCATTCGATTACAAAATCTGCTACATTATTCATGATCAAACAGATTTCCTTTGATTTTCTGTTTCTGTATATTGACCGTGATGCGTTTCATTGAATTAATGATTTATAAAAAGAAATACGGTCGAGCGTGTTTACTAGTTCCTTAAGACACAATTCTCCCATATAAATAACTAGCGGCCCAGTACGTGCTTCGCTACGTATAAAGTGATAAAGGAAGAACCGCTCGACCGATTTTGTGCAAACTTCACATAAACCATCTACTAAATAGTCCCAACAAAGCCTTAACATTTGGTTTGGATAGGTGAGCCCGTTCTTGAGTTATAAAATTACAACGAAAAGTGGCATTGATTTTTATATATATGGATAACATAAACTAGTTGCAAAATCAGCTCGGAAAAGACTTGTCAAAGTGTACATATGGATAGTTAAATATGCTATTAGTCTTTGTGTGTGATGTTTATTTATCTTTAAGTCCCGGCCTAAATAAACCTCTACACGTGTTACATTTTCCAAAATACTTCAACAAGACAAATTAAACTTAAAATATTCATGAGTATAATATTGACAGATTTGAGAACTTCCAGGATCCAAATAATTTGGCAAATTCTTTAATATGACCCCTTAGACCCTACCCGAGTGCCTTTGAATATTTAATAGAGCCCTACAGTTGGTGAATTTATTCTCCAAGTCCCTGAAGTCCAATGTATGCCCCTCAAATTGGGTCTTTAGAAACGTATTAAATTAAATGAGTCTGTACTAAAAAACTTTGACTCGAATTAACTCAAAGAGAATTAAATAAATTTGTGTGTGAGGTAGGTTATTTTGTAAGTTTATATAAATATACTATAATGTTGTTGAATGTAATGTTAGTTTGCTACTGACTAACATCTATTGTAATCTAATGACAAAATAAAAACTATTTGGATAATGTTTACTTCATAATAATAATGCTGCAAGTTGAATAAAGGTTGCCCCCATAATTTTCCTGTGCACTGGGTTGGTATTATACTTCTTAAATATTTTTGTCCAATGTACAATTTGATCAAAGAAATCGGACTCATCGAATTACTGGTAAACTTTCTACAGAAGAACTGATTCACACAATTCTCAATTTTCTTATAACTACGCAAAATACGTTACACTTTTAAATGAGCCCTAGTTTTTCCAAGAGACTAATAACATGGGATGTTTCTAATAGAGCGTGAAAGGATTTCTCAAAGGTCGGCAATGCGCACGTGATACTCCTGGTTTTGCGGTTGTCTATGAGCTAGGTGACCGCTTATCATCAGGTGGGCCCGTACGCCTATATTATACGTATTACAAAATATTGGACTAGTGCAATGGACATCCTTAAAATATATTTAATCCAATGTTTAACATCAAAATCGGACCCAAGATATTTTAGCTTAAGGACAAGGGCAAACCGTAAGTTGACCATGTAACAAGAAACGCGCTCTGACGAAGTAGATTGTAAGTATAGACAACTTTTTGTTACAGTAATACGATTTACATAGCAAACACGAGCACTGATAAGCTATTGGTTTTCAAGCTGCCCCGAGGTCGTCATGAATATGCGCTGGTCAATTATACGAAGCTCGAAGTATCTACTGAAAATCCTGCAGCACTGTTTGAACGATGTATGATGTGTTGTCTCTGGACGTAATCTGAAGCTTGTTTTGAAACGTATGATTAACACAAATCCGGTGAGTCGAAAGATTATCCTTTGATATCGAATGATTTTTATTCCTCATCGGTATCGGTAAGTTATAATTTTTATAAATAGGCTCGTGGTCTTATTAACCTTTAGTTCTCCACATATGTGTTTTGATTAGGCACTAGTTTTATGAGGAAAACATGTGAAAGCGAGATACGGTAAGTGCCTTTGAAAAGGTGAATTAGTTTTAATGATTTCTTCCGAAATTTTCTTGCATTAATATATGCGCTCTCTGTATATGTTTCTACAGATTTACGTTAAATGGCATTGGAATTAGCGTACAAGATCAATGTAAGATCATATCATTATGACTATGACATCCCAAGAAATATTTTCAGGGTCTGCTCTGCCTATCAGTGGCGCCATTTTCAAATCTATTTGTTTTTGTATATTTTTACTATTAATAACAAATTTCGATTCAATTATGGAAAGAGTACCCAAATTTGACTAAGCCAGTTATATTAATCCAAGCAAAAATCGAATGTTGATAACTGACTAAGTAGGCTGATTATAGCTACTTAACTTAAATCTTCAAAGGAAGAAATAAGGACGAAGCTTTAAAACAGAATCAAGAATGTACTGTCAATCCCTATATGTGTATTTAGAGATACCTAACAATGCATTAAGATACACACAAGCCCAATTTACTAAATGTGAAAAGTGTTCAAAGTTTACCAACAAAAGTTAATGTGAAGAAATGGTTTGATATCGCTTGAGAACTTTTATTTATTGTGTAAATAAAAAAAAGGTAATAATATAAGTGTGATTTTCCTCGCAAATGTGTTGAAAATCGTCGTATGACAACTGGTTGTGGCGGGCTCCCCAGCTCGGCTATCTCGGCAAAATTTTCTTGCATTAATATATGCGCTCTCTGTATATGTTTCTACAGATTTACGTTAAATGGCATTGGAATTAGCGTACAAGATCAATGTAAGATCATATCATTATGACTATGACATCCCAAGAAATATTTTTGATTTAAAAAATATTTTCTGGAAACATCTGCTTAACTTAACTGCCACAAAAACAGGATATCATCGAATGGTATTTCAGAAATGTTGGGAAAAATAAACCACCATAATTTTTTCAATAT
Organism: Euzophera pinguis; assembly: GCA_947363495.1. Lineage (NCBI taxonomy): Eukaryota > Metazoa > Arthropoda > Insecta > Lepidoptera > Pyralidae > Euzophera > Euzophera pinguis. The sequence continues at coordinate 5,173,582 of OX376169.1, forward strand.
TATATTTTCATTACTCGTTCAGCTAGGGCGACCAAATGAGCAGGCAAAAATAAATAGACTAGATTATAAATGGTGCGATTTTAGCGGGGATTATGAGACAGCTAATTCGGTTTTTTTTTGTACATATTTAAATTGATACTTGTACTTCAAGTTAAGTCTAATTAATAAATTCGTATTAATTAAGGACCAAGCTTATGCTCGCTAATTTGTGAGCGTGGAAATAAGAATCATGTATCTATATTTATTTTCAAAACATTTGCTCATAAAGTGTATTTTATTTCATTATAATTCGGCCCTTAATTGTCTAATTGGGGGTTGTAGACAACACGTTGTTTATGTTCAAATCGCACTTTCCATGGTTACGGTAATTTTTTTTTAAAATGTACGCCAAGAGGATTTTAAGTCTCAAACCAATTCATTGTTTTTGCAAAAAATATTAACTATTTTAGCTTCCAAATGATAAATCAACACAAAATTTTATATTTATATTTATTTTACTGAACATTAGCCGTATTGGACTACAAATATTAATTTGTGTAGAAGGGCTCTAAAGGACTTGTATCCATGGGTGTAAAACCCATTGCTAAAAAAAATTACTATCAGGGTCTGCTCTGCCTATCAGTGGCGCCATTTTCAAATCTATTTGTTTTTGTATATTTTTACTATTAATAACAAATTTCGATTCAATTATGGAAAGAGTACCCAAATTTGACTAAGCCAGTTATATTAATCCAAGCAAAAATGGAATGTTGATAACTGACTAAGTAGGCTGATTATAGCTACTTAACTTAAATCTTCAAAGGAAGAAATAAGGACGAAGCTTTAAAACAGAATCAAGAATGTACTGTCAATCCCTATATGTGTATTTAGAGATACCTAACAATGCATTAAGATACACACAAGCCCAATTTACTAAATGTGAAAAGTGTTCAAAGTTTACCAACAAAAGTTAATGTGAAGAAATGGTTTGATATCGCTTGAGAACTTTTATTTATTGTGTAAATAAAAAAAAGGTAATAATATAAGTGTGATTTTCCTCGCAAATGTGTTGAAAATCGTCGTATGACAACTGGTTGTGGCGGGCTCCCCAGCTCGGCTATCTCGGCATGAGACTAATATATGGGGGCCTTGCCACACGAAGTAGATGAATAGGAGTGTTGTGGTAGTATCTTCAGTGAAAATGCACAAATCCGAGACTTTACAGAACTATAGGTATTATTTTATTACTGTTTTCCACACATTAATCAATTATTATAACTGAGGTTAGATAATTAAAATAAAAAAAATACACAAAATAGAATTGGAGCTATGATTTGAGCTCCTTCGAGAGGAATATGGAATGTGATGAGATGACGTGAAAACGATGATTCTAAAAATGAAATAAATGATTTTAAAATGAAAATGTGGTGAAGGATGGTTGATATGAAAAAGTATGGAGAAATGAGGAATGATGCAAGCGCATAATGATGTGCTTGCGTCATTCCTCATTGCCTCATTTCTCCATACACCCTCCATAGTTACAACGTGAGTAAAATTGGTCATATACTCGACTTCTATAGGCATTCGCATTCGGCTCATGTCTATAAAATAAAAAATAAAATAGAAAAGCCTTTTAATTCCATGATGCCAAAAGTATAAATTCATACATTACAATTATAGTTTCATGCATTTATTTCAATAAGATAACTAAATTATTATTACATTATTACAATTACCACATACAACTAATGCAATCTGCAAACAACGTTCGTTTCTCAATGAATACAATACACAAATTATTAAATTAAAAAAACAAGTATATTAACAATTTTATTTATATTATTAAATTATTATAATACTCAAAACTATTATTCATATATTTTACAATTTATTGAGATGTTATATAATTTTTATTTATTTTATGTCTTTTATTTTATGTCTATATACCGCCTCGTAAATAATGCCCAACTTTACACCCTTGTTTCATAATCTACTATTATATAAAGGTAGATAATAAAACCATATTTTAGGTTAGACCTCTAGCAACGCATTTATTTTCATCACAATAACTAATTGAAAAAAAAGTGAAGAAATTGCATGCCGCGCGTACAGATATTTAAATTATTTTAATACTTTTGTATAAATTTTTACTCTTCAGGAAACTTTAAATAAGGTATATTGTAATATCACCAATTATTCCCTGATCGTTGGCCAACACAACTCTTAAAGTAATTGGAAATTAAAGTGTTAGTGTAGTCATTTTGTTTTCAGTCTGAGTGTGAGATTCCCAAAATCATGAAAAAATGGCCACTCTAGTTCAGGCAGGCATCAGAAACGAGTAAATAAGTTGTTACGCGCGTTGGCCCGGAATGATATCGGAAAATACGAATTGAACTGTCCTATTAACATACCCCACTGAGCATCTAATCAGAGGAAGATCTACTGGACTGGTGCTATGAATAAACTGTTAATTATTTTCTGAAGTATAACGAGAACATTTATTTATAACACACTACTTGTTTACCGCAGCTCCGCCTGTGTCAAAAAGTAGCCTATGTTTGAACCCGGGTCTTCAACTATATTTATACCAAATTTCATCAAAATCTGTTAAGCGGTTTGGCCGTGAAAGCGTAACAGATAGACAGATGGAAAGTCAGACAGACGGACAGACAGACGGACAGACAAACGGACAAACAGACGGACAGACAGACAGACAGACAGACTTTCGCATTTATAATATTAGCATGGAGTATGAATGGATACTTAATTCTTCCTGTTTAGGGTTCCATACCCAAAGGGTAAAACGGGACCCTTTTACTAAGACTTAGCTGTCCGTCTGTCACCACGCTGTTTCTCATCAACCTATCACGGTTGACAGTTGAAATTTTCACAGATGATGTATTTCTGTTGCCGGTATAAAAATAAATCCTAAAACAGAATGAAATAAATATTTAAGAGGGGTTCCTTACAACAAACGTGATTTTTTTTTTGCGGTTTTAACAAATAATGTTATTGAACCTTTTGTGTGCTCCGACTTGCACTTGACCGACTTGCTTGTACCTTTTATTAGAAAGTATACTTTAAATATTTCTATTATACTGACTAAAGTACCCATGACTTACTTGACTTAGTGTCCTAAGGCAGAGGTGGGGCAGGGGGCGTCCACCAGTGGCGTGCATACCATAAAGACGTTTAGACATTGTCTACCCTGAGGAGTTGTAACTATAATTTATTTCTTATTATACAAAAAATATTATTTATTCAACCTTTTTCAATAGATAAACATTCGTAAGATTATATATTTAGGTAATAAGTACCTAAAGAAAATTATAAAAAGTAAAGTACTCTTGAAAATGGTTTCTGCCTACCCTATGGCAAATCTCTAAGCACGTCGCTGCCGTCCAGTGTTTCGCCATTTCGATCGGTCCTAAATAACTTTATAGGTCCTAAAGTACCTTTAAAAGTTACTATTAAATTATCACACCCAGCAGAAAACAAGCTTTGTTTTGTTGCTTACTGTGCAAAGTAATGATCGCTCTTACTAAATTCATGGGCTTTTGCGTCTAACATGGGTTCCGCTAGTTAGCGGAATGTTGCACTACGGATGTTGACAAAAACATATGTTTTTCTTAATAATCCTTTTTTCTCATAACATAAAAACCGATTTTCATTCGTTTCCTGGGGCCAACTTGAAGTTATTCTGAACCCGAGATATTATAACAAAAGATTTATACAGCAGGGTGGCGGGGTCGATTGACCTTGTAGTCTGACGAACTAAAGATCAACGGTTACAAAAGCAATGAGGATGTTTTGAAACTATGATTTCTGGTAGGTCAAAAGATCCTTCACATTTTAGTATCAGAGAGGTACTAGATTTCTGGGAATACAGAATTGATCCCTGTGATGTCAGGATGTGGAGAACCGATTGGTTTACGAAGTAAATGAAAAGAAATAAAAATAAAAATTTTAAAAAATGAGAGAGAGAAAGCTAAGAGCTCTACTTGAGTTTTTTGACAATCGTCATATTGTAATAGAAATCTTAATAATATGTAAAATATTAAACGTCGTATTTCAATAATTTGTTAAGCTCATGTTAGCTAAAGTGATTTGCGTCTCGTTTTTTTTACACTAAATCTCGAATAGGAGAGAAATGGAAGAAACATGTTTTAGCTAATATGTGGTAAACAAACTATTTTTATTTCAAAGGATAATCTTTCATGTAAAATTTTATCCTACAAGAAAAACCTACCTACACAAATTCTCGTTTTTCGTCACATTTTGAGTATTTTCACTAAAATGTTTAACCAATTTTAAACCTTGTTATTTATCAAGAAATAGAGTTCGTTTCAGTGCAGAAGGACATGCTTTAAAAATCAGATTGTTCAGTAGAGCAGTGAAGAGCTCTTTTTAGAACAAAAGATTTGACGTTTGAGACCGAGAGCAGCCTGTTTTACTATCAGCTTAATGCTACTTTTGTGACAATAATTAGAGCACAATTTTAATGGCTTCATCATCCACGGATGAGTCAGCAAAATCCAATGTAAATAAATATATAGGGACAAATCACACACATTGAGTTAGCCCGAAAGTAAGTTCGAGAGAGAGTGTTATGGGATACTAACTCAACGATACTATATTGTACATAAGATATTGTATAACAAATATAAAAAATTAAAGACTGGGTCAATAATAATCCATTTAATTTTTTTTACTTTTTCTTAACCTAATAATGTACTTATACTTAGTTTAAAGCCGAAGTTAGGTTTAGATGCAATGATTATTACAATAGAGCGACTAACAAAGCAAAGTGGACGAAGAGGTGTGAAAACATGAATGTATAACTGAAGTCTGAAGACTGTCCTCGTCTGCCTCTATCAATCAATCAATCAACATTTTTATTGTACTTACATCGATGTGTAAAACCGAATGAAAATCGAATAAATTTATCGCATTTACACAGAAAAGCATCAAGTAGTTCACGAATAGCGGTCACACGGATATGGGGATGATTTTATATTAATTTAAATGGAGTTCCATACAATTACCAATGAATACATTATGCATTCCAAGCGATGTTGCAATGGGGCGTGAACAGAATTTCTTATCAATGCGATGCAACTGCCACGTTAAATTGTTTTGTTGGTCATTGAGGACTCATTATTCTGTATAATATTATATTCATGGACTTTACTTATACACTTATCACCTAGGTTTTTGTGGTTAATTGGCTATTAATGAGCCAGAGAACTCCATACATTAACATGGGATAAAAATGTGACATACCTAGTATATAGGTTTTACATGTTTAGTCAGTAGCCGACAGGCAAAAAAAGACGATAATTTGGAAGGCATTACGTAGAACAAACAGAGGAATAAGTTGGGGTTGTGTTGTTTCCATAAGTGATAAGGCAAGCGGAAGATTGAATGAACCTTCACCGACATGAATGCAGCTTTAAAATTTTAGATAGAGGACTTATTTACGAGTATATACATAAAATGTCCCGGTAGACCCATCCTCAGCTAATCATTAATACTATAATCATTTAGGACTTCAATATTTTCACGATAAATAGCTGAAGTTACCCGAGATCCAGATTATTCAGAGAGATTCAAAACATATTTGCGTCTTACACCGGAATGTATCCCTTGCAAAATAGCTATTTCGTCGCTGGACCGTTATAAAAGCAGCTATTTGCGAAGGTCAAAGGATCCGTGACAAAGCCCGTGCAGTATACCTACCAGCAGATAATGGCTGGCAACCTTCCGCACAAAATATTGAGAGCGCAGAAGTATAGGTACAGTAAGCAGTACGAAAATGGCGTGTGTACAAATCACGGAGTAATAACAAAGAGGAGATGGCGTATCTAGGGTTTTCTTACAAAAATTGTGTGAGGCTACGCGGGGCGGAAGGCAGACGTAAGGGGAGCTCGGTTTGGCCGTGGTTCTGCCCCTATTGACGATTCCCTCTACTTACCACTAGATGTCGCTAGCAAATCGAAGATTACAAGATTAAATAGTATATTTATATTTCTTTATATTACAGATATTTTGAACATTAAAAACGGACACATATTTTGTGTAATACTAAACCAATCAAATAAATTCGAACATATGTTTTTTCCCATAACAGTACAGCATTGAAACACTTAAAACTAAATGGTTTAAAATATTTTACAAAACATTCTCGCTCGCTCCACATCACGCATTTTTCCGGTTGAACGAAAAATTACGTAAACCACGCCAAATTCCGACTTCACTGCGTCAATAATCGTAACGGTGTACCAGTCGATACGACGTCTCCTCTTTGTATTTGCTCCATGGTGCAAATCACATTACTTTACTGGTTTATTATATTTGTTGCTATCTTCATTGACCTGTCGGTAGCCTCTTCCAAATCCTAAACCGTGCCGGAGACTGGACAATTGGAACATTTCAATAGGTGGGCCATAAACTGGACTGGACATACTAGTCCAAACACATAAAGAGCCAATACGACTCGCAAAGAAGAAGAAGAAATGTATTTGTGAAGACCAATATTTCGTCACTGACAAGGCATTGCAGGTATTATGTCATTATTTTAAGGTATAATTTCCATTATGTAGGCTATAGAAAATTTACTAATTTATTTATTTTCAATTTGTTATAGGTGACTTCAAAATATTGTGAATACAACCTATGATCAGTTGCGATTTTGTATGATTAACATAGAACATAATTATCGTAAGAACTGTAAATGCTATACCTATCTGTTCCTCTTAAATTTGTGCCTTCTGTCATGAAGCGAAGAAAATGTGTTGATTTTATGTTACTTTGTATTTCTATCTTCTTCTGAATGATCTATCTCTACCATAGAGAAAGAAAAGTTTTACTTGTGCGGTTTCGATGCTCTTTGGTTTCTACCTTTATTGTCTATAGCGTTCGACTCACTGATTATGTTGAATGAAAATCCTTCGATATGAAACCAAAATCATTTGACTCATCAATTTTGCGTGAGTCACAATTTACAAAAGATAAAATATATATAGAACTGAGCGCGATTTTATATATTAAATAATATACATTTTACTTAATCATTCCCTTGGCGTCATAAAACTTTGATATTAGAAAAAGAATATTAAGAAGACGAACCAACAGCGTCTTAACAGTAAAGTCTGTACAAAATAATTACAAGTTACATTGTAAGTTAAGATGGTACTAAAAAGAGCTTTAGAAATTTAATTTAATTTATGTTGTAAAAGAGTTTACTCATTTATTTCGCCATTCACGCCTTTCGGTCACTAACGTGGTTTTTTAACGATCACCACTTAGATTAATAATTGATCTCGCGCGCGGTCGACTAGATACCGCACAGTCTACAGTAGATAACATTGACTCAGCAATCACCGAGGTAAACTCAGCTCTGTCGGCTATCTCTTCGTGGTCTGCTGGCTTTGGAATCAGTGTCAACCCAGATAAATGTCAGGCAATCGTTATTGGTAGCAGTAGACAAATTAACCAGCTAGAACTTAGCTCTGTTTCACCTATAACCTACAATAATAACGTTATTCCTTTTCGTGATTCTGTAAAAAACTTAGGTCTCCATATTGATATCACACTCAGTTGGACTACTCATGTGGCTGAAATCAGCCTCTCTATTAATATTGTTCTTCAACAGCTGAATCGTCTCAGAAATTTTCTACCTATTAAAACGAAGATTCTTTTGGTTCAAGCCTTAGTTTTTCCAATTTTGGACTATGCATATGTATGCTATCCGGACCTTAATCAAGATCTTCTAAATAAGCTAGATCGTCTAGTAAATAACTGCATCCGCTTCATATTTTGCCTCCGTAAGTATGATCACATATCGCCTTACCGCTCCGAGCTTAGATGGCTACAAATTCGTCAACGCAGAGAGCTTAGGCTTCTCTGTACACTCTTTTCGATCCTAATGAATCCTCAATCTCCTGATTATTTAAAATGTAATTTTAAATATCTATCCGACTCTCATGATCGTCAACTTCGCTCTTCTAATTCCCTCTTACTAAGTACTCCTCTTTTTCGCACCAGTTTTATGGCTAATTCCTTCACTTTATTCTTAATCTACTCGACTTTGGAATGCTTTGCCTGCTGATATTAAGGAAAGTCCTAACAAATTTTTATTTAATAAGCGGGCACGTGTCCACATTTTGGACTCGCTCAGTTAATGAAAACTTCTCAATGTGACTTGACTTCATCATTGATATTTGTGTAGGTATATGTATATATATAGGTATATATTTAAAATGAAATAGTATTTGTGTATGTTTAATGTATGTTTACGTAGTGTATAAACTTAAGCTTTTGATAAAATTTGATAACATTTTTCCCCCTTAATTTTTTTGCGCCAAACTATCTTTCCGTTTCTCCCAATGGTTGACTGGTAGAGAATGCTCTTAGCATTAAGTCCGCCAATTGTTATAAGTATATGTGTACTTTGTGGAACAATAAAGTTTTAATAAATAAATACCGTCGGCGTATATATTTGTCTAGTACAAATGCGGCAACTAAAATAACGCAAATTCGGCGTACTTGCGGCATACCCGCGTCAGTCACACCGCAACCGATAAGTGAGTTGGACGTCGAGATAAATAAAAAACAGAAGCAAAATGCCAGTTTACGTATTCAAACTATGTAAGAATAATAAGTACAAGAAATAACTCTTTCTCTTTTCGTCTTTGCACATTGTTCTAACCAAAACAAAGTATGCTTTCCACGGGAGGGAAACCCGTGAACTCCAACTTTTAAAATTCTTCAGGCCATCGCTCCAACGCTTTCTGAGTCTGCCTCGTTTTCGGCGTCAACCTTCAGGTATTAAAAAAAAGCAACAAAACCAGTTACCATATTTTTTTTGTGTCTGGCCACCTACCCAACGCCAATTCGTCTTGGAAATGAGGTTGTTCGGGAAATTCGCCACCATTCGGATAGAAATAGGTACAAGTAAATGGATTATAATAAACTAAATTATATATATTTTTTATTTAAAACATAATTGATTACATAAAAAAACAAACTAAAATGAAATTAAAACTAAAAATCTTAATAATCTACAATCTGGTGTAAATGTAAAGTAAATGGAGATCTCAACTTAAAGTTTTGTTCCCTGAGTGCCACTTTCGAGTCACGGAGGGTGGTCTATTCTCAATCCGTGATCAACAGCTCCAAACTATATTGCTCTCTTATTTTTAAATACTAGCTGTTTCCCGCGGCTCTACCCGCGTCACAAAGTAGCCCTATGTCTTCCACTATATCAATACCACATCAAAATCCGTCCAGAGGTTTAGCCGTGAAAGCGTAACAGACAGACATTTATAATTCGAATTTATAATATAAGTATAAGTAAGTAATAGTATGGAACTATGGATAGTATGGATGGGTGTGGTCGAGACCTACTTAATCAAAACACCGTAAAAATTGGGCTGGTGTTTAAAAAGTCATTTATTTAGCCTGTATTTATCAGTGTTAACCGGCTTATCTATAAAATGATCACCATACATGTAAACACTGACCTTATAAAGTATACATGTTGGTCAAAAAGTAGAGCTTTTGCAATTTTTCACTTGAATTCTTTACGATCCAAGTTGTAAAGTCACACAGTTCGACAAACAATATACGATAAAATCATACTCGTATTTTCTGAATAAAGGTAGAGATTGTAGAATTAGATTATACAAATACTAGCTGTTCCCGCAGCTCCGCCTGCATCAAAAAGTGGCCTATGTTTGACCCCGGATCTACAACTATATCCATACCAAATTTCATCAAAATCGGTTAAAGGTTTACCCGTGAAAGCGTAACAGACACACAGATAAATTTTCGCACTTATAATATTATTAATGACACTTTTAATTACAATAATTATGTATTAGTTTGGATAATTATTTTTTATTTGAAAATTAGTGCATTTTTATTTTAGTGATTTAATTTTAAAACATCCATATTCCGATTTCCGAGTGGATGTGCAAAATTAGACTCTTAAACTTCAAAAGCGCAACCGAGAGGCTAAATATTACGAAATGCCGAAGATGCAATCCAAGAAATTCTTTGTCCCATAAGTACAGTTTCCGAGTAAGGCTCTCATTACGCTTTGGCAGTCTGTTGCAGCTAGCATTTTCTTCATTTATGTCTGGTTTGCTAAGAAAAATTATGTGCGTACTACCATTGCGTGCGACCCAATTAAAATCTAATAAAATCGTTTGTTTTCAATTTAGAATATCAATATCACTCAGTGACGTTAAGTTGACGTTTAAGTTATTTCCAAAGAGCAAGTGGAGACGAAGTCACAGAATTTTTAGTAGTTGACGTTGTTATTGGCTCTCGAGAATTTATACAGCACCCATAAGGTAATAAAAACTGCACTCGAAAATTCATAGAAATACTTAAAAGTCAATATTTAGTTTCCATAGCGTCGAAAACGCACACTCCAACAAAAAAAAAAAAAATAATAAAAACTAGTTTTACAAGAACATAACCTCTTTAATCAAATGTTTGGACAATTAATACTTTTATTTCTTATAATATTTTAACTAGATTACTGGCAATAAGCACAAAATATATATTTTAATATTTCACGAACTTACACTCCCCAGTGGCGCTGAAGCACTCCAAGACAATCGTCCAGACAGCTACGCCAGCCGGCTGTCGCCGAGACATGGGTCGATCTGTACCGGGTTACCTCAAAGTAAAATATACGGAAGGACAAACCCGGACTTGCCATCAAAGAAATGATTTAAAAAATAAAACTCGTAAAGTGCCCCAGTACCCCGCGTGGGGTTCTAGGGATAATACTGCATTATTCAAACTGCGATGTGTAGGATACATTGTCACGTAATTCTCCACATATTATTGTGCTCTTATTATTTATATTTGTAACTTAATAACTAGTATACAATGTAGATTTTACTAACAATTTGCCAGAGATTGCATTTCCTCATGGTATTTTGCCACGGCCAAAAAATAGTATGTGTGAATAGTACGTCGAATGTGTGAGAAGCCTTAAAATTCAGCAATACTGGGTATTGTGCCGTGTAGGGATTTGACAGATATTATTACACGGATAATATATAAGTAGATACATTGTTCCAATTCAGTGCGATAATGCTACAACTTGAAATCACAGCATCAATTCTGTAGATATGCATTTACGTAAAAAAAAAAAAAAAAATTAGAATCAATTAAAGATTATAATAGAATTAGAATTGATCTAGTCAAGTCTTGTCAGAAGAATAAAGCTAAGTGGAGTGGTAGAAAAACTGCACTTAGCGATTTATAGGAGCGTTTGGCAATAAAGAAAAAAAATTACATAAATCAAACACTATATCACTGTCCACCACTCACGCTTGTTCACCATTATTATGCTCATTAAATAAAAAACAATCTAAATAATTTTCTATTTAAGTTGGACAATGTAATAAATACAAAACATAAATTTTGAAAAATACATGTATGTTTACAGCACCGAAACTACTTACTTTGCGTTAGGTCATATAATGATGAAAAAAAATTGTTAATGCGATCGAAAACAATTCTTTCTAAGTAAGTATAAGGTATTCTATATAATCATAGTTCCACGCTACTGGTTAGGGGACAAGACGCAATTCCTTTTTCTATGATTTAGATGCAAAATTTTAATTTGCAATAACTATGAACAGTTTCTACTAAAGAAATAAGCTGGGTTTTTCATCACCCCCGGCATCAATAAGTCGTATTAACTTTAATTTAAAATTTGATAAAACAAGTTTATTGTCAAATTGAGGATATAAATTGAACAGGTGTTTATTTTCCAATTTCTATTACAATACCGAACAAGTATCGTATTTTCATTGTATAAATTATATTGCTTTCTAAAATATCAAATTTGACTTCAATGTCATAGACGATTGACGAGATAATTATATTTAGATTATTCTCGATTGAGAATGATTTGGCAATGAAATGCTTTGAAATTAATTTATTGAGATAAAATTAATTTTGTAATAATAATTTTAAGAAAATATTTTCTTAAGCATTCGGTTTAATAACGGGGTTTTGGAATAGATAAGGAGTTGGAACGCGTTTATTTAATGGGTAAAAATTAGCAGTTAGTGAGTAAATTTTTTATGATTACTTTATTTGACTTTTCCAAATTTATTTAGATTGTAGATTTATAGCTAAAAAAATTATAGAACTGTAAAACTTTTAGCTTTAATTCTATAATAAATTTAATATCATGAAAATAATTTTCCCAACCCCCTTTCCAAGCGAAGTCTTATTTGAAACCACATTACGTTAGACAGGATCGACAGATTGATACAAGGCCGATGTGATGGAAAGATACACTTTCTTGACCCATCTCAAGTAAAAAGAAACAAATTAACGGATCGAAAACAACTCCAAATGTAAAATTTTTCCATTTTTATCCAATTGAGGTGAAGATAAAAAGGGTTATGTAAACAATACTTAAAACAATAATACAAAAAAATATAGTTAATAAAACAATACTTGTATACAGGTCAAAAACTACAATTTTTGTTCACAATTTTATTCGTTTCGTAACATTAATATTAAATAAGAGATACCAAATTCAAGTTTTGACTTAACTTAAGAATGATGATGACTTTTTGAACAAAGTGAGTTGTGTAAAAAATATATATTTTTAGCTGCAGTATTACATTATATTACTTAAATTCTCCGAGGAAGGAATTTTCACCTCTGCATGAGCAAAATTTCTTTGTACTATTTTGATACAAAGTAAATAAATACAAAGAAATGTTCAAAGTATTTTGAGAATATACAGATCAAGATTATAAACAGAGCAACATCGACTGATATCCATATCCACAAGTTGACAACCAGTTTCCTTCTTATAAAGATGGTGTGAAGAATTTTCTCCTATTTGTTGCAGAGCGCGCGTGAAAGGTGACTGAAGTGAGAAAATGCATTTGTTGGTATTAATATTTGTGGCTCTGCCGGTGCTCAGTGATGCGTTTTTTTTACTTTTTGGTGAGTGGGATTTTTACTATATAAGAAAGCAAAAATAATTTAAAAAATCCTAAAACTATAAATTTAAGTGAAAAAAAAAAAATAACCAAGAATATGCAGTTACTAATGAGGTACAATACAAATAATGATTTTATTTTTTTAGTTTCTTTGAAATAATACATGATTTTAGATGTTTTCATAGAAACAAGATCAGCCTCAGACATCAAGTAAATTTGATTATAGTTACAGTAAAAAAAAAGTCTAAGGATATTTTCAAGTCTGTTTATTATTAATATTATTGATTTTTATTTTTTTGGTCTGAAATACAATATGGTGGTACAGGAAAATAATAATTTTAATTAATATCAATCACTGTGGGCTTTGCACCTCTCATAAAATAATTAACTTTGGTATAGATAGATATATTCAATTTAGAAAAAAACAAATGATGCAGTAAAATCAATAATATCAGTACATGACACTAAAACAAAGTCTCCACTTTCTTCTACTAGACAAATCAAATACATGTTCAAATTCGAAGCTCGTATATTCGATAAATACGTATTAAAGTCTATTATTTTATAAGTAATCACATTTCGCAAATAAATTGAATGAACACCACAAGTTTCACGATGTCACTTAGTGTAATTAATTCGATATGCGCATAAAAAAGTCGCTAGATAAAATAAACCTTAGAAATATTAAAACAAGATGGGCTGTCCTCTACAAACATTACAAAATATTTCATAAGAAATTCCTTACAAAATTTTTACGCAGCCGCTAGCGTCCGCGTATAGGAGGATATATTTTTGCGATAATGTGCATCAACACAATTCATACATCGGCTAAAAGATATCATTCAAGTTTCCGCTTTCGACTATTAAAAATCTATGGAATAAGCCTATATCTGGTGGTAGACTTTTTTGAAGAGTATGTTTGACATCATGACTAACATACGTATCTCACAAACTGTTGTTTATAAAATATTTGTTTTGGTGGAGTATAGGGTGGAAGTATGTAGTGTGTGGTAGAGATGAAGATTTTTATTATCACAGTTATGGCATAATAGTACTTGTTAGTCTTTCTGATTCGGTTAAGAAATAGAATAGATTATGTCAAGAAAATTTAATGTTATTAGGCATGTTGCCAGTTCAAGAGATTTAAATCGAATCGAAATTATAACATCGTCGAGGAATTTAATTTAACCTAATAGCTCTTTCTAAGTATTATTAGCAATTCTATGATATTATTGGTACTTTGCAGCAAATCACGAGAAATGGCTGTTTTGTTACAAGATATGCCCCCTGTACTGTTCCCCGCGGCGATATGACGAGGGTGAGTTAGTGAAGTGGGTGTATTTTATTCAATTTATTATATATCTTACTTTACTTGACTGATAAACATTTTCGTCAATGTTATTCTACCTGACAGTCTACAATAATGCAGAACTGTCATGTAGAAGAGGAAGGCGATCGCTAAATGCAAATGACGTTAATACAAATTTACCAAAACATGACCGCGAGGGTTAATTTTGAGTATGTAAAATCGGTTGGTCGATTAAAATTCGTTCAACTCACTTGTTATGTCGAAAAAAAAGATTTTGAAATTGGACTATACCATTCGCCTCACCGGTCTTGCATTCTAAAAAACAGCTTTCGCGGTCAAAGTTTGATTTTGTTAAATATGTTATCGTGTTTTGCAGTCTGCTCGATAGGCCCCCAGTTGTGTTTCAATGTTTCTAGGTCTTTTGAGGATTCGTTGGGTTATGGTCTTTTGCTATAACATCTACTAATAAGACAAAATTTTATCAACTAACTCTGTGGACTTTAGCATATTCAATTCCATTGGAAGCAACCTTTGTTTAAGTGTTGAAGTGGTTGGGTAAATTTGGTTACCGAAGTGGACGAAGGGATGTTCTGTTTGTTACGTGCTTTGAATAAGAGAGATAATTCAGTGTTTTTGAAGACACGTTCTAGGAAAAATGATTCTGTGCTTGGGAAAATCCGGTAAACTGTTGTTTTAAGCTCCGATTTGGGAAAGAAACCACGTGAGAATCTTGTGATTTGGTGATTTCGAAAAAAATATGCGTGTGCAGGTTCTGTTCACTATATTTTGCTTTGATCAATTAAAAATATTTACTTGTCTTATTTTTCAGACGTATCCTCTTCGATTTACGCTGACGAGGAGCCTTATTACTCTTACCCCCCATACGACGACCACCCCCATTATTCCTACCCCCATTCTTATCACCCTTACCATCCAAGGTTCGTGATCTGTAAGCCTGAAACTACAACGACACCGAAACCAACGACAACTACAATGGCTACTACTACACCTGAACCCACTTATATATGTATGTTATGTATGAAGAAATGTAATGGTTTAGATAGAAAATAAATTTGATTTAAAATTTTACTTTTTTCATAAGTTAAAAATATTTAAAGAATAAAAATTAAGTAAGTAGTTTCTTTAAAAATATTTTCAGTGTTAATTTCAAATCAATAAATAATATTTGCGTAAAATGAGGTAAAACCATTAGTTTATGAGTTATGATATCTAGTTAAAAATCTTAATATAAGATGAAATATTTAATTTAAATTTGAGTTAAATAATATTACATTTTAATTGCCTAATGATATTTTATTTTCAAATAATTCTGCTGGAACCACCATACATTTTTCTGTTAATTTAATATATGAAATTATAGGTCATTGAAGTAAATAAAGGAACTATTATTAATATTTTCAGACGTACTTTGCAAATAGTCCTTTACCTTAAAATATAGATAACAAAAGGTAAAACAGATTTCTCGAAATCACCTTGAAATAAAAATGTTCTATAAAAATATAAAGTTTTCTATCTAAAGAAACTAGAACTTATAACAAGCCCCGTACGCCTACCGCCAGGAACACTTGTGTTGTAAAATATAGCTAAGAAAGTTGGTCCTCACAATAACATGATTTGTGGCTTATTGTTTGAAACTTTCCTAGCATAAAATTATTATTTTATTGTTCTTCCGTTAAATCTTGAAGCTAACAACGTGTAAGCAGTAACCACGATATTTATGTGATTTGATGTGAAGTTCATAAATTAGAGGATTTTAAATACTTATATAATTTTGGATTTTATGCAAAGTTGCGCTTCTGGATTGCTTGCTGAAATATGCACAGTCTACTGGATCCCCCTTCCCCCCCAAAAAAGGAGGCGACTGACGAGAAGAAACGTACACGATCATGCCGTTGGGCTGATTTCGGTCATAGTAGTGACCACTTTAGAAATTCAGGGCTTTATCATAAGATCTCACGTGGAGCCTATAATGAAGCTAAATGATCCCTTAAAGAGTTAGTATAATTGTACTATTATCTATTCTGTGGTATAATGAAACCATGACGTGTTACATGCGTATCTTTTTAAAATTCTATAGTACTTATTTCCTTTTTAAATAAGCGTATTAAAGGGGGTCAGAGGATAGCAAAAAGCAAAAATATACTCTTACTTTTATAAGGAAACAAACTTGTCGTGTTTATACAACTGGTTTTCAATTTTTACTGTCACTTCCCGCATATTTCTAGATATTATCTCGGTTACCTAAGGGTTAGATTGCTACTTGCTTTATAATGTATGCAAATCGTTTTATGTAATTGTGGGTATTTAAATGGTCCTGATTGGTGATGATGTAACTGAAGGAAATAGGTAATGAGACAAGTTGACAGCGTTAATGATCAAGTTATAGATTGTTTAGGTAGTAAAACGAACGTTCTTTAATATTCTAACCTGTCAGATATTTAGACCTGTTCATCGCCAGGGAAACGGAGTGGGAGTACTACTTTATTCTACTATCATAAACTTGCTGTAAGTTGCAAATGAAACTATAAAAAACCGGATTTTTGATTATACACACAATAATTATATATCTGGAGGCACGGCAGTGCCCCCGCCAAGTCGAGTAAAAAAGCGGCACGGCCGTACCATCCTTTTCTAGGAGCAATTCAGGCCATTTTCGACCCCCTATAACTTCGTTGTGGATAAAACTAGAAGCTTGAATTTTCAGTTACCAAGAAAACATTGTATACATTGTACACAGTATATTTCAAATTTCATTCATATTTTATTCATTTTTCATAAGCTAAGAACATTTTATAGTGACCACATCAATATTATAAATCTTCTATGTATTAGATAAAATAGATTTATTAAAAATATAAAAACTAAAATAGATTATAGACTTGGCAATCGCATGAATACATATATCAACGTTGTATACCATAATAATATTAAATAAGATTGTTTAGTGCGATTGACAAGTCCACCAATTTTATTTAATACATAGAAGATTTTTAATATTGATATGGTCACTATAAAATGTTGTTAGGTTAGCTTATTGCATAATAACATAGGACAGACGGTCCCATCAGTTGGGACTGAATAACTAAACCGATTTGGTATAACATGGATCTCACATCCTTTTACGGCAGAAGAACTAAGATAATTTGGCTTGGTATTTTTTACAAGTTTTGTTTTTGAAGGCATACAATTTACACATGAACAGCGGCTTGACGTCGCAATCGCAAAGCAGGATATGCGTGCTAATGCTCTCTCTGTCAAGGATGCCGAAGACCGGGCGAAGTGGAGACGCAAAAGCAGGAAAGCGGGTCCTGGGCTCCGAAGCAAACAGTTGACAACGGGAAACGCTAGGATGAAGAAGACACATGAACAAAACACGTTACACATTGATGCCTTTACTTTTATCTGTATTTGTCCACCCAATAAGGTTGTGTCTAATCTTCTCAAATAACGCGGTTGCCATGGAAACGGGCAGTAAAAAGTCGGATCCTTCGTAAATTACACGCCCAATACGTCTCGGGGATTACCCGACCATAAACCGTAATTCCCTTATGGCCAGAAAAATGGTAATGATCCTTATAATGGCTGCTAAAAAATGTTGATCATGAGACAAATGAAGTAATTGAAAAATTATTGTAATACTAGCTTTTTCCCGCAGCTCCGCCTGCGTTAAAAAGTAGCCTATGTTTTCTTCATAGGTCCCTCACCGCTGAGAAACTTGTCGACATAATGTTTCCCGAATGCACGATCGGCAGTACTATTGATTGCATTAAATAAGCTGCTTCCAGCTGCTCTCCTTACAATTTCGACCCAACTAGCTTCTTAAGTACATAATAGCAAAATAAAAGTTGTACAAGACAACCTCTACTACCTGTTTTCTTTTGTAAATGTATCCTGTAACGTCTCGGTTGACTGGAAGAGATCTCTTCATGGAATAAGTCCGTAGTTCGTTGCACTTTCATTTTTGTAATTTACTTTAATTTTTATTCTGCAATAAAGATACCTATTACAAACAAAAACGTTTATAACCATTTTACATAACGAGCGACGGACATTAAGTGAATATTTACCTACCTATGGAAGTTCTATAATACCCTCATTTGCATAAGGTTTTGATTACTAATTTTTATCCCATTTGCCAACGATCCCAGCTAACCAGCTACGTCATTAAGGGCTCCCTATAATGAGACCATTATGGTACATTTGTACTACACAGATTTTCCTCTTTTAATACAAACTTTCAACGCATATTTAACCCCTTTAGGGTATTTTTTTTTTAAATCTCTTCTTAATGTGCGTTTGCATTATATTTAGGAGCTCACGTAATACATTTCATGGAAGTTGAGAGAGATTTAAATATTCTCCATACAAACCTTCAATCCCTATATTGCACCTTTAGGGGATCAATTTCGTTAAACCACGAAACACGTGTTGAATGAAATGTTTTTAAAAGCACGAATCTTAATTTTGATCAAAATTGTAGTTGATGTAAATGAGTGAATGAATAAACACTTAATTGCACCATTTACATACATTTAAGAAAAGATACAGCATTGAAACCAATTAACATTAAGAGAAATGAGTACAAAGGCTGACTTATCGCTAATGCAATCTCTTCCAGCCAAACTTATGGTAAATATTTTTTCATTCAAACTCTCAACCCCTATTTCACCCCTTTAGGGTTAAAATTTTTCAAAATCCTTTCTTGGTGTGTGTCTGGAGTTTTAAATAAAACAACTGTGAAAATAGTCTTATGTCCCGAGGTGTGTTAGTGGCCAACGCTGTCAGATTTTTTTAAGGCTGCCTAAAGGAATCTGACACTATTAGTGTAGCTATAATCTGTAATATTACGTCGCCTTTGGAAAATGCTAGTAACATGATAAACTTATTCAACTCGCATCGATTTCCAGGCAAAGATTTCGCTCGACTTCTGAAAAAGCAATCCATCATTCACGACTTTGATTAAGCACTTAATAACTTGAGGAACTCTAATAAGTGTTTTTAGGAGTCCATTATAATGTTAAAATTCATGATTTTTACATTGTAAATTCTCATTACTTCATATTACAACATAATAATATTGTTGTTAATTAATAATAACGTAGCTACCAAAAGTTGTTTGGCAAAATACATAAACCTTAACAGTTAAACATCATGGTACTTTACCCCTAGATAAACACACATTGTCAACTGGCCGAACCTGAGCTGTCTACAATAAATGTGTGTCTGTCATGGTGTTTGAATATCATTACTTTAGTAGTATTATTTGACGTGATAAACGATCCTCTTTAGAAATACGAGGAAAATTTTGAGTGCCCGTGTTACTAACAAGGCTTTCTGAAATTGTTGTTAGGTTCTTCGGGAAATACTCGGATGACATCCTTCTACTTTATAGCGTATTTTCAACTAGGTCCGTGGGGCCCAGCTGCAATAGGTATCTTCAAAGATATATCGAAGAGGCATATTGAGAGAATTATGTTGAAGCTAACTTCTTTATTTAACATCTCTTTCAAAACCGGCTACATAGATCTCCCTAAGGCCGAGTAGTCCTGTTAATTAACCGATGAACAGAGTTCGTATTTATCTCATGATGTGGTGGTAAATCCCGCCACCGAAAGGACCAAGGAAGATGGAAACACAAAAGAATTGATCTTTACGGCACTATGAGCCTATGCCTCTGCCGCATCGGTAGGCATATTAAAAAAAAATTAAAGTTAATATCCATGGGTACACCTGTGGCACATTGTGGCACACAGGCCACGCAATACTTTATTGCACACATCTGGGAAATCAAAAAGAATAGGAAAAAGGAAGGGAATGGAAAGGAAAAAAGGAAAAATTAAAAGTAATTATTTATTGAAATTCCAAGTTCTTCACGATTTCCTCTCTACAGCGGTACCTGGGACGACCGCCTGGCCGCTTTCCACTTGGTTGGTTACTTTTTATGTATGCCGCAAGAGCTGCATATCCCTGGCGGGGGCGGGAAGGCTGCGGGCCAACATTATCCTCAGTATGTTTGCGTCCCGAACTGATCTTCAGTATGTGAACCATTGATCAATGGTCCACATACTGAAAAATAGACAAATGTGACGTATTAGTTTTATTTTACTTTTTGTTTTTTGTTTTGTCTACTAACATTAGTTTTTGTAAGATTTTCTTTGTTACTAACAAAATGACCCTTGGCCAATTAAATAAACCCTTTATTATTATCTATTTATTACTATCTGACCCGGCAAACTTCGTTTCGTGCCGCCGCGAATAAAAGTTACATGGAAATTATCATTCTCCTATCACCGCAACCTTCGCCATCAATTTGGAAATTTATCTGACATTGCAGACGGTACGCTACGGTAACCACTTACCATCAGAACGCCAAATACTCATTTGCCTACAAAAAGTTGTTGTAAAATAGTTTAAAATTAAAACTGTTTTCACTTCCTTCGCAATTTCAACACAGTACCTACTTCAGAATAGACACCTTTCTAGTGTACCATTTTCAAACAATATTAACGATTGTTCAGTAATACTTTGGAATAATAAATTGATCTCAAATTGACGAAGTTATCAAATAAACCACAGATCAATTATTTTTGTAGCCAAGCTAAAGTAAACACATCCGAATTAAGATTATATCTCTAATTAATTTATAAACGCAGAGTTTGACAATAATAATAATAAAAAGGATTGTGTCCAGTAATGTGCTCCATAACACTGTTTTCCCGAGAGACTACAATATGGGGTTTTTCAAAAAGGTCGTGAAAGTATTTTCTGAAGAAGGGTCGACAATGCTTCCGGTGGCGTCCATAGGTGCGGTGACCGCTTATAATCACATGGGCCGCTAGGTACTTCTATTTGTTTAAAAACTACTTAAAGAAAATTTAAAAATAAGGAAGGCCTTGAAGGACTCTTATCCAGGGCCGTAAAAGTATAAAAAAATCTAGTTACTTCCTGCTGGCCACAAAAAAACTTAATCGCTTCAAAAATAACGAACATTATGCGGTAACAACATTTAAAAAATACACTCGAGCTAAGAACCTAATCATCTCTTATTAAAGTCGGTTAAAATACAAAGGCCAAGACTCGTATCCAGGGCCGTAAAACATATTAGAAAAAAAGTATCCGGCCGCTCTTACAAAGATAATGCTCCCAAAAGACTTTTGGCGGGAAGCTGTGAAGAGCAGTATCGACGCTGTATTTTATTTTCCAAACATTGTGTTTTTTTGAGTGTTTGTGCATAATAAGGGTGGATTATTATTCACAAAGTATTCGATAACAAGCGTGAGTGTTGGGAAGTGATACAATGTTTGATTTATGTGATCTTTATGCTTGTTGCCAAAAGCTCCTAGTAATCGCTAAGTGCAGTTTTTCTATCACTTCACTTAGCCTGATTCTTCTTCTGACTAGACTTGACTACAGACTAGACTTTTAGACTTGACTAGGACTTTTTGGGAGAAAAATGCTCCCAAAATGACGGACTATAAACTACCGCTTAACGTGTGAAAAAAAATACACCCGAGTTACATATCCTACTTTTTTTGAAAGCCGGTTAAAATGTCTATATAATTTCCGGGCACAGCATTTGAAAACCGTAATTAACAAATATTAACAAATCATCGGTACGTGCCATGTTTACTTCCCTGAAGAAAATTACAAAAGCCTTAGAGAACTCGTGTGCAGGTCTGTAAAACTCGTGAAAAAATTTGGAATCTCCCTCCTTTTAAAAAATTTTCTATGGTACATCCAGTTTGTATTGGAAAAGATATTGTCGTGTGGAGCAGTTTCAGCGTTGTATTTTATTTTCCAAAATTTGTGTTTTTTTGAGTATTTGCATTCGCAAAGTGTTCAAGAACAAGCGTGAGTGTTGGAAAGTGACACAGTGTTCGGTTTATGTGATTTACTTGCTTGTTGCCAAAAGCTCCTGGAAATCGCCAAGTGCAGTTTTTCTACCACTTCACTTAGCCTGACTCTTCTGACTCGACTTGACTTCACTTAACAACTGACTGATTTGCTTGACTAAAGAACTTAATTAAACTTGTTACTGGCTTAATACGAAAGTAAGAGCCATATTGAAAAAAAAGAAAGAATATTGTTGTTTCTACTAACTTTCTTGCAATTTCAATATTTTCTAACCACTGTTGAAATATGATATATTAAGGTTAAACCTTCTGTTAGCTACTACAAATATTTTAACACTAAAATTAGCCAAATCGGTCCAGCCGTTCTCAAGTTTTAACATGCCTAACATTTACAATTTATTTTTTATAATATATAGATACGGGAGATGTTTAGATTTTGTAGTATATTAATTAAGCAGTAAAAATATAAAGATTAAGCTGCATTTATACAAGAAATGCCTGATGTTCAAGCCGATAACAACTTCAAAATTTTAATGTAACCTTGCTACGTTTACATTTGCAAGCTGCTGCCATCATAACGGACTAACTGTCTGACATTAGGTATTTGTAAAGCGGCCTACAAGAACAAAATTTAATTATCCGTGAGCCATTCGGACGTAAACAAAAATTGACTGTGTCCCAAAGGAATCAAACTCAGGGAAAAAATAGATCTACAATTTAAGATTGAATATTCCATTAAAACAGGTAACAGTACATAAATAACTGATTTGACTTCTTGTTGACTACTTTACTCTCTCTTCCGAACTTGATCCAAACCGAAAAGTTTTAACTAATACCTGAAGCAAACTTTAACTCGTTATTTTTAAACGAGCGATAAAACTGTTAAAAACTTCAGGTTCTTCAGCCAGTTTAGTTTCAATTTGTTTAATTTTAGTTTAGGTACCTACTAGCATTACTACTTATCAATCTAGAACACTTCAATGCAACCACTCGATATTTTTAGGTCAATATTTTTTTGCTCTATCCCTTGCCAGTTCTTAATTTTTTTGCAAGGAATGGGACAAATGAAAAAAAACCGACAAGACCTCAGCTCATAAATTTATATACATACATACATTTTTTGCTCATACTTGTAATAACCCATCTTTAAGTAAAAAGTTTCTTTCACATTTGAGCATTGTGAAGATTCGCTCGCGTAGAATTTCAGGGTGAAAATAAGGCAATCAATGCATAGGTAATACAGATTACTGTATTAACCTAGACATACTAAGTTTTATGATAATGTGTACGTAAATACCTAAGTGAAATGGATAACGATTGTTTGCTAACGCGAAAATCACTAGTGGAAATTATAGAAAATAGCGCTAAATGACTGTTTTATCTACTGCGACGGGTATAAATGTATTTTTTTTCGACACCCTATCTACTGCAACCTCAACTTTCAGAATGAAGACTGCATTTTTATTTCTTATTGTGGTTTTTGCTGTACTTTTAGAGTCAGGTAAGTAACAAACAAAACTTGTTTTATTAGTTAAAAAAATAATTTAGGATTGTTCAGTTCAGAGACTTGGATGGCTCTATCTAATTAAAAATTGTACAGAATCTATGAGCGGGCAAAAATATACAATCCATACCGTAAGTGTACCTAGACATAAAATTGGTATCACGATGAATAAAAAAAATGTACGTTCATTGTAGAGTTGATAGTATCTTTCCTTTTTTTTGGGGGGGTTTTAGGGACTAACTTCAGGCTTCCAACGGACATAAGTCAATTTTTAACTACCTTCAGATGGCATGGCATTCAGGGCCGACAGATAAACGTGGCCTCTGAAGCACGGATCTTCTCAGTGAATTGGTTTTTCTAATTAAGTTTTGGTATCTACAACATTTTTTTGAGTAGAATATCATATCATATCATCGTTTTATACATTCGTGATCGTAATAATTTTTGAAGAGTTAAAAAGTTTGAATTTCTGTCCTCTTAAATGAAGTTGTTAGTAGTAGTAGCCTGGCGTAAAATTTTAATTGGTAGGTACCTGTAGGGTGGTCTACATTATTTTTTAAAGGCCACGTAAATATATAAAGCTTTATGCCGATTTTGGTAACACAAGTAATCCTAATAGTTTCGTCATGTCTGTCCGTCTGTCTGTCCTACGGTTTTCTCAGAGACTTTATTAGACCTAGTGAGCTAAAATTTGGTGGGTTTACGCATATTGCTCATGGGGGGCGAACTGTGAGATAAAAATATGAAAAATATTTTTTTAGGGTACCTCCCCTAAATGTAAAGTGGGGGTTGAAATTATTTTATTCTACTTTCTTTTTTTATTCAATAGGTTTCTAAAAATCGATGTTTTCGATAAACTGTTTCGTTTATGAGTTATTTAGCTATAAAGTTGAAAAAAAAGCTGTCAAGTGCCGTGTCAAGTCAAGCCACGCGCAATGTAGGGTTCGTATAATCCCATAAATAAAGAATTTAAACTTAAAGCACACTCATATTGTCCTTTAGCAGATATATCAAGAAGCTCAGCTCAACTTACCATCAGGTGGGCCGTACGCCTGTTTGCCTACTTAGTTGTATAAAAACAAAATAAAAAAAATAAAGCTCGAGAACCGAGCACGGCGCGCATATCCAAAGTACGAGTAGCTAATGCGCGTGTCAAATGATGACGAAAGCACGACTCGCGACCCGTATTCGTTTGGCCACCATTAGTGACATATTCTATCTCGACCGTGCTCAGAAGGCACGTTAAGTCCTTTGGTGTTGTCGATAGATGACAATCATTAGGTTATGCCACAAAAGGCAGCCTGAAAAAATCTGTCAGTTTTGGACACATCGGGTCATGTTCCTGTTGGTCTGGTTTTCGAGTAAAAAGCATTACGAAGGTCACACAACAGTCGCTTCATTGTAGTAACCAACACCAAAATCATAGTTAATTTCGACTAAAAATGCAATGACGCAATTGGAAAACACGGTTGGACGAAGACTAATAAGAATTTCATAATGAATTAATCTAATAACAGGGGAACATTTTGAGGCGAGGGCTTTTGTCACTCAGCCTTATCGAAAAAAGACAACCTAGGATGCGAAATATTTTTTGTATAAATAGTATGAAAATGTATATAATTTATTTAATTTTTCAATTTAACACTCAATAATTGTACTTCTATAAAACTTGAACATAGATACAAACTTTAAATTTTGAAAAATTAGAGCAATGCAAACTCGCCGAATGGCAAAAACGTTCGATGCCATAGAACCGATACTATGGTGCCTGAAGGGCCTGCTAAGAGTGTGAATGACCCCGAATGGTGTTGATCATAAAATCTATAAAATTTTCTTTTCATGTTAAAACAAATCTGAAACGAGATCATGGTAAGTTTCATGAATAGCGCCATCTTGATATCGGAAAATGTCAAATGTCAAAATATGTCAAACCTCGGTATCAAACTATCTGCTTACGTGAGATGCTTATTTTATTAAATTTTTTGAGTATTAAATATTACTCGTCAACTACTATAAGCCTAATAACAGTATAACAGAATTTTCCTTTAAAATTCATTATATTTACTACTGTCATGAATTTTATCAGGTGTCCAATTACAACGGTTTTCCCAGAAGGGGTTAGGGACACTTTATTTATGAAACTTGCCGAGATTTGTTTTAACATGAAAAGAAAATTTTATAATAGGTTTTATGACCAAGACTATTTAGGACCATTTACACTCTTAGCAGGCCCTTCAGGCAACATACTGTCGGCTCTATGGCATCGAGCGTTTGTACCACTCAACTAGTTTGCAATGCTCTAATTGTTCAAAATTTGAAGCTTGTATCTAAATATCTTCAATATACAAAAACTTTTGTGGAAGCACAATAACTGAGTGTAAAGTTAAAAAAAATACATTAATTTTATAAATTTTCATACTAAATAGACAAAAAATTCGCATCCCTGGTTGCTTTTTTTCGGCTGTAACTAACTATTAGATTAAATCATTATTAAATTCTAATTCATCCAAGTTGTGCTTACGTTTCGGAGCCGAAATGCTTTTTACTCGAGACGGAGCTTGATTTTGGTGTTGGTTACTACAATGGGGCGACTGCTGTGTGACCTCCGTAACGCTTTTCACTCTAAAACCAGACCAACAGGAACATGGGTGCCCAAAACTGACAAATTTTTTCAGGCTGACTGAACGCTGCCTAATGATTGTTATCTATCGACAACACCAAACGACTTAACGTGCCTTCTGAAGCATGGAGGAGGCGGAGATAGAATATGCCACTAATGGTGACCAATCCAATATGGGTCGAGTCACGTCTCGCCTTCGATTGACACGCGAATTACTCGTGTTACGCGCTCGGTTATAGGTTTTCTTGTTATATCTGCTAAAGGACATTATGTAGGCGTGCTTTAAGTTTATTTTTTTTATTATTGGGATTACTACTACGGAACCCTACATTGAGGTGTGGCTTGACACGGCACTAAACCACTTATTTTAAATTTCTTTATTATCTGTTCCGAGTAGCAAACAATGATTAAACCAGTTAAGTAAAGAAAGAAACAAAGATATTTTATTTTTATGTCTTTGGGATCAAATAAATCTATAACTTATTATCACATATTACAGAATTCTATACTAGCAGCTATTACTAAAAAAAGTGATATTATTTGCACCATATAAATCTCAGAAATCATCTCACCAATATGACCTAATAAATATAGCTGTTTTTTATCCCAATGTATTTGCTCTCTTTTATAATGGAAGCGAAAAACCGAACAGAAAATAATACATCATCATCATTTCAGCCGCAATCAGTCCACTGTTGGACATAGGCCTCTTCCAATGATTTCCAAAATGATCGGCTGGCAGCAGTCTGCATCCAGCGTTTGCCTGCGACCTTTTTCAGGTCATCTGACCATCTGGTCGGTGGATGTCCAACGCTGCGCTTACCGGTACGCGGTCGCCATTCGAGAACCTTTCTGACCCATCGGCCATCGGTTCTCCGCGCTATGTGCCCCGCCCACTGCCACTTCAAAGAACTAATCTGCTGGGCTATGTCGGTGACCTTTGTTCTCCTACGGATCTCTTCATTTCTGATTCGATCTCGTAGGGAAACACCAAGCATCGCTCTCTCCATAGCTCATGATACCTACAAAAAAAGTCATTTCAACCAGTCAGCGCCGTTTTAAAATTCATTATACGTTTGTCTAAAATATATGCCATTTCAAAATTCAATATACGTTCGTTTGTTAAAAAAAAAATGTAGAAACTTGCACTGTCAGTAGTCCCGTATAATCCAACCAGCACCACACTTCTTGAATATTCAAAAGCATTTCAGACATACTTTTGCTGCACTTCTGCACATTTCCCGCTAGAGAAACTTATCTCTTATTTTTATTAGCATTCATATTTGCTTCTTTTAAATTGAATTTTGTTTGTACTTTATCATATAATCTTTTCATTAACTAATTTATGTTGTTTTTGTATTTCTTTATTATAATATTGTATGTTAAATTAAAGAAAAAGTGATATAAACAAATCAAATTTGGGTTAATATCAGCACGCCGTTGAATAGATTTTTAGCATTTTTGCGTGATATCCATAGATAAAGTAACTTTTTATTAAGATGGTGTTACCAAATATTTATGCCCGTCCTATGACTTTTGGCGGAAAGCTGTGAAGAGCAGTACCAAAATTTGTGTTTTTTGAGTGTTTGTGCATAATAATGGTGGATTATTATTCGCAGTGTTCGAAAACAAGTGTAAGTGTTGGGAAGTGATACAGTGTTTGATTTATGTGATTTTCATGCTTATTGCCAAAAGCTCCTAGTGCAGTTTTTCTACCACTTCACCTAGCATGATTCCTCTGACTAGACTTGACTACCGACTAGACTTTTAGACTTGACTAGGACTTGACGAAACCCCACTGTTGGACTAAAGAAGATAGAAAAATTAAGAAGGGCTATAAAGGACTAGTATCCATGGCCGTAAAACCCATTAATAAAAAAAAATGCCTGTCCTATCCATCTATGTGTTTATCAAACATTAAGATGTGTAGGAACTGGAGCCCTATTTTTGAAAAGTATGACTCACGCGAACCCGACGATATGAATAATTTTCGTTTCGTTCGTTATCGAATGATTTTCATTCGTCATAATCGGTGAGTCTAGCGCTTTTTAATCAACTCACCTATAGGGCTCTATTTTAAACATCGATAGTAACTCATGCATTTTCATATACTCCTCGGTAGCCCTCACCTTGCAGAAAAAAATAAGGTTATATTTTATTAAAAAAAATAACCTGTGATATACCCAAACCACCCAACCTTGAAGGACACAATTAATACAAAATGTATGCAATAGCATAAGTATTGACTTACGACACTAACGATGAACAAACATAACCTAAAATTGTATAGATGGAGTTGTTTGAGTTGTATGTAATTAGTTATTTGCAAATTCGCAATATTCCGTCGAAATAGAACTCATATTTGCTATATCCAGGATACCAAGAGACTTGACTGAAACGAATAAATATATGTATACTACAAAATTCAATATTCATCAAACCGATATTGGGTACGAAATGCAAAGTGTACAGAAACAGACCTCTCCAGTAAGTTTAAGTTTCTCCTCAACCACGATATTTAATTATTGTAATCCAGAATGTTCACACAGATGTTAACAACTGTGTTGACATTCTGGATGGAATTTTTTTGTTACGTAACTGATGAGTTTTGCGATAATATTAAGCGGACTGTATGACGATAAAACTTGTAATTCTCGTGATCATGCAAAACCCTGGGATTTTAACAGATCATAAAAGAGAGACAAATTGCTGTGCAACTTACGTGACAATCCGGTGGATGAGGCCTGCGTCTGATGTTGGCTAATTACCTACAGGCTCCGCACAGAGCTGGTACCAGGTGCACTTTACCTAAGGATTTAGCTAGACGCACAACAATTGGACAGCAATAGGTTTAATTGGATTTAAATTGATATTTTATAAAATTAATAATTTAAGAGGTTTCTTGACGCATTGCCTCTGTTCTCACGACAAATTCCAAAAAGCGAACACTTTCGCACGATAAAGCGTCTACCCACCACAACGACAATTTTTGACTCGACACAGAGTTGCCATTATAAGAAATTCTAACAGGACAACCTGTGTTGCAATTAATAATGTAGTAATTTCTACTAATTCTTAAAATATATTTAGCAATATTGAACATTCCGCTCACCTAAATGCGACGGCATGCTCCTAAATGCCGAGATATTTACGACAACGATAACGATAAATACTTAAAACTACGAGAAAATGCTTATAGAAGCAGTATATAAACTATCAACAAAACGACAACTAAACTACAGAGCTTTGTTTTAACAAGAGCTATGTGAACGACAAATTTTATATTCGACAAAAACTAAGAGTCATTTGCCACTGGCAAAGGACAAATTTTAACGATAGGTCTTTTGTACTGCCCGACGGCAGTCTTTACCGTAACTACGCGACAAATCCCGTCTGCACCAGGATGCAGAGCAACGATACGACCTAATGGCCACTTCAGTGGATCAAAATTTTCATTAACAACAAGCACCATTGTTCCAATGGTAGGATTATGATGTGTTCTGTTCCATTTTGCTCTCTGCTGTAGTGTATGTATATATTCACTTTGCCATCGGTACCAGAAGGACTGATGGATTTTTTGAATAAGTTTCCAACGTTGATGAACGCTAACACTTAAATTTATGAGCTTGTCCTCGGGCATAATCGAAAGAGGTTCCAACGTGAGGAAATGTCCCGGAGTTAAAGCTGAAAGATCATTAGCATCCGAACTAAGAGGCGTTAGCGGTCGCGAATTCAACATCGCCTCTACCTGAGTCAACACTGTATAAAATTCCTCGAATGTTAAACGCTGTGTACCTATAGCACGAGCGATATGTGTCTTTACTGACTTGATTCCGGCTTCTGCAAGGCCATTAAAATGGGGGCTTCCAGGAGGACTGAATGAGAACCTAATCTCCTGGGATTCCGCGGCCTTTTTCATAAGAGAACCAAGATAGTTACTAGCACCGATAAAATTTCTGCCTTGGTCGGAGATAAGATGGCTGCATCGACCACGGCGAGCGATAAAACGGCGCAAAGAGGCGAGAAAAGCTTCAGTTGACAATTCGGAAGCGAGCTCTATGTGTATAGCTTTGGTAGAGGTACACACGAAAACACAAATATAACTTTTAAAGGTTTTGGCACCACGACCACGACCGAGAGCTATACTGAACGGTCCACCGTAATCGACGACTGCATTCGAAAAACATTTAAGTTGATTAACTCGGTACGATGGATAGTTTCCCATAAATGGAGCAGGGGCAAGTTGAGGACGAGCACGAAAACATTTAACGCAACTAGAAATTACCGAACGAATAGCACGCTTACACGACAGTATCCAGAAGTTTTGTGCAAGAAGATTCTGAAGAGTTTGCGCACCAGGATGCATGAATCGACTATGATATTCCTGAATTATCAAAGAAGTGAGGCGATGAGAGCGGGGTAATAAAAGCGGGTGTTTTGCGCCAAAACAAATTTTGGCATTAGCAAGGCGACCGCCCACCCTGAGAAGACCCGCTTTATCAACGAAAGGTGATAATTTGCGAAGACTCTTTGGAAGAGAATTTAAAGATCCCTTTTTCAGGAGCTCCAATTCCGACGAAAACACACTCTCTTGCACAAACTTAACTAAAAAATTAAGCGAACTTTCAATCTCAGAAGGCTGTAATGACCCGACGACACGATTTTCGACAATATTGTGTTTACAATTATTTGCAAACCGAAAGCAATAGGCTAAGACACGTTGAAGTGTCTTAAACGAAGAGAACCGTTTCAAAAGGTTTTCGACAAAATCATCATTACTAGATGATACGAGAACGACAATTTTTTGTTCTTCATGAACAAAATCTTTATTTAAGACTAAATTTGATTTGGGCCAAGTTTCACTACGATTCTTAAGCCAAGTAGGTCCGTTCCACCAGCAACTTTGGTTCACCAAGTCGCTAGGTAGTAACCCACGAGACCCGCAGTCTGCAGGATTGTCAGCAGTTCTGACATGACGCCAAGAGTCAGGAGGCACTATCTCTTGAATGTGATTCACACGATTGGCCACGAACGTTTTCCATTTTGACGGACACGATTTTATCCAGGTCAACGCCACAGTTGAATCCGACCATGCGAATATCTCACTTATCAAGTGAAAGTGCTTTAAAGCCTCCACGACTGACGCTATCAAATCCGACAGTAGAACTGCTGCAACCAACTCAAGGCGCGGTATCGACAGTTTACGCAGTGGTGCAACTTTAGACTTGGCACAAACCAATTAAAATATCCCCTTTTTTACTCAACAAACGAAAATAGACTACCGCACAAAAGCCGCGCTCCGACGCATCACAAAATCCATGAAGTTGTAACACGTCAAATTCTTCGATCATACGACGAGGGATAGCTACAGAACTCAATGACGGCAGTTGGGCTTTTAGTTCCTGCCACTCAAGTCCAATGCTTTCCGGAACGTCATCATCCCAGGAAACACCGGAAGTCCACAGCAACTGCATTAGGTACTTAGCGAAAAAAGTTACAGGCGAAAGAAAACCCAACGGATCGAAGATTCTGGCTATCTCAGAAAGAATGGTGCGCTTTGTGCAACGCCCGTGATGAGTACTAGTTACGAGAAAACGAAAAGAATCTGATTGCGGTTGCCATAGCAATCCCAATATCTTAAGAGATATATCCGACATTTCATCAAAATTAATAAAATCCTGTGAGTACAGGTCAGAGGATGGAAGGTTTTCTAGAAAATCACTGCTGTTGGAAGTCCACTTTCTCAGATGGAAACCACCAGACGACTGAGTCGCGCAGTATGCCATGATGAGGGATGTAATAGAACTGACCCTCGCTAGTAGGAGGAGGATCCACTGCTTCTAAGTGACCACGATACTCATAATCATCCATAAATTCGACATAAGACCTTTTGAACTCAGGATTGCAATTTATTTTACGTTCCAACGATAAAAATCTCTTAAGAGCGATTTCACGAGAATTGAAAAAGGTAGGTTTATTCGCAGGATCGACAAAAGGTAAAGGTACCACGAATCTACCTTCTTCATTGCGAGAGTAATTTGATCGGTAATAATCTTCGCAACGTTGGTCCTCCTTTGACAAGAAAGGTTTAATCGGAGAACTAACATTCTCTAATTCCCAAAATTTCTTAAGGGAATCATCAAGCGACAAGGTTTGCGAAAGATTCGATACGAAAAAACAATGTTTTTTATTATTACGACAAGAGACGACAGAGTTTGAAGTGAGTTGACTTGCGTCACACTCACCCATAACGATCCATCCGAAGACGGTATTCAATGCTATAGGTTGTCCAGGCTCCCCTCGCTGCAAGCCAGGTAACAACGACGACGCGAAAATATCTGCATTAAGCAGCATGTCCACTGGCGCTGGGCGAGCAAAGTCAGGATCAGCAAGCGACAAATTCTTTATGTGAGACCACCTCGAAGAATCGACAAGTTGGGTAGGTTGATCAGCACATATCGACGACAAAACGAGAGATTCGAATTTAAAATTCGACGACAAAGTTGTTTTACCAAACGGCTTGATTTCACACAATAGTGAGCCAAACGGTTGAGCAACAGAATTGCCAATACCATGAACGGCATGTTGGCCACGACAAATGTTAAACCCTAGCATATTTGCACAGGATTCCGAGACGAAATTACAGCTGCTTGCACAATCAAGGAGTGCACGCACAGGTTGGAAGTTACCAGAACTATCCCTAATTAAAATTTTTGCAGTCGAAAACAAAATAGTACTTTCACAATTTAATGAAGTTAACACCGTGTTACTGTTACTGCTGCCTACATTACCACTAGGTAGAGTGTTACCAGTTTCAGTGGGTGCAAGCGGTTTTATGTTCTTAGTGAAATGTAATAAAGTGTGATGTGAACAATTACACACACTACAACGAGAAGCACGACAAACTTTCACTTTATGAGAATTAGAAAAACATAAGATGCATAGACCGTTTTCTTTTACAAACTTAAAGCGATCAAAATTATTAAGTTTTAAAAATTTACTACAACTGGTAAGACCGTGTCGTTCAGTACAAAAGACACACGAGGGATTCGAAACAACAAATGCTGCCTTATTTTTAGCCAATGGTTTAATATTCATCGGCTTGACGCTTGAATTTTCTAAAGCTTTGCTTCGTTTATCAATAAAATTCTTCAAATCATCAAACTTCGGAACATCGATATTTGAAGTCAATTGTAATTCAAATGCTTCACGAGTAGATACATCCAATTTTGACCATAACAAATAATACAGCATGAAATTCTGATCAGGAAGGCCAAATTTCGACAAAATATTTAAATTCTCATTAAATGTTCGGAACACTCTTTCTAAATCATTTTTATTTTTGACCGATTCACAATGCAACATTTTTTCATAATATAAAACTGCTATTTGTCTTTTACGATTGTAATAATTCCCTAACGTTTCGTAAGCATGAATATAGTTGTCGCTAAATAAAGGAAAGCTTTTAATTAACTCATAAGCGGAACCTTGCACACTAGTCAAAAGGTAATGCAACTTTTCAACATCACTGATTGAGTTCCGATTATGAATCAACGAGTCGAAAAGCTCCTTGAATGACACCCAGTTTTCCAATTTTCCATCGAAAGGTTTTATAGAAATTTTAGGTAATTTAGCCATGCTTTCAAAAACTGCAGGTTTACTCTCGGTTTGTTTGCATTGTGCATCAAGTCTTAACCTATTTTTTACAGATTTCAGACGATTCTCAAATTCTCTGGTAACCTCATATTCCTCGAGACGTTGCGCCCGTGTTAGTGGCCTCAGGATTCGTAATTGTGCATCATGGAAATCTTTTTCTATGTCTTTAAAGTCGGACTCCGTATACCCTAACAAGTCCGAACTTTCAATATATTCCAGACGCATAACACAGTAATCCCGCGCGACACGAAAGGCATCCACTCTTACGGGTTCATTATCACTA
Organism: Euzophera pinguis; assembly: GCA_947363495.1. NCBI lineage: Eukaryota > Metazoa > Arthropoda > Insecta > Lepidoptera > Pyralidae > Euzophera > Euzophera pinguis. The sequence goes on from OX376169.1 coordinate 5,207,799, forward strand.
CCTGATTCACTCATTTTGTTTCAAAGATAAACTAAACCAACGAAAAATTCTTGTAAAACAAAACAGTGATACGATATGTAGGTAGGTACGATACGAAAAATGTAAACAAACAACACGAACTGACATCTATCAAAACGTCATTCAAAATTGAAGTTGACGTTTTGACTTTGACAGATAGTTGTGATGTTTACGTGATTGAAGCTAATGTAACTCCTAGGTGTACCATGCGACTTTAATTCCTACGGCACCTAGAGGTTATATAATCTATAGTACGGAAGTTGTACTGCCAACACAACGACAACGAAAAAGCGACAAAAAGATGGCGTCGTACAACCACCGTACCAAGAACACGACAAAATATGAACAAAGGCAAATAATCAAGTACCTTCAATAAAATAAAAAAAATACAAAATTTTGCAAAATCACGTAAAATTACTCAAAAAAACTCGCGAAAAAAGGCACTTTCCACTAAAATCCGGCCGATGGACCAAAAATGATGAGTTTTGCGATAATATTAAGCGGACTGTATGACGATAAAACTTGTAATTCTCGTGATCATGCAAAACCCTGGGATTTTAACAGATCATAAAAGAGAGACAAATTGCTGTGCAACTTACGTGACAATCCGGTGGATGAGGCCTGCGTCTGATGTTGGCTAATTACCTACAGGCTCCGCACAGAGCTGGTACCAGGTGCACTTTACCTAAGGATTTAGCTAGACGCACAACAATTGGACAGCAATAGGTTTAATTGGATTTAAATTGATATTTTATAAAATTAATAATTTAAGAGGTTTCTTGACGCATTGCCTCTGTTCTCACGACAAATTCCAAAAAGCGAACACTTTCGCACGATAAAGCGTCTACCCACCACAACGACAATTTTTGACTCGACACAGAGTTGCCATTATAAGAAATTCTAACAGGACAACCTGTGTTGCAATTAATAATGTAGTAATTTCTACTAATTCTTAAAATATATTTAGCAATATTGAACAGTAACTTTCTAGAAATGTCTAAATCTAATTCCGACATCAAACAATTTCACGAAGTTGATTCAATTGACTGTTGCTAATTCTGTAGTGCTATTTTTAAAAAGTGTGACTCGACATCGAAAAATTTTCGTTCGACATTGAATCGGTAAGTTAAATGATTTTCATTCGACATACGAGTCATGCATTTCAAAAATAGTTTTAAATAAAACATTTTCTGCTTAGTTGTTTGTTTTGGTTTATAATAATTACAACAGCGAGACAATTGTATCAATTATAATATTAACTATATTATAATTGATACAATTTTTCATTAATTGTATGGCTGGAAATAAAACTTCTTATTACATTCTATTAGAACATTAACAATATTTTTTTTTAATTTTGTCGATTTCTGTAATATAGGACAAATTGTCTTTGATTATTATCAACAAACTAATTGCCTATCTATTTTTGTGAGGTAGTTAAAAATTTACAGGATAAAAATGAAATTGTTACATAGGTGTTTCCCGCACAGTAGCAAAAATAATAATTTGTGAGCTTTATAAATAAACTTCCTATCGCAGCCCCTTGAGAGTATTTCTTGAAAAGTAGCGATATGGCGGTAGCGAAATAGTTTTATTTAATGTGTAACAATGTTTAAAAAAAATTGATGTCGTTTTGTGAAAACATGTTCTAATTAATATTTTTTAATTAATAGCAAACAGCAAGCGGAGAAACGAAAAGAATAAAAGTGATAGTGAAGACGGAGATGAACAATGGCCCAACCCTGGGTCAGTAGGTGGGTTCGAGCCTCCAGCCATATTCCAGGAAGCCCCGAAGTCACAATCACTGGTCAGGAATGAGGTGAGAATTAGATTTGTATATATAAAAGGTTCCTGGAAGAGATTGCCTAGCAATAAGTCCGTCTTTGTTTTACTACTTCTCATTTTAGCACTTTCCCGGTTGCATCCCCTCCAGCCATATTCTAGAAAGCCCCTAAATCACAATTACTGGTCGGGAATGAGGTAAGATAAGAATTAGAAATGTATAGAAAGGTTTGAAAATATCATATATTTTAGACCATCAGAATGTAGCGGACCCTGAGCTCCAAAACAATCAGTAAAATGATGAGAGCTGAGATATTCATTTGGTATATGTAGTGATAATCATAGGTGATATGATAATAGAAAGGAGTACCAAAAAGGTCTGCTCCCCGCATAGGTTTTCCGCGGATGCGACTTTTTATGAGCCTTTTGAACATTGAGCAAGGAACGGTTTTTCGTGCGGTTCCGATATCCTTTGCTTATAAACAACTAGCTGTTTTCCGCAGCTCTGCCTGCGTCAAAAAGTAGCCTATGTTTGACCCTCGGTTTTCAACTATATTCATACCAAATTTCATCAAAATTCGTTCAGCGGTTTGGCCGTGAAAGCGTAACAGACAGACAGACAGAAAGACAGAAAAACAGACAGACAGACAGACTTTCGCATTTATAATATTAGTATGGAAGTATGGATAGTATGGATTATTAGGTAAATAAAAGTGTTTTTTTTTTAAATGTATGAACAATCCATACTAATATTATAAATGCGAAAGTCTGTCTGTCTGTCTGTCTGTTAGCTTTCACGGCCAAACCGCTGAAGGGATTTTGATGAAATTTGGTATGAATATAGTTGAAGACCCGGGGTCAAACATAGGCTACTTTTGGATGCAGGCGGAGCTGCGGGAAATAGCTAGTAATTAAATACATGTGAAATTTTGTTTTAATGTTGACTGGTCTTCCTATCATAGCTATTTATTCACAAATCAAACTGTTTTAGTTCAGTCAATGTCTGAATGGCTTGTCTTATTATTCATTTATCTCCTTAATATACACACTTCTGAGATCTTAGAATACTATTTTTATTTATTTTTCTACAAAATTTTACACAGTGAATGAAACAGAATACAAAACAGAACAGAACATTAGCACAAGGGTGCTGCTTAATTCTAAAGAAATATCTTCCAGGCCCAAGAAAGGAAACGATATTTTTTAATTAAAATTACAATAGTTTGATTACTAAAGTACAAACTTAATGGCGGTTTCAAAACTGCCATTATGAATGAAACATACTAAAGTACAAACTTAATGGCGGTTTCAAAACTGCCATTATGAATGAAACATCAGGAGAGTTTCCTTTCGGTTGGATTTTTCCACTCGTTAAAAGTTTTTTTCGTATTATGATGAAAATGGCCGCGATTAGCCAAAAGCGAGATAACCGAGATATTACGAGTACCACATTCAACATTTTAACCTTTCTTATTTTATCATTTCTTTTGTAGCTGAGTAAATTTCAGTTAAAGAATAGAGCTTTATATTTTATTTCTTTAAGGGATTAACAGTCTCGATTCAATTTCTATGAATATTTATATTTATATTATATATTTGGAAATGCAGTTGTTTGGTAGAATACGCCTGCTACCGGTAGAATTAAGCAGCTAATTCAAAAGTCAAAATCATAAAATCGTTCTACTCAGGCAGGGTCGCCATGTAATGTAGGAGAGGTGTTGAAACAACGGATGATTAGTGAAGACTAACTTTATTTATTATGTAAACATACAAGAACAATTTATACTTAACAACTAACTTGACTGGTAGAGAATACTCTAAGCATTAAGTCCGACAATTGTTACAAGTGTGTATACTTTATGGAACAATAAAGGTTTAGTAAATAAATCAATATACTTATGCTATTACTACACTACAACGTCCAAGTGCCATCAAGGGAAAGATTATACAGCATAGATAGTAGTAGATACAGCAAGTCGAGAAGGCATTAGCAACCTGTGGGCTTTGCTACGAGTACCATGCCCGTAGAAATATATGATGTATTTCAGCTAGGCATAGAATCAACAATTGAATTCTTGAATGAAACTGAAAATCAATAAAGGCCTTCCTTTGACGCACTTCCGAATTCTTTGTCAATAGGTCAGGTGTCCTATTTTTGAAATGTACGAGTCACGCAACACCGGCGAGTCGAATGATTTTGGTTCTATATCAAACGAATTTCATTCGACATATATGTCATACATTACAAAAATAGGGCTCCATGTTGTGTTTAATATTCCGTGCTAGATACGTGAGTCAATGACGTTTCATTTCTTGTTTCACAAGCCGTGATAATTGTATAACCTAGAGTACATTACTAGAAAAATGTATAATCTCTTGGCTGTACCTTTTAAATAAGATGATGAAATAAACAACCTCTTCAGCATTGTTAAATATCTATATTTAGTTAAGTAAACATGGATTTTATCTCTTAATTTTTTTTCAGATATCCCCTAGTGGAGGTTCATACAATCGAACGGCGCACGGTGGAAGAAGGCGAAGAAATTAAAATATTCCTTAATGAAGAAATAACCACAAAACTTTTGTTTATATTACTGAAAAGCTTTTTCATTGATTCAATAATTTTACAAAAAAAAGAAACACTTTCTAACAACGCGCGAGTGGCATCCTCAAATTCTCACAAGAGACTATTGCTGACATCTTAATTAGACCATAATTATGTTGGAAGACCTGTTCTTTAAAGAAAATAATTACTGAATAAAAATAATCATGAATAATAACCAAACCTACGAATATAATTTCATACAGTTTTGAATCTTAGCGGACCCTGAGCTCCGAGGCAAATAGCTGAGGACGCAACCGGGAGCGCTTAAATGATAGAGAAGCTATTTGTATAATAGAATTTTTAACGCAGGGATTTTATTATATACTAGGAAGTAACGCGTCCACAGAAAGAGCATTTCCATGTCGTGAATTGACAGTATTCTACTTGCAAGCAAGAAAACAGGATCTTTGAATAACTTCTGTGTATAAATTATTGAATGCAAAGTGAATTTGAGTAATATGAAAATTAAAGTTTCTTTCATTTTTGTTATATTAAGTATGGAATTTGATTAAAAATGTAAATAATTATTGTTCAGTGTCATATATATTTTTTTTAATTTTTAAAATCCACTTACATACTTTTTCTTTAAATGATTTTATGAAGATGATCAAAACTTTGTACAAGCTACTCGTATTGTACTATTTAGTACGAATACTAAGTATTTATTTTTGTGAATTTGGCAATTTCCACATCATCTATGTTAAAAAGGTGTTTTAAGGGTTTATATAGGTATACATTATGAGGCACTCAGAAAACTTAATTTTCTACTAAATTTCCCTGTAGATGAGGAAATGAAACCGGAATTTTCCTTAGACGATCTTTTTTGCAAGTTACTTCACTTTACATTACAGATAATGGACACAAAGATACAAGAATGGGCGCAAAATATTATGACAGTCATTTACACAAAAATGAATTTTTAAATGCCACGAGTAAACCCCAATAGGTAGGTACTTTTTATATCTACTGCATAATATGAAGGGGAATTAAATTAAACACAATAGTTATTCTTACGCTTACTTTTGGTAGATTTTCTAAACACCACATGATGGTTGACTGGCAGAAAAAGCCCACGGCTTTAAGTCTGCCATTTACATGGTTTGTAATAAAGTTCAACCCCCCCTTAATTATAAAAAATTCAAGTCTGTTTAGCCTATTTTAATTAAAAATATGTTCCGTCTCGTTTTTGACGTCAATTAATTAATAATACTTAGAGAAAGTGACTTTATATATTTTAGTTAAACTAGGCTTAACGAACGTTCGTTATCTTTTATGAATAAGGCAGTTAATATGTTATGTATTATTGTTTGGTGAATGAACAATTTTTATCGTAAATGTTAGAACGAATCAGAGTGAAACGCATATTTTGATTGGATTTACCCTGATCAAAATATTTCCGAAGGACGGAATTATAATGAACGATTAATATTCAGTTAATTTATTTTTTAATTAAAATTCATCTACAACATTCTTCGTCAAAATATTTACAGTAAATTAATGTTTTGGAATTAATTAAAATATGATTAATATGATGATGATAAGGGTGTAAATATTGAGTGCTACGACGTACATTTGATAACAATTACGGCCATTTATAAAAATTTCATACGTTGATAAAGACTCCTATTATATACTTTGTTAAATTCGACTCCAATTATGAACCTATTTACATATTTATATTATATTGATATTATATTATATTGATTTTTTACAAGTGCGATATTATACTTGAAAGAAGAAATAACACGTAGGTAAATAAAATAGATCCGTGATAGAGCTGATTGAGAATTAGTATGATTATTTTTCAACTTTATTACAAAGTATGTAAATGGCGGACTTATAGTCACTATTATATAACTGATGATTCTTAACTTATTTTCTGTTGCGTTTACAAATAGTTTAAAATAGCCGCAATCTGCACTTCTCTTACAATATCTCTAGAGATAAGTTCTTATGGTGTAAAACTAATTAACTCTTTCGATACTGACAGTTTTCATTTCGTTTCATATGAGTTTCACCATGTCCTGATTTATTTATATATGAGGATAATTCATATTATGTTGTAGGTTTATTATTTGACCTTTTATTATTTGACACACAAATAAACAAGGTGCTTGTTCAGTCTCGCGCCTTTCTTGTTGCATCCTCAGCTGGTAGTTTCGGCCAGGTTTCCTACTATTACGTCTCCACTTAGTTTTGTTCTTCAGCATTCTTGGTACTTACTTCATACATTAGCACCGTATATTTTGCTTTACGACGTTAAGTTTTTTCTGGGTTTACCTACCTGCACAATTAGGTATCGAAGTGAATCGTACGTTTCTAAAATGAATTTAAATCATAACTATCCTTTTTGTCCACGGTAAAGATTTGCAAAATATTTGAAAAGTAACGCTGCTGGCCGTCTGAAAAATAGAATAATGTTCAGTCTGAAAAAAAACAAATACACATCTTTCATCTTGTTTCTAATGGGCTGGTTTTCAGTCAAAAAGTACTTCTGCTTTGTATCATAAGCTTAGGATGTATTTGGAAATCATAGTTGGATAAAGACCTCTAAATTCTGTTAACAAATGATTCAATTTCAGGAATTCCATTATTGGCACTGATATGCATTACTGTGATTGTCACATCCCATTTATTCGCGGAAACTGAATGAAGGCTGGTCTTCATGACTTTGTATTTAGTATGTATCCAATAATAACTTCGATGTTCTGTTTATGTTAAACCTATCGGTAAAATTCAACAAAAATAATATTATCATAGTCAGAAATCCTTATTATAGCAGATGTACTATTCTAGGCCAACAGTCTTGTTTTAATTCCAAACTCCATTACCAAAGCTCATACACAATTTTCATACATTATGCCGTTTCTGATTTTAGTTTAAGTTCTCACTACCGGTTTAGGCTTGGCAAGTTTTTGCCAATTTACGGTGCATACGTGTTTACGTTTATTATAGTTAATTATTTGTATGTATATATTGTAATTTTAAAGGAAGAGCTGATACCTGATATTACCACTCGATAACTGGTATAACAAAAGGAAGTTACTTACAGAAAATGCGAAAAAGAAGTAATTTCATTTATTGTCCATCAAATTCAGTAAGTTACACACATGATACATGGTTGAAATTAAATATTAACAACATACACTCATAGAATAATCAAAGTGAATATAAATGACATTAACGGATTAACATCTTTTCTCAACAAACAAAGCTTTCTAATATATTTTTACAGCTCGAGTGATATAAATCCAAATAAATTATATGACAAAGTGCACTGATATTATAATTGTTTTCAAATGTTATAGAACATTTACTATGACGTATACTAACAAAATCCATACTAATATTATAAATGCGAAAGTCTGTTTGTATGTCTTTCTGTCTGTCCGTTACGCTTTCACGGTCAAACCGCTGAACGGATTTTAATGACATTTGGTATGAATATATTTGAAGACCCGGGGTCAAACAAAGGCTACTTTTTGACGCAGGCGGAGCTGCGAAAAACAGCTAGTTATAAATAATTTTTAACAAAGATTTCAGTTTTCATATAAAAAAACACAAGTAATGTAACGTAATATCAGACGCCATCTCCATCGGCTGGAGCGACAGTAGTCGTAGTTGTTGTAGGCACAGTTGTTGTTGTCGGCTCAACTGTTGTTGTAGTCGGTACTGCTGTTGTTGTCGGCACTACTGTCGTTGTTGTCGGTACTACTATTGTTGTTGTCGGTACTACTGTTGTTGTTGGCGCAGCTGTAGTTGTAGTCGTCTGGTTGAAACACGATGGATCAAGACCTTTGCAAATGATGCAGATTAACTGTAAAAATAAATAACATTACTTTGTATTACTTTGAACAGAATGAAATTTATTTTACCGTTTTCATGATTGTGAAGGGGATAAAATTTTTCCTGTTGATAGGTATGTAGTAAAATAATTAGGATCGTATGAACCCAAGAACTTCTAAAATGTTAGAAGCTTCAGCATAATGCTATTTTAATCAAATGTGTAGTGTTAGAAAATTTTATTTTAGATATTTAAATCTACAATAAATGTTCAATGCCTTAATTTTCTTATAATATTTTCAAGACATTTCAAAGTTTTTAATCCGATTACTCAGAAAAGGGTTTCAGCAAAAACCTAATTAGGTATCGTTAATTACGTCGGAAACAAATACTGTTTGAATTCTACAGTAAAACATTTCTAAAGTAAATTTATTAATTAGGGTTATTTATTGTAATTGTTCATTCGAGATTAGATAGACAAAGTTGCCACCCTTCTTTACAAGGGTTGTTATAAGGTCATGACTGCTGCTCATTTTTTACTGTGAAAAAACTTACTCCGACCTATGTGGCGTAATACCATCGAGATATATGTACTAACATACTAGAGAAGCTACGTAGAACATTTGCATTGTTCCATTTTTGATAATTTATCATTTTAGCCGCTGCAGCGCTGAAACAATAATACACCTCAAAATATCATTCAAAAATGCAGCGCTACATTTGCTACAAACGTGTATTTTTTTCAAAGATGGCTTCCCTAATAGATAATGGCAGGTATGGTACAGAATGTACAATGTAGGTATTTTACCTATGTGGTTCCAAAATAATAAAAAAAGACAAATTGCTTTTTGTGATTATTTTTATTCGTTTCCTTTAATAATTAAACGATGTGAGTTTAGTTATCTTTTGTCTATTTGACGTGGTGTAAGTTGTTTTTGCAAATCTTAGACCATTTTTGTCTGGAGTTTATTAAGATTTATCAGTAACTGGCAATTTATTTTCTATTCATCGTGGTTAAATAACAATCTCTTATTTACAAATCAAACTACATGCATTTAATGGTATATTTTAAAATTACGCTGCCTACGCCTATATAGTTTATAATTAACTCGTTTTCTAAGTTACCGAAATACATTAAACCCTCTATTTATAGTAACTACTAAACCGATTTTGATGAATACACATATGCGGGGGAAAACATTAATGAAATATGGTTCTTAAAAAAACACAAAAATGTACAATTTGAATTTGGGTTATAAGTACCTATATTAGGAACATGTTACTTAACATTAATATTCACTTAACATTTATTACATTAAAACAGATAATCATACTCTTGGCATTATGTCAGTTAAACTAATCTACCTACGACCTACATACATTTTACTGCGAATTAGTTAGTCTATGACGAATGATTTAAAATGGCGCGCGGCAATTATATTTGTCGTATTTACATTTAAAACAGTGAAATTAGATTACTTACCGATGAAAAGTTATTCCTTTGCACTTTGCCGTGTTCCTTGAATTATTGCTACAATACCTCAACACACACCAAGGCATTTTTAAAGATTTCCACAGTGTTTTTGATTTTTATTATCTGAAGCACAAGGCTCGAAACAACTAGCTAGCGACTAAGTGAGTTGCAGCGCGTTAGCCGCAATTGAACTGGACAAAGTAAGGAAGTGCGGTGTATTGAGAGTACGTTAGTACATAAATCTCGATGCGTCATACGTACCCGCTACTCAGGAGGACCCGGGTTATATCAATGGACGGGTCAAGAAGGATGGGTCTCGGGTGATTACCTATAAATGTCAGTCTGTCTGTTTGTTACGCTTTTACGTCTAAACCGATTTTGATGAAACTTAGTACGGATAATAATATAGTTGAAGACCCGGGGTCAAATATAGGCTACGTTGACGCGGGCAGAGCCGCGGGGTACAGACCGGGGATCGAACCGGGTCCTCCTGAGTAGTAGCCAGGCATCTTAACTATTACGCGCCAGAATAGAGGTTGTTACTTGATTTTCAAATACTTATTGTTATTTTACCCAAACATCTTTCACAAACACGAATTTGCGTAACATTGTTAAACTAGGTTTGGGAAACAGGAAGTTATTCTAACTTTAGTGGGAATATCACAAATGTCACAATAGAAAGAATGTGTATTGTCGATCTGTATGGCACCTTGGGAGTACGAATTGGGGGAATGCCAGTTTCAGTCACAAAATGTACTTTTATGAAGTGAAGTTTCAAATGTTTGATAGTTATTTTATATTAGGTTGGGGAAAAAGTCTTTTTGCATATAGTATGTATGAACTTGGAATGAAATCTCTTTGGCTATACTATTTGTATCTGGTTGGTTTTGGTATCATTAAAATTTTGAATTTTAAAGAAAATAATTCCAAATTCATTGTGTGATTTTGATTTGTTTTTCTTACTGTCAAGTTGAGTGAATCTAATGAAGAAATTCGATACATTTAAAAATTTTACTACAAAAGAGGTAAAAATGCAACGCAAGCTGCGAAAAAAAATTGCCAAATTCATTGTGTGATTTTGGTTTGTTTTTCTTACTGTCAAGATGAGTGAATCTAATGAAGAAATTCGATACATTTTAAAATTTTACTACAATCAAGGTAAAAATGAAGCGCAAACAGCGAAAAAAAATTGCGATGTTTATTGACCTAGTGCAGTGTCTGTGAGAGTAGCACAAATTTGGTTTAAGCGTTTTCAATCCGGAAATTTTGATGTCAAAGTTGCACGTCGTTCTGGTCCCCCTATTACGGATAAAACTGATGCCATTTTTGAAAAAGTGGACCAAGATCGGCATATCAGTAGTTACGACGTAGCTGAAGAACTGGGAATTGACCACTAAACAGTTTTGGAGCATTTGAAAAAAACTGGGTACACAAAAAGTTTGATATTTGGGTACCTCACGAGCTCACTGAAAGAAACCTAATGAACCGTGTACATGGAGTAATTACAAAGAGGAGATGCCGTAATAAGCGTTTTGTAAGAAAGCGTTTATGAGGCTACACGGGGCGGAAGGCAGACGTGCGGGGTGCTCGGTTTCGGCCGTGGCTCCAATCATAGAGCACGAGCATTGACAAGCTCCGCCCACTGCAGTGTAGGCGAGGCGCCAATGAGCACGTCACTGCGCCATTATAAACGGCATCTCCTCTTTGTAATTACTCCATGACCGTGTACTCATTTGTGATTCTGTATTACGACGTAATGAAACCGAACCATTTTTTAAAAAGCTGATAACTAGTGGATCACGTGCGACAAGAACGTGCGAAAAAGGTCGTGGTCAAAAGGCGGGTCAGGCTTCACAGACTGTGGCGAAACCCGGGTAAACTCGCAACAAGGTTATGCTATGTGTGTGTGGTGGGAATGGAAGGTCATTCATTATAAGCTGTTACCACCAGGCAGAACCATCGATTCTAAACTCTACTGCGAACAACTGATGAGACTAAAGCAAGAAGTTGAAAGAAAGCGGCCGGAATTAATCAACAAAAAGGGTGTGGTTTTTTTCATCACGTCACACATCTTTAGCCACTCAGCAAAAATTAAGAGAGTTTGACTGAGAGGTGTTAATACATCCGCCGTATAGTCCTGACCTTGCATCTTCAGATTTCCACCTGTTTCGGTCTCTTCAGAATTCTTTAGGTAGTGTCATCACGAGAGGACTGCCAAAACCACTTGTCGCGGTATTCAGAAGCCTCAAAATTTCTATAGTAATGGGATCATTTCTCTACTTACAAGATGGCAAAAAGTAATCGAACAAAATGGCACCTTTAATTAAATACAAATAAACTAAAAAAAATAAATGTTTTAAATTTTCTTAAAAAATGCAAAGAAACTTTTTCCCCAATCTATTATTTTTATTTATTTAATACCACATTCAGTATACAGATTAGGTAATTAACTTAAGCTATGGTACCTAAAATAGAAGTGGTTTGTCCAGGTGCCGCACATTCACCAAGTGATTAACTTACAAGAATTATATGTGACATTTAGGCAATACGCTATTCCGCTATTTGTTAGCCAAATGTAGATAAACATAGGCCCAGATTCCATGAATGGATGCCGAAATTAATAAAACTCACGCATCATTCTCCTATTTATATATGTATTATATAAGTTTATATAATTTAAGGTAAAGGCTCCTGTTATGGTCATAGTCGAAATGGCTCCAATTATAGTCCTATGATTACGTGGCAAATGAAAAAAAATAAAAAGTGAAAAAGGAGTAATTGTATTACTTTGGTATAATAACTCTTTCTTAAAAAAAGACTATATTACTTCACTTACTTTTTAATAATAGTTTTGTTATTTTTTATTAGTTTCTGTACGATCTTATATTGTTTATATTTAAGAATAAATAATGTTATTCTTAACGTCTGGAAGACCTTTTAGACATAACAACTAATTTAATTACTTTCAGCACGAATCGTTTTTTAACTAAGAAATATAAAATCAAAGTCTTGGCAACAAAGTAGTCTTAGCTGTAATTTTATGTCTCTCAGGGATATACTTAATATTCTCTTTCTAGGAATATCTCCTTAATTACAGTTCTTAACTTCAAGTATTTATGTTGGTTGCTATCCGTAGGTAGGTACTTCATTCTGTTATACTATTGAGGCCACGGATACGACGAATAAATAAATCTAGGAAGTTTGGAGCCTGGGACTGCAAATTACTTGTGTATCTTTTCCCATTTATGATAGAAATGCAAGACTCGGAAATATTTTAGTACTAGCTGTTTTCCCGCAGCTCCGCCTGCGTCTAATAGTAGCCTATGTTTGACCCCTAATCTTCAACTATATTCATATCAAATTTCACCAAAATCCGTTCAGCAGTTTGGCCGTGAAAGCGTAACAGACAGACAGACAGACTGACAGACTTTCTCATTTATAATATTAGTATGGATAGGTTACCTGTCGATTTCCTTAGATATATTACGGTTGTTACTATCCACCATCGAGAATACAAATCGAGATCTTAATCGAATTTATAAAACATCCACAACTCTATAAGTAGTAGGCTATTCATACTGTCTCTTATCGTAAAGCTTTCCCGGTTGCATCCTCATTTGGAGCCCAGGAGTGCGATCTTCGAAAAGTGTTACGCAAAATCGGCGAGATGAATTAATAATTTTTTTTCGATATCGAGCGATTACCTATATCATACATTTCATAAATAGGACTCCAGGGTAGGATTTTATGCGTCCAATTCGTCCAGTTTTCATCCTTGATTGTGAGACTATTACATACGCATATCCTTTAGCGACGTCAAGCATCTTGTCTACTCAAATATATCTAACTAAATGCATATAGTTAGGTAGATATATCTTTATACACGAAGCAATAGTCTAAAAGTAAAAACAAAAACTGAAAACAGACTCCGTGACCACGGCCGTTGTAACACGGTTGAAACAATACAATACAATACAAAATATCTTTATTGCCCACATACAGTAACAAATAATATAACATTTACAAAGACTTCAACATAATATGAGCAAAGGCGGACAACATAATGAGCTAGGCAATCTCTTCCAGTCAACCCCTACGAGGTGAAAGAGAAACAGTTAAGTTAGGGTGGGTACAGCAACAGATATAGTTACAAATTATAAACATACACAAATATTGCATATAAAATAAACATACATAAATAACTTACATAATGTAACATTCATACGTACTGTATGTATATCTAAGCGAAAATAACAGCATTATCAAGTCAAAGTGAGTAGTATTCTTTCAAGCGACTCTTGAAACTGGTTATAGTCTGGTTATGTCAGTGCGAATATCTTCAGGCAAAGCATTCCAGAGATGTGCTGCTTGTACAGTGAAAGATTTAGAGTATGCAGGAGAAGTATGAGTTGGAGTTTTAAGGCGAAGGGCGTTGCTACTACGAGCAGGTCGCTGGTCATCTTGATGGAGAAAGGTGAAGCGCTCTTTAAGATAATAAGGGGACGAAGGAATAAAGAGTATAGTGAACAGGAGCGACAGAATATGATAATTACGACGAAGTCTGATCGGGAGCCACTTGAGTTGCACGTGGAAAGAAGAAACATGATCATACTTGCGTAATCCAAATAAGAATCTAATGCAGAAGTTTTGAAGGCGCTCAACTTAGTGAAACGTCGGAAGTATTATACGCACTTAATCTTGTAATAATGATAAATATGCAGTTATGTAGTTTTGAATTTTATTACCTTACTGATTTTGCCATATCCGAAACCATTGCAGATGTTCTGAATACCAAATTTTAATTCTGAAAGAGAAACATTTAATTTTTTTTTAAAAGATCAGAAGGACTTATTGGGAGTACGCAATGACTTATGACTACATATATAAAGTATAAAAATATTCTAAAACACTTTTGAATATGGTTTGATTCGTAATTGTAGGGTTTATTTTCTATTCCGGCTCTGATTCCCGAAAGTATTAATCACAATAGAGGGCTGTTAAAAGTACATTGTGATTTACAATTGTAAATTGTACAATAAAGTTTTTTACAATTGCATATTGCACAATAAAGTTTAAATAAATGAAAAATGAACTTTACATTCTTCTTTGCCTAAGCGTGTATCCCAGTTGCGTTGCAGTTTACGCTTCAGCACCTTTGGTGTTAGATTTGGCGGGCTTAGAATGGAGCGGCCGCCGCGCCGTTTGACCTCTGTTACCCTTTTTAGAGAGGATCTAGACCGACAGCACAGAATTATTAATAGAACTCCGACAGGCCAACATTGTCAGATTTTTCAGGTAGCTGACGACTGCCATTTATCGATATCAACCCGGCACACCATCACTCATTAAAATAATTGTTTGTATGTGTGTATCAGTGAAAGCAATGGATCGCCGCACTGGATCGTGTGTAAACCAGCCATAACGTGTCTTCCGAAGCACGGAGCAGCTCAAGATGGATGCACGTGCCGCGCTCGACTATCTCGCTCCTCCGGCCATCTCTACTAACCAAACAAATAATTTAAAAAAAACTTACGTGTAACATTTTCAGAAGCGATACTTTGTGAAGAAAATAATGTGAAAACAAAAACGACAATAGTAACAGACGCCATGTTTGATTGAGAGCTGAACAGCGATTGAAATTACTGATTTTTGTGAACAGAAACACCTACGATCATAGGCCTTCATAAGTTTATGCACGTTAGTTTAATATAGAGCTGGCTTTTATGAGTAACACTCGCATGAATGATTATTTTTACTTCGTCAAGTTAAAAATTCATGAAATAAATAAGAACCTACTATATAAATGCTAACAGCCGCACTAAAAGTCGTTAAAATGACAAATAAAGAAATTAAATTCAGAGATTTTCTTTATTTATAGACTCATACAAATATAACTTCTTAGTAAAGATTTAAAATTTTTCACTAAGAGAGATATTATTTTTATATATTCAGTTTAGATAAGTTTCTTAAGTATTCATTGATGATTTTGAGAGCGGCAGTAAGAGTTTATTTGTTCTGGTAAGTCACTTATCTGTAGCTTTAGTTTTCAAGCATACAATTTTACCTACTTTGAAAGGACGCAGGTGGCATGTTTCATGAACACAGTTAATTAAAAAATGTTGAAAGTAATTAATTTTAAAGGACGAAGCGCAATTATTTCTCAATAAAAATATTTGATGTGATTTTGTGAAAATCTTAATTTAAGATATTTTAAGAGTTATTGCGCAATAGATTAGCATTCTTTTACAACGTCCGATCCTCTTAGCGAGACCACCATTTTGTGAGAACTAATACTCCTTCTCCTCTATATGAACAACAACTTTTTACTATTTACTACTTGCTTACTTTAAGAAACCAATATGCACTCCTACTATCATGTTTTTATCCACAGAATTTTCTTCGGTTAGTAAACTTTTACGGGTTTTCTTCTTTAGTTGGCATACAATTTTATTGCTTTAATAGGCATTATGCTCATGTCTGGTTAGAGTTTCAGTATGAGCATCATTAAGTTGAATTTCGCAATGCGGTAAAATTTTTTAAGTTCTTTCAAAAATTATCAAATTACCTTCAATTCACTAGACAAGAATTAATAAATAAAATAATTAAAAAACATGTTGTTGTTTATAAAACGGGACCCGATTACTGAGACTCCACTGAACCCTTCTTGCGCGAGGCCGACTCCCACTTGACCGTTTTATTTTCAACACTCAAATGGACTAGAAATTTGCTTGAGGGCAACAAATTAACATAATGTCAAAGAACGCTATCACATCGCACAATGAGAGATCATTTTTTTAAAATCCTCGTTTAACTTAAAACTAATTTTCATATTAGTTTCTATACGAATAATATTAAATGTAAAATGATACTTTAAGTTGTTTGGAACTAGTGTTAATCGTATCCATACTATATTCACTATAAGGTACCCAAAGTAATGTCTTTGCTCTCATTTCTTTAATACAGACACGCTTGTTATCTGCTCCGACTGAGCTTTTACGGCTAGCTGTAAATTTGATAGCTGATAGCGCCAAACCAGTTTAACTTGAAACCTTAATTTTCCTGTACAAGGCTAAAGAATAATGGAAGAAGACCCGCATTTTGTGTGACGCGGGTCTAAGTTTACTGGTGGAATTTAGTCCTTAAGTCAAAGTCTATTGCACAACAGGTTGTCACGCAACGCGAGGCAATAAAATTTATTTAAAATCGGGTTTTGTTGAAGAAAACGTGCTATTTGAAAGCAATAAATCCCTTTTATATAAGACAGTAGCTCTATTGTTAGGGGGTTCATATTCGTGAACCTCCCGTCGTATCGCGTCAAAAAGTAGCCTCTTCAGGAGCCGTATTTTTGAAAAGAATGACACACGCAAACTGGTGAGTCGAACGATTTTCATTGGATTCACCAATTTTGCTTAAGTCATACTTTTCAAAATAAGGCTCCAGGCCTAATATCTACTCTCCATAACAAATATCATAAAACTCCGAGAAACTATTAAAGTAGATATTTACCTCAACATACATCGCCTATTCACAAAAATACTAAAATATTTTTAGTCCCTCTCTTTCTTATCTATATTTGACACGAAATAACGAGACAAAACATATTTTAGTTGAATAGAGCTAAACTTTTGATCATTTTCAAGAAGGTTTCAACTGTGATTTCAATATTTTTTCTAGGTAAATTTAACTAAATTATACTCTTTTCAAATCTACAGCGCCATTGCAAAGATATACGCATTCAAATTTTCTCTTCTTTATTAAATTAGCCTAAAATAGAAGATGTCTTGACGTGTGGATGAAAAAATGTATTCCATGAAAATGCGAAATTGTTTTTTATTTACACATATACACACTTACCATCACGCCTTTTTCCCGTAAGGGTAGGCACAGACTACGGATTTCCATTTGCTAGGATCCTTACAGACTTCCCTCGCTTCTTCTACGCTCATACGCGCTCGTCGATTACGGATACTCCTGAAATCTTCCTTTTTTAATATGTCTGCTATTTGGTCGCAGTATGTTCTCCGAGGCCGGTTCTTACCGACTTATAGACTGCTGACAGGTAGAAAATACTGTTGGTATTAAGGCCGCTCAATTATACAAAAACTTCTGTCGAACTAATGTTATAGCAAGTAAGGAAATTAGATTATATTTCATTCAATACTAAATTATTGTCGATACTTACAAAAAAATGTTTTTATAGTGTTCGGGAATTTTTGGATAGTAAATTGACATGTTTTACTGATGAAGGAAATAATAATATTTGACTTGTTATTATGATTAATGTAGTTATTTGAATATTAAATCATATTTACATTTGCATGCCTAAATGGTTGATTGTTAGGACGAATTATTAATGTGTAATATCTGATTGTACTCTTTCAATGCAAATAAATGTTTTCTTTCTTTCTTTCTTTCTTTCTTTCTTTCGAATATGTGTTCTGTCAAAGCAACGTGCTGTCGAACTATTGTTTACCGAAGTTGAAACTACTATTACTTAACTGTCGAAATTTAGAATGTGATAGAGTCAGTGACAAGCGACAACACTATTTCCAGGTCAAGTACTGTAACGGGTACCTTAAATACTCTTTAAATTACGGGGACGGCTATTAAAAAATACCTTTTACACCGCTAGTAATACGAGCCGGTAAAGTTTTATTAAATAAAAATATTTCATACGAAAATGGCACAATCTTAGCACTAGTATATATGAGAAAGAAATAGTTAATCCGGACTGCAAATCTTATAATCCAGCTTTAAAGGACCAGTCACTTCTTGGGGAGTCTTATCGCATTATGTTATTAATCACGAAGTGAGCAAACTTTATCTTTCCTTTTGTTTTGCGCTTTGTTTCAAATCTGCCTTTGATTTGATACAACAAACAATTTTATAAAGGTCGTTGAAAAATAAATTGTTTTAAGTTAGATATCATATTAATATTAAGAAAAAAACGCAGGTCTTTCTCTTTCTTTATTTCAATCAAGAATTAACTCACTCACAAAAGAAGACGTAATGATTTTTTTTTTCTAAAACAGTGTCAGTCCAATAACTAAGGATCGACTTTATTTATGTGTAATTTGGTAATATGCTGGTGTGCACTGCTGTAGGGTTTGAGGCGCCATATTGTTAAGTAAAAGTTTGTATTTTTGTATGAAGTAATAAGAAATTTGAATGCACACAAATAAAGTAATGTATCATAGAAAACCTAATCATACATCATAACCTGTACGTACGTCGTCATCCTGAATTTATTAACAAAAGTTCAGGTTCCATTTTCTTTTGTAATTTTCTTCATAACGGCGAACATTGTTATCGCTCACTAAATGGTTTGATGTGTATTTGGCGTGACGTGACCACCTTAATGTACTTTTGTGCTAGTTATTATCACGCTATGCAAAATACACAAATTTGAGTTATACGAAAATATGCTTCTAGAATTACCACCTGTGATAATGTATTACTGAAATTGCAGGGAAGTACTGAATTGTGTAACGACATCGAATCAGAAATGAGGAGATCCGTAGGGGAACAAAAGTCACCAACATAGCTTAGCGGATAGAGCTCTTTGCCGATGGGAATGGATCTCGAATGGTGACCATGAACCGGCAAGCGCAGCGTAGGACATCCGCCGATAAATTGGTCGGATGACCCGAAAAAGGTCGCAGGCACCAATTTTCATCGGGGCGTAGGCCTCTTTTCTTACCCAATGGTATAAAATTAAAAATTAAATAGCTTAAAAATTAATTAGAAAGCTTTTGAAAATTCCATTAGGTTATTAATTACGGAAGTTGAATTTCGACCGTTTACACGAATTCTAAGAAAAAAGACAATTTACAAAGTAACTTTTTCAATTCCGGTTAACTTTTAACACCTAAAATTGCATTGCGTTAATATAATTGGGATTTTCTTCGGACTAGAGAGATTTACAACATTAAAAAACACATTGATTAAGAGGGAGTCATTTTACATACAAGTAGTATTTTAAGGTCTAGTTCAATTAAATGTTACTACCTCATTCTTGTTATTTATTAGGTATTCAATTCAGTATGATTATGTTTTGTTTCTTTAAAAGAAATCTTCATTCTTCAATTAATGTTATATAAAAAAAATACAGGATTTTACGATACAGGCAGGGTACATACTCGTAGCATAGGGTACATCCAACATCGATAGAACGAGCTCTTGCTATAGAAATCATCAATGGAAGGCCGGCAACACGCTCGTGACACCCTTGGTGTTGCAGGAATTCAGTAACCACTTACCATTAATTGGGCCGTATGCCTGTTTGCCTATTAGGTTGTATAAAAAGGCTATCTGTCGATGTTATAACTTAGGTACTTTACATGTGCCTGATAATACTATAGCTAGTAGTGGAACACGTGGAATTATTTACAAGTATTTTCTTTCACAACGATCTTCGTTCTTCAACTTCAGAGGAGTTTTATGAGTATCTTACAAAGTAATAAGTATGTTTACTGCGAAATTTATTTTGCAATATCTAAAGTCATTTTTCATAAAACCTGATGAAATCTAAATATAATTTTAGGATTGGAATGCCACTCCGCTTCATAACATACTTGATTACAAATTCATTACTCAGTAAATCATACGCAGTATTTATATAAACTGAACAACAAGAGCACCATCTTTAGCAGGCACGAGAGATGAAATGGAAAGAAAAGGGATAAATAGGTAGATTTAGGACCTAGACTGCCGAACTCAGCCTGCGTCGTATGCGAAACGATTGCGGTTGTCAACTGAAAGCGAAATGTGGCTTGTATTGGATTGGTCGCCATTAGTGTAGCTGTTATCGCTAGATGGTATTCCTAGACTGTGTTAGATGCTTTATTTTAATGTAGCAACATCATATTTTATTTGAGGATGATTGACGTCATACAGGTGGACATAAAAAATAACCCTAAGAAGGGCAAAAAATTACAAATTGTATTTTAAAACTTCAATTATAAACTTATAATTTAAAAAGTTCTTTAATTGCTTTGTTAAAGCATGAAATGAAACATGATAGTCAGATAATTTATTAAGTTTATAATTGGTTTTAGTTCTTAGTAAAGTTATTATTCGTAGTGGAAAGGTAATTAAAATATACAATTTTTATTATAATTTTAACTAAAAAAGTCCTTCCTTTCTTAAAGCATCATTTCAGCCGCATTCAGTCCAGTGAGGAACCTAACCGTTCCCCAATGATTTCTAGACAGGTTGGAAAGAGCTGCATTCTTAAAAACGAAAACAAAAAATGATTTAACATTCATAACTTTTAAGTTTAAATTGAAAATAGATGGAGCCTAGACAACATTTCTTAATAATATCTATGTTATACAATTTATAAAAAAAAAATCTACAAAAAAAACTATCAAGGCAAGACTTAAACGTTTACAAATGGAAACACTAACTTTAGTTGTCACAGAAACCCAGGACAACTAAAACAATGATGAATCTTGTCAAAGTTTGTTCTGAAGAAACATTTTCAATTGATTGTCACAACTCTGGCAGATACTGTATTTTATTTTACATTTTTACTTATTTAACTTTATAATCTTCTTTTTCATCCTAGCTCTTTCCCGGTTGGGTCCTCCGCTGTTTACTTCGGTGCCCAGGGTCCGCTTTCTTACTTTTACGTCTCCAGTACGCCCGGTCGTCAGCATTCTTGACAGTTAGTCCATTAGCACGCATAAAATACAATTTAAATCTGATGCTTTTTAACAAAGTTTTACTTAATGACATAAATAATACGTAATAGTTAAGATGCTAGCTTAAGTATGTAGAAAATAGGTTCTCATATAAAGAACCTGTGTTATAAGTCACTAGGTCTCCACTTCCGAAAAAAGGAATACGAGTAACAATTGGATTGTAATATTTTCTTTCGGTCCTTGTACAGAGTACAGAGCTGAGTAAGTAGTGCTTGCTTGCATTGCTGTATTAAAGTTATAGAGGTACTGAAATACTGGGTTATGTGGCGGAGTATTTTAGGTCATTTGATAGTAGCATGCTAGTGACACTACGTATCTCAAGAGTCGAAGTGCGATATCTAACTTCGAAAAATGTAAAGATCTCTCAAACGCGGGTTACGTGCATTAAAATTTAAATGCTAAATACAAATTGAACATGCATGCAGAATCAATGAAATAATTATGACCTTTTTAAGCAACGAGACAAAATTTAAGGTCTACTACATCAATGTAATTTTGTCCTAAAGGACACTTTTGAGCTAAAGCTCAATATCATATAAATGTATTGGTAACTAATTGTTTAATGTTGTTCCACACAGTTCGAGTAGTAGATTATGTTCCATAGGGTACCTAAGTACTTCAAAAGTCAACACTGGATTATTCATTAGCAACATATGTTCACTGATAGATAAGCGCATTAAATACGTCCGAAACAAACGCGCTACTTTTAGAAGCTGTGACCTGCAATTTTTGACTGTATGTAACTATGATGCTGATTAAATTACTTTAGTTGTACTGTGAAAATAGGAGGTGAGATTTGTTTAAATTACACTAAAGTAAATGGGAGAAATATCACAATATGGTCAACTTTAACGTACATATTTCTTTACATTTTAGTTGTTTAGCAAGGCTAGCGCCCACTCTATGCGCTTTACAATATATCACAGTCTTATATTTTGATGTTCTTCCGTAATTACGGCTTGCGAATTCTTAAAATCTTTAATAATAACTACTGACTTACTTGACTTAGTGTCCTAAGACCCCCAGGCGTCCACAGTGTTTCGCCATTCCGATTGGTCTTAGGCCACGCGCTTCGCTTCCGACCAGGTCATCCCTAAGGTCGAAGGAATTGAGCTCCGCTGCAGTCTGCTTGGGACAGCCAACTTTTCGCTTGCCTTGAGGGGTCCATTCCATAGCTTATCTCGGAATGTGCGTAGGGCATTAGTATTACTAACAATTCACTGTAAATAATTATTAGGTGGCACTTTTCTGTATATTAACCCAATTTTTATTTATATATTAAGATAATACAAACAAATATCTTATACACTTATCAGTACACTATAAACTTAAATTAAGTTTTACACAATTAATATAAAGATAACTTTAGCATTTAGCGAGTAACTATAAACAAATACTAGTCTTGGCCTTGCTCTCAATTAATTATTACACGTCTGCACTGCATGACGTTTCCAATGTCAAAGAGAAGTAAAGCGAAAGAGAACGAGAGTAACATTGATACCAAACAATACATACCCACCAAATAAGAGGGGATAGTAGGGATATACCTGTTCAGCCACTTAACCGGCCACTAACATTTTATGACTAAAATAAAAGTATTTTAGTCATAAAACACATTAAAATTAATAAGCGTCGCTAACATAAATAATCATGTTATTCTAAAGTGTTGGCTTTATTTTATTAGTACACCCAGTATCCTATGAGTCTAGTAGTTTTTCTGTATAAGGAGAAGCAGAGTTCATACGGAAGTCACTTCGTAGCAAACAACAACCTTTCTAGCATAAGCTTAGAATTAAACTGGAAAAGTTTAGCTATCTGCAGTTTGAAATCATTGTAGACTGTGTAATAGCAGATGCACACCTTTCTGTTTCTCTCTGTGTACGCAATTTCTGTAATGTGCCTTTCAATTTCAGGTATTTTTTATTTTACGTGCCACAGACTTATTTGTTTTATACCTCAGATTTAAAAAAATGCACAACATATAACCCACATACAGTCTTTCTTACTATGATGGCGCAGAAACCCAAAGAGGATCTCGGTCTCCGGCACGAGAAGTAATTGTAAGTCAGTTTGTAAAAACGCGCGATTTAAAAGTAGCATGTTTACACTAGTCTAAGCACGAGCAAGACCGAATCAATACCTTCCATCATCATTATCACAGTTACATGTTTTCAGATTAAGCATTCATTAGTGATAAGTTTCCAATCTGTTTTAGCTGTCTGGTTAATCCCTAAATTTTATTTGAGATAAACGAACCATAGCCACTGGAAATTAGGCGTTTAGAAACAAATTTATTTTACTTCTGAAATTAAATTTGAACTATACGAGTAGAAAGTGAGTTTTTAAGCAGTATTAGTAAGTAAAAAAGAAAAATCATTAAACGGAGAACAATTCAACCTCTATACTAAATCCTATCAGCTGATCACTGATTTGTAAGGAAGGGCAAATTTTTTTCTGAATTTTTAATTTTCTTTCTCTCTACGAAGCAGTTGAAATGTCCTATACCTACATCTGCCGTTTTCAATGTAGGTGTTTGTAATAAAAACAATTATTTTATATATTTTCATAAAAAACATTTGTTTCGAAAAGCAAATTCGGGATCACAATAAAAAAAAAATTGTCAGTTCTTTTCCTATTGGACCTTAATTGTAGGTAAGATATAAATTAAAAATAATTTTAAGTGCTTCATATTTAGTATTAGCATCATATAGTTTGCTACTCTGGAATGACACCTACTTATATGTAAGTCGTTTCAACTCACTATTTGTCGCTCCAGAGTAGGATATTCCCGTTTTTGATTTGAAAAGTTGAGTATTGGAGTCAGTGCAAAACTTTGACACACGGTCGTTTAAAACTAACCAAAAGTTAAATGGGAACGTTTGCAGTGAAACGCAGTTATTTAGATACGTCACTTTAAATATTAAGTAGTTCTCTAGGTAATGGTTGCTATATTTAAAAGTCACAATGCCCTTAGGGAAAATATAGTGATGACGGATTTTTTTTTCATTACTAGCGAGATTGGAGTAGAATTAGGTGGAGTCATGTTAGTCGCATGCACGCAGAACGATGACCCAACTCAACTACTGCTTACCTTACCGAGGCTATGGAAAATGGCAAACAAATAGATGTTGTATACACTGACTACTCCAAATGCTTCGACCGAATAGATCATAGAACTCTCTTATTTAAACTTGCTCGCATTGGTATTAGTGGAGATCTCCTTAGATGGTTCACATCTTATGTTGAAAATAGGAGTCAGGCAGTGGTTGTCAATAACTACATTTCTAGCTGGGTTATTATACCTAGTGGTGTACCTCAAGGTTCTCTGCTAGGACCACTCCTCTTCAATATATTTATTAATGATATTGAACATTGCTCTCACTCAAGTCAATTACTCTGCTTCGCAGATGACATGAAGATATTTTCTACTATATCTTCATCTGTTGATTCATATGCACTTCAAGATGATTTGAATAGACTTGAACATTATTGTACTCTAAATGGTCTTGATCTAAATCCATCAAAGTGTTGTATTGTTACATTTACCAGAAAGCTACATTCGATCCCAACAACTTATACATTAATGCAAACATCTCTGCAGCGCTCTTAGATCTCTTAGATCTCTTAGGGCTCTTAGATCGCTTGGTTTTGTACTAAGGTGTTCATCTTCTTTTAAAAACATAAAAATACAGAAAATACTATATTGCACTTTTGTCCGGACTCATCTGGAGTATGCATCGCAGGTACGGAGCCCTATGTACAATATTTATGTCGAACGTATCGAAAATATTCAACGAAAATTCATGAAATATTTATGTTACCGCCTTAAACTAAACTACAAATCGGATAACTATCGAGACCTATGTAAAAATCACCATCTAATACCTTTGAAGGATCGCCGTGATGTCGCTGACATAATTTTCCTAATGGAGATTGCTTCTGGTGTAGTTGACTCTCCAGAACTCTTAGCTAAAATCAATTTATTAGCTCCCCATAGAATTTTTCGATTTAATCCTCTTCTCTACGTACCAAATGTATCAACAAATTATCGGCAGAATTCATATTTATTGCGCGCAAGTAATAATTTCAATATTTTCTCCAGGACATTGGATCTGGATTTATTCACCACAAGAATAGCTAGAGCAAGGCGTTTACTTTATGAACATTTCCAGTAGCATAGAATTTTTCTGTTGTGTTTTATTTACGTCTTAGAGTTAAACTTTCTTATTATTCTTTTCTATTTTGACCATAGCAATGTTGCGACTAATGTTTTGTTAGATCTCATACTTATTATGTAGTTTTCTCACAATTGTGGCGTGTGTGTGATTGATTACTATTCAACTTTTGTTAAGCTATTTTGGATCTATCTGTGAGGACCTGTAGTGGCTCACTTGCTTTATATATTTTTTACCTTACTACGTTTATACAAAAAAACCTGTTGGTCTTCCTAATAAATAAATAAATACCTAATGGTGGACGCCAAAAATGCAAGAACCAAAAAGCATTGAAGCGAGAAGATCAGAAGGATTTCCAAAATCGTTGATTGGAGTAAATTTGGCTTTGGATAGAGACACGTGGAGGGAGATGGGAGAGACTTTAGAGTACGGCGGGAGCGAGAGTGTTATGCTCGACCGCCGCAAAGGGAATTACTTCCCGCCAAGCGAGGTGTTATGGGGAACCGCGGCTCCGACGATGTTCTGTCGGAGGTTGTATTTATGCTCTAATCCTTAGCAACTCTGATATCGCGTTTCAGTCCTCCATACTAATTAAGCTTCTTGTATGGGAATTTCTGTTTTTCTCTTTTAGCGCCATTTGTTGCGTTGTGTTGTAATTATTTGCTGTGCGAATGTGTCGCCACAAGACCATGGAGCAAATACAAAGAAGAGACGGCGTATCGACTGGTGCACCGTTACGGTAATTGGCGCAATGACGTCGAAAAAGTGGGCGGAGCTTACGTTATTCTTTGTTCAACTGTGAACGATGCGTGATGTGGAGAGAGCTCTTATGTTTTTCTTATTTTTATAATTTACGTTCCGTTTATGCTTAGAATATTTTGTAAAATATTTTAGACATAGACAAAGACATAATTTATTTTGGTAATAACAAAAGAAACCATTTAGTTTTAAGTGTTTCAGTGCTGTACTGTTATGGGATCACAATAAAAGTAAGTAAATAATATATTTTCGAATTAATTTGATTGATTTAGTGTTTCACAAAATATATGTCTGTTTTTAATGTTCAAAATATCTGTAATGTAAAGAAATATAAATATATTTTTTATTCATTAAATTAAACTATTTTAATACGGTTTTATCGCGTTTATTACTTATTTATTTACACCTGACGTTTCAAACACTTTACAGCGTTCATGGTCGCAGGCAGACCTGCCTTTGAAACTTTGTGTTTGAAACGTCAGGTGTAAATAAATAAGTAATAAATGCGATAAAACCGTATTAAAATAGTTTAATTTAATGAATAACAATCGCGAAAACATAAGAAATCATTATATTTTTTATGTTGAAATATTCGATTTGCTAGCGACATTTATTGGTAAGTAGAGAGGATCGCCAATAAAGGAGGAGCCACAGCCAAACCGAGCTCCCCTCGCGTCTGCCTTCCGCCCCGCGTAGCCTCCCACAATGTTTGTAAGGAAGCTCTCGATATGCCATCTCCTCTTTGTTATTACGCCATGGGGGAGACCTATGCCCAGAAGTAGGACGTAAGTAAATCTATATATATATATAAAAGCGAAAATCACTCACTCACTCACTCATCACGAAATCTCGAAAACTACTAAGCCGATGAAGATGAAATTTGGCAGGAAGATAGATTGTGGCTAAAAGACGTCCGCTAACAAAGGATTTTTGGAAATTCCATCCGTAAGGGGGTGAAATAGAGGTTGCCAGTTTGTATGAATCTTCGTCATTTTTAAAGTGAGACACATTAAATTTTTTATTCATTTTAGTAGTTAGTTGAATATAATGCATTTATTAGATTATGATGATGCCACTATCATTTACATTTAATTAAAAACACACACAAATAAATATATAGATCACAGACAGAAACTAATAGACGCACAGAGTGAAAGAAATCAATCAAATTTTCAGCAAAGGAACCCTAAAAATAGTTACACGTTCAAAGATCAAGGGCAATCGAGCTCTGATGAAAACTATTTTAATTTTATAGCTTTCATCGCTACTTGATAATTTTGTCTTTTTGTAACAGTTTTAACTAAAATACATATGTCATTATGTGATATATTAAATAGAAGAAATCCTTAACTACTTATTCAAGACAAATCGCTAACTTTTGAATTCAAAAAATCATTAAGATAATGGAAAATGCATGCTCTATGAAATGGCAGTATTGCAAAAGGTTACGTCATCGTCTGTAACAGTAGACGTGGGAACTTGGCTAATCAGCCATTGCTTACACTTCGCCCGTACTTACAATAGGAAGAGTTGCATTCATGTTGAAAGCCTTTCTCAGTCAGACTATACTTTCCAACCCGGATTATCTCTGTACCATGCGCAATTCCCATTTGGTCCCGAGAAGCAACGCTCGACTCCAGTCAGTATATTTCGTAGACTCGCCCGCGTGGCCGCCTATGAGATGCGGTATGATTCAAACTTCGAACGCTGTTTTCGACGTTCATAATTAAAAAAACTAATGCTTCCATCAAATTTAGCATAATCACACGAGAACCAATCTGAATTTGAATATATATTTCTTTCATTATAAATTGTGCTAGTGTTGTGTAAGTTTTAAAACTTTATATCGATAGATAGTATATCGCCTCATGATAATTATATATTTAATAGTAAATTAAAATAAATAGTAAATAATTGAAGATGATTTTATCGTAAAATAGTTTGTCTATGATTTATGATGGAGACACGTAAGCACGGAAAATTATAATTGCTCTTCATTAACAGAGATCAGGGTGAGTAAACATTAGAGTCATTTGACAGATTCTGTACTTGACCGTTTGTTTACATTTGTTATTATTTGATCTTTCAGGGCGTCGAATTCTGTTTACAAATAAATTAAAAATTTCAGGAATATATTTTTATTAATAAATTTTATGGCAACCTACTTCCTGTAGGAACACGAGAATACAAAGTTTTTAATATTCTCTAAAAAGTTACTACGTAATTTAGATTTAAATTTTATTACAATAAAACTTACATTTTTAGAGATATAATAATTGTACTTGAAATATATTAAATAGGTATATATCGTGTGTGTGTGGGTAATATGTTTTTTCTTTTTCTATTTTAAATGGATGTTATAAAACTTAAAAATGCATCCTTCCGTGATGTTATAAGCTAAATGTGATGTGTGTTTATTTGTCTGTGACACCAAAGATTATGTAGTGCAAAAAATAATATACAAGACACTAGCTGTTTCCCGCAGCTCCGCCTGCGTCAAAAAGTAGCCTATGTTTGACCCCGAGTCTTCAACTATATTCATACTAAATTTCATCAAAATCCGTTGAGCGGTTTGGCCGTGAATGCGTAACAGATAGACAGACAGATAGATAGACAAACAGACGGGCTTTCGCACTTAAAATATTATATTTATATTATATTTTTATATATATATATATTATGTATAAGTATTAAGGATTAGTATGGATAGTATGAAAATATGGATTATCTTATAAAATTTTGCGGGCGAATATGCATACGGCACACCTGATATTAAGCGGTGGTCGTTTTCTATGCATCAGCAGTCGTATCAAGTGAGCATTTCAATGCATTTGTCTTATAGATGCTTGTCAACCTATCCAATTTATTCCATGCAATACACACTTAATTGT
This sequence comes from Euzophera pinguis, assembly GCA_947363495.1. Lineage (NCBI taxonomy): Eukaryota > Metazoa > Arthropoda > Insecta > Lepidoptera > Pyralidae > Euzophera > Euzophera pinguis. The sequence continues at coordinate 5,236,991 of OX376169.1, forward strand.
ATGTCTAAGGTTCATAAATACCTACTTGTATAAGATTTCGTTGAGGAATAATATATAGATATTACGATTTACATATATCCTTACTCCATGCACCAAATATTCTTCTCACAAATTTGAGGAACTCTAAAAATAAAAAAGAAACAAAACAACATTTGAAAGCTTTGATATCTTACCTGTTTTATTCCTCCCAGTGAGCTCATAGCTCATAAAATATCCCAGTCAAATGATTTTATTCAACTGTCGATCATAAAAATATGATTTATAGGTGCGTCCATAAGTTGCAATATTTCGGTAGTTCAAGATTCAAATATTGCCCCTTATTTTGCGATTTGTGAAAATTTTTACTTAAAAAAAGAATCCAGATTCAACGAAAAGTATTTCATATTCGTCTAGAATAATGCCTTAATGAAAACAGAGTAAAAGAAAATAGGTGCCTTAATCATCTGTTTTAAACCGTTCTTAAATATGAAAGTATGTTGTTTGTCTTTCTTTTACGTCAAAACAAAGTAACGGATTAACGTGATTTTTTATTGCCTTCAAATACCTTTAAACTCATATGATCGAAAATAATAGCGTTCTTCATCCATGCATGTTTGTCTAAGTAGCATCCTCGGCTAAAGCATAGCCAAATCTAGGACCATGACTTACAAGTCATGGTCCTAGATTTGGCAACACTGATTACGTAGCAAAGACAAATGCAAAATAAAACAAAGCCTGAGGTTGGTCGCTGGTATATAATCAATCACAAGTTGTCCTTAACAATTAAAATGTATATGTCAATCGTGATTTTCAATTGATCAATAATACTAGTTGCTTAGTACTTAGACAATTAGACATACTTTCTTCTTAATTCGTTTTGTTATTCCGCTTGTTATTTAAAAAAAAGTTTGTTAAGTACAATTTACCTAAACTATATCCTGTCTCTAAAAGCTCTTATTATATTATGTCCCACTGTAGAGCAAAAGCTCTGTGTTTCCATACAATTCTGTCCTTTGTTGCTGCCTTTCAGTCTATACTAAAAGTATATTCAGTATTCATACTTACTAATATTATTAAATAAAGAATTGCGGAAGGCTGTCTGTCTGTCTGTTAAGCTTTCACGGCTAAACCGCTGAATAGATTTTGATGAAATTTGGTATGAATATAGTTAAAGACTCGGGGTCAAACATACGCTACTTTTTGTCGCAGTCGGAGCTGAAACAGCTAGTTAAGTAATATATTAAAAAATAAATGCCTCTTTAACATCCTCTATTGCGTAAAAAAATATGTACATCTGTGATTACGGAACAGTATATTTGCCAGTCGGAAACTAAAAACATTTTGTCGCATGTTTTTGTAAACATGATACCTACTGATAAATGTACACGTTGGCGTGCAACAAAATATTTTTGTCGATATATTTTCGAGAAACGTGTCAATTTTAATAATCGATATATTTTGTTTGCAAAACTCCGATTTGTCTCTCACTGGTTCATGTTATCAAGAATATATTTTAAAACTGCATTCGTTCAATTTTCGAAACATATTTTTTTGGTTTTCTGAGGAAAGTTACATTTTCTCATTATTAACAAAATAACGAATTTCTGTTTTTGAAATACTGTTGAATGCAAATAGCAGTTGAGATCAATGACCTGGACTCTTGAATTTGAGTATTCTGCTAATATTTCGCGTTTTGTTTGAGCCTTGAATCTTTCAGCAATCTTGATATCGATAAGTGCGGTAACATAACAAAAGGTTAATCTTTTATCTACAGGTATATATTTTACACGAAGATTACCCTAAGGTACTAATAAAATATTATTATCGACTATAGGACATAAAAATAAAACGAGGCTTCAGAAGTTGGTAGGTGGTAGCTCTGTCATATATCAGGGATTATGATCTCAGACTACAAAATACTTATACAATACAAAACAAATACTCTTTATTGCACCAACATAAAATAATACAAAAACAAATATATCTACTTACTTATAAAATGTAAAAAAAAAATTGAAGGGGAGAATGAGTACAAAATAATTTGTCAAAATTGTGTTTACCAGAATTTTCTGTAAGTATAAAGGTGTGATTCCAAATTGGACCGCAGGCCGCAGACTGCCGTCGCAAGCTGAAAGCGACACCACTTGTTTCTATGTATCTCTATGAAGTTTTTTTCGATTGTGACTGCAATGCGGTCTGCGGTTCAGTGTGGGATCACATCTTTAAATGACAATATCTAGACAATGGGCCTTTTTCTATTAGACTGTGATTATATTTGCTTTAACAAACCCAATATGCCTACGTCAGTGCGTACTATACTAAGGTATTACTCATTGCTAAAGATGCTGAAGACTGGGTGATGAGGAGATATAAAAGTAGGACAGCGGATCCTGGGCTCCAATGCATGGTTGTTGAGGATGAAATCGAGGAGGCGCTACGTTGAAGAAGAAGACGATTAAATTTGCCTTTGTCGTCTTCAAATTCCAAAGCATATTTTGTACATGGTACGGTTTTCTGTCTGGTTAAAATAACCTTACTGTCTCGTTGCGGGTTTAGCCTTGGCTGTCATCTGGCGATCAAAAGACGTCAGAAGCGAGATGCCGTTTAGAAAGAAAACGAGGTGCAGGTCAATTGGCCCATACTATAATGAATGAAATAATATCAAAATTTAAATGAAAAATCTCCTAAACAGGTGATGATTGCTTATGACTACGTAAATAACATCCTATCTAAAATAATTCTAAATAATATCTGAAATAAATCTAGGTGGATTCCATCTTCAATGTTGTTATCTCTATGAGTTTAGGACGCTCAGTTGCCCGCAATTTACCTTATAAAATTTTAAATTGGGTACTAAATCAGAATTTTGATTTAGCATCGTAATTGAAGATAATTTTATTAAATTACAATAAAGGCTGTACTGGTCCTGATAAATCATTTTCCGTGAGATTAATTTGGAAACCGCAGAAACATCTTCAATAGACACTCGAGAGCACGATTTAAAAGATAAATCCGCCAACTCAGGTGTATTTATTTCATGTATAGTGTAGGTAGGTACTATTTTTAATGTCAATATTTATTCAAAAATTTCTTCCAAACCATTCCCATAACTGCCGTCTGACCATCCCTTTAACATTATTGTATTGAAATAGAATTGGATTCGAAAATTATTTCGGCGACTAAATTCAATCGATCAACGTGGTCGTTTAAGTTATTTATTTATTTATAAATCTTTATTGTACCACAAGTTTACAATTGGCGGACTTAATGCTAAAAGCATTCTCTCCCAGTCAACCATTAGGAAAAACAGAAAAGTTATGTGGGGCCCGAATTATTTTAAAAATACAATGAGAGAAACAAAAAAAAAACACTTAACTGCTAAATAAACATACATAGATTTACATACAGTATTCATAACTATACATCATATGTTCATAAAAGAAGAGATGAAAACGGAAAAAGATGACGATTTAGGGTGATATTATGCTAGTGAGGTGAATTTTCACAAATAAATATCAGACTCCAAGAATACGAAGGTTGCTTATAGAGACTACAAGGTGTCGTGATAAGGCAACTACTTATTTTTTCAGAGAACCAGATGACTCAATTCTTCAATGTTTTTATCAAATGGGAGTATTAACTGCTTGGAATCTATCACTTTTGACTTCTCTGAATTCTCCAACACTTCCCCTTTTGAACGCCGATGATTCGGCAGAACAAAGGATAATCCATTATTATATCGTATCATCGACTTTGAAAGACTTACCTTTGTATGATTAACTTTGATAAGCCCATATTGTTATATTGTATATAAGTATTTTTCTACCATAAAATAAACAACTTTGGGAAAAATTTTATTTATTTATTTAAACTTTATTGCACAATACAAAAATTTGTACAAATGGTGGACTTAATGCCAAGTGGCATTCTCTACCAGTCAACCATGGGACCAAACAGAGAAAGAAAAGTTGGCGATAAAGACGAAATCACGAACACACAAGAAAGATAAAATATATACAAAAGAAAAGTAATAATACATAAGATTACATATTGGCGTAAAAATTGGCGTAGTTGTGCTTGTTGCCACGCACGTAAAAAGAATGGCGATCCGAGCGTTGCAAGCGGAGCGGTGTTGGTGGAAGAACAGTGTTACCAGTTATTTAATTATCTCTGAATGTGCGTGATGTTGCCAATAGGTAAAAGGCACTACATATGTTTTATATATTCGAATGAAGCGTACTCATATAATATTGATCGAAATTCACTAGGTAAGTTCGTTTGATCACATATTATATCATATCATCGGCTTTGAAAGACTTACCTTTGTATGATTTACGTTTGATAAGCCCATATTGTTAAATATGTTTTGGCTCGACGTTCTTTCACGCTAAATATCGAATAGGGGAGAAAGGAGGAGAATCGTATTTTACTTTACATATGCTTAACAAACATTTCTTAATACAGGGATTAACCTTAGTCCATTTTATTAGTATACAGTTGTGAGAAGGTCAGGAGATCTAACATGTCGACTTATTTTATTCAATTTGTGTCATTACTCCTTTCATTTACATAGGGCGCACTGTAAGTTTCCGGAACTGGCCACTTACATAAACAATATTTAAAAATTTATTGCAACATTTGAAAATAGAACTCTTTGGCTGTAGAATGCAGTTTGTTTCATCTGACTGTCTTTTGTTTTTACCTTGTGGCGCCATTTAAAAAATTGTGTGTCTGCATCAACATGGATTTAACTCGGGAAAATTTTCGTAGTATGATTTTCTACGATTTTAAGTGTAATTTGACAGCTCAACAGAGCATCGCTCGGCTTGAAATAGCTTTTGGCAATGAAGCACCATGCAAGACAACTGTTTATAGCTGGTTTGCAGAATTCAAGCGTGGTCGTATCAATCTCAGTGACGAATCTCGCGATGGTCGGCCGTCCACCGTTGTGACCAACAAAAACATCAATGCTGTGCGCCGTATGATTGAAACAGACAGGCATGTGACCTACCATGAAATTCGCGCATCCTTAGAAATAGGCATGAGTCAAATACAATTAATCCTACACAAACATTTGGGTGTGAGAAAGCTGTGCTCGCGGTGGATCCCACACAACTTGACCGAGGCTCAAAAAACGGACCGCGTCACTTGGTGCAGTGCCATGCTTACCAGATTCAACAAAGGTGCGTCAAATTTGGTGTGGGACATAGTAACAGGTGACGAAACATGGATTTATTGCTACGATCCCAAAACAAAGCAGCAATCGAGCGTATGGGTCTTTCAAGATGAGCCGAAACCAACCAAAGTGGCGCGCGTGAAAAGTGCATCTAAGCGGATGATTGCTTCTTTTTTTAATAAAACTGGACACGTGGCTACTGTTGCTTTAGAGAATCGTCGTACAATATAATAGTGACTGGTACACGACCATTTGTTTGCCGGAAGTTATTGACGAACTTCGTAAAAATAACCGTAAACGCCGTATCATCCTGCACCACGACAATGCTAGTTCTCACACGGCCAGACAGACAAACGACTTTTTGAAGGCGAAAAATGTAGAACTCATGAGTCATCCTGCATACAGTCACGACCTGGCACCTTGTGACTTTTTTCTGTTCCCAAAAATTAAGAATAAATTACGCGGTCAACGATTTTCATCACCAGAAGAGGCTGTCGAGGAGTATGAAAAACACGTTTCAGAGGTCACCACAGAGGAGTGGCACAAAAGTTTTCAAAACTGGTTTCATCGAATGAAAAAGTGCATAGACGCCAAGGGAGATTATTTTGAAAAACAATAAATTAATTTTGTACCTTTAATAGTATTTTTTCATATTCATTCCGGAAACTTATAGTGCGCCCCACGTATCACACTACTTTTACACAATATCAGCCCTCATGCGTTCCATCAATCTTTCCTTTAATCTTTTTCTATTATATATCTATACTACCTCCGTGCTTCGGAAGGCACGTCAAGCCGTTGGTTTCGGCTGCTATTTGGTGGTTGTTAGAGGAACCACGTCAAAGGCCAAATGGCGGTTCTGAAAAACTCTGAAACCAGGGTGTACAGAGTCGATTGACCGTGTATGATGATATTCTCGTTTGAAAGACTGTCTCCCCTGTTGGCTCCCTTGGGGGAGACAAGGTAACTTTGCTTGTGGCGTTGGCTCCCCTATACGGGGGAGACAAGGTAACTTTGCTTGTGGCGTTGGCCTCCCTAGACGGGGAAGACAAGGCACCTTCTACCTTTTGGTTAGCTAAAAATGCGAATGGAAATACTTACCTACCTACTTCAAACAGACATCTAAGGCAAAATGTTTGCAACTTGTACCTTTTCTCAGAGATTTCCAAAACAAACAAATTCTAGGAGAAGTATTTTCACTCCAATTTACTTTAAGCACTCTGAATGTTTGTTTGAGAAGCACCAACTCAATTACAAGTTCCCGTGGGGACGCTCTACTGCATTTTTATTTTTGTTCAACAAATTATATACTAAGAAACAGTTCAAATTTCGAAAATGAAATTTCTAATCCAATCCCGCGGTATCTCATTCATTGTTCAAAAAAAAAACAAAACTCATTACAATTGTTACATAGTTTGTAAACGTGGTCCTGATGACAACACATTGTGTATTTTATTGGTGGAAATAAATAAGTTCATAATTATTAATACTATTTTAGGCATACTTACTGTATCGGTTCCCAGATTAACTATTTATAAAGTAATTATTTAAAAAAAATACTCAGATATATCGATCTACAACTGAACTACAAAAATGTCTCGGCGATCTCTTCCTTCAGCTTTTTTAATGATACTTAACTATATTCTGTTATTACTTCAGCTATTTTTATAGCTTTGGCATTGAGACATGAAGGCTTTCAAAAGGGGTGTGAATAAATTACTTCAGGGTCGACAACGCGCTCGTGATACTTTTGGTATGCAGGCGTCCATAGGCTGCGGTAACTACTTACCATCAGGTGGGCCGCGTGCCTACTAAATTATAAAAAAAAAGCTTTTTGATTTGCAATCTGATATTTTATTGAATGCCAATAATGTATATTCAGGGGAAGATGTGGGCTGGAACTCGTAGAAATTTTAAAGAGAGATTCAATTAAAAATAATTTTATTGAGTAGAAGATAAATAACAACAAGAGCCTAAATTAGGGTCGTGAGTTTACAACGTTATACGGAACAGTGATACTCGTAAATGTAGTACCATAAAATTGATTTAGAGTACTAATAACAGAGTGCGTAAACATTACAGCAAGAAATCAAAGGTTTAGGACGTTAATTGTTTCCCTGGCTATCTATTATAAAGTTTCATAATAATAGCGATGAATCTACTGAGAGAATGAGAAAACAATATGTTTGTTGTACACGGGTTTGGAAATGTACAGTTTTCAGTTCAGATGACCTAAAAAATGTCGCAGGCAGAGGCTGGACGCAGTCTGCTACCAACCGGTCATATTGGAAATTATTAGGAAAAGCCTACGTCCAACAGTGAAACGATAATGATGATGACTTGGGTTTGTCTTTGTTTACTTTATGAAATTGTTTTAACGAGATATTATGAGTAATTATTTTACTTTCTACGCTTGGGGATAATGCTCAAATTGTTACGCAAATTAATTTCAGTTTTGTTTTTTTTAAATCTTAATGATATCTGACCTAATAAAACATACTTTCATGAATAAAATCGTTTATCTGGTTTACTTTTAAAAAAAAAACTAATAAATTTTCTTTGATAACAATTAATTTATTCCAAAAAATATAAATAATTAAGTAACGTGCTAGTTTAGATTTTACTTTGCCAAATTACACCGAGTCCATTTTATTTATATTTTCCTACGTTATTAGTGATGTGTAATTTAATAAACGTTTTAAACTTGGTAGTCATAGTGGAAGGGTTAGATTTTCAATTTTGTTAGGTAGATAAAATTTCTCCGTGTCTACAACAAATTTATTAAATGAGATTCATCAAAAAATTGCATTTTCATCACGCTATTCAATGGCAGGAAATTATTTTCTGCCGCTCAATGGAATATCTCCATGGTAAAAAGCGCAGTCAGAATTTGTATAAAGAGTGGGACCCTATTTTAAAAAAGTCGAATGATTTTCGTTTGACATGGAATGGTTTTTTATTTATCATAATCGGTAAGTCGACCGATTTTTGGTGTGGGATGAAAAAGGTCGGCTCTGGCATGCAAAAGGCATCCCAAAGATGTATATAATTATGAAATTCGGGTCTCTTTTTTTGCGTTAAAAGGGAATATACGATACTTTTTGTACTCATTAGACAAAATGTTTTAAGTCAAAGCTTTGTAATCTTGAACTTTTCTACAACTCGTACATTTACTAAATAGGTATCAAAAGTAAGAGTAATTATTTTTTATCTACACACAATCCCATACAAAGCACGATCAGATCATTACTTAGCCTTCATTGAAATTTATAAGATCATTCTTTTTTAATTTTCTTTTTAATTTATTCTTTGAAATTGTAAAAGCTCGCAGAATATGGCTGGTTTTTAAAAGGTAGATAATTGTTAAAAGTTAATCGGTAAGACTATCTGATACCTATATTTTACAAGTCAAGATGGTAGCCTGTCACAGATAACGTCCTAGATTTGAATCGTACCTAGTGTTCTAGTTTGTGGGTCATTGGAACTTCAAACTAGAGTTGATAACATTATTCGATGTTGTGTGAAATGACGACGGTCATAAGATATTGAGGTATACAGCATGAAATGGCCAGCTGTACCACGCCTGGCGGGAAGATCTTCCCTTTGCGGCGGTCGAGCATATTTCCTCATCGCTCTCGCCGTATCTCCAAACTCTTTTTATTCGTATGTATAGAGTTATCATACTTTATTCTTTTTTTTGGGGCTGTATCTTTGTTTGCCTGACGTGGACTCCTTTTCTTTTCACATCATACAATACATAACATTATTAATAATATCCATAATATCCGTTTAGATTATTGCTGCACATTTGGAAACTACTGAACTTAGTAATTTTGTACATTAATTTAAACCTCCAGATCTAAATTCACGTCAAATTCGCATTTCCTATTCGACTCAGAACTCTGTATTATGTTCGTAGCATTGTTCAAAAGTTTATAGATGCTTATCATTGTTTTGACCAGATCGTACCTATTTGTTTCTATTTGAATTATTTCAAAGTTTTGTACGCTTGTTTTATATTATTTAAATGTTAGGTTTTATTTTAAATAACATAAATACTAATTTTTCTATTTAGATAAAGTCTATACTAGCGTTCGAACGGCGAATCGTATCTACCTTTCTGCGAAGACACTTGGGTTGAGACAGGGTCCCAAAAACTTAAAAATAAAAATCTGTTTGTAAAGCCAATCGCAATATTTTACGACCCCGTTTGTTAAAGAAGTAACGTATTTTCAAGTAAATATGGATGGAAGTTATGGTAAGTGACGATACATATAAGTATCTATTATGTGATCGTTACTTATGCGCACACTTTCGATACTAATCGATCGAGTTTTTAGTCTAATACAGTTTAGATTAGAGCAATAGTTGTTAGAGAGCAACTGCTTTAATATGCACATAAAATTTTCGAAAGGGTAAAGTTTTAACTTCATTAACATCTAGACTAGGTAAAGTGGTGACATACATGCAGAGAAACTTTGTTACAACTCTGAACGTTCTAGTGTCGGGGATTTACAGTGTGTGTACATGAAATAAATAAAAAAAAAGAAAAAAAAAACAAGTACCTACAGATTCAGCAGGGAATCCCTTGGTTGACCTCCCGAGATGTATAAGCATAATTACTTATTTTTCAAACCATACAATCCTCACTTTACTAACTGACCATGTAACCCACTCGAAATGAATGAATGATACTCAATGGAATATGTTTTTTTCCCTCAAGATATAGCATGTAACCGTAATTTATTAATACAATATAAACGTGCCATATTGCTTTGATGCGGTTCATTTACCCATTAGCTCGTTAATTGCTTACCAAAATATATCGAAAGCCAATATTTTTCATAGGTTGTGTTTGTAAAATGTGTTTGTGTAGATCTTTTTGCGTGGTCTGTAATTTATTGCTTCAATCCTACTTTTAATATATTGGTTGTTTACATTAACTCATGTTTCTTTGCTTGCTTATCGACTGTGTAATAAAAGTTGCTGTATCTAATGTTGTAGGGGAGTATGTTTTAATTCTTCTTCTTAGCGTGTCGACGTTCACATCATACACCCCTCGATGCCCAGAACTGGGCCACTGTTTAGGCACTTCCAAGTAGCCCAGGGCAAGCCATGACTACGTGGTAACTTTTCTACCGGCTGTATGAAAGGTGAGGTAGAGGTAGTACATCTCTTCAGCCAAGAAACCTCACACTTGCTTTGGATGCGTCTATTACTGCGGGACGCACCACCCGCAGGAAACTCCGCCTGTTCTTAAGGCGTTGCGGGACAATGATGTCGTCATGCATCTATTATCATCTCTGTGGGTCCGCTTACATTTTTGCGCGTTCAACAGAGCTGGCCACGTCTCTGCGGATATCAGGCGGGGCGTTGCCGGCCAGTGGACGGCATTGGAACCGGAGTCGGTTTTTAGAGAGCCTGTTATTATCCGACACGTGTCATTTAAAACCGTATCTACTAGCCGACAGAGGCACTCGCATTTTCGCTTGCAGAGAAACTGAGGGCCAAAGCTATTGTACTTGTGCCCATGCACCCCATTTTGTAGAAGTCAGTCGGCGCAGTAGGTTATTTCGCGAACAAACTTTTTGACTAATATTTTCGCAATTTGTTTCAAAGGTAAGCGACCTGTCGAGGATTGTACCTAGATATTTGGGGTAAGGGCAATATGTAATGGGGCACCGCGACATATTATGTAAAGCCTGCGGTTTGCTTGATGGTTCTTTAGGTGGAAGGTGCAGCATTGTGTTTTCGACGGATTTGGCTTCAGAGCATTTTGTTCGTAATACTTACTGAGATCAGCAAGGCAAGACAAGTTTTCTTGAATCTCATCGAATGACGAACTTTGTGAGGTGCTAAATCGTCGGCGTAAATGAACCGATTGTGGAATTTGTGTATGGCCGTTAGTGTAGACGTTGAAGAGCAACGGACCTAGATGTTGGATTTTCTCAGCTAAATTCTCGTTCACGCCGTTAGCCTTACCGCTACTCATTGCTTTAATGGCTGAACTCAAGTCCGCTAGTTGAAAGGACTTGCTGTTACAATTGAAATCTCCGAGAACTATTTTTAGAAGTTGGCTTTCATAGTTATTTGGTTTGTGAAATACAAAAGTGCTACTTGTAGATTTGTAAATTGAGGTAACGGAGCAGTTCCCTAGGTCCAATGTGATTATTTCGATGTCGTTTTGACACTGAGCATTGGGCAAATATAACCCTAACATCATCTCTAGTAATAACCGCGCTGCAGTGAGTATCGCGGCACAACTTAGAGAGTATCTCAGATTTTGCATAAGTAAAACCCCCGAAATTTACAGAGCTGCATATCGTCTTTTCCATTCTGGCCCTGAAAAGGGCTGTCTGGGATTTCTGGTGAACATAGTGGTGAGAGGATTGGTCAGCCTAGACACTACGTTGCCGTGTCTAGCTTTGTTATTTTTTTTATGTTTTCGTTATAGAGGACTGCCTCCTTTATTTTGCCTTAGACCCGGAAGACGTAGAAAGATTCCCATATGAAGCATACTTTGTTTAGATGTTTTTAGTTTGCTAAGGATATTGCAGGCTTGAATCACCTGTTTGCCTGTTAATAATGATGATTTCGTAGTTCTGAAGTCACGTTAAGCCGTTGGCGTCGGATGCCATACAGTCAGAGGTCGAAAGGCGGTTTCAAGAAACTTTATTGACAATGGTATGATTTTGACAACTCTCGAATTTAACTATATTCCCAAAGGCGCGAAAATCATACTCCGGAATTTGAACCACGGACTCCTAATATACTCGTATAAAAAGTAAAAAAAAAAACTACTGAGCATTATAAAAATTTGTATTGCAAAGTTAATGAACTAAGCTTCTAGTACAAATTTCAGAACCGACTCTCCTTTGACTTGGTATTTGTAATCCCTTCAATAGACAACCGGGATCAACGGCTTAGTTAGACCCTTTGGAGTCGGAAATCTTTTTTTTATTGGACAATAAGTTGATTAAAACCAGCAATTCGGTGACATATTAGGTTTGGAAAATAATTAATTGCTGTCAATATACTTATTACATAAATGTTTTCAGTATTAAATTAAACTATTTTAATACGGTTTTTATCGCGTTTATTACTTATTTATTTACACCTGACGTTTTAAACACTTTACAGCGTTCATGGTCACAGGCAGACCGTATTAAAATAGTTTAATTTAATGAATAACAATCGCGAAAATATAAGAAATCATTATGTTTTCAGTATTACAAATATCTTTATTTATTCATATTCAGATGTTTTCCAAAGTTGTAGGTATTGCTTTCGAGTTCGGGTTCAATAGTGTTTTAAATTGATTGAAGCTTTTGTAAGTCCATTTCTCACTTTTAATGACACCCGTAGGAAAGTATGGAATTAAAAACGATACGGCATATTATGAATATGAATAGTGGGTTCTTATGCTAGCAAATCAAAAGCTTGCTTTTTTTTTAAATGTGACTCACGCAAAATGTTCGAAATCGAATGATATTCATTAGACATATATATGTTATACATTTCAAAACATGCACACATTGGCGGTTTATTAAATCTAAACATTCAATACAAAATATCTTTATCGCTTTTACCGTAGACCAAAAAATTATATAATAACTAGCTGTTTCCCGCAGCTGCGCCTGCGTCAAAAAGTAGCTTATGTTTGACCCCGGGTCTTCAACTGTATTCATAACAAATTTCATTAAAATCCTTTCAGCGGTTTTGCCGTAAAAGCGTAACAGACAGACAGACAGACAGAAAGACAGACAGACTTTCGCATTTATAATATTAGTATGGATATGGAAGTACGGAAGTATGGATATATTTTTTATTAACATACCCACTTTATTTTTACATGTGCTTACTACTTTTCACTGGTAATAGTTTTAGGTAACAGCTTAAAAATTAAAAATGGTTTGGTTATACATCAGCGGAATGTAAATAAATGGACGAGTAGCCCAATTACTGGGTTTATTTTTAGACTGAGTAATATATTATGAAAGGTGAGTGAGAAACTTTACAACATTAGTATCATAGATGTATGTATACGATGCTTTTTTGAGAACGCATTTTCAAATAAGTTACTGTATATATGAAAAAAACATTTTTTTTTAAATGGGTTACCATAATGCTCTTTGCATTATGTTTGCAAATCTTTCAACCACGTTTAGAATAATACCATGAATATAGCCATTTCATTTCAAATGATTATGTTCTAAATTTAGATGGCAATTCCGATGCATTCGAATGAGATTCTAACTCCCTTAATCATAAAAAATTGCGAACGAACGAAGCTAAAATATGTTTCGTCTCGTTCTTATCACGTCAAATATAGATAAGACAGAAAGGTACTAAACATGTTTTAGTTAATGTAGGCTTAACGTACGTTCGTAATTTCATATGAATAAGATTCTAAATAATAGGCTACTTGACCGTGTTCATACTTGGATAAGATTTTTATACGGAACAATAACTACACTAAAAACTAGCAGATTCCGAAAACAACAACAAAATTGGTTGATAAATTAAAGCAGTAATTAGCTTTTTAAATGTTCTCATAAAGGAAAGTGGGAACGTGGTAAGGACGTCTTGTTTTCTCTTTTATACACACGAAACTAAACGACAGTGACCTCACAGCACACACAGTTCATTCTTTTCTTGTTTTTTTGACAGTTTCCCCTTCCACCGAATTTCAAAGGCTTTTATCTTATTTATTTTTGCACGGTTAAAAAAAAATCTTGCAGTTTTTTGTTTTTCCTGATACTAATGATTAAAAAACTTGAGTAGAATAGCCTATTCTAACAAGTGAGGAAGGAACGTCACGGTTTCGATGATCTTTACATGTAACTGTTAAATTAAAAAAAATAATAATAAAAAAATGTTTATTCATTAAAACTTTATTATTCCTCGAGTAACAAAAATATACTCTACCAGTCAACGCAGAACACAATGTTTGTGCTTTTACCGTGAAAAAATAAATATTTTGCTTCGGTGTTGCAGGGAGGCAAAAATAATTGTCATTATGAGAGAAAAGTGATTTAAAAGATGTTAACATATTTGACGCGAATAAAAAATAATATTGATTTCTAATTCCTTCAATGATAGGGTTCACCGCCCATAGACCACGGTATCCAAGTATCATCATTCCCTTCTCATTTCCATAAAAAAGCTCCACTAAAATTACTTGTCACCTCCTCACATGGTTCCAACAAGACATTTTTTCTTAAATTGGGCTGACTTTACGAAGAAATTGAAGCTTTGTAGACATTGATTGATGAATTGTATAAAATTACCGTTAACATAATACTTTCTTCAGTTGTCAGTTGTGTTGTATTATAAGTGATGATAAGTTTTAGTGAGTATGATTTGTTTTATTTCTTTTATACCGCTAACTTTTTGAATTGAATTTTTTCGTATGATATTTTTTGTACCAAAAATCAATTTCATTGACGTTTTTTTCATTTTAAAAAAGTAGGCATTTTGCTGCGGTAAAAAACATATTTTACCGATGATGTACATATTACTATGTAGGAAATATAAGAAGTGGGCTATGGCCGACATTGGCTTTTTATGCTGTAGGTCCTAAGTGATGGACAGATCCGTACAAAAATGTATTGAATATAAAGTAAAAGTCATTTCTAACTTCTTTTATATATTTTAAAATCACAGTTATCAATGAATGAATGTACTTAGTTCTAGTAGTTGCCAAAAATAAAACAACAAAACAATGTCGGCTCCATGATAATCACTCAGCAAGTCTGTTTTTATTGGCACTTTCGACGATTTCAGATCTGAAAGCTAAAGACGTAATGTGCTCGGAAGAATTCCGACGATGACGTAAACAAGAGAGAACTCACCAATAAGAAGCCAATTTTGAGAGGATTTAATCGAGGACAAACTTCCCAGATTGTATCGGGAAAGGATGGGCTCGATATAAATAAGCGATCTGCTAAGAATATCCTGTAAGTCCATTATAATATGCCCGGATACTGTATTTTACGACCTTAGGCCCTTAGGCGTAGGCTCGATGTTCCTAGGAATAACCCTAAATCTCTCGGAAAATTGGACTCAATTATGATGTAAATTGTCATTGATAGCAACTGCCATAGATACACTGATATTTTACTCATAATGTATCCAATATGTATATTTGATGCTTAAACTTTCTATCACACTTTTAAAAGGTTTTTATAAAGGCAGACTTTATTACTTATATGTTTGTGGTAGTATACGCTGCCAATTCGAGTTTAACCAACACTTATAAAATATCCGATTTGATGTAGTGAAATTTATAGAATACAGTTTAAATTTTAAGGACAATTTTTGAAACATAAATTATGTTTAAATAAAAAGTTTTAAACTAATTCAGAGTTTATATAAACCTATTTATGCAGGTAATATGTAAGCATAGCAAAGAAGATCGCCATTTGAAAAAAAAAAATGTTTTTCATTATTACTCCAAAAGTCCATACTAAGCAGTTGAGAGCACATATACGTAACCTCTTGCAATAGCAACAGCTAATCATATAGATTTCTTAGCCAGTAAAGAGGAAAATTAAAACCTTCTCATTAGCAAGGCTTCTACTGGAAGCGGCACAAAACCCATTAGTTTTCAATAAACCAAGTCAACTTTAAGTCGCAAGATTGAATGAAACCTCCTAAGAGTGTAGCCATTTTTCATTATTATCCTACTGGGTATAGTTTCCATAGGCTGGTCTTGTTCAATTTGTTCAAAATGTTTTCTCAACGCATGTAAAGCTTTAGAAAGAGTCAGGAGACTATGGTATAACGTGGTACAACTTGCTCAAAGGAATTTCTTGTTACTCCCTTGGGATATCCAAATCCATACTTCCATACTAATATTATAAGTGCGAAAGTCTGTCTGTTTGTTTCTGTCTGTTTCACTTTCACGGCAAAACTGCTAAACGGATTTTGATTAAATTCCGTATGAATTTAGTTGAAGACTGACGGAAAAGGAAACGTATTCGTCGCTGCTAAGAAGAAATTTCGAGCTCTGTTCCGGTGCTTTCTTCGCGAGGTCTACAGTGAAAACAGAAAAGTGAATAGTAGTCTGTATGTATACCGGACCACTATATTAAACTAAATGTAAACCATTGCCATAATCTAATCATTCGTTTCGGAAAACCTAAAAAATGTGTTATTTTTTTTTTTACTGCACAGGATTTAATAATACTTGGATTATTATAATTATGACGCAAGTCCAGAACGAAAGGAGTGGCAAGTATATCCCTTAAAATGGCAATCGATGGAGGGATCAGGCCGGCCCCGCAAGTTGTTGGTGCGACACAGCTCAATAAATTCGATTAAAGTCAACAGTATAGATTGGTAGCCGGGCACGGATCGCTGTTATAAGACTGTCTGTAGAATCTGTTGTAGTTGTCTGATGTGTGCTCGCGGCACGTCTGCTGCGGATAGGACAATCGAGCTCCTAAGTATTAAAATAGATAACATTCACCATCATTGACATTAGAAACTAGACGGCAAAAATGTCTATGCATAAGTTACTTTTATGTATTATCTATTGTAATTTATGCTTCACGGTTAATAGGTACTCGAGTTCACAGGGTGCTCGACATTATCAAAGTGACATCTCGCCTACGCTCTCGTTGAACATCAATCTGAAATTTGTTCTTCGGCTTTGAGATGTATTTAATACGACGGGTGTAGATGGATTGAATGCGTAATGTTATGTTTGAGGAGGTGTGAGATTCGTGTCTTCATGATGTACTCAGTTTAGCTACATGCTAAACGTGTTTATGATCCATATTGGATAAAAAACAGCCTATCCATATTGGATAGGCTGTTTTTTAAAAGTATAAGTGAAAAAAAGATTTTTTAGTTTTTTTTACTTGCAATTGAATGAATTTTATCATCATCATTTAAAGTCTTTTACGGTATGTATTTTTATTTACCAGTTTAGGAAGAGGAGCAAATTCAAAAAAACAATGTAAAATACGTTTATCATTTTTATTTATGCCGCAACCAAGCCACTGCTCTAAAGCCTGCCAGTTCTCCGCGCTATATACTTTTATAATACCTAAGGTTTCAAAGTTTTATTGACGATATTGTTCGACGATCATCACTCTCCAAACGTAATGCAACATTCTGTATATCTATCAATATTCTCAGAACTTCATAGTTGGCCATAAACTGTCGATACAAGAATTTATGCATTGCATGCTATAAATTTAGTGCAGTATCTGTCTGTACTTTGGCCATCCATCTCCCGCGATCCCTTTCAAGTCCGCCCGTTCCAACCGAACAAGTTAATATATTGCCTGCTTCTCCAAGATTAAATAAACATTGAGGTCTGCTAGACTTAAATGTTACCTATTGGCAGGGATTGTATCTTCGGAATTAATGGTTTTCGGAAATGGTCTAAAACGATTTCGTTTATAATTTATAAATTAACTAAAAAATAAAATAGGTATACTTTCATCAATGTGTATGGCATTTTCTGGGTGGTTATCCACTATATATATACAGATACTATATATACAGAATTTTCAACCAGCTTGCGGCGGCAGATGACAGATGATACCGGGAAAATATAGATGTGAAGTGAGCAAAAATGATACGGAATATAATAGCTAACCCCTTAGATTAATAATTGGTCTCGCGCGCTCGACCGCGGAGACCAATTCTTAATCTAAGAACTAACCCCTTTGTTACTTTGGCGACTAATCGTTCAATATATGTAACTAATTTTTACAGTTATTTTTTAAGACCTATGCTTGACTTTTATAATATAGGGAATTTTATAATAGTGGGAAATGGGTATCAGAGCAATACGAATATTTCAATTCTATAATAAATTATCTTTATGTTTAAATTGATTGGTTCAAAAAATAGCAAACTTCTTAGAAGATACCGGTTTTACGCGTCTAAGAAAGATATTTTTATAGAAAAATCCAACAAATTTGAGTCGGGACATAAAATATTTTAATGCACACTTGAACATGGGCGACGCTGCAATTTTTACTGGCATTTTATTTGGAGCGCTTTCTTGAATATGGCGAAAAATGAGATCGTAAAGTATAGTTATACACCTAGTAATATGTATGTCGATGACTGAAGGGTACAGAACAGTTGGTGAGATCAAACACAAGTAAGAAGTAGGGTAGATGATGACGCAGGTCGTTGGCAAGCGCTGAATGCAGGCAGCTTCCAAACGGTTATTCTGGAAGTCCTTGTAGGTGGCATACCTATATCAAGCAGTAGACTAACAACGATGGAAATGACGATGATAAAGTGTATTTTTTTTATTTGTTTAAACTTTATTGCACAAATACAATTGGTAAGCACAATAGGTAGACTTAATGCAAAAAGCATTTTGTGTCTCTTTCACAATTTGATATCCTTACTTCTATGTGCAGCGTACTCAGAAGGTCAGTGGAAGTACGTCGATCGGTACCATCCGTCGGTACCAAACTTCGACGGAAAAATGGCCGCCAATAGTTTGGTTGGAAAAAATGATTTCGGTTAATTTAAATAACTGACGAAAATGTACAAGTGCAAAGTTCTTCGATGATAGTATCAAATAACCATTTATCCCATCACGATCCATAGCAGCAGTAGAATAAGTCTCATGTTTCTGCAGTCTGCACTTTACTTTTATGACTTTTATTGACTTGACTTTTTATTACTTCCAACGCGAAACGAGAGATTTAACAAGTTTTTCGTACTTTTTTAAATAATGACAAAATAAAAAAAAGCGGCAAACTGGAACTAAAGATTTAAATAAAGTGGTTTATGTACACGGAATTTAAGAACAAGGGGTACCTGGTACATTTATACTTATCATAAAGCCTAATATTCCATAGGGGTAGGCATAAACTATGGGTTTCCACTTGCCACGATCGTTCAGGCTTCACTTGCACTCCACACTCATCACTCTTGTCGAATAAATACCTCACTCGCAGTCTACAATCATCACTCTCGTCGCATAAGTATAGGAACATAGCAAATACAGAAATAGATAAAGATAGAAAAAGAATCTTCAATTTAATTTCTCTCCTGAGTGATATTTTAGCGTAATATTATTCAACTAAGTCAGCTTTCCCGCAAGAGCTCTGCCTGTGACAGCGCACTTTACCACCGATTTATTGCATAAGGCGGTACAAATTATCGTGAAGAGGAACATTTTAACTAAATGATAAGAGCACTGTCGAGCGCATACCTGCTAATGGTAAAATATATGTACTAGCTATTTCCCGCCGCTCTGCCCGCGTCTAAAAGAAGCCTATATTTGACATTATATCATGACATAATACTCGTACCACCATACTTATGGACAAGTAAGCTCAGGAGTGCTATCCTGATTTTCATTCGACATAATCGGCGAGTCAAATGATTCGAATTCGAACAAAAAACAAATTGGTTTTGGGTTAATCATACTTCTCCAGGTTCCCTTAAGCAGCCTGAAAAAAAAATGGGAAACACGAACATACAAAGAAGATAATCTTCCACGTTAATTGCCTGATTATCTGATATTAAACATAATTCCGTGATGAAGGCACGTTAAGCCATTTGTCCTGGCTGCCATCTGGTGGTCGTTAAAGAAACCACGCCAGAGACCGAGAGGTGGTACCGAACAACTTGTAACGAACCATGAACAGGCGTCATTACCACGATGTACATGGTCGAGTGATAATGTAACCGCGAAATGATGACAATGATCATTATAGAAAAGATGAAGAATCTATTCTCAAGGTAGAAGACACAACATCCATACCATACAAACTATATGCACCGTCAGCATTTGATTTGTCACGCGGTTGAGCGTAATTTGCAGGCGCCGAGTGCTATAAATCTCGGGTGCGTCCATATTGCATCCGCCTACGCTTTGCATCTAGAGATTCTTTCAATGGAAAATGTATTTTAGCTCTTTAGATGTATTTACTTTACAATAATGTTCCTCATAGCTTCGTTGCGATAGCGAAAGTCTTACTATAGATAGTTGACCGTGTCGATACTTCAACTAGGGCTATCGAAATGATGGTACTATCGATGATATGATATCAAAATTATCGTCAGTTTCGAACTATGATTACCTATCAAATTATGATCAAATAATTATGATTATGATCAGTTCACTGGTATCAATAGTTTATTCGCCAGGGGCGGTATACATATTTTCTTTACAAAATTATTTTCACAGTCGCCGATGAAAACGTTAAAAAATCTTACGGTATTTACGTTAAATTTTCCTGTACCTCACAGGGAAATTTAACGTTATTACCAAAACCAAACTACGACCTGAAGTGCAATACAATAATCAATCATTTTTATGAATCCGGTGAGTCGAATGAAATAAAACCGGTCAAGTGCGGATAGGACTAGGCAACGTAGGGTTTCGTATCATTTTTAACACTTTCACGGACAGTCAAGAAAATAACAATGGCACTCAATTGTTATCTACGTCGAGAGACGTTACTGTCCGCAAAAGTGTTAAAAAATCTCAAAATAATCACGTTTATTGTATGGGCCCTTAAATATTTATAATGTTTTTGAGTATTTGTTTGAAATACATAATCTGCAAAAATTTCAACTGTCTCACTATCACGGTTCATGAGATTCAGCCTGGTGACGGACGGATAGATGGATAGCGAAGTCTCAATATTAAGATCCCGTTTTACCCTTTGGGTATGGAATCCTAAAAATGACGTACGAGTCACCGACTTTTATAACTAACTAGATGGTTTTTAGATCTGAACAATAGCAGTTTCAGATTACCATGTTTACTCGCGTTTATCTAGTTTTATTTATTTCGTTTCCAACAAACACAATAAAATATAGTTATTATATATCTTGATTTTTTTAAGCAAGCTTATTTTTTTCGCTTGTGGGCTGTAAAGTCTCTGTAACTGATTCAGCTCTCTCGGAGTGATTCATTTTCAATTCTGTTTTTAGTTTGTGCAAAAATGATAGGTACCTATTTTTTTTCTAAGTACTCTTGTGTGGTCGTTAATAAATAAAACCAGAGAAGTAAAATATTTACAAGGTTTTTTTTTGAAAGTGATCTATGTTCGTGTACTTATCACACTATAAATATTTGGCCAATTATTTTAAAATTGCCCCATTTGTATGACCATCTATGGAAGCATAACATTGTCAAACTATTAAAGTAATTATAAATAGCATTAGTGTTTCTCAAGTTTCTGTATTCAGGTGGAAACTATCAAGATGTGAACAAAATTAACGAAATTATAGATCAGACACATTTTTTACTACTTAGTACACCGGCGGAAATAACTTTTGAAATAAGTAATTTTAAAATGGGTGTAAAATGGCTTAATATATATAAATAATATAAGGTCCTTACATATGAAATTGGCGTTTTGTATGGGAGGAACGAAATGTCGAATATTTTTTTATTTAATATATTTATTTAATCAAAGTATGAACCATTGTTGTTGTCGTCCACTTTTTCCATCTCATAGGCAGTTCATTTATCCCTTTACTAAAAAAAAAAATCGGACGGGAAGCAATAAAATCTTTGAAGGCGGCTTGGACTGCCCCATCAGAGTTGACACATCATTAACCCTTCAAGCAGTTTTCGCAGCACTGGTGCCACGGTGGAACTCGTACTCGTAAATAACGCGATATTTCAAATTTTCCATTTTTTAAACTGAGCGCCGCAAATAGAAAAAAACAGAAGAAAACACACAAATGAATAACGGTTTACGAAACGTAAATACATGTGGAAATTGCTGTATAAATTTGAATTTGGAATTCCTAACCAGAGGAGAAATGTGTGATTAATTTCATATGTAAGGACCTATATTTATATATATATATATATATATATTATTGTTATATATATATATATATATATATATATATATATATATAACAATAATAAATTATGCAACTTACTGACATTATGTCTGTTAAGACCTATGCTAACGCCACACCTATCGAGCAAAGACTAGCCCCCACTTTTACTAACGGGTATGCTTTATTGCACTACCTCTGCTATTTATGACCAATATTATTGCCAGCAAATTTATACGCGTTACATGGGCGTAAATTTTAATTATATTTGTTGTAAGTTTGTTTTTAAGATCGTCAAGTTTCTTATAGTTCAGTTCCAGTTCGGATAACCACTCTTTCTCAAAGTCCAAAGACCAATCTCCTACAAAATGGGTCATCAGTTTCTGCTGATAATTTGTGTGTACATGCACTGTTGGGTGCAAAGTGAAAATGGTACTGAAATTAGATTTTTGGATTGGTAGCACAAGTACCTAGGCTATCGTAACCGTATGTCCGCCAATCATCTAAAAAGCAGACGCAGATAGTATTTTCAATTAATAGGCTACTTGACTAAATTCTTTTTTTATATTTCGTATCACAAATTTGAGTCCGTGAATTCGAAAACAGAAAGATTTTTTGTATCCGTTCAATATTAAATAAGTTATAAGCCTTTGAAATCCTGTGAAAAGAGAAACTGTCAAGAAACAAGAAAAGGACGAACTTAATGGTGAGTGACGTCACTGCCACTTGATTTCGTACGTACAAAAGAGATAGCAAAACCACGCTCCCACTTTTCTTCATAAGAAAACTTTAAATGCTAATTACTGTTTTGATTTATTACCAATTTTGTTGTTGTTTTCGCAATCGGGTACTTTTTAGTGTATGTATTGTTCCGTATAAAAATTTTGTCAAAATGTGAACACAGTCAAGTAGCCTATTGTTGTGTATGTAACATAGAATTCTTCTGTATCCTCGTCATTTTATGCTTGTGGTCTAGTGATATTACTAAGTTTAACGATCACTTATAGTGCTTGGTTTCAACTAATATAAATTACAAAATAATGTAATACAGTCTTTTTTTTTAAATTAAGCCTTATATGTATTTATATATTTTATAATAAATTTCAGAACAACTGGTACATACATTGGCATTATTGGCACCCAAAGATTGCTATTTTGGATCCAGATATTTACTATTGGAAATTGTATGTTCGTTATTGCAAACATTTATGTTAATGTTTTGAGCTAGCAGTACTGTTTTAATAGTAAAACTTCCTGCAACTGAAATAATTAAGAAAAAAATTTGTACACGGGTTTGACCGGGTATAAGACATTTTTTCTCGAAAATTTTACGGTAGCTTATCCCTGGGCGAAAGTAGTACTCAGAAAGAAATAGGTTTAAAGAGTCTTTATTTCTCAAAACAACATGAGAAAACTAATATTACTTAATTTAAAAAATATATACAGTAGTTATTTACTTCCATCATAGAACGGTAATACAATGAAGAAAATAAGAATAAGTATCAACAAAACATACTGGTATGTAACTTACAAATTCCAGAATCAAATAAAATACAAGAACTAAGTAATTTATGTAATGTGAAAGTTAATCTACGAGTCGAAATTCTATCAAGTTTCTGTCTGCAAAACAAGTAAATGCTGTAAAGTATCCATAGGTAAACATGGGTTACTAATTTATGTCTGAGGTACACTGGCATTATTATTTACATGAGTGTCAGACGAATTTCCCCAGTCTCAATTTGCCGCGCGACACCACATGACTTCAAACTCTAATTCAATTGTCACAAATTTATGCCAGCAATAACAAATTCTATTTTGAATTAGGGTAAGGCCTTAACTCAGTTCAGGTATCTATAGAAATTTATGTAATAGGGTAGTTTCTGCGTGACTCAAAGGCTGACGGTTAGGCAATGTTTAAGCTTAAGTCAGCTTATTGTACGAAGTATCATGCATATGGAAAAGAGAAGGAGAGAAGAATGTTACAATTTCTACTGATTGCCAGTATATTGTGCAGTAAAATTTTTTTTTTTTTACGCATTTGTATATGTATACTTGGGATAATGTTTTAACGATGTCGACGAAATAAATTCATTAAAAAGTCGCATTTTGTGTGTGATTTGGCTACAAATATTTATTTATTTCCGCGGGTTGTCATAACCATGATATTGCATAATCTATATTTATTTACTTACATGTCAATAAAAATGGGATTCTGTATGTAAATAAACTCTGACTTACTAATTGCGATATGTCAAAATATGAAATCTATAATTTGAGTATTATTAGCCGCCTGGATTTGATCATACTTACTAAAAATTAATCAATTACCTTTGAAATAAAATTGAACAAGTCCCACCTAATGCTCAAAGAAATCTCTCACATTTGTTCTCCAAATTTGAATGTAAAGAAGAATAAAGTAACTCATTCTTTAGCACCAAAAGTGGGTAAAATGTTAGTAAAATGCCACACTAATGCGGAGGATATGTCAGTGTCACGTCTCAAAGCCGATTTGGAGGACGTGAGTTAATTTTACCAGCATAAAGGTATTTCTTAAAGGTGAGATTATCTTCTTTGAGTGTATTCCGTTAACTCAACAAATTTCCCAGGGGTATTCGGACAATAACAAAAACACTCATTTCCAGTTGTATGATTACTAGACTTGAGCCACAGAATAATAATTACCAGTGTGCTTAAGCGGATATTGTTCTAAATCAGGGTTTTTTTTTGTGGCAGAGGTTTAAAAAGGAAAAAAAAATTGTATTCATGGGGTTTGGTCAAAGTGTCAATCCGTAAAACGATAATGACATTAGTGTTCAAGATTGGTCGCGATTAGTTAGAAAATCCATAATAAAAATGGACCACGATATTTAGCGCGATAGTAAACGACATGTATGGAATTAATAATAATATGGAAATACATGTCGTTTACTTTCTTACTGTATCTCAGGGCCCAGGTATCCACTAGTGGTATTAAATCTGAGTGGATTGAAGTTAGGAAATAGAATTTTTATTTTTCTATGATTAGTCATGTATAAAGTACTGTCACACTAGTCATGTACTGGTACTGGAGGCTGTGATTAAATTTTGCAATTAAAATTTGATCCACTTTTCGGATTACGATTGAGCCAAAATTTTGATGTCTGTATACCCAGCAAGACCCTGCCCATAATTAAATGGGCAGCTAAGTATTTAAGCATTTTGTACCTGTCGAATAGTATAGTAAAAAAATTGTACCTCAAGGGTTACGGAGAAAATTTGGAATATTTTTCAGCAGGACCCTTCACAGTTAGCAGGTAATTTTTCGTGGCGTTTCTATTGTAATTAACGTTATCATAATTATTTTTTAAATGGATAATTAAATAACATGATATATATATATAATAATTCTGTAACAATATATGATTAATCATCATAAAAAATACAAACGTATTATGGTATTGAATTGGGATAGCCACTGTGGATAGCGATGAAAAATGTCAAGGACAATTAGAGAACAAACAATACATACCAATTTTTTTTTTTTAATATTAATTATTTTTATTTTTAAAATTTAAGGGGCTTTTTCCTTAACCGAGCGGAGCCTGGGTGTCCGTGACGATTGTGCGTATCAAGCGAACTGGATTTGTCGCCACTAATTTATCTTGAGCTTTTTCAATGTCTGCAGATGCTGTTTGTGCCGGCTATTATCGCCGTCATTAGGCTGTACCTTATCAGGCAGCCTCGAAGAAGCTTTGGCCACTATCACTTCTGTTTCATGATCCCATGGTCTGAGTTCCGTGTGAAAAGGGTATAACAGAGCGGAGGACAGATGGGCATGGATCTGAGTAAAACTTAATTCTATTTTATCCGAGACACTACGTACTAAGTACTCTACGGTATATGTATACAAAAGTACAATTTTATGAATTCAAATTAGCATTGATATAACAAGGTTCAAGCCCTTCTCGGTCTGATTCAAAAGATAAATAATCAGTATCCAAGTCATTAATTAATATGTTCTTAGATGTAGGTATTATATCGTAGATTTCTTGAACAGTAGGCCTTGAAGTTGGCAATTCGTCATATTGATCGTCAATTTCTAAAAACTGTGGCGAAGATCTATTTTTTTCAGTATTATAAATTGATTTCATGAATTTCGACCTTTCAATTAATATGCTTTTTAAATCTTGTATATTACAGTTTGTTGGATTGATATCGTAGACCTCTTCTATTGCCGGTCTGGATGTTGGAAGCTCATCATATTCTTCTTTTTCTACGATTAAATTATGTAAAGAAGCAGATTTTTCAGTTTCTGATACTGATGTTTTAAGTTTCGGCCGTTCAAGAGACGTATGTAAATCTGCATTACCAGTATTAATTGTTTGTGATTCAGTCAATTCATTTTTACATATTTCTCGTATCTCGTCTGGTTTCATCATACCTTGTCTTGTCTTTAATAAGTGTGATTTTAATTCATGAATATTTATATGTGGGCTATTACTAACCGCTGCTTTAACAGGGCTCGTGAAGCGGTTACTATTTTCGGTATCATCTGCTTTAAGCAAAGTTTTTGCTTCCTCTTTTTTCTTTCTCAACGTATCAAAATTCATGTCTGTCAATGTGTATTGTTTTTGAGAACTTTGTGGAGAATAATCTTTGCTCATTACTTTATTAGTCGCTGGAACCGTAGTTTTGTCCATCATTACTTTGTATTTATTATTTTTTATCTTGTATAGTAAAAATGCAACTAATATAGATAATATAATGACAAAACATACTAAAACGTAAACCGCGATTGTTTCTGAAATCAAGAAATGAAAACATGTTAAAAATAAACATATTACAGGGAAATAAAATACATGAAGTTTTCCTTAAATAGCAGGGACCAAAGTTAATAGTTATTATTGGCCATAATAAATTATTATGGGATAAAGATAACCATTGTAGACAAAAATATACCTGACAAATCACTAGTCAGATTCGCAAACTAGACTTCGTATGAGTATGCGCAGTTGGAAAAAAATATTTTTGCGATAAGAAACATGATGTTTGTGTGAAGACGGCTTTAAATGCGCGTCAAATATACCTATGTCGTTTATACAATTAATCTTTAAAGTCGATATTTTCCGATTCTGACTTTATTAACATAATTTATTTTATATCTTCAAAAAAGTCGGAATCAGAAAATATCGCTGTGACAGATAATTAAATCATTTTGTTTTTAAATTAAAATTGTATTGTGGTAGTTTCATCTGTAAGTTTATGTAGTTAAATAGATATCATGTTATTTCTATTTAAGGTAGGTAGTAATAATGTAATCCATTATATATTAAATATTGTATAAGAAATTTTCTTATAAATATTAAAACTACGAAGTCAATAGGTTTGTAAATTAATTGTAATTTGCATTTCTTATTTGATTTAGCAACAAATTCCTTTTCATTCGTTTTATTTTTATTATCTGGTCCAAGTTTTAGATAAAGTTTTTTTAAACTGACTTTATGAAGTTGCCGAAGCTCGATCAGGACCAATGATCCGAAAAATTAATGAAATTTTACTTTTTGCCTGAGTTAGGGTCTTGTATTTCGATTTGTCTTAAGTACTTTTGTGTAGCATCAACAAAGTTAGGTTTCCATTTGATGTGATCAAAAGTTTTTGAATTGACTTGCGTGAAATTTGGTACCTACCTAACCTACACTGATTACGCTTAAAATCTTAAAATTTTGATAGGTTTGATAGCAGATGTTACATGATATTAATTCTATTAAAATATCACAATCTCTTAGCAATAACATTATGAAATTTTTTTGAATCAAAAAATATTATCCGCGAGTATAAAAATGTAGTATTTTTTTTTTGTAGCTTTTTAACTACATTTCGTAAACAAATTGAAGCACGTTTATGAGGGGATAAAATATTTAGTTTATAACATGGTTTTTTTAATATAGGGAAAAGGAAGGAATATAAATTTCGTTAAAATAAATAAACTAAAACACAAACAGTAAGAAAACGCTACTCTCTATTATACAAAAAAGTAACTACCCTAAATAAATTTAGTTGTTAGGAGGTATTCGTGAAAAATAATAGTTGTTGTAACAAATGACAAATGAAAGACAAAACTGAAGTGTTAAATCATTTTGATACGGTTCTTATAGCATTTAAAACATATTTATTTTACACTTAAAATAAAAACCGTAATGAAATAGTTAAATTTAATGTGTAACAATCGCGAAAATATAAGATATTATTATGATTAATGTACTTACTACCAAATTCTGCATCAGACGCAAAATCACACATTTTGCTGGCACGCACTTCACTACACTACATCATATTAACAGGCCATTTATGAGGATAAAATTGATTCCATTGTTTTATTTTTCCTTATAATCAATCTATACATAAATATTGCGTACGGCACATTTTGTTTATTGCACTAATTTAAAAAAATCTGTTGGGGTCACTCTTACTTCCTTCCTTAGTAGGAAGTACTTTTGATTATGATGTAGGTCTATTTGTATTATTTTTATCTTTTACTACATTTACTTGACCTCTAAAATGAAGCTACTCGTACGTTTAAAATACAATTTATGACAAATTATGTTCAAAATATTAAAAAAAAAATTAAAAAAAGGTTTGAACATGGCTGGTCGCCACACCAACACTCCTAATATTACAATAATCTTAAAAACAAAAAAAAAATTGTGTGAAACTTGTAGTAACAAAAGACTTTTATTTTAAACTGGTATTTACAATTAGACGTTAGAATGTATGACACACAGCCGACTAATAAAAATAGCTCTGGGTAGCTTTAGCTAATATTTTCATTGTTAATGTCCTGCAATGCAATGCAATATTGCAATATTAGTGACATGACATTAAATGTTCATTAGTGACCTGTCTTCGTAATTTATCCGCAAGTTAAGTAAACCAGGGCGTGGTCGTAACATGGATTGGTTGCATTTTATAAAGAGCTCGCTTGTCATACGGAAGAACTCAAGTTTTCCGGGTGCTTCATAGCATTATTTATTTGCATTAGCTTTTAAGCAGTTGATAAGAAAAAAAATAGAATACGTTTAGTAAAGACTATAGACAGCTTGAAAGTTGACACTGTGTTGACCACGGTTCAAATTTGTATGACTTTCATCTAACTTAATTACGCATAATTGTGACTTGAGAGTGGAGTAAGGAGCATTAATATAAATCATATGTACGTATTTAATAAATGCGAACTTCTTGTCAACCGACAACAACCCAGTTCTTAAATTTATCATGATGATGATGCGGCTAAACCGCTGAACGGATTTTGATGAAATTTGATATGAATGTATTAAAACCCCGGGGCTACTTAAACATAGACTACTTTTAGACGCAGACCGAGCTGCGGGAAACAGCTAGTAGACATTTGATACCAGAAAAATAATACCAGCTACGAGATAACAGAAATAACCAACGGATTTGTAGTACACATGGAAATAACGTTTTCTGACTAAATGTGCTCTACATTTGCGCCATGCCATTGTTTCAAACCTTTTGTGAGCTACTGGCTAAAGTTGACAGCGACACGTTCAAGCTGATTTCTGTGCCATAAATAAACATAGACATTTTGCGGATTAAAAATAAAAAGTTTGCATTGCTAGCTTCAAGGCTCCTTGGATTGTTCTCAATGAAAAGTATTGTTCAGGGTCTCGATCGATCTCACGAAACGGGGTCCCTGACTATGGAGCTCATAAGAAAGCTCAACGTAAGAGCTATTGAGAGGGTGATTCTCGGTGTTTCTCTACGACTTCGAATCAAAGATGAGGAGATTCATAAGAGAACAAAAGTCACCGACATAGCTCAGCGGATTAGCTCTTTGAAGTCTCAGTACATAGCGCAGAGAACAGATGGTCGATGCGAACAGAAAGCTTCTCGAAAGGCGAACACAAACCGTCAAACTCAGCGTTAGACAATGGACATCCACCGACCAGATGACCTGTAAAAGATCGCAGGCAAACGCTAGACGCTGGTCGCTTCCACCCGGTCATTTTGGAAATCATTTGGCCTATGTCTAGCAGTGCACTATGCTGCAGCTTAAATCAATATTATTTTTAGGATTTGCGCTGCTTAATAAGCACTGATCGGATAATCGGGCGCTAATATACCTAAACTTAATTTTTATTCCTACGAAAGAATAATATTAGGTTACTTATAATTAATTTTATAAAATTGTCCAATCCTGAGAATGCGGGTTACTTATTGATTCGGTAAGGAATATCCATATTATTCTTACAAGGAAAGAAGTTTAGGTATGTAAGCGCCCCAATATCCGATCACTGATAATAAGTGACAGTTTTGTGTACAGTGATATTTTCCATGCTATGGAAATGCTAAGGCTTTCCTTCTATTGAGCAATGCACATTCTCAAAAGATTTTCATTTAAATTAATTTAAGTTTGTTTTTAGAATTGAACGTACCGTCTACCGTCGATTAAAAAAAGTCACATCTTGCTAAAGAATATAAGAAAGTTATTTAGCTGTTCGCTGCATCGAAAAATTTAAATTAACGAAAAAGCTTTTGACATCTTTGGCGCAACTGCCAGAGACAACGAATCCGAACAAAGTACGGAAGTTACCGACTTCGTTTTTTTAAACTGTAAATATAGAATTTCATTGCTCATTTTTATATATTTTCGCCATTTTAAATTCATGGCACTTAAATTATTATAACAATTAACTAATCAGTCAAGTAATAATCGCGGTGAAAACCTTATTAAAATAGTTTATTTTGAAACCTACATTCGCGTTCCAAGCAGATATATTGCGTAATAAAATTAAATTATCTCGTTAGCATGTGTCAAGTCTAATTGAATTTCTGATAATAGTATGTTTACATTGAATTGTTTTAATTTTCCGGCATGATGAGAAAATTTGGAAGAAATACAATCATCACTAGAAATAATATCCGTTTTTGGAGTCGGAGCAGATTGCCATATGGTGGTAGGATCAGATACATTTGCCAAAGAAATTATTGTGACTACACCTTACATCCGTCCCATTATATAAAAAAAAAAAACTAAATACTCACCGCAGAGACCATTTAAATATTGGTTTTAGATAATAACTGAACTTTTAAATTTATTTTACAGAAAAACAATAAAATCAACATGCTTGCCATCATAACAGACAGACCAGCTGTCAGTGACAGCTGTATTCGAATGAAAATGATGTGGCTTTATAGGTATATCTCTATCATAAAATATGTTGTTGAGTGTATCTGTTGTCGACAGATAAGTAATTCGACAGAATGCATTCATTTCATCGTTCATCGCGTAAAATATGAGACAAGTAATTATTCAGAAGAACAGATTCAAAAAAAAACTTCGGCTGTATTTACTTCAACATTTTCTAAAACCTTTTTTAATTTGGTTATATATGTTAGTTATGTTATCATGATGGACTATCCCGTTACATCTGTTATCGACGGATGAATTGGAGTGAATTTGACAATCATTATTATTCGACACCTGGCATGGGCAAAAGTGCGTATTTTTATTTTATAAAACCTTCATTCCAAAAATTGTGTTTTCATAAGAAACTTAATGTTTTCTTAATTATGCATAAATACGTTTTCGGTTATGTCCACTGGACATTGTCCAGTTAAGATAAGTAAGTAAAAACTCTAGATATAAATATTGTTATTCATATATTAGACAATAGCGACGCCATAAATATATCAAGTATATCCTGAAAATTTAATTTTTTTTTATTTTACTTAATGCTAAAATGTTTTAGCCTCCTCTCACGAAAAATTTAAGAATCACGACCGACACGACTAAGTATAAATTGTCTTGATCCCACAGTTTGGTCTTCTCTTTGATATCGCATCCAACTGGATATTATCTCCTTCTGTCTGTTTCTATTGGAATTCATAAAAATTACTTTTTCATGTAATTGAAAGTTATTTTTCTTATTATCTTTCAACCACTCCGACCCAGATTTACGTCAACTTTCCTTTTCTCAAAGGAAACTTTAGACTATTTATTTCTGTCGTTTATATAGGAGGCTTCTGAAGCACTTTGTATTGTTTTAATGGTCTTGTAGTGATTATCGTTGTTCGAAAAAGCTAAGTAATGTTCCGGTATGTACCTATACCAACAGTAGTAATTGGTATAGTTCAGGCATTAAAATCATCAAAGTGCGTTTACACAAGAAGATATCATAAATAAAAAATAAAAAAAATTGTTTTAGTATTTGGCAAACGAATTATTAGCAAAAAAAAATCTTTTTTTAAAATGAAAATCTTCCAACATCTGATGAGAAAGGAGTGCAAATATCCCTAATCACATTAAGTTCATAAATATAAATAAAACTGAATGATAGATGAAAACATGAGAAAAATGAAATGTAGGTCTCAAGAAGCTAAGCGATATAATAAGTCATCTTGTAGAGGACTTCACCGTTCTAGTATGGACTGGTGCGATAAGCTTACTGTCATATATATCTCAGGATTTCTCAGCTGTTTAGCTCAATTTATTACCAAGTGCCACGCCAGACAAATGTTTGAGGGTTTGCCGTACACAAAATTACCATAAACTGAACAGGGTAAAAATGTGGTATTACAACTAGTGCTAGATTTTTTTGTTTAACGCTTCGCTGCTTATTTTGAGGCTTAGTACGTATTTATAATGTGACATTTTAAATGTTGTTTACATAATGTAATCTGTATTATATTTAAATTAATCAAAGGATCACGAGGTAGATTTCTTTTACGTAAAAATCGTAAGGTTTTTTAGAATCAGTATACAAAAGGTAGCCTTAGCGCATAGTATTTCTATCTACTGACAAACATAAATCCTTATTGTTTTTAAAATATCTTTAATATTGCTAGTGATAAAATATTGTGTGTATTTTGGTTTACAAAGATGCAAATGTAGGTAGTCCATTATTTTTCATTGGGGTTAAATATATATGTTAATACCTTTGTTTACTCTCAGCTTTAATAAGATACTGACGTTCACAATACATAACAGTTTCACATAGAATAATTTATACCTAACGGTTGTAAGATTGGTCAACAGAGCCGACCTCATGCGATGAAACCTGTTACCTAAAATTTCATATTAGCATTAAGCTTAGATCAAGACTGAGCTATCCAATCTAAATAATAAAAGACAACTTGCTTCTGTAATAATTCTTTTAGACAGAGACATTTCGGTAAGGTACAAACTCTCTCTTAACATAGTGTTTACCCGTCTGTACCCTAGACTATATTCTATTGCGGGTGAAATTCACTGCCTATCAGAAAGAGAAGAGAGAAAATTGAGGCGTCTGTTTGTCCGTTCGTTGCCTTTGACTTCACCCACGGGATTAGAATGAGTGGCATAATAAAGTCGGAAACGACAGGGCGACACGTTTGGGCGGTGGCCCCGTAGGTGTAAATCGTGCATTACTGCCGTGAGCCCTGCAATTAAAATGTAATTGCCGACACTTACGCGGTTGAGTGCGACAAAGGTCCAACTAACCCCGTTCAACTCAATTACAGCACCGTATCGTTTTTCAGCGTGTTTATTTTAAATTAATGTTTCAGTGAGATGATCGATTGCTAATTTTTAGATTTGTTTACTTTCCATTAAAATAGGTAAGCTCTTACAGCGATTTTCAACAATCACTCTGAAATGAATTTGTGTTCGCCCAAAATAATATTTTGAATTCTCTGTAGTTCATCAGATGAAAGAGAGTGAGAGTATGCACATTCCGATGAAATAGCGACATAATATCGGTAACAATATCTTGAGAAATTAATGATTTAATTATCATAGAAATATAGATTAGAAAGAAGGAATTTCAAGATTTTGGTAATATGAAATATTATAGACGCATAGGTACATTGAAGTCTTGGCCGGCCCTGGATAATAGCATTCATACCTTAAATATATCTCCAAAACCGTCGCGAAAGCAGCTCCAGCTAAATTGGTGAACAGTAAAAGAATATTAGTGGCTATATACCATGCTCTGGAAATTATTGGTCTCGATCCTCAGTAGCGATGAAGAAAACGCGTCATTCCGAAGCCACATCGCAGTCCCTCTAAAGAATTTTAAAGCGAAATTTATTGGTAAAATTAAAAAAAAATTACAAACATAACAGTAACTAAATTGAGAGTGGTTTGTGCCAGTTACGAGTCAAAGTTTGAGCAAATGATTACGCTGTATCGGAGCTCGCAATATTGGACTGCAAAAAAGCAATCTTTGCATACGAGGAATGACACAGCTCCGTTTGCAATTTTGAATTTGCATACGGTTTTTCTATCTCATTTATGATTTTCCATGATTTGCGAGGGGGTTTTCTATCACTTGTATTTAGGTACCTCATGACCTTTATCTTATATATATAAATAGATTTTTAAGTCATTAAATACATCAGGTATTGTATTACTGATTTGGGAGTACATTTTCGAAGAGAATTTTATTCACAAAACTTACGGCAAGAATCAAATCATGTAAATTAAGGTGTAACTCTAAGTTATAAGTGATGAAGATATTAAAGGCAAAGGAATATATCTTGGAATATTTTGACATCAAACAACTCCGCTATCTAGACCGAGCTAAATCCAAAACAAAATTCTTAATTTTTCAATTGATTGCTCGTTCTGTATTGGCGGCGAGGAAATTTCCCTAGTGGTTACTGGAAGAATTGACTTGTTAAAATATCGAAAGTTCAGGATGGGTTTGATGTTGATAGAAATTACATATATTGTTGCTTTGAAAATAGTTAAGCTATATTATATTACATTATTTATTTATTTTACATTTTCCAAAACTTGATACAAACAAATTAACTTATGATGCATTTCACAAAACCACTGAGGTTTGTTTAGAAATAGCAGGTACATTCAAACCAAGCTAATTTAAAATTTATGATGCTAATACAAGAAAAAATTAAGTAAATCCTAATAGTGAGCCGGGCAATCAATCTTAACAAGAACCATATGGGGCCCTATATTTAGGAGGCACGTCGAACCTCTTTGTTCCTTTGTATTTACCCCATGCCTTACTCACTCAAAGCAGGGTTTTTGAAAAAGGACTGCATGAGCATCAGAACTGTTACAAATGGGTCAATTCACATGCTAGCCAATTAGTCGCAGTATACAAAATGTGACTTATAGCCTCCTTTGCCCCTGGACATGCCCTGCACTCAGGGTTTTCGACAAGTTACAATTTAAAGAGATGACTGTGGTTTTGGGTTAAGGGTCAAAGGTTAATCAGACTTCGGGTATAATAGTAGTAGAATATTAAGTTTGTGTTCTAATTCAAGTATCTCTAAGAAGCAGGATCCTGAGCTCATGATGTTAGTAATAAAATCAAAAAAGTTTGTTTGTAAGCTGCTTTATCACTTAACTGGCAACTTTTTGAGGGATGGAGGAAATTTCTCTAATTAGTAGACAAGCAAGATGGTGAGAATAGTTTAATGAATTTGAAGTTTGAATAATAACTCTCATATTAGCTCTTGTTCGTATTTCCTTAGATTTCAATTTTAAATCCTTTCAGAGAAATACCGACACTTCATTATATTATTTTCAACGTCTAATGCAAAAAGTTAAGAAAATTAACCTTTTTTTGGAAATCGGATGTCACAACCATTATGGGTTGCAGTAGACTGGGAATTAAGGCAAATTATCCTAGAATACGAGTTGGCAACGATCTAGTGACACTTAAGCTACTGTGACTATCTTCGCAGGCAATATACCGATTGCCAACTTATACATAGAAGATCATGTTCTTCAGGAAAATATTCAGTTTTGTGAATCTAGCATTCCGTATAATTGTTATGACCATGTTGTGCATTGGACGATGCGTCGAATTCGTTGTTCCGCTGAACATGTCAGACGCAGAGTATTCGTTCAGTAATAAATTCAATTTGATGTCAAGTTATACTTACCATAATTAACAATCCTCCCACTTGTTTTAAAAGGATTTGTAAACAAAGGCTACTGGCTAAAAAAGTTAATTGTCGTACGAATTTTCAAGTTTGATAATAATTTAATCCACTAAATATACACTTTTTCCGTTATGTTTTGAAACTGTTTATTGTTTTTTATACAACTAAGTAGGCAAACAGGCGTACGGCAAACCTGATGGTAAGTGGTTACCGTAGCCTATGAACGCCTGCAACACCGGAGATGTCACGAGCGTGTTGCCGACCTTGCAGGATTTTTTTCACGCCTTTTTTGAAGGCTCCCATGTTATAGGGAAAACCATGGCTATTTCATGTTCATTCCACAATCGCAGTGTACGATGAAGGAAATTTCGTTTGAAGCGTACTGTACGCGATAACGCGATTTCTATTTTAAATTGTAGTTATTTACAATTATTTAAAACAATGGATCGACAGAT
Organism: Euzophera pinguis; assembly: GCA_947363495.1. Classification (NCBI taxonomy): domain Eukaryota; kingdom Metazoa; phylum Arthropoda; class Insecta; order Lepidoptera; family Pyralidae; genus Euzophera; species Euzophera pinguis. Next base: position 5,273,291 of record OX376169.1, read on the forward strand.
TGTGATGTCCTTTTCTTCGTTGACACAATATTACCACATATTAGATTGTGAAATTATTGTGTCACAAACAACAAGAAAAAAAGGAACAATATCGCTAGACATTGTTCCATCCATTCACAAGTGATGCGATGAGATTCCAAGGGAAATAGAGATTAAATTTTATATGGATTTGACAGAAAAAATAAAAAGATAAATAAAAGGATACTGGCATTATGCTCGCAATTCAAGTTTAAAAAAGAAAATGTAGAGTTTGTCATTTTCGACAATAAATTTTCCCGCGAATTACAAAAATATGCGTTCATGGAGTATGCGTTCGTAGCATGTATAAAAATAGTTTTTATAATAGTTGAATAATTATTTATTTTTCTTTTTAAACTGTATTGTATAAAAACCAAACAATGAGTGTACTTCTGTCACGAAATTCTGTTCAGAAAGAACTGCTACATGATTTCATTAATGTGCAAAAATAAAATGCTGGACGTACGTATTGAAAATACTTTTGGTAACATTTGTCCATTTGCAAACACACATAACTTAGATTTATTTTTGTTTTGTTACAGATTACAGCCATGATAGTAAACACATCGGCCCTCGATGTGAACTCCACAGCCAGCGACTACACACCATACGAGGATCGTTTGGAAACCTACTTGGTGCCAGTACTCTTTGCTATCATCTTTATTGTAGGCGTTTTGGGCAATGGTACACTCGTTATCGTATACGTGAGGCATAGAGGCATGAGAAATGCTCCCAATACGTAAGTAACTTTAAAACTCTAACGCACTACATATTTAAAACATAATCAGGATTACTTACTGCGGTGGCTCAGCGACCCAAAGAGGACGTTGGCCTTCGACACAAGAGACCTCCACTGTTCTCTGTTATTCTACAGGATTAAGCGCGTATAATAACTTTATACTCAGTTGAAATTCGGCGTGCTCAAACTCTTGCGAGTTTTAAAGCACTAGTGAAAGAGCATTTTCTAGGTGGTTGTGAATGATGTAAGATGTTACGTTAGGTCCTAAAATTTAACTTACTTCATTATTTGAGGTATTATAGTACATTTATTTATTTATTTCTGTATATTATATGTGTACTGATATGTAACTTTATGTAAGTTTATTTTAGTTTATTTTGTGTAAGTTTATACTATTATACTTAGCTTATGTTTCTGCACCATGCCTGTCTCTTTTCCTGAAATGTTTCCTACAAAAAGGGTTGCCTGTAAGAGATTGCTATTGCGATCGCCTTTGCACATCGTTATGACTACATGAACGTGTCTCAAAATTGTATTTTCCTGGTGCAATAAAGTGTTTATTATTATTATTACTCCGACGTAAGTAAGTTAGTATATTTTGTGAATATTTTGCAGGAAAAGTAGATGAGAAGAGAGCTAAGGGTTGGAAACTCATGCGTCGATTCGACAAGCTTGGCTTGTTGTCGTGCGATTCCGTGAGAGTTGCAGAAAGCCGAACCAAATGACCTAACATTATACACTAGAGACTACACTTTGACTGAAATATATGTTTCGATTCAATTTAAAATATGAAGTAAAACCAAATATTTCATTACAGACTGAAATTTAAATTTGAAATTAAAGCACAGAAGTCAGTAAATATACTCTTACTTAGGTACTTCCTTTGGCCCTTTGTGTATCTAAGCCTTCTTGAAAACTAAAGAAGGCTAAGATACACAAAGGGCGAAGGGGAAGAAGAGGAAACCTTTCTTAACAATCTATTTATATTATTTTAATTTGCAAAAATCACTCATCTTTCAATAATTTACTAATCCATCTTAATAATCCTTATTGTGGAGTGTCTTAGCGGGACATGCTTGCTTGTAACGGTCGAGCGTGACGTGGATTGGTCGCCACTAGTAATACTTAAAGCTTGAGCTCCTGCATGCTTCGAAAAGGCACGTTAAGCTGTTGGCTATCATCTCTAGATAAAAGTCGTTGAATAAGACTGTCCCTTAGATAGCCTAAAATATGGTTATTTTGGCTAATAACATAAAATTATGAGTTCAGAATCAGTACAGTAGTGAAGAAAATAGTCATCTGAAAACTGAAGCGCAAGCTTAGTATGTAACTGGGAAGCAAGCCATAATAAAGAAGAAATTCAATAACTTTACTGTCAACACACAAACATAATTTTTGGCATTTTACAAAAGAAATATCGTTAATTGAAAGCGAATAAGAATTAGTATTCCACATTAGTAGACTCTCCCCGAGACTTTAAGACCTAGAAGCTCTGTTGAAAACAATTTCTAACGGGCATGAACAGCTTATAACTTTTGTAAGTTATGAACTCCGTGTTAGAAAACTAATTAATTACTAGAATCACGATGACAAGGAGACACTCTTGTACACTCGTCTGACACGGCCTTGCTGAATTAAATAGTTGGTTGGTATAGCATTTCTTTTGTTTTAGTTTGTAGAGCAGGGCTAAATAAAAATCTACTGTAAGAGATCCAAAATAGAATAGTGAAGTATTTGCATACAAAATTAAAGAATCGTGGGGTTTTGGCTAAGTAAGCGTTTTTTAATCATTTAGAAGGCAAATAAAATGTTGCTGAAAGTTGTAAAGTTTATAGTACACTAGCGTCTTATTCGTAAACAAAAAACAAATAATGCCTACATAAACTAAAGTAATTTTTGTCTCGTTTATTCACGTCAAATATAGATGAGAGAAAAGAACTAAATACATTTTTGTTTACTGAACGTCTGTACATTTTATTATGCCCTTTAGGTTATTTGTATGTCTATAGATTTATGTTTATATCGTACGTCCTGTATATTTCCTTTCGGCCGCTGTCGTGACTGCTCTACAATCAGACTTTTTGCGTCCGCACGTCTTAATGCGATCCGCACTAGCATCTTTCTGCTGTTTAAATAAAGTCTATCTATCTAAAATATCTATCCATCTCTCGGACTGACCCTGAATAGTAACACTTTATAGAGCAGAACATTCTTTTAGCCTACTTAAGCTTAGGTATAAATATTTCTTTTTTTTGCAGGTACATATTTTCATTGGCACTGGCAGATCTTCTAGTCATCCTCATATGCGTGCCATTTGTATCAATAATTTACACGTTGGAATCTTGGCCCTGGGGAGAGCTCATTTGCAGAATATCAGAAGCGGCTAAGGACGTGAGCATCGGTGTATCAGTTTTCACATTAACTGCCTTGTCAGCAGAGCGGTACTGTGCTATTGTCAATCCGTTCAGGAAGCTGCAGGTTGGTAATTACATTTTATTTGTTTATTTATTTAATCTCGTACACATAATACAAACACAGAAACATTCAATTTAGTACTTATTTTTGCTCTTCAGCTACGAAAGAAACAACAGAACTCATAAGGTTGGGCGCCAGCCGTCTATCGCTTGTGTCATGAAAACATTAATTAATTTATTAAGGGGCATCATATTTATTTTCAACCGACTACCAAAAAGAATAGATAATAGCTAGTTTTCTGGAAATACTTTAGCAAACAAATATATTTGTCGGATAAACTTAATATCTTCTATTGTAGAGTAAGCAAACAATCAGGATTAAGTGTTTACAGTAAGTAACAGTATCTCCTGTCGCGCTCGGAAAATTAACTTCCATTATAAAGCTTTGTTATTGGAAAGATTGTTTTCTAACTTCAAGTTAGTAGAATCTATCTGGTAAACAATTAAGTTTTAAGTATTAGGTACTGAATAATGATACGCTTTTTGAATGAATATACTTCTTATTTTTCTCCGCATAACATGTAAGACTGATTTACTTGACATAAATATAAACTTATTGTTAGAAGCAACTAGTTGTAAAAAAAACCTTTCAAAACCGGGAGAGCTAGTTTTTGTTAGTCTGGTTGCGAATCTTAGTTGCCAAATTGGGCGAAGTATTCTTTTCCTTTTAGTTCCCCTATTTTTTTTTTAAATAATTTATTCAGTAAATATCAAAATATACACATACAATAGTTACCGAATCGCGGAAAACTCGAAGGGTTTATCTGTGTTCGGTGAGTCGCTATTACATTTAGAAAGAAAGTATCTTTTTGTATTTTTTTTATTATTGAAAATCTTCACCTTAATAAAAACTAGCTGTTTCCCGCAGCTCTAAGTAGTTTATTGTTTATTGGACCCCGGGTCTTCAACTATATTCATACCAAATTTCATCAAAATCCGTTCAGCGGTTGGGCCGCAAAAGCGTAACAGACAGACTTTCGCACTTATAATATTTTATTAGTTTTATCCACGTTTAGTTTAGAGTGGTCAGTATTTAGCGACTACCATGAATATTTATTCTACAGTGAGAAGTAATCGAATCCTGATTTCGAAAACATATTGATGCTATTTTACTAGAAAGAAATAAAGTGTGATTGTTAGACAAAAATTTATTTAAATTGGTAAAAAGAGACAAATTTTAAGAGAATTTTTAAACAAGATTCTTAAGAATAAGAAAAAATAACAAAAAGGGGTACTCGTGGTTCGCGAGTTGTTAATAACTTTATTTTTCTTTCTGAGTTTTTAATTAATGCTTCAGTTGTTTTATAATCAATGTTTTATGGTACAGTTGTTGTAGGTTTTCAACCTACAAATTATAAATAAAAAAATTCTATAATTTTTTTAATCTAGTTTATGTAAGTTGTGATTTGCATCCCTGGGTGATTTTAGAATGTACAATAATTGATTTTTAGCTAAACTAGCTGTGCCCGCGGCTTCGCCCTCGTGGAATTCTGTTTGAGTCACGAAAAAAAGCCTGTGTCACTCTCCAGGACAAAAAATCACATCCATCCGTTGCTCCGTTTTAACGTGAAAGGAAAAAAAAACAAACACACTTTCACATTTATAATATTAGTATGACATCTTAGCGCCTCCTCGGTTGTATTCTCAGCTGGTTATCTCAGATCAGGGTCCGACGATAATTTATATCTTGCTTGTAAAATCCAGACCATCTAAAAACTTCCCCTGTCCTTAGCCGATAGATACTAATCCTCGTCGAGATTAAAAATCATTTATTAAGCTGATGTTAGCTAAAATGTATTGCGTCTTGTTTCCTTCACGCTAAATATCTAATAGGAGAGATAGTGACGAAAGATGTTTGAGCTAATATGTGGTTAATAAATTATTTTTAATACGAGACTTAATATTTACACACTAACAAAGAGCCATGTTTTTTGAGATACTTTTGCACTACAATAATACAACAAAACTATTCATACTTAGGTAGACATTTTTTTTTATCAATCGTATCGTCGTATTTTAGTTTCAGCAAGCTTTTTAGCAAATACTAGATTTCTATATTTTTTTGATCAGATTGGTTTTATTTTCCTCTTAGGTGTATCCGTTCCGTTCCGTTATGAATCGCTCAATAGAAAGTGCGATTCCCAACTTTTTTGTATTGAGGCAAAACTGAAACTACACCCTCGTCGGTAATCCATCACTATCGGCCCCTGATAAACAATACCTACATGTGCCACTATTTTCGACCATTTACTACATTTTTTTTAACCGACTGCTGAAGGAAGGAAAGCTGGCAGAAGGACGGTTGTGTTTTTCGAGATTATGTATGTATATCTACCTACCTACTATACCTACATTATGTATTCGTGTTTGGCACGCTCTACAGCCTGAATGGCTCGATGGATTTTAGCTTGAGAAGTGACGGTTTTTTTTGGGATTTTCGTTTTTCATTTCCAATTTCCAAGAAAAGCAGTCAGGTTTTTCAAATTACCGTAATCTTGCTAACAATCTTTTTTTCGAGTTTTTTAATATTTTTTTCTTTCAACCAAATTAGAATTTAGGTTAGACGTAGGTATTGAGAAAAATGTTGATTGGATTTATAGGTAATAATTAATGTAGGTACCTATTTTAAAATAATCAATCAAATTTCTACTTGATGTAAGTAAGTGTTTACTTGTACATGAGACATAAAATAAAATCGAAAATATTTCCAAAAGATTTTTTTAGAGAATAAATATTATAACATTAATAAATACCTTGCTAGCCTTGTTATCTCAACTTATAAATACGAAAGTTAGTTCAAGTACTCTTATTTCTTATTTCTACACGTGGCAGGCATGTGGTAAACGAATGTTCACTTCGCTGTATTCTCGAATTGTACAATTTCACGCCTGCCGCCGCAAGCTGGCTGAGAAATCTGGATGTGGACAGATTTCTACAGTACAGCATAGCAGATTCCTGCGCGAATCATATATATGATTCATGCCGTAGGTAATGATGATAATGATCTTTACAGGTGGGATTTACCCGAGAGTAGCTGCGGGCAAAACCTATGTTTTGAATTGAACTTGATTTACATTTTAAAAATAAAAAAGCATGAAAAAAGTTTGCTTAAAAACCTTCAAAAACTGGCACAGACACGACAAAAATTTGAAAACTTTTAATAGTTTATTACGTACTAAATTCCGTAGTAAAATTCGCTGTTTTAAGGGTAATTGCTTGTTAGACGATCGGGGCAGTGTGCCAAGAAAGTCGATTGTAGTTTTGGAAGATATCACTATGTAGTGTTCTGTACTGCAGAAGTTGGCGACATGACGTCGTAAAAGCATCTAAGTATCGGGTATTCTGTAGGTAGTACTGAAATGCTTAAACTAGATATTACTATTAAATGCCTGTTGTTATATTGAATATTGATTTACTGTTACTACATGAGTTAATGTTTATTAGGTACTGTTGTTGAGATATAATAACATTCCCATATAGTAGAGTAATAAAGATATTTTTTAAAGTTTATTAAGTTCTCCGACGTGGTTTATTTGGATTATTAGAAAAAAAATCAATGTTAGGGCCTTGTTTCAGATTTTTTTTGTATGTTAATAATGTTACTTTCGCTGTGCATCATTAGTTAATTGAAGAATGGAAGGAACTCCACCAACAAGAGCACAGCTCTTAATTTATGATAATGATCATTCGTTGGTTGACTAGTCATTCGATTGATAATGAGGTTTAATAAAAAAAAAACAAAATATGTATCATCGAATACCTACTTGGAATCTCGCAAGTGTGTCTGCGTAGTTTAATTTGACATGTTCAGTATTACGAAGTACTTAATATCGGGAACTGCAAAGTCATACCCGGTGAGAGTCTCCCGCCTCCCAGTCATGGACTATCTAGTCAAACCCGCTGATAAATCCACCGAGCCCCATCGCCGTCAGACCAGGTGGTGGCGGCTGAATGAATCTACGTCTGGGGAGTCCGCAAGATCGTTGAAAAATTTGCTGACGATGACCGGGACCCAAGACCAAGATCAAGGACGGCATTCGGACCGCCATCATAGGTGTAGGGAGGACAGTGCTTGGTGTCAAAAGGCCGTGACTCGTGTAACAAGGAGACTTGGTGGTGGAACGACACAGTCCAGAGGGAGATAAGGGCGAAGAAAGCCCTCGTTCTGTCCCCAAAGAAAGACCTCAAGGTAATCTCTAATGCGGTGCGGTGAAGGAGAGATGGCGCTCGTACTTCCACGAGTTTCTGAATAAGCAACACAAAGGAGTGCAGTCCTCCTTCCGAACTAGGGACTAGTGCCACCTATCACACCGGACGAGGTCCGCCTCGCTCTTCGCTGCATGAAAAATCGGAAGGCAGTCGGCGCCGATGGAGTCCGATGGAGTCGAGGCCTGGACATCGATAGACCCGCGTGGTGTGACATATTAGCTGATATTTTTAACCGTATTCTTTTTGGTGGCAAAATCCCTGATCAATGGAGGCTGAGTATTATTACTCCAGTTTTCAAAGGAAAGGGATCGGTGCAGGAGGTGCAAAAGCTACCGCGGAACAAAGATCATATCCCACATTATGAGGCTATTCAAGCATATATTGGATTCACGGATCCGGCAGGCGAGTGCAGTCTCGGAGTGTCAATATGGATTTCGCCCTGGTCACGGGACCATGGACCCTGTATTTTCACTAAGGACCGGCATGGAGAAGAATAGGAGAAAGAAGACGCCTCTGCATCTCTTATCTCTATAGATATAGAGAAGGACTTTGACTGTATTCCTCGATTGATGATCTGGTGGGCACTGACGACCAAAGGAGTACCATAAATTTATATTGAGATTATCCGAGATATGTACCGCGATTCCGATTCAATAGTAAGGACCGCTGTTGGTGACACGAAATCATTTTCCGTCACTGTAGGGGTCCACCAGAGATCAGTTCTCAGTCTACCTGTTTAGTGTGATATTAGACGAAGTATCAAGTAGCATTAGAGTTACACGTGAGCAACCACCGTGGCTACTCATGTATGCTGACGATATCGTACTGACGAACGCGAGTAAGGGCAGACTGACTCAATGGGCAAACGAATGGAAGGAGTCACTTGAGTACGGCGGTTTGAAACTGAACGTGGCAAAGACTGAGTACATGGCTTGTAATATCTCAGATCCTTATCCTTTACGTATAGTCGAAGACCTGGTCGAGCGTAATGATCGATTGAAATACTTAGGGTCTGTACTCGACGCTTCCGGGGACATCGATTACGACGTTAAGAATCATATTACAGCGGCATGGGCAAAGTGGCGTGAGGTGACTTATGTCACTTGTGACCCCAGAATGCAGATAAGGCTTAAGGGGCAGGCCTATAAATCCATCATTAGACCTGCGCTCCTACATGGCAGTGAGGCCTGGCCCTTGCTTGAGCGGCACAAGCAAGAGCTGTCACGGAGATAAAGGTGCTGCGCTGGACGTGCGGAGTGTCGCAGAAGGACCACATAAGAAATCCCGCATTTGGGGTAGCCTTCATGTTCGTGACATAGCAGATAAGCTTCAAGAAAATCGCATATGATGGTACGGTCACTTCTTACGAAAACCGGCAACATACATTGGAAACAAGTGTCTGGCCATGCCTCCTCCGCCAGGGCCTGGTAGAAAGGGCGCGCCCAAGAAGAGCTGGCTTGACGTCGCAAAGCAGGATATGCGTGCTAACGGGCTCTCTGCCAAGGATGCCTTAGACCGGGCGAAGTGAAGACGTAAAGTAGGAAAGCGGACCCTGGGCTCCAAAGTAAACAGCTGAGGATGCAGCCGCAAAGACGCTAAAATGATGATGAGGAGTATTATGAAGTACCCAATTGCTTGCAAACAGGAAGGTACTTAAAAGAACATAAAAGAAAGTAATGGTAAGGACCGGAAGTTACATAATAAAATACAATCAACTTTTGGGAAAGACAAAGTAATTATACCGAAAACGAGAGTTCAAAGCCATACCTATCGTACCTTTGTTTTACGAGAATTTTAATTACAAAACGATGCTGTTTTTTGCGTCATTAGTAATTCGAGATGAGGATTTAACAAGATAAATTTTGTTCAGCAAATCTCCATTTTCGTTGTTTTATTTTAAATAGACCTCCCGTTCTGGTAAGATTAAAAAGATACAAAAAATGTTTTGCTGAAACTGTGAATGTAAATTATAATGTAAGTAACTATTTCTTTTTTCTTCTATTTATTTGTCACTAGCACTTCGAAACCGTATGCATTTTGCTATCCATGCTTAAAGATAATTCCATACATAATATTATAAATGGGAAATTTGTTTCGTCTTTCTGTCTGTCTGTTACGCTTTCACGTCTAAGCATCTGGAGTCTGGACAAATTTTGATGAAACTTGGTATGGATATGTTAACGAGTCGGGTTCAAACAAAAGCTAGTTTTAAACACGGATAGAGCCAGAAAACAGCTAGTACTAAATAAAAATTTCAAAACGACACAGTTACTTACAAAAATATTATTTTCTCTACACCAACTGATTGTTAACAATAAACTTAAATTGTTGTTGACAATAAAGTTAAATAAATAAATAATTCTTAGAATTTACATAACTTTGATTGGATTTAATTTATTCATGAATCAAACAATCTATATTTTCTATTAAATTATGCAAATGTTAATCACATCCCTAGTCTCACGGCCCAATTTACATATTTTTATCTTGATTTGACATCATGTCACAGGAAAGCAAATATTAAGATAATACTTATATATATACAAAAATCAAAGAGCGAAATTAATGGGAGAAAGTTCAGAAGATATTTTCTAACAAAAAAGTCGTATGATTCTTAAATATACATAAATAACGGAATTGAAATTTTCTTATTGGAAGTCGGTTTCAAATGATAAATTGAAATGTTAGTAATGTAACTAATAGTTTAATTATAATATTTTGTGTCTTTTTGCGCCTACTACTACCTACTTACCATAAGGTAGCCTTGAAGAAATTGCTTGTGGGTATAGGCTGCCTTTTGTATACTGTATATTATTTTCCTTTGATGTACTGTGCAAGAAAGTGTAAATAAAATAAATTGTGCCTAATTTTGCCCGCTGTGAGCCTATCTTGTAAGGAAGATGATTATGGAATGGCACACGATTTCCTAATCACATTCTTTCTTCATTTTTATTTATTGTTTTCTTTTAGTTATTGACTGAACGTAAGCAAAGTCTCCATTATGAGACTGGCCCATTTCGTCCATGGCATTGAGGGAAGTTCATAGCAGCGTTTTATGAATAAATCTTGAATTTGGAGGTAGTCCGCGAAGTCCTCTGTTCGCACAACTTCTAGCTTAAAGATACTTACCTATGCTAAGTTATATTTTATTATTATTTATCACTTCTATACATATAATTTTTGTTCCAGCTTCGCAAACTTCCTCTTGTTTGTGCCACATTCATATGGGGAGCGGCTCTTATCTTCGCTACACCAGCGGCCGTATTCTCCAACACAGCTACGGCACAATTACAAGACAATATCACAATTGTTTACTGCACTCCGTACCCGCCCGACTGGGAGAATTATCCAAAGTACGATTTTTATCATGGTAACTATGTACTTTTGTGGTCCAGTGGTTAAGCCGTTGACCTGAAAATTCCAAGCAAAGACAGATTCTATTCTAGACTCAGAGGTGTTCGGGTTTCATTCTCAGGGGACGTCAATTTCTTAAATCCCCTGATTATTTGATGTGTGATGGTTTTGTATTTCAGAATTTACGTTATTCACGTACCTACTGGAGCCATATTTTCAAATTTATGTCTCATATGTCGAAATATCGTTTGATGTCTACAAAAACCATTAGATTTTCGAACCAACGAAAATTATTCGTTATCGAATAAAAATCATTCGGCTTGCCGATTTTGCCGGAGTCACACTTTTCAAAAATAGCACTCCTGACTCAGCAAGCGCTGCGTTGTATAAACTGGTACCTACCGCCTGGTAATCTAGGACTACGATTAAAAGCTGAAGTAAAAACTGGGAAACACGCTCAGACGAAGTAATTTAAAGGCACAATTCCAGAAAATTTTAAACAGGTGACTAGCCAATGTGCCTGATGAAACTGTTAGAGTAATCACACGCAACGGTGATTTGTTGGCCTATCAGAGGTAGAAGCAAATTATTAGCGTCCACGAGTTTTGATTTCGGCATGGAATATCGTCCGTTAATTATAATAAATCGGGTCACCAACTATTAAAGCAAATGCTCCAATAACTAGATACACACATACTCGTATATCGAGAAGGTTACATGGTCAATCGACCCTGTACACCCTGGTGTCAGAGATTTTCGGAACCGCCATTTCGCGGCATGGCGTGGCAGCCGGGTCGTGCCTTACAAAAGCACGGAATCATCTGAATTTATCAGACCATCAGGTGATTCAATCCTGAAATGTTCTAAACAAACTGGAAACAAATAAATATAAATAAGTTCAAATACTAAAACCCGACTACTGCAAAATCACGCTCTAAAATGTATTAAACAAGACAATCATTTAATATTGATATCATAATATATATTGTTTCAGTAGTAAGTAATGTATAGAAGACAGCGTAGTCTTAAGCCACTTTGCTCTCAAAGTATTTTTAATTATTCTGGTGTGGCATAAGACCACGGATTTTAAAACGTGATTTTGCAGTAGACGGGTTGTTTTTAAACTTATTTTTATTTAATTCGTTTTGTTGTCCGTCACCAAGACGCATTCTTTTGTCCACTGCTCATATTTTCTCATAATAGCTTAAAATTTAAATAAACTATACAACCAAATGACCAGCAAAAATCAAGACAAATTATTTGGTTCTGCTCGATTTGAAGAAAAAATATTTCTAATTACAGAATGAAAGCAAGTAAAACCACCAGCAAAAGCTAACTATATATATATTTTTTTAAATATGCTAATTATGGTATTTTATTAGATAACCCAAACGAAAGTTAGGCATATTTTTTGCCATAACTCCTTTGTCCTATACATATAGAGGGCGCTGTTTCAAATTGAACATGACGTCACATAGCCTCACTAAGCTTTCCAACGATACTCCATTTGTTTGATTATTTATAGTAGTTTAGAATAAATTTCGAGAACAGACGAAGTATTCGATTTGTATGAATATATTCTCATGTATCGGATTAAAGCAAGCAAAACCCGCGAGCTAAAGCTAATTATATATATGTTTTTGAGATGTGCTAATGTAGCCCTTTCGTTTGATACCCCACAAGGCATCAACGAAATTTTTTTTTAGGTCCTCACTTTATGCCCTCTAGGTGGCGCTGTTGTAAATTTGACATGTACATAAATAAGAACCAGCGGATAACTAAGACCTTTCCAACAATGCCTCATTTGTTTAATTATCACTAGTAGTTTAGAAGAAAATCGGGAACACATGAACATACTTACAAACCGGTCAAAATCATAACCCTCCTGGTGACTTTGCCGTAGTCGGGTAAAAAGTATGCTATACTAGGTTACTGAATATTTATTTCAGTTCAACAAAAGACATTTTATTCTCAGAGATATCGGCAAAAAGTACCTACACTACTTTAAAACAACTTTACTGCAATTTAATTGCTAGCTTGTTTCTCTATTACATTATTCTTGATGTTAAAGTCTTTATCTCTTTCACAGAGTTTTATAATATAACTTACTTTATAACTTTCATAAACTTCTTCGTATCTTAAAACGTAGTTTTGTCACAATCCCCCCCCAATTTTATTGATATTTTAAAACGTGAGTCTTTTTACTATTCTAACAAATTTGAAAGCATTTAGTACAAATAGTTTTTATGAGTTCTATCTACCCCGAATAAAATTGTAATGTAAATCATCCTAGGACTACCAGGTAGGCAGAAAGATTTAGATTCGTATCTGATAATGGTCCAAATGTGATGGATGGCCGGTGAGAAGGGATTTATTCTTTTGTTTGAGCATTCTTTATTTTACTCAATCGGTTTTGGTATTTGGTCACAGTGCAGCTTAGTCATCGTTTATTTGTGATAGAGTATCCATATTTCGATTAAGGCTTTTTCACTTAAGCCAGTTACCTACCTACGCTAATTTCCAATTTTTTTAATTTTTCCAAATTACGAGATAACCTCATAATAAACTTGCCAATGCTTCAAAAAAGAATTCGTCATGAAAATATTTTATATTAACCTATAAGGCTTCTGCTTAGCTGTTGGAACAGGTTTTAATGGCATGTAAACAAAGGCAGGCACAACGTCAGAGGCCGAGAGGCGGTTCCACACAACTCTAACATACATGAGTGTACATGGTCGATTGCCAATGCAACCTAAACGAAATGATGATGAAATGCAGGCATATGATATCTATTAAACTAAGCTTTTTAAATAATGTGGTACATCAAGTACTTTTAGGAATTACAAATAACTCTTTATAACTCCTAATTTAATTAAGTGTTAGTAAATAACGACGAAGACAAAAAGTATGGCGAAGTTATACTATGACGAAATAACACTATGACCAAACTTAACTTTTAGACCTTTTCTCGTGAAACCTCTTGTTTTATGCATGAAAACTGAAATCCGGAACGTACTTGGTGTTAGGTAAAATAGAAAACTGTCGTTGGAAGTAGTGGTTTCTAACATTAAAGGTATGGATAAACTTTCCCTAAATACCTTTTAATGTTTGTAGAGACATAAACCTTTCAGAGATATACGTTTCCATTTTATTGCACGTGATTTAAATACTTGGTTTGGTTCATTACTTTTTAGATATTGGTACGGAACCCTCCGAGCGCGAGTCCGACTCGCATTTGACCAGGTTATTTTTTATTCAATTGAGACGAAATAAAAAAGAAAAAATATTATTGTTGTATTTTTCTGCAACATTGGCTTTTGTATATTGTTTCACGTCGAATAATAACACATAATTAATATAGTACTAACGTATTAATACGGATACATTTGTTTGAAATGTCGACGGGTAATCCGTTGCAAATAATTAGTTCCCTAAGGGTGAAGTTACATCCCACTACAAAATTTCCTATTAAGTACTCAATAATGTTAAGTGGATAGAACCAACCAGGAAGCCCCTATTTGTGATATGTATGACTCATATGTCGAATGATAATCATTCGATATCGTACAAAAAACATACGATATTGATCGAAAATTATTCGATTTCGAACAAAAATCATTGGACTCGCTGATTTTGCTTGAATCACGCTTTTCATAAATAACACACTACAGTTCAACCAACGTCGAGTACAAGTCCCAAGAGACGGTGATTCTAATGAACGTGTTACAGAAATTTTCTATTTTTTTTTTCTTCCTACCCGCAACTTTTATGACAACTCATAGAATTGAACTTTTTACATTTGTGAATAGGAAATTCAGATTGGAAAGCTTACGGCAGTCATAGGGGAAATGTATGTGTTTTGTTTTTTCGTATTTAATATATTGCGAATCACGATACAATGTTAGAGTCTATCTAGATTCTCACATATTCAGCTGACATCCAAAATTCTTGAAACTGATCACAAATTTCTATCAAAATACGTTTGTTTTTGACTACTACCGCAACGGTACTTCCGCATTTAGCATCCAAATCAAATTCTATTATCTGATTTTGAGTGATCTGCATATTTTCTGAGTTCTAGGACTTTTTTGTAAATAAACATGGAGATAACAACGAATATGTAACTCAATTTCTACATTATTATCTTTGGCATTAAACATTTTACACTACGGTTGACATTTAAACTAAACTTCGTTATTTCTTCCAGGTGGATGGCTTTAGCAAAGGCAATTATATACTACGGCTTGCCACTTCTAGTGATTGCATGTTTCTATACCCTGATGGCTCAACGACTACTGGCTAGTACTAAAGAGATGCCGGGTGCTTTCCACGGGGGGCAGGGGGAGGCTCAGGCTAAAGCCAGGAAGTCTGTAGCCTGTATGGTACTTATATTTGTTATTGGTAAGTATTTTTGTATGTTTTTTCTCGTTATTAGCGATATCGTGGTTACACCTTTTGTGAGATACTTATGTGTACAAGGAATGTAAACGTTTTCATCTCTACTTTGCATCATAAACATCATTTCATAGTCAGCTCAGTGTTGGGCTCCCACCAAGTATTTCTAGAAAGCGGCCTACATACAACGCTTGCCTGCAACCATCGTCATCTGAGTTCAGACTCACTGGGTGTCCAAAGTCGCGCTTGCCGGTGCTAAAATCACTTAGTTTAATCATCAATTATTTTACTCTATTTTCCGCCCCACAGGTAAAGGTGCGCCCTAGGCTACGCTGTTACTTTCATCTTTCTTTTTTAAAAAAAAAAATTGTTTGGTTTTTATTATCTATGTTGTTATTATTTTTCTTATACTTTTTATCTTTATGTTTATCGATGTTGTTATCTATTTTTATTTATAACTTCTAAATATTCTATCTTGCACATCTTCCTTTCTTTATCTTTTTATGATATGCTGTATAGTATATTTATTTTTCTCTTAATATTATCTGTTACAACATTTTACTATGTATTATATTATTTAACTTTTTTGTTTTATAACGGCTTTTGTTAACTTAGAGTCAATCAATCATCAATTGACCATATGCCGTTAACACTCTTGCTCATATTTATTCAAATTTAAACATTTTATCAATTAGGTTTAGTAAGGTGTCATGTTTCTGTTGGTCTGGTTTCCCTTTAAAAAGGGTTACGGAGGTCAGACGGCAGTCGCTCCATTGTAATAACCAGTTCCGCCAAATCTAGGACCATGACTTACAGCGTACCTTAGGCTCCGAAGCGTATGCTGACGACGCAACTAGGAATACACGCTAGGATGATCATGACCTAGGTCTATAGGTGTAATAAGTTTGACTTACAATACATATACGAGTAAATATAACATACATATACTGAAACATTTAGCTGTATTCTATGAGTTCATAGGCAATACAATTTTGATTTCATTTTTAACAAATTAACTTAGCTCTCTTCTTAGAATTCCCGATTGTATTTTCAAATTATAAATAAACAAGAATAAATTCAAATACAGGATTCAAACAAGTCATTACTTGGTGAGACAAATTATGTAATTTTCCAAAATAAAGCTCATAATTAGCATTAATTACGAGGAAAAGCTTCGAAGCTACAGAATCTTTGTTTGCGGGTGAATTGTCGGAATTTAATATATTGCTGACATTAACTGTTCGCGGAAGTTAACTGTTTACAGTTAAAACAAGTGCTTAATTTTTGTTTAGTTAAGTAATTTTATAATTCCGACCACAAACAGGCAAGCGCAGCCTAGGACATCCACCGACTAGATGGTCAGATGATCTGAGCAAGGTCACAGGCAAACACTGGACGCAGGCTGCTTCCAATAGATCATTTTGGAAATCATTAGGAGAGACTATGTCCAGCCGTGTACTGACTGCGCCTAAAATTATTATGACGGTATAATTTACGATCTTATTATTTTGAGACGATACAGAAGACATGTATTGAAAGGAGCGAGCAGAAATTCTTCAGAGTTACAAACTGTTGATTGTTAAACATTCCCGGAGGGCAATCGCGTTAAATGAAAATGAATTTTCAGTTTGCCAGATCGACCTCTAGGTCCTTTTTTCTGTAGGTACTTTCTAACGGTATACATTAAGAATAATTTTTTTTTCAGTGTTTTTCATATGCTTCTTGCCATATCACGTATTCGAGATGTGGTATCATCTATCACCGACTGCTCAATCAGACTATAATGACTGGACTCACGCATTGAGGATCATAGGCTTCTGTCTGAGGTAAGAATGAGTTATAACCTAAGGCCACGCGTTGGCAGTGGACTAGTGGCGCCCTTTATCTGATTGTCAGCCGATCTTGTGGACCGTATGGTTGGCTATCAATGAAATTATATAAAAAAACAAAAGTTGAAAATCTGTAAAACTATCTTATAAAAACAATACAGGCGAATATGAAGATATACGTTAAGACATTACACTTAGGGGAATACTATTTATAGATCGCGAAGATATAGAGACGGATTGATTATCCCCTTCAAACAATGTGATCGGCTCAATAGTATTGATGTAGGACAATAAGGGTAGCCTTTGTTCGACGATGGACAAAGCAGAGAACTTTTGATGTACTTAGATACCTACAAGACATTGAATAGATTCGCCCTCATTCTGTCTTAGGTCTTCACTAGGTAAACTTATCTTAAAAATGAAAATTACCATGGAAATTTGAAATAATAAACTATGGACATTGCCCATTTCGTCCAATTCTTCATCTTCCAAGTGTGTTTTCCTTTTGAGTCCTTAGCTCATGCTTAAAAGCGTACGGTAAATTTTTAGTTATTGTCCTAGGCTTGACAGTACTGGTTATTACAATGGAGTGACAGCTGTCTGATCTACTTAACCCTTTTTACAGGGAAACCGGTGGCCAACACTGCAAGATTTTTGAGACAATCTAAAGGCATCCGACACAGCCTAACGACTGCTATCTATCAAAAACAACTGGAATCAACAATTGTATATATAACTATGATTTAAATAAGCTAGGTGCTGTCAGATTTTAGCAAGAAGCAACCTTAAAAGAATTTAAAAAATCAAAAGATGTACTGCTGGTTCGCTCGCTCCTTATACTTGTTCTTGATTATGCTGATGTCGTGTTCCTGGACCTTACAGATGAACTCACTGCTAAACTAGAGCGACTACAGAACTCGTGCATTCGTTATGTATTTGAGCTAAGGAAATATGACCATATCTCGGAGTTTCGCACGCGTCTGAACTGGTTGCGAATAAGGATACGTCGTAAATTACATATGGTGTCTTTTCTTTATAATGTCTTGTTTAATCCTTCTTCCCCTGAATACCTTAGATCAAATTTTTCCTTCCGGGATCTTGATCCCCGTCTGCGAACATCTTATCACCTTAAGTTGAACGTACCTGTATGCTCCTCACAGTGTTACGCCAACTCCTTCTCAATTCTCGCTGCAAATCTCTGGAACAAGCTTCCTTTGGAAATAAAAGAGCTGTCTTTTCACTCTTTCAAATCTCGGGTTAGGGAATACTACAAACGATCGGACTTGAGCTGAGCTTACTGTTTTTATGTGTAATTAAATTTGTATGTTAGATGTAAGTCTATGCACCTAAGATTTCTTTGCGTGTTGTGGTCTCTTCTGTGCCCATATGTCTATGTCCTATGTTAGTTTGGTTGACTGGAAGAGATCCCTATTTGGGATAAGTCCGCCTTTTTTTGTAACCTGTATTCTGATACTATGTTCTTTGTGTACAATAAAGATTTTTACATACATACATACAAGATGTTTCCATTGACAGCTTCCTTAATTCCTGCGTCAACCCAGTGGCTTTGTACTGCGTGAGCGGTGTCTTCCGTCAGCATTTCAACCGGTACCTGTGTTGTCGACGGGGAACCCTCCACCCGACCTGCAGCTCCCGGTTGTCCAGGACTGCCATCTGCGAGACCTCATTCAGGAGCACTCATAGGCATAGGTGCAACAGGTGATAATCCTGCATTTATATTGTTGATTACTGCCTGGTAACATTATCCAGATACATTCCTTTAAGAGTGATTAGCCATATAAGGGACCTCGTCGTCAGCATAGATTTTCTTATCTTCACAATTATTATTAGATACTGTATCAAAATATAGCAGACTACACTTCTTTATAACATTGACCGCATGCCCTTTTTATGAAGATACATTGTATACATTACGGGTACATATTAGAATTCCAAAAAACATAACGCCTTTACTTAAAATGTACGAGCCCAAAATACCCGAAATCAAAATACCTGAAGATTTAAAATACCCGAAATGATTACACATTACTGTATAATGCCAGAATTATAAATACTGAAACATTAATAATATATGTCAGATTTTGAAATACTAAACCACTTAAATATTTTTTTCAAATAAACTTACATTACAATAACAAAATGTTAAATGCATTAAATAAATATATTACTTGACCCGGGGTCAAAAAGTGGTGGGTTCGATTCCCATCGGAAGCATACTTTGTTTAGTTGTTTCCAGTTTGGTTAAGACTTTGCAGGCTTGAATCACCTGATTGTCTGATAATAAAGATCATTCCGTGCTTTGAAAGACACGTTAAGCCGTTGATCCCGGCTGCCATTTTGGTAGTCGTTCAAGAAACCACGTCAGAGGCGATTCCGAACACCTCTGACACCAGGGTGTACATGGTCAATAGACAATGTAACCTACACGAAATGATGATTTATTGTTCATAAGGCTGTGTAAAATGTAAAGCAACATTTTTATTATACCGTGTGAAAGTATCTAATACATGAAGCTTAGTTACAGAAAGTAGATTAGGTTATACACATAGGTTATGAAGTGGCCCTAATATGAGCGAGCGTCAATCTTGCTTTGAAAGCTAATATAGCATATTAGCTTTTAAAGCAAGATCGAATTAGCCTACAAAGCAAGATCGACGCTCGCTCATATTATGGTCACTGCATAACCTATAACCTAACCTACCTTCTGTAACTAAGTCGGAGTATGGGAACCGATCATTTATCTGAAATTGACTTTGCCGAATCTTACTTGACCCAACACGTTTCATCGACGTCTTGTTTGCTGTATGTATTGTTTGGTATATATTTATATTATAGAAGCATAATATGACATTGATAGGTACTATTTTATTTAACTATGTTCTACCGATTTAAAAAAAATTTTTGCTTATGGCCGAAGTTTCTTTTGAACTTTTTTTATTTGCCAGATGATTTATTTATACTACTTTCACATCACTAAAACAACTTTGTATAGTGGGAAGGGGGGGGTCAGGGGGCGGAAGCCGACTATAAAAAATACTTTAAATAAAACCGTAGCTTAGTTCGGTTAGGTTAGGTTAGATTAGGCGTGACTAGCAGCCCGGCGAGTCCCACACTTTGTGCGTAAATGCAGCACTGAAGCTCCGCTCGCTTCGCTCGCTCCGTTCAAACTGCTGCTCTATAAAAATACACGGCTATTGATTAAAAATTCATGTACTTATCTATGTCAATATATTGAATTGTATATATCTCTATTATCTTATACTATAATGTACTATATATAAAAGTTATTCGGCCGAGCATCACTACGGTAAAAAGTTTTGCGATCCAATGTCATGTTGGAGTGGCGAAAAAAAAGAATTGATGATAGGTCAACTGATTTAGTGACAAATGATATTTCGACGAAGTAAAAAAAAAACAAAAAGGATGAAACGTTCTTGGTAAAATGAAAATCTAAAAAGAAAAAATCGACTTTATTATAGGTAACCTCGGAGTATGTATGTATAATCCTTACGTAGTACTATTATACAGAACGTACGTTAGGTTATGGTAATGCAGTGACCATATTGAACTTACATACATACCATCACGCCTTTTTCCCGCAGGGGTAGGCAGAGACTACAGATTTCCATTTGCTACGATCCTTACAGACTTCCCTCGCTTCTTCTACGCTCATCACTCTCGTCATACACGCTCGTCAATTACGGGTACTCCTTTTTTAATATGTCTGTGATTTGGTCACAGTATGTTCTCCGAGGCCGGCCCTTACCGACTTTTCCTGTCACCTTTGATTTATAAATACCTTTCGTAAGTCTCATTTCATCCATCCTTTCTACATGCCCAAACCATCTTAACATGCCTTTTTCTATTTTTGTCACTACATCCTTATTCACACCACACCTTTTCCTTATCTCACTATTTCTAATTTTATCACTCAGACGTACTCCACACATACCTACTCCGTAATGCTCTCATTTCTACGGCATTCACTCTGCTTTCATTATTTTCCTGCCAGACCCAACTTTCCCTACCATACATAAGAGTTAGCATTAACACTGCTCTATGAACAGCCAGACGTGCATTTTTAGATACAACTCTACTGCTCTATTTATTATTAAACTTATAAAATCAGATATATTATTGTAAGTTTTTTAAAGTCGGGTATTTATGGATAAAGTATTCCGTAATTTGTTGTTTCGAGCTTGAGCCATTTGAATAGCTCAATATAATATCTTATGGTTGACCATAAGATATTTTAAATAAATATTTTGCATTTAGAATACTTGAAATTTTAAATATACGCTATTTAGAATTCGGATATTGGGCTCGTATATTTTAAGTAAAGGCTTTATGTATTTTAGCATTCTAATATGTATTCATACATTATACAACTATCGCATGATGATGATCTTATTAGTCAACATTTTAAACAATACCTGTGCTGCCGACGGGGCACCCTCCATCCAACCTGCAGCTTACGGTTGCCATCTGCGAGACCTCGTTCAGGAGCACTCATAGGCATAGGTGCAACAGGTGATGATAGTCCTACATTTATATTGTTGATTAATGCCTTGTTACATCATACAGATACTTAGCTGGTAGAGATTGCATTTGCAATAAAGTCCGCCTTTGTATTCATTTACCTATAATTATAAACTGTTTTAACCTATTTAATCTATGTAAATTATGCAATAAAGTTTCCATTTCTTCATTCATTCATTCAGATACATTGAATTGCCCATTTACAAATATAGTCACCTGTATAGATTCTCTCAAAATAGCGAAGACCACAATTTTTTCTAAGTGTCATGTCTATTTTATGATGATTGTATACTTGATAATGATGTCCTTCCCTGCGAGTCTCGTTCAGGAGCATTCATAGAATTGGGTGCAACTGTTAATAGTTCAACATTTTAATTGGTGATTATCGAGAACTAAATCAATAGCACAGGATTATTAATCATCATTAATCCTAGTCTTTTCCCTTTTCATTTGGGCTTCCCGTATGAAGATACGGGAGCCCCAATTGAAACGGAAAAGGCGACACACGATAAGAAAGATTGGCACAAGAAGTTGTGCCAATCTTTCCTGTCGTATGTTCGTCTATTATAGAATTATTAATAGTACTAGATTTTTACATATCAACAAAAATATCTACAGTGACAGTTGCGTCTTTTACAGGAACTGGACGGAAACGGACACACGATAGGAATTCGTCTATCACAGAATTATTAATAGTACTAGATTTTTATATTCGCTCGGGGAGCACTTAATTTTTAGTTCTACATATCAACAAAGATATCTACAGTGATAGTTCCGTCTTTTCCAGGAACCCTACAGAAAGCGTAGTGATATCCAACTACGACTACGGAAGTACTAAGAAGAAGAGTAATTTAATCAACAGGAACAGTGCTGACGGCGTCACTATCATGACCATCAGAGATACCAATGACTTCCTCACTGACGTTGATGAGAAATGCATCAATAGATAGGCATTTTGAATTTCAAACGGTAAAAGACAATTAGATTTTTGTAATTGAAAGCTTTATAATTATCAAATGTATTTTATCTCTTTGTTTATTATTCGTGATGAAGATATACATATTGTACTATTTATGAAAATGTCAAGAAAGAAATTATTTAGTTTACTTATTGGTTCTTCGGTTAGATAATCGAAGCCAATTCAACTAAAACATTTTAATTGAAAAGTAGTATTTTCGATCTCACAATGTAAATATCTATGTAAAGATGAAAGTAAATGTTATATTTGTAGTAAAGTATAGGCTTTTAAAAGTAAGAAGACAAAGATCAGATAAAGTGTGATTTGGTCCACTTTAAGCCAAGATTATTTTTAGTTTTTTTTTTTTATGTTATCCACTACATAATTAAATAATTTATCGTTTTCCTAATTCTTCGCCCCTAGACAGACGTCTAGGTATTGAAACTATTACCATTCCTTGCCGACTACAAATACATTATATTATTTTGAAATGAATTAAACGAATTGACTGGATGTTGAAAATCAGATTTCGCACAATTTTGATGAGTGTTTTGCTTGTCTAAGTCAAATTGTATTTTTACTTACAAAAGGTTGCAAGAGGCGAAATTAAAATGCTTATTTTCTTTTGATTTTATGACCAAATGAACATCGAATTAAGGACATCCATTGTCTTTAATTATTGAATGAATTGCCTAACATTATACTCATCAATGTTACTACACTTTTTAGTCTTTAATCCAATTTGTGAACTAAGTGGAAAGAACCAAACTTACTCGTATACTTCGAGTGAAATTTTGTTGAAGTTTGGATCTAGTACTTAATAGTTCATACTTTAAGTTATTCGGTGCAGTTTGTGTTCTCAATCTAAGTTTTATTACAGAGATCTCAGTAGGAATCTGAATGTTATTATTTCTTTGTTAATGTAAACTTAGGTCTGATTGCTATGGATGTTCAGTATGGAAAATTTAACAATTTCCTTGAAAAGGAACCTTGATTGTTGGTGGTCCCTTTTACACTGACCAAAGTATTTATTATGGTACAAACAACACCTGATATAACATAAACTTTAAAGTGATTTCGGCACAGACTTGCTAATATTTTTTTTAATTTGTCATTATTTAGTCTGACAAATTGGTTGACCTCAACAAATTACTTTTTATAGAAAAAATCATAAAAACTTATAAATATATATAACTTATACATATATATGTATTTACAGTACTATTTATAGAATTTATAAGTTTTTATGATTTTTTCTATAAAAAGTAATATATATATATACATTTATATTTCTAAAACTTTCAATTTGATATTACCCAAGACCAACCAAAGATATAAGAACTCACTCACCTAGATTAATTAGAATAAGTAAATGTAACTATTTGTTTTATCTAAGACATGAAATAGAATTATATGTAATTATTAACGAAATAAAATTGAAGTTATGATTTTCCAAATCTTTTGTACGAATCCTATTTCTGCTGCTAAACTACAGTCCTTGTAGGTATAGTTGTGTTTTAGTTTGAATGGAGGTTATGTAGCGTAACATTCGTAGGCTACAAGTTGGCCGCGATTTTGCGAACTGGCTACTGAATCAACAGACTAATTGTCAAAGATCAATTTTCACAATTTGTAGAAGAATGTAGTGGGACTAAAACCTAGGGAAAATAACTATAATTTGAAAATTCCGACTTCCTCGCATAATGATAATTGTCAAAATAAATTGTCGTTCCCAGAAATTAGTTTTATTTTCTTGCTCATATTCTCTCCTGAGTCACAGAAATGGAAATTAATTCTTGATGTAATCTTAAATCTGAAGAACTGAGACTTAAAATTGCGTTTGTTCTCATTGAAACATTTTTTTGCGGCCGACATCAACTTTCATTGGAAATACTGTTGGCGCTTGAACCGGCCATCCATTTTAGAAGAGGTAAAATAATAACAGCATTCGTTATTAGATAAAAATGTGAATAAAGATTTAAATTTAATCTTCTTCCTTAAATAATAAAAATAATGAGAAAAAATATTCAAATAACAATTTCCTTACAAGAAATGCCATCTTTTTGTCCTGGCATTTTATTAGTACGATACAATTTTCACATGATGGCTTCAGAGTTTATTGAAGAACAGAAAATATCCAAGGAAATGTCTATCACAGAAACTCTCGGAATACAAATGTAGGGGCTGTGGTTTCCAAAGTTTCGTATTACGATATGAATAATAGGTGTTTAGTTTTAATAAAATCTAGATAGTTATTTATAAATAAGGTAAAGCAAGCTCTGTATGCAAGCCGCTTTAAACCGGTCATTCTTGAATTGCTCAGAGGTGGCCTATGTCCAGCTGTGGACTCCTGCGACTAACTAATTATACCTTTAGCTCTGGATAAAGTACATTTTAGTATGGGATTAAATAAAATAGTTTATGATACTGGCTGGCATGAGCAAACGGGCAGAGAAAAGTGAGAAGCCTTAAGTAACAAAAATGATTACTATTACGTACGTAGGTTATTGAGAAAGGAATTTTATTTATGTGCGATTTCGATGCCTTTTGACGTAGGTAGGTATGACCAAATTCGAAAACGGTACCTGAAAGTCTTCGATTAGCCGTTTAAATTACCCACCTTTTGGGTTAACTTTGTCAGTGGCTGAGTTTTGGTCCTCATACATATTGTTAATATTGAATAAGGCGTTATTTAGTTGATTTTTGGAACTAACGATGGTGAGTGGGGGCAGGCTGGCAGTGTGCATAACCTAGCTGATGGCTGAAGTACGCTTAGTAACTTGGTACGAGGGGCATGCCAAAAGAAATTAGATACTCTTTACTCTATTATTAAATACTGGCATGTTATACACCATCTTAAACCTTGGTTAATTAGTGACAAATTAAAATACAAAATATATTTGTATATTTTTTTCTTCTTCAAAAAAACTTTTATATAAGAATTTGACAGAAATTTGTTTGGTACAATGGAAGTTGGTTAACATGATTTTCGCGCTGTGATTTTATATAATTATAAAAAGATTTAAAACCACAAGAATGTTTTGAACTTTTGGTAAATTCTTATGGCGACTCTATTTATCTACGACCAACATGTTTTAATTGGTTCGCTGAATTTAAAAGAGGTGGTGGGGAAGCTTTGAAGATGAAGCGAGGACCGGTTGACCACCAACTGCAGTCACTCGAGAAAATGTTCAAGCAGTTGAAAATTTGGCCAGGAGAAACCGATGAATTTCAGGTGTAGAGCTTGAGTGAGAAATGGATCAGCAATAATGTATACTATTATTCTAGCACATTTTTTCTCTGTAAGCGTTGTTCGAGATGGGTGCCGCACAAACTGACCGATGACCAGAAAGTTCGTCGGGTAGATTAGAGCCGGATTATGTTAGAGAAATTCGACGGAGGCAGGAAATAAATCGCATACGGTATCTGTCGCGGACGAGCGACTACGTCATCGCTGGAGACGCGGGGTGCGGGGCGGTCCTCCCGCGACCGCCGCCGGCCGTCGGTCAGCCGTAGGTCAAGCACTCGGCCAAACGACTTACTAGGCGATACGCGCGTCCCATAGAAATAATATTGCTTGTAAATTCACCAGTATCTCGATTATATCTAATTTATTTGTACAGTCCACTTTTATTTAATAGCCCAACAGTACTATAGGATTTACCTATTAGGGTTAGGGCTAAACACTCCTTCGAGCCGGATATGAACCAGCGACCTATGGATTCTATGGAACATTCTATCAATTTTGTTACGTTTTCGTCAACATAGGTATGTCGTTTCAGGCGACGTTTCTAGAATGTATAGAGCTATAGACTTAAATCCATGTCAAAGGCCACTTCAAAAAATAATTTTTAGATTTAACTCTAATGAGCCTCTTAGAACGTATACGTTAAATACCGTAACGTTCGGAATGGCTTCAGCTCCGTACCTTGCAACTAAGTGCTTAGTAAGTCTAGCAGACAGCATACAGGACGAGCTGGTCAAGTCAGCTATAAAACATGACTTCTATGTAGATGATTATTTGAGTGGTGGCAATACTATAGAAGAAGCAATTAAGATTTCTACAGCTGTAAATTCTATACTGTCTTCTGCTCAATTTCACCTTCGCAAGTGGCGTTCCAACCATCCAGAAATTTTATCTCAATTTACCACTGATACAGCTGACTCTAGTTGCAATCTAGATTTTTCTCAGCAAGGTCTGTTACGTCTAAGACTTTAGGTTTAAATTGGGACTCTAATTCAGATTCTCTTTCGTACTCTATCTCTTCACCTCAGAATTCTAAAATAGTTACAAAACGCCGAATACTTTCAGTAATAAGTCAAATTTTTGACCCACTAGGTCTAGTAGGCCCGTGTGTAGTTGAAGGTAAAATACTGATACAACGGCTGTGGCTTGAAAAATATGACTGGGATGATGAAGTTAACCCTGAAATAGCAAAATTGTGGTCTACATTTGAAAATACTATTTCTTCACTTAATTCTTTAAGAATTCCTCGTTGGGTTTTGTGTAAAGACTCTACTACCCATGAAATTCACGTGTTCACAGATGCGTCTGATAAGGCCTATGGGGCCTGTGTGTATGTTCGGTCGCGTGATAGAGTTGGAGCTGTAAGCGTTCACCTCTTGGTGTCTAAGAATCGTGTAGCGCCAATTCACCCAACAACTACCCCGAAACTTGAACTTTCTGGAGCTTTATTAGGTGCAAGGCTGTGTACTAAGGTTCAAGAATCGTTAAAATTGAAAATTAGTAAATATAGGTTCTGGTGTGACTCTATGATTGTCTTGGGCTGGTTGTCTGCACCAACTAGTCAACTAAAACCGTTTGTAAAAAATAGAGTATATGAGATTTTAGAAATAACGTTTGGTCATGCCTGGAGCTACGTACCGTCGAAGGACAACCCGGCGGATCTCGTTTCGCGTGGTCTTAGGGCTGACGTTATTGGTGACACCACAATGTGGTGGTCAGGACCTTCGTTTTTATTAAATGACGAGACTGAATGGCCAAAAATGCCAAACAATACGAAGCGCGATCTGCCGGAAGTAGTGAACAATTTCACGAGCAGCATCGATCATTCAAGTAGTACTAATCCATCCATTAACACTCAATCATCCTTAATAAACATGCTTTTAGAAAAATTTTCAAGCTTTACTAAAATTCAAAGAATTGTTGCATTTGTTTTTAGATTTATTAATAATTTAAATAATAAGAATATTAAGTTGTGTGGTAATCTCTCTGTAAACGAGTTAAAAAACTCATTAAATCATATTTTAGTAAATTCTCAAATCGAAATGTTTTCGGAAGAATATCAGTTTCTCAAGTCTAAGAAGACATTACCACACAAAAGCAAGTTGGTTTCTTTAACACCATTTTTGGACAAAAATGGACTTCTTCGCGTGGGCGGCAGGCTTGATAACTCCCCATATGTCTATGATGTTAAGCATCCAATTATAATATGCAGTAAGCATAGGTTAACGAAACTAATATTTCATATGCAACATATTAAATTAATTCATGCCGGTTCTCAATTACTTTGTCTCATATAAGACAATCGTATTGGCCAATAGGCGGTAGAAACTTGTCGAAATTAATAGTAAAAAAATGTGTTAAATGTTTTAGACTTAGAGCTCAAAATGTGCAGCCAATTATGGGTCAACTTCCTCCTTCAAGAACGCGTCTTGAATTCCCTTGGGAAAATTGCTACGTAGATTATTGTGGGCCGATAATGATATGTGACCGAAAAGGTCGTGGTTGCAAGCTAACGAAATCTTATTTGTGTGTTTTTGTTTGCGCCGCAGTTAAAGCTGTTCATTTGGAGCTCGTGACAGATCTCACCACCGAGGCATACATGGCTGCTTTAAATCGATTCATTGCGCGTCGTGGCAAACCGCGAAGCATCACGTCCGATAACGGAACCAACTTTGTAGGCGCATCGAATGAAATGGCCAGGTTTTTGCAAAGTTCTGATGTTGCATCTGAGATAGCTCAGGAGGGCGTAGAATTTAATTTTGTAGCCCCATATAGTCCACATCTTAATTCGTTGGCAGAATCGGCAGTCAAGTCAGCTAAATTCCATTTGAAAAGACTCTTGCAGCTGACACATCTCACATATGAAGAGATGGCTACTTGCCTGTACCAAATAGAGGCCGTATTAAACTCACGACCTATTACCCCTTTATCGTCAGACCCCAATGATTTTACGGCTCTAACACCTTCACATTTCCTGATTGGACGTCCACTTGCCGCTGTACCTACTGCCCAAGTGTCAGACGTGACTATCTCTCGACTGGATCGATGGCAGAGAATACAGCACATAAACCAACACTTTTGGAGGAGATTTCATGACGATTACGTATCTCTCCTGCAGGCTAAGACTAAGTGGAGAAGCTCAAAGGGAGAGCTTAAGGTCGGCTCCCTCGTGCTGATTAAGGACAAGACGACGCCGCCACTGCTGTGGCCCCTGGGTCGGGTCATCAAGGTGTATCCTGGAGTCGACGGGGTCTCGCGCGTCGCCGACGTGAAAACGAAGAAAGGCACCATACGACGGGACTTCACGTCGATCTGCCCACTTCCCATCGAGGAAGAATCTTGAAGAACACTTCAACGCGGGGAGTATGTCGCGGACGAGCGACTACGTCATCGCTGGAGACGCGGGGCGCGGGGCGGGGTTAGGGCTAAACAGTATCCTTATTGGTGACATAACAAACATAACAAAAAAAGCATTTATTGGTATATCACAAGTAAACATATAAAAATTAAAACTAACTATCCTATCTAAATATAATAAATACAAAAAATACTAAATGTAATCTAAATTCTCCCTTGGGCAGAGTTCCCATCACGCAGGCAGCATTCCCGCGTTGAATAGCAATGGCTATTCGCTGAACGAGAAAGCTACCCGCGAGAGGGTCACCCGTTGCCTCTTTTAGGCGTCTACTGATCTCCCTGCGAAGACCCCGTGCACCGGCGCCCCATGGGCCTAGAGTGTCGACACCAAAGGCTGTGAACTCGTAAAATAATAAACATAACTGTATAACTATGTTACCAAAACAAAACGTCAATCGACTGTTTGGTGAAGATGAACAAACACCAATAAAATGTTGCAGTGCGCGGCATCAGATGGCTGCCTCGTTTTTTAAAAAGACCTGTTATATCGCTACTTTGGTGCTACAATATCAATGAATAGTAGTATGTGTCAGTTTGAGGTCAAGCAATATTATTGTCTTGGTATTACAAGCGACCAAAATAAGGAATCCGGCACCTTCTTTAGCATCTCAACAACGCCCTCCAACAAACGTTGCCAAAAGACTCCATTTTTTTTATAATTAAAATATTTCCTTTCTACCTCACCCACCATATTCCCCTAGCATAGGACCTTGCGTTTATTACTTGTGCGCAAAAATTAACGAAAATTTAAAAGGGAAGATATTTTAGAGTAAGGAAGATGAACTAAACTAGCTCCCGATAATTTCGAAAGTTCTTAGATATCTGGAAAAGAGTGGTCAGAGGTACTTTCCAAGTGGTATAAACGCATGGAAACGTGTATGCATGCTCAGCGTGAGTACTTTGAAAAAATAGATAGTAGTAATAAATAATAGGTATTATAATTTTTGAGTATCTAGTTTTTTTGGCATGCCCCTCGTAAGTATATGTACACACATCGCGATCTTAGATGAAAAATAGAAAAGAATAAGATTTATTGAGATATGATCATAATCACACACGAAAAGTTAAAATTAACGCTTAACATTTTACATATATTAGGTCGTAAAAGAGATCCGACCACGTCCCAATAAGTGACGCCTGAGGTATCGGCGACAATACCCAGCACTGATTTTCAGTCATTCTCAACCTTTGAGTTGCCAAAATCAACTCGCTAAGACGCCAACTTTGAGAAACACTGGTCTTGAAAAAAAGTAATAAACTGAATGCAATTGACAAGTTATGCGCCGACGTGATGTCACTACAAATTGGAAAACGATCCATCTTCTCAATTTCATAAAATTTCTTGCGAATGCATGGCATTATAATAAAATGTTAATTCAGCTTTCCTTCGGCACATCTGGCCATCTAGCCTTTCATTTCTGGGATTATTGTTCGATATTTTTTAAATCATTTTCGTATTTTCGGTACATTGTTTGTGTGTTTTATTATGAAACCAAAATTAAGAAAACTTTTCTCGTCTCAGTTATTTGGGGGTACAGATTGGAAGGTTATCAAGTTTAATTAACTTTTTTATTTACATGAAACGATAAGGCCATTAGAGATACTTTGAATTAAATATATATTCTAAAGGGTTATTTTGAAATCATAGTTGGCCAAATGTTTACAGTTTAGAAGGTGAAACTAAACAAACCGCTTTTAATATAGATTATTATATTTTATACTTAGGTAAAAACTAACAAAAGATAACAAAGATTAATTAAGATTCTGGATTTTAATCTCCAGAAAACAATAAACATGATATTGATAAGAAAGAGGTTCAAGAGGGGAAAAGCCCCCCCCCCCCTTGCCCCCTTTATCCATAAATTTCTTTTTTCTTTTTAATTCACAAGGATACGCCACTTTTGCGACGCTGGAGGCGCTATGAAAATGTAACAATTTATTTATTTGAGAAACAGAGAATATTAGTATTCTTCAACACATTATTATTATGTATATGTTGCTTTACATCAATTAAGTTTCCACTGAAAAAGGTCGCTGGTAAACACTGGATTCTGGCCACTTCCATCCGGTCTTATTGGAAATCGTTAGGAGATGCCTACGTCCAGCTGTGGGGTGACTGCGACTAATGATGATGATAAAATTTCCACTATTAAATTACACATACATTTTGATCAGGTTAAATCAATAAATATAGGGATTTTTCAATGTAATATTGCTATATCGGTGTTTATTGACCGAGCGAGCGAAGCGAGCGAGGGCTACAAATCAACTTGAGGCGAAAAAACATAGTTTATATGTACGTGGGACACTCAGGAAGTGTTACTTACTAAAAAACTAACTTTCAGGATAAAATTTTTGAATTAAATCTTTTCAAAGAACTCTTTCTCCACTAGCCTCTATGCAAAGTTTAATGCGTCTGAACCAATTTTTGAAACATTTTTTCCTGTCCGCAGCAAACACCTCTACCACGGCTTTCTCGAACGCTGCTAGCGCGTCTTCCGGCGATGAAAACTGTATCCCTTTCGGCTGATTTTTTATTTTAGAGAATAAAAAGAAGTCACACGGTGCCAGATCAGGACTGTAAGGAGGATGCCCCAAGACTTTGACCGGTGTATTGTCTAGGAAGTCCCTCGTTTTGAGCGCTGAGTGCGCGGGCGCGTTGTCATGGTGAAACAGTAGCCCGCGGAACCCGGTGTTCGGTCGCTTGTTGCTCATTGCAGACAAAACCTCTGGCAGACATTTTGTGGTATACTATTTGGTGTTGATGCTGCTTTGGTCTCTTATATGGAGTTAAAACCAGATACCCCGTCAGAGTTAAGAAACTAGCGAGCAAAATTTTCCCTGCGCTACTCGATCGCTTCACTTTCGTAGGCGTTGGTTCGTTTTGAAACAGCCAAACTGTCGACTGACGCTTTGTTTCTGGATCGTATTGATAAATCCAGGATTTGTTACCTGTCACAATGTCGTAAACGCGCTGAGACGAGCCTGTTTCAAATTATTGAATTATCCACAGGGGCCTGCTTCTGAGCTTCGGTGAGGTTGTGCGGCACCCAGAGCGAAACTATCCTCCTCACGCGAAGGTGCTCGTGTAGAATCTTGTAAACGCTTCCCGAACCAATCTGCAGTGTATGCTGAATCTCTTCGTATGTAATTCGCCTGTTATCATAAATTATTTTTTTTTACTGCCAGCACACTTTCTTCCGTGACAGCCGTCGCAGGACGACCACTCCTTTGTTCATCCCCCAAAGTAAGGCGACCGCGCTTGAACTCGCCATACCAGCGGTAAATGGTTGCTTTTGAAGGTCCTTCATCCATAAAAGCCATTTGAATTCTAACAAATGACTCATCAGGTTTTAGGCCACATTTAAAATCGTAGAAAAACATCGCACGAAAATGTTCTCGATGCAAATCCATTTTTAAATAAGATACGATAATTTGATTTGGCTCTCGAAAACATGTGGAGGGAAATTCGAAATTCGAACAATGGTATTTTTACTTTTAAATAACCAAATTTTTCAAAATAATTACAAGTGGCATATAAGGCACTGTTAAAAAAAAATTTTTTTTCGCAAAACTTTCTGAGTGGCCTGGTATGTATGTTTGTATCCAAAATATTATGTTTGTTCCACGAGCCGCTAGTCCGATTTCGATGAAATTTAGAAGGTGGATACGAGATCTACATAGAATTTTCAAGTTCGTTTGACATCAAAATCGGTTAAGTAGTTTTTGAGTTATTTGCATTAAGGTAAAAACAAATATTTCTTAACAATTCCATAGCCGTTGGTCGGATTTCGCTAATATTCAGAATTTATATAGGAAACGTAAAAATATATCTAGTGAAAAAAATATTTTTAGTTATTTTTAACAGACTTTCAAAAAAACCTCCTAGTTTTGATGTTAATTTCATACTTGTTATCTAATAACATGGTCGTTCTTAAGCCGATTATGAAAATTGATTTTAAGTTCAAAAGCGTACACTTTCAGTTTATTCCCCTGAATTTTTTTTATGCAATCGATTCAGTAGTTCAGTTATAAAATAAAAATTACACAGAAAAATCTGGATGATCATGTCGTCCAAGTAAAAAAAATAATCTTTTTTTTATTCAAACAACTAGAAAACTTTTTCATTCTATTCTTTATCTGGGGCCAACTTGAAGATATTTCGAAGTCGTGAAATCTACAAGTTTGGCGGGGTCAATGGACCTTGTAGTCTTAAAGATTAAGAGGAGATATTAATTTTAATTATTCTTATAAAAATTTTTGCACCAAAATCCGAAAAAAAAGATTTTTTATTCAGTTTATCATCATAATCATTATCATTTTAGAAGCAGTCAGTCCACTGCTGGTCATAGGACTCTCCTAATGATTTTTAAAATGAGCAGTTGTAAAGCGGCATGCGTCCACGGTTTGGCTGCTACTAAATGGTTAATTCAGTTCGAAAATAAATAAATTATAAGCCTTCGAAATCTGGTGAAAGGAGAAACTGTTTAAAATAAGAATTGGATGCAAATAGGGTGAAATCACGTCATTGCCACTCTTTGGTTTTGTGCGTACAAAAGAGAACGCAAGACGTCCCCAGCACGCTACCACTTTATTTATAACCAATTTTGTTCTTGTTTTCGGAATCTGTTAAGTTTTAGTGTATTGTTACAGCTAATGACCGAAGTGCGGCTACATTTTAGTTTAGCCAACCCCTGATGTCTTAACTTAAGTGTAGCCTGTTATCTTAGGCTAGAATTAATTTTAGCCAGCATCAATTCGGCTAAACCTAGGTATAGCAGATCTCTATTGGCTAATCTTAGGTGCAAGATTATTTTGACCGGATATTACTATTAATGACTGATGTTTTGGATCTGTCCAAGTAAATCTAATCCAAGTAGTCTATAGATAAATATAATACAAGGAGTGTCACTTACGTATTGCCGACCCTCAAACAATTTTGTAGACAAAGAAACATATGGCCTGCCAGATGGCAATATATCGTATTAGTCAATTCGGACGATCGATGGACACCTGCAACTCCTGGAATGTCACATGCGAATTGCCGACTTTAATACAATTTGGTTGGCGAACTAGCATACCGACCGCCTAATGGTAAGTTGTCAAAGTAGTCTATCCTACCTAATAGTCTATACCTGCAACACCTGACTTTTATGTCCACATATGTTGACTAAGTAGTCCTTATGCCTGTTTTCCTCCTTAATTGTTTGGGGGTCGGCAGTGCGCATGTGATACTTCAAGTTTGCAAGTGTCTATAGACTACTACGACGTTTTACTATTAAGCAGGCCGTATGCCTATTTGCCTACTAAATAGTTTAAGGGTCCGCAATGCGCATGTTACCATGCAGGTGTTGCAGCTGTATATAGTCTAGATACTGTGAAATCTCACCATTAGGCGGGCCGAATGCGTAGTTGCAGTTAATTTGTTTCAGGGCCGGCAATGCACACGTGACACTCCAGAAGATGAAGGTGAATAGACAACGTTGACCTTTTAGCTGGCAGGCCGTATGTTTGTTTGCTTACAAAATTGTTGAAGTGAACACACAAGTGACACTGCTTGAGCGTTGCCGACCCTACGGCTATTTGGAACCTGGTTATATTAATATAGTTAAACTAGCAGCCCGACTTCACCCAGGCCAATAGCCTTCCTCGATAAATAGGCTATTCAACACTGAAAGATTTTTTTAAATCAGACCAGAAGTTCCTGTTATTAGCGCGTTCAAACAAACAAACTCTTCAGCATTATAAAATTAGTATAGATTGTATAGATAATCGCGAGGTCTATGTTCGCGGCGAACAACTAGTTATCAATGATGATAGAGTCTACTGTGTTGGCTTTTCGAGGTAATATATAAGAGGAAAATAGACCTTTCCAAGAAAATCTGACAACGCCTCGCAAACAAATGAAATTATGTTTACTTGTCCCGCAAGCCCACTTTCTCTCATCCTAGAAGGTTAAGCCCTTCCATATAAACAATAAGCAAGAGGCTCCTTTTGAACGTTAGCAGAAAACGTAAACAAAAAATTTATGTTTTAATTATTTCCAAAGAAGACTACAGCAAATTTCAAACAAAATTATCTGCAAATTAAAAATAATATTAAATACATAAAATTATATGAAATAAATTGGTTATTTTAAACTGAAATAAAATCTCACACAATGAATTTCAAACATGATGTTGGAATCTCGACCCGATGGTTCTGACTAGTGTTAACCACAGTATAAATTTCGGAAGTTACAAAGTATGCTTGCCCGCTAAAACCTAATCAAATACATAGAATGTGTGAAAGTAAATTTGAGATTTCTATTTGCTCCGTAAATTCATTTAATTTGGTATATCAAATAAATATCCCTATCCCGCTTCCCGATCTGTCTTAGAAGTACCAACAAATCGTCTTTAGGATACCGATCTTCATTGAAGATTGCCCCGAAACCCTCCAAACATAAAGAATTAATAAATTGAATCCATTCCTGAACCTCCAAGCGAATAACTTCAAATGATGAGCATTAAGCATTTCATAATCACATTTACCCAAATGTTTTACTAATGTAATTAATTTAAAATTCTCTGAACACATTTCATAATTAATCTCATTCCCAGGAGAGTGTCACTGCGAGGGGACGTATTGCTTTGTTCCTTTTCATAAAATGGTTTTTAAGTGTCACAAACAATTTGTTCAGCTTGTTATTTCTATATTTCGCAGTAATTTATGCTAATGCACACAATAATCTTTCTTTTAAACACTTTAATACAATACCAATTACAAATTACAAAATATTTAAACATCAAAAAGAGACAACGGTAAAGAAACATAAATCAATGGCAGCATCCATACTGTCATACTTCCATACTAATATTATAAATGCATAAGTCTGTCTGTCTGTTACGCTTTCACGGTCAAGCCGTTGAACATTATTGATGAAATTTGGTATTTTTATAGTTAAAGACCCGGAGTCAAACATAGGTTACTTTTAGACGCAGGCGGGACTGCGGGAAACAGCTAGTTGCTACATAAAATAAACAAATCCTGTTAGGAGCTAGTTGAGTGATAATTTTAGACAGGGTCAGAATTTCTATTTTTTACGGAAATAGGAAAATATATGACAAAATTCATGGAACACCTCTGAAATTTTGTGTCTAAATGTCTCCAGTCCAATAATGTCTAGTGTCTCATAATGACTTGTGTTCGAAAATGTCTAGTATCCTAACACGGCCAGTATCAGCAGTCGCTAGTCATTGTTACCCGTGTAGATGATTCCGATTGTTCGATATCGGATGATTTTCGTTCAATTTCGATGGATTTCTATATCGAACGACTTTTATACGACATATATGTCACACATAATATGTGCGTGATAGCGCTTCTAAACTACAAAACTAATTGAAAACACACTAACACTTAAACCGATTCACGGATCTCCAAAATAAACAAAATGCCTACTACCCTTACCGATCCTAAGTTTAACAATGCTATTTCGAGTGAGCTTCATTAATGAGTAAGTATAGTAGGCCACTTTAAAAATATACCATCTTGCACCGAAACCTAAACCTTCGGTTGTATACTTTTGTGTATGTCCTCTGTAGGTTACCTGATTTACCTTATCTGAGCCGGAAGTGAGTAATTCTGGAATCTTAAGTGGGTTTACACTGAGCTAATTTAAATGTCAACCTTAGGCGGCAATTATGCGGCAATAAACATTTTAATCATTAATTACCTCAGTCATCTATATATTATATAAAAGAACAAGGGTCTGATTGATGAAACCATAAAAGCTATAAACGTGAAATTTAGTCAAAAGTTTTAAGATATTACATAGTGCTCAGATAAGAAAGGTTTTTTCAAAATTCAACCCCCTTATGGGGTCAAACGGGGGTCCAAAGTATGTATTGGGGAAGGAGATTAGTTTGTCCGATTCATTCGAAACTTCACATGGTTATTTTAGGCTTTTGATTTTTCAGAATTCACCCCCACAGAGGGGAAAAAGGGTGACAAACACTGAAAATTGCAAAAAATAAACGATAAATTTTGGCATGTGGGTTCCTGTTTTGATCAAGGGGTGCACTAAGATTGGATCACTTAAAATTATTCCCCGAAGGGCGTCAAATAAGAGTTCAAAGTATATATGTTAATTTGTTTCAAAACGTTACAAGATTATTTCTTTAGATATATGGAACCTGTTTCAGGATTTTTCTGAATTCACCTTCTAAAGGGGGGACAAAGGCTGAAAGTGCAAAAACTGTGGGTTCTTTTTGATTAAGGAGTTCACTAAGTAAGATTTTTTCTAAATGCACATCTTATGGGGATTTATAAAATCTAAATAGCCTAATCTTGATTTTTTAATTTAACTCTTGAAAGGGAAAATAGGACAAAGTCTGAAAAAAAAAACTATTATATCATTGGTCGTCAATGTGTATATTTTTCCAAATTCACCTGCTAAGAGGGTGAAATGTGGTCCAAACTACGTATGGGGAAATATGACCTTTTTATTGAAAACTTCACAAAATTATTTTTTACTAGCAGCCCGTCTCGATTTTTATTTTCCAAATCGGACCAGTTAGTAGTTCCTGAAATGAGCGCGTTCAAACGACCAAACAAACTCTTCAGCTTTATTATTAGTATTTCTTTTGAAAAATGAATAAAATAACTGTATCAGTATTTTAGAATTCCATTTCTAAAAGGGGGGACAAACTCTGACTAAACTATGAATGAGGTGAAAACATACAAACGAAACCCACTTGCTAAAATTCAATGACAGATCAGATCGAAGATGAGATCTATAGGTCCCGGTACCCTGGGAACGGCTTCTAAACGTTGGCTCGGGAATTGCTCATTCAGTAATCGCTGGTTATATTGCCATCACCGTTGTTCTCTGTTAGTAAGTGTCCATTTTTGTCTTTTATGTATTTGTTGGTCTTTACATCTAGACTAGCCGTATGTCGCTGTTTAGCAAGCTTAATATATCTCTTTTATTCTACGCATTTTCAAGTCTAGCATAAAGGTTTTCTCTCGCGTTTGCCCTCTTCTGTGCAACCATTTGCTTGGCTGACTTTTTAGATTGTTTATACCTATAACATGCAGTCCTCATCTAGACCTGATTTCTGCCATAGTTTAAAGTACTCCTTCTTGCTTTTCAACGAGTCTTTGACTTTTTCATTCCACCAGGTAGGGTCTTTGTTACTTCTAAGCCCACCTTTTGATACACCAAGAGTTGCCTCAGCCTCCGTTCTGCAAAAGGTTTCAAAACTTGACCACATCTTTTCAGCTGTAGTGTCATCGTTGTCACTTAAATCTTCAGCCAAACTTAAATCTTCAGCCAAAATGTTTAAAAATATTCCTCCTATTTCAATATGCAGCAGATGCTATTTTTTTTTTTTTTTGGACCACGCCCGTCCCCCAGACCCACATCCATTCGCCGTCTCATCATAGACGGCGGTGGAGTGGGCTGGCAGAAATTGGCCGACAGTCAACAAGACCCCGACTACCAGGGAGTTATTAACTGTCACCCAGGGTGCACCGTCCCGAATCCCTTGTCAGCCCGCCCTTTAACCGGATCCTTGGGATCAAGTGAGAATGCAAAGCTTTCAAAGGACCGGGCACTCTAGGAGGTTCTCTGCCCTGCACCCCTCTCTTTGTTGTCCTTGCCGTAACCGCATGTCTCTAATGTCTCTGTAGGTGGTATTTTTCTCCCCTACATGCCCATTTAAGTCACCCCCAACGTACTTGATTTCACAGGGAGCTATTTTTATTTAGCACATAAAATTGCTATATTTTGCATAATTTAGCACATCAAGTTCCTCCCAGAATGTATCTTTGTCTTTCTCAGTGCATCCAATTTGTGATGCATATGCCGATATGATGTTGAAGGGTGGTTGTCCTTCTAGGGCCAACTTTTCCTGTCTATTTCTATGATGCGCTGTTTTAAATAAGAGTCTGATACAATTGTTACTACATTACTTAAATTTATTCCGTTGTATCAAACCTGAATCAAATGTATAAAATCCGAATCCCAAATCTCTTGATTTAGATCCCTTCCACCTGGTCTCCTGCAGAAAACATATGTTAACATTTCGGGCCTGCAAAAGTCGGTAAGTGACCCTATGTTCCACGTGGCTATCCTAAGGTTGTTTTGCGTATGCGATTTTGTTTACTTGTCAGAGTTTTCGTTGCTTCGGGGGGACGCCCTAGCAGTTTTTTTATGCGCATTCCACTTGTTGTCGCCGTCGTCGCTTCGGGGGGACGCCGTAGCTGATAACTCTTTATTAATAGTACATCACACATACCGATAGAAATCCTATTTCGACTACGTACGTTCAAAAAAAAAATCTATAGATTACTAAGCATATAGGCATACTAAGCAAATGTTCTGTGTTAAAATTTAATTTATCACACAGGGTGCTTAGCATGCGCTGATCACGAGATACGCTAATCCTTATCCTAGCTATCTATCCAAGACCTATTCTTAGTGGAATGTTCTATCTCAAGCTATTCCGTGCAAGCCGTTGGTTCTGGTTGTTATCGATAGATGGCAGTCATTAGACCGCGACAAGTGCCTTTAAATAGACTGAAAAGTGTTACAGTGATTGTCAATAACACACTTTCATGTTTCTGTTGGTCTGATGTCTGTGTAGAAAGGGTTACGTGACGTCGATCACTCCATCATCATGTCCTAGGCTCTGAAACCCTTTTTTTGTTGAAAAGTTATGACTCACGAGATATCGGCGGGTCGAATGATTTTCTTTCGATATCGAATAGTTATCTTTCGTGAGACGAATCGGTGAGACGAACTTTTTCAACATATGAGTTATACATTTACTTGATCTCGTGGGCGAATCCGCGGGTAATAGCTAGTTTTGAATATACGTACAGATATTGCTTGTCAATCATTCCAATTGTTAGCTCTCTTCCGCATGCGCAACTTTAACACTTTCGCGGACAGTAACGTCTCTCGACGTAGATAACAATTGAGTGCCATTGTTATTTTCTTGACTGTCCGTGAAAGTGTTAAATATGTGAGTAAAGTTACCTAAGGCTGTTTTCGTTGAATTTAGAAAATAGACTTGAGATTGCACCATCCATTTTTCGTGTTTATCGCTTTGTTTGGACGAAATTGAATTGGAAACAAGGCCACTTCTTTCATAGACAAAATATGTCTGCAATGTGCAGCGCAGACAGACTATCCGTGACGCACTTTTAGTTTGTGAAAATACAACCTACCTAAAGAAATTATATTATGCAGTCACGCATCGAGATATTATGTATTAGTAAGTTAGTACAAAATTTATAACTAAAACTTCATAAAAACGTTGATTCTTAAAGACCTTTAAAAATAATGAGTTAAGATTAATGGCCCACGCAAATAAAACAGTTTTTCTTGCAATTTACTAACTACAATTATTTTCAATGTCACATTTAAACGTGGAAATCATCATCGTAGACAGTCCGCTGCTGGACATAGACATGTTCTAATGACCAAAATCACAGTTAGGAAATGGTCTATATCCAGCGTTTGCCTGCGACCTTTTTCAGGACATCTGACCACTGATCGGTGGACGCCCAACGCTGCACTTGTTCGAGGTCGTCATTTGAGAACCTTTCTGACATCGGCGTCATCCACATGAAAATAAAGTATTGAATTTTATTATATACCTATATATAATAAAATTACCTTTACTTAATGGCTACACAATACTCTGAAACTCTATTACATTTCAATCTCGCTACATATTGTTAGTATGGAGTTTGCAGTGCTGGCGATATAACCGGATATTGCACGCGGTCAGTGCATTCGCAACCACAACACAACTAGGATTTGTCTAAGTCTTGTTTCTATTTGCATGTGTTTTTAGTAGAAATCTAGAAGATCGCGGGTCTATGCGAATCTCTGTCTGTTGCGGGGATAATGATCCAACGCGTAGAATTTCGAGCAGTTGATTTTGGTTTTTAGTAGAATAGTGAAGGGATCTTTGCGTCCTAGTGTTTCGCGGAGATATTGATCCAAAGCGTAGAAGCCCTTTGGAGCAGTTGATGTTAAGTGGTGCTCTGTCAATAACCCGTCGTCGACTTAATAGATAATATAACTATCGTGAACATAATTATTAATAGTACTAAAGTACAGGACGGAGACTCACACCTCAACTCAAACAGTTACCGCACCTCACCGGTCGTATTTAGAGTAAAAATCGGGAACAAAATAATGGTAGGAAGAACCGGTCCGCTGCGATAACCTTTGACGCAGATACTATAAATAATCGCAACACTTGTTTAAGCCAAGTGTGGTATACTTACTCAAAATAATTAAAACTTCTTGTTATTTTACATACAATTTACGTAAAGTTAGGTAGTCTATTAGATTGAGCACTTACCTAAGAAGACTAACAAATCAACCGGATTGAAAGTCGTTAAGCCAATGTGTTGAAAAATATACTTAAATGTAGTAGAAAAAGGTGCCCATTCTGATTTTTCGGTCGATTACTTTTAGGACCACATTCCTACGTAGAATACAATCATGTCCATACGTACATACTGTGATTGCCTTTTGGTTTGCTTTTATAATTTTTTAAGTACCTACGAACTTAACAAATTAAAACATAATTCTAGAAGAAGGTTAAATAAAATAATGTTGTCATATTTAATGCTCTATTTTATTATAAACTGAGTTTTCGAGATTATGTATTTTCTGTGGATATTACCATTACTTTAAATGTTATGTCACAAGTTTTTGAAGTTACCTATATTGTTATTATTGACAATATGTTATTTCCACGATATCGGCAAGCCCATAGAGAAAGGAACGTTTTATTCGTGTTCGGTTTCGATGCTCTTTGGTAAGCCTTTTAGAATTGTATATTGTCGATTGTCAAGAAGTTTTCTTGAGAAGGGATGACATAATACATATCAGAAACGTGGGTACGATGTTGACAATGGCTTGTCCATTTCTATTAGGAAGTCACTCACATTCTTACAAATCAAGTGTGTAACTATCGTGTGATCTCCGGATTAAAAAAAACTGGTTAAGTACGAGTCGCTCTCGCGCAAGAAGGGTTCCGCGTGATAGTGGCCAACACTTTTAGATTATTTAGGCTACCTAAAGGCATGTAAGTATCAGAGATACAACCTAAGGACTGCCATTATATCGATACCAACCGGGATCAACAGCTTAACGTGTAAATGTAGTTACTTAGTACACAAGAAATCTCTTACTACTGAAGATATAATATTTTGCAGTTTTTATTTTATCGAAATTCCCACGGCGTAAGAGCCTAGACAAACAAATCTCTTATGTATATGTGTGATTGTCCTTACATAAGTGAGTATATTTGTATAAGTAACGAAGAGTTACGCTCTCACCACATCGAAATGAAAGTTCTCGTGGACATCAATGTCGTTACGCCATAGGAATGACGTCAGGGATGTATTTACTTAGGATCACTTCATCCTCGGGAAACAATAGTATGCGTCCCCGTATTGAAACTACACTTCAATAGAACTTAAAACTTTTACAATAAAGCTATGGACGATTATTATGGAGTCGTATTAGTGAGCAATCTATTCCGTAACTTAATGTATTTTTTATGTTAGAATGACCACCGATATACCACTGTCCCAGGAAGAAATAAACATCAGAGTATTTCTTTGGAAAAATAATTGTCAGTAGCAAATTACAGACTTTAATAACACCCGTATCACTTGAGGAAGTTCTCAAAAATTAACCGTATGGAGGATTGAAAATTCGATGCCAGTGTAGAGTCCCACGCAAAATTATCTAAACCGCAACAAATTTAAGGCTAAATATTTTCTAATTTAAGGGACATCTTAGTGGACGCATCTGTACAAAGAAAACTAATATGTAAGTCAATATAATTATATAAAATCAGTTATCTTAGATCAAACCCTAGTAATAATAAAATAACAATGATGCAATCTAGACGGGTATTATCCATCCCTTATTACTAAAATATTGATCAAATCAGACGTTAAAAAACCCGAGTCCAATCTCTTTGAAAATTGAAAAGGGTAATATTTATCAACTGGGGTTCTTATCATGATCGATGACACGCCTCCAAACGTCATTAACTAAAGTTTGGACCTAACTTACCCACCTTACGTCACATATACTGAGATGACGCATAGGTCAATGCAGCAAAAAATGTAAACAGCCACGATAAGAAGAACCTTGATATCATTAGATTGTCATTCTGAGGAAGGTCTAATCTAATTGGACGTGTTTATCA
Organism: Euzophera pinguis; assembly: GCA_947363495.1. Classification (NCBI taxonomy): domain Eukaryota; kingdom Metazoa; phylum Arthropoda; class Insecta; order Lepidoptera; family Pyralidae; genus Euzophera; species Euzophera pinguis. Next base: position 5,316,725 of record OX376169.1, read on the forward strand.
GTTACGAGAAGAGTTGCGAGTATTCATTCCCTCGTAGCGAATCAATGGGTTTTTACGTAGGTTTACTTAAAGTTAGAAGTCACCGATATTTATTATTACATAAAAGTCTCAAACTTACTTTGGGACTAACTTAATTACATAGATGTTTATTTAGTGACTGTGACTAATACAAGTTTGTTTTTAATTACAAAGTATTGCGATTTTGACAATTTCAACGAATTACGAGTAACTTAAGTGGATTAATTTTGTGCAAAGAAATGGACCATTCGATCTCTAACTAGATATTTTTGTGTCAGATACCATAAATCTAAAAAATCCGTTTCTAAAAAAGTACCGAAAGTTATTAAGTATCTATTATATAATTTTAAAATATTCCAAAAATATTAACTTTCACGCTGACTTTAATATGATATTTCCAAAATTATAAAGATGAATATAACTAAGTACTAGAACCATAAAATTTGTCCCAAAATGCAGTAAATTCTATGATACACCTTCAACACCTCAATAGTACATTCGCACGGATCGCACTTAATAAGAAAAAAAAACAATATGATCCCGTAAATGCTGCAAGTGACAATGTCCCGTTCTGTGTACTGTTAGCTCTATGTACGCTAAGTGAGTTTCATCGACCGGTTTATATTTATAGTAGTGTCGTCTCGACTTTGCCACAGTCGTGTTATGCAGTCTAAGGTACAAGCATTGAAAATATTGAACATAAAAACAAACTTATAAGGTAACATATTCTATTAGATATATCGATCATCTTCCTCATCATAAATTCAAGAGCATGGATCTTTTTGGTAGTGTTACTTAAATTTTTACTAACATCAAAGAGTTCCTTTATTTGTTTATTTGAAGTTTGCTTTCTCTTATTATTCATCATCAAATCCTTTCCCATTTCAATTGTGGTTGGCTCTCCGTATATCTTCTTGCCTATCATGCACCATATCAGGGGTTATCCGTATCGTCACCATATCCCTCTACTACTAACCCTACAGCTAATTCTGCTTTCTCCAGTTATTGTTTCATGTAATACCTTGGTCTACTTAGGCCCTTTTTTCGTAGATCTCTTTTAAGCGCTTGTTTGTATGTGTTTTATTATTCCCATCATAGTTTTTTTCCAAGTTTAAAAACATTAAAATTTGCTCCGGACTTTTCATTCCAAAATAAGTTTAAATTGATCTATCATCGCAAACTTACAACTTTATATTGTTAGTAGGTAGTAAACATATAAAAAATCTTATTTTACTTGCACTTGATTTTTGTTTATTCTTCAGCATTAAAATTTAATTATTTAAATTTGGAACATTAAATCATAAACTTTGTCTTAATCGTACCCAAAACAACAATTTATATATATCATAAACGTTATCTATGTCTTAATATCTCATAATTGCAAAGACATCGACAAAAACAGCATTGTCATTCAAACTAGGTGTAATTTTAGACATTACAGTGCATCCTCACTTTGTATTGTTTTCAGTTACAATGGCTGCGTACATAATCGTCGTTGTCGTCTCAGTAATGGCCACTTTAGCCGCAGCTCAGAGGCCTTTCTACGCTGGTTCTGGTGCCATAGGATATCCACAACTTGAAAACGATGCATTTCAACTCTCTAACCGTTTTGGCGAGGACGAACCTGTCCCTATTCAAGCCCTAAACGATAAAAGGTTTGTGAGCACCGTCGAAAAACTACCCATAGACAATAGACCTTTTTGGTACATAAACTGGCAGCAATACGACGCATTCAGAAAACGGCCACAAACCTGGCCGCAAAATCCAAATAATTTTATAGACAAATAAAAGGAAAATTAACAGAAAAAAGAATGAAGAGTTCGAAATTTAAAATTGTTGATCACGGCCAAAGAGAATATAATCACTTGACCTCGGCGTTCGTAAGAAGAGAACTAGTTTGATGAAAGATGTTGACAAAACCGCAATGTTTTGATCTAAATAGAGTCTATATTTGGAAGAAGAAAAAAGACTATTTATAAACTCGATATGAAGATTTAGTTTAGACCTACAATATGAAAACCTGTCTTTTCCAATACGTCGGTGACTTTATCTGAAGTGACTTGGAAAAATATTACTTTATTTTATTTGAAACCGGTTCGCAAATGTTACATTACGACCCAATTTCATTTTAATAGCAGTAATTGAGTTAATTATGCACATTTATTCATACCATACTATGTTTATATATTGCTACAATTGCAGTGTCTTTTTCAAGAATTAATAAACTTGTTTGTTATTAAGTACTATGGTATTATTATCCAATCACCTAACCCATAGAGGTTCAAGCTAGATACATGATTAAAATTGTGTCACACCATGGTTTGCAGGGCCAATTTGCCCGATATGTTTAAAACGCTTCAAAAATTTAATTACAAATACATGTAGTAAATTAAAGTTAATCTATCATTCATTTGTGTTTTTAATCCATCATAATAAGAGAAAAGGTCTCTCTCTCGAGACTCAAATGTGTTACATCAAGTGAAAGATGAAATTCTATTTATTAGTTTTAATGAAATGAAAACTTGAAATACGTGATATTTGTTATTAAAATATACAAAAAGCAAACATTTACTATTTTGCTACGTAATTGACTGGTCGAGAATGCTTTTAGCATTCATTAGCATGAAGTCTGCCATTTGTTTAAATATGTTGGCAATAAAGTTTTAACCCTTTGTTCGGCAAGGTAAAAAAATTATCAGATTGTGCTGATTTGCACATATTGTATTTAATGTCGTCTAAAGTACATTAAAAAAAAATCGTACTTACGCGAAAAATGGATGTTATATATGGTTATATAGAAATGAATTTGTTGAGTGTACTTTACATTACTTTACATATTTATTTCTTGTTAAATTAAAGTAAATTTAGACTTGTTTTTGAACTTTACCGTATTATTTACAAAGAAGAGTCAGTAGGTCCGCAGAAAAACAAATTTTTTTATTTCAATACAATTTACTTCTTGTTAAGTGCACTTTTTCAGACTTATTTCAAAATAAGCTTATAGAAATTTCTCAAAATACGTAAAGCTTTGAGCTATTTTCTTCTAGTTTAACGTTTTTACTAAATTATTTCATAAAGTTTAAATGTTATAACGAAATAATCAGATTCAAATCCAGATTAACTGTAATGGTAACAGAGCATAGCTGTAATGGTATATTAATTTACACTTCGATTAGTTTTAAACTTCAGCAATTGTAACTTCACGTATTTTATATTTAAAGTCAATATTCTTTTTTAACTAGGACATTTTTTCATTATTCTCATAATCAACAGACTCAAAAACGACGCTCAAGAGAATAATGGGTATAGTATTTGTTAGTTTTAAAAGTATTCGAAGATATTTTCTCTTCCTTTGGACTTTTGACTTATCCTCATATGACAAACAATTTCTGTCTGTTATAAAACAGTGACTAACTCCACATTTGAAGCATTTTATTCGTCTGTGTTTTCTTTACTGAAATTTAGATTCGGCTAAGTATGACAGACAAGACTAATAACAATCAATATAATATAAACTAAAATTAAATTAAAACTAAAAACTTAAAATCAAAATACTGGTGTCCCTGTGGCATGGTTCCAAGAACGCCAGCCGCATTCCCGCGCTGAATAGCAATTGCTATTCTTTGCGCAAGATATGAGCCGGCCCTCCTGTCACCAGCGACGTCGACCAGTCGTGGGGCCAAAGTTTTATAAAAAGATTTCATGGACCGAACGTTTCAAAGCCAAGCGGAGCAAATATGTAATCACTAGATAACGATTCATATTTGCGCCGCTTGGCGCCCTCTGCAGCCTCCACCGCGGCTCCGGCCTTGGAGACTGTGACAGACACGTGATTCTATTAAGGTTTTATTTATTGATACGGATAAACGGAAGTGTATAAATATTTAAATAACCTCAGTAAGTAACTGAAATTACTATCTACTATTATCATTTAATTTTGTAAAGCATGCTTTACAAACAATTTTGAAACAATAAATCATACCACCGATTATGTTAATATACTTCACGCTTGGTCATCTGATCTAACTACACTTTTCTCCAGACATTATTCCTTTATTTTTGAACCAGCCCAATCCGCCAAGCTCATTTTTTGCAAATGTAAGACTATTTATCGCAAAATCCATATATTATTTTTTCTTCGCTTATAAACATTATAAGGATATCTAAGGAATAGTAAAATTGATAGTAAATAAATAACGGTCTAGATTTTTCAAAGTAAATGTTAAGTGTACTTTACCATGCCAAATAGAGGGTCTAATAGTTAAATATGTTAATAACGAAACACTAAATACCAGCAGAATCGGGCACAAAGAAGAAAGGCATAGTAAAAATCCATTGGATAAATATCAAATTTTATTTAAGCACGGTCAGCAAAACCTCTAGGTCTCTGTGGCCACGTTTGTGACTTTATGGCAGCATACTGACTCCAATTGACAAGCCACGCAGGTCCACTATGAATTGGAGCACTATTCAATTCCTCTATAAATTCTTTATCTTGATCTCTAACTGAATAGGCAATAGTTTTATTAACATTCAGGCCATTTGGTGCAGTGCTGTTTTCACTTAGTTTGCCGGGGATATTATCTGTGGAATTAATATCTATGGGTTCGTCTGGAAAACCTATTGGATGAAAACCAGCGTAGAATGATCTCTGTGCTTGCACCCAGTCAATGAGAACTAGGACGCAGATGATTTGAAATGACGCCATCTTTTCTGAAACAAACAATAGGCTTTCAAAAAAGTTTGATCATCAGGGTTTGCATGAAAATAAATATTAAATACTTGTTCGAAAATGAGCAAAGTTTCGAAATAGCAATCGATATGTTGATCAATGCATCGGTAAATATTGGATGTTTCAATTCATATAAGTTTTTTTTTTGTCCGTATTTTATCATTTATTGGGTAACATATTATACTCGTAATATAAATAAAAAAACTAAAGCTTACGTACATACTACTTAACTAACTAAACAATAAAAAGTTCAGTCCCGACAAAACGTTGCCCAGAGCTAGAGTGCCCAGAAGACTGGCAATTATAATAATTCATATACTTAATACCTAGTTTGAAAAATTTGCTTCGTTTTTGGACAATAACGCAAATTATACTGGGATATACGAATTTTAGATATTTCAGATTTAGAGCCCGTATTCTCATGATTTGGGTTTATATAAGATGTGTCGTCTCTTCTAGATACAAGTGTACATTATCAAAGTTTTGTTACCCTTGCAGCAGATGTAAGCAAATAGCTTCTACATGCCATAAATTTATAAAATAACTCTAATTGATAAAACCTAGGACATACAGACGGACTGATATGACGAAAATATAAGGATTTCTTGTGTTTACTACAAAAAGCAGATACGAGTAGGTATATTTTAAAGAAATTTCTCCCAAGCTTGTTGGCGCCGTAGGTGACAAGAGGGCTGGCTCATTCCTAGTGCAAACAGTTGCAATTGCAATTCAGCGTCGAAATGCAGCCAGTGTTCTTGGCACGATGCCACGCGGACATTGTTTAGATTTAAATTTTTAGTTCTTTCATTTCTTTTTCTTACTTTATTTTTTTTAAGGTTTTAATTTAAAGTTTTACTTTATTGATAGTGTAGTTTTTAATTTTTATGTTAGTTTATTACTTATTAATCTTGTTTTAAGGTCTGAAATAAAATTTGATAACAAACAAAAAAAGATAAGTACCTGATCTACTTCAAAACAAAAATATATGTATTATATATATATATATATAAACTTCCAATGTTATGTAAATTTAGGTTGTCTGATATTTAGGAGTTTCTCATAATAAAAATATATATTTAAACATTAATAATCACGTTATTGTTAGTAGTATTAGATCATGGAATGAACTCCCTGCCTCGGTTTTTCCTAGACAACATGAGGACTTTCAAAAAGGGTGTGAGTAAATTTCTTCAGAGTCGGCAACGTGTCCGTCATACTTCTGGTATTGCGAACGCCTGCAATATAGACTGCGGTAATCACTTACCATCAGGTGAGCCGCCTACTAAATTGTTTAAAAATTTTTGGTTGTTTAAAAAAACAAATCAAGTACATATATGTTGTGTTTGCCAATAAAAAATATTTTGTATTGTATTTTTTAATTAGAATGGAGACATATTTACCTTGTTAATGAAACTCCAATTTAAATTGAAACAATATAGAATTATGATCACTAAAAAATATTATCACAACTAAAACAAATCTGATTTCTTTGGATTTAACAGGAATAACGATTACACAATTTTCACATTAAATATAAAATAGCTGTCACACTTCCAGACTTCCTACGGCAAGTTTAATTTGAACAGAAGTGTCGTGTTTCCCATTTATGTGATGACCAATAATTGGTATAAATGGTTTGACCTTTTTCTATTGTAATCATTAGTTAATGGCTATTATTAGTGGAATCTGCCTCTCTCTTTCTCATACGTAATAAAGTTGACTCGGTTGCATCCACATCGAAGATTCGGAATTTCCATCGACTTAGCAAATGCGTATGCGCAATGCTCAGTAGAGTTCAGACTCATTTTGATTGTTTCTTATCTACTATGAGAGAAAAAGTTAAGAGTAACGATATAGAATATTCATAGCAACCCTATTTTTACCCACTGTTTAGCCATTATTTACCTATGTATGATACTGTACTATTTCTGGTAGTACTACTCCCTTATCTGTTAGTCCATCGGAATTTTTAAATTACCCTTAGTACTACTTACAATATTCTAAAATGAGCATTAGCGTTCCGACACTTTACAAATATGCGAAATTCATAAATACGAGTAGTATTTAATACATAGGTTAGGTAAAAAGGGCTATGCCTTAGACAGGGCTCTGGCTTTGAATTGGCGAATTTTTCTTGAATTACCAAATATATCTGCAATAATAAAATTCGCCATGCTTTAAAATACTAAAGAATTTTAGAAGCTAAACAAATGCGATGTTAAAAAACTACTAACTTAGCTTTCACAGGGGGGCAAGTTTTTATCATAGGTAAACTTTGAAATTACATTTGATACTCAATTCAATATAGGCTGTTGTTTGTATTCTAAGATTGAGAATTCTCCACTCTGTTCTAAAACATACATCAGAAATTGAATTTTGCTTCTTTATATCATACTATATTATTTTTAAGTAACTATACTATCAAATTGAAGGTTTTTAAATAAATGGTGAACTAATTCTGATGAAATTTGAAAAAAGTTTAGATGGAATAAGATTTATGTATTATTAAATTTAAATTTTGGCGTGATGTAACATAGCCCTGTAAGCGGAGGGTCTTTACTATCACCTCTAATGGGCAGAAACGAGTAAGTAAACGAGATGTCGCCTTACAGCTTGTATTGCGCCATGTCGTTCACTCACTCGTTTCTGTCCTGCTATCAGAGGTGATAGTAAGACCCCACTGAAAGCAAAAAGCTTTGGATTTTATAAAACATCAATTGTAAAAAAATCTATGAACAGTTTGAGTTAGATAGAAAATCAAAATGTAAAGAAAAACTGAATAATTATGGAAATATGCAAAATATAGATAAAATACACACAAATATTTACTTACAAACTTAGATTAATCTTACTTATCGAAAGTTACTTTTTAATCTACACCAATTCTATATCTATCTAAGGTTTAACTAAGTCTAAGGGGATCTAAGGCCAATCCTTCTTCATATACATATATATATTCTGGTACACCAAAGATATTGCTATACCAAAATAGGATTGACTAGTAGAGAATGACTTAAGGCATTAAGTCCAACTATTGTATTTTTTTTTCTACAAGTGCAATAAAATTTAAATAGATAAAAAATAAATTGATTGAAAACAAATTAAATTGCTTCATATATAAAACTGCATGGGGTTTTCCGTTCGTTGAATCAGTTTGTCTATTGATTTTCCAGTTAATTATGCGGGTCATTAACATCTAGATCAATAACGTTTTATCTCTAATATAACAGCCTAACAACTAGTACCAAATGATTAAAACATGAGATGAGAGTAGAAAAGAAAAATAAATTAGTCGAGCTATTTTCAAAAAATTTTGTTACGATTTTCAGGGCATATGACTTCTTACTAGCTGTTTCCCGTAGCTCCGCTTGCGTCAAAAAGAAGCCTATGTTTGACCCCGGGTCTTCAACTATATTCATACCAAATTTCATCAAAATCCGTTCAGTGGTTTGGCCGTGAAAGCGTAACAGGCAGATAGACAGTCAGAAAAACAGACAGACAGACTTTCGCATTTATAATATTATAGTATGGATTTCATTGCAGTCGCAGTCAGTCCATTGCTGAAAATAGGCCTCCCGCAATGATTTCTAGAATGGAAGCAGCCTGCATCCAACGCTTCCCTGCGACCTGAATAAGTGGTCACAATAAATACCTGAAGGTTGAATTTGAACAAGTCTTACACCAGGCTGAACATCTGTATATGGTCGATTAACAATGTAACCTACACGAAATTATAATGATGTGAGTACCTAATTGTAAACAGAGAGTAATTAATTGAATACAAAATGTCTTAAATTCGGCGTGCTCAAACTCTTGCGAGTTTAAAACACAAATGAAACAACACATTTTCTAGGTGGGGGTGAATGATGTGACATGTTACATTAGGTCCTAAAATTGATCTTACATCATTATTTGAGGTATTATAGTACATATATTTATTTATTTATGTATTTTATATGTGTACTGATATGTAACTTTAAGTATGTTTATTTTAGTTTATTTTGTGTAAGTTTATACTATTGTATTTAGCTTATGTTTCTGCACCATGCCTAAATCTCTTTTCCTGAAATTTTTCCTACAAAAAGGGTTACCTATAAGAGATTGCTATTGCAAAAAGGCCGCCTTTGCACATCATTATGTCTACATGTATGTATCTCAAAATTGTATTTTCCTGGTGCAATAAAGTTTTTATTATTATTAACTCCATGATATTAATATATCTAAAAAAAAACTTTGCATAATTTAACCTAATTAACACATTCCAAAAATCATAGTCTCGCGTCACGGGCGTAAGTATTTCCTGATATCACTTGGTGCAAAATCTATATTTATTCACTCAAATGACTAATAATTTATTCAATATGTAAACCAGATTAATTTAGTTCAATAAAGTCTGAGTAATGGGTTATGCAATCAATTACGGCTTATTTTGAAGTCGAGTGGGAAAACCCCAGGAACTTTGTCACTGTCTGCTGTATTAAGGTAATTAAGATACCAGTAACTAAATCTTTTTATAATTGATGGGTTAACTCAATACTGAGAGAAAACCGCAACATTTTATACAAAGGGACTTAATTATTTACTGTCGATATTTTAAGTAAGTAAAAACTCTTTAATGCTCTATGGAAAATTATATATGCAACGCATCTTTGATAATTTTTCGCTTACCGAATACCGACAAAGTATCAAAGAAAGGCCCAGAGTAGATTTGCTTGTAAGAAAACTGCGAAATTGGTCACGACTCTCGGCTATGAGGAAACAAATTTAAAGAAACTGTTTATACGTCATATCATCATTGTTGTAACTAAATAATAGTTAATTGTTATTATTTATGCACGCCTAGAATCGTATTTCAATTTCCTATATAATGATCCGATCTTCATTGTAACAGTCAGTCGCAATACAATCTTGCACATAACCACACTCGTTTCATTCAAATATTCCCGTACATAGCATTTTGAACCCTAAACAGACCCAACATATGGTCCTTCGAGCCGGATAGTGAAGAGCGATCGAGCGTACTGCATTCCCTGAGATAAGAAACTGTGCCTATTGCATCGATGCGCACCTGTTTCGCACGGAATAAATTGATGAATATTTAACTCAGCGTGTTTCCTGATTGTGTTTTCGGCTTATGCATCGGATTAGCACTAGTGGAAGTTATTGAAGATTACTAGTATTTATTTACTACGTGTTTTTAACGGTCTGAAGAAAATAAAATATTATTTGGACTGTTTAACTAGTGAATAAAATTAAGAATTTTGTGGAATAAATAGTAAAGATAAATAATGGCTTCTACTAACGAGCAAATGCAACTTCTCTCCGTATTAGAGGACACTGCTAATCTATTAAGAAAAACACAAATAAATTTGAAGAAATGTCCTAAGGCACGCCTAACTAAAGGTTATATACATAGAAGCGCGTATGTTAATAATAGATGACTACTGGAAAACTTTTAAGGGAGCCCACCAAGAATTAGTTAAGATTACACCAAAGGAACAAAAGGGTGCTATGCCTTATTTTTTGAATGAAGATTTCTTTGTATATGAAGATTTATATAATGTGCTCCAAGGTGACCTCAAGGACATGATTATAATGCCTAATCCACACGAGTCCAGTACTTCATCGAGTACAAGTATGAATGTTACGCAGAGTGTTGTACATTTACCTAAAATTCAATTACCTAGTTTTGCGGGAAATTATGAAGACTGGTCGGCGTTCCAGGACTTATTTCTTTCGCTCGTACATAACAATACGACGCTCAGTGACGTTCAAAAAATGCACTATTTAAAAACGAGTCTTAAGGGAGAAGCTGAGACAGTATTAAAACATATACAGGTGACTTCTAACAATTATTTACATGCGTGGGATATTTTGAAAAGAAGATACGGCAACAAACGTTTAATTTTGAATTGTACAATGAAGAGATTATTCAATATAAAAAAAATGAGTGCTCCATCTGCTGTTCAATTGAAACAATTGGTTGATACCACGTCCGAGTGTTTGAATAACTTAGAAAATTTAGAAGTCAGCGTTGGCTCATGGGATCCTATAATTATTTTCCTTCTGGTGCAGAAGTTGGACCCAGAGACGCACAAAAGCTGGGAAGAACACGCATACAAAGAAGAAACTGATAGTTTACCTACGTGGTTGGAATTCAAGAAATTTTTGGAGTCAAAGTTTCGCACTTTGGAGCTTATCACGAATAACAGTACACGAGAAATTAAACCTGTAAAAGAAAGATCATTTCATACTGCCACTGCCGACAATTCAAACACAAAGAGGGTTTGTGTTATGTGCAAAGACAACCACAACTTGTGCCACTGCAAGGAGTTTACCAAAATGGAACCAACGGAAAGAAGCCAGTTTGTGAAAACAAATAACCTTTGTTTTAACTGCTTAGTACCAGGGCATTCAGCTGTAAAATGTAAGATTCCTGTGTCCTGTAGAATATGTCGAAGACGTCATCATTCTCTATTGCACGCAAATAAGAACTTGGAACCTACGGCTACACCGAGTACCCCACAACCGTCGGTTTTAACACATGTGATAGAAGAGGAACGAGTAGAAGTTAACACAATGATAGCGTCACATCTCAGTGCTAAGCAAAATACAGCGCTACTAGTGACGGCAGTTGTACAAGCAACGAGTGAACAAGGTTACACTGTACCTCTCCGTGCGCTGGTAGATCCAGGTTCCGAAGCGGCGTTTTTGAGTGAAAAGGCGGCTCAATTGTTAAAACTTGAAAGACAACCTGTAAAGGGAAGTGCTACGGGGGTAGGATGTACAAGAACTACTTTCAAACACATGGTTCAGCTTCACATAAGATCACAGTGGGACGAAACATTTAGTATACCGATTCAAGCCTACGTGATGTCCAAACAGCTAACCACAAGAATACCCGCCGAAACAATTAATCCAAGAACATGGCCTCACGTCAAGGGCCTCAACCTAGCTGATCCAGACTACCACACTCCTGGTTCTATAGATTTGCTACTAGGTGTCAAAGAATATGTGCAAATTATTAAAGAAGGTCTTGTCAAAGGTCCTATTGGCACACCTATCGCACAAAACACCAGTCTTGGGTGGATTTTGCTTGGAGAAAACTACAACACCAGGCCTGAAAGAAAAACATTCATCGTGACACATCAGCAGGTTGATGTTGAAGACATGTTGAAAACACTATGGGAAATAGACACAGAAACAAAAAGACAGCTAACTAAGGAAGAACAGATATGTGAAGAAATATATGAAACAACAACAACTAGAAATGAAGAAGGTAGATATATCGTTAAATTGCCCTTTAAAATAGAAAATCCGAAATCACCAGAGGGGAGAACCAGAGATATTGCTAGACAGAGATTCATGCACCTAGAAAGAAAATTTAAGAGAACGCCAAACCTGAAAAAGGAATATACAGATGTTATAAATGAATATATAGAAAAGGGGTACATGGAAAAAATACCTGAAAAGGAAAGGAATAATAAAAAATGTGTCTACTTACCTCACCACGCCGTCATCCGCCAGGATAAAGAATCTTTTAGAACTCGCGTTGTATTTGATGCGTCGTGTAAGGGAGTCAACAATATTTCTTTAAATGATGAACTCCATGTAGGTCCGCAGTTGCAAGAAGATCTTCGAAACCTATTGATACGCTGGCGAATGAAACCTGTTGGGTTTGTCGCGGATATTCAAAAAATGTATTTTCAAGTGCTTGTCACCAAGAATGACTCTGATTATCAACGAGTCCTCTGGAGATCAAATGATGCTGAAGAATTTGAAGAATATCGTCTTCTTAGAGTTAGTTTTGGCACCGCCTCAGCACCATATCTGGCTGTTAAAACGCTCCAACGAGTCGCCAACGATGAAGGCAATGGTAGAACGCATGCTGTTAAAACTATACACGAAGATTTCTACATGGATGATATGCTTTCGGGTGCAGATACAGTAGAAGAAGCTATATCCTTGGCAAGAGAAGTCACGGATATTTTACGAAAGGGTGGATTTGAACTAACCAAATGGTCATCCAATGATGTTCAGTTCATTAAGTCTATTGAAGAAAACAAAAGGTCAGCAAATAGTCACGTTGATCTAAATTTGGATAAAACAATAAAAACACTAGGCATCATGTGGAATTTGAGTACTGACACTTTTGAGTATAAGCTGAATCTACCTGAAATTTCTAAGTTTATTACAAAACGTGGAATTTTGTCCGATTTACAAAAATTATTCGACCCACTGGGTTGGGTAGCAGCAAGTATTGTAAACGCAAAGATGTTAATTCAAAAGCTGTGGCTTGAAAAGGTAGATTGGGACGATGAAATAAGCACAAATTTGGCAGATGAATGGAAAATAATTAGATCCGACTTTTCAAATATAAATGACATACAAGTAAAGAGATGGTTTGGCACAAGTAGTACTGACAATGATCGAATAGAGATTCACGGATTCTGTGATGCTTCAATGCGTGCCTATGCAGCAGTTGTCTATCTAAGAGTTCAAACCAAGAATGGTGAAGTTAAAACAAAACTTATAGCTGCTAAAACTAAAGTAGCGCCTCTAAAAACAATCTCATTGCCAAGGTTAGAGCTCTGCGGTGCCTTACTCTTATCTAGACTCATGAAGCAAATTGGACAAGCTATGAGATTACCAAGATCACAGATGTACGCTTGGACTGATGCTCAGATTGTTTTAGCATGGCTGTGTGGAGAACCAAATCGGTGGAAGCCATTTGTGGCAAATCGCGTTGTAGAAATTCTAGAACATCTAAACAACAAACACTAGAACCACGTACAATCACATGAAAATCCCGCCGACTTAGCATCTAGAGGAGTCTTGCTCTCGGAATTGAAGGATTGTGATTTGTGGTGGTCAGGACCCCTATGGTTATCTGAAACAGAAATAAAGATTAAGGACAAGGAAATAATTACTACAGATGTTGACATGAAAAGTGTGAAAGTTAATACTTACCTTAATACTGAAGACCTAGAAGAAAGGGAAACCAAAATTATTACACAATTTGAACAATTTGAGAGTTTAACTGAACTTATTACATGTATTACTTACTGCAGGAGATTTTTGAACTATAAGAAAAATTTAGATGACAATAAGGAAAACTTAACAACATTAGAATTGGAACAATCTTTGAACATTTGCATAAAACTTATACAAGAAGATGAATATAAAGAAGAAATAGACAGATTGAAGCTAAATAAACAAGTTAAGAAAAGAAGTTCTATACGAGCCCTTAATCCCTATTTAGACGAACACAATATCCTCAGGGTGGGCGGTCGCCTTAGACATACAAACTTACCGAATGACAAAAAACACCCAATCATCCTAGGAAGCAAAAATGAGTTATCCCATTTGATAGTTGCTGATGCACACAAGAAAACGCTGCATGGAGGCGTAGAGTTAATGTTGGGTTACATCAGAAATAAATATTGGATTATAAGAGCGAAATCAGCAGTCAGAAAATATAACCATAAGTGCTTGCTGTGCATGAAATTAAGAGCTAAGACTAAAACTCAAATCATGGGAGACTTACCTGAGCAAAGAGTAACGCCATCGAGACCATTTCTGCACAGCAGTGTAGATTTTGCAGGCCCGTTTTCAATTTTAATGTCTAAAGGCAGAGGAAACAAGACTTTGAAAGCCTACATATAAATATTTATTTGTATGTCGACTAAGGCAATTCATATCGAGCTTGTTAGTGACCTTACTACTGAAGCATTCCTTGGAGCTTTTCGACGTTTTGTTGCTCGAAGAGGCAAATGTAGTCACATATGGAGTGACCAGGGCCGGAATTTTGTTGGTGCGAGTAAGGAACTTAAAGAGAACTGGAACGAAACAATTATACAGTCCACTCATGAAATGGCAAAGGTTCTAGTTACAGAGGGCACCCAATGGCACTTCATTCCAGCCTATAGCCCCACGTTCGGAGGCCTTTGGGAAGCGGGCGTAAGGTCTATAAAGTCACATTTACAAAGAATTTTGACTACTAATCTTACATATGAAGAAATGAGCACTATACTGTGCCAAATAGAGGCCTGCCTAAACTCACGCCCATTATGTCCTTTGGATGGTACTGATCCAGATATTTTAGATACCCTTACTCCAGGGCATTTTTTAATCGGAGAGTCACCTATGGTTGTACCATCCCCTGATCTGAAAAATGAGAAAATACATACCTTGTCACGCTGGCAATATACACAAAAGCTGATGAAAGACTTCTGGCGACGCTGGCAGGATGAATATTTGAATCGGCTACAGCATCGTCCGAAATGGCAAAAAAGGGAGGAGGAATTCAAAATTGGAGACATTGTCCTTATCAAGACAGATAACTTACCTCCCGGAAAGTGGTCATTGGGAAGAATCATTGATAAACACCCAGGCGAAGATGGTCATACAAGAGTATATTCGGTGAAAAGTGGTAGCACTATAACTAAACGAACTGTAACAAAACTGTGTGCCTTGCCTATTGATTCTTCTTAATACTTTTTGACTTCGTCCTAATACAATGTAGTTGTTTTGATTATTTTATGCATGTTATTCACGTTATCAATGTAATGTAGGACGTTATAACTACTACTTTTAGAGTCTGTTTTGGTTTTCAAATGTGCTCAATAAATTTTAACGTTTAGAAAAGGACTTGTAGGCCTTTTGGTGGGCGGTATGTTGTAACTAAATAATAGTTAATTGTTATTGTTTATGCACGCCTAGAATCGTATTTCAATTTCCTATATAATGATCCGATCTTCATTGTAACAGTCAGTCGCAATACAATCTTGCACATAACCACACTCGTTTCATTCAAATATTCCCGTACATAGCATTTTGAACCCTAAACAGACCCAACAATCATGATTATTGAAAGCCATCCCACCGTTATTAAAGAACTTCGCAATTTACTTATTCATGGCGTATCTTTTCACACAATACAATAACACAACCATAGGTTAATACATACAGGGTGTCCCAGAAGTCGACGTCAAGCCGTAATCGGGTGATACGCCTTATCATAATACTTATCAGAAAAATAAAAAATAAAAATTAAGTCGAGTACTATACAAATTATTTGCATGTTTTTTTATTCGAAAAAAATGTACACCCTGTGATGACTTTTGAACGCCTGTTCCTACAAATCTTTACTTTTTTCCAATTTTATTTTACTTATGTTATCCTAAATAGTGCTTCTGTAATCTGTTATCTTAAATTCTAAGCCAACTGTTCCAGCTTGGTAGAGGATGTCACTTTTTGCCAAACCAAGAATACAAAATTAATATTTCACCCAACTTTAACTGTCTGTACTGAAAAAATAATGTACTACGTTAGTTTGGCAAGTAACTTTAAAAGTTGGCGCATTTAATACGGATTCTAAAGTGGTATAACACTTACTACATTCTCAATCAGATTGGTCAAAAAAAATTGTAAGGAAACTCAGTCTCGTTTTAAGGTAAGTGTAATATTTTTTTTACAACAGATGTTCAAACTGCC
The DNA here is from genome assembly GCA_947363495.1 of Euzophera pinguis. NCBI lineage: Eukaryota > Metazoa > Arthropoda > Insecta > Lepidoptera > Pyralidae > Euzophera > Euzophera pinguis. The sequence continues at coordinate 5,332,971 of OX376169.1, forward strand.
GTCCTCCAGCAGCGATACAAGCACGACATCTTCTTAAAAAAGATCGGGTTATCAGACGGGCGAATCTACCGTTATTTACCAATTCAACTGCTTCCGTAATTCTCTCCCGAAGCTCAGCCACATTTTCAATTGGCTTGAAATAAACCTTTTCTTTCACTGCTCCCCAGTAAAAAAAATCCAAGGGATTTAATCCAACGACTCCAACGAGCGAGCGGGCAGGCCATGAGATTGTACCAGACCGCCCTATCCATCTGTCTGGATATTCATCATTTAGATATTCCCTAACCGATAGGGCATAGTGCGCTAAATTCGAAATAAAACGAATACAGTTTTTATGAGACGATCCAGTTTATTGAGAAGATCTTGATTGAGATCAGAATAGCAGATATCAGCATAGTCAATAATTGGAAAAACTAACGTTTGGACTAATAAAATTTTGGATTTAATCGGGAGAAAGTTTCTTAGACAATTAAGTTGTTGGAGAGTAAGGTTAATAGAGCGACTAATTTCAGCAATGTGAGTGGTCCAGCTAAGAGTGGCGTCAATATGGAGTCCAAGATTGTTCACGCATTTACAGATCGTGATGACGTCATTGTTGTACCTTATAGGCGCAATTGTACTCATGTCAATCTGACTAACCTGCCTAGAGCTACCCAAGATGATTGCTTGACATTTTGAGGGATTAACCATAATGCCTCAAAATGTCATGTCAATGTCATTAGACCACGCCTAAATCGCAGTCAACGCTGTGTTAACGCTATCAATAGCCGATTCAATATCATCAACTGACGACTGAGCATAGATTTGCAAATCGTCAGCGTAGAAATGATGAGCGCAGCCAATGGAAGAAGAAAGAAGATTAATAAAAAGGGGAAAAAGCAAAGGTGATAGAATTCCTCCTTGTGGCACTCCAGTTGAAAGGGGATTCCAGTTAGACAACTGACGGTCTATACGTACAGCCTGCTGTCGATCGCAAAGATAACTACTAAACAAGATAGCGCCGAAGGAGAGAATTGCGAATGACGCAGGATAGCAAGAAGAATATCGTGGTCTACCATGTTGAAGGCGTTAGAGAAATCGATAAGAACCAGAATGGTGACCAAGGTATTTTCCATGCTTAAGCGAATGTCTTCAGTGACTTTTAGGAGAGCAGTAGCAGTGCTGTGACAGGGGCGAAAACCAGACTGGAAAGGAGTAAGAAGAGAATTAGAGAAAATAAAATGAGAGGCCTGAGCCTGTACTACTGCTTCAGGTGGCATTGGCAGCGTGCAAATAACAAGCTTGAATAGGTCCCTACTGTGACTCATTGTTTCCTATGAGGGACATTAATAGGAAAAATAATATTTGGTTATATTTTTATAACCAGTCGCCAACTGTATGCCTTTTGCCAACAAAATAAAATCTGTTATTTTACAAGCAAACCCACGACAATCAATCAATCAATCAATCAAATCATTTATTTGTGAAAACATAGTACTTATAGGTGTTAGTGTTAGAACAGCAATCATTTTGTCCTTTCATGGTATTTATTGCAGACAAACCAACATTTTTTTTTTTACTTTATCTTAAAACTTGTGTCACTACCATAACAGTTTGTAATCGAATTCAATAGCTTCTATTTTGTTTAAAAAATTAAGTTACCTTATAATCTTGCAGATTTTTTATAAATTTTTTAACACAGTCTTGACGTGTTGGTTACATGGCCATAATAGTATTCATATTGGAGTCAGAGTTGATATGAGTTTGAAAGCATAAAGCCATTTTGTATTCAATATTAATGTTGAATATTTGAAATAATATGTAAGTAACATATTATTTCAAATATTCAACAATATCCTGATTCCAACTTAAATACAAAGCTAACTATGCTCAGGTCAGTTCCTTCTCAAAAATGTATGTCGTCAGTTCCCAGGAGGGCAGTAAATGCTGACCAATCTAACAAGTTGCCCAACTCGGTTTCTGCCCAGTTTAATTAATAGAGTCATGATGAATTGGATGAGATTCACTTAAGTAGAATAAATAACGTTGAGTACCCCATAAGCTAATTTGTTTTGTGTCTTAAGTATTAAGTGTAGCCCATAGCAATAGATTTGACTTGGCAATCATCATCTTACAAGTGTAGAGGCAAACTAGAAGCTCTTAACTTACATATATATATATATATATATATATAGATAAGGTAAACCACTTCATATATTTTTCATTAGACTTCACATAACAATAATAAGGAAAACTCGCTACAAAATTGGGCTTATTTTTAAACTACAATCATTATACCTACAACCTCTCTTAGTTCGAAGTCACAAAGAGAATTCTAGCTTTAAGTACAAGTAAGAATTACAGTTTTGCATATCCTTCCTTGCTTCCTTCATGGTAAAAATTTTAAGTTCAGGTTGCGATGAACATGCGACAGGTTTGATCCGAATGCATGATCGCAATAAATTATTAAAATTATTTTAACAACGACTACATCTACATTGTGTGTTTGTAAAATCTTTGTTGTACTTTATAACATATTTACGAAACATACAAAATAATAATCTACCTAAGTAATACCTTGGAGTATGGGCAGGGTGCTGGTGTGGGATGCCACATGTGTGGACACTCTAGCTCCTTTTCATCTCCAGGAAACCTGTGTAAGGGCAGCAGCGGGCGCAGAAGCGACCGAAAAAGGTAAAATTAGCAAATATTGCGGTCTTGGCGCCGAATACATATTTATGCCATTAGGCGGTGAGACTATAGGTCCGTGGGGCCCCACAGCAATAGGCCTCTTCAAAGATAGTTCGAAGAGGCTTATTTATGCGACGGGAGGCCGAAGAGCTGGCGCTTTCCTCGGCCAAAGAACCAGTTAAGCAATCCAACGAGGAAATGCTACCAGCATCATCGGCACAATGTCACAGGGTCCATTTTTATGATTTTTTAAAGATATTTTTTTAATTACGTTTCCTTTTTTTTTAGTACTGTTAGTTTAATTGTATTTATGATAGTTTAATTGAATAAAGAATTTCTCATACTTAAAGAGATTTAAGGTTATTTTAATCGTCTTGAAATTCGAAATAATACAAAGTACTAACCTCAATTACATGACGAAATGACGTTTCTTTAGAAACAAATAAATGTTTTAAGAAATAAAAAAAGTTTCCAAGTGTTAATCCGAGTAATTGAGGTTGTTTCATCCGAGTTGGGGACATAAAAGGAATACTAATAATCCTCTTTCGCTGTTGCAAGTCGTAAAAGGGGGGATGGTGTTGCAAGAGACAGATAACGACCTAAGTTGGAAATTTTGGGAAAGTAAACAGATTCAAAAAACGTCCTTCAGTGTCAGAACCTAAATAGCGATAATTTGAGAAATGTGTGGTGTAAACAACGACTTAATCTACTTCGTCCAAATTACGACCTCAGCTTAAGCTTCGGAGCCTATAGGACGCTGTAAGTCATGATCCTACATTTGGCGGCACTGGTTAATAATACAATGTGGCGATTGCCGTCTTACTTTCGTTAACCAGACCAGAGGTGTGTTAGTGGCTAAGACTTTAAGATTTTTTCAGGCCGCGTAAACTCATCTGATACAGTCTAAAACCAACCGGGATCAATGACAACATGCCTTCCAAAGCCTAGGAGCCGAGATATAAAATGCCTCTTAATGGCAACCAATCTAATACGGGTAGCGTCCCGTCGCTCGAAACGCATTCGCTAAGGACACGCGCGTCGGGCTCGGTTATTGAGCTCCTTAGCTTTAAACATACAAAGTTCAATAGCTCTATTGCCGAAATCTATTATTCACTAAAAGGGTATTTAGTATCATTTTTATAGCATTTTTGAGCTTACTTATTTCAAACTTTCCAACATGTTGACAAGACCACGTTTTGGCATCAATTAATATCATTCGGCATTAATAGATTTGTAGTCACATATTTCAAATGTAGAGCAACAAGAATAAGTAATTACTTATTTTTCACTTGTAGAAAACTTCAAAGTTCAGCTTTTGTTCAGAGCCTATACATAGCAAACATGGTGCTTACAGACTGGATAGATTTTACTTTTGATCTTCATAGCCGATTTTATCCCACTATTGAGCAAAAGCTTCTCATTTCATGCCTCTCACAATATGTTAGCTCTATTCATTTATAATCTTTTTTCCCATTTTATTTTAGTTTAACTATTTTTAGGGGTCCGTACCGTATTCGTATTTTCCTTTCGAGGTACGGACCCCTAGTCCGTACCTCGAAAGGAAAATACGAAACCCTTACAGGATCACTTTGTTGTCCGTCCGTCCGTCTGTCCGTCTGTCTGTCTGTCAAGAACCTTTTTCTCAGGAACGCGTGGAGGTGTCAAGCTGGAATTTATATCAAATACTTAAGTTTACTGTCCCTTAGAGCTGTGAAAAAATTAAACTGCTAAGCCAACGCAATCAAAAGACACAGCCGTTTATGCCGCAAATTTTCGACACTCGCAAGGGAATCAAAACCTACAGGGTACTTCCAGTGAACTCAATATCTTGAAATTTGGTACGAAGCAACGTCTTATGGCACAGATAAAGGAAAAAATTGTGATATTTTTAATAATTTTAAACTTACTACCCCCTTTCCTCGTGAACGCGTAGAGGTATTAAATTGAAATTAATATCAAATACTCAGGTCTATAATACCTTTAAGCTGTAACAAAATCAAACTTCTATGTCAACGCAATCAAAATAAACAGCAATTTAAGCCGCATATTTTCAAATCTTGAAATTTGGCACGAAGTAATGTTTTATAGCACATAATATACAGGAAAAAATCCGAAAACCTTGAATTTTTAGTTACCGTAATTTTTTTTGGTTTGTTTTTGCTTGATATTAATAACGTCAACAGGTAGACGTTGAAATATTCACAGAATATTTAGATATATATTCACTTTAAATATAAATAATTAAATTAAAATAAAACAAATATTCAAGAGGGACAGCCACACAACAGACATATTTTTTTTTGCAGTTTTTTGGTACGGAACCCTCCATGCACGAGTCCGACTCGCACTTGACCGGTTTTTCTATAATATCGCCGGTATTTTATTTATTAAATTATTGTAAACGGCGGACTTAAAACCTAACCCCCTTATTCATTAAAAGTCATGAACTTTCGTTAAGCCTACATTAACAAAAATAAATGTTTATTTCCTTTCTGTCTTATCTATATTTAACGTGAAAGAACGAGACGAAACATATATTAGTTATCTTGGACGTACCGAACGTACGTTAATTTTAATGAATAAGACGGTGAGGCTTTATCTACCAGGCAATCAAATGAGTGATGCTGAGAAAGTTAAGCGCCAAGATAATATAAAATTATAAGTGACCCATAAGAAATATTATCCATATAATTCTTACAAATCTTTACGTTATCTTTATTGAAAACATGGTATATTCATGGAGTAATTACAAAGAGGAGATGCCGTTTGAAATGGCGCAGTGATATGATCATTGGCGCCTCGCCGACACTGCAGTGGGCGGAGCTTGTCGGAGCTCGTGCTCTATGATTGGAGCGACGGCCGAAACCAAGCACCCCGCACGTCTGCCTTCCGCCCCGTGTAGCCTCACGAACACTTTCTTACAAAACGCTTATAACGGCATCTCCTCTTTGTAATTACTCCGTGGGTATATTACAAGATTTTCCTAGATTGTCCATTTCTACAATATCTATATAACTTGGCAAGTGAATAGTGTGTACGTGCCTTTTTCTGCGGGAGTCATTGTTATGGCCCGTGCTTGGAATTCATTGTAAGGTGCTGGAATAACTGCGAAACTAGGTGTCCTAGATTCATTGTAAAAATCAATGCAATTTAGTGAATCTCGTGAAGGGTCATCTTTGATATTATTTGAGAGAAACGAAACAGATTTGATTTTTTGGAACAACAAATGTGCATGAGCACATGAATGGCATATGAATGCCGAATGAAAATCATTTGACACATCGATTATGATAAATAAAATCATTCGACATCGGACGCAAATCCATCTCGTCGATTTTGCGTGAGTCACACATTTACAAATAGCACTCTTGTATGTTTCATAAAACGAATTGAACAAGTGGAACTAAAAACGTGATATTCCAAGAAAAAATGAAATATTTCCTTTTTACTTGTAAGTAAAAATAAAATAACATATCCAATTTCACAAAAAATGGTATCACCGATTTGGTATTTATGAATGAGTTCACAATAAATCATACAACTGCTATAATATTGTAACAGGAAAATCAAAACGAAAATGTGTTTCAGAACTGACTTTCATTTTGTGATAGCCAATCTCACAATATTCTTAATTCAAACTTTTAATATTTTTAATTGCTGCCAGCTCCTTTACCGTATTTAGGTTAGTTGTTATGAAAATATAAATTATTAATATTTAAACTAAAATCATGTAACACAAGACGAAACTGATTTAACAACCGCCTCAGCTACACGAAACCAGCCAATCTAACTTAGTCGGCAAGGCATGCATGCTAAAGGAAAATTTGTGAATCATTAACAAATACTTCGATGTAGAGTAGTATCATGTTGATTTTGAGATAACATCTGTAGAATCGGAACCTAAACTTTATAAAACCCCGTTTACACTAGGCAACATATTGATGCTCAACATTTGTTTAAAAACGACTATCCATGACTGAGTAGTCTCCAGAGCAAATTAGTTGCGGATAAAGTTTTCGTCGCACAAAAATTTTCTGATTTCCTTCTTGTCGAGCTAATTCTTTAGATTTGTCTAGACTAATAAGTGGTTATGCTCACCGTTAACGGTCGACTGGGAGAGGATGCTTCCAATTGTCAAAGTATTTTACTTGTGGAACAGTAAAGATTTATAAATTAATAAATAGCGCGTCACGGCATACACACCTGCATGTTGCACGGAAACAAATAAACGCCGTGCATCATGTTGCGCACCAGCCGGCAACGTTGGGCGCTATTATGCAATGTTGCCTAACATGATGAGAATCACGTGTTGTGTGCCAACGTAACGTAGTGGATACTAGACTTAAGAATAACATTGCACTTACATAAAGAAGAATTTATTTTCAGTATAACACAATCCATTTGACAGTAATGTGAATGAGAGCAGCTGTCATCCTTTTTTTGAACAGAAGAAAAATAAACAAAATCCAAGGAAAATAGAGAAAGAAACGGCGATTGTATGAATATTGTATGAGATTAGCTCCAGGTGACAACAAACACTTATTTGTATTCCCTTTGGTGAGGGTGTCCGTAAATCAATGAAATGTTGTGATTCAAATATATCGATAGTTTTGTTGGCGATATTTATTTTATCGTTTAGTTTATCCGATTGTATCCTAAGGCTTATGGGTATTCGCGTAAAAGCGTTTTGTTTTCTGTGTGTACTTTCTCAATTATGCTTCAAAACTAAAAGAACGCTTTCAACTTAAACTACAAATGGCGGTGCTGGTTATAATGGATCAATTGATACCTTCTGAAAACTTGTTGGTTTGCTTTCCCTACAAAGTATTCAGACGGCAGTCCCTCCGTCCGTAGTTTGCTCCTGCTGCTACGATTGTAGTGATACAATCGTTGTTGCTTAGTAATACAATCCATATCCATACTATCCATACCATCCATACTATATACTTTATATAATACTATATACTATATAATATTATAAATGCGAAAGTCTGTCTGTCTGTCTGTCTTTCTGTCTGTCTGTTACGCTTTCACGGCCGAACCGCTAAACGGATTTTGATGAAATTTGGTATGAATATAGTTGAAGACCCGGGGTCAAATATAGGCTACTTTTTGACGCAGACGGAGCCGCGGGAAACAGCTAGTACATAATATACTTATTGTCTACTTACAAAAAACAAATCAAATAATAATAAATTATAATTACCTATGCCAATCCAGGACCAAAAAATGTATCCAGCCAAGGTTCTTAAGCTTAAACTGAGGACTAAGAAAACTGCCTTCTGACCCTTGTTACATTTTTAAAAACTGAAAATACAGGTGACCAAATCTCGGGCCATTGTGTACATTTAAATGAACACTTGATTTGATTGAGAAGAAGAAAACCAGAGCAACTGTATCATAATCCACATGAAGTTAGTGGCCAAAAGTGACAGATTTTATTAACCGAACTGCCTATAAAAGTAAATTGAGATATCGATGTTGTCCAATAGTGTCACATCACTAATGGGAATTCGTATATTTGCTACACAAAGGTCGTATGGAATGTTTACACAAATAGCCTTTGCAGGAAATTGATTCTGTATAGTAGTTTTGGTGATTCTATTTAAATTTTAATGTATATTATGTCAGATAACAAAACTATCCTAACTAGTGAAAACATTTATATGATAATGCAAATATCGTCAGTAATATTGATAATATCAAGATTATTTATAGAATTTTGTATTTTTAAAATTATTGTTTCTAAGCTGATTTTATCCAAATTAATATAGAACAATCTGTATCTTCTGTAACAATCTGTATATTTACAAAATTTTGAGTATAGCAGTTAGTTAAACACTAATTTCTCGAACTAATAATGGAATATGCCATTGACACTACTGTGTCCACAAGAATTAGGGTCTTTGTTTATTCAATAAACCTAATTTTTGTTTCAATATTTATTTGAAACGTGCTTTAAATGTATTTCATCATGAAAATCAATGAACTTAAATCATGCACCTATTCGTAGTAAAAATAAACATGTTACCGATTCTAAATTAGGGATTGAGGATAAGGAAGCAAGAATTTCGAGACTGCAGAAAATGTCCGAATAGAAGTGCCGTCCTAATTGATTTTAAATAACCCTTGGCAACGATTCAGTAGGGGCAGAATTCCTTTGATCCTCTTCAAGAGGGTTGTAATCAATATATATGAGACGATCAAATATGAATCTGTCTTGACCTTGAAGGAATTAATATATAGCTGCAGCATTTCTTTGTTTACTTTTATACTATTCGATTGGTAATCATATTTACAACGTGCATGCAAATTCATTACAGGTAAAACGTATGATTCTTTGTATCCAAGGGAAACCCAGGAACAGGAAACAGGTATGATTACAAGTAAGCCGACCGAATGCCCACTTCAATCGACATAGGTGATACGGACTTGTTACACAATTTTACGCTTGGGGCATGAAGTTTGTTGAGAAATTAGAGGATGGCATTCGTTCTGTCAGGATCAAAGTTGCTCGGTAAGTAATTAAATTAAACTATTTTAATACGGGTTTTAGCAATTAAAATAGTTTTTAATAATACTATCTTATGTTTTTATTTAAAAAACTTTTTTATATGATTTCATTTGCTTGATAATAGGAAATCATTTTGCTTACTAATATTTGGGCTAAAAATTGTGAACCTCTTTAATTTTAGCTGGATAACGACAAAGTGACACTGAATTGACTAACCGTGAGTTTAATTTTGTCACATGATAAGGCGTTGATTGCCCTCGTGATTCTTCTAAAGTCGTGGTATTGTAACATTATTAATTAGGAGTGTGTGCGTTGAAAATTCGTCCTTGACACAGCTGGGAATGTCAACGACACGGACGCATAAGGCACGCACTTTCGCGCACGTTTTTTGTAAACAACATTTTGCTTATTTTCTTTTATTTATTGTTTTCTTTATACTTAAATAGTGTGTTTTACAAAGAGAAAAATATCTAAAACTAAAGTAAATAAAACTAATAACTATATAAACTAAAACTTAAACAACGTAAACATATTTCGGCACTACCTGATGCTAGTAAGCGTTGAAATATTTCACAGTATCGCTGCTGGAAGCATTTTTATGTTGAATAGCAAGATTTGATTTTAAAAGTTTTTTTCATTAGTAATCATATAATACTTTTAATAAAAGGGTATATATAAAAATGCACAATTTTGAATAGGTTGCAGACGGTGACAGAGTTAATAAAATAATAAGCTACACTATCGTTGGTATACGACGTAGTATCAGCATTTTATTAAATCGAACATTGCTCGTCACGAAAAATCATATGCGGCGTAAAAAAACGTTTCTTTTTTTCTGATAACCCTAGATGAGCGGATTGAAGAGATCGCTCTAGCGATAAGTCCGCATTTGTACCTGATTTTCTTGTATATTTGTTGTGTAAAATTTTTGTTTTGGTTCAATAAAGAGTATCTGTATTGTATTGTAATACAAAACATACATTTAACATGGTTTTGTTTCAGAGAATAATATTATGAATGTAGCTTGTAGCTATGAGGGTTTGGTAATTAAATAGAAAATAATATATAATTATAATAACATAAAATTACAATAATATACACAAGTTTTTATTAAAGTAAAAAAATAGATTCTCATCTTTTCTTCTTAGATTTTAATCTTAGCATTTTTCTAGATGCTCCCTTGATCCATAATAGCTGCGACAACACTCGTGCAATGTTTTGCTTTGGCCGACGTGAACCCGGTGGCTTACTTGAATCTCTTAATTCAATTCAATTCAATTCAATTTATTCATTAAACAATTTACATTGTATGCGAATTATATAAGTCAATCAACTACAAATTTAAACAAATAAAAATTTAAAACAGTACAGTACAATTGCATTGCATATATATATAAATGTCCAATTCTCTATTAAATTAAATGTCAATATTACAGTCATGTAAACTTAAAATCGTCAACTTCATAACAGCACTTCTCCAACAATAACTGCCTTAATCTTTCTTTAAAAATCGAGAGCTCTCTAACTACTTTAAGGTCATTGGGTAACTTATTGAATAGTAATACAGTTTGATTTCTTGGACAATGTGTTACAACATTAAGAGTCGGCGTTATTACTCTATTCAAATCTTTCCGTCTCGTACCTTCTCGTCTTAACATTTCTTCATCTGTTTCGTATATACCTCTTTTTTTGATAAAATCTGTGAGAAGCACAAATATGTATAAGCAAGGGACAGTTAAAATTTCAAGCTTTTTAAAGTATTGCTCACACGATTCCCATGGTGGTATACGGACCATTGTCCGAATAGCTCTTTTTTGGGCTACAAAAGCTTTATCAATATTATAATTATAGCTTTTACCCCAGAATTTTATGCTGTAATCCATCTAAATGAGATTTAGTAAGCGAGATGTCGCCTTACATCCAGTATTGCGCCATCTCGCTCACTCACTCGCATTTGCATGGAATTAAGAGACCATAGTCACCCTTTAGGTGTCCGTAGGATTTATTATGAACCAGGATAGGTCAATCTAAAAGCCTATCGGGTAGGTCACATCTAATTATTTTTTAATTTATATCCACGCTCCAAAATAATGTTACGACAACACGTGGTACATAAATTGGTTACCGAAGTTAAAATCCATGTAATAATGAAGTTAAAAATTTTGATTGGATTTTCGCTTCGTCAGTTTTATAATCATGTATTATTGCTTCACTATATTCACAATATTGTTTCATGGTGAGTTTTAATTAATTTTTCTCATACTTTTCAGGATATAATTTTATTGTTAAAAAAAATTCTTTGTTATTTTATGACAATATATTAGACAAAATAAGTCTAGGTATAATAACAACTTGATATAACTTGGTTTGTTAAATTTTTACATAGCAAATGTGTCAATTAACCATCTACCACAAGAGTAATTTTTATTAAGTTTGTACCTCATCTTATATCTTAGTGTCGTAGCAAAATGCCTTTACATTTATCCCTCTTCTATTCAGATCCCTTCATTTACCTTCAATATTCTTCTTTTTTTTCCTACTCTAGTTCACTTCGTTTATTAAACGTTCAGCCCATTATTTCTAATCTCCACCAACACCGCATTAAATTCTATAATATTTATTTTATTTTCAGCGGCGCAATCGTCCAAAGAAAATTGTAACTCAAAGTGCCCTCCGGCAAAAACAGACGTCACACGATGTGCTTTCGAAGCTAAGTTAAAGAAATACATGGTTTTTCCAAGCAAATGTGCACTTGTCACTTACGCAAATTGCTATGATTCCGGTACGTAATAATATTTCTCTTATTCTCTCTATGTTAATTCTTTTGGCATTTAGAAACTTGATTTTTGGAGATTGTTACAGGATATAGCACGATTAAATCACGGCAATTAAAACCGCGAGAAACAGCTTTCTATATTATAATGTTCCTATTGTTGTTTCCCTGTGAGCTGCACATACAAGACTACCAACATGTCAACCACTGAAATTGTCTCGAAAACTGGTCCGACATAGTTTGAGTTTCCTCATATCGTCAGACATCGACCTGATGAAGATGAAGACTGAAATTGTCACAGAAGGTGTTTTTAAAAGACATAATTTAGTCCTCTTAGAGCTTTCGAAGAAGTAGAATAGTTTTTCAAGTTGATCACATGCTGAAAGTCTGGAATCTGCAAAAACACAATTATGCTTTAACCATACTATTATCCATCTTTCCTGTGCCTCAACGTTTTTTCTGAACTTGTGTAATTTCATAAGATAAATCATATCGGCCGCCGTCATAACCCCCTCCTATCAGACTGTTCCTCCCATAGTTGCCTAGGTTATAATCATTTCATGTGCTATTACCATATCTTCAAGTTGAATTATTTTATGAACACAGAATGTTTTACATCCTACAATTTGCTACTTATGCCTTTTAAATACTTACTTGCAACATACAGTCGTCAACCATTTCGTATTTTTCGGAAAAGTTCGACATTAAGAGCAAGTAAATTTAGCCACTTTTCACTCTGCGAGTACACTTTGCATACTGAACAAAACCAAGAGCAATTTTTATGACATCGTAAAACAGAAACCAGAGCTCTTCAATGATATCCCGGTAAAAGCCTTGTTATGTCCTCTGAATGGAAATTCAAAAAGGGATTGAAGATTATGTTGTATATGTACGACGAAATTATGATAGTACTTCACATGTCAAGAAAATATTTTTCCAAGTATTACTGGTTGTCTTCACTAAATGGCTTGTATAGCATCCGAAAGAATTCCAACGGATGCGGCGAGAATCGATCGCATTCGGAAGAATATCGACCACAGAGTCTGTAAGTAACGTCTGCCAGGCTCTGCAACGTTGCTAGCAAAATTATTCGTGTCTGCGATGTAAAATGGAGAGTTATTTTCTTAGATAGATCTCAAAAATAACACCTCAGAATCGGTCGCGCAACATCGTGTACGCATGGCCAAAGTGCAGTGCATAAATATCTATAGAGTTTAATTTCGATTCGATGCGATGCGAGCCTTTTGGTGGATATCGTCCTGAATTGCAAACTATATGATTGCAAATGGTTACAGCTTCCTACGGTGCTGCAATAGCAGTTCCGGAAGTGTCGCGGCAATAAATACAGTTTATTGCCAACGTTATTCAAACTCTCAGTAATAATTCTCAACAATAAAAATTATATGAATGATGAACGTACATTCTTCTTCGTCTGAGCGTGTTTTCCAAGTTGCGTCCTCTGTTTGCGCTTCGGAGCCTAGGATACGCTGTAAGTCATGGTCCAAGATTTGGCGGCACTGGTTATTACAATAAAGCAACTGCCGTCTGATCTCCGTAACCCTTTTTTACAGGGAAATCAGTTCAGCAGGAATATGACTGACTGTGTGTTAGTGGCCAAAACTTTAAGATTTTTCAGTGATTGCGCATTAATGTTATAAAATTGATTCTCTTTCTTTCTAAAATATTTTTTATCGTTTCGAAGATTTAGAATAAAAAGACAAATTTTTAAACATTTTTTCTCTTTTTATTATTCCATTAAAAATGTTATTCATTCAGGCGTTTATGTTTATCACGAATAATTTAATATATCAAAATTGTAAGCCCTGATGTATGTAAAACAGGCAACAACGTGTTGTAAATCGCTGAAGCATATTTCGAGGGCGCGTGCGACGGAGCGAATAAGACTTTAGGCGCCTTGTCATGTTATATGGGAATTTTCTAGGAAATTGATATTATTTTTAAATATTTTTCTCTATCACCTGCGCTTTTGACAATTGGGTAACATTAATCATTTCCCCTATATTTGGTAGTAACGGTTTCTTGGTCGACCCGGTTGTATTGCTTAGCCCTCTAATAATAATTAAATTACAATAATCGTATTTTTATTAACTATTATTGTACAAATAAAAAAAAATACTTAATGGCACTTCACTTTTAAAATGGAAATAATTTATTAAATTAAACTATTTTAATGCGGTTTTATCGCGTTTATTACTTATTTATTTACACCTGACGTTTCAAACACTTTACAGCGTTCATGGTCGCAGGCAGACTAAGTTAACATTTGTCTTTGATGTCATAATATTTAAGTTAACATTTGTCTTCGATGTCATAATATTTATGCAAAGACAAATGTTAACTTAGTCTACCTGCGACCATGAACGCTGTAAAGTGTTTGAAACGTCAGGTATAAATAAATAAGTAATAAACGCGATAAAACCGTATTAAAATAGTTTAATTTAATAATAATTCAATCGCGAAAACATAGGAAATAATTTAAATAAATAGGTATGGTAACCTAAATACTTTGTTGTGTCTGCTTGTGTTCTTTACTTTTTAGACCAGAAACAAGCACCTTAGTTCCTATATGAGAATATGATTACTATTATGTACGTACATGTCAACCATATAGGAGATACGCAATTACTCTTTCATTATAAAATATGATTGGTAGCGAGAAAATTAATGAAATTACAACGGTAGTCAAGCTAGATTTGCATAAATCTAGTAAAAACCCTGGTATACCACAGAATTTTCGTATTATCAGCAAAATCCAAGACTTTAAAAAAGATTTGCTTGCCATGTCAGACTTTGTAAAGTAGAATATATGATATTTTATATATATTATTTGTACATATATATTAAAGGCATAACATTTCTACATATTTTGCAATACTCGGACGATAATAAAATAAAGGTTAATAGACTTATATAAAAATATGTAGAGTACATAACGATAAAAACAATCCTTAGAGGGTCTAAGGATTGTTTTGTAGACAAATTTAGCCTTTAAGGGGTATGGGCTTGTCGTTTACTGATAGTGCATAACGTGACCCCAAATAGCGATAATGATGAATTGAGAAAGTTTTGATAAAATCGTAGATTTTGATAAATTAGACTATTTAAAGATATTTTCAGTATGTCTGTATATTTTTTATTTAACACTTCTTAGCAGCTGTACAAAAAATCAAACATAGGTAATATGAAAATAAGCATGAACAAAGTATGTATACAAAATGCGGCTTAATCGCTTAAGCAATCACTTCCAGGCAACCTTACCATACATTCACTACGAAATATTTTTTTTGCATGTTTGTTTCTAAGTACTTAAATGTTTTGTTTAAGAAAAATGAATCTGTTATTGGCATTAAAAATCACTCAAAATAATTACATTGTTTAAATTAAGCGCTGTTGATTCAATAAACAAAAAAATACGACCATGCCACCGTAAGCGACGACCTAGGGTGAGAGCAAACTGTCTAGTTGATCAAGAGTATGAAATAGTTATAGATGTGATATTGTCTTTTTTTTATGACTTTGCTCCTGTTATTAATATGTACATTTTTCAGTATTGGTAGAAACTGACTTCGAATATTGCATAAAGGATCATCTTCAAGTCACTCGCAGGATGTACGGTGAATCCTGTCCAATGTTTTGTCCAAGCCACTGGCGCCCCGTGTGCGGGACTTCGAAGATGAGAGACTATACTTATAGGACTTTCATCAATGGATGCTATCTGGATATGTTGAACTGTAGGACGGATGATGAATATTATGGTAATAATTTTCTGATATTTACTTTTGGAACGTCTAACAGCCGTACTCAGAATCTTTAATGACTACTTAAGCAAAATTAACTTTTTTTCACTTAGGTAAAAATACTTGAGATTGATGTTAATCTTTATTATGCATATTTGGATGCTGCGTTGTGTGAGCGGAGCATCGCGAAAAGACCGCATGAAATATCAGTAGGTAGATTAAATCAGAGTGTAAATGGCAAAACAACAATAAACAAAAGACTAAACTTGTATAGGTACTGTAGTCGTCACCACATGATATGGTCACATACATTTATTATTTTCATCTGAAAACAAGAAAAAATAGTATAAATTAGGACAGAATAAATCCTATAAAGCACGTTTATAACGAGTGGATTACGCAGTCAACCGACTCTGGTATAATTAAGCATTTTTAATGTATACTTAATATTATAAAGCTGAAGAGTTTGTTTGTTTGAACGCGCTAATCTCAGTAACGAAGTCGAGACGCGTAAATACAAACCCGATTACAACACAGACACCCATAGTCTGTGCTGTATCATCTTGCGGACGGCTTAAATAGGTAAAGTCTGTCCAAACCCAGCTGCAACACAGAGCGTCTGTAATGCAACCGCTTCTGTTTCATTATACGCGGATAAAAAAAAAGGCGACTACAACACAGGCACCCAATAAATACATCATACTTATAATCGCCCTAAGAGATCCCTATTTGGGATAAGTCCGCCTTTTGTTGTAACCTGTATTCTGATACTATGTTCTTTGTGTACAATAAAGATTTTTACATACATATATACATACAATCGCCCATTTAAAAATTATGTTAGATATTTTTTCAATTGACTTCCCAAAATCAAAAAGGTTTTATTTTTATTTGTTTTTTTTTTTTATATTATTTGGCTATAAATCCGTCATTTCTGAATTTTTTCGTCATCATATGCAATTAAGCAGGCAAAAAAGCATACGGCATCCCTTACCCTGATCCCTACCCATTTCCAAATAAATCCCTTGTATATATATATTTATTTCCTTTATCCATTTCATTACCCCTTCCTTCCTCCTTCCGCCAATCTAAGGTAAGCCGTGCCGAGAGATGCGTGGCTAGGGGCGAGCCTAGTTGAAAGCGTGCCAATTGCACTACAGTGAGGCGCCCCCAGATAAAGGCTATCCTTCACCTGGCACAGGGGGCTCTACTGGGTGCGACAGTTTGTGTACCCCTACACTCGTGGGAATGCTATGATTTTGGGAAATAACAAAAATCTAAATATCGGCAATGTGGTTCGCAAGTTATTACATCTCATGTTTCGCGTGGGCGAAAAGCGGGCTAGTAATCTCTGCCTACCCCTAAGGGGAAAAGGCGTGATGATATGCCATGCTATGCCAAAAGCTTTTGATCATTCATGTCTTTTCAAATCGCATGCTCGAGTTTAATATAGTTTCCTAACGCCAATCGACCTCATATACCCTGTTTTATACCCTAAAAAGCTCTTCTTGCCTCTGTAAGAAATTAAGTATTTATTGTATAATCAACTTGACTATAAATTCAAGAAAGTAGTTCATTTTATTAAACTGATATTTACGCACGCACCTACCTGTCGCTAGATAAAGTACAAACTAAAATCGAAATTAGGTAATTTATTATTATCCGCTAAGCTGCTGCATAATTGTACGTTACCTTACCGAACGGGTTTATAGTTACATTAATTAGCGAATATGTAATGAGCTGCTCTGTATTGCAGCCGCTATTTGAAAACAATATCATTCGAAATGTGTTCGAATCTGATCACAACTATTTTACAACAATTTTATTTTTAACAATTTACCAATGTCTGTGGTGTAGTCGCGTTTGTATTTATTTACGTATACGCACGTGTACGGACCCCACTGCACTACAGAGCAGCGCTTGTCGTGTTGTAAACGGGTTTGTATTTACGCAGTCGGAACTGACTGGTTGTTTGTGCCATAAAACTTAAAGTAATAGTTTTTTTAAAATAATTTAAGGCTTTAATAAAGTGAGTAAATAGATAATTCTAGCTGTGATGTCAGTCTTCAAATGTAACTATTTCAAAAAAACTCCATTGTTTCAGGATATGTTGAAGTGCCTCTTGAGTTCTGTCCCAGACACGGAATGAAGAATATGTTCAAAGAACAAATTATCGTCACTAATCTACACGACTACCGAAATTATGACTTAAAGAAATAAATAATTTTATTGCTTATTATTCCATTTTTTACGACATCGTCTTTAGCCAAAGAGCTTTTAAGTATATAGATTCTATATAATAGGTTCTTTCTCCTGCGTCACACGCATAATTGTTTTTAATAGTTCTAAGGTTTTCGTCTGTCTTCAGCTCTTTAATGCAGGTGGAAATTTTTTAGAATCTTCATTGGAAGACCCAACCCCAATTATTAAATTTTCATCAATACCACTTTTGACATATTGCATGGTCTTTACCATATTAAAAATTAGTCTAATCGTTTAGTATCAGAAGTTCGGTACAAATGTTTTAATCTATTTTATATCTCTTGGTACAGACAAATACAAATTAATCTACGCAAAACATCAGTAGTATCACCGCTGCATAAAGTTCAACTCTGAATAGATAATCATCTGTTGTTGACTGTACCATTCGATATTCCAGCTCCAAAGGATTTAGTCGTTCCAAATTTGAAACTGTCGGTAACTTTCAATTACAATTAGCCATGCTTGTTATTTGGGTAGGGCAAAGGACGGTGGCCAGTAACGACAGTTTCTGTATTATCACTACGGCCGGAATCCGAATCCAGGGAGAAATGGAAAGGGGTATCTAATTATGATGGCCAGGCTGAGCCTAGATTGACTAATTAATATTATGGTCGGACCTCCTGGTGCTCTATTTTTGAAAAGTATGACTGACGTAAAACCGGCTAGTAGAAGAATTTTGTTCGATATCAATTGATCATTGATTTTGATGAATAATGCTTTTTAAATATCGGGCTCTCGGTCCCAAGATTTGCTTGGCAATGAATTCCTAAGACATATTAATACCTGTCACACTAAACCCCATTTGCACATAATTTTTTCAGGATAAAAGATGCCCTTTGTTCTTCACGGCACTCATATTAAGTGCATGCCAAATATCAAGCATATTGGTTCGGTAGCTAAATCGTGATTAAAGTTACAAACAAAAACATAGGCATAATATAACAGGTAAAATCAAGTATATTTATTGTTTATGTAGGTATATTGTAAGTACGTGTTTATATTGCATGTAAGTATATGCTATACTAGCTGTGCCCGCGACTTCGTCCGCGTGGAATAGTTATTTTGGGAATCATATTTATTTTTTGTTTACAAACCTACCTCCTCAGCTTTATTATAAATTACCTATAGCTGTTACCCACGACTTATTATAGACGATTTAGTTACATTCTGTGAAGCTAAACGTTGAGAACGTTCAGCGCTTGATTCCCGACCGATAATATACTGTAGCGGACATTTTTTTAGATAATTTAAAGAGGAATAATTCTTTCATATATATTTTTGGGTATCTCGAACGGTTTTCGCAGCGCACGCAACGGAAGCCCTCAAAAATGAAAAAATTTCCCCGTTTTTTCCACATTTTCGACTGTTTCTTCGCACCTATTAGTCGCAACGTGATGTTATATAGCCTAAAGCCTTCCTCGATAAATGATCTATCCAACACAAAAAGAATTTTTCAATTCGAACCAGTAGTACCTGAGATTAGCGCGTTCAAACAAACAAACAAACTCTTCAGCTTTATAATATTAAGTATAGATATATTGTATTGCATATTATTTTTTAATATTTTTCTGTTAATATTACTTTATTTTACACTTACATAAAGATCTCTGCTTGACCCAAAAGTTGACTGTTATAATGCTTTTAGCATTAAGTCCACCTATTGTGCTTTACAATTGTATATGTACAATAAAGTTTAAATAAATATACTCATTGTTTTAATTGTGAAGATAAATAATTAGTCTTATAACTTTTTTTTAATATTTAACCGTATAAGCATTCCTGTTGCTTTCCTTTGGATATAGAAAGTCATTTTTTTATTAATCATTATAAACTTCCGCAAGAAATGCCTCCGCATTCAATTATCCTACATGTGCGGTTTTAAGTACAGATAGTGTTACTTTTTTTTATTTCGAGTCCCAAGTTATTCACAGGAGAAGCTTGCAATCTAACATGGAAATATTATCATTACACCCCTCGCAGGGGTGAGTGACATTTCGTAGGCACGTGATATAAATTTAAGTCAAGTCGCGAATTTGCAATATCCTTATGTAGGACAAGCATGATGGGTAACCCAATTTTGGAAATGAAAATCATTTATTTAGTAAGTGGTGTTTTTGTTGCTTTGACTAAACTGCAGACTGGGCGAAGTGACGGCGTAAAGGTAGTAATGCGGCCCTTAGGCTCCTTAGCAAACAATTGAGGATGTAAACGGAAAATCGCTAGGATAAAGAAGAAATTGATGATATGCTGTGGGAGACAGACTCTTTTCTAATAACAGGGTAAGTAATACCTTAAGTTATTTTCAAATATCTATAAATTTAAAATATTAAAAAAACATCTAGGTAGAGAGATACTTTTCATTATCAAATATTCAGGTCTACTGTCCCTTGGAGCTGTCCAAAAATCAAACTTCTAAGCCAACGCAATCAAAAGATACAGCCGTTTATGCCGCAAATTTTCGACAGTCGCAAGGGAATCAAAACCTACAAGGTACTTCCCGTGAACTCAGAATCTTAAAATTTGGTACGAAGCAACGTCTTATAGCACAGATAAAGGAAAAATTGCGAAAACCGTAATTTTTTAGTTACATCATATATATTTAATAATATAAAATATTTTAAATAATATTAAACTTACTACCCCTTTCCTCGTGAACGCGTAGAGGTTTTGTATTGAAATTCATGATTGTCGTGATATGTGAACGTTTACTTATATAGCTACAGGTTTGTACGGAACCCTCGGTGCGTGAATTCGACTCGCACTGGGCCATTTTTTTTATTTATCAAAAAGAAAGTGTGCATATAGGATTCTACATAAAATCTCGTGGCAGAAGTTTTAAACAAGATAATTTAAGATATTTTTAGTAAACAAATGCTCAAAAAGTAGTTGTAGCTGTAACTAGTGATCATAAGTCAAAACCATCGAATTACTAAGTTTAAGATACCTTTACAACAATTTGATTAAATTTCTAAGTAGTTGGATCACATCCAAACCAATATCCTTTGTTTGTGAATACTGATCGAAACCAAGGGGGATTTATGGCGTAAGTACAGTATAGGAGAGTATTGTTTAAGATTATTAACTAGCGGTTAAAAGATTCATCGACTTTGCAGCTTATTATGATGGGTTTTGCTGGAAAGTAAAAAGGAAGAAATACGTAAATAGGTACGGAAAATCACTCGGTTTGAATATTTACTGTGTCAAAACTGTTGCAGTATAAATATGGTACAGCCGAGTATCTCCAGGTCATTGTTAGAATATTTAGGTATTTATATAAAAAAAAATATTTTTATAATTCTCGGAAGTTAACACCAATACGATAAACTTGTATAATTTAATAAAACATAACGCTTAGATCAAATATTTTAATTTTTCTATAATAGCAATTTATACATTTGTATTTTTTCCATTCATACCTTTGCGTTTACCAATCCAAAAACAACAATATTGCCTGTCACAGAAAGTGAAATTCCGCATACCCCAAGGGAAACAGGCGTGATATTTTGTACCCCGTATCCGATATACCCTTAGGAAACCAACCCGAGAATACTCAAACTTATTGAAAGTAATATCTGTAAATATTTGAAGACCCTTGAGCAATTTACTGAACTGGGATGTTGAGAAAAATGGCCGTGCAATCAATATTTATGGTTAGATCATTATGACAAGGAAGTCTTTGAAGATGTTTGTGAGGTAGGGCCAAAGAGCATCGAAACCCTGCAAAGTAAAATGTTCCTTTCTTAATAAGAAGAACTAACACTCTGTCATTGACAAAGCTTCGTGATCTGATTCGTTTAAGCACCTTACCGTTGTACTCAGCTCAGAGTCGTTAATCACCGCTTAAGCCAAATCATTAAAAAACTACAAAAGTTCATTAAAGGAGTTGCATATGTAAATCTTTACTAATTGAGTATAAAGTTAAAAACTTTCCCTCTAAGTAGATATGTTTTTATTTGAGTTTGAACGAGTTCCGCGGAAAGACATGTTGCAATAAATTATTAATAGCATTGACAACGTATCGTAAGTGTTCTCGGGTGTCTTGGCATAAGTTTTGATTAACGTAACAAAATAAATTAATAATAAATAATAATTTATTTAAAAAAAGTGTTGTTTCAGCAATAATTTCAACATCTTAAAATTCGGCTTACACGTTATACCCAATTAAAACTTTAATTTAGATTTACACAATTAATTCAAAGTTAGTGTCCCAATTAATATTACGATGTTGTTATATGGTGATCAGACCTGAATATATTGCAAAGTTTGACTTTAAATCGAAATAAAGTTATTACATTAGCTTTAAAAATTATGTATTGTGACTAGACTCTAGTTCCACAATCAAAATTATGGGATGCATGATTTAACAAACAAATACTACGAGTATTCAGGTGTAGAAAAGATTGATTACCTACACCCTTAATTTCATAGTGATGGAAATTTCCATCATAAAGAATTTAATTTTTTTTTAACTTTTTCTAAGTACACAGACCATAAACACCCATGTCTCTGGATATTGAATGTATTAACATCGTTTCTGAACGATAAAAAAAGATAAACGTCAAAAATGTCAACTTCAATTTACTTGTCAAAGTAGAGAAATGCTTTCACAACAAGTCGCGGTTATCTGAGTGATAAAATATTAATATTTCGGCAAAGGAAATACTATAAAAATAGTGAACGGTAAAAATAAGGTATGTATTTTATGATAATTGTAAAGGTTTTTGAATAAACGTAGTATTTAGTACCTTTTGAGCATCGTTTCGTAATGATGGATATTTCCATCAGTATGCAATATTCGTAACTTTCCATGTACGGAAATCGTACTTCATGAGTTTATTTGTAATTGTTTTATATATTTTAAATTTAATTGTTATTGATTTGTATTGCAGTCAAAATGTCTTCTCAAAGGGCATATCTAAATGATAAAGACATAGAAGACTACTTGGCTTCTATAGAAGGAGGATATTTGTCTGAAGATAATATGGAACTGTCTGACACAGAAGATAATGAGGAAAGTACATATTATACAAATAGAAATGAACTTCTGGAAGATCTGGAGGATGAAGACGATAAGGAAAATGATCTTCCTTTACTTGATGAACAACATGATGTGCATGATCCTCCTCTTATTGAGGAAACTATGGAATCTGGAGTAAGAGAAAACCATGCTAGCTCAGTTTGGGTTTTAGACAAGAGAAAACTGATTTGGAAGAACAGACCTCTTCAATTTTCGGAGTCAAATATTGAATTTAGAGGTAACACAGATTTAGGACCTGAAGTGGTAGCCCTAAAAACCATATAAATGTTTTGAGTATTTTTTTACTCCAGAATTGTGTCAAAAAATTGTTACAGAAACAAACTTGTATGCTGTACAGCAAAACCCTGACAACCGTTTTTTCATGACTGATCTTGACTTGAAAAAGTTTTTAGGCATTTTACTTTATATGTCTGTTCAGCATTTTGCCTCTACCCGATCATACTGGTCAAGAAGATTCGGGTATGATCCAATAAAACAGACTATGGAAATAAACAAATTTGAAAAGATAAAAAAGTACATACATTTCAATGACAATAATAATCATATACCAGTAAACCAACCAGGTCATGACCGCCTGCACAAGGTTAGGCCAATAATTGATGGATTGAATAAGACTTTCTCTAGCATAACTAAACACCAAAGGCGAACATATATACATATATAGACGAACAGATGTGTTCAACTAAAGTTGGACATTATCTAAAACAATACCTACCAAATAAACCCCACAAATGGGGGTTCAAGTTGTATGTGTTGTCTAGTGTTTTTGGATTTGCTTATAAGTTCGAAATTTATTCTGGCCAAGACCTTACCTCAAGACCAGCTGGAGAACCTGACTTAGGACCTACAAACAATATTGTATTTCGCTTAGTCAGAGATGTACCACGAATGGTCAACCATATAATTTTTTTTTGACAATTTCTACACATCTTTGCCTCTAGTAATTTATTTGGCTAAGCAAGGAATTTATTCTCTGGGCACAATACAACAAAATAGAATTCCCAACAACAAATTACCAGACAAAAAAGAGATGATGAAAAAGAGCATTCCTAGGGGTACTTATGCAGAAAAAACAGCATCATATGAGGGAATTGATTTATCAACTGTTGCTTGGAAAGATAACAAAATAGTTACCTTGTTGTCAAGTTATGTAGGAGCAGAGCCTGTTGCAAATGTGAAACGATTTGACAAGAAGAAAAAAGAAAAAGTGGACATAACATGTCCCAAAGCAATTATTGAATATAACAGTCACATGGGTGGGGTTGACTTACTTGATAGCTTTTTGGGTCGATATCATATAAGAATTAAAAGTCGTAAATGGTATATACGCATTTTCTTCCACCTCCTAGATTTGGCTGTTATCAACTCATGAATTATATACAAAAATAATGCTATAAAAGACAGTGTTCCAAAAAAAACCATTTTGAACTTGGGTGAATTTAGGAATGAGTTGGCATATCTTTTGTGTAATAAAGGTATTGAAAATAAAAGAGGACGGCCCAGCAACTCAAGCCTTGAAGAATTATTGCATGCTAAAAAGAAAAGGGCCCTGTCAAAACCCATTCCCCAAAGGATTTACGTATGGATGGTGTAGGGCATTGGCCAGATGTTGGAGCATCTCTTCGGTGCAATTATCCACAATGCACAGGCTATTCAACTATTAGTTGTTCCAAATGTGGCATCAATTTATGCCTCAATAAAAATAACAATTGTTTTACTACATTTCATACTACCTAATACCCTATAAGTGCATGATGATGGAAATTTCCATCACATATTTTTTTTTAAATTTAAATAAACTTATAGTCGCTAGGACTGCTTTTGTTATTTTTCTATTAAATAAATATGCTCAACAAATATCCTCACTGTTTTTATTGCTTTAAAATCCGTAATGAAAAAAAATCTATGCAATTAAGGGCAGTAAAAACGATAATGAAATTATTACATATAAATATTGTTTTATTTTGCATCCGCAGTCTACTGGACACGTAACTTCGGGGCAACGATGTCTGAGCTTGTTTTTGTATTGTTTTTGATTTAAAAGGCGAAGGTTATCATATACATATACATTTGGCATACATTATAATAAATGTTACTAAATGTTTAAGTGTTAGAAAATGTATTGGCGCTCCGCCATTGTTCTTTTTTTTAAATGAATAATTGTAAACCACACCATAAGTGCTTACTATTATTTTAATTATTTGATATTCATAAATTAAAAGTTCTTTTAAAATCCATAGTAGATTCTCTCTCTCTGTAATTCTAGTCACAAATTAATCTAGTGAAAAGTAATTTAATACATTTTTGAAATTAACCACAAGCAACCACTTTTCGAAACTTTCTTTTCCAACATAGGCAAAACAAACAAAATGGAAGATTTAATTTTATAAATATCAAACAAGAGTACGTGACTGTTTACGAGAAAACATCGCTAGGAAATTACGTAGATAATCCTACCGCCTGTGTTAGATATAAATCACAGACGTGGGTGACAAAAATATTTTTTTTTTATTTTACTTGAAAGGATTTTTTTCCAAATCGTTAACCAGACGTCTTCTATTCGTTGACGGAACGTTTCTTTCTCAATTGTTGGCGGGCACTTACATACTAGAGGACGTATTCAAAAAAAAAAATAAAAAAATAACTGGCACATTGCCTTGATGGAGTTCGTTAGTGTGTTTTAATACTTTTAATTTCATTTATGATACGATTATATACGACATATTTTTACTACTAAATTTTAATCTATTAAAATTTTGAAAAATCTGAAAAGATTAATTCTTATAATAATAAAACCTTTAACCTCCTTCAAAAAGCAGCAATCCTAAATACATGCCGCCTAGTGAGAAAGTTTCTTCAGACAGAAAGCGTTCCTGAACGAACGCCCTATACAGCTTTACAGAATAATCACACACAACAATCACAGAATCCTATCGCGTCAACTCAACTCAATTCAGATAATTTATCTGAAAATTCTATGAATAACAATGTAACTACTGATTTCGCTGATATGCACTTGGCTTAGGCCCTTGTATGTCAGTATACCGGTTTTCCGAAAGCCGAGAAAATAAAACAAAACCAATAATAATAATATAACTCTTTATTGCACCAAGAAATTAAAATTACATAAGAGATTTGCAATGTACAATGGCGGCCTTATCGCTATAGCAATTTCTTACGGGCAACCAATGGGTAGGATTTAATAAAATAACATGGGTAAGGCGCAGACATGTGAAAATAAAGAATATATACGTTAATTTACACTTAAAAAAATAATTCAAAAGTTAATCTATACTTAACAATTAAGCGTTCTATATACATACAAAGTACATATGTAGACACAAGTATTGCACAATACTTATTGTAAACAAGACACAAGTTTATCAAGCGGTTCCAATGGTGAGGCAAATAAGTTGTTAACATAATCATATAGATAGGAAATGGGCTTTAACAAGTGACTTAAAAACGGGAAGAGTTTGAGCGCGTCGAATGGTGACCGGAAGAGAATTCCATAAACGGATTGCTTTGACAGTAAACGAGCTGGGAAAAAATTCAGTAAAGTGGACCGGTGTTACCAACCGTAGGTTACACGAGCTGCGTGTTCTATTTTGTTCTTCACTACAGAACACAAAACGATCTTTTAGATATTGAGGAAAAGAGGGATTAAAAAGAATAGAGTAAAGCAATGAAAGGGTATGCCAGTCGCGGCGACGCGACGTCGAATTGGGAGCCACTCGAGTTCATTGCGGAACTGTAAGACATGATCATATTTACGAAGGCCGTAAATGAATCTGATGCAGAAATTTTGAAGACGCTCGAGCTTATTAAGTTGCTCCTCAGTCAGATCTAGGTAACAGATATCCGCGTAATCAAGGATGGGAAACAGGAGAGACTGGGCAAGCATAACTTTGGTCCGAAAAGGAAGAAAATTTTTAAGTCGTCTTAGTGATCCAACAGCAGCAAACATTTTTCTACTGACATCAGCCAACTGAGGAGGGTGAGGGTGAGAACCAGGTGAGCGAATTGTCGAGTACTAGGTACCAGATTTCTCACAGACGCACTCAGCTGTATAACAGTATCGTCAAAAGTGAGTTTGGGTAAGTCAGCATACTTTAACTTGCATGTCATCCTTGAGCTGCCAATGACAATCGCCTGCGTTTTCTGAGGGTTAACAACGAGACCATGACTCCTGCTCTAAGCCGATATAGCACTGAGATCAGCATTTGTAATATTAATAGCCGAACAAAAATTTTCAACCTCAGCTTGTGTATAAATTTGAAGATCGTCGGCGTATAGGTGGTATGAACATTGAAGGTTTACGGTAATGGAGTTTATAAAAATAGCAAAAAGGATAGGTGAAAGCACGCCGCCCTGAGGTACACCCGCAGTAGTGTCACACGAAGAGTATGTTTCTTCAATATGGACCCGCTGCCAGCGTCCGTAAAGGTACGAATTAAATTATGTTGAGAGAACTCATTGTAGCCAGCAAAATATCATGATCAACGGAATTAAAGGCATTACTGAAATCTATCATCATTTCCTCGCATTACGCTTCGCACGTCCCGCCGTCGCCGGGCTGGGAGCTTCCACCCGCATCCTATGATATCAATTTCTCGCGGTCAGCAGCACTCGAGGCCCCACTGCGGCTGTCCAGACGACCCAGTTCAGCGCAATTAATTATTTTGCGCCTGTAATCGTCCGGAGTGATAATGTGGATGACGCCATTCTTGGTCCAACACTTCGCGACTCCGAATCGTTGTCTCGCTGCCATGAAAGCCTCATGGCAATGCTTCGTCAGGAACTCGGATACTGTGACACCACTGTTTTTAAACCCAGTTTTTCCGATCCAAACGTATCCCGAATGGAAAGATTTCTGAATTTTACCAATATAGATCTCGGTTTGCCATTGGTAACTCGACCCAGGCGATGACTACGGCTTATATCTTCAATGGTAATGCTAGAATCCTTGATGTTTTCTTTTATTGCCCTGAAGACTAGATCAGATGTGTCCACATTACATTCCGGGACCCCATGAAAACGTAGTATTTTTCGCCGTGAGCGCACTTCGAAATCATCCAACTGTTGTGTAATCATCTCCACTTGGCTCTGCAGACTGTTAAGACCATTCATGTTGAAATTTTTGAAGGTACTGAACTCATTAGCAAGTACACTAATTGTTGTAGGGTTTGAATTAGCCGTGATTAGGCTTTGCTAAAATTCCACCATCCTAGTAACAAAGTTAGCCTGCATATCCTGGATGGATTTTTGGAGTTTATCCATTATTGTGAGAAGTGAATAGTGAATGGAGACTTACTACAGGTAGTAAAGGTGTTTTTCCTCTCAATCAGTCATCAATAGTCAATCACAAAACAGTGAATATAATTTTAAAATTAATTATAGTTGAGCAATAGTGCAAAACGTATTTACTTTTCTGCAGCTACCCAAAAAAAAAAGTGTTATAATAAACTGTTAAAAGTTACATGTTATTTTTGCATAGTAGGGTAAAAAAACTGTACATAATTTTAAAAGACAGTATGCATTTGGATTGAGGACTTCACCTAATCGTGCACTGAATCAAATTAAATTTGTGTACCTATTCATAACAACATTTAGATTTTCCTCACACATTCTCGAATAGGTATCCTGAGTACAAGAAGAGTGTAAAATATTTTTCCAAGGTCTGCAATATAATATTACATGCAGTTTATAATGCGTTAAAAAAAATCTAGTGAGTTATGCTTTTATACCTGAATGCTATTTTTCTTTCTTTTTCTTGTTAGCTTAATTAAGCAATGTTTTAAAAAAGTAACATAAGATTTTGCTCATGTTAAATGTTCTTTTAAATTCGCATTCTATTTGACGTCTGTAAAATTCAGCTAGAACAATAGATTTTAAGGAATCCTTTTATCTCTATATTCTAGTCCTATATTATCTGATTTTGTAATAAATAGGTACAAATGCTATTAACTACATTCGTTAGATATTAATATTAGAGATTTTTTTAAGCGTTGAGTTCTGGATGTATCGATATATTTTATTGTACAATATAATTTAAAACAAAAGCTACCCCATCACTAGTATGTACTCAGCCTTTAGAGCGCTAGGTGGAAAATATTTTAACTAGCTGTTTCCCCTAACTCCGCCTGCGCCAAAAAGTAGCCTTTGTTTGACCCCGGGTCTTCAACTATATTCATACCAAATTTCATCAAAATCCGTTCATCAAAAAGCGTAACAGACAGACTGACAAACTTTCGCAATTATAATATTTAGTATGGAAGTATGGATATGGATTGTGCCATCCAGCGCTCCTGCGAAATATTGAAAGGAGCGCCAGCGATTTGGAGCGCAGGGTGTCATACGTTTTTCTATTTATTTATTTATTAAAAAAACTTCATAACAAAACATGTAAGTACTTAAAAGGCGCACTTAAAGCCATCATTCAGTATCGTGCTAAAGAAGGCAAATTCATTAATTTGTCATCATTTAAATCGCGAAAAGTCCGCAAATTTTATTTATTTATGGAAAAATTCATCTCTCGGGAAACCCCTAATACTACCACTACCTACAATATTCCAAATCCATAAATATTATTACTCACAGCACAGGCACTACCTCCGACGTCATTCTATCGCCATCTCTTTTCTTTTGTCCATGATTGTGTATATCTATCTCTCATTCATTTATTTATGAGTTGCGAATTGTTTATTATATAAAAGCAACAGATATTTCCTCAGTTTAATAAAGACGGGCATAAAACTAGCACGTTGGACCTAGTACGTTAAGATCGAGTTTAAGGTTATTAGTGGGTCAATTGAGACTATTTATTGAGAATTAGTGGTTGTGCGATAAAGGTGGGTAATTTAAATGGTTTTTATATGCTGTGAAAAAACAGGAAAATAAATGTGTGTCTTAAACTCTTTAAACATCTTTATTATGTATCTATGTTTAACAAATACCTAAATAAATGATTTATTATTAGATTGATATCTCGATTCGGAGGCCAAGATCCACCTCGGGTCGCTGAGCCAGCGAAGTAAGTAAGTAAGTTGGTTGATTGTATTAATTTGGTGAGCATAACTTTCTTTCTATGACGAAACTGATAGGTATTTTGATAACACCTGATTTTGTTTTTAACATACATGTTTTGATCTGTTTATCTAATATTAAAAGCCGAATTGAAGAAATTGTTTGCGATTTTGTGAACGGATTTGAAAAAAAACTTTTTAATTCATGAGTGAAACATACTAAAGTGGGATGGAGTGGATGGAACAGGAAGAAACAGCTATAGGTTTTCTACTAAATACAGGGTTAATAAGAAAACATTTGCCAAAATTGTATAGTGTGTAATAAGTAATAAATAAATCCTTAATAAATAAATAAAAAAAAAACAAGAAAAAAATGGCGAAAGACGTAAAAAAAATCCGACATTCCGTACAAAATCCTGTCAGCTCATCACTAGATTTACATGGGAAGTCTAATATTTTTCTTGGTTATCATTTTCCACACTGTATGAATTCGGCCAATGGGTTCATAATAAATCTGTTTAAAGCATAACTGCGTACTTATTTATATATGTAAACAAACGCTAGACTTCGTTTTTACCGGGTTGCTTTATCACTATAAAAGGTCGCTTGTACCTATCTATAATTATACAAGTATCAATGACCTTAAATGCGATGTGATATTTATGTACTTAAGTCGCACGCGTATTTATTTATTCACTCTTCAACTTAAGTAGGTATAGGTATCGAGTACGAGTCATGCTGTTTTAAAAATGTGATAAACAAACTCTTACGTCCCTGTTAGTGTTCCCACGGGAATTAAAATTTCAGTGTCATAATTATGTTCCAACGTTTTGAGATTTTACATTCAATAAAACTATTCGCATGCGAAAACAAAAAAGCTCTTGTATACCTTCCTCTCAAATAAATTACGAAGTGCCTATTATTGGAAGGGAAAAATATAGGGAGAATATTGCAAAAATCCATTCGCGTAAAATCCAAAACACTTTTTTTACATTAGGCAATAAATATTAATACGACAGTTATTTATTTGTTTGTGAAATAGTGTCAGTGTAGTCCACCCCCAAACACTTCTCCTATGGGTGTCGTTATAGGCGACTAAGGGATTATTTATATCAAACTTTATTTAACTACGTAAAATGGTACAATTGGTAAACTTACTGCTAAACCACATTATCATGCATTAGATCAACAGTGGTCTACGCTTATTTATGCCCCTACCTGTTATTAAAATAATAAATAAAAATGTATTGAAAATATTTACAGATGTTTTTCAATAATTTTCAGAAACCAACATGCATACCGCCCTATTTATATTGTCAACTCTGGCATTTGGCTGTTTGGCTCAAAGATCACCGTATGCAGGAAGATATCCTATAGGTTACCCCCAGCTAGATCCCACTACCACTACCACAACCACATCTGCAGACGGATTGGGTAACAGGTATAATTCTCCTTCTTTATTTTCTCGTGTCCCATGGCTTTAACAGTAAAGAACCAATGGCAAATAGCACGTACTAACATTTAGAACTGACACTCACGCCCTTCCACCCGAAACAGATACTGCATCTGACAGCGCAGATTTAGGGTAAAAATCAAGCAGAGTAAGCAAAAGAGCAAAATAATGCAAGGATGTCGCTTCTGCCGCCCGGCCGCTGCGAAGACTATAACGCAGAAACGGTAAATAACGAACCCTACGAGTTACACACATATATTGATGCGCATGCGTACACGACCGAATCGTAGAAGTCTGAATAGGTGTCACGCCCGACGCTGTTGTATGGAGTGTCCGGGGTGTGCCCATTGTTGGCCTACTAGATCGTCCTAAAGAAGTACGCATGCAAGCCCTGGATTCATCCAGCTTCAAATCGGTCAATCGGGAATCCTTGGGGGAGATGTCCAGCTCTGTACTGACTGATTAGAAATAATGATACCTACTTAAATGTAGCAGTAAAGTGAAAATTTTGCCCAGTCCCAGTAGGATACTAGCTTTATCGACGACTGAGTTTGAGGCCATAACTGGAGTCGTTTTTGACTAGATCAGTAATAGGAACTGACATGCATACAGCATAGTAGACCTTGCCTTTGTGGTTTATGTGTACAATTAGCCATACTAGATAAGGGTAAGATGGACGAACACTATACTTTCTATGTGACTAACTGTGACACCAGAGCAAGTTAGGTAAATTCCGCTATGTTACGTCACAGTTCGACGTCTACATTTCTAATGCTTGACACCGGTATTCTGTAAATACCGCGAATATATTATATGTGAATAATTTTAATATCAAAGAAGGAATGTCATCTATTAATAGATGTTTTTGTTCACTTGAGAATTCACACCGTATCTATATTAAGATCTTTTATGATTTTTTCGTGCCATACAATGATGCCATTTTAAAATTATTATTGCCCTCGAGTCTGATAGCCTTTTGAAGAATGTAAAAGTTGATGAAAACATTACAAAAACGGTGGCGACTTATCGAAGTCATGACATGCCCTGGGTTGCTTAACTTACAATAACTTACCTAATATGGGCAAGATCATGATCAAGGAAGTACAAAGACTTTGTAGCAATTTTAGATTATTGAGTAAAAATCAAGATCTAAAATATATAAACAGGGAGTAGATAGGACAAAAATACTATTGATATTCTAGAACAACCTTTAAATTTGGATTAAGAAAAAGTTTAAAAAAATAAATATAAGTACCTAATACGTATATTTTTCAGATCATCTTCACCCAATGCTGATGGTAGGCATCTAATAATGCATGGTATTACCTTCCGTCTTGTCCCTAATAAGTTTTAATTTCATTTCAGATTTGGCGAAGATGTCGTCACCACGACAACAGAAAGGCTACCATTAGAAGCCAATGGTGACAAAGATCTGGTCAACAGATTAAAGAAGCTGCCATTGGACAAACAACCGTTCTGGTTGATCAACTGGGTAGCTCTGGAGGAGCAGCGGAAGAACCCTCAGACGTACCAGCCTAAACCAAACACCTTCATTGATGTGATACCTCCATCCAGACAGAATTCACAAAACAATAGGTTTAGACAAAATAACGACTTTGCTGCCACGATTTTGTAGTTGTATCGGTCATATTTATGAATATGAACAAAAAGTAACAGTGACCAGGAGTGCTATTTTTGAAAAGTGCGACTCACGCATAATCGGTGAGTCGAATAATTTTTGTACGATATCAAAGGACTTTTTTCGATGTCGAAAGATTTACATTCGACATAATTATGTCAAACATTTCAAGTTAAAGTAAGCGTATGCTGAAATACTTTTGCCGAAATGAGTCTAAATTTAATAACTGTCTTCTACTTATTACTTCTATGCTGAAGACTCGATTCCTTTTATTTATATGAAGACTGACAGAAAATAAAATTTGTGTAAAGAAATTAGGGCCATAACATAACACTAAAAAAATTTTATGCGCTAAAATAAAAACAAATAAATTAAATATATATTTTTTCATAATTATCTTCATCTTTTTTTGTCTATCCTACATACCGATATTTCTTAGATTAATAAATTGGTCTCGCACGCTCGACTAGATACCGTCTGCGTACTAGAAAAATGCGGCAACAAATACTACGCCGAATTCGGCGTACTCGCGGCGTACCCGCGTCAGTCACGTCGCAACCGATGAGTTAGTTGGATGTCTAGATAAATTTAATGTAAAAGTAGAAGCAAAATGCCAGTGAACATAAATTACTCATGAAAATAATAAAACCCTAAAATATGGTGCGAAGTACCGCTCAGTGCTTAATGTTGCCGTGTATTAAAATAAATCTGAAATTCCCCGAGGTTTCGATTTTTATTATTTGGATATTTTATTTTTTTAACTCCCGACCCCAAAAGATGGATGTTATAAGTTTGACTTAAATTATATCTGTCTGTCTGTGGCATCTTATTTCTTCAATGCTGGTCTGGGAGAAAAGTTAAAACGTGGAATGTACTAGCTGCTACTGTTCTCGCGCACACCAACATGCTAAATGTGGCCTATAGGTAGTTGGTACCCCGTAGGGTAGTGTTGCCGGTTGTCGTTTATATCGATGTAATCTGTATTATTGATTTTTGACAATTAATCGAAAATAATCGATTTATGGATTATCAATTGAAATACCAAGCATTTATGGTACCGGTACTGTGCAGATGCCGAAACTCGGCGGCGGGAGTTTACAGCGGGCATTATCATCTTCATTCAACTCATAGAGAAAAAATATTGTGCTTTCGGAAATATATTATCGATAGTATCAATATCGATACTATCGATACATGATCACTAACGATACCTTATATTATTTTTTCAACTATCAAAGAATCGATTATTAATCGATGTGTAATCGATTTTCCGCCAACATACCGTATAGATAAAGGCCGTGATAATGTATGTTTATGTCTTTTTTTTTTTGTATTTAAACCCGAATCACAACTAAAAAGGGTCCGTAATCAATTAGCTCCAAGCTAAATAGAAAATTAAAAGTAAAAGTTTAACATACTGTACCGTGTAAATCAAATAAAAGTTCTTGTTACAATTTTAGGATTCTATATTAGAATTATTAAATTAAGTATACAAAATTAACCATTTTCCCCTACCTTAGCTCCGAAATTATCGATTCCAGAATTTCGATGCATAAATTTCAGTAAAACCTATGAGATAATTTTAAATTTGTTTAGGAGTTCCAAATGGAGAAAAATAAAAATACGTACTCTCTCCACGCGAGCCGACTCACACTTAGCCAGTTATATTTTAATTGCATTTTAAAGGATTTTTTGAGCTACAATTTATAATCCGTAACAAGACCACAGCAATTAATAATTTTTGCCATTGGTCGGGCACCAGTCAAGTAGCTGGCAACACCTTAATCGACGCGCACTAGCATCTTTGCACATTGTTCAAAATTATTTATTTGCATAAAATAGGGTAAGTTTACAATGGATAGGTAACTTACACAAAATGTAAGTAGCAATCCTATTTAGTCATTTTGAACAGCATGCAAAGTTATCATAAAAGAAGTCGGTTATTTAGCAAGTCATTCATTATATATGTATTCGCTCACATATTAAAATAAGATATAAACACGTTAGGAATTTACAGGATAATATGAAATGTCAGATGTATTTATTATTTATTATCAGTGTAACAAATATAATTCAAGTAAGTTTACTATTTAGACTTTTTAACAGAATAGTAGCATTTTTTTGAAAGAAGACACCTTGGAGACGTGAGGCCAGAGATAGGGCGAAGTGGAAGAAGATTGTGGAGGAAGCCAAGACCCATAAAGGGTTGTAGCGCCCAGCCTGCGTCAAAAAGTAGCCTATGTTTGACTAACCCAGATTTACAACTATATTCAAAACAAATTTCATCAAAATCCTTTTGAGCGGTTTAAACAGACAGACTTTTGTATTTATAATACTAGCAGTTTCAGGTGATCTTCTCCTATATCTAACACACAATAATCTACCATCGAGAGTCAAGGTGAGACGTTGGTTTTCAGTATAGATATGGCAAAAGGATTCGATAGTGTCTGACATCGGGGTTTTGCAAATGGGTTGCTAGCTTTTTGAATGGTAGGTGCATCAGGGCTGTAGTGGACGGTTGCAGCTCTGATAGCATAGACATTGACGCTGGCGTTCCACAATGTTTTGTATTATCGCCGACGCTGTTTTTTCTTCATATCAATGATATGCTGGCGATAGACAGTGGCTTGCATTGTTATGCGGATTAAATAGTACGGGAAGTTCGTAATATGCGGGCCGTGCAAACATCCCTCGTTTCGTCGTGGAGGAAGTCGCGAAAGACTTGTGTCTGATACCGAGACCATCTTGAAAAAGCTACCGAATGGGGACCATGAATCCAACCAATTGCTTCGTTATTTCAACCTTGTAAACTTTAATCCCCTAAAGACACCTCAAGAAATCCCCTTCTGTGGTTGGTCCATAGTTTATGGGCACATCCCTCGCCGTCTCTAATAAATTAGGGATTCTTGGCGTCTATATTTCCAGTGACGTCCAATATTGCAGTCACCTGGAAGGCAAAGCAAAACTGGCATCTAAGAAACTCAGGGTGCTTACCGAGTTAAAGACTGAGACTTAGGACTACAGCCCTGATGCACCTACCATTAAAAAAGCTTCATAGGGCAGAGCGGTACTTTACGTCGCAACAAAGACTGCTGCTTTATAAGGCGTAAGTTCGGCCGCATATGGAGTACTGCTGTAACCTTTGGGCTGGAGCCGCTGAATGGCATTTGAAGCCATTCGATTCAATACAGAGGCGTGCTGTGAGAATTGTCGAGGATCCCATGGTTACAGAGGGTATCGAACCATTAAGTCTGAGAAGAGATTTTGCTTTTCTCTGCGTGTTCTACCGTTTGTTTAATGGGCTGTGCTCGGAACAACTGTTTGCTATTAGTCAACAGCCACTTTTTATCATCGCACCTCTCGCCATCGGCGTGGAATTCACCCACATTCTCTGGAAGCAAAAGTATCACGTACTGTACACTTAAGAGATTTTTTTTGCCGCGTACTCTGGTATTGTGGATTCAGATCCCTGCTATGGTATTCCACTTCTTTGCACACACCACACTAAAACATAATTATAAATAATACACGAAAACTGTTTCTATACAAAAGGCGGCCTGATCGCAATAAGCAAGCAAGTTCTAGTGATAATAATCTTCCAGGGAACTTTAGGGTAGTTATGTAGCCTTTGCTTGACCCCGGGTCTTCAACTAAGTATATTCATACCAAATCTCATTAAAATCCTTTCAGCGGTTTGGCCGTGAAAGCATAACAGACAGACAGACAGACGGACCGGATAGACAGACATACTTTCGCATTTATAATATTAGTATGGAAGTATGGATATAGAAGTATGGATTACCAATTAATCGCAACGTCCCAAATGCATCATATTCGTGTTGATTCATGTATTCAACTAAATCGTAAAACTTTTAAACGTCCAGGAGTTACACTCCATTTCATCGAATTGATGTGAAAGAACGGTTTATGGGTAACTGCACCGTAAAAGAAAATAACGATCGAGGGAAATAAAAAATATTAACTCGAAGTAAAACCTGCTTTATTGACATTTACAGCAACATCTTGTCCCCCTATGAAAATGTTTGTGAAGGACCTTTATGAAATTGACTGTTTTACTACGTTTTTCCCGTAGAGTTTCCGGGTTAAGAAGTTCTTTTATTTTTTTTCTATGTTTATACAGAGGAGAGGCTTTGCCCAGCAGTCTGTTCCATCCCACTGTAGGGCCAATATAACCTCTTTCTAATAGGCCAGTTTCATAAAAAAATATAATTAGTCCGCCAGACAGATAATCAAAAAATATTGGAGTTGATTTTTTTATTTTGCGAATTAAACAAAGAATGGTATAGATATGGCGCGTTAAAGTTCCGTGTGACATCACAGTGTGCTACACATTTTCGCAATATGTGACCAAAACCCCCCAAACTTTGATGCGTTATATCTCTATAATTTATCGCTCAATTGACAAAAGAAAAAATATGTCACTAATATATTTTGATTCCCTAAATGACGGACTAGTTTTAATGTCATTCTTTTGACCCTGGAAACTAGTCTATTGTGATGATATTTTGCTCCGTGGTTTACGTTAGAGATCTGAATGCTGCTGACTGATTTTGTCAGACCTAATTGTATCAACCTTTTTCTCTCCATCCTGAAAGTTACTATAACTAGCTGACAAGTTTTTCCAGGTATGGTCTTCGGGCTATATGAACAGTGTATTATATTTTTATCACTATTTGAAGGATGGAAGGAAGATAATATGCTATGCGTCTAGTGGTCCAGACGCTTACTATGAAATAGCCTTTTTTCTAGAATTAAAATATTAATCAAATAATATTCAGATAATAAAGGCTATATCATATAGCATTTTATGTCTGAATAATTATTTATCCATATAAATAAATATATAAAAAGTCTATGTCATCGTAATAATATGATAAAGCCTTTTTCTATAATTATTTATATGGCTTTATCATCGCAATATACGCTAAATGAAAAACTGAACTCTTGAAAGATAACTTTCATGCAATATTTTTTTTTTTCAAATTCTTTCTTTTCTTTCTTTCTTTTGAATTATGGCTTCCACCGATATCTCGGTGATTCTGCCAATGTCATGGTTTGAAGAGACACTGGTTGTTTGAGCAGTGGTCGGTAAAAACGTCACAAATAGGCTGAAAGGA
Organism: Euzophera pinguis; assembly: GCA_947363495.1. Classification (NCBI taxonomy): domain Eukaryota; kingdom Metazoa; phylum Arthropoda; class Insecta; order Lepidoptera; family Pyralidae; genus Euzophera; species Euzophera pinguis. The sequence goes on from OX376169.1 coordinate 5,371,241, forward strand.
AAAGGTATCATGTAAAACATACAAAGACGAGCACAACATTTAGTATTAATATTGGAAATAACTGTTAGTATATGACAAATATAATATGTATACCTAGAAGAGGTAAAAAGGATGTGTATTTTATTTAACAAAAAATAAACTAAAATTTCAATGAGTTTTTTATCAAAAACTTTGCTAAGATAAAGTAGTATCTAGTATGAACCAAATTAAGTAGAAATGGGATATCAATTTGTTGTTGACGCAACGTCGGAGGCAAAATGTCATACAAACTAACTGAGAGTTTCGGACAATTAAAGAAGATGTGTTGTAAAGAACCTTCGTCTAAACCGCATTCACACAAAGAATTATCCCTTATTCGAAGTTTCGCAAGGAAGACGGGAGTACAGGCATGACCCAAACGATTTTTTCAAATTAAAGATGTTTGTTTACTTAGACATTGTTTGACAAATTTAAACATAAATCATACAAAATGTCACTGCAATATGTCGATTCGTATCTGAATCCAATCTGTCAATCACGTTGATGAATACCACTTGGATATATTTGATTGATAGCTTTGTCTGAAGATAATCGAAAATTGAATACTTTTTAAGAGCATGTGTCATCTAAACGATTTTTTTTGTTTGTGACCAATAAGGTACTTAAGTATTTTCACGAACCAAATCTCGAATAGATTACTTGGATGATTTCTATAGCAAGTACTATATATACTGCGATATTACGATAGTATGGTAACATCCCTGGTTTCAATATATCTTATAGAGTCCACCACGATCACAAATATTTTTGCTCCAAATAACCCCTCGCTATGAAGAAGATATTTTTCTGGATTGTTACACTGCATATTATTAATTCATTCATATCGAGTGGGTTACATGTTCAATCGACCCTGTACAGGATGTCAGAGTTATTCGGAACCGCCTCACGGCCTCTGACTTAACGACCACCGAATTACATTAATGAAATGATATATAAAACACGCCTTTATAGCTAAAGCGTGTAGTAACAGAAGCATTAAGTCCCTTAAATATTTAACACAGACTTTTCTTAAGAAGTTTTTAAACACTGCGTTAAGTCTTAAAGAACAATTAGGATTAGCTAACATTTTTTCTTAATTTTCGGTAGGATTTGTTTCACTGCCCGGCTGGTTTCTCCAAGTACGCAAAAAAAATAAAAATAGAATTTGATGCTGTGCTCTATACTACTGTTCCTGTTACACCTAAAAATGTAAATTTAAGTAATAACGAGTATATTGTAAATCCCTTGTTTATCCCATCTATTTACTCGTATTGCAAATTTGATTTTCCTTATTATTATTTGTCAAATTAATTAGTTGTTACGTACATATTGGCTCTATCATTTCTCATGACACTGCAAATTGTGTAAGTAAACGGAGTGAAAATTATTATTTACTGTCATAGCGTGTACGTAAACATGTATTTCATGATCGGAAATAGAACACATGCTATAATTCAATATCATCATTGAACTTGTTATAAAAATAATTAAGAGATTTATTATTCGGTAATTATTTAAAAAAAAATATGCACACTGTTTTAAAATTTGAATATTTTTAATAAAGACTGTTTAATCATAGTCAAAAATTATAAATTATATCCTAAACTATCATTTATGGAATCATCGGTTTATCTACCGACCCAAGATATAATAAGGGGTAATATTATTAAACATTTCAATTTAAATATTTTATTATTTTAAACTTTTTTGGTTAAAAAAGTTGGTATTAAAAAAGTTTAATTTAATGAATAACAATCGCGAAAACATAAGAAATCATTAAATATTTTATTTTTGTACAAAAACATACAGTAAATACTTTAAATCAGATCTTAAAAATAAAATAAAAATTTCTCAACATACGAATACTGTTGTAGATTACTGTATACATGTAGTATTTTTTGGCAAATGTTTTCACAAGATTGCAAGAACAAACCATTTTTACAAAATTTCACAATAATTTTACAATATTATTATCATTAAACACACTAGGTCTCTCTGGATAAGTCCGTGGATTAATCCGCAGATTTTTATACTGGTTCTGATTTAAATACCAAAAAGGTCGTGAGTCCACTGGCAGATTATCAAGCCTTTGGGCATAGTTGACATCTCCTTTCAACTGTGGTGGTACTAATGATTCTGCTTGCCTGTACCTTCTAACGATTTGAGGATATCCTATTGGTTTTGTGCCTGCGTAGAAAGGCCTTTGACAATAGCATGATGTGACCGCTAAGAGTAGGACGAGAATTGAAGCTGGTGACATTTTTTGTTCTGCAATATTTTATGACATATATTGTAGCTTTCTGCTTTAGCGGATCGATGATGTATTCAAATGTTCTTTAAGCGAGGTCTTGCTCATGCGAACCAGCACGTTCAAGGACCCATACGAAGCCACCGACAATGCGCTACCTGCAGCGCAGTTTTGGTTCAGAATTTTAATAACTGCCAGAGTCGACTCGCTAAGGAAAAGAAGAAACAAGTTCATATACTACTTTTACTATTCCATAACAAATTTAATTCGCGACGCACTTAAAACAATAAACTTACTGACTCTACATTAAAGAGAATGACTCTATTAAAATATTACGATAAAAATGTTACTTAAGGATTATTCATATCAAATTGATTAGACATATTACAAGGCTTTTCAAATGTTTACAAACAGTAAGGCATTAACCACCTTTTTTATATTGTTCTATAAAGTGCAATAAAGGTAAAGTAAATGAATTATCCTTATTAAAATAATTTATTTTTGAATTTGGCCTGTTTTCACACGAGACTTGTACTTTTAGCAAAATTAACCATAGTGTAGAGTGACTATTTCTGTTCGGAACCATGTAATTTTTTATTATTTTCATCGGAAATATGTTGGCAATACAATAACTCAATAAAAAATATATTACCTGAATTCTTAGTCCAGCCGCTTTAAGTACGAGTACGCACTCCAGTAACTGAATCCACAATGAGTGTCACCAATTTTTCTTATTATTTATATAACAAATTTTAGTTTGCGCCCTCACGATTTACGCTTGCTCATCGGTTTATCGTGTGTCATAGAGTTAACAAAACTCAGATCCGTATTTATTTTATTCATTATGATTATGGTGTCTGCCCGAGTGAACTATTCATTCTTCCTTGACTTCCTTTGGCTGTTTTAGGTACTTATAAAATGAAGTAATTCGTTCATACATTTCTCATCATCATCCTAGCGTCTTCCCGGTTGCATGCTCAGCTGTTAACTTCAGAGCCCAGGGTTCGCTTTATTCATAGAATCATAAATTTCTAAGTTCGTTTAAACACTTCAAAGTTATGACGATAACGACGAAGATCTACGTCTACTGCCTAAACAAAATCGGCGCTTGTATACAAATAGGTATTCATTTTGTACGTACATCTCTTCCGAACTGAGTTATAATTATACAAAATAAAACAGTTTATAAGTTACATTTTTAGTTCCTCTCGTTTTATAGGAAGACTTGAAAATATCCCTATAAGAGGTCCAACTTTTGTTGTGTCCTATTTTTACTTTATAGAAGAAGAAGTCTGTTTATGTTATTACGTTTACCTTCAATGAAGTTTTAACATACGAGTACATACTTAATAAATAATGCAACACAACGCTTTCGCGTGCAAAATCATAACTATCACACCTGCGTACATAAGCTTCGGTAATCGCTTCTCATCAAGGAGGCCGCATGCTTCTTTGCGCACTAAATCGTATAAAAAATATATAGCGATAAGTCCATAAAGTAATAATTGTTAAACATGTGCTTTTTTATGTTACTGGCACAATAACAATAAATCTATTTATCTATATAAATTATCGGCGAAGAAGTCATATCTAAACATTTTCCAACTCTATATCACCCTCACGAATTGCACTTTAGATTGGAGAAGCTTGCACGCACCACCACCGCACCATTAATATGCATTGTGCATTGACTCATACAGGATTTCGATATCCTTTGTCAAACAATCTCGTCTTTACATCCTATAAGGAAATACCTTATGAGGATAAGCATTTTCGGAACTGTGTTTGAGGAAGTTTAAGGTCACAGGTGCGTAATTTTTAATTGTATTGTAAATATCTTACTGATCCTGCATCTCTAAAGTTGAGTCTTTCAATTGATAGTCTGGATGAATATGAGGCTCTTCAGTCTCATGTCCCACCTCTTCCTGAAAGGTTTAAATTTTGGAGGAGGATGGCGATAAAGCAGTAAAGTGAATAAAAAGTAAGAAGATGTTCATATTTGCGTGTATTTAGATCAGTACATGCCAACGGCTTTTTTCAGCAGGCATTAAATATTTCAGCTTGTTTTGATACTAACACACTTTCAATGCTTGCACCAAAGTCATCACTCTGTTCACACATGCTCGCCTATTAAAGATATTTGTATCATCTACCTTTTCGTGAAGTCTATCATTATTATACTTACAAAACTATTTTGCACAACAAGTTACATTATTTTACACGAAATCTGTGGGCCAATGTTTATGCGTTTGCTGTATGGTCTTGAATACACCGATATCCTACTTGAAGTTCTAGAATGATTAGAAGGATGAAAGTCAGAAACATCAAATTGTTAAAGATCACTTAAAATTAATATAGCTCTGATTGGATTAAAATCGAATTCAGACAAAATAATACCCAAGGCAATTTTAGCGAAAATGGCTTTGACTTAGGTTTAATATCAATTGCACGACAATCTAACTTTCCCTTCTTCGGGATTATTATGTTTATTGAGATAGGATATTAAGTTTTACCTAAAAAGATTTTTTTCGGCTTGAGTGTTAAAAGGATATTTTTTTATTTATTTATTTAATAATAAAAACAAACATCTTATATATACGTTACAGTACACTACAAACTTAAATTAAGTTTTTCCCGGCACTGATTATTCATCTGATTCTATTTGGAAGATTACAACAACACATATACATATAAAGACTAACCAAATTAACGCTTAGATGATTGAATAAGTACATCGATGAATTGTATCGCCAACACTCGACTCGCCACCATGCGCTTCTTCGGAACCGGTTAGTAAGTAGTTAGTTGACAATAGGTGACCAAGCAGATGCGTTTCAATACAGGATGTGTCATTCTAACATTTAATCTGGGTAAGTAAATTAAATACATATAAATAAAGGTAAAGTAATAAAATACATATAAATAAAGGTATAGTAATGAACTTATTTGTAATTTGGGTAATGCGATAAAACCATTTTATTTTGATTGAAAAAATACTTAATCCCAATATCTTATTTATTTGTAACTAACTTTTCCCCGCAGCTCCGCCTGCGTCAAAAAGTAGCCTATGTTTGACCCCGGGTCTTCAACTATATTCATACAAAATTTCATCAAAATCCGTCCGTGAAAGCGTAATAGACAGACAGACAGATATACAAACTTTCGCATTTATAATATTAGTATGGATATGGATATTAGTATGGATATTTACACAAAAGATCGAAACATGCTATACAGTAGGGTAAAGTCTCCTACTATGCACCTATTTTCAATACCGTGTCTTTTTTCTTTGGAGTAAATTTACTTAATCTCTTTGTCTTTTACTTAAACACATTTAGATTACTAGACTTAAAATGTATACTCCTACTCCTTAAATTTTAAGTATATTCAAACGAAAAGCAAGTAGCTTATAGATCGACATTGAGTGGCAGTGTATAGGTGCCCTTTATTTTAGGAATATCTTTCCTAGTCTACATGCTAATATATTCTTTAAATATTACTGTTTTATACTATTTCTACATTCTTCCTTTTTATGTGTTATAGAAAAGAACGGTACATTCAAAAAAAATTAACAAAGGAATACCTTGTTACATTTTTTACCAAAGTCATTGCTAAGGAATACCTTAGCAATGACTTCGGTGACCAATGGAAAAATTCGAATATCAGGAGCCCTCATCAAACTTTCTTTTTGTTTGTGATGTTCCTCGTATTTTTCTTATTAAACTTTCCTAATGAGATAAAGACCGTTGCGATCAAGACGAAACATGTCTTGTTCAACTTACGTATAAAATTTAAAACAGACTAGAATATAAAAATAATGAGTAAAAATGAAAATGTGATTGTTTACTTGTTTATTAGTTTGTTTCCTGTAGGTATTGCATCAACCTTCCTTAAATTTTGTAAAAAGTACTAAAAAGAGAGTCACATATACCTACATTAGAATTTCATCCCGGAAAATACATACACAAACTTTTTTTTAAGAAAATTATGATTTTTATAATATAATATACCAGATAAATGCAACCAGGAGAACGCTCAGATGATGAGGTTAATAAAAGCCTTTTTCAACAAAGAAGGGACTGCAATATGAAATTTAATTAAATTCAGATTTCACGTCTATAAATACGAAAATGATATAATTTTATTAAATATGCTTTAAAATAAAATTATTTGTCGAATGAACTTATAAGACATATTTAACTTTTTGAGATTCAAGCATCAAAAGATTTGAATATTACTTTCTTTGCTTTCATGGCTTTTTTTTGTTTATTGGCGTAAGCAGTCACATTCAATATGTGTTCATGATATAAGCAGACTATTTTCGTATCACGACGACCTTATTCATCTTGATTTAACTGTTTCATTCATAACATTGTCCAAAAATCGAGTCCTCTCTAATATTAAAAAACGAAATAAAAATATATTCAAAGAAACAATTTGTCGCATCTATCTCTCTCAATTTCTCCGAAATATGCCATCAAATTATGTACACTAGACACGCCACAAGGGTGGTTAGGACATCGATTTGCGAGATGAGAAATCGATTGGGCGTAATTGTATCGATGCTTGGGAATTCCCCTCAAACCCGCCAAGAAAGTGAAATGATGAGCGTCAAATATGTTTTTATTTATTGCCTCTGAGAATATTTATTTTCTGAATTTATATATAAACGTTTTTGTACATAATACAGTTGTATAGCACAATAGGTGAACTTAATGCTAAAAGTATTATTTAACAGTCATCCTTTGGGTTAAACAGAGATCGTCATGTGGGTATTAACAATGTATAGTTGTTATAAAGTAAACACAGTATAGACATGGTTTTAAACTTTGTTAAACAGTAGCCTAGCCTAAGAGTACTTTAGGTTACAGAAAAACGTAATTTTAAGATTTCTTTTTTTTAGACACGTGTTAAACTGATGTTTAACTTTAAGTAGTAAGACGGTGCTTGTAATATATTTTTTATTAAAAACGAACACACACTATTGAAGACATAATTTCCTTACAACATTATTGAAAGGCGGGCATACTCTATCTAGGAACTTCTTTCAGTCAAGTCAGCTGAATAAATAATTAAGGATTTTTTAGAATTTCCTTTTGTTTATTTCTGCTTAGCAAAGGCCTTCTCTTTGTCTTTCTACGCATCTCGGCCAAAGCAGTTTAATTAAGAAAATATACATAAAAAAACTATAACTGAAAACTTAATTTCCGTTGATACAATCACATTCAACAAGAAGTTATGTACTCTTCTTTTGCTAATGTAAATTCTCAAAAACATTTTCCACACGACTCCACCGAGATAGAAAATAATATTGGGAGAAACTCGCTTGGTTTTCCTGAATAGGTATTTACTGGCATTCTCACGCACAAAATTTATTACATGTAAAACATTCAATAAAATTCGGATATTTATATGAAAATTTAACAAGATTTCTTTTTAATTAAAAAATGAACGGAGCGTTTTAGAAACATCCTTAGAAACTTTAGAACCAAGAAACCACTTTAGAAACTAGAATATGCTTTAATCACACTTAATGCTAGTTTACAATGCGTCGTAACTCCGTAACAAGGAATACGATCCGAGTACAGTGACCAGCACTAGGATTATTCAGGCTGCCTACAGGGAACTAACGCAGTCTAAAGAGATATCTGGTAACAACAACTGGGATCAAAAAATTAAAACGCCTTCCAAATCACGATCTTATTCATTAATATCGAGTGACATCATCATTCTAGCGTGTATTCCTAGTTGCGTCGTCTGCTTACGCTTCGGAGCCTAGGGTACGCTGTAAGTCATGGTCCTAGATTTGGCGAAACTATTTATTACAATGGAGCGACTGCCGTCTGAACTCCTTAACCCTTTAATAAGGGAAACCAGACCAACAGGAACATGACCCGAGGTGTGTTAGTGGTCAGAATTTTTCAGGCTGCCCTAAGGTATCTGACACAGCCTCACGACTGCTATCTATCGATAACAACCAGGATCAACGGCTCAACGTGCCTTCCGAAGCACGGAGGGGCTCGAGATAGAAAATGCTACTAAATGGCGACCAATCCTATAATGGTCGCGTCTCGCCGTCGCTTGACACGCGTATTCACTACGCACATTCATTAATATCGTATGAATGAATAAAATCTAGCGTGTTACAGACACACATACACAGATAGGGGTACAGAGTTTTTAGAATCCGTACGTATTTCCTTTCACGTCCACCAAATAGTAGCCGGGAGCCCGGGACCAACGCCTAAAAGTCCTTTCCTTTACCACTGGAAAACGGCCCTCCGTGTTCCAATAGTTATGAAATTATTTTTATTCAAAGTGGTTGAGACATGACCTTATTAAGTATTCATCCAAGTATTCATCTCAAAAGTAAAAACACTTTTTTTGCACCACACAAAATATTTGATCAAACACGTATTCCTACTTGTCTGCCAAGCTTACAGCATAGTAATTTCAAGTAAAATTACTTAAGCCGCAACCATAGCGCAACTAATTAAATTATTTCACGCATTCTATAACATCTGAATTATGACGGCTCATACAGTCTACCGTTTAGAAACTCGTGTCGGCAGCAATGTGAGTCAAATTATGCGAGAACATTATGCAGCGACGTATTTAAGCAAATGATGGAGAGCAGTATGCAACACGAACACAAACTATAATAATAATAATGCGAAACCGGAGCCGCACCTCTCGGTACCCTTACCAGCTCATTCCAATGTTGCCCTTCTGTTGCCAAACGCGGCGAGTATTTGGTGAGCCCATTCACTAAGTGGCGAGTCACCGCCTGCCACTAATAGTCAGTAATTATGGCAGGTGCCCGAATTTCTATGACAATAAGAATATAATACAAATACTCTTTATTGCACCAAAACAAAAATAACAATAACTCAGATTTAAACCACCCAAACTTCATCACCATAGCCCATTTATTATTTTCACTCATTAGAAATAGTTCCTCCTCCTGCCGAGACCTGTTCATGGAAATGTCAACTATTGATATAGCCGAGCACGGGTTTTGGCAGGAGCGCCACATAACACCAACTTCTTCAAAGGGCCTCTACGCGTTGGATCAATATTCCCTCGCAAGCCTCTCAAACGACCGGGGCAACTCGTGAATCTCTAGCGGATATCCCGGAGATACATCACAATACAAACTTTTTATTGCACCAAGAATACAAGAAAACTACTACTCTTATACTTGTAAAGCAAGCAGAAGATAACTTGTTTGCAAGTAGAGTCTGGGAAAAATTTTGTCAGTTTTTATTTACTTGTGTTGTAAACAGAATGATTTTGAAACTGCTGGCTATTTTTTACAGTGAACATGAAAGTAAACCACTAAAACTAAAAATAAAAAAATCCGAGAAATTTTTTTCGAGCTCCCATGCAAAATCCAGTTTGCTGATCACTAGATTTGTATGAAAGGTCGAAAAAGACTAAAGAGAGAAAATGTTTTTTCCTCTTTCGTTACGAGCAATTTACACACCAAACCTTAGAAATTGCTGGACCTTGTATTTTAGTCATGGAAATGGGTGCCTGCTGATCTTCACAAAAACATTAGAACATTAATTTATATGAACCAAATTGAGATTTAACTGATTTAGTTAAATTGTTATGGAGAAACTTGATGCGTCCGGTTGCATATAAATGCTATGTTCAATTTCATTGTTCGGAATATTGTGCTTTCAAATTATTATTTTTTTTCTTATAATGAAAAAGGATGATTTCAATCCATACTTATATTATCAATGCCAAAGTCTGTCTGTCTGTCGGTTACTCTTTCACGGCCAAACCGCTGAACGGATTTTGATGAAATTTGGTATGAATATAGTTGAAGACCCGGGATCAAACATAGGCTACTTTTAGACGCAGGTGGAGCTGCGGGAAAAGCTAGTATTTACTATGTCAATAAAATATTTTGATTAGAAAAGTTTATAAATTATTCCAATCTTTGAGTTTCCTGAAATTACATCGAATAAGGCAGTAGGTAGAAGAAATGTAAACAGCTTTATAAATCTATAATAAAGCTAAAGAGTTTGTTTGTTTGAAGGCGGTAATTTCAGGTACCACTGGTCCGATTTGAAAAATTATTTCAGTGTTAAAAAAGATTTCTATAAATTTTCTTAGTTCCGTTTTGCAAAATGCCGATTTAGCACAGCCTCTACATTACCCGGCTGCAAAAGGAGCGTAGTCTGGAACTCACAAATTGTGTTCGCTTACCGAATTTGGGAAATAATCTGCACCCTTTATACTTTTTTGTATTAGAACTTTCAATAAGAAATGCATGAATTTATAAAAATAAGTTAAAAAAGTAAATTTGGTTCGTCAAGTCGTTACGTCTAAATTTCTAAATGAAGAAATTTATTTTTTATATTTATGGAAAAAAATAATAATTTGTGTATCAAAAATTAAAATAATTTCTTAGTAAAAAATAAATCTTGTAGTTATTTTCAGTCAAGTTGTCAGAGAATCAGCAATTTTAGGGTACCTAGTATTTGCATCGATATGGTTCCACATAATACGAGTATGTAAAGCGTATAAGCGACCCTTCTCGTCCCCAAATTCCTATTCCCGACCTACCTTTTTCCTTATCTCTAGATTGCAGTCAATACCATAGGAATTTTAGGATGTGAAATACTACTACAAAACACCTTTCGTTAAACCAAAATGTGAATAAATAATACTCAGTAAGTGTATGCATTGATTAGAACATACATCATCATTATTATCAGACAATCTGGTGATTCAAGCCTGCAATGTCTTCACAAAACTGGAAACAACTAAACAAAGTATGCTTTCGTCGGGTACAGAATCCAAGACCTCCGGATCTGAGGCAAACGCCTTAGGCACAGGACCACAGAGGCAGCTTAGATTTAGCGTAAGTTTAATGAAAAAAAGTGTTAATTTTTGGGGAAACAGTTCTAGTTTGGGCGCGATCAATTTCGTATTTCATGAGTCACACGATTTGTGCTGAAGAAATTAGATTTTTCTTATTTTATTGCATAGACATTGTAAAACGTCTACGCGTTTAAAAAATAAAAGTTTTGTACAAATTACGTCACAGAAGGCCTGTTTATTTAAGTATCAAGTCTTGAAATAAAGATCTAAAACACCTACTATAATTTTTACAAAGCTTACACAAAATAAATAAAAATGGCTTTGTAAGGACATACACAAATAAATTATAGACAGATCTTTGCTATTTGATCTGTTACATCAGAGATTGTTTACACAGGGACTTGCATCCCATGCAAACATTTAAGCTTATTGTAAGTTATGAATATAACTTTACACCGAGGGTGAAAACACTGGTTTCTAGTCAAAAAACCAGTTTTAATTCGTTTTTGGTGAGAATGCTTCTCATCTTCTGGTTTCTTCTTCACGATTGAGGATTTCTGGCCATAGGGAGTCGTGTTCAGGTAGTTTCGAGGACAGCTGCCTGCTGAAACTCTGCGCCATTCGTTGCCGATGTTATAACGAGTCTATAAGTAAGTAAAACTCTTTATTGCACCTAAGAAAATACAAAACAAATATATACTTCATAATTAAGTACTAAGCGAGAAAAGAACTAAATATATTTTAGTTAAACTAGGCTTAACGAACGTACGTTATTTTTTATGAATATTGGGGTTTGTTTATTATTATTTAAATATGTAGTTAGACTATAAGGTTATATCTACTAGGTATACTAAAATCCAAAAAAAGTGTTGCTTAAAATTAATACAACTTCTTTCCCTACAAAACAAGTAATATTGCTATCTACGCTTTTAAAGGGTTCTGCAACTACGTATATCACTGGTACTGGAATTCAATAGCGGTTCAATAAAAAAAAACCTGATACCATTTCCTGAAAGTTTTCTGGGGGATTTGCACTAGAGCACATGAAAATGATTAAACTTTCTACCATAAGTGAATTTAGTAGTCACAGAGGTAGAACATAAGGTATCATAAGTTTATGGTTTCAAGAATCACATGAGAGATAAAGCAAAAAATAGCATACCCTGGGGGGCGATTACTAAAAGGAAACGACAAAGGTGAGGGCATTTTTTTGAGTATGTACAATCGGTAAGTAGGTAAAATAGTTCGACTCGCCTATTATATCGAATGAAAACGGGCACTGAAACAAACAGCTGAGAACGATTCCTGGAAAATGCCCTAAGAAAAGAAAAAGGGGGAGAAGTATGTAAGTATTATTTTCAACTTCGTTCAAAGACCTCATTCTAATGTTAGACTCATTTTTGTAAATAGCATAGAGGTTTGCGTAAATGCTCAAATCGTTCAAGGGCTTTCAACTTTTTTGCTCAACTTGACAAAGCTAAAACAAACTCCGAACTTCGATACCAGTCAAAGAAAAACTTTGCTATCGAGGTTGCGAAACCATATTAAGATGTAAGAAGTTTCAAGTAACAAGTTTTAGCAAATTTCGCCAGTTTCATTTAACCTTTGATAAGGTCGTGCGTAACTTTCGACAGTGCGTTTACCTACGAACTTATACGATGCTTATAAGTGTATCTCTTGCTTTGACTGAGCGATAGCCAAGTCTCCATATCAAGACTGGGCAATTTAGCTTTTTTATGGAAAAATGCTAGAGATCGCATTTCTAAATCTAGATCCTTAAGAAATTTGGCACACTTGTTAATCGATTTATTTAAATTATTTTGAAAAGAGCTTAATTGATTGGAATGACATTAAAAGCAAAAGGGAGAAAGTTTAGTGTAGCATTATTTAACAGATTTCAATTTTATTTGATAAAAAAACATTGAAGGTAGTTCATACAAGTGCTGTGATAAAAAAAGAAAGGGGGAAAGTTTGTTTGTAGCATAAATTTTATATATTTTAGAGGATGTTTAAAAAGTCTACTGTTCACAGAACTACTATTAATATAAAATTAAACTATTTTAATACGGTTCATTTTTATTTTATTTTAATTTTTAATTGTATCTTGTACTGCTCAGCAACACTTTGCATGTCCATAATACGAGTAAGATACTGATTATCTGTCACACCTGTGAAGGTTGTGTCCGATGCAGAAATATACAACAAAAATACAAAAAAGTACATTGAATGTGCAATGAAAGTGTAACAACTAATTGGCTCAAAAGTATTCTCATTTAAGTGGGATTCAAAAATTATCTGATGTCCTAGAACCTAGAATAAACCCGCATCAATTGCAGTGCGCAACTCCCAACCATACTCGCACCTGTCTTTCCCAACTAAGATACTTATATATTAAAATCTGCCACCGAGTAACCTGACAAAACTCCCAAATTTTGTTTTGTAAAAAAAGGAACTTTTGAACACTTTCGCGCGAGCATCGACTATTCGCTTGTCTGTTTGCTGTGGCGCATATTTCCCCCATATAAATATTTTGACGTATAGAAACCTTCTGTATTATATTTTGACTTCTATGTTATGTTATGTATAATGGCACTGACGTCAATATACGTTAACGTTTATTCACGTTATGCTACGATTAATTTATTGTACATGCTGTAACATAGCAAGAACGTTTATTCACGTCAACGTTTATGCACGACCTGTCATAAGTTATCGTCTACTATAATGTAAGAACGTCCAGATATACGTCAACGTCAATAGACGTTGTAAATATAAAAAAACAGGAGACACAGTGTAAGTTGTTAACACCGACGTTGTGTGTCCGTGTGGGGATACTTTGAATATGTGCGTAGCGCTCACTTGGTCGTGTAAAATTTTCTGTATTGTGTGGCGCTAGAGCTTTAAGATTGGGATAATGACCTAATACAAACATCGGTCACTTTACGATTAAAACTTTGACGAAATGTATACTCACTATTTAGTAAAGAAGCGGCAAATTAAGGATTAGGTCACTTTATTTCGGACAAATTAACGCCCAACCAAAACCTCTGTCAACGCAACACTGAATCGGTTACTATTGTTGCTGGGGAAGGGTCAAAACGCGGTGGAATGAAAGAGACGCAACATGCACGTTTTTCCTGTTCTAACGCGAATTGGTCAGTTTTTGATTAACCAGACGATAGATCTTGTTGTGCTGAGTCTTTTTATGTATTTAACTCAATTCAGCAATATTTCGAATTCGGTCACTTTCGTTCCCAGGTTGCGATATGTTATGGCGGATTGACGTCACTATAGCCAACTAACGTGCTTGTACGTCCTGCTAGAAAAGTCAGGAAAAGTTCAACGTGCTTATACGTTGTTCTACATTGTATCGACTGTCTTTGGTAAATGTAGATTTTGATGCATATGATATGTATTGATTAATAGTTACCATAGTAAACAATAGAATACAAAAAACCTTACGAAAATATCAACAAAAAAAAAACAGTGAGGCATGTAGTAAATCGTCGACAGCCAACAATACATTGCTTGCATTCGTTATTCAAAGCATATTTTCATAGATATTAAATTTAAATCACCTACTTTGTGGTTACATAGCACATTCATCACGTTTTAATCAAAGTGGATCTAAGTAGCCGGTAAGGAAATGCATTTTTAATTAGCTTTTGTTGTGAGCTATGAAGATATTTCACTAGACCAGCTGAATTCTTTGCCTTTTTCAGACAAAAGGAGTTCTGAAGAATGGAGGTTTTAAAATTTCTCGAATATTTGAATTATTTCACTTAAATCACGTATGTATAAGGATGTATAATATTATTATATGTTTATGCCCGTGCTCTTGATGTAGGACAGTTTAGCTTTTGCATGTGTGTCATATAACGTTTATTTGTGTGGTTTTGATGCTCTTTTCTTCCCTGTATATAATAGATCATCTAAGAATAGAGTACCTCATTTTTAAACAGTTATGGCGATATGTTTGAGGATCAGTGGCGTAGGTTTGTGTAAAGTGGCCAAAATAGTATCTTGAAGAACAGAATATTATACCAATCCCTTTTTCTTTTTAGAGAAACAAAAGGCTGCTTCTTGCAGTAATTTACAGATTTTAATTGTAATTAATCAACTTGAAAATAAATTTCTTATGCCCCTTTAATAATATTTTTGCAGTTATGTAATTATGAGAGAACATTAAATTATTTTGAATTTAATTACAATGTTTCTGTACTTGAAAGCTCATTGGAGTGAGAGAGTGCGTACTTATTGGGATATATAAAGTTAATTAATGTTTTCCGAGAAAAGTCGCTCTCTCTAGGGGACGTTTGACTGAGAATTCGATATTTTTAGAAAAAAAATCGTTTGCTTACGAATTAAGTCCGCTGTTATTTTTTCTCTAAAATCAAATCGCTCGGGCTCATTTTTTTCGAGAATTAGCCCCCATATCCTGGATTTATACAGTCTATTAATTACGTTATTCTGTGACCAACCTTTCTATCATCTTGAACAATGAACCCCATAATTTTAGTAAAACAATAATCAACATCTACAGATCAAATAATCGCAAAAAAATTCCAGCTAATGTTCATCCGTAGATGTAACTTGTTCATTTGCTAAACATGTGTAGGTACATTTTGATGTGATAAACCAACAACTTGCTATGTATTTCAGAAAAAAATCGCGAATTAGCTAGCTAACTGCCAAGCCAGGCCTAAAAATCATAAAATTTATCTTTTCAATATGAAAAATAACAAGAGAATATGTATTACAATATTCCGCTACTTTCAAACATTCACATTGTGCTCAATTGCCGAGTTTCGTATAAGAAAAACAATAAATGTCACCATCTGGAAAGATTTACGTGGTAATGACGTAAGGTAGGCAAATTTATGTAAGCACACGGGATGTTAAGACATGTTTGAAAGTAGTAATGAAAGTAGAAAATTTGAAGACTTTTGTACACTCGCTGAATACAATGAAAAAAATAAATTTGTGATTTTAATTAATCAGTAAGAAGTACCTAAGTCAATAAAATTTATAAAAAAACACCGGTTATTCCGTCTTCTGCGCTAATTAGTTTTTAGGTGGTTATTTTTTTTTTTATATAGAAATGGGCAGAACTCTGTTTTTAATACCTAATGTAAATCAACTTAAAATGCATTGGATTAAACTATCGTCTATGATCCGAAATATATATTCTTTATTTTTTACAAATTACATATTTACTCTTGCGTATCAAAAACTATGTTTAATAGTACTTGGTAGGCAGTATACAAGTACTTATGTGTGTCAAAGGTAACATGTTATTATTTTCTTCGTTCATTCCAGTGTTATGCTCATACTCTTAAAAATCCTTAGATAAATGTTCTTTAAAGCGAATAAAAATATTATATTTCATGCGGTCCAATTTGAAAGCCAGATACAAGCTAGGACGCAAAAAGGTGTAGCTTTCTAAGCTCTATTTTATTCGATCCTAATTCCAATAAAATCGTTGCATTTTGGGTCAAATACGTTTTTTTACAAGGCCTAAAGGTAAGGTTAAAAAGAGGTTATTAGTACCTCTTTTTATGTGATCTTTGGTATAAGATTATAATATATTTTCATAATAACTTAAAATTTATAAATCAAAGAATAATCTCATGCTTTTATATCATATATAGCCTTCTTAGAATATTTTATAATGATACGAGTGTTTGCAATTAGTTAGGCCTTATTTATATCACTTATCTTAGTAGTAATTATACGAATAAAAATAATTAAATTTGATGTAAGTAGTTAATAATCTGGAGAGATGTATAGACATCATTTATACGACTTCTCAACTTTTCTCTAACCTGAGAGATATTAAATATCATCAATACAAACAAAGTCAAAGTGTACAAGCCAGTTTTATTATGTGTAAAGTACAAAGTAATTCCCTAAGTAAAAAATACGAAGTCCTAATTTTTGTACGTATCTACTATCTCCGTATTTGTGTGGCCTAACTAGGGACTAAAAGACGTTCTTACGCCAGCCAGACTCAAAGCGACATGCATGGCATGGCGTGGCGGCTCGGTTTGTCTCCACTGGTGACAGTTGTGACCACTAATTTTAAAGTTATAGCTCACTTTAGTCTATTAAAATAAACGATATTAAAAACGATAAACTTAAATTAAAGAATCCTAAGACCTTGGCGCAAAAGTAACCCATCCAATCCCATTTAAGCCACGCTGCTTTGCGTCCAACATTGCCTATCCCGAATTGGACAGAAGTGTCCTGTTTCTTGTTGTATTTCATCGGGTCAGTGAAAATGTAAAGAATTTATAAAAATAATTACTAAGGCAATTATTAAGAACTAATAATATTTTCACGTTGTTTTTGTTCTTTGTCTTTTGTTGTTGAGTTAGTATACCATAAATCAAGTCATAGTTTGGGTCTCGCTCAATATGTATAATCAATTCATAAGCGCATGTTATAATTTGAGACAATATATTCAAAACAAAGTTGTTCATTATCATTTTTCTTTTACACGAACAAAATCAAAAGACACAAGAGGAACACACCTCAATAACCAGCTAATATTGCTACGGATAACTCTAGCATATCAGATTAGGTAAAATTGAAAATAATGGTCCAACAATGAAAAAAAGGTACTAAAAGGCACAATTTAACCTTTACTTTTATTACAGGAACCATTTTGGACCTTATTGTGTGTTTGGATAATGAGCTGAGATAGCTTTTAAATGATTGATGTTGTTAGTTCCCGTTTTACACAACATATTTATACAACTTTTAAGATATTTTTTAATGTAAATACCTGTATACTTAATCTCTTCCAATTAGTTATTAAATAATACATGCACTTTTGAGGCTGATTTATTTTTATCTTACAACTGCAACTGCATTCCTATCTTATCTTATCCTATCTTGCATAAGGGATCCTATACCAAGGAAGCACGTCGAACCTCTGGGTTCTTTTGTACTTACCCCATGCCTTACTCACCCACAGCAGGGTTTCAGAAGAAGGACTGCATGAGCTTCAGAAAATCACCTGGCGCGAAGTGCCTGTAGTCCTCTAGTTCCGGATACGCTGTTCCGAAAAGGTCCATTCGCTAGCTAGCCAATGAGTCACAATGACACAAAATGTGGCCTATGGACTCCTCTGCTTCAGCACATGCCCTACACTCAGGGCTTTCGACAAGTTTCAGTTCAAAAAGACGACTGTGGTTGGTTGTGGAAGATAACTGCATTCCTAAGCCTTGCTATTAAGTAATGTATGTTTCTTTTTCTGTGAACATCGTGTATTTATGTTACAGTTTTATAAACAAAATCATATCTAAACTTAAAAGTTGCAAGAGAGTTTTGTTTCCAAAAAAACACGTTAATAATTAAATATAATGCCGTTTTCCGTTTCGCTTAAACGCATTTAGAACGACCATCAAAGATTAAGTGTATACTTTAACTCAAATAAGCAAAGGATTGAGTTAACTTCAAATATAAATACTTGTATCCTCGTCACGACCCTATGAAAACTTAACGACTGCGTCCCCCAGGGTAAGCACTGGCTGGATAATCTAAGAAGATCCTTAGGGATGTTTATTCAAACTCAGCGCTGAACTCCGCTTAAATATGCCTCTTTGCGTACTTATTTGTATAAAAATAGTATCGTTTATTAAATAGTTACATACTTTGTTTAGCTGTTTACAGTTTGGTTAGGAGATTGCAGGCTTGATCTGTTTGACTGATAATGATGATTATCAGTGAAACAGATAAGCCGTGGTTGTTATTTTCATTGGTGGTCATTTTCATTAGTGTTTTAATTAACACTTTTTTTACTCAACTTTAATTAACACTTTTTCGGAAGCGAACCCGCGACCTCTGGGTCAAAGGCCTTAACCACTGGACCACAGAGGCAGTCAAAAAAATAATTATTATTTTATAATCATTATTTAATCAAGGCTTCAATTTGCGTTTCCGATTTTGAGTTACAATACCTATTATTGTTACATTAATTTACCTAGCTAAGTACTAAATTTGCCAATAAATTAGAAATATGTGAAAGATAGGA
Source organism: Euzophera pinguis (assembly GCA_947363495.1). Lineage (NCBI taxonomy): Eukaryota > Metazoa > Arthropoda > Insecta > Lepidoptera > Pyralidae > Euzophera > Euzophera pinguis. The sequence continues at coordinate 5,390,383 of OX376169.1, forward strand.
TTAACAAGCAAGTTGCATATTACCAACCAATCCATTAATATGTACCTATTCATAAAGCCTATTAATAGTCTCAGTACTGGAGGTGATTACAGGTGAATTTATTAAAAATTACTAAAATAAATAGATCAGAAGCCTGTTGAACTTGAAAGCTTCATTACAATATTTTTCAAGTTAATTGAAAATGATTCTCTATTTAAAACAAATTTATTTCAATTCTTCCGGGCATCGCAAATATTTGGGATAATCTTAAAATTAGAGATAGAGAGACATTATGACTTTCGACTAAAAGAACCAAAAGTTACCATACAAAGAAAAACAAAGTTAACATACACGCTAACGACCATTTTTTTAAATTAGCAATACCGAAATATTTTTACAGTAAACGTACGTACGTATTATTAATTATTATTATATAACGTAACTACATTAAATTAAAGCAGACTACTACCATGGGGTCCCATTGCCTAATAAAAAGAATAAGTTCCGCTATTTGTAGTATGATGGCGCTTCAAAAAGAAAAATATTTAATTTTTGTCAAAAAAAAAAGAAGTGACTTTTTAAAACACTATTTTTTACGTACCTACTTAGTTGTGCTGTATTTCAAAAGTTATAAATCTTAATTTGTAACTACATATATTTTCGATAGATGGCGTAACAATGACTGTGTATTGACAGTAACCAGGAGTAAGTAACCAGGAAAGTTGGCGTGTATAGCATATATTCTGTAATCTGTGCTACTACCTACAACTCTACCTGCAACCATGAACGCTGTAAATTATTTGAACTTTAGGTGCAAATAAGTAAGTAATAACCGTATTAAAATAGTTATTATACAATTTAATGTGTAACAATAGCATATAAATAAGAAATCATTATATTTAGTAAAAGTTCAACATTTTACCTTATAATTAAACCAATCAAAATATTAAGAAAATAAATACAAAACACTTTAAGTTGAACGAAGCAATCGAACAAAGTTTGACTTCTCATTAAAGACTTTAACTTGGTTTAATCAATTTGATCTTTTAGGGCAAAAACCCTTGAGCAGTGAAGTATTTGAAGTTTATTGAGGGCTAAGTTAATTTGTTGAGATTTCATCGCGAATTCCCTCAAATCCGAAATCTATTAATCCTGGTCTTTGTGAATGATTACTAAATCTTTTAAATAAAAGTTATTTTATCGTTTTAAATTATGAAACCGCAATTACTATAAAATATATTAACGAATAGTTAGTGCTCTGAGGAATTGTTTGACAATCATGTCAAACATTGGCAATTCATTGGCATCAGCCAACAGCCACATCTTACCATCGCACCTCTCGTCATCGCCAGGGATTTCATCCCCATACCTTGGATCCCATGTTATCGCGTACAGTACGCTTCAAACGGAATTTCCTCCCTCGCACACTGCGATTATGGAATGAACTCCCTGTCATGGTTTTCCCTAGTGAGTATAATATAGGAGCCTTCAAAAAGGGTGTGAACGCCTGTTTGCCTACTTAATTGTATAAAAACTAAAAAAAAGTATATATTCGTATGTTCCTTTTCGTATGTATTTTTATAGATAATTTTAGTTTTTAAGTACTATAATAATAATAAATTGGCGTAGGGATGTGACGACCCCATCGCCCACTGGGTTCCCTTCCCAGTGCAGTCAGTCTCCGCAGGGCGGCTTGTGGCGAGCTGTTGGTGAGTGGCGCCACCGCGGACTTGAGTACTCCCAGGGGAGGCCTCCGTCCCTCGCCTCCGACTTGCCTTTGTTGGTCGGTCGGAGTGGACACCGATGAGGGACAGGACCCCTACCTCTGGCTTGCCTTAGCCGGCCGGCCAGAGTGGAGTCGCCAGAGCTGATGCTCGAAAGGTGGATGTGGAAAGTAAGTAAGTGGCGAGTGGGCGTACGTGATGGTACCCTGAGGGAGCAAATGATCGTTGTTTAAAGTCCAGCGACACCTCTTCACCTTTAGCCGCTCAACTAGTGTTGCCCTCTTTGCTGCACATTATGTCGTGCAGCCGTTTTCGGGGTCCATTGACTGAGATGGTGAGTCACCGCCTGCTTATTTTATCCGTGTGAAATACATTGGTCAAGCAGGTGTCATAGTCCTTTCCATAGCCCTAAAAACTAAATCACTAAACCTATCAACGTAATAGACCGGTATTACGTAGAGTGAACATTTCTTCCCATAGACTTGCACCTTCTGGGAATTGGCCTCAAGTACATCCCTTTGATTTGCTTGAGGCCATGCCTTGGATTGTGCCCCACCCCAATTATAGTAAACGTCTCACAAGGCCTCTACATGTTGGACCTGTGTCCCCATGCAAGCCTCAAAGGACCGGGCTACAGCCCGTGAATACTAAGGTATTGTAAGGTGGGAGGTTTGAGACGAGCGAGTGAAACGAATCAAGTTTACTGACGTACTCTAAGCTTTATTTAATTATGAAGAGCTTATATACTAAAATATGAATACACACGTCACATAATAGTTATACACACTACATCATTCCCCTGGGATAAATAAAAAAAAAATAACATAGTACAATTTTTTTTTAATCTTTAAACAATTTTGTACGGTTTTTATGAACTATTTCACATTTACCATCTTTTAATATCTCAACATTTGGGCTAATATCCTTAATAACTACATAGGGTCCTACATATACATTGTCGAATTTACTGTTGTTAACATTCTTCAATAAAATCTTATCATTAGGTTTATAAGTAATGGGATTTACATTTTTATCATATTGAATCTTTCTTACAATTTTGTTATTTATTAAATTTGTTCTTGCTTCATTTTGAGCTAACTGTAACCTATACCTTAACTCTTTTGGTTAACTCTCATGATTATACAAAGGTTGAACAGTACATTTAGATGATAAATTTAATGGCAAAAAACATTTTTTCCCAAAAACTAACTCATAAGGAGTATAATTTGTTTCTCTGTGTACAGGAAAATGTCCAAAAAGGTAACCAATCACTCCAGCAGTTCGGGTGACTATCAGATTGAATACGAAGAAAAGCACTCAAACCTTTATGCGTGTTCTCCAGTGCGCCAATTGTTTGAGGATGGTAGGCTGTGGGTGTCAGCTTCGAAATATTAAGTAAAGTACATACCTCTTTAAATACACTTGAAGTAAACTCTGTACCCCTGTCTGTTACTATAGTCTCGGGTATCCCATATCTTAATATAAAGTTATTTACTAACGCGCGTGCTACTACCTCTACGCTATGTTTAGAAATAAGTGGATACGCTTCTACGTATTTTGATAAATCACATTGAAGTGTTAATATATATGAGTAATTATTATTATCCTTATCTAAGGGCCCTACTAAATCTAAGAAAAGCTTTTGAAAAGCTGTATGAGCTGTCGTTGTGACGACCATTGGCTCTTTAATATTTACAGAATGTACACGTATATAGTTCAAATATTAGTCACTAGATGGCGCTGTACCAAGCATTGTGAATTAAAAACGCGCTATGGTTTCTTTTTATTCTATGTATAGAGGTTTCCGAGGATTTTGTCTCGGCAGTTCAGATCAGCTCGGTACGGGAAATAGTCTAATAAAATAGTTTACGCTATTTTGGACTATTATTTCTGACCTTGCTTTAGGGTCCTGAGTACCTCTCGCTCGGGATCTATACAAGGTCCTTCTAGTCCGGATACCGGGATCGGGCTAGAAGTGCGGGTTCGGTCGGGCGGTTTAGTGCGGTAAGTGGTGAGTCTTAGTGAGTAAGTGCTAGTGAAGTGTAGTGAAGTGAAGTGCCAGTGACAGTGACGTGAACAGTGACAGTGTAGTGCCCGGACTCGGATTGCAGTGCCGTGAAACCTGGATTGCAGTGCTCAGGACTCGGAGTGCAGTGCGTGCGTGGGCCGGACTGGAGTCTCCCACGAGGTCATTGACCCCACGTAAGTGTGTTCAGGACTATTTTCCCACGGGTTCATTCACCCCGGAAGTGTGGGAATAAGACTGGACTTTCCCACGAGTTCGTTCACCCCCAAGCGTGGGAACAAGACTGAACTTTCCCACGAGGAAGTGCTGGCACAAGGACAGTGATTCCCACGGATTCACTCACCCCGGAAGCGTGAGAACAGAATAGAGTTCATTGATCTCCGATCAGTGCTGAGATCAATAAACGTCTAGGGCCCGAAGAGCAACGACCTAGACCCAGGACAAGAGTGCAAGTTCATTGGCCTCCATCAGAGCAGAGGTCCATCTAAGTGCATTAACCTCCATCAGTGCTGAGGTTAATAACCGCCCAAGTTAAGTTAGTTCGTTGGCCTCCATCAGTGCTGAGGTCAACCACCGTCTAGACACAACAGCGACTTCCGAAAGTGCTGAAGTCGACTACCGCACCTAGTTGGGATCCCAAAAGCCAGAGTTCAAGAAACCTCCGTAGTGCAGAGGTTTAGTACCAGGTTCCAGAGTGAACAACCTCCTTTTAGTGCAGAGGTCTACAGTTCGAGAGAGGTAAACAGCTGTTAGCACGAGCCGTCGACTACGTCTACGGTCTTCAAGATTCAAGTGTGTGTAAGTGTTGTGCAGTGATAAAGTGAAGAAATTTGTAAGTACATTCAAGTAATTAATCAGCTGAGCGAATTTTATTAATATTGTGCAGTGCATAAAGTTTTATTTGCTTATAAAGATTGACGTTAAATTTAAGTATTAATAGTGTTTAAAAAGCAGGTTTTACTATAAGACAGACCTGTATTTCATTCTGTAACAGTACGAGTATAATAATTATTTATTAAAAATGGCAGAAGGGCTTTTGCGACTGCAATTAAATTTAAAAACTTGTATAGAAAAAGCGCTTATCAATTATAAAAAATCGCCCAAACAAAGAATCACTGAAGAATATATTCAAGTGCGAATTGATACTTTAGAGAAAGATTGGTCACTTTTCCGTGATAATCATGCAAAAATATTTGATCAATTTTCTGAAGAATTTGCCGATGATGAATATTTCCAAAACGAAATTTTTGAGTTTGTAGAAAATATTTATATGGAATATAAAAGCCTGCTTATGGCAGATTTTAAACAATTTAGTACACCTTTAGTAGATAAATCTGAGAAGAGTGATCATTCTAATACTAACCGTCTTTCTCAAGTTAAACTTCCGAAAATTTCCATTCCCACATTTTCAGGGAAGTATTCAGAGTGGACAACATTCAGAGATTTGTTTACATCTTTAGTACACAACAATGCAGCTCTTGATAACGTCCAAAAACTTCATTATCTAAAAAGCCATGTAACCGGTGAGGCCGAGCAGCTTATTCGGCACAAACCTATAACTGATGCCAATTATTTAATTTGTTGGAATAAATTAGAAAATAGATATAATAATATTAAGTACCTTACTAATAATATTTTTAAAAGACTGTTTTCACAAAGACGCATTTATCAAGAGTCGGCATCAGCATTAAAAGAGCTCATAGACATTACTTCCGATTGCCTTAATGCCCTTAGTAATCTTAAAATAGACGTAAGCACCTGGGATTTAATTATAATTTATATAATTACTAATAAATTAGATGATGAAACCCGTAAGCAATGGGAATTACATATTTCAAATGATAATAATTTACCTACATTTAGTCAGTTTAAGAGCTTTTTAGAGAGTCGGTTCAGAGCTTTAGAATGTATAGAGCCTAAAAAAGCACCAGTTTATCATCAAGGTTCGCCCACCAGGAAGCCAAAAGTCATGTTGGCCCGTAACACAAATGCTTCTGCGAATTTAAAGTGTAAATATTGTTCTGAAGTTCATAAATTGTGCTTCTGCAACAAATTTAGTGCTTTAGATTACGCACAAAAACGCGAATTCGTGATAAAGCATAAGATGTGTTTTAACTGTCTTGGTGGTAATCACACAACGTATCAATGTAAAAAACCAACCGCTTGCCGCATCTGTAAGCGAAATCATAATACACTTTTGCATCCACCAAATAATGCAAATTCTATTAGATATCAGCAAGATAATAATCAGCAGCAATCAAATACAAATAATAGTGCAAGTAACAGTAGTAGTAATAATAGTACTCAACAACTAGTATCATGTCATTCAGCTAAACAATTTGTAAATATCAGACATAAACAGGTCTTACTAGCAACCGCTCTCGTTAAAGCTAAATCCTCAATTAATAATTTGCAGACAGTTCATTGCCTGATAGACCAAGGTTCACAGGCTTCATTCATAACAGAATCTACAGTTCAGTTCTTACGATTAAAGAAAACACCAATGAAGAGTTTAGTTACAGGTCTAGGTAATGATAAATCAGTAGAATCTTCATCTATGGTTTCAGTTACACTCCAGTCTTTATCTGATCCTAAGTTTGAGATAAAAGTGCAAGCTTACGTTTTGAAAAACATAACTTCTTACTTACCAGAGACAACATTCGAGGCTTTGCATTGGTTAGAACTAGAACAACTCGAACTTGCAGACCCACAGTTCAGTAAACCCAACAAAATAGATATGTTATTGGGAGCTGATATTTATAGTCAAATATTAAAAGATGGAGTTAAGAAGGCTCCCAACGGATCTTTAATTGCGCAATGCACAAGCCTAGGCTGGATTCTTTCCGGTATAGTTCATCCTGAAAATACAAACCTCAATAAGGTAGGTGATAGTAAATATAAAATATCAGTCATGCACGCACAACTTATAGAAAATGATTTATTAAAGCAGTTCTGGGAAATAGAAGACAAAGTTCCAAATAATGAAAAAATGCTAACAGCTGAAGAACAAAAGTGTGAAGAACTTTATGAGTCCACTACTCAGAGATCTATCGACGGACGATATGTAGTACAGTTGCCATTTAGAGAACAAAACCCACAATGTTTAGGTGGTAATAGTAGAGAGATCGCTGTAAAAAGATTTAAAGCATTAGAGAACAAGTTTGCAAGAAACGAGGAATTGAAGTTGAGATATACTGAAGTAATTAAGGAATATTTACAGTTAGATCATATGAGATTAGTTCCAGAGAATGATAATATGAAAAAACAATCAGTTTATCTTCCCCATCACGCAGTAATAAGAGAAGACAAGAGTACATCGAAGGTACGTGTGGTATTCGACGCTTCCTGTAAGAATGAAAATGGGGTCTCGCTTAATGATACATTAATGATTGGACCTACATTACAGTCGGATCTTCGCCATATTGTATCCCGTTGGAGAAAACACGCTATAGGAATTGTTTCAGATATTGTTAAAATGTATAGACAAGTCCGAGTAGCAGAAGAACACACTAGGTTTCAGAGAATAGTTTGGAGAGACAATCCTGAAGAAGAACTTAAAGACTACGAGTTGATAACGGTGACATTTGGTACAGCTTCAGCTCCATATTTAGCAATCAAAACTCTACATCAAGTAGCTATAGACGAAGCTGAAAATTACCCTGTAGCGTCAGAGAAAGTTACGAGTTCATTCTACATGGATGACTTGATGACAGGATGTTCCACCGTAGAAGAAGGAGAACAGTTATATAAAGAAATAAAAGAGCTATTGAAGAAGGCTGGTTTCGAGCTACAGAAATGGAATAGTAATAACGCAGAATTATTGAGAAAAATAGAGTTCAATGAAAGAAAGAGTAAAGGTTTAGATCAAGAAGAAAAGAAGAATGAGGAAAGCAAGAACTATAAAGAAGAAAAGAATATATTTGGCACCACTAAAATATTAGGACTTACCTGGTCTCGTTCCGAAGATGTCTTTAAGTATTCAGTACAGCTTCCGCCTAGAACAAGCCCTGTAACCAAGAGAACTATAATATCAGATATCGCGCGTTTATACGATCCTTTAGGATGGATAGCACCCACTATAGTACTCGCCAAAATAATGATTCAAAAACTCTGGTTGACAGGTGTAGGATGGGATGATGAAGTACCAACAACTTTAAAGGGAGAATGGAATACTTACCGTAATAATTTAAGTAAACTCACAGAAGTACGTGTCCCTCGATGGTTAGGTATGTCAGGAAACGACGAATACGTTGAACTTCATGGGTTTAGCGATGCGTTGAAAGCAGCATATGCCGCAGTTGTTTATACCAGAACGGTACATAAAAATACAGGACAAGTAAGTGTCTCTTTGTTAGTAGCTAAAACTAAAGTAGCTCCGATTAAACAAGTCAGTATCTATTAGCGACGTGACTGAAAACACTACTCACCTTGATTTGTATAGAGTTAATTAGTATAGTATATAGTTAAGTTGCTATGTATATCAAGGTAGATAAGGTAATTTTTAAGGTCAAATAAATGAAGGGATTATTATTAGAATAGGGTAATAAGTGTAAATATAGCATAGGGTTTCTTATTTTTAGCATTAAGGTATTTTATAAGAATTAATTTTGTAATTGTAAGTAGCACTATTTGATTTTCGAAGAGCGTTACCATAACGAGAACCAAGGTCTTTTTTAAGTAAATATGGTAAAACTCACATTCCGAGAATCAAAAAGCGTTACCGTAACGAGAGCCGAACACAAGATTCCACGACTGCCGATAGATGGCGCAGTTACGAAATAGAACTGGCTATGCAGATTTTTACTCGCGAGGTAATAAGGTTCGACGCGATTTTGAGTCGGCAGTACTGGAATCAATTCGGCTCTCGGAACACTTGGAATGGAAGAAAACTAAGGAAGACGAAATAAAGGAAGTGAATACAAGTGATCTTTAATTTCGGACCCGGATCCCTGCTCCAGTGCTCAAGTGAAGTGTTAGTGAATATCGTCGGTCGGATCGGAAGCTAGGACCCCTGTGCTCGGAATCGGACCCCTGGATCTCAGGAATAGGACCCCTGCTACTCGGAGTCGTCGAGATCGGACCTCTGCTCGGATTGTCGGCGGATTAGAAGATAGGCCCCTCGCTCATCCTGCTGGCCCGCCCCCCCCCTCATACAGTCCACTCATCGACGTCGTCCTCGGCAGCCGGAGCGAAGCTAAGCAGCCAGAAGCCACGCCGCATCAAGCTACGCCGCCCGCAGCCACGCCGCCTCAAGCTGCGCCGCCTCGAGCCAAGCCGCCTGAAGCTGAGCCGCCTTGTGCCGAGCCGCCTGAAGCTGAGCCGCCCGAAGCTGTGCCGCCATAAGCTACGCCGCCTGGAGCTGTGCCGCCTGAACCTAAGCTGCCTACGCTGTCGCTCGTCCGCACCTGCCTTCGCCCTTTACTACTATAACGTGTTAAGGACAGATTGGGACGACTGTGCGCCACCAACAGCGCGCGCAACGCCAACCATAGTTGGTCCTTCGAGCCGGATCAAGGAAGAGGGATGCCTACAACCAGGTCGACAACCGCCACAGCTGGAAAGTCCGCCTCGACTGATTGGAGCATGAACACGCCAGCCGACACAGAAACCACCGGGACAGGGATCTCGACCCGATCGACGATAACAAGAAGAACGCCGCCGCCATCCCGCGCCGCCGAGTCGTCTCCCTCCCGCACCGCTATGGGGGATCGTGCCGCGTCGGTCATGTTTGTGGAGGGAGAACTCGCCGCGCCCGTTGCGCCTCCAGTACCCCCCGCACCCGTCAATAGTGGGTACATCGCGCCGCGTTCCGGTACCATTGGCGAACCGCTCACGCCTCTAACTACGCGCGCTATGATTCAGCAACACGACGAGTTGTTGAGTCGCATCTCCGAATCCCAGAAGCGCCGCCAAGGACAGCCTGCAGTTCCTGATGTGATGGAATCCGGAACGAGTGCGAGGCCCACAGGAGCGCGCCCAAGAAGACCGAACATAGAAACACAGTCGGTGCGTTCATCGAAACGAGCTGCATTAGAAGCCAAGATGCAACTCGCCCGCAGGGAACTAGAAGTAGCAGAAGCCAGATCTAAGGTGGCTCAAGCTGAACTGGAGCTGCTACAACTGGATTCTGAGGAAGAAGAAGACTTCGTGCATGAAGAGCAGACACAGATGCATGTGCAGCAATGGTTGGATCATGCAAACACTGTGAAGGTTACTCCACCTAAGGAAAAGAAGAGTGACATTGAAGAACTGGCTCAAGTCATCAAGAAGATGTCAGAGAAGTCATCGGAGCACAGCCTATCAAAACATATGATAGAGCTTCCAAACTTCAACGGTGCAAGTGAAGAGTGGTTAGCGTTCAAGCGATCCTTCGAAGACACCATGAACGCCTTCACCGACGTGCAGAATTTGGCGCGTCTGAGAAGGTCTCTTCAAGGGAGAGCGAGGGAAGCAGTGAAGAGTCTCCTATTCACTGCCAAGACACCGCAAGAAGTAATGAAGGGATTGGAAGCGCGCTTTGGACGACCAGGAGCCATAGCCTTAGCGGAGCTGGATAAATTAAAGAGTACGCCGAAGATGCAAGAGACGCCGAATGATGTGTGCACATTTGCTAGCCACGTCAGAAATTCTGTGGCAACAATCAGTGCACTTGGAAAGGAACAGTACCTGAGTTCGCCAGAAACAATGAAGGCGTTAGTGGACAAGATGCCAGCAAACATCAAGTACAGATGGTTTATGTATCATCACAGCCATCGAGATGAAGAGAAGCCGGAGCTCATATTAATAAGGGATTTTCTGGACATAGAAGCTGACATGTGTGGTGACTTCGCCCCTCCTGAAGTATCGTGGGATGCCAAGAAGAGCGCAATAAGGAAGAGTGTCCATACAGTTCAGGAGAAAGAACACAATCAGCAGCCAAGCAAGAAGACAGAGTGTCCAGAATGTCAAGCAGAGCATTGGATCTACGAGTGCAGAAGATTTAAAGAAGCAGATATGGACAAGAAATGGGAAATAGTGAAGAAATTCAGACTATGCTTCAAGTGTCTTCGTTTTCGGCACTCAAGACAAGGATGCAGGGCTCCGGTATGCAAGAAATGTTCGAGATGGCATCATGTTAGTCTCCACTCAGACACACCTCCAGCAATTAAGAAGCCAGAAAGGGACGAAGCCAGCTGCAACGTGGTACATAAGGAAGAGCCCACAGGTGAAGTCATCACATCGGTGCACACTACAAGCGATGGAAGAGCATACTTGAAGATGATTCCAGTGGACGTCTACGGGCCAAAGGGAACAGCACGTGTGCTGGCCTTGCTGGATGAAGGGTCCACCATTTCACTCATAGACTCTGCTATAGCCAAGAAGATTGGTGCGGAAGGAACAGCTGAGTCTATAACAATAGAAACCGTCGGTGGAAGAGGCTTCAAGAAGACGGATTCTCGAAAGGTGGAAATAAGGATTAAGGGAGCTCATCGCAAGTATAAGCAGTCGATGAGAGTAAGGACAATCGATGGCTTGAAATTATCGAAGCAAGAAATAAATGAAGAAGTCCTGAGAAGATGCGATCATCTCCAAAGTTTAAGAAGTCAGCTAGTCTACAAGAAAGAAGAGCCAAGACTACTAATTGGGCAAGACAATTGGGAGCTCATCGTAACAAGAAGAATCGTCAAAGGGAAGAAGTCTGAACCAGTTGCTTCGTTCACTAGCTTGGGTTGGGTGCTTCATGGATGCGACACTGGAGCGAACACACCTGTCCAGTTCGTCAACCACAGCCGCCTAGCAGAGGACAAGACAGAAGCCTTGGTACGAGCATACTTTGATATCGAGGCTCTTGGGGTGAAACCAAACCGCCCTAGCAACGACTCTGACAGGAGAGCATTGGAAGTTTTGGAGAAAACGACACGAAGATTGCCAGATGGGAAATTTGAAACAGGACTTCTATGGAAGAGCGAGCAAGAAACATTGCCGAAAAATTACGGTCAAGCACATCGACGATTAAACAACATCGAAAGGAAGTTGGACAGAAGTCAAGAATTGAAGATAGCCTACGAAGAGCAAATTAACAACTGGGTGAAGAATGAATATGCGGAAAAGGCTCCATCTACATCGACGCCCGGCAGAACGTTCTACCTGCCGCATTTTGTGGTGGAACATCCTGTCAAAAAGAAGCCAAGAATAGTACTGGATGCAGCTGCAAAATTCGAAGGGAAAAGTCTCAACGATGTCTTGCTGCCGGGGCCCGATCTTCTTCAATCTCTCTTTGGAGTTCTCGTAAGATTCAGAGAGGGGCCCGTCGCTGTTGTTGCTGACATCAAAGAAATGTTCCTGCGCATCCAGATACGTGAAGAAGACAGGGACTGCCTACGATTCCTGTGGCGAGGAAGTCAACGGGCTGGAAAACCAGAAGAATACAGAATGAAGTCTGTAATTTTCGGAGCGACGTCATCACCCTCAACAGCTATCTTCGTGATGAATAAGAATGCGGAAGACTTTAAAGAAGAGTGTCCAGCTGCAGTGAAAGCTATCAAGAGAAATCACTACATGGATGATTACCTCCAGAGCTTTCAAACTATCGAGGAAGCCAAAAGAACATCAAAGGAGGTGCAGTACGTGCATGCAAAAGCGGGTTTCCATTTAAGGGGATGGGGTAGTAACGAAGCTGAAGTGTTGAAGAGCCTGCAAGATCAATCGCAAGAGGGAATAAAAGAACTCTCCTCAGAAGAGAAGACACTCGGACTACGATGGATAATTGGCGAAGACGCACTAGCATTCAACGTCGGATTTCGCAACACACCTCGCGAAATTCTGACTGGAGGGAAGATACCAACGAAGAGACAAATAGCCAGCGCCGTCATGTCTACGTTCGACCCGATGGGCTTCGCCGCACCTGTTTTAATCCAAGGGAAGAAACTCATCCAGGACATATGGCGAACGAAGATCGACTGGGACGACGCGATCTTACCTGAGCAAGAAGCAATGTGGCTCAAGTACATCAAAGAGGTTGCAGTTCTCGAAAAATTGAGGATACCCAGATGTTTATCTCCGTATCAGAGGAAAGGGCAACTCCATACTTTCACCGACGCGAGTGAAGAGGCCTATGCTGCTGTCGTCTTTTGGAGAACAGAAGAACCAAGTGTCCGCGTTACGTTGATCGCAGGGAAAGCGCAAGTTACTCCCACGAAGCCAGTCTCGATACCGCGACTGGAGCTCCAGGCTGCGTTACTAGGAAGCAGACTGGCAGCTACAATCGAGAAAGAAACGGACTTAGAAATCACAAAGAAGATATTCTGGACAGACTCAAGCACTGTTCTTCAGTGGCTGAAAGCAGATCCGCGAAAATTCAAGACGTTCGTGGCTCATCGACTTGCGGAGATTGAAGAGTTAACTAGCCCGCGAGACTGGCGATGGGTGCCTACTAAAGAGAATCCAGCGGACGACGCAACTCGTGGGACGCCAACTGAATTTGACAGGAACGCGAGGTGGTTCAAGGGGCCTACATTTCTTTACGAAGAGGAGCAGCAGTGGCCCGCCAACCGCTTCGAAGGGAAGATCATCGACACGGGGGAGGAAAAGAATATTCAGACAATAGCATCAGTCTCCACAACTCCTCGTCGTATACCAGATCCAGAACGCTTCTCCAGCTGGACGCGACTCCTAAGAAGTACGGCGCGCGTGTTCCAGTTCATCGATCTACTTAAGAAGAACAAGTCCAAGGAAATCGTCAACGCAGCTAAAGACAAGGCATGGAAACAAAATAAACCTGCAGTAAAGAGGAAACAACTCGTAAAGCTTCCTCCTATGAAACCAGGGAGAAATTTCAAAATCATTGAAGAAGAACACTTCAATAAAGCCAGAGAAGAGTTAATTAAGGAAAGTCAGCAAGAAAGTTTTCGGAGAGAAATAGAAAAATTGAGTAATAGGAAGCCAATGGAAAACTCAAGCCGACTCAAGAAAATCGACGTGTATGTCGACGAACAAGGCATCTTGAAGTTAAGAACGCGAACAAGGAAAATCACGATTGAGAACCAAGAGCAGAATCCAGTGGTGTTAGACGGCAAGAACAGGATATGCCGCCTAATCATTGAACACTATCACCAGAAATTTTATCATGGCAATACAGAAACGGTGATAAATGAAGTCAGGCAAAAATATTGGATCCTGGGCCTACGGACAACAGCAAGGGCACTCATACACCGCTGTCAATGGTGCAGAGTGCATAAGAGCATACCGCAAGTGCCACCGTTGGGAGATCACCCCGTTGAACGCCTGCAGCATCATCAGCACCCCTTCACCTGCTCAGCTGTGGACTACTTTGGGCCGATGCAGGTGACCATTGGGAGAAGAACTGAAAAACGCTGGGGAGCTCTCTTCACATGCCTAACCACAAGGGCTATTCACCTCGAGCTATCAAGTTCCCTTAGTACGAGCTCGATGATCATGGCCTTACGAAGAATGGCGGCCAGAAGAGGAACACCGAAGGTTATCTACAGCGACAATGGGACAAACTTCGTCGGGGCCAACAAAGAACTGGAAGAAGCAGCAGCTCAAGAGGGAATCCGGTGGAAATTTATACCAGCTGGAAGTCTGAGTATGGGAGGCGCCTGGGAGAGAATGGTCCGTACGGTGAAGACGGCACTGATGGTCGTACTACAATCGCGATCACCACCAGAAGAAGTACTCCACACGCTACTGGTTGAAGTGGAACATGTCGTCAATTCCCGTCCACTCACTCACATAAGCATAGACCCCAACGATGAAGAAAGCCTGACACCAAACCATTTCCTGCTCGGAAGATCCTGCGGAGCGACGTCGCCGGGCGAGTTTGAAGATGGGAACCTCATTGGCAGAGCAAACTGGAGGACCGCGCAACGCCTGACCGACCACTTCTGGCAGAGGTGGCTAAAAGAGTATCTGCCCACTTTGAAGCCGAGGAAAATAGATGGCAGACAGACTACGGATCCTCAAGTCGGAGACGTCGTCTTGATTATGGACGCCTCGCTGCCCCGCAACACATGGCCGCGAGGAGAAGTCCAAAAGGTATATCCAGGCCCAGACGGAAGGGTCAGAATTCTGGACGTGCGGACACCGGGAGGAACGCTACGACGGTCAACGCAGCGAGTCGTCATCCTGGTGCCAGCAGCCACGCCGCAACCTCGAGATGGAGCGCTACGCACGGCGGGGGAGAACTATTAGCGACGTGACTGAAAACACTACTCACCTTGATTTGTATAGAGTTAATTAGTATAGTATATAGTTAAGTTGCTATGTATATCAAGGTAGATAAGGTAATTTTTAAGGTCAAATAAATGAAGGGATTATTATTAGAATAGGGTAATAAGTGTAAATATAGCATAGGGTTTCTTATTTTTAGCATTAAGGTATTTTATAAGAATTAATTTTGTAATTGTAAGTAGCACTATTTGATTTTCGAAGAGCGTTACCATAACGAGAACCAAGGTCTTTTTTAAGTAAATATGGTAAAACTCACATTCCGAGAATCAAAAAGCGTTACCGTAACGAGAGCCGAACACAAGATTCCACGACTGCCGATAGATGGCGCAGTTACGAAATAGAACTGGCTATGCAGATTTTTACTCGCGAGGTAATAAGGTTCGACGCGATTTTGAGTCGGCAGTACTGGAATCAATTCGGCTCTCGGAACACTTGGAATGGAAGAAAACTAAGGAAGACGAAATAAAGGAAGTGAATACAAGTGATCTTTAATTTCGGACCCGGATCCCTGCTCCAGTGCTCAAGTGAAGTGTTAGTGAATATCGTCGGTCGGATCGGAAGCTAGGACCCCTGTGCTCGGAATCGGACCCCTGGATCTCAGGAATAGGACCCCTGCTACTCGGAGTCGTCGAGATCGGACCTCTGCTCGGATTGTCGGCGGATTAGAAGATAGGCCCCTCGCTCATCCTGCTGGCCCGCCCCCCCCCCTCATACAGTCCACTCATCGACGTCGTCCTCGGCAGCCGGAGCGAAGCTAAGCAGCCAGAAGCCACGCCGCATCAAGCTACGCCGCCCGCAGCCACGCCGCCTCAAGCTGCGCCGCCTCGAGCCAAGCCGCCTGAAGCTGAGCCGCCTTGTGCCGAGCCGCCTGAAGCTGAGCCGCCCGAAGCTGTGCCGCCATAAGCTACGCCGCCTGGAGCTGTGCCGCCTGAACCTAAGCTGCCTACGCTGTCGCTCGTCCGCACCTGCCTTCGCCCTTTACTACTATAACGTGTTAAGGACAGATTGGGACGACTGTGCGCCACCAACAGCGCGCGCAACGCCAACCATAGTATCCCTCGTCTTGAGTTATGTGGCGCATTGTTGCTAGCACGTCTTCTCGCAGAAACAGCAAAGGTGATGAATATCCCAAAGAACATGGTACATGCTTGGACAGATTCCACCGTTGTCCTAGCCTGGTTAAATAGTCACCCATCAAAATGGAAAACATTTGTTGCCAATAGAGTCTCCGAAATTTTAACTACTCTTGATGCAGATCAATGGTCTCACGTCAGTACAAAATACAACCCAGCTGATTGCGCATCACGAGGAGTACAACCAAGTTTACTCATAGAACAGACGTTATGGTTTCAAGGTCCAGAGTTTTTACGAAACACAGAAATAGAGTATCGAAGGCCAGACACCGAAACAAAGTTAGAAGTAAACGTTAAAGCATTTACCACAGCTGTAAATACAAAGGAAGTACAAGAGTCTCCTTGGAGTAAATTCTCATCGTTGAATAAATTGAAACGAGTCGTAGCTTATTGTAGAAGATTTATTAAGCCGAATAAAAACAAGACGTCTTATCTATGCAATGATGAACTTCAAGAAGCATTACAATGTATAATAAAAGAGTGTCAAAGAAGATCTTTCAATAAAGAGTACATAGATCTTAAGAAAAATGGGTACGTAGAAAGGTCAAGTTCCGTAAAATCCTTAAATCCTTACCTTGACAAGGAAGATATAATCAGGGTGGGCGGCAGGCTACAAAAATCAAATCTTCCAGAGAACACAAAACACCCAATTATTCTCCCTCGTTCAGATCACCTTACTCAACTGTTAGTAGCTGATTCTCATAATCGTGTTTTACACGGAGGTCCTCAATTAATGATTAATTATTTAAGAACAGGCTATTGGATTGTTGGTGCAAAAAATATAGTTAAACAGTATGCGCGTAACTGCGTGACTTGCATTAGACATAAGGCTAAGATAAGTAATCAGTTAATGGGTGAACTTCCTTCACCTAGGTGTAACCCATCAAGACCGTTTTTACATAGTGGTGTAGACTACGCAGGTCCCATTAATATTAGAACTTCTAAAGGTCGAGGTCACCGTAGTACAAAAGGATATATTTGCATATTTGTTTGTATGTCTACTAGAGCTATTCATTTAGAAGTTGTGAGTGACATGAGTACACAGGCTTTTTTAGCAGCATTTAGGCGTTTTGTTTCGAGACGTGGCCATTGTGCGCAAATGTGGAGCGACAATGGCACCAACTTTATTGGGGCTGCTCGTGAGTTGAAAGAGTTAGCCACTCTTCAGAACAGTATAGCAGGGCATTTAGAGTCTATGGGTACAGCATGGCATTTCATTCCCCCTCAATCCCCAAATATGGGAGGATTATGGGAAGCCGCGGTAAAATCCACTAAGTTTCATATGAAGCGTGTCATTGGAGAATCCACTTTAACATATGAAGAACTAAGTACATTACTCAGTCAAGTCGAAGCCTGTCTTAATTCCAGACCAATGACAGTTATTAGTGATGATCATGATAATCCAATGCCACTGACCCCTGGGCATTTCCTGGTGGGCGGCCCGTTGCTGGCTGTCCCTGATGTAAATTACGAAAGTTCTAAAATTAGTCTTTTAAGTCGTTGGCAATTAGTACAAAAAATGTTACAGAACTTCTGGCAACGTTGGTCTTCAGAATATTTAACAACTTTAGTTCATAGATATAAATGGTCAGATTATTTGTTAGAACCTAAGATTGGTGATGTTGTTCTTGTAAAAGAAAATGATATACCTCCTAGTCGCTGGTTAATGGGTAGAGTAGAGCAAAAACATCCAGGTACCGATGGTATTACTCGTGTTGTAAGCTTACGTACAGAGAAATCAATAATCAAAAGACCAACATCAAAAATCATTGTTCTGCCAGTACTAGATGAATAAATTGTAAAAAGAAATTTAGTTTAGTTGATACAGTAGAGTAGTTAAAAAGTCAGTCATATTAATGTAAGAGTTTCTTTCTTTCTGATTTTACGAAGTGCATAAAATCTTGAGATTCAATTAGTTCATAAGTATTACTTAAATGTTTTGTGTCATTGTTAAGTTCCATAAATGTGTGTCAGTTCATTGATCTCAAATAATATTAAGATTTCAGTTCATAATTACAGTTCATTGAGTTTGATTAAAATTCTTGAGTTATATGTTATGTCTCCTACCAAGGATATTTATAATTTGTTAAAGTAATTAAAGTAGTAATTCTTCATTGTTAAGGACGTTACTTCAGTGCCGTCCTTGGTGGGCGGTATGTACACGTATATAGTTCAAATATTAGTCACTAGATGGCGCTGTACCAAGCATTGTGAATTAAAAACGCGCTATGGTTTCTTTTTATTCTATGTATAGAGGTTTCCGAGGATTTTGTCTCGGCAGTTCAGATCAGCTCGGTACGGGAAATAGTCTAATAAAATAGTTTACGCTATTTTGGACTATTATTTCTGACCTTGCTTTAGGGTCCTGAGTACCTCTCGCTCGGGATCTATACACAGAATATTTCTGTTTTTGGCATTGTTGACAACGTGATATAAATGCCTCTATGTCTTTTTCCCAGCCTGGCCAATAATAATATTTTTTAATATTATTGTACATTCGCCTAATACCTGAGTGGCCACTAGTCGGTGATAGGTGAAAGTCATTTATTATAATCCGATAAGGCGATCATCTTTATTATCAACTTGTATGACGTCATGTAAAATGCATAGTCGTGGACCGGTCCAATTGTTAGAGCTTTTTATCTCTCTTGCAAATTTCTCAATAAACAATTTATTTTCCTTATTCTTTATCACATATATCTCTTTTATTTTTAAAATATTACAAAATATACCTAACTCCCTCACAAAGTCGGCTCGCGTCCATTGCGATTGGGCAGTTGGTTTTATAAAAATATTTATTTTACTTGGTACGTACATAAAAATATCATTTTCCCGCTCTATCTCATTATTCCTTTTAAGTCGTTTGTAAGTATTCTCGTCAATAAAACTTAACTTGACAGAACTTTTCGGAATATTATGAGTCTCTATCACTTGCGGTTGATCAGGCCGTTTGTTATCAGAGCTCATAAAACCCGAAGATTCACCATGCAAAGTATTTGTATGATTTTTTCTATATTTAGATCTTGTCATAACGTTCATAATACAATTATTCATTTCCTTAAGTTGCGATGACGTATAGCACAATCGTGATAATGCGTCGGCTACCGTGTTATCTGAACCTTTCACATACTCTATCGTAAAGTCATATTCTTCGATGGCTAATCTAAATTTAATTAAACGACTTGATGGGTCGCGCATTAAATAAATATATTAATGGCCTATGATCTGTAAATATTTTAAAATGATGGCTAAATAAAGGGTCGAAAGTACTTACAAGCCCAAACAATGGCTAAAAGCTCTTTTTCAATGGTCGGATAGTTAATTTAAGCCTTATTTAGTGATCTATTGGCATATGCTACCGGCAGTCTGTCACCATTTGATAACACACAGCCTATAGCATATCCAGAAGCGTCCGTCTGTAAAATAAATTCGTTGTCATCGGAAAATTTGGGTATTGAAGAATCGATGGAGTAATAAGGGCTTCTTTTAAAGACATGAACGAATTTTGACAGTTAGAATCCCAATTAAGAGCTACGTTCTTTCGACACAATTTATTTAAATAAAATGATTTTTCTGCAAAATTTGGAATAAACTTGCGGTAATAGTTAGTTAACGCTACAAATCTTTTAGTTTCCTCAGCATTTTTTGGACATGGATACTCCTGAACTGCTTTTATTTTTTCAGGGTCAGGCAGTATCCCATTACTAGATACAATGTGGCCTAAATATGTTATATCCTTCTTTAAAAATTCACACATAATAGGGTTTAGTTTTAAATTTACTTTACGTAAGCGATTAAAAATTTCGATTAAATTTTTGTTATGCATGT
This sequence comes from Euzophera pinguis, assembly GCA_947363495.1. NCBI lineage: Eukaryota > Metazoa > Arthropoda > Insecta > Lepidoptera > Pyralidae > Euzophera > Euzophera pinguis. The sequence continues at coordinate 5,410,302 of OX376169.1, forward strand.
CTAAATTCCGTTCAAAAATTATGTCGTTATCCAAATATAGAAAACATTTCTCGTAGGTTAATCCAGATAGAGCTAATGTTATTATGCGTGAAAATGAACTGGGACTAATTTTTAAACCCATGGGCAATCGGGTCATTTGGTATTGCCCAGAATCAAATGCAGTGAATTTTCAAAATCTTTTTCCAATTCAACCTGGTAGTAACCCTAAAATAAATCAAGATGTGTAAAGTAAATAGACCCAGATAAAGAATCCAGTATTTCCGTAATATTTGGAAGTGGAAACTTGTCATCTTGTATTTGATTATTAATTTTCCTATAGTCAACTACAAGACGCCATTTTTTCTTTCCTGTTTTATCACATTTTTAGGCACTAAAAGAATTGAACTTGACCATTCACTTCTGGTTGGTTCTATATTATTATACCGTCTTTAAGCATTTTCGAAAGTTGACTTTTAACTTCGGTTTTTAATGAATGTGGCAGTCTATAATGGTCTGGTAAAAGATGGACTAACCCCTGGTTTAAGTTGGATGGTTTGCTTATATAAATTCGTAGTTGTCAATTTATCATCGGGTAATTGAAAAATGTCTGCATATTTAACAAACTTGTTCAATGGATGACTTTTCTTCACTATTCAAATGTCCTAATTCCAACATAGAAAATAATTTACTAACTCTTTCTGAATCCGAATGTGTACTTTCTAATGAACAAATATTGTAATTATTCAAATTTTCCAAAGTTAGATTGAGTTTATTCAATGTTATTGTTTCATCGGTCGTATTTAAAATTTGTACCGGAATTTTACCATCTATTGATTTCACTATAGAATTAGCGAGAAAAATTCTTGGTTGAATTTCTTCTCTACAAACAATAATTTCTTCCTGTGAAGAACACGGAATGTAATGAATGGATTCTGACCGAGGTGGTAAAACTAAGTTATCATTTTTATAACTACCTATAAACGGTAAGTAAATCCTATAATTATTCATTCCAATTAGTAACAAGTTATTCGCTTTGAAATCTAAAATTGCGCCGTACTTTACTAAGAAGTCATGTCCTAAAATTCCAGAAGTCGTACAAGGCAATGATTCGACGACATAAAACTTATGACTAAACGTTTCGTCTTTCGCACTCAATTGTAAACATACATATCCGATTGATTCAATCTTGCCGCCTATGCCTTTAATGATAGTTGATTCTTTAAACAAAGGTATAGCTTGATCTATAACAAATTGATATTTGATAGCAGAAATCGACGCGCCTGTATCTACCAGCCAACTATGTAAACAAAAATTGTATGATAATTGTATCGCTAGTGAATTATTACAAGAAAATATGTACTTTTTAGTCTCGAAAAAACTCTATTGTTTCGCATGTATTTTGATTTTGAGTTTCTGACTCAGGCTCGGCACCCCATCGGCAAACACTTTAATAGCCATTTTTTCATTAAGAGGTTTTAAAACTTTGTAGTTTTGCTTATCTCCTTTGGCTTGCGAAACCGTCAAATTCACAAAATGTTCTGAAAGCTCTTTTCCGTATTCAGCTATGGTCAATTTATTTTGACATGTTTTTAATAATTTCGTTTGTATCGCTGTGGCAGACTTCAGACTTAACTGGGAGCAAATGGTACCGCATATCTCTTGGCTTTTGTCGTGGCTTTCTTAATGCCAAGAACCTACACAACCGGGAGGTGTGCCATCTCAGGGAATATTTCCTAAACTGTGAAAGTGGGTTACATTGCGACGTGGTAGCAATTGACAATGGCCTAACACCGCTATCCTTAGCGAACGGGAACTGGCGCGCGCTACAGGTGCTAACCACTCAGAGTCGCATGGACGTATGGAAGAGCAAGGAGCTACATGGGCGGTTCTACAAGGCCCTTCATGGGCCCGATGTAGATTTGCTCGCGTCGGTGGCCTGGCTACGTTTCGGTGACCTCTTTGGGGAAACCGAAGGTTTTGTCTGTGCAATTATGGACGAAGTGATCAAGACCAATAACTACCGGAAGTATATCCTGAAGGATGGTACGGTCGACATTTGTTGAGCATGCCACCGTCCCGGAGTCACTCAGGCATATTGTTTCCGGATGTTCTCATCTTGCTAACGGCGAGTATTTGCATAGACACAATCAAGTAGCTAGGATTATACACCAGCAACTTGCACTTAAATACGGCCTTGTCTGCCCTGAGGTACCGTACTATAAGTACGCACCTGCGCCAGTTCTTGAGAACAGTCATATCACGCTCTACTGGGACCGGTCTATTATCACGGATAGGACTATTGTTGCCAATAGACCTGACATTGTGATATTAGACCGGGAGACACGCCGTGCAATTCTTGTTGACGTTACCATCCCCCATGACGAGAACCTCGTGAAAGCCGAGAAAGAAAAACTTTGTAAGTACTTGGACTTGGCCCACGAGGTTACCGCCATGTGGCATGTTGACTCAACGATAATTGTTCCGATTGTTGTTAGTACGAACGGATTAATAGCGAAGAGACTCTCGCTTGGCAGTTGGGTCAAGGCACAGATGCAGAAGGCAGTACTTTTGGACACGGCTCGTATTGTGAGGAGATTCCTTTCTCTGGAGCCCTGACCACCGGCAGCTTGGGTCTAACTCCGCTGCCGATGGGTGCCCCGTTTTTGTATATTTTTAAATGTTTTATTCCTTTTTCTTTCTTTTTTTAACATGTAATATTTAAAAATGTACAAAATAGACTAAATATGAATAAAAGAATAATAATAATATGTAGGCGTAGGGATGTGACGACCCTATCGCCCACTGCCCTTCCCAGTGCAGTCAGTCTCCGCAGGGCAGCTTGTGGCGAGCTGTTGGTGAGTGGTGACACCGCGGACCTGAGTGCTCCCAGGGGAGGCATCCGTCCCTCACCTCCGGCCTTCCTTCGCCAAGGTCGGAGTGGACGCCGATGAGGGACAGGACCCCTACCTCTGGCTTGCCTTAGCCGGCCGACTAGAGTGGAGTCGCAAGAGCTATATGCTCGAGGGTGGAAGTGTATTGCACGTAATGGCGTAATAACGGGGAAACCCGCTCACGAGGCTACTCGCGATGGCGAAACCGGAGCCGCACCTCTCGGCACCCTTAGCCGCTCATTCCAATGTTGCCCCTCTGTTGCCAAATGCGGCGACTATTTGGGGGGCCCATTCACTGAGTGGCGAGTCACCGCCTGCCACTAATAGTCAGTAATCATGATTATGGCAGGTGTCCGAATTCCTATATAATAACCCAGATTTAAACCACCCAAACTTCATCACCATAACCCATTTATTCTTTTCACTCATTAGAAATAGTTCCTCCTCCTGCCGAGACCTGTTCATGGAAATGTCAACTATTAATATGGCCGATATGTGCAAAGGCATATGTGCAAAGGCGGCCTTATCGCAATAGCAATCTATTACAGGCAACCCTTTTTGTAGGAACAATTTCAGGAAAAGAGATAGGCATGGTGCAGAAACATAAGCTAAATACAATAGTATAAACTTACACAAAATAAACTAAAATAAACTTTCTTAAAGTTACATATTAGTACACATATAAAATACAGAAATCAATAAATAAATGTACTATAATACCTCAAATAATGATGTAAGATCAATTTTAGGACCTAAGGTAACAACCTCACATCATTCACCCCCACCCAGAAAATGCTCTTTCAATTGTGCTTTAAAACTCGCAAGAGTTTGAGCACGCCGAATTTCAACTGGCAGAGCGTTCCAGAGTCTCACCGCTTGCACTGTGTATGATTGAGGGGGAAAATGGGCCATTGTAATCAGGCATCACTAGACAAAGATTGTAGGAGCTGCGTAGGGCCCGCCCCTCAAATTCGCCGTGACAATTAAAAAGATTTCTAAGATATTGAGGATAGGAAGGATTTAAAAGAATAGAAAACAGCAGTGACAGAATGTGCCAATCACGGCGAAGTCGAATAGGAAGCCATTTTAATTGCGTACGAAATTGAGAAACATGATCATATTTACAAAGGCTAAATATGAATCTGATAAATAGGTTTTGGAGACACTCAAGCTTGCTTAATTGATCCTGAGTAAGATCAAGGTAACAACTATCAGCATAATCGAGGATAGGAAAAAGGAGGGTTTGAGCAAGTGCAATTTTGTTAATGTTTTAATTTCTAATATAAGTTTGTTGTATGTTTAAATAAAGAGTTATATCAGTAAAAAATAAATAAAAGAGTATTGTACTCGTACACACACAAGAACAAGCTAATTATTAGAAAAATACCAAACGCGACTGACGATATTACAAGTATACTACCTTTTCAACACATTTTCTCATAAAGTGTATTTTATTTCATTGTAAGTAGGCCCTTAACGGGGGTTGTAAACAACACGTAGTTTATATTATAATCGCACTTGTAAAGTAATGGCTTCCATGGTTACGGTATTTTTTTTAAATGTACGCTATGAAGATTTTTAGCCTTAAATCAATTCATTGTTTTTGAAAATAATATTAATTACTTTAGCTTCCAAATGATAACTAAACACAAAATATCATATATATATATATATATATATATATATATATAATATATATATATATATATATATATATATATATATATATATATATATATATATATATATATATATATATTAATTTGTGAAGAAAAATTAAGAAGGGCTATAAAGGACTTGTATCCATGGCCGTAAAAACCGTTGCTAAAAAAATGTCTAGTAGTCTATAGATACTACTTCGACATATACCATTAGACTTGCGGTATACTAGTTTGCCAACTAAATGTTCAAGAGTCGGCAAATCGCATGTGAGATTCCAGGAATTGCACGTGCCTATAACTATTACGGTCTCTTACCATCTGGCTTATTGCCTACAAAATTGTTTGAAGGTTGGCAACACGCAAGTACTTATAAATATCTATATACTACTTGGATCAGATTTACTTGGAAAGTAGGTAAATCAAAAAAATTCGTACTCATTTCTATTAATGTAAATTGGATTCAGTGCTGTATTTTTCCTTTGTATGTAAATGGTGCAATAAAGTGTTCATTCATTCGTTTATTCATTCAGTTATAAGTTGTAATTATACGGTAAAAAATATCCTGCACCTAATATTAGTCAACAGAGTTTGGCTACACGGTAGGTTTAGCCGAAACTATGCCGTCTAGCCGAAGATACCCGTAACAGGCTACAACCGGGACCACACGCCACCCTTGTAGATTAACTTCACGACTTTAAAATATCTTCACAACCACGCCACCCTTGTAGATTAACTTCACGACTTCAAAATATCTTAAATATCAAAATATCTTCAAGTTGGTCCCATCACAGTAAATGATTAGATTTTTTTTTTGTTTTTATGGTTTCACAGGGTACTTTCCGTAAACTCAGAACTTTGAAATTTAGTACGAAGCAACGGCTAACAGCACTGATAAAGGAAAAATTGCGAAAACCGTAAATTTCTAGTTTCTGTAGTAGATATTTATAATAATTTTAAACCAACTCCTTTTCCTCGTGAAAGCGATACCTATAGATTTATACGGAACCCTCGGTGCGCGAGCCCGACTCGCAATTGGCCGGTTTTTCTTTTTTAATAAAAAAATATTATTTGTTTACTTGGACGACATGATCATCTAGGTATTTTTTTAGTTTTTTACATTTTATAACTTAACTACTGAACCGATTGTATTAAAATTTTCAGGAGAATAAACTGAAAGTGTACGCTTTAAAATATGAAAACTATTTTTAAAATCGGCTTAAAACGACGGTGTAATTAGGTAACAAATATGAAATAAACATCAAACCTCCTATTTTTGAAAGTCGGTTATAAACAACTAAAACCATTTTTTACCAGATGTATTTTAACGTTTTCTACATACATTTCGAATATAGGCAAAATCCGACTAACGGTTTTGGAATTATTTAGAAATATTTGTTTTTACCTTAATGACAATACTTCAAAAACTACTTAACAGATTTTAATGTCAAACGAACTTGAAAATTCTATACATGTCTCCTATATACACCTTTTGAATTTCATCGAAATCGGACTAACGGCTCAAGAATTATCGCTGAACATACATAGAAACATACAAACAAACATACATACAAACAATGTTTTTTCGCCCCAACTTGATTTGTAGCCCAAGATTTGTAGCCAATGACCAACTTCGCACCCTTGTATCAAAATCTACTATTTTAATATTATATGTTTAAAAAAAATAAATATTATAAAGTGTTTTACGAGTGTGTACTAAATATGGGTTTCATAGTCCACTCGATTAGATTGATCGTAAAAAAATACCGTCTGCCAATTTTTGTAGGTAATCCTGGGTAATCTGCCATTTTGATTTTATGATGACCTTACATAGCCTATGTTACTTGGAGAGAGGAATAAATAATCTCACATACATACAAACATAACAGTGGCATGTACAATGGCGGACTTCCTAAAAAGAGATCTCTACTATACTAAGATACTACTATGTTCCCGTTGCACATATAGCACTAGTAGAAAACTACATAGGGCGCACTGTAAGTTTCCGGAACTGGCCACTTACATAAACAATATTTAAAAATTTATTGCAACATTTGAAAATAGAACTCTTTGGCTGTAGAATGCAGTTTGTTTCATCTGACTGTCTTTTGTTTTTACCTTGTGGCGCCATTTAAAAAATTGTGTGTCTGCATCAACATGGATTTAACTAGGGAAAATTTTCGTAGTATGATTTTCTACGATTCTAAGTGTAATTTGACAGCTCAACAGAGCATCGCTCGGCTTGAAACAGCTTTTGGCAATGAAGCACCATGCAAGACAACTGTTTATAGCTGGTTTGCAGAATTCAAGCGTGGTCGTATCAATCTCAGTGACGAATCTCGCGATGGTCGGCCGTCCACCGCTGTGACCAACAAAAACATCAATGCTGTGCGCCGTATGATTGAAACAGACAGGCATGTGACCTACCATGAAATTCGCGCATCCTTAGAAATAGGCATGAGTCAAATACAATTAATCCTACACAAATATTTGGGTGTGAGAAAGCTGTGCTCGCGGTGGATCCCACACAACTTGACCGAGGCTCAAAAACGGACCGCGTCACTTGGTGCAGTGCCATGCTTACCAGATTCAACGAAGGTGCGTCAAATTTGGTGTGGGACATAGTAACAGGTGACGAAACATGGATTCATTGCTACGATCCCAAAACAAAGCAGCAATCGAGCGTATGGGTCTTTCAAGATGAGCCGAAACCAACCAAAGTGGCGCGCGTGAAAAGTGCATCTAAGCGGATGATTGCTTCTTTTTTTAATAAAACTGGACACGTGGCTACTGTTGCTTTAGAGAATCGTCGTACAGTGAATAGTGACTGGTACACGACCATTTGTTTGCCGGAAGTTATTGACGAACTCCGTAAAAATAACCGTAAACGCCGTATCATCCTGCACCACGACAATACTAGTTCTCACACGGCCAGACAGACAAACGACTTTTTGAAGGCGAAAAATGTAGAACTCATGAGTCATCCTGCATACAGTCCCGACCTGGCACCTTGTGACTTTTTTCTGTTCCCAAAAATTAAGAACCAATTACGCGGTCAACGATTTTCATCACCAGAAGAGGCTGTCGAGGAGTATGAAAAACACGTTTCAGAGGTCATCACAGAGGAGTGGCACAAAAGTTTTCAAAACTGGTTTCATCGAATGAAAAAGTGCATAGACGCCAAGGGAGATTATTTTGAAAAACAATAAATTAATTTTGTACCTTTAATAGTATTTTTTCATATTCATTCCGGAAACTTATAGTGCGCCCCACGTAGAAACAGATAAAAATAGGTCTTCAAAATCATTGTACTTAAACACCATATTATAAAGTTGAGTTTACAGATCTAAAAATAAATAAAATCGAACCTTCGATCGTTCGAAAGGGCATTAAAATAAAAGACTATTATAACAAGTCCCTTTGGGTACCTTTAGCTCACATTCGCTATTCAGAAAATTGATGATTTATTAGCCATTTTGAATTGAAAGAATTTGAATAGATGAGATTTGATAGATGCTTTTTATGGTTGGCGTTGCGCGCGCTGTTGGTGGCGCACAGTCGTCCCAATCTGTCCTCAACACGTTAAAGTAGTAGAGGGCGAAGGCAGGTGCGGACGAGCGACAGCGTAGGCAGCTTAGGTTCAGGCGGCACAGCTCCAGGCGGCGTAGCTTATGGCGGCACAGCTTCGGGCGGCTCAGCTTCAGGCGGCTCGGCACAAGGCGGCTCAGCTTCAGGCGGCTTGGCTCGAGGCGGCGCAGCTTGAGGCGGCGTGGCTGCGGGCGGCGTAGCTTGATGCGGCGTGGCTTCGGGCTGCTTAGCTTCGCTCCGGCTGCCGAGGACGACGTCGATGAGTGGACTGTATGAGGGGGGGGGGGGGCAGCAGGATGAGCGAGGGGCCTATCTTCTAATCCGCCGACAATCCGAGCAGAGGTCCGATCTCGACGACTCCGAGTAGCAGGGGTCCTATTCCTGAGATCCAGGGGTCCGATTCCGAGCACAGGGGTCCTAGCTTCCGATCCGACCGACGATATTCACTAACACTTCACTTGAGCACTGGAGCAGGGATCCGGGTCCGAAATTTAAAGATCACTTGTATTCACTTCCTTTATTTCGTCTTCCTTAGTTTTCTTCCATTCCAAGTGTTCCGAGAGCCGAATTGATTCCAGTACTGCCGACTCAAAATCGCGTCGAACCTTATTACCTCGCGAGTAAAAATCTGCATAGCCAGTTCTATTTCGTAACTGCGCCATCTATCGGCAGTCGTGGAATCTTGTGTTCGGCTCTCGTTACGGTAACGCTTTTTGATTCTCGGAATGTGAGTTTACCATATTTACTTAAAAAAGACCTTGGTTCTCGTTATGGTAACGCTCTTCGAAAATCAAATAGTGCTACTTACAATTACAAAATTAATTCTTATAAAATACCTTAATGCTAAAAATAAGAAACCCTATGCTATATTTACACTTATTACCCTATTCTAATAATAATCCCTTCATTTATTTGACCTTAAAAATTACCTTATCTACCTTGATATACATAGCAACTTAACTATATACTATACTAATTAACTCTATACAAATCAAGGTGAGTAGTGTTTTCAGTCACGTCGCTAATAGTTCTCCCCCGCCGTGCGTAGCGCTCCATCTCGAGGTTGCGGCGTGGCTGCTGGCACCAGGATGACGACTCGCTGCGTTGACCGTCGTAGCGTTCCTCCCGGTGTCCGCACGTCCAGAATTCTGACCCTTCCGTCTGGGCCTGGATATACCTTTTGGACTTCTCCTCGCGGCCATGTGTTGCGGGGCAGCGAGGCGTCCATAATCAAGACGACGTCTCCGACTTGAGGATCCGTAGTCTGTCTGCCATCTATTTTCCTCGGCTTCAAAGTGGGCAGATACTCCTTTAGCCACCTCTGCCAGAAGTGGTCGGTCAGGCGTTGCGCGGTCCTCCAGTTTGCTCTGCCAATGAGGTTCCCATCTTCAAACTCGCCCGGCGACGTCGCTCCGCAGGATCTTCCGAGCAGGAAATGGTTTGGTGTCAGGCTTTCTTCATCGTTGGGGTCTATGCTTATGTGAGTGAGTGGACGGGAATTGACGACATGTTCCACTTCAACCAGTAGCGTGTGGAGTACTTCTTCTGGTGGTGATCGCGATTGTAGTACGACCATCAGTGCCGTCTTCACCGTACGGACCATTCTCTCCCAGGCGCCTCCCATACTCGGACTTCCAGCTGGTATAAATTTCCACCGGATTCCCTCTTGAGCTGCTGCTTCTTCCAGTTCTTTGTTGGCCCCGACGAAGTTTGTCCCATTGTCGCTGTAGATAACCTTCGGTGTTCCTCTTCTGGCCGCCATTCTTCGTAAGGCCATGATCATCGAGCTCGTACTAAGGGAACTTGATAGCTCGAGGTGAATAGCCCTTGTGGTTAGGCATGTGAAGAGAGCTCCCCAGCGTTTTTCAGTTCTTCTCCCAATGGTCACCTGCATCGGCCCAAAGTAGTCCACAGCTGAGCAGGTGAAGGGGTGCTGATGATGCTGCAGGCGTTCAACGGGGTGATCTCCCAACGGTGGCACTTGCGGTATGCTCTTATGCACTCTGCACCATTGACAGCGGTGTATGAGTGCCCTTGCTGTTGTCCGTAGGCCCAGGATCCAATATTTTTGCCTGACTTCATTTATCACCGTTTCTGTATTGCCATGATAAAATTTCTGGTGATAGTGTTCAATGATTAGGCGGCATATCCTGTTCTTGCCGTCTAACACCACTGGATTCTGCTCTTGGTTCTCAATCGTGATTTTCCTTGTTCGCGTTCTTAACTTCAAGATGCCTTGTTCGTCGACATACACGTCGATTTTCTTGAGTCGGCTTGAGTTTTCCATTGGCTTCCTATTACTCAATTTTTCTATTTCTCTCCGAAAACTTTCTTGCTGACTTTCCTTAATTAACTCTTCTCTGGCTTTATTGAAGTGTTCTTCTTCAATGATTTTGAAATTTCTCCCTGGTTTCATAGGAGGAAGCTTTACGAGTTGTTTCCTCTTTACTGCAGGTTTATTTTGTTTCCATGCCTTGTCTTTAGCTGCGTTGACGATTTCCTTGGACTTGTTCTTCTTAAGTAGATCGATGAACTGGAACACGCGCGCCGTACTTCTTAGGAGTCGCGTCCAGCTGGAGAAGCGTTCTGGATCTGGTATACGACGAGGAGTTGTGGAGACTGATGCTATTGTCTGAATATTCTTTTCCTCCCCCGTGTCGATGATCTTCCCTTCGAAGCGGTTGGCGGGCCACTGCTGCTCCTCTTCGTAAAGAAATGTAGGCCCCTTGAACCACCTCGCGTTCCTGTCAAATTCAGTTGGCGTCCCACGAGTTGCGTCGTCCGCTGGATTCTCTTTAGTAGGCACCCATCGCCAGTCTCGCGGGCTAGTTAACTCTTCAATCTCCGCAAGTCGATGAGCCACGAACGTCTTGAATTTTCGCGGATCTGCTTTCAGCCACTGAAGAACAGTGCTTGAGTCTGTCCAGAATATCTTCTTTGTGATTTCTAAGTCCGTTTCTTTCTCGATTGTAGCTGCCAGTCTGCTTCCTAGTAACGCAGCCTGGAGCTCCAGTCGCGGTATCGAGACTGGCTTCGTGGGAGTAACTTGCGCTTTCCCTGCAATCAACGTAACGCGGACACTTGGTTCTTCTGTTCTCCAAAAGACGACAGCAGCATAGGCCTCTTCACTCGCGTCGGTGAAAGTATGGAGTTGCCCTTTCCTCTGATACGGAGATAAACATCTGGGTATCCTCAATTTTTCGAGAACTGCAACCTCTTTGATGTACTTGAGCCACATTACTTCTTGCTCAGGTAAGATCGCGTCGTCCCAGTCGATCTTCGTTCGCCATATGTCCTGGATGAGTTTCTTCCCTTGGATTAAAACAGGTGCGGCGAAGCCCATCGGGTCGAACGTAGACATGACGGCGCTGGCTATTTGTCTCTTCGTTGGTATCTTTCCTCCAGTCAGAATTTCGCGAGGTGTGTTGCGAAATCCGACGTTGAATGCTAGTGCGTCTTCGCCAATTATCCATCGTAGTCCGAGTGTCTTCTCTTCTGAGGAGAGTTCTTTTATTCCCTCTTGCGGTTGATCTTGCAGGCTCTTCAACACTTCAGCTTCGTTACTACCCCATCCCCTTAAATGGAAACCCGCTTTTGCATGCACGTACTGCACCTCCTTTGATGTTCTTTTGGCTTCCTCGATAGTTTGAAAGCTCTGGAGGTAATCATCCATGTAGTGATTTCTCTTGATAGCTTTCACTGCAGCTGGACACTCTTCTTTAAAGTCTTCCGCATTCTTATTCATCACGAAGATAGCTGTTGAGGGTGATGACGTCGCTCCGAAAATTACAGACTTCATTCTGTATTCTTCTGGTTTTCCAGCCCGTTGACTTCCTCGCCACAGGAATCGTAGGCAGTCCCTGTCTTCTTCACGTATCTGGATGCGCAGGAACATTTCTTTGATGTCAGCAACAACAGCGACGGGCCCCTCTCTGAATCTTACAAGAACTCCAAAGAGAGATTGAAGAAGATCGGGCCCCGGCAGCAAGACATCGTTGAGACTTTTCCCTTCGAATTTTGCAGCTGCATCCAGTACTATTCTTGGCTTCTTTTTGACAGGATGTTCCACCACAAAATGCGGCAGGTAGAACGTTCTGCCGGGCGTCGATGTAGATGGAGCCTTTTCCGCATATTCATTCTTCACCCAGTTGTTAATTTGCTCTTCGTAGGCTATCTTCAATTCTTGACTTCTGTCCAACTTCCTTTCGATGTTGTTTAATCGTCGATGTGCTTGACCGTAATTTTTCGGCAATGTTTCTTGCTCGCTCTTCCATAGAAGTCCTGTTTCAAATTTCCCATCTGGCAATCTTCGTGTCGTTTTCTCCAAAACTTCCAATGCTCTCCTGTCAGAGTCGTTGCTAGGGCGGTTTGGTTTCACCCCAAGAGCCTCGATATCAAAGTATGCTCGTACCAAGGCTTCTGTCTTGTCCTCTGCTAGGCGGCTGTGGTTGACGAACTGGACAGGTGTGTTCGCTCCAGTGTCGCATCCATGAAGCACCCAACCCAAGCTAGTGAACGAAGCAACTGGTTCAGACTTCTTCCCTTTGACGATTCTTCTTGTTACGATGAGCTCCCAATTGTCTTGCCCAATTAGTAGTCTTGGCTCTTCTTTCTTGTAGACTAGCTGACTTCTTAAACTTTGGAGATGATCGCATCTTCTCAGGACTTCTTCATTTATTTCTTGCTTCGATAATTTCAAGCCATCGATTGTCCTTACTCTCATCGACTGCTTATACTTGCGATGAGCTCCCTTAATCCTTATTTCCACCTTTCGAGAATCCGTCTTCTTGAAGCCTCTTCCACCGACGGTTTCTATTGTTATAGACTCAGCTGTTCCTTCCGCACCAATCTTCTTGGCTATAGCAGAGTCTATGAGTGAAATGGTGGACCCTTCATCCAGCAAGGCCAGCACACGTGCTGTTCCCTTTGGCCCGTAGACGTCCACTGGAATCATCTTCAAGTATGCTCTTCCATCGCTTGTAGTGTGCACCGATGTGATGACTTCACCTGTGGGCTCTTCCTTATGTACCACGTTGCAGCTGGCTTCGTCCCTTTCTGGCTTTTTAATTGCTGGAGGTGTGTCTGAGTGGAGACTAACATGATGCCATCTCGAACATTTCTTGCATACCGGAGCCCTGCATCCTTGTCTTGAGTGCCGAAAACGAAGACACTTGAAGCATAGTCTGAATTTCTTCACTATTTCCCATTTCTTGTCCATATCTGCTTCTTTAAATCTTCTGCACTCGTAGATCCAATGCTCTGCTTGACATTCTGGACACTCTGTCTTCTTGCTTGGCTGCTGATTGTGTTCTTTCTCCTGAACTGTATGGACACTCTTCCTTATTGCGCTCTTCTTGGCATCCCACGATACTTCAGGAGGGGCGAAGTCACCACACATGTCAGCTTCTATGTCCAGAAAATCCCTTATTAATATGAGCTCCGGCTTCTCTTCATCTCGATGGCTGTGATGATACATAAACCATCTGTACTTGATGTTTGCTGGCATCTTGTCCACTAACGCCTTCATTGTTTCTGGCGAACTCAGGTACTGTTCCTTTCCAAGTGCACTGATTGTTGCCACAGAATTTCTGACGTGGCTAGCAAATGTGCACACATCATTCGGCGTCTCTTGCATCTTCGGCGTACTCTTTAATTTATCCAGCTCCGCTAAGGCTATGGCTCCTGGTCGTCCAAAGCGCGCTTCCAATCCCTTCATTACTTCTTGCGGTGTCTTGGCAGTGAATAGGAGACTCTTCACTGCTTCCCTCGCTCTCCCTTGAAGAGACCTTCTCAGACGCGCCAAATTCTGCACGTCGGTGAAGGCGTTCATGGTGTCTTCGAAGGATCGCTTGAACGCTAACCACTCTTCACTTGCACCGTTGAAGTTTGGAAGCTCTATCATATGTTTTGATAGGCTGTGCTCCGATGACTTCTCTGACATCTTCTTGATGACTTGAGCCAGTTCTTCAATGTCACTCTTCTTTTCCTTAGGTGGAGTAACCTTCACAGTGTTTGCATGATCCAACCATTGCTGCACATGCATCTGTGTCTGCTCTTCATGCACGAAGTCTTCTTCTTCCTCAGAATCCAGTTGTAGCAGCTCCAGTTCAGCTTGAGCCACCTTAGATCTGGCTTCTGCTACTTCTAGTTCCCTGCGGGCGAGTTGCATCTTGGCTTCTAATGCAGCTCGTTTCGATGAACGCACCGACTGTGTTTCTATGTTCGGTCTTCTTGGGCGCGCTCCTGTGGGCCTCGCACTCGTTCCGGATTCCATCACATCAGGAACTGCAGGCTGTCCTTGGCGGCGCTTCTGGGATTCGGAGATGCGACTCAACAACTCGTCGTGTTGCTGAATCATAGCGCGCGTAGTTAGAGGCGTGAGCGGTTCGCCAATGGTACCGGAACGCGGCGCGATGTACCCACTATTGACGGGTGCGGGGGGTACTGGAGGCGCAACGGGCGCGGCGAGTTCTCCCTCCACAAACATGACCGACGCGGCACGATCCCCCATAGCGGTGCGGGAGGGAGACGACTCGGCGGCGCGGGATGGCGGCGGCGTTCTTCTTGTTATCGTCGATCGGGTCGAGATCCCTGTCCCGGTGGTTTCTGTGTCGGCTGGCGTGTTCATGCTCCAATCAGTCGAGGCGGACTTTCCAGCTGTGGCGGTTGTCGACCTGGTTGTAGGCATCCCTCTTCCTTGATCCGGCTCGAAGGACCAACTATGGTTGGCGTTGCGCGCGCTGTTGGTGGCGCACAGTCGTCCCAATCTGTCCTCAACACGTTAAAGTAGTAGAGGGCGAAGGCAGGTGCGGACGAGCGACAGCGTAGGCAGCTTAGGTTCAGGCGGCACAGCTCCAGGCGGCGTAGCTTATGGCGGCACAGCTTCGGGCGGCTCAGCTTCAGGCGGCTCGGCACAAGGCGGCTCAGCTTCAGGCGGCTTGGCTCGAGGCGGCGCAGCTTGAGGCGGCGTGGCTGCGGGCGGCGTAGCTTGATGCGGCGTGGCTTCGGGCTGCTTAGCTTCGCTCCGGCTGCCGAGGACGACGTCGATGAGTGGACTGTATGAGGGGGGGGGGGGGCAGCAGGATGAGCGAGGGGCCTATCTTCTAATCCGCCGACAATCCGAGCAGAGGTCCGATCTCGACGACTCCGAGTAGCAGGGGTCCTATTCCTGAGATCCAGGGGTCCGATTCCGAGCACAGGGGTCCTAGCTTCCGATCCGACCGACGATATTCACTAACACTTCACTTGAGCACTGGAGCAGGGATCCGGGTCCGAAATTTAAAGATCACTTGTATTCACTTCCTTTATTTCGTCTTCCTTAGTTTTCTTCCATTCCAAGTGTTCCGAGAGCCGAATTGATTCCAGTACTGCCGACTCAAAATCGCGTCGAACCTTATTACCTCGCGAGTAAAAATCTGCATAGCCAGTTCTATTTCGTAACTGCGCCATCTATCGGCAGTCGTGGAATCTTGTGTTCGGCTCTCGTTACGGTAACGCTTTTTGATTCTCGGAATGTGAGTTTACCATATTTACTTAAAAAAGACCTTGGTTCTCGTTATGGTAACGCTCTTCGAAAATCAAATAGTGCTACTTACAATTACAAAATTAATTCTTATAAAATACCTTAATGCTAAAAATAAGAAACCCTATGCTATATTTACACTTATTACCCTATTCTAATAATAATCCCTTCATTTATTTGACCTTAAAAATTACCTTATCTACCTTGATATACATAGCAACTTAACTATATACTATACTAATTAACTCTATACAAATCAAGGTGAGTAGTGTTTTCAGTCACGTCGCTAATACTTTTCATGTGCCTAAAATTTAATATAATTTTCTTATTCGGTACTTATTTTAAGTTTTTTTGCATTTAGACCAAAAAATAATTGTTTTTTGGTCTAAATGCAAAAAAACTTAAAAATTATGTCGTTACATTATGTCGTTACAGGTTACCTAACTACCTAAACAATAAAACTTTAATGACTTATTTATGACTAGCTATTTCCCACAGCTCCCCCTGCGTCAAAAAGTAGCCTGTGTTTGACTTCATTTCATCAAAATCTGTTTAGCGGTTTAGCCGTGAAAGCGTAACAGACAGATTCGCACTAAAAATATTAGTATGGTTAAGGAAGTATGGATATGTCTTTCAACCCCTAATAAAATCATTAGGGGGGTTGATTTTTGAAAAAAAACGTAGCCCTTCTTTTGATCCCGGGTCTATAACTATATACATGCCTAATTTCAATTAAAACTTAACACAGCTTTTTGTCACAAACAAACTTTTGCGTTTATAATTTTAGCATGGATATGGTACCTAGGGATTATTTACGATTTTTTCAAAGAGATACTTACACAAAATAAACAATTAGTTATACAAGTATTCATATCCTCGACATGTCCAGCGCATTTTCTTCGTCACTGCCAATCAGATAAAACTAGTATTGGGCCTCATGAATAACAAAATAGGACCTTGAAGTGTACATACCATTTAGTGGGTGGTTGCCCCAAAATCAAGGCTAGATTGGCACTTTGATTTAGTTGGCTAGAAATAAAACCAACGAGAAAATGCTGCCATTGGTAGCTGTTATTTAATTTTAATAACAGTTTTGATGTAATAATGAATGCGTTTTTAGCCGAAGCTCTTTTTGCCATTTCAGTAGAAGCATGCCTTTTTAGAACTCTATGAAATAAAACCTTGGTAATAAAGTCAACACTTGGGAAAGCGTTTTCTTAATGTTTTTCATTTGTTATTGGATGATTCCGAGCTTCGGAAGGCACGTGTAGCCATTGGTGGCCCGGCTGCTATCTGGTGGACGTTGAATCTCTGGCGCCAACCTGTGCAAGGTCGATTGACCAAGCAACCCAGTCGATATGAAAGAATTGTTTTCCATTATTTTAGTCACTGTCCACTGTTTGAGGAGCTCGTTAATTGAGCGCGACCCGCGTATCAATAGCGAATGCGCGCGTCAAGCGACGACGTGACGCGACTACTATTGGATTGGTCGCAATTTCTCTATCTTGAGCTGCTCCGTGCTTCGGAAGGCACGTTAAGCCGTTGGTCCCGGTTGTTATCGATAGATAGCAGTCGTGAGGCTGTGTCAGATGCCTTAGGGCAGCCAATCATCTGACAGTGTTGGCCACTAACACACCTCAGGTCATGTTTCTGTTGGTCTGGTTTCCCTATAAAAAGGGTTACGGAGGTCAGATAGCAGTCGCTCAATTGTAATTACCAGTTCCGCCAAATCTAGGACCAGGACTACAGCGTACCCTAGGCTCCGAAGCGTAAGCCGACGACGCAACTAGGAATACACGCTAGGATGATGTGTCACTGTCCACTGTTTGACATATGTAGGCCTCATCTATGTATTTCCAGAATGGGGGAACAGTAAAAGGGTTGGTTGGTTGTCGTAAGAGGTGACTGTAAGAGATCGCCTAGCAATATGTCCGCCATTCCATATTATTTATCATAGGGACAAGTCCGCCATTGTACATTAATATTTAAGATTTTTTTTTCTGTTGCTGTTGTATTAACGGTACAATAAAGAATTTTACATACATACAAAGATTATGTGTATTGTTGATAGCATGGTAGCGGCCTCCACCCAGCGTTCGCCTACGATCTTCTTCAAGTCTTCTGACCACTTAAATTAATTGGCATCACCGACAAGTGCACCAACCGCTTTATTCATTCATTAGGACGTCGACGATTACCCCATCGGTTCTTTGAAGTCTGTGCCCCGCCCAGTACCACCTCAAAGAGCTAATGTACTTGGCTTTGTTATTAACTGTTGTTGTAAATAGAGATAGGAATCGTTGCTTAAATACTCATTTGTAATATGGGGTAAATTTTTTAATATATTAAATTTTAGACCAATCTCCATCCTATCGTTTCTTTCAAAAATACCTGAAGCAGTAGTACAGGCTCAGGTGTCTCATTTTATTTTCTCTAATTCTCTTCTTACTCCTTTCCAGTCTGGTTTTCGCCCCTGTCACAGCACTGCTACTGCTCTCCTAAAAGTCACTGAAGACATTCGCTTAGACATGGAGAATACCTTGGTCACCATTCTGGTTCTTATCGATTTCTCTAACGCCTTCAACATGGTAGACCGCGATATTCTTCTTGCTATCCTGCGTCATTTGCAATTCTCTCCTTCGGCGCTATCTTGGTTTAGTAGTTATCTTTGCGATCGACAGCAGGCTGTACGTATAGACCGTCAGTTGTCTAACTGGAATCCCCTTTCAACTGGAGTGCCACAAGGAGGAATTCTATCACCTTTACTTTTTTCCCTTTTTATTAATCTTCTTTCTTCTTCCATTGGCTGCGCTCATCATTTCTACGCTGATGATTTGCAAATATATGCTCAGTCGTCAGTTGATGATATTGAATCGGCTATTGATAGCGTTAACACAGCGTTGACTGCGATTTTAATGTTATGGCATGGTTAATGACTATGGCATTATGGTTAATCCCTCAAAATGTCAAGCAATCATCTTGGGTAGCTCTAGGCAGGTTAGTCAGATTGACATGAGTACAATTTCGCCTATAAGGTACAACAATGACGTCATCACGATCTGTAAATGCGTGAAGAATCTTGGACTCCATATTGACGCCACTCTTAGCTGGACCACTCACATTGCTGAAATTAGTCGCTCTATTAACCTTACTCTCCAACAACTTAATCGTCTAAGAAACTTTCTCCCGATTAAATCCAAAATTTTATTAGTCCAAACGTTAGTTTTTCCAATTATTGACTATGCTGATGTGTGCTATTCTAATCTCAATCAAGATCTTCTCAATAAACTGGATCGTCTCATAAATAACTGTATTCGTTTTATTTTCTGTCTACGTAAATATGACCACATCTCTTCTTATCCATCCGAACTGAAATGGCTTCCGATCCGCCAACGTCGTCAACTTCGGTTGCTTACTTCTCTTCTTTGGTTTGAAGAAAAGAGAGACATGTGCGAGTATAATATAGCCAAATTTGTTAATATATATATATATGCATATCATCGTTATCATTTAATGACGTACTAAATGAGTATGATGTTGAAATAGCTTTTAATAATTTCCATGATACGCTTACCTTGTTTTATGATTTATGCTTTCCTATTATTAAAGTTAAATGTAGTAACAAATCTAAAAAAAATAGATGGATGTCTAAAGGTATAAAAATAAGCTGTGTAACAAAAAGGAAATTATATATAAAATATCAATTAACGAAAGGCAATAAATTAATTAAGAAAATCAAATATAATAACTACAGTAAAGTTTTAAAAAAATGTATTAATAAGGCACAAAGTTTAATAAATACAAAGTTCATAAAAAATGCTGAAAATAAATGCAGAGCATCTTGGCACATTATAAAAGATACAACCGCTAAATTATCTCAAGAGAATGTAAAGGAAATTAAAGAAAATGGTATTATCCATTCTGATCCACAAACAATAGCAGAACTTTTTAACAAACATTTTTTAACTTCCAACTCCACAAGTAAAAATAAAAAGAATTCCTACATTAAAAATATAGAATATAACATTAATAGTATTTTTCTGACTCCAGTTGATTACATTGATACATTTTAAATAGTAAAGGGTCTCAAGAACACCAATTCAACGGGTTTTGACAATATAAGCACAAAGGTATTGAAATTATGTGCTAAACAGTTGTGTATCCCACTAGCGCATATTATAAATTTGTCTTTAAGCGAAGGTATATATCCATCTCGTTTAAAAAATACTATTGTTAAACCATTATTTAAAAAAGGAGATAAAAATAAATTAAACAATTATAGATCATTATCTTTGACGTCAGTGATTTCAAAAATTATAGAGAGAGTAGTTAATGACAAAATATACTCATTTCTGACTGAATCTAAGATATTGAAATCAGAGCAATATGGATTTAGGAAAAATAGATCAACTACGTTAGCTTGCTTTGAATTAATAAAGGAAGTTATTGAACATCTTGATAAAAAGACTCCTGTAACTGCTGTATTTATAGACATGACTAGGGCATTTGATTTTGTTTCACATGAAGATCTGTTAGACAAGTTGTGGCGCTATGGTATACGGGGCGTTGCACATAAATGGATAACAAGTTACCTCCAATATCGCAAACAGTGTGTACAAATATCTAAAGTTACAGGTAACAACAAAAAGGAATATAAATCGACATATAGTGAAATTAAGTGCGGTGTACCCCAAGGAAGTATATTGGGACCACTACTGTTCCTTATATATATAAACGATCTGCCGGACGCAATTAATCATAAATGCATACTCTTTGCTGATGACACTACTCTACTTATAGAAAAGAGAGATGGTATTGACTTTGAAAATGATATATGTAATACACTTAAGGACGTAAACGATTGGTTAAATGAAAACAATTTGACATTAAATTTAACAAAAACTAAACTTATTAATTTTAGGACACATAATATTGACAAATTTAAAACACAGATTAACATTACATATAATGACGTAAAGTTAGAAGGAATAGAGTCAACAGTTTTTTTAGGTATAACCATTGACAGTATGTGCAACTGGAAATCACATATCTATACCGTTTGTAATAAGTTGGATAGATTTGTATATGTGTTGAGAAGGGTTAAGAAAATTGCATCAATGCAAGCAGCTCTGACTGCATATCATGGTTATGTGTCGTCTATTCTTAGATATGGTTTGATATTGTGGAGAAATTCAGTAGAGGTTAAAAAAGCATTCATAACACAGAAAAAATGTGTAAGGGCAATCTCTAATGCCGGCCCACTAGAAAGTTGCAAACCGCTCTTTAAAAAGCATTCTATTCTTCCTCTGCCCTGTCTATATATCTTAGAAATGTGTCTTTTTGTACGTAAACACGAATATTTGTTTACTAAACATGAAGATAATGAGGGATCGAGAACAAGACACAAAGATAGATTATGTTTGCCAATGAGAACACTAACTATGTCACATAGGAACTCATATTGTATGGCAATTAAGATATACAACCATATACCCTCAGCATATAAAGAATTAGAATTTGATGTATTTGGGAGAAATTTTAATTTTTTGCATACTCATCTGAGAGTGGAATACACGAAATTATAATTAACTAAATATCTATGTATGCACTGTATTCTTGCAAATAAATAAATTATCTTATCTTATTATCTTATCTTCAATTCTCAAGGAGCCTCAGTCCCCGAAGTATCTAAGGTGTAAGTTCAAGTATCTTTCTGACAGTCACGATAGGCAACTTAGATCTTCCAAAAAACTTACCCTTTGTACTCCCCTATTTAGGTCCAGTTTTATGTCTAATTCATTTACCATATAAGCCACACGGCTCTGGAATGCTCTACCCGATGACATCAAAGAGACCATTACTAAATTCGCTTTCAAAAGAAAAGTCAAAATTCACCTCACTAGCATAATATCACCCTAAATCGTCATCTTTTTCCGTTTTCATCTCTTCTTTTATGTATGTTTATGTATGTATATGTATAGTTATGAATATTGTATGTAAATCTATGTATGTTTATTTAGCAGTTAAGTGTTTTTTTGTTTTTTTTTCTCTCATTGTATGCTAAAATAATTCGCGCCGCACATAACTTTTCTGTTTTTCCTAATGGTTGACTGGGAGAGAATGCTTTTAGCATTAAGTCCGCCAATTGTAAACTTGTGGTACAATAAAGATTTATAAATAAATAAATAAATAAATTGGGTATAATATAAACCCCATCTCTGGTCGTAAGTATTTAGTTGTAGTCGTTCAAGCTAAGCAATAAATTAAATTTTATACCAGTCTAGCCAATTTCACTCAAGGTATAATAACTACAGCTGTTTATAATGAACATTCATTTTAACATTGCAGTGCCAATACTGTAGCATAGGGCTTCGTGTTTAGGGGTAATAAAATCGGGTGGTATTGAACGTATGCCCTTTTTCTACGGGAGGCGGGCTAGACATTTACCACTACACAATATTGTGGAAAATGATATGTTTTCAAACATTTTATTTGAGCTATGCCCGAGAATAAGGTCATCACACAAACATCGAGAATAAGAGTTTTCTTGTTGGGATATCGAGTCACGTTTTTAAGTAGCAACAAATTGATTAAATTTTTAAATATAATAAAAACTTTGATCCACTTTCAAAAACTTTTGGGGACATACTTTACTTACTGTTAACTAGCTAGTTACACACATCTAAGTAAGATACACACACATACAACATAATAAGATATTTAATTTTATTGGATGTGTTGACTGCGGTAACCGCTTTCCATCTGGCAGGCTATATGATTGTTTCCTTACTAAATTGTATTAAAAAAATAGGATTTGTGTCTTTATAAACAATGCTCGCTAATGTCCTTCTAAACAATGCTCCATACTTATTATTCGTAGTTAAAAAGTCAATACTGACCCAAATAAGGGGGAGATGAAGCTATGTAAGTTGGCGGCCGATGAAGTACAAAATAACCAGAGTACAGAAAGGTAGTTATTAAATTTTAAAAATTACGTGAGTGTACAATTAGGTAAGTATCATATTCCGCCAGGCCATGATCACAGAGTTAGTTTGTTGTGTCAATATCTACACGTATCATCATCAAAAATTTATGAGATGGGCTCTAATCGGTTGATTTCCTTCTATCCTTTTTATTATTAGCAAGATTTTGATAAGGCACGACGTTTACCTTCTCCTTTATTTGCTTCATTTAACTAGCCTTTGCCTTGGTTTACCTGCCCCATTTTCATGTCTTTCTCTTTTTAACGCGTTCTCTCATTTTGAACTTTTTGAACTGTTCTCGCCACTTGTCCCGATCTTGTATGTGTGCGTATCGGACAGCTGTCACCACATGTTTCCAGTTGGCTCCTTATCTGGTCCAACCACCGTATTGGGCTTTTCCCTTCCTTAATTACCTTCCACTTTTCATATCCGTGCACTATTTAATTTGTGGATGCAGTGACTTCAATTCAAGCTTACTCGCAAGTTCAGGTCACGCGATATATTCGCGTCGCAAGCTTACTGCCTACTTAGTATTCTGTTAGGAATGTTTAGAACTGGCAAATGCGGAATTTAATTAAATTTGTACTTCTTTGTTTCTCCCTTGGTATTTGACGTAAGATCGGAGAGGTTTTTTGTAATTTTAATAATGTATTCAGTGGCAATATGTACAGTGAAATTACTGGATGAAATCTCGGAAATTTGAGTGGATGTTGTTTTATATACTAATTTACATTTATATCAGACTTTAAAAAAAAGCTATATTTAATAAAATATAGAATATGTTATGTCTAAAATGACCGTTTTGATTTGAAAGTCAACTTTTGGAGGAATGCTACTCAGTAAAGTAAATTGATACTTTTTAAGGACGGCTGAAATTCCGGGACATAACCAGTAGATTATTAAAAAGCAAACGTATAAATAAGTAGATAATATATCTTAATTAAAGTCAAAATCATATGCACATAACGTTCTCAGTCTTATCTTCTTATTATGATTTGGCACTGACCACTCCGGTCAGGACCAAATCATAATGATAAGACTGTCTACAGAAGTATTTAAGTTACAATTTATTCTAATAGTTCAGTAATATTTGTCAGACTAGTGGGCAGTAATCAATAATGTTTAAACGTCAAATTTTTTTGTACCTATGTAAGGAGAGCAAAAACAAAATCAACAAATAAATAATGTCAAACAACTCGGGTTACATTCTATAATCTGGTGTAAATCAAATAGCCACTTCTGAACCGCACAATGCACACAAAAGCAATTCCTTGGTCGCTATAACAACGGACAGCCCCACTGTTTACGAACCGAAGTCTGCACGAGAAACAGTAACGCACCACCTTCGAGCCCGAACGCCCATTCACCCTCCACCAGTTCAAATAACACGAAAACTGGAGACCCTTCAAAAAAGTGTTATATTTAAATAAACAAACCAAACTCGACATGCCAATACCGTCGGAAATTAAAAATAGAAATATTCTCTTTTTAAAATTCTATTGACAATTCTATTTTTAAAAGTGACAGTTACATTCGAGAATGATTCGAATCGTAGTGTTGGTATTATTATCGAATCAAGCATTCTCAGCTCGAGAACCTCCGCAAATAAACTTGGTGAATCAAGGGACGATAGCGGGAATGTATCTAACGAGATTTCGCACAAGGAGGATCGCTGCGTACGTTGGAATTCCTTTTGCCCAGCCTCCAGTTGATTTCAGAAGATTTACTACTCCTGAGATCAGCGATTTACCTCGTTGGGATGGTGTTAAGAATGCCACGATCTATGCTCCTGATTGTATGCAATATGATCCTATGCAAAAAGATGACAAGGATGAGGCAGTAGGGGCAACTTTGCCGAAACACGATGAACTGTTTATAAAGCTATTGGATTCTCAATTGGAAGAGCCACGAAAGAGAGAATTCTCTGAAGATTGTCTCTACTTGAATGTTTATGTACCTGACGGTAAGTGCACTATTATACAAGCATGTTATCCCTACAAGTAATAATTGTAAAATATTTAATACTAAAACATGTTTATGTTTATAAATCCATGTTTTCTATGAAATATATGAACTATGACACCAGGGTGTGCCTGGTCGATTGACAAAGTAAACTACATGAAATGGTGATGATATGATAACATAAGTTTAATTATTTTTGTAACCGGATTCCGTAAGGCTTAAAATGCCATGAGTGACTGTGATAACGCTTAGATGATGATCCGAAAGCCATGCGGGGAAGCGTAGCAGGCACCAGCTTATACCATTATAAATACCAACACCTACAATAAATATGTATTTATACCTTATATTTTGTTATTCTCTTCACTGCCCATTCCCCATTTAACATAATAGTCGCGATCAATACCTCTAAACCTCAAGTTCTACCATCAGTTTTGCAAAAGCATTTACTAGCAATTTTATAAGAAAATAGAGGATAATGAGATACCTAGTGTCGAAATCTTTGCAACAAGTACCTTTCTATAAAGTATATCTAGTACGCACAATTTTTTTTCTAGACATGTGACCAGCAAGACCACATGTCTAGAAAAAAATGTTTCACTGCTAAGACAACTATTTTCTTGATGGAGTAGGTGGGTTCAAGTTTGGACTTTGATTGATTGTAACCAGCAAAAAACTAGGTCTCATGAACCCCCAACAATTCTTATCCACAAAGATAAATGCACGAACGTAAAATTTTACATATCACTATTATTTCTTAGGGAATGTTTCCGCTAGGTGTTAGGTCCTAGCGTTTTAAACTAGAATAATATTGTTGAAATAATTACAAATGTATTTTAAAATTAGATCATGATACAATTATATTTCGCTAAATTGGTCTTGACATCAAACATACGATATATACGATACTAAGATACATTTTAGAACGGGTTATTTTTAAACCACTTTTTAGAGCCAATTCTTACAGTGTGTTTTGTACCTAAAACTAAACCAAATTATGTGAAAATGGAGACAAAAAAATTATATATATTTGTATGCAACATCAAAAAATATTTGTGAATTTTTCCTATTTTTTTATTGACAGTGATGGTTTAGTTTCAGGTACTTAACACACTGTGAAAGTGATTTCAAAGTAACTCTGTATCATTATACACGCATCATTATGCGTTCAGATATTAACATTAACGGTAAGCGCAGCGTTGGACATCCACCGACCAGATGGTCAGATGACCTGAAAAAGGTCGCAGGCAAATGCTGGATGCAGACTGCTGCCAACCGATCATTTTGGAAATCATTGGGAGAGGCCTATGTCCAGCAGTGGACTGAATGCGGCTGAAATGATGATGATGATGATTAACATTTATTTGGAGAAATGTAGGATTATCACTCGACATGAAAATAACAGCCCGATTTGTTTGATTCAATTAACAACATTTGATCCTGTTAATAAAACAGGATAGCTGATCAATAATTTATTATTATCCTCAATAAGTTACTTTTTACCTAGTTTTAATTATGCCCTGTGACTTAGCACCTGCACTCGGCAACCACATGCCAATCACCGACAAGGCTGTGAAAGTGGGAATACACTTTTCGGGAAGAGTATGACTGATTCTTTGATGTGGCATTAATTCGCCAAAAAGAAAGATCAGCAGAAATTTATAAGCCCCACAGTCTAGATTTATTTAAAAAGTTATTACAAAAATTTTAAGCGTAATTTAAGATTCCAAAATAATAGTGTGATACGCTAAGAGACGGTGAAATATTAGAGTTATTTTGATAATGAGAAATACCAACCTCTAGCGAATACCGGACCATAATGTGCCGCGTCAAAAAATATTTAGTTATATATATTTTCTTTACTATAAACCCTAAAGGCCTAATCTATGTCAGAGATACACAATCTACTTTTGCCCAAATTTTGATAGGATATGTAAGGAATATTAACTTATAATAAAATACTGTTTTATTAAAGAAATCAACATTCACAGTTGTTTTTATTTCAACATTTAATAAGCATGTCTAATTAAAACAGAAAAATCAACTTTTTAGAAAATAACGAAAATATCTTAATTTTCTTTAAAACAATAGTGATTTTTAAAATAAATCGTTTATACTTAAGATAATCATTAGTAATAATAAGACTTTTTCTAAGATACATTTTAGAACATCAAAATTATCATCGGTTTTAAGTTACACCAAGCCTAATCATACGTCTCGCAGGCGTACAAATACATAGGGCGCACTGTAAGTTTCCGGAACTGGCCACTTACATAAACAATATTTAAAAATTTATTGCAACATTTGAAAATAGAACTCTTTGGTTGTAGAATGCAGTTTGTTTCATCTGACTGTCTTTTGTTTTTACCTTGTGGCGCCATTTAAAAAATTGTGTGTCTGCATCAACATGGATTTAACTCGGGAAAATTTTCGTAGTATGATTTTCTACGATTTTAAGTGTAATTTGACAGTTCAACAGAGCATCGCTCGGCTTGAAACAGCTTTTGGCAATGAAGCACCATGCAAGACAACTGTTTATAGCTGGTTTGCAGAATTCAAGCGTGGTCGTATCAATCTCAGTGACGAATCTCGCGATGGTCGGCCGTCCACCGCTGTGACCAACAAAAACATCAATGCTGTGCGCCGTATGATTGAAACAGACAGGAATGTGACCTACCATGAAATTCGCGCATCCTTAGAAATAGGCATGAGTCAAATACAATTAATCCTACACAAACATTTGGGTGTGAGAAAGCTGTGCTCGCGGTGGATCCCACACAACTTGAACGAGGCTCAAAAAACGGACCGCGTCACTTGGTGCAGTGCCATGCTTACCAGATTCAACGAAGGTGCGTCAAATTTGGTGTGGGACATAGTAACAGGTGACGAAACATGGATTTATTGCTACGATCCCAAAACAAAGCAGCAATCGAGCGTATGGGTCTTTCAAGATGAGCCGAAACCAACCAAAGTGGCGCGCGTGAAAAGTGCATCTAAGCGGATGATTGCTTCTTTTTTTAATAAAACTGGACACGTGGCTACTGTTGCTTTAGAGCAGTGATTCCCAAAGTGGTCCAGGTGGACCCCCAGGGGTCCACGGGAGACTTGCTGGGGGTCTACGTAGGCGTGAACAAAAAATGGGGGTCCATAAGATGTTAATGGGGGTCCACGAAAATTTATCTGCTTTTGATAGTAAAGAGCAAAAATGTAAGCATAGTTTTTATAAGGGCCTACCTACATTGTTTTAAGTACCTATCTAAGCAGATAATATTTTAATAAGGCAAGCGACTGTTACTTGTCCAAACTTGTGTATTCGATATTACGTACAATTTCGTGTACAGACTTGCAAAGCGCTATCCGCCCGACAATGCTTAATGCTTGTTCAGACATGAACTTGATCAACACTATAAATACTTGATGCCAAAGGCAACCAAACGCATTCATTTGTTTCCGGAATTTCGAAAACAAGGCGGAATTTGGAAAAAAGTTGTGAGAAAATTTATATCTGTGTTTGCTAGTGCCGGAGAAAAGTAAGTAACCTACCTTTTTTTGTTATAGTACTTAAGTATTTTGTTTACGTGTACTAGTCGGTTGATCACAACGGCCTGTATAGATAGGTAACTTAGTAACTTACAGATATTTTAATTGTCCTCTTTCGATTTGAAGACAAACACAGCACGTTTTATTCAATTGTTTTTTCACGAGAGAAGCACTGCCTCTCTAAAAAGGCCGAATAAGCAATATTGCAGAGCAATTAATTTTGTAATTTTTCTTGCAAATAACTACTAATTTTATAAAACAGTAATTTCATAATCATGTTAAATTGATTTTGAAGTAACTATTTTATCAAAACTATTCCTTTTCGGAAAGAGCGAGCGGTGCGCGGGCGACGGGAAAAGGGCGGGGCTTGAACTTCGATGCCTGTTTGTCACGTTTTAACAATGAAGCCGCAGACAAAAAATACGCAAATACACGGAGCGCGTGAACTCATTGATTTAATAAAATGTTAGTTATCGTTTTTATGGACAATTTTGGGATTTCGACGTTTATTTTTTCCTACACAAATATGATCAGTATTCGATACTGAGTACACTAATTTTTATTTATACTATTAAAAATTAGTGGTAAATTATGTACTTTAAAATTGATACCGTTTTGTGAAAACGTTTGTATTTGTCTCAGCGGTTTATTAGTTGGTCCCTTTACAAGCCGTAATTCTATTTCCGCGTGCTGACAAAGGCTGCGGTGTGATACCTATATTCAGAAAAAAACTTGGTTACTAAAACATTTTTTTTACAGGTAAGGTAACTGACACGAAACATGGCTACAGCAAAGAAAAAATGTCGACAATATAGTGTCGATTATTTGAAATATGGTTTTGTTCCATCAGAGGCAGACAAACAATTGCCCATGTGCCTATTATGCAACAAAGTTTTGAGCAATGACTCTATGAAACCATCAAAGCTCGAAGATCATCTAAAAAGGTGTCATACTGATAAAATAGGTAAAGATTTAAAATATTTTCAAACATTGAAAGAAAAATATGGAAAGAGACCCACCATGCACAGTATGTTCGCTTCAACATCTCAAAGTAACGATGATGGCTTGCGGGCATCTTACAATATCTCATTACTTATAGCAAAATCTGGAAAACCGCACACTATCGGAGAACAATTAATTTTACCCGCTGTTGAAGAGGTTTTAAAAACTGTTTTGCACAAATCTCCATTTGACGTACTAAAAAGAATTCCATTAAGTAACAATACTGTACAAAGACGCATTGATGAAATGAGCTCTGATATCGAAAGCTTTTTGTGCAATCATCTGCAAAAAACTCATTTTTCTATATAACTGGACGAGTCAACGTTACCCAGTAATGAAGCATTACTATTGGCATATGTCCGATTTATTGTTGAGGAAGAAATTCACGAAGAATTGCTATTTGCCAGAACTTTGGAGACTGACACTAAAGGCGAATCAATATTTAATGTCCTGAGTAATTTTTTTACGGAAAAATCGATCCCATTTACAAACATTATTTCAGTGGCAACAGACGGAGCTCCTGCAATGGTCGGGCGATATCGTGGGTTTTTAGGTCATCTCAAAAGAATTATACGAGGACTTACAGCTATTCATTGCGTAATCCACCGACAACATCTTGTGGCAAAACATTTAAGTGACAGGTTGAACCAATCTCTTCATTTTGTAATAAAAGCTGTCAACAAAATCAGAAGCAATGCATTGAATACACGTTTATTTGCTCAATTGTGCGACGAAAATGATGAAGACTTCCAACGACTGCTCTTACATACTGAAGTACGCTGGTTGTCGAAAGGTGCATGCTTAACGAGATTTTACTCTGTTTTCGATTCCATATTAGAGTTCTTAGAAAGTAGAGATCCAGATTTAAAAGAAAACTTGATCAAATTCAAAGCAGACATTGCGTATTTGACAGATTTGTTTAAAAAATTTAATGATATTAACTTGCAGTTACAAGGGGACAGCCTGAATTTAATAAAAACAAAGGGGATAATTTCGGCTTTTCTTGGGAAATTGAAATTTATGAAGCAAAACATTAGTCGGCGCGAATTCTCTCAATTTCCAAACTTGTCGCAGGTAGAATGTATTGATGAGGATATCCATACCTACAGTCAACATTTAAGTGCCCTGCATGATGACTTCAAAACCAGGTTTGAAGATATACTGACGATGGATATACCACCATGGATAATAAATCCATTTGATGAAACGGAAGTGGCCAATGTTGTATTACAAGAGGAGCTGCTCGAGCTAAGCACTAATGAGGAGCTGAAGGTGAAATTTAGAAAAGGCTACCCAACATTTTGGCTGCAAGCAGAAATACCCGAAAAATATCCTGGACTGTGGGAAATCGCAAGGAAATTTTTAATAGCTTTTCCCTCGTCATATCTTGTCGAAAGGAGTTTTAGTGCCGTTACAAACCTCTTAACAAAAAAAAGGAGCAAATTAAACATCACAGAGCGGGGGGATTTGCGGTTATTGCTCACAAAAATAAAGCCAAACATTGATCGTTTGCTGACACTCCATCAGATACATCCTTCCCATTAATTAAAATTATGACCTGAACCTATATTACCTTAATATTTTTTTCTTGTAATTCTATTCTTTTAATAAATAAAGTGATATAAAATGTACCATTTTTCGTTTTTATTTTACATATCGAAATATAGGGACAGAACTCAGAAGTGACACAATTTTTATTTTTTGGCGACTTTAAGAATGTGGTAGAAATGTAGCAGCAGGGGGTCCACCGAAACCAGTAAAATTTTGAAAGTGGTCCACGAGAAAAATAAGTTTGGGAACTACTGCTTTAGAGAATCGTCGTACAGTGAATAGTGACTGGTACACGACCATTTGTTTGCCGGAAGTTATTGACGAACTCCGTAAAAATAACCGTAAACGCCGTATCATCCTGCACCACGACAATGCTAGTTCTCACACGGCCAGACAGACAAACGACTTTTTGAAGGCGAAAAATGTAGAACTCATGAGTCATCCTGCATACAGTCCCGACCTGGCACCTTGTGACTTTTTTCTGTTCCCAAAAATTAAGAACCAATTACGCGGTCAACGATTTTCATCACCAGAAGAGGCTGTCGAGGAGTATGAAAAACACGTTTCAGAGGTCACCAGAGAGGAGTGGCACAAAAGTTTTCAAAACTGGTTTCATCGAATGAAAAAGTGCATAGACGCCAAGGGAGATTATTTTGAAAAACAATAAATTAATTTTGTACCTTTAATAGTATTTTTTCATATTCATTCCGGAAACTTATAGTGCGCCCCACGTACCTCCATTTGGCGGCATTTACCATGGCGTCACCGGCGCCGTCGGCAAGCTCTCCTCGGCCACTGAGTTAGTTGAACAGCACGATGCGCGTATACGTCGCTATTTAGAAAGAAAGAGCGAATATTTTTTATTTATTTATTTATTACAAAAATTTAAACTCATCTAGTTACAAAATTCTATGGCACCTAAAACCATGTAATAGTTTGACTAAAAGCTGCACATTCGCAGTTGCGCAATGATTCATAGCCGATAAATTATATTTATAACTAACCTACTCATAAAACAATGTATGTCAGATTATATTTCCGTGTATCCCTCACAAGCGTAGATTAGGCTTCTAGGGTATTGTATCATCATCATTATAAATTTAAAAGCAGAGCTCTTGTCCGTGGAATCCCTACTATTCTTGTCTATTATTTTCGAGTTCCTTCAGTTTCTGTTGTATAAGTATGAGCTTATGAGTCTAAGAGCAGCCACCTGTAGTGATAGTCGACTAGTATTTTATTTTTACTTTTTTCCGTACGTACTGTACTTTGTTCCAAAGAGCATCGAACAATTATACGTTCCTTTATTAATGACTTCGTTCAATAATATAAGCACGTCATGTATATTGTAATAGCATTTATTTGTGCGACTTTCCATGATAAAATTTATTTAGCTTTATTCATTTGAAATTATATTTAAACTAATTAATATCAAATGATTTGGTATTTTACCGTTTTAACGGACAAATGTATAAACGGCATTTATGTAAGAGTTTCCATAAATTACATTTATTTCACTCCATTTATTTAGTGTTCACCGAAAATTTTTTTTTTATTTAAACTTGCGCATTTGACAATTCGAGTACGCATTAGTATGCGTACTCGAATTGGCCTACTAGTGTAGGCCTACTTTTGAAATGCCGAATGAAAATCATTCGATATCGAACAATAACTATTCGACTCACCGATTTATGTTCGAGTCGCACTTTTCAAAAATAGCACTCCAGTACTTTTATCTATTCTGTGCGAAATCGGGATACACAGCTAGTACAAAATAGAAGTGGATCACAGAGTCCCTCCAATTACGATTAACGTATTCTACCCTAAACATGTCATTCATGTCCTGCCATTCTGAGTCGAGTATCGATTGACGCCCAATACATTCTAATCGGTTCGCAAGCTTAATCTCCTGAGGGACCGTATACGAACCATAGATTTCGGAAACAATAGACAGGCGCAACATTTAAATTACATTACAATTAGCGAAAAAACTGCTTATCAAAATTGAATGTGTCAAAAAATTCTGAACGGAATCGTTATTCTAGGTTCTGTGATGCAAGACAGCTAGAAGGGATGGAATTATTACAGTTTTCAATTAGGACATCTTTTCACTATTTTTTTTCATACAATACATCACTTTCTTGTATTGGGTTGGGAATATGCAAAGCTTAAATTTATAATCTCAACAGCTTATATTATTGAGTAGATTCATAAATACATGAACAATAGGCATTTTGAAACAGACGGGCAGGATACTAAAAACATGAACGTGGAAAATTGATGATAAAGTTGGTGAAAGGTTGGACAAACTTTATGAACTTATTAATTACACTATTTGTTTTTCGCTACCTGCTTTTAAAGTCTTATAATATATTTTCCTACTCATTCTACCTTCGGTACCAAAAAGTTATATTCGAAGATTGTTTGATACTTAAATTATTATTATTATTTTCTCTCTATTTCTTCTTCTCTCGTCTATTTGTATACATTTAAAAACCGTTCCAACACGGAAAGGCATGGCACTAAGTACATGGAAGTAAGCGAAGCGCCTGATCTGGGTGTCAATTACACATAGTGCACAATTGAATCGTAATTGGATCGCAATGGCAATTTTTGACGTTTCTGGTATTCTGTTACTAATTTTAAGACCAATCGTATTCCATTGGCATGCCATTGAACTGCAACTGGAAAATTGTGTTAATAAAAAAATCATCATGTTTTTCAACAATCGGTACTCTGTTATTTATTATATTAACATTTTCTCTCTACTATTACCATTCAATTACGTTTTAGTTGCAATTAAATTGAGATTCAAAATTGTGTAAACAGAATACCAATATTGAGCATATCAAAAATCCATCGTAATTGAGTCGTATTTGATTATCAGTTGCATGGTATTTTAAAGTTTATTAGCGGAATTGACACCCAGCTCCCATCTCACGTAGTAATTTATGTCCACTTCGCTGTTTTTTTCTGTTGGAATGTCGGAATTTTAACAACTCACGCGTACAGAGGCACACCCGCCGCCAAAAGCTGGTTAAGAAACCTAGACATAGAGGTTTGATTTTGATCCATGAAGGATGAATGCCATAGGCGCTGATGTTGATGATTTAAAAAAAATGATTAGGGCGATGCTAAATCTACTTGTTATTATGTCTGTGGTACAAACAAATATCATGGTAATGTAAACAAGATCTCGTGGCTATTTATAGGGTCTATGAATAATAACCCTTCAATGTGGATAATCGGATAAAGACTGAATGCATTTATAATGTTCTGTTAAGACGATTACTTACTTTAAGGCTACTGCAATTCATACCAACAATGTACATTTTTAGTTCATAGTCAAATTTCTTTTTATTTATAAGAATTTGACTAACAATTGCTGCCAATTGACATTCGAAAACTATTCTTGGTTACAAAAGTATAAAATAAATTAGAATTAAACTAGACTACATTACACAAATACTTAGGTAACACTAAAATCAAAAATACTCCAAACTTAAGATGAAGTATGAAGGCTTTTATTTCCCTCCCTTGGGTCCCTGGAAAACTAGATAAGAAAGGATAATTTCAAAGTCCTAATAATAGAGGACGACAAAAAGGAGGAAATGGTGGTTGCTACCGGCACTAGTATAATGAGGGTTAAGGTAGGGAAAGAACTGACAGAAGAGTTTGAAGTCGTGGCCCTCAAACAAGGGGACGCGCTCTCACCGGCCCTATTTGGCTTGGTTCTTGAATATGTCATAAGAAACCCTTCTTACAAGCGCAGGATGGGGGTATAGAATTAAACAGCACACATAAAGTTGTTGGATATGCTGGCGACCTGGCAGTCTAGGCGAGTAAAAAGGAAAACCTAAAAACTTTGGCCGAAGTTCTGGATATAGAAGCTGAAAACGTAGGCCTTAGCATTTGATTTTATAATTATATTTTTCAAGATAACTTCAAGATATTTTCAAGTTCCTGTTTTAATAACCATCATCCAAAGTACTAGGTTAACAAAAATTATAACGGAATTGGTATAACCTCATATTGTATCTAAGATAATAAAAATAATGAAATAAATATTTACAAATAAAATATACATTTTCGCGAAACACTCAGATTCCGAATACATTAAGAAATTCCAATGTCTACAATTTACAACAAACAAAACGGAAAGCCACTTTATCCCTAGTAATTAAATGTGAATCGATCGTTCCAAACGTATTTCAAGGCAAAAATACTCCAATAAAGTTTTAGCGTACCGAAAAGAAACAGTATAAGAAGTCCTTCGTTAACCCAGTTTTCGAAATCCACAAGGTCCCCTCGATCTGATAAGAAAGTCATTTTCCAGGGCTTGTGGGCGGCGACTACCAGCCTTCCTCACCCTTACGCTATAGTTTCATAGTTCAGAAACGATGAATCATATTTGCTAGCTTTGCGAAGCTTTGTGTGTAATGAATGACATTAGTCAGATTGTTCCATTGGATTTTTTGGTTGATTTTGGCTGATATTTGGCATCACTTTTGCGTATCGAACAGCGTCGTTAATAATGCTTAAACTCAAATAAAACATTTTCCCTTAGAAATATTTTTTTTTAAATCCATATCTACTTAGATGTTGCATACTAAAATCAAATCATTTATTTGCTAAAATATAGTACAGTACTAATGAGTTATTAAAATAAATACTTATGTAATTCTTCCTCTACCAGATTTTTTTTTATTGAGTTATAAGAATTTTATTTTATTCCATTAATGACTTTGAGTGCTGCTGTTAGATATTTTATTTTAGCTAACAATTATAGAAAAAAAATACTAATTGTCCTTTTTGGTTACGCAAAATAGTGGTCGATACGTCATAAGCTATATAATGGGTAACATCATGTTATGTATGTATGTATTATGACATAGTTATAGGAGCGTCACATAGTGGCGACAGAATTTCTGTTATCCCATTACAAGGTCAAGGATAAGCTACTTGATGCTATTAAATTAACCAGAAATAACTGTATTATTAAATACACGCGACCCTTATTGGAATGGTCGCCATTTAGTGGCGTTTTCTATTTAGAGTTCCTACGTGCTTCAGAAGGTACAATAAGCAGTTGGTCCCGGTTGTTATCGATAGATTGCAGTCGTTAGACTATATCAGATGCCTTTAAAAATCTGACAGTACTGGCCACTAATACACCTCGGGTCATGTTCATATTAGTATGGTTTTCCTGTAAAAATGGTTAGGGAGGTCAGACGGCAGTTGCTCTATTGTAACAACCAGTGCCGCTAAATCTAAGACCGTCACAGCGTACTCTAGGCTCCGAAGCGTAAGCCGACGACGCAACTAGGAAAACACGCTTGGCTAAAGAAATACTGTATTATTATTTGACATTTCTAGTATCACTCTACCAACTAATCATAAAAATATATAATTATGTAACTAAGTATGCCCCTAGGAATTAAATATTTATGACAAAAAATTGCATATGTATTTTCCGAAAAATATCACGCAACCCTTTTGCGGCGGTCACGTTTAATTACAGCCGCTTATGTTTCTATTTGGAGAGATTGAATATTTAGTAGCTGTAAAACATGTAATAATATTTTCTTTTTAGTTTCTTCACGCATAGTAACTTGTTACGGACCGACCGTTACGCGCCCGATCCGGACGGCCCACGGCCGGACCGCTCACTAAATTTAAAATTTGCTTATCCGAACCGCCCACGGCCAGACGGCGCATGTAAGAGTTGTCTTATTTGGTAATACTTATTTGTTTTCTATTTTGTGTTTCTTTTTTTCAGCATTTTGTATTTATGGTGAGAAATAAAACACCTATAGATCTAATTATCAAATATAGGTAGCGTAATTTTAGTAAACATTAGCCCCCTTACTCTAATGAGTGAGAAATTCTAATGAATTTATTGATATAAATAACGCCCATATTAAATTTGTTTTGTTTAGTTTTTTACTAATATGTAAATTTTTATAAATAAGGCAAAGAATATTATTAACTATTTAAAGAAATGAAGTGAAATGAAAATCAGGTAACTTCTGCTCGTTGAATCATTGTAAAAATGTATTAATTTTTTTAATATATTTTAAAGATTAACGAATAAAGACTAGTTAGCATGTACGTTAACAAGGACTTAGATAACACAAAGACTGATCCTGTCTTATCAGTTTACTTTCATAGTAGCATTATTTTTTGTTATGTGAAAAAATGTCAATTACACATAATTTTAATTCGAACATCGATGGTAATGACACTGATTCATCCCAATAGAATGCTGACGTCGAAATGAAGGACTTTAATAGTCTTATAACCAAGTATGCCGAAGACCGGGTGAAATAGATAAGAAAAAGTAGAGAATTAAACTCTAGACTTCAAAGCAACTGGGTGCACAGGCAACTGGGAAGGTACTAGGATGATAGCGAATATTATTATTAGAGTTAGTAAGCATTGTCATCATTATCTTAGCGCCTTCCCGGTTGCATCCTCAGCTGTTTGTTTCTGAGCCCAGGGTCCGCTTTCCTACTTTTGCGTCTCCACTTCGCCCGGTCTTCGGCATACCTGACAGTTAGTCCGTTAGCACGCATATCCAGATTTGCGACGTCAAGCCAGCTAAGAGTTAGTAAGCAGTGTAACTACATAGAAAAATTATTGCTTAACAATTTTATTGTTATTACTTACAAGTACGAACCGCGATACCTCAGTGACCTAAGAAGATTGACCTTCAACACAGAAGCCTGCTTAGCCAAATTTCTTGCCAGTCAGCTGTTCAAAGAGCTTTCAGGTTCTTTAATTCACAACTGCATACTTATGCTTTCCCGTTGGAGAGGTAGGTTCTAAACCTAAATATTTAAATAACATGGAAGAGCAAAACAGAAAAGAACAGTATTAATATGCTTTGAACGAATACCATGTTCATTTTTTATACTTCCGACGTTTCAACCGTGTTATAACTGCCCTGGTCACGGAACGACTGGCTCAGCATTTTTTACAGCTACTTTCAGCGGAATCGTCTTTCTTCGAAATTCATTTTGTTAAGAAAATAATGCAGAGAGATTTTACGTACTTAAACCTAATAATAGCATCTGAACCTGAAATCGAGTTGCAATAATTTCTTTGTTTACTTAATTCAGAACGTTTAGTTGGAAATTCATGATTTCTCGTTTGATTTGAAACCTATTTTCGTGTTATTTCCAAGAATGTTGAAATAAGCCAAGTGCCTACTTACTGTGATCATGTAATATCGCATGCAACACAAATGCATAACATTTTTCAACATTTATAGTCGCGAAGAAATTACTTTGATTTTGCTTTGAAATTTTTCTGATAGAATTACTTTATTTACCGGGAATAGTTTCTATCCTTTTTCATTTGTGTGTAACCCCGACAAACGCATTAAACCAGTCCTATATTGGAGTATGTACTTACCTGGGGCTCGAGCAGAGTCGATAACTCATACCTACCTGTTTAATTACGTCATTAAAAATTATCAACATTGTCTTTAGATTTGTTTGACGATAGGTTGACCTTTATGTCATTAAACATGTTCAATGTACGACTGATTCGATCCCGATGTTCGGAAAAACCAATTTGGTTTATGTAACATTGTACATGTATAATTAACGCTGGATGCAGACTGCTGCCACCCGACGACACATTTTGGAAATCATTGGGAGAGGCCTATGTCCAGCAGTGGACTGACTGCGGCTAAAATGTTGATGATGATGTACATGTATATTTTAACTGTTTATGAGAATAAATAAATTTAAAAAATAAATAAAAAGAAGTGTTAAAAGTACATGTAACTACAAGTATTACTAAATTAAATAGTGATCTCTTATGTTTTCGCAATTGTTACACAATTACCATCGAAAATCGCGCATTAAATTAAACTATTTTAATACGGATTTGATGGCGTTTATTACATAAATATTTTACACCTAACATTTCAAATACTTTACAACGTGTCGGATTATAGGACAGTGAAATCAGCTCTACATATTACAGTAGGAAACCCTAAATTAGCATAAGATAGTCCCAGATACAATTAAAACGGAAAAAAAATAATATTCTTAACGTCCTTTTAAAATAGAGTATTAAATTTTCTTCACGACTCGTGCGGAGAAAATCTCAGAGGAATTGTTTTAAACCAGAAGAAATTGAAGATGTGAACATGGCGCTATCATGAGCTGCACAGAAACTATGGATAGCGGACATTGTTTTAAGGGTTATAAAATTTATTGTTTGAACTCTACAGGACATTTAAAAGTTTCAAATTATTTATTACTGGCTATTTCCCGCAGCTCCGCCTGAGTCAAAAAGTAGTATGTTTAACCCCGGGTCTTCAACTATATCCATACCAAATTTCATTAAAATTCGTTCAGCGGTTTGGCCGTGAAAGCGTCACAGGCAGACAGACAGATTTTCGCATTTATAATATTAGTATGGATATTTTTGAGAAGCTATGCAATTTTGTAAGTCAGTTGAAAAAGGGATCC
Organism: Euzophera pinguis; assembly: GCA_947363495.1. NCBI lineage: Eukaryota > Metazoa > Arthropoda > Insecta > Lepidoptera > Pyralidae > Euzophera > Euzophera pinguis. The sequence continues at coordinate 5,449,461 of OX376169.1, forward strand.
CAAATTACATTACAGCAGCTGTGAGGGGGATTCGTAACACTACCTCCAGGGCATATGGTTTCAATTAACTTTAGAAAAATATTCTATTATCAAGCAAGCACATTGAAATGGTATCAAAGTGCTACATTGTTTGAGTTTACTGGATGACTTCATCTCTTTACTGTGTGAGGTATAGATTAAGTACCTATTTACTCTTCTATACTATACTCTTTGTATCCCATTTATAATATGTTATTCCGTCAAATATAGACAGTATTATTCGAGCATTCACTGGTTTCATTTATCTGACAACGTCGCACCTTACAACTGTTTTTTTTTATTTAACTATTAAACTGCTGTATTGACTTAAAAATCCATAGAATAAAATTGAAAGCTTATCCTTTTAATCAAAAAATAATGTCAAAAATACCTTCATAAATAGCTAAGTAATGCGGTAAACAGAAAAAATAATTCCATTCACTTGAGATTCTCCTCCTTAGGTAGGAGAAATATAAAAACAATTTTTCTCTATACTAAGACAGCCGTAATATGACGGATAACATCGATGAGCTCTCGATCGTGAAAATCCGATTTTTCACAGCTCAGTATAACATTTTACTTGTCGATATCTTATCTTCCATATAAGTACTAAAAACTTTCTACGAAGCTAAGAATTGTGGCTTAGAATAGTTCACCTCTTATCTGTTCGTATGCCGAATGTTCACTTAATTTTTAAACTATTATATGATTCGTCCTATGTCCTAGCGCTTTAGACATTTGATATTTCGTACAAAAAGAAAAATAAAAAACTATTGATACTTAGCATTATTTTGCCGTCTGTCAGTCGTTTTTGGGATTTTTATTTGGGAAAACTATCACCTGTCTGATCTGAATTTATTATACAGTTTAATTTATAAGCATAATTTATTTTAATTCTCGTTAAAATATACGCTAACTAACTACACAATTTTTAAATAAAATTATGCTTACATAGGTACTCGTACATGTACAGACAGAACCAACATCAGTAGTACTAATATTAAAATAATATTAGTTGAAGTACAAATAGGTCACGGCAAGATTAGGGCTAGGTCAATATTATCGCTGAAAACGAGTCACTGAGTCACGAAATTCTTGCATTAATGGCATTTGCCTAACTATAAAGCCTGGTGCATTATTATGAATCATATTACGGTGTGATTAACTTAAGACAGGTCAGTCGGTCAGTGGTCAGTGGAATTGTCAACCGCAGTATAAATAATAAAAATAAGCTTGGTCATGATGTATGTAAAATCTTTATTGTGTACAAAGAACATTACTATAAAATTAAAAACCAAAATTTAACCCACGAACCGGCAGTCGTTGGATCTGTGGTGAATCTAATCAGATGGTCTGATGATCTGAAAAGGTCGCAGACAGACGCTGGATTCAGCTTGCTGCCGACCAATTATTTTGGAAACCATTAGGAAAGGAAATAATGAAAGCAGAGTAAATTCAGTTGAAATGAGAGCTCTGCGGAGTATGTGTGGAGTACGTCTGAGCGAAATAGAAATAATGAGATAAGGAAAAGGTATGGTGTGAATGAGGATGTAGTGACAAAAATAGAAAAAAGGCATGTTAAGATGGTTTGGGCATGTAGAAAAGATGGATGAAAGGAGACTTACGAGAGGTATTTATAAATCAAAGGGCCGGCCTCGGAGAACATACGGCGACCAAATCGGAGACATATTAAAAAAAGGAGATGTCAGTAGTACCCGTAATCAACGAGCGTGTATGACGAGAGTGATGAGCGTAGAAGAAGCGAGGGAAGTCTGTAAGGATCGTAGCAGATGGAAATCCGTAGTCTCTGCCTACCCCTACGGGAAAAAGGCGTGATGGTATGTATGTATGTATTAGGAAAGGCCTATGTTCAACAGTGGACTGACTGTGGCTGAAATAATATTGATAAAATTAGAGGCTATAACAAAAGGCATTAAAGTTAACCTGTGGACAAAGAAGGGGCAACTACTTTAGAACTGTTTCAAGCGGCTAAAATAATAGAAACTGATATTTATGTTTGCATTTCTTCATTTTCAGGCTTAAAAATGGACAAGTTCCCAACAATGGTTTGGTTTCACGGGGGCGGCTTTATCCGTGGCAGCCCTAATTATGTGAATCCATTTCATCTTGTTTGGAAATATAAGGTAAGTTTGTATTTTTTCAAACCGTGTAGATTTTCTAACATTTGCATCCTGAAGTTCTAAGATTGCCTTAATAACATCTTGTGGTATAACTATATCAAACGTGATTTCTTTTACGACCACCGGCATCTGGGATCAACGGCTTTCAAAGCCCAGAATCATCTTTCTAATAAGATAATAAAATGATTTAATGCTACCCGCATGTTCGAAGACCGGAATAACTTGTGACAAGTATTAAGGTTCTCTACATAGTAAGGGTCCACCAAACAATAGGGAGGGAAATAATATATCCAGAAGTCAACAATAGTGATTGAAATTATAATGAAAATTTCATGCTAATTATTATTCGTAATTCGTTATCTTTTATTTCATAGTTTCAGACTTTTATAACATTATTCCAACATTCATTAGTCAAATGAATATTTATCAACGAAAACGAACAGTGAAAAATGTTCGTAAAAACCTAATTAAATTCGAACAAAAGTAACTACGTTATTTTGAGACATTCAAAATATTATATTATAAGGATAGACTATAACTTTTTACGCATGAATAAACGTATTGTAATTTTATGTTAAACGTAGGATAAATTTGCTGAAATTGAATTAGGAATTATTCAATTTGGAGTCTATTTTTTTGCGCTATTAATTAGCTTAGGTACTTCGTCAATGATGACTTTAAAAATAAGTTTAATATTGTTCTTTTTTTTGTTTACAGGTGATATTTGTGTCTGTCGCTTATCGGTTAAACATTTTTGGATTTTTCACATCATTAGACAATGAAGCCACTGGAAACTACGGACTTTTAGACCAAGTAGCTGCTATGGCTTGGATAAAAAATAACATAGAGAGTTTTGGTGGTGATCCTGAAAATATATGTATAATCGGGCATGAAGCTGGTGCTGTAAGCGTAGGCATACATTTAGTTTCTCCATACTCTGCAGGAGCCTTTCAAAAAGCCATTGCTATGAGTGGAAATGTTCTATCACCGAATACGGTAGCGAATGCCAGAAAAGAAGTACTTACTGTTGATAAAGTTGCACAAGCTTTTAGTTGCTTTAGAAAACCAACTTTTCAACTACTCGATTGTTTAAGGAGAGTTCCTGCGCAGGCTCTCTTAAATATAGGTGGGCCACTAGCTGAATGGGGGCCCATTGTAGATATTGGATTTAGCAATGTATCATCAGCTTTATTTCCAGAAACGCCAAGTAAAATGTTTAATGAAATCATAGCCCCAGTACCATTTATGACTGGTTTCACAAATATGGAAGATGCTCTAGGACTACAGAAAGAAGAAAACGATGAACCAGGCATTACTCAAACTCAGTTTGACATAATGAGAAAAGAAATCGTTCTTTCAGATATAACAGTAGACAATAGCTCATGCTTCACAAACCAGCATCATATACAAGATGCAGTTGCATTTTTCTACAAACCTATACCGCCTACTAATAATGAAACGATTTTATTGAAACTATTTTTAGAATTTTACACAGATAAAGTACACGGGGCTACGACGTACCAGCTAGCTAAGTACTTAAGCAATCATGCACCAGTATATCTTTACAGATTTGACTTAAAGCCATTTTCTGATATTGTAAATGAGGGGATCCCCGATTGGATAGGGGTTCCTCATAATTATGATTTAACTTACACTTTTGGGTTACCCCATTTAGCATTGCCTGAGGACTTTAGCAAATGGGACATAAGAGATAAGAGTATATCGGATGTTGTTATGAAAATGTGGACCAACTTTGCTTGGTTTTCGAATCCTACTAATTCTGGAATCAATGTTGTATGGGAACCTTTTGAAAATGAAAAGCCTGGTTTTCTTATAATTGATCGAAAAAATTTCAGCATGAGTACACCAGAAACCGTTAATTACAAAGCCTTTGAATTTTGGACAGATTTTTATCCAAAAGTAATCGAGATTGGAACAAAATGCTGTAAAGAATCTTTTGACGATTCAGGCACAGATTCAGTAATAACAAGCAGAATAATTAATAGTTTGATAACATTACATTTCATTTTAATTTTACTCTCATAAGGTAGATTATAGTGATAAGATACTCGTATCGTTATTTTTGTATAGTTTATTTATATCAAGATGTGTAATTTATTTACGGGAAGATATTACAACTGCAAAATGAAATAGAGCCAATATTTACCTTTTTAACTAAAGTAAATAAAATATTATGAAGCTAAGTTTGCTTTTCTTTATTCTCTTTTTATACAATATTTTAGTGTTTCTTTTCAAGGTTGAAGTCATTGTAGTAGTAACATTCGTGAATGTCATCTAAAACGTAACACGAAACCAAGTAATCTAGTCACGAAAATTTCTCTGAACACTGTGATTCTAATAAAAGCTATAAAACTTACATGTTCTGGGAAAATTCGCTAACTACTGATTGTTTCCATTATTTATTTGCAGCATGAATGTAACAAATTTGAGTTTCAAGGTTTAACAACTACATTTATTTTTAATTGTAAGAAGCGTCAAGTCGGAAAGTCACTGTGAGACAGACGAGGCAGCTAATCTACCTTATCTTTCACTTAGGATAATGAAGGATATTCCTATCTTCACACCTCTAAGTATAGAAACTGGTTGGAAAAATAGTACTTATTGAGCTGTAAAATATAATTCAGGGAACTCCATCTTGGACCTCAAAATATCGTGGTCACCGTAAGGTAGCGTAAAGGTTTAAATTTAATGGCATAGGCGCTAGTGTTCGTTTTTTACCCTTTTGTCATATCTCAAGTAAATACACAGAAGACCAAACATAGAAAAATTAAAATTTCATACTAAATGTATGGGACGAAAGTTAGAGATATATCGACTGTATTCTTAAGTAAGGTGGTCTACCGTGCCAAAAGGCCATTATTCATATAACTTAACTGTTCGAACGTCAAGCTTGTACGGCGATAAAACGTGGATAAACACCTAGGCCAATTCTACTGCAATGCATGTCGTTCCGCTGCTATTTATTATATTTTGTTTAGCTTTGATTTAAGACTAAGGATTTCTTTTGTATTTGAAGGCAAATCCGTTTGAGCAGAGTACAACTTTTTACTGTCGCTTGTGAGAAACCGCAATCGGTCTCTGGTATTCGCGCCTCTAGAATTGTAGATTTGCCGAAAAAAAGGCTGACGAATATGATTTCCAGTAGACAATCGGCATTTTTTTTCCTATAAATCTGGAATATCGTTTTATCTCTAAACGAGCAAGAATCAGCTCTCATAGATCTTGCATCTTGCAGTCCCAAAAAATACTAATTGGCCCAGGTGCGGAATGTGGAGGAGCGGAGAACTCTCATGCCAAAGGCCAAAATTAATTTGTGACCAAGGGACAGCGTCTCTGACAATACTGTTACGAAATCAAAAATAAATAAAAATAAAATGCGGTCCGCGGAAGTTTGAGTAGCGCTGTCCGCGGAAAATTCTCGTACAATCGTCGCGTGTTTCCATACGGGAATAATATCGCGAACGATCTAGTACATCGATTATCTCGCTCTGACATATTGCTTTGTCTCGCTCTCGCACTTCTAGTATGTACTAAGGGAACGAGACAGAGGGTATCCCTCTCTCTCTATTCCGGAGTAGTTGTGATCTTTCTAGAAACTTATGGAGCGGGTTTCCCGGGCCATATAAATATCGGAAGGTGCCTCAGGAGGGCAGTTCTAATTTAACTGAGCTACAAGTGCGATCAAAAAGCGATATCCGGAGCGAATAGCAAGTGATACAAGCGACGTCGGCAAGTTATAGTGACTGTGATTAGCAAGTGTTTCGGACATTGTAAGTGATAAGTGAAGAGAAGTGACGTCGGCGACCATCCTTGTGGGAATAAACGTTTTTAAGAGTCATCAGGTGTTTTTCTCCAAATTGCGAACCCCGAGCTCGTAACAATACTTAAGTTCTATGACTTGAGTAATGATATCAGATTGAATAATACCTAAATCAAAGGAGAATATACAAAGTAAAACTATGGTCCTAAGTACCTATTGTAAAATCTGTGGTTTTAAGTTATCAACAGTCAGAACAACCCTTTGTTAGTTCATGGGCATAACGTACGGAATTGCATGAATTAATTCACCTGCTCTTAAAACGTTCCTAAATCAACAATCAAAGATGGTTAGGTACTATTATCTAGCTGATACCTGAGAATTATGACTGATACCTACCAAGGCAAAAAGACATTGCCTACCTTGTGCTTTTTATACTTACATTTAATTTTCATTCATAATAAATATCAGTAAACGCGCCGCCAAACGCCCGATACATTTTCGCGCGCCAAGCGTAAAGTAGGTATGCACCTACTGTGCCTATGCCTGTGCCTGTACTTAACGATGCGCCTGTGTGCACAGGCATATCCCTAGGTATGTAGGTATCACTCAGCGAAGCGGCAATCGCGTCGTCACCAAGGTAGGCAGTCCAATGTTTTGTCTTCCGATGTTATGCATAGGCACACGTCTACGCTTACATGTAGTAGTGAGGCTAAATAATCTGACAACGATTAAAAATATGAAAACATTATTTCACAAAAATAATCTTAAGTAAATTTTTTTTTTTTAAATACTAATGTTGGAGTATTATAGAAGTCCGTATACAAAACAATGTAACCTTTTATTTCATCTTAGTAAACATTAATTGCGTTTATTGTTTGTTTGATTTGAAAGCATCTTTTGACGCCATTTTGTTTGTTTACAAACAAACGATACGTCTCGGTGTCTTCTCCACACCTGATGGTAAGTAGTTACCGTAGCCTATGAACGCCTGCAACACCGGAGATGTCACCAGCGCGTTGTCGACCCTGAAGGAAATTCCTTATATATCTCCGTGCTTCCGAAGCACGGAGGAGCTCAAGATAGAAAATGCCACTAAAATGGCGACCAATCCAATAGTGGTCGCGTCACGTCGTCGCTTGACGCGCGCATTCTCTACGGATACGCAGGTCGGGCTCGACTAACGAGCTCCTCAAATAGTAAACAGTAACTAAAATAATGAAAAGCAATTCTTTCATATCGACTGGGTTGCATGGTCAATCGACATTGCACAGCCTGGTGCCAGAGATTAAACGACCACCAGATAGCAGCGGGGCCACCAATGGCTTGGCACACTTGACATCTGTCAGAACGCAAATTAATCGTGAGAGTTTCAAAAATTTAAATAATTTGCCCAACCTGGTTTCATGCGGGTTTAAGACACTTACTTTCACGTCTGTATCCCTTACAGGGATCCTTAGTTACCATATTTTCTCCATCAGCCAACTAAGCGCAAAATAATGTTGATATTAGGTAGATACTTAGGCAGCTAACTCTTCGCAATTTTTGAATTCTGAAAAAAGGTTAATTTTTCAAGTACTCCCTGTGCCTCTACGATAATATTTATTTAATGCATACTCTATCTATTAGAACCAGACACTATATCCATACTATCCATACTTCCATATCCATTTCTCTATATCCATACTCACTAATATTATACATGCGAAAGTCTGTCTGTATGTTACGCTTTCACGGTTAACGGATTTTGATGAAATTTGGTATGAATAGAGTTGAACGTCCGAGGTCAAACATGGCTACTTTTTGGTGCAGGCAGAGGTGCGGGAAACAGCAAGTTGTATATAATATTAGTAATTTTACTATTCACCAGAGCCGCTTTACAGATTTTATATACCAAACTATACTAGTAGATAGAGGCACCAACCAAAACTGTTCAATCGCTTTCAAATCTATACTTATATTATAAAGCTGAAGAGTTTGTTTGTTTGAACGCGCTAATCTCAGGAACTACTGGTTCGAATTGAAAAATTCTTTTTGTGTTTGATAGATCATTTATCGAGGAAGGCTTTAGGCTATATAACATCACGTTGCGACTAATAGAAGCGAAGAAACAGTCGAAAATGTGGAAAAAACGGGGAAATTATTTATCTTTGAGGGCTTCCGTTGCGTGCGCTGCGAAAACCGTTAGATATACCCAAAAAATATGTATGAAAGAATTATTCCTAAATTTAAATCATCTAAAAATGTCCGCGACAGTATATGTCTATCTTTTAAGATTAATTCACAATAACCGTTTTTTTTTAAATCAAATTTGGTCGAAATTAATGCATTATTACAAATTATTTGTTAGTGACTTCATTTGGTACCAAAGAAATTCGCGACGGAAACTTTATGCCCACTTTTAATAAGCTGAGGAGGGAGGTTAGTAAACAAAAAATAAATATGATTCCCAAAATAACTATTCCACGCGGACGCAGTCGCGGGCACTGCTAGTAATTAAATAAATATGTTACACTTAGATTAATACTTGGTCTAGCGCCGCGGAGACCAATTATTAATTTAAAATGTTACGCAAATATACATTTGTCTATTTCATATTCAATTCGTCTATTTCATGAATATAAGTTTATCTTAAATCACTTACCATAATGGGCTGTATTTTTTTTACAAAGCCCGCAATACTTGCGAAACGAAAGCGTCTATTTTCGTCATTATTGTATGTACCAAAAGTGACATTTTGATTTTTTTTATACGTCAAAACCAACGCACAGCAGCAGAGATATCCGCGTTCTAACATAATAAAATTATAGTCTAATTGAAAACTTCCACTGTTCTTGAAACCGATTAAAGATTATAAGCACCATTCTTGCAATCGATTAAAAGTATATCTCTGTACAAAGGACTCAATTACGAGCACCTAACAGTAACTCATCGATAGTTCCTTCCTAAGGTCAAATAATAAATAATTTATTTCTCAAAAGAACATTCTTCTCTTTATGTTTTTAAAGATAATTCGCGCCGCACATAACTTCTCTGTTTTTTCTAATGGTTGACTGGGAGAAATTGCTTTTAGCATTAAGTCCGCCAATTATAAAAGTATTTTTTTTTTACTTGTGGTACAGTTAAAGTGTTTAATAACTGGGAATAAGCTTTAAAAGTATACACTTAACGATCACTGACTGATGTAAGTAAATAGCATGGAGAGAGATTATATAGATAAAAGTACTTTATAAATTGGATATCCTAAAAATAAAGAGGTTTTCTAATACATATTTTTTATGTTAAAATGTTAAAAGCGATTGACCACGATCTCACCTGATGTTAAGTGCAGATTGGTGTCTATGATGGAGCTCGCTGGCTCATTCACTTTAGATTTGAAGAGACCCAGATTGTAAGAGTCCGGAAATAATATATGTCTACTGGAAAGGAGTTCCAATGTTTGCAATTTATCAAACTTCCGAATTTGGCGATCTTCTTTTATTTTATTATGAAGAAGTACATACAGATAGATATTACTATTTACTGAATTGCCAGTCAATTTTCGTAGTTGCTTCGTACGAAATTGAACAAGACAGAGGCTGTTAATCTACAAATCCCCTCAGAGGGTTATACTATCTGAATAATAAATAGGATTTAAGTTAAGCAGTTTCATGATACGCTTTGGTACCCTAACTAATCGAGAATTTCCATTGATCATCAATTTATTACCGATTATTTTATTAAAGAAGGAATACCTAGATATTTTATAAATTTTATTGTTGAGGCACTTGAAGAATTTACCATAATAAAAGATATATGTTGTCAATAATATTCATAGATATTTTATTACTATTAAATACTCTCAAAAGCTTATCAGATGGTGGTGATATAGTTCACCGTAAGCCTTGTCACTACACCGAACATGAAATTCCATTGGCGATGCAAAATTTGAGACAAACTCTTTGTTCGAAGTTTTCGTCCATTATGAAAATCATATTATACACTCTAGTGTACAATGTGGTTATCATAACTATATGATACAACTTAAAACAGCACTGTATCCATACTTAAATACTTATATTGCTTGTAATATTAAAAATATTATAAGTGCGAAAATCTATATGTCTGTCTGCATAGATTAATAATTGGTCTCCGCGGCGCGAGACCAATTATTAATCTATCTCTGTCTGTTACGCTTTTACGGCCAAACCAGAGAACAGATTAATGAACAAACAACAAAAAACAAAAATATTGAATTTGGATCATAACAATGCATTCCCGATACTCTTTTGACTGGATGTATCAACACTCAAATAATATGAATAATACTTACTACCAGTAGTTCTGTGAACAGTAGACTTCGCGAACTTAATCCAAATACGAGATTTATTCATAAAACCGGTGCTATGAATTTTCCCCATTTACAATTTTTGTCGAGTTATTTTACAACATTTAGAAAACCCGACATGATTATGTTATTAAATACCGTTAATTGAAATTCGATAAATAATGTTAAGACCAAACTTCCCCCTTTCATCGCCCTCATTTTTCGTCAATCATAAAACACTGTCGACCAAAAATTCTAATAAATCAACGAAAATGTGTGACATATTTGAAGAATCCGTTTAAAAATATCACACAGTAAACTTCCCCCTTTTCGCCCATATTTTTCCCCCAAACAAAATATCTTTCGACAAAAAACCACGTGTGTCAAATTTCTTAAGGACCTGTTCAGAAATGCGACCTCTAGCCCGGAACATACATTTTTCCGTGCAAAAGTAAAATTGACCAGTTTCGAAATGTAGACTGCGCTTACGCTCCAGTCAATCAAAGAGTTAACATCACATTTTTTTCAATTACGACGAATTATAATCAAAAACAGGTAAATTACAATAAGTGTATTAAATAAAACAAGTATTTCCGTCACGAACCGGTGTCTCGGCGGTTTTCCTTAAAGTTGAAGGTGGGTTTTGTTTTTGTGCCCAACCAGTCCGCTGTGTGGCGCACGACCAACAAGTCGGCTTTGAATTGGACAGACTACACAGTAAGTACATTTTATATTATTACTAGATATTTCGCGTCACTGTTAGCTTAAAATACAGCCTATTCATTTTGATGCTTAAAACAGGTTACAATCACGAAAGGTATATTAACGAATACAAAATTAAATGTCAGACTGCAACCCAAAACATATGCATACAATACATGCTTATGGATTGGGAACCGATATATAGTTATGTGAAATTGACTTTGCCGAATCTCACTTGACCCAACACGTTTCATCGACGTCTTGTTTGCTGTATTATTGTTTGGTATATATTCATATTATAGAAGCATAATATGACAATGTACGATTTTATAAAAAAAACTTTTTGCCAATGGCCGAAGTTTCTTTTAAACTTTTTTTATTTGCTAGATGATTTATTTATACTACTATCACATCACCAAAACAACTTTGTTTAATGGAAAGGGGGGTGCAGGGGCCGGAAGACCCCTGCTATAAAAAAAAATACTTTGACTAAAATCGTAGCTTAGTTCGGTTAGGTTGGGTTAAGCTTGCGACTACTCATAGATAATAAATAATAAATAAATAAATAGGCTGCTTTTTACGAAGACGAAGCCGCCCAACATTTAGTAATAACTAGCGGATTCCCGCAGCTGCGTCAAAAATAAACCTAGGTTTGACCCCGGGTCTTCAAATATATTCATACCAAATTTCATCAAAATCCGTTCAGCGGTTTGGCCGTGAAAGCGTAACAGACAGACAGACTTTCGCATTTATAATATTATAGTATAATAGTATATAGTATGGATTATTGTGCTGTGGCATACGACCACGGCTGTCTTCTGTACATTATCCATGCCAATGGAAAAGCCCAAACAATCGAATGATAATGGTTCAATGATTATTAAAAGATTGCGGGAGACCATCAGGACAGGACCTGCATCCGTATTTATAACCAATTTGTTTTTTTTGTCGAGGACATCGTCACAGGTAATCACAATGCCTGATTAAAAAATCAGAGATACCGGAGCGATTAGATAAGATTTCTGCGGTGTTGTGGAATACCTATGTTTAACGCCGGATCTACAACTATATCCATAAAAAAATCATCCAAATCTGTTCAACGGTTTAGCCGTAAAAGCGTAACAGAAGACTTTCGCATATATAATATCAGTGTGGATTAGTAGTAGCTTTGGAAAAGTTAATGATATGTGGTGCTCCAGCTAAATGTTCTCGGCTTTATCAATAGTTTACATTTCCATGACGAGGTCTCGGCAGGTGGAGGAACTATGTCTTGCCGAGTTTGACAACAGAGTGGCATCATTATTATTTATATTATTACAAGCTGATCCCCGCGATTTTACTCGACATTGGTAGTTGGTACACTTCACCGAATCTTATGAAACAAACTAACATAAGCAGAGAGAGTTTTTCTGGCGAGGTTCTAAAGTTTTAAAACTTCAAAGACTTTACAACAGCTTCGCAAGTGAAAGTTCAAGGAAATGCTTTCCTAAATTACGAGTATATGCACATGGGTACCGTGGCTGTACGGAAAGTTTCATATCTGATGAAATTACTTTTTTTTTTTAAATAGTACATTATCTATTTCACAATATCGGAATAGGAAAAGTGTAGTAACTACACTTATTTAACTGCTGCAAAACCAAACTTTGACTAATTTTTGTAGAACTATGTCCATCCATGTGTCATTTGTTATTAGAAGATATCGTTGCAGCTTGTCTTAAAATGTACTAAGTATATAATATCAACGAGTGATTAATCTAAATTTCCAAAAGTATCGACTTAACTCGCGCACGTTTATTTAGATTAAATTTATTCACAATAAAAATTTTATATTCACAGAACATGGTGCTAAAATTCATGTTATTTGCAATGTCAGTGACATTGGCGACGGGTCAACGACCTGGGTTTGCAGGCAGCCGACCTATTGGTTTCCCCGAGGTGTACAACAGGACTACTACCACTGCTGCAGGACTACAGGATCGGTTAGTACTATTTTAGGAGAAGTAGCTTTAGAAGCACTTACCAAAATATTTTGATTGTGTAGTAAGTGCTTGTAACTCTAACTCTAGCAAAGTAACGCTTGAATCAATTAAGTAACTTTGCATTTTCTAGGAGTAAATTTGTAGTTTAACAAGGTTCATCATCATTTCTGCCAGAGTCAGTTCTCTGTATGGATGTAGGCCTCTCCTTATGATTTCTAATACGACACGCATCCAGCATTTGCCCGAGACCTTTTTCAGGTCGGTGGAAATCCAATGCTGCATTTGCCGGCCATTCAAAAAATAAAAGTTGACAAGAAAATCATTTCGACCTCCATATAAATCTACCGATCAGCTGAAAGGATTTTGTACGGAGTCGTAATTTTTTTAACCTATTTATTTTTTTGAAAGTGGTCAGACAGTGTTGGCCATTAACATATCCGGTTCTTACAGACAGACTTGGTAAGGTGCCAGTGAAACACTAGATGCTGATTTCAGGATACAGCCCTTGTCCAGCAGCAGATTTAAATATTAATTATGTAAAAAATTACGCCTTCCTTGGACTAAAGCGTGAAAAGATGGTGTAACTGAGAGATAATAATATATGTTCGGATGGTGAATGATGATAAAATGACTGAATATGAAGTGTTAGTAAATTTCGAGACACAATGGTAACAATCAATGTTAATTGTGTAATGTTCATGTAGCTTTGTCTGGTTTAAAATACTTTGTAGACAACTGATTTTTATTACTTACAGGGTGAAAGCATCACGCATCTAAGTAATGACAAAAAATTCAATTTCCAGTTTCGGTGAAGGTGAGGCCACGACTCAAAGGCTGCCGATTGAAGCAAAGGGTGATAGAGACCTAGTCGACAGGTTAAGCAAGCTACCTGTAGATCAACAACCTTTCTGGTTCATCAACTGGCAAGCCTTAGAAGCAAACAGGAACAATCCGCAGAGTTATCCACAAAAACCAAACGTTTTTGTTGACCCTATTCCGAATCCGGGAACGAACTCCCCGGTCAACGTTCCTAATTCAAACAGTCTTGGATCTTCAGTTGCCAGTTCTTCAAACAGAGATGGCAATCAAGGAACAAGTAGTGGAACATCAAATTCAAATTCGGAAATAAAAAATAGATTTTCTGAGACTGGATCTAGTCATACTCCAGGTTCAAGTCAAGTAATAAGCAACGAAAACGGTGAAACTGAGTCTAATGCTCCCGTTACTCGTAAAACAGTGCATTTGCCTACACATAATCACTTTAGGCCCACATGGTTGTCAACTTTTAAACCTAGAACTCCGATCATTGATAATTAAAACAAGAAGTTTGTGTAAGATGTATCGTAGGTATCTATTATTTATGTTCATCAATTGCGAATTTATATGGTCTAAAAGTTCTTACTTTTTTTTAAGTAACATGAATGAAATGTTTGTAGATAAGGTATGTTAGTCAAATAAAAGTCACATAGAAAGTAATAAAACACATTATATTGAATTTTTAAATAAATAAAAATTAATTACTAAGCGTGTATTCTTACAACTAAGGACCTTAGAAAAACAGCTATAAACTAGATAGTAAAAATGCAAGTTCTTACATTATGACTCAGAACAATGTTCGTTTCAGAAACAAAAGCTATTTCTACAATTTTCATCAATATCCTACATAATTAAGGTTATCATCATAAATATTAAAAAAATTGATGAAAATTGTAGAAGTAGGTTTTCAACGTCGTCAATTCGTGCACGTTACAAAATATTCTTATGGTGGTATTAGGGTCAGTGCAGACCAAGAGGAGCGCAGAAGAGAGGATTGAGGCACTCGAAAATCAATTTTAAACCTAATATAAAGTGCAAACATGCTTGAACTTGACAAAAAATGCTCGCGCGTTCTCCTATCCTACGCGGGTACTTAACGTGACTATTCCAGTGCATTGAACGTTTACGAATCGAATCGATTTCATATTGCGAGTGTAATAGTGCTTAGTTGTGCCATTAGGAACACTTGTCTAGGATAGCACTAGTTGTGCATACCAGTTGGTCCATGAGGAAAACGTGGAAAAATCTTCTTCGCTAAGCTCCTCTTGGTTTGCGTTGACTCTTTCGGTGAATCTCTTATAAAACCGTCATGAAACACCTATTCCTGGCATTATTTAACGAACCCCTAATTGGTTGTTATCGCGGCCATGTTCCATTTCTAGATTATTTTAGGCAACTGAAAATGCCTATACTAAGAAAGAAATATAAAAAATATGTACAGTTTTCGAACGTATTTAAAACTAGCTATTTCCCGCAGCTCCGCATGCGTCAAAAACAGGTCTTCAACCATATTCATACCAAATTTCATCAAAATCCGTTCAGCGGTTTGGCTGTGAAAGCGTAACAGGCAGAAAGACAGACTTTCGCATTTATAATATTAGTATGGAAGTATGGATTCGATTAATCCTTTCAAAATGCGTAGCGTACACGAAAATAGACTCCTATCAGTAGAGCCTATAAGCACAGCCCTGGGCATACCTAAGTATTTTAAAAGTTACACTTCAAGAAAATAGTCACTGACCATAAAAAAAATATTTAAACCTATTATTATGTAAATCACTTGTAAAAAACCTCCCCAAATTACGTGTACATTTCTACATATACTTTACATTTTATAGTATGTAAGGCAGGATAGCTAATTTTGCTTAACCATGACTATACTAACTGCAGTCTATAATATGAAATATATATTTTTTTATTAACTCAATCTCATGAAGAATTTAATGAACAATTTATAATATAATAGAAAATACAGTTTAAAATGTATGCAAGCGCTTGTATTTTGTATATTAAACACAGCGTAAATCACTATTCTCGCGCCTTTAGAAATAAATTCGAAATTGAAAATTTGTCGACTAAAAATGGCGGCTTACTCCAGATCCAAATTGCAGACGTAATGTCGTTGTACAATTTGGAACGATTGGAACGAAGTTTCTTATCGCGCGTTGCGAAAGGGGGCTAGACGGAAAAAATTAAGACCAAAAGTTGTAACGACACTTTTTGCTATAGTTGTAAGCCGTGCGGCGTGCGCGTGTTTCTCTGTCTCTTTGTCTCTCTCTCTCTCTCATAGAAAGCAAGCCAGTTATTTTCGTTTCGTTTTTCTATTTCGCATTGAACAGTATGGTGTTCAACAAAACTTCGTTCCATCCGGGTGTCTCTTGACACCTCACCCCTTTTTTTTTCGTCTGACATTTTTCGGACAAATTATGAATTTGTTAAGCAGAGACTATATATAGATTTTCAGTTTTTAAGTTCAAAAATATTATTTTGGACTTAATCGAGTTCAGTGGTTTTTTGAGCCAGTGAATAAAGACACTAATTATTGCTCACTATTAAGATACAAGTAAATATTAATCTCTAAAAACTCACTGGAAATTGAGTAGTAGTACCTAATAATTGAAACCATGATTATAAATAAACAGATCTAAATAACATTTTATTGAGTCTATCATATTATTTTTCAGTTATAAATGTGTTGTTAGCACATAGTAATCAAGTTTGAATATGTTTCTAATTTGTGTATTTTATTTATTTTTGTGTAGAATAAATCTACTTAAATATTGAATGCCTACTTAAAATTATAAAAGACGGAAAAATAAACAACTGGGAATTAATCGACTAAGTATTTGTTACATTATTGCATTGGAAATAAAGAAAATTTCGTAATATTATGGATAAAAAAGTTTGTTCAAAAAACTCACTTTACTACCAATATTTAGCAGTAGTATTACTTATAAACGTACATATTCACAATATAAATTAAATGCTAACATAGTAACCACGAAAAGGACTTTTATTCACGCATTCATTATAAAAGTTAATATTTTTAAAGATAAAAAAAAAAAATTGAAACATATTAACCCATTCGCTTACAAACGGATCATGCCAATACTTTGAACAATTTTTTAAATTAACGTTGTATGGTTCTCATTCTAGAGATATTACTGTAAAAATCTATAAAAAAATATTAAAAAAATATTTGAAGATTTATGCAATTGCTTATTATCAATAGTCAAAAGTGTGCATTCGTGTTATATTTTGTACACCATTACATTGTGCACTTTTTTTTCTATTTAAAAAGTGTTCCATGAGCAAAGTCTTCCACGCATAAGTACAAAAATCACAAATCTCTCAAAATCTCTCATACACTTAAAAATATTTTAAAATGAAACTCTAACCTTTGGTTAGGTCCAAAAACTAGTGAGTTCAAACGACATTTGCCTTTGTCATACACATTTTGGCAATATAATACTATATTCAGATGTCTGTTTTTCAGTTATCAACAGAAAAGTTTTATAAATATCAAAACGAAAAATAAACAACATAGAAACATCATTGGCTCTGTATGTACTTCAGAAATTTAATTGTTAACGATATTACCGGGCGACTATTATTGAAATTAGCAGACACAAGATGGCCGCCAAATCAAAATGGCGAACCGTGACAGCTGATCCAGCAGCGGTTGTAGTTACTGAAGGCAGTTTTACTCCTTTGTAATGTTTTTCTGATATGTCGTTAGACAATTCCTTATAAAGGGGGTATTCTTGAATCTGTATTGGCTGGAAAGAAAGTTTAAGTATGTTGAGTAAATCAAAAAGTATATGGTTTATTGACACCAGTACTGGCCAATGGCCAGTGGCCATCAACAAAAGAAAAAAATAAATAAATAAAGGAACTTATAACGAAAGTTAATAAAAACAAAATTCTTTTTCATTCTCGATTTAAATAAATGCTGCCAGTAACATGACAACTCACCACTGCCCACGTGTCATCCCGTTTCTTGCAGAACATCATGTGGAACCCTTTGTCTGTCAGTCGTCTTTCAATCTGCGAGGTGAGGAGAGGCTCCGACCACTGCATCTCGTTGAGGTGAGCCATGAACGTTTTATTCCGGAACTCTGTAGGGTTCTTTATCACGAGAGATTCTGAAAAAATATTATTTGAATATATGAACTACTCATGCCCAAGCGATAGCCGGCTATCGCGTAACGTTAAGGAATCTAATGTTCGCTCCTGTAGCTAAAGTATTAAGAGTATTTATTAAGTTTAGTTATATTAGCAGTGATTGACAAGAAAGCTCATAAATATAAGCCTTAAAACTTGTTGAAGGCTGGGTAAGTGAAGTGGATAACAAACAGTGATTCTACCGTAAGATTTCAAGCGAATTTTGTATTGATTTTCAGGGTTCCATGCCCAAAGGGTAAAACGAGACCCTATTACGAAGACTTCGCTGTCCGCCTGTCAGCAGGCTGTATCCATTGAGCATAGAAACCGCACAAACGTTCCATTCTCAATGACTGTATATCACGAACCGTTATAGTTTGACAGTCGAAATTTTCATAGATTATGTATTTCTGTTGCCGTTTTTTTTTTTGCGGTTTTTAAAGTAATTGTTTTAGAACCCTTCGCGCGCGAGTCCGACTCGCATTGGAACCGGTTATTTTCTCTTTACTTTGATTTACTGTCCGCTATACACGCTTTACTAATTGGCCAAATATCTCATGGTAGAGCATAGTTTCTAAGAGCCGAGAGAGCCAACAATAAAAATCAATTTAGCGACATGATCCGTTATCTGAAATATAAGTTTCATACCTAAAAAGCTGACTCCTTGATCGTCCCCTTGGAAGATTCTGGTGTCCTCTTGAGCAGCTAACCTCATTTCCATCTCCACAGGAATTGTTAAATTTTCTAAGCTCCTGTAATTAAAACAGAAATTGTTATGACGCAGGCATTTAGCGCTGAAACAGCGTACAAAGATGTCGTCGCTAGAAACTAAAACTCATGAGTCGCCATTAATAATAAAAAAAATAAAATTCGTATAAAAAGCTAAATCGTCGAACCCGTGATTCCTCTTGCATACATGTAACTTCCGATTTGGCGGGAAGATGTTGCCTTCGTAGCCGAAAATCAAGAGTCTAATTCATAATATATAAACCAACAGGCCGCGTTTGTTTGCACTGATGAACTAAAATGGGCCAATCCACTATGCTGGAATTTACTCGAGCATTGTGATTGGTCTATTCAGTTTGCTCCCTGCCCGGCTTCGCGTCAGTGCAAACACTAGGATAATGATAGTAAAACGAAATGTCACACTTTTTTAGGATACCTAGTACCTAAGTTGAAATTAGAATAAATAAGTTTTAACTTACCCAGACGACAAAAAAACGTTCTGAATGCTGGTCATAGAAAGGTAATAGAATTCAGTGACTCCAAATGTTTCAAAAAACTCCTCCACAGGAGTCATTGAGTAGCAACCAGCGAGTTCGGCCCGAGGGTAGTACAGGACGAAGGATAGGCACATTTCCTAGAAAGATGCAAAGGTATTAGTATTGTTTCATACTAAATTTTGTGCGGATTGTAGTCAAAAGAAAAGGTCTTAATGAGGCTATTAGCGAATCTAAAGATCTAAATAGCTGATAGATGCCTATCTCTGAAGAAATGATTCCGTCTAAAAAAGAAACACGTATATAATGTGGAGCAACAAGATTTAAAAATGAAATTTGTTCGGCAAATTAAATAGATTTAGGAGCTTCGGATCTGTATCTATTCTGTGGTTCCGAGCTGTTGATAAAAATAAATAAATAAATAAAAATACATGTTTTTATTTTATTATCCTAATTCACATTACAGTGACACAATTCATTAAATTCAAATTACTATTATATTTGGATCAATTAAAATAATTAGTAGTCATTAAATATTCTTTTAATAAAAAATAAATTAATACTCAATTAAATTACATCTCATTTTTTATCATGTACTAAGGCCTAAGGACTATGATCAATTCGTAAACACGCTTTGACGAAGATGAGTTTCAGGGCGGAATGCTTCCTTTTTTCTTTAATGAGAAAAATATAATTAAAATAAAATGAGAACGGAATCAGGAGAACAAAAGTCATCGACATAGGTCCAGCGGATTAGCTCTTTGATGTAGGAAGCAGAATGGTTCTCGAATGGCGACTACGAAACGACAAGCGCAGCGTTGGACATCCACCGACCAAATGGTCAATGACCTGAAAAAGGTCGCAGGCAGTCGCTGGATGCAGGCCGCTTCCAACCGGTCATTTTATGACCTGTTATAGCCTATGTCCAGCAGTGAATTTATGGCGGCTGAAATGATGAAGAACGGAATTTGCAACTAACCTGTGATGTAGAATAGCCACCAAGAATAGGTTTATCCTTGGACGTTGTGTCGTAAGTACATTCGGTTATGAGAATATCGCCTTTCATGAATTTTCTTCCGCCAGGCACCACGCGAGACTGTTGATATCTTGCGTCGTATGCAGATTCCTAAAATCAACAGAATATAGTAAGAAAATAATTGC
Organism: Euzophera pinguis; assembly: GCA_947363495.1. Lineage (NCBI taxonomy): Eukaryota > Metazoa > Arthropoda > Insecta > Lepidoptera > Pyralidae > Euzophera > Euzophera pinguis. Next base: position 5,469,749 of record OX376169.1, read on the forward strand.
AGCATTGTGGTGGGACTTGATAGATGTCTGTCTTCGATTTGTCGCCATTAGTGGCCCATTTCTTGTCATTGGTGGCTTAAAGCTTGTATCTATTATAATAACTAGTACCGAAACTTCTCCCATGATTACTTATACTCGTAGTACCCTCAGCAGAAGATATCACTCTGGTACCCTATTTTTGTAAGCTATGACTCACCCAACACCGGTGAGTTGAATGATTTTAATTCAAGACATTTAAAAATGGGTTTCTGGCAATGAAATGACGTCATGCATGATATTAAAAGTCCCAAAAATAAAATATGGTGACATCTATTTTATATCATAACAAAATAATTCTCAGAATTTCGGAAACAAACTGTTTATTATTAGTATAACATTTGGCCTCTAGATGGCGGTATTACTAAAGTGACATCTGTCGGGCATTTCAAGAGTTAATAACAATTCAACAAGCACTAGTTCTACGGCGACATCTAACGACGATGCATGTAACTAAAACACCACAGGCAAGGTTGAAACATCGCAGTTAAAAAACTTTTTGTAAATAATACAAAATCAACTAGATGGCTCTCAGGGGTTTGATGGTTGTCGTTAATACTGTACTTCATCCTAGCGTGTATTCCTTGTTGCGTCGTCCGTCAACCTACGCCTCGGAGCCTAGGGTACACTGTAAGTCATGGTGCTAGATTTGGCGGCACTGGTTATTACAATGGAACGACTGCCGTCTGACCTCCGTAACCCCTTTTACAGGGAAACCAGACCAACAGGAACTGACCCGAAGTGTGTGTGTGGCATACACTGTCAGAATTTTTCAGGCTGCCTTAAGGCATCTGACACAGCCCCACGACTGATATTACAACCGGCTCCAACGGCTTAACGTGCCTTCCAAAGCACGAAGAAGCTCCAGATAGAAAATGCCACTAAATGGCGACCATACCAATAACGGTCGCATCTCGTCGTCGCTTGACGCATTCGCTACGGATACGCGGGTCGCGCTCGACTATCGAGCTCCTCATGTCGTAAATATAGTGTAAGCAAGCTAAGGGAGGATCTAAAATGTTTACTTGGTAAAAACATATTGCAATATCTTTTTTCTGTTTTGGCACTGCTGCCTAAAGATTTAATATAATACTCTCTTGCACGTCATCAGTCGAATCGATCCATTGTTTCATCTAGTGCTGCTTTATCTAAAATTAGACCATAAGGCATAGATTAATAATTGGTCTCCGCGGCGCTACGACTAGATACGGCGCTGTGAAGAAAAATCAGTTTCCAGAATGCGGCAACTTATTAGGAAAGTGTGTGTAAAATAATGTGCAAAGACGCACACTAGCGTCGATTATGGTGTTGCCAGCTACTTGACTGGTGCCCGACCAATGGGAAAATTATTAATTGCTGTGGTCTTGTTACGGATTATAAAATGTAGCTCAGAAAATCCTTTAAAATGGAATTGAAATAGAACTGGCCAAGTGTGAGTCGGCTCGCGTAGAGAGGGTTCTGTACGATTTTTTTATTTTTCTCCATTTGGATCTTCTAAACAAATTTAAAATATAGAAGTCTGAAATTCTGGAATCGATAGTTTCGGAATTATGGTAGTGTTTAATTAATAATAGTGGTTAATTTTTGTCTACTTTATTTTATTATTCTTATTAGATTATTTATAATTATAATCCTCAAATTGCAGCAAAAACTTTTATTTGATTTATTATTACACAGTACTGTATGTTAAACGTAACTTTTAATTTTCTATTTAGCTTGGAGCTAATTAATTACTGACCACTTTTTAGTTGTAACCCGGGCTTAAATATAAATAAATAGACATACACATACATACAATCACGGCCTTTTTCCATACGATAGTGTTGTCGGAAAATCTATTACACATCGAATAATAATAGATTCTTTGATAGTTGAAAATATAATCTGAGGTATCGATAGTGATCATGTATCGATAGTATCGATAATATATTTCAGTACAATATTTTTTCTGTATAAGTTGAATGACGATGATTTGTGTAATGCCCGCTGTACATCCCGCCGCCGAGTTCCGGTATATCTATATATAGTATAGTACCGGTACCTGAAATGTTTGGTATTTTAATTGATAATCTATTAATCGATTATTTTTGATAAATTGTCAAACATCAATACTACAGGTTAGATTACATACGATTAATAACCATCAATATAAACGATTACTTATGTTGATTAAATCGATATAATTTATATCGATCGACCCATTTCAACTATCGATTAATTGTTTGGTATTACAATTAATAATCGATTATTTTCGATTAATTGTCAAAAGTCGATTAAATTGATTATACCAATATTTTCGATACCCTAGATTATTTAAAAAAAAACAAAATGATTATCCGGCAACAATACCTTACGGGGTACCAACTACCCAAAGACCATATTTAAAATGTTAGTGGGTGTAAAGTGGAAATGGAATCAAAATAGTGATAGGTTGCTAGTCGCATCGCCTACTACTAGGTATGGTTTCTTCGATTTTCGCCCACTCCCTCGGCCGGCTTGTATGGTCTGCGCGGGAAGAAAAGCAGCTAGTACATTCCACGTTTTTACTTTTCTCCCAGACCAGCATTGAAGAAATAAGATGATAAGGACAGACAAAATTGTCAAAAAAAGTGAAAATTACAACATCCCTCTTTTGGGGTCGGGAGTTAAAAAACAAAATATCTAAATAATAAAAATCGAAACCTAGGGGAATTTGGGATTGTTTAATACACGGCAACATTGAGCACTGAGCGGTACTTCGCGCCATATTTTAGGGTTATATTATTTTCGCGAGTAATTTATGTCCATATTTCGAAATCATAGTAATTATTACTGATGGTATGTAATACCAGTATCTTTCTTATTTCTTTTAGTATTATTCTTACACAGTTTGACTACGCAAACTGCTTTTTTGCTTTTTCTTTTACGTCCAGCTCATTCATCGGTTGCGGCGTGACTGACGCGGGTACACCGCAAGTACGCCGAATTCGGCGTAGTTTTAGTGGCCGCATTTCTCTAGTACACTGACGGTATCTAGTCGAGCGCGCGAGACCAATTATTAATCTAAGCCATAAGGCATACCAGGAGCCCTAGTTTTGAATATGTGACTAATATGTCGAACGAAAATCACTCGACTCATTAGTTTTAGGTGAGCCATACTCAAAAATAGCACTCCTGAGTGTGGAAACACGCCGCGCCGTGCATTGAGAAAGGTACACGGAGCATTTAATATGTAAGTACTTTGTAATTGCTCCGTGGAAAGGAACGTCATTGTGGCGGTTTCGATGCTCTTTGGCGGGGGTTAAGTTATAAAAAAAAAGTTACCTCTGATATTACGGGCAATTCTTTGAAATCCCGAACGTGTTTGAGTGCTATCTTTCTTGCAGTTCCATGCGCGTGTAATAACACCGAGACTATGTTAATTCCTGTTTCTGGCATAATCTGAAAAGAAAATAGAAACATTTGATAATAGGCTACTTGACTGTATTCATACTTGGTTAATATTGATAAACTAAACAAAATATACACTAAAAAGTAATCGATTCTGAAAAGAACAACAAAACTGGTTGTTAATTAAGGCATTAATTCGATTTTAAAGTTTTCTCTAAAAGAAAAGTGGGAGCGTGGTGGGAACGTCTTGCTATCTCTTTTGTACGCAAGAAACCGAGTGGCAGTGAAGTCACAGCTCACATAGAGCATCCTTTTCTTCTTTTTTGACAGTTTCCCCTTCCACCGAATTTCAAAGACTTATAACTTATTTATTTTTGAACGGATTACAAAAATTCTTTCATAATTCTGTTTCTGGAAATAAAAATGAAAGAAAAAATAAAAATTTGTAGAATACCCAATTGTTTCAAAAATTACTTTTCTGATCATGTATTCATAGTAAGATTTTACTTGTAGAAAAGCGAAAGGTCAAAAGCTACAGGAGCTTCACCACGTACCTACGTAGGTATTAATGATTTTCAACAAGTTATCATAATCCTTTGTTTGTTTTGATTTTTGTTACCCCTTCAAGCTTTATCTAATACACCTTCTGCCTATACACCAAATGAAATTTCGCAGTACAAAGGTTCCTATTTAGATTCCAGTACTGAAAAGCATATAGGGTACTTTATATTCCGGTAAAAAGTTATCGTTCTTGAGTTATAGTGATTTATAACTCAAAAACGGCTAACTGATTTGGCTGAAAATTGGTGGGGAGGTAGCTTAGAACCAGGAGACGGGCATAGGATACTTTTTATCCCGTTCCCGTGGGAGGTGACATATAGCGTGATATAAGGTTGAACAAAGTTCGCCGCGTCAGCTAGATAAAATTATCATACAACTTACACTAGAGGTACACTCCGAACTACAAATGCCAACGGTTCTGTACTGCGGTTGTTTGGGCGGAATGAGGTGCAATGCAGACACGCCGATCCCTGCTCCCAGTAGTGCGCCATCGTGTTGCCGGAGCGCTGGTGTGTATAACACCCGAATACCGGAGTTGTCAAGTACTGTAGACAAAGAAAATAGACTTAATAGATGTTGATTATGACTTTGCCCGACTAGCCGATTAGTCGGTCGTAAAGAGGGCAATTAATCGGCCGATTAGTCTCTAAATTAGTTTACATCTCTAAATTTTGTTCCGCTTAGATTATGGCATGAACCCCTGCCTCGGTTTTTTTAGTGACTACAACATGGCGACTTTCAAAAAGGGCGTGAAAGGATTTCTTAAAGGTCGGCAATGCGCACGTGATGCTCCTGGTGTTAAAGACGTCCATGGGCTACGGTGACCACTTACCATCAGATGGGCCTTTTTGCCTACTTATTGTATAAAAAAATAAAGTTCTTCAAACTAAAAAAGAGTGAGTATCCTCAGAGTGAGTATCTTTTAAGTTTCTTCTTCATCCTAACGTGTTTTCTTAGCTTCCTCAGCTTACGCTACGGAGCCTAGGATTCGCTGTAAGTCATGGTCCAAGATTTGGCGGCACTGGTTATTACAATGGAGCGACTGCCGTCTGACTCCGTAATTCTTTTTTACAGGGAAACCTGACCCGAGATGTGTTAGTGGCCAACATAGTCAGAATGTTTAAAAATGTATAACAACCGGGACCAACAGCATTTTATACCACACACGTACAAATGGAATAAAATTGCGGGTACAATTTGATGAAATCGAAAACGAAGTATCGATTTATTTGCCTTCAGAATAAGTATCTCTGAGAATTTATAGTAACTAGGTGGTACTCTAAAGAACTATAAATTTCCGATCACGTTTCCTCTCGAAGGCCATTAGGAATTTGTGTGGATGTTAAGTCTGCGGCATATTTCACTAGCCGAAGTGTCAGACTACAAGATTTTTTACGAATAAAGTTTTTATACGAGGCCCTGGTGGATTGCCAAATGTTTTAAACGTGAATGATTTTCGTTGGATATCGTATGACTTTCAATCGACAATTATTTTGTCAATTGAGCGATAAATTTAAAAGATATAACGCATCAAAGTTTAGGAGTGGAGCCCCCGCTCGTGACGTCACATATTGCGAAATAGTGTAGCACACTGTGACGTCACACGGACCTTTAACGCGCCATATCTTTACCATGCTTTGTTTAATTTTCAAAAGAAAAAATACGTCTCCAATATTTTTTGATTATCTAACTGACGGACTTATTATATTTTTTTAGGAAACTAGCCTCATGCCACCCAAAAACCACGTAGTTATCTTCATCAATTAGATTACCCCGTCAATTGTGGGCCGCTTTCAAAAATATTTAAGGTTATTTTTCTTGTAATTGCTTGTATTTAACAATGTATCCTTGTTGTGCAATAAAGAGTTTTTGTATTGTATATTTTTATTGTTAGTAAAGTTGTTTATTGTTACGTCGCTAAAAATAAGAACATTTTTACTAACCTTCATGTAACGCGTTGTTATCGTAATGTATCTCCAACATATAGTACTGCACACCGCCTCGGCCTCCTAGTGGGATGCCCACGTTTTCCGGCAAGAATTCACCTGGAATTCACAAGTTAATTAGCCACCCTGTACAGATTAAAATATTTTTTTTTTTCTAATCCAGATTGTTAGTCATGCTGAACATGAAAAAAAGTAGTTGTCTATAGTTAAAAATAGACTGCGTTCAGTTTGAAAAAATGGAATTAGTAAATGCGTCCGAAACGAAATGCACACTTTATAATACTTTAATTTTACACATTCTACTCGTAGTAAAATAATTCAAATTATCATACAATTTTCAATTGATTTCAAAAGCGATCGCAAATAACCTTTTGTATACCCGTCTGTCTGAATGAATTTAAAAATAATATTTCGCGTATTTGAACCCAGTTTATGCGAAGATAGTAGCTTTTGCCCGGGCATTTAAAGAATTTTCAGGCAAAATATTCGATATGTCAATTCACGTCATACCCTACCCTTCGGCCCGTTTCGTTCATCCGTGAAATGTGAAAAAGTAACAAACATTCATTCTTACAAATTTCGACATGAAGAAAACATTTAAGTCTTGGGTCTGTAGCTCGAAGCGGTCACAAATATAAGGTACAATGTACACAAAATTAAATTTAATAATAAGCCTTCCTGGTTGCATCATCAACTGGTTGCTTATCCTAGTTCCGCTTTCCTACATTTTGTCCTCCATTTCGCCGTAAGAAACAAGCATATCTTTCATGGGTATTTTTATATTGTTTAGCTACATTGCTCGAGTTTAAATTAATTGTATGCCGTTTGTCTTAAAATTTACAAACAAATACCTTTGGATCCCATAGCCCAAGCCGCGATAGGAGTAGCACAGATCGCCCACTCAATCGGCCTATTAGGTCCGAAGCTCCCGTTATCCTGGGCCCAGACATTCCACGTATAGGTATCAGGGTCATCTGCACATTCATAGAGCACCATATGATGAACTGGAGAACTGATCTTCTCGTTGACAACCTTCCCTTCTCTGATAGGTTTGCTGTCAATAAGTGGTTGGTAGCCTACGATGTGGTGCTTCTTGTGGAGATCAGGGACTTTGATGATCTTGCACCAGAAAAGAGTAGCTTGGTAGTTTGGTATCGTTATCTAGAATTTAAAAAATAAGCTGTTGAAGAGACAGAGAGAGAGAAAGAATATAATGATATAAAAAATTAAAAAATAATAGTAAAAAAATATTCAAAATCTTTATACAATACGGGGTCATAAATACACGATTTGGCAAGAAAACATTCTAGGACGAGAAATTGTCTGTAAATCTAATTTGGCTTTTCGAATGACTGCAATTTCTCTTACATCTTACAAGCGGACAAATATTCCTCTAATCAAATAGATTAAGAGAAGTAATTCTCAAAAACGTGTCTCAAAGTAGGTTCTGTTTATATCGACAGCATGTGGTAGGCATGTTTCAATAACTATTGTTCATAAAAAATTCTATGCATACTTTCTGTCATAGCTCTTACATACAAACTCTTCATATGGATCCCTATTTTTGAAAAGTGTGACTCACGCAAAATCGGCGAGTCGAATATTTTTTGTTAGGATATCGAATGATCTTCGTTCGTTAACGAAATATTTTTGTTCGATATCGAACGATTTTCATTCGACATTTATGTCATACATTCAAAAATGGGGCTCCTGAAGTATCTACGGAGCCTGAGAGTAAAATGGCGTCTTCTCGTGTCGAAGGCAAAGATCCACTTTTGAGTTTCTACGACATATATTGTAGTTAATAAGTAAGGAATAAGGTTTCATTTAAGCAGAAAAAGCAATTATGGAATTATACCAACAAACCTATTGATACCAAAGATTTAATGATAACTGCTAGAGTTGTAAGTTTGAAGTTTACGCTACCATTCCTCAAGAACTAAAAATTGCTTACTAAAGAAAGGAAAAAGCAAAAATCTACTTACATTTTTAAGAGCCACATCCCAATGCATGAGAGGTATCGTCTCGGGTTTGGACAAAGCCTGGATGAGTCGCAGAGGTCTGGAGCCACTCTTCACGTGCTTCGGGAGCTCCCCATCGGACCCTGGAGGTCCAAGCGCCCATAGCACTTGTATCGTGTTATCCTGTAATGGAAAATGTTATTAAATTTTTACGCCTTTTTTATTTACATACTTTAGTTAGTTTCATGTATTTTGAAAATTAAAAAAATAATGAAAAGGATAGACCTTTATTGAATTATCTTATCTTCTCAGAACTTTGGCTTTTCTTTTTTTAATGGATGAGAAATAATAAACTGTTACAATACTACCCTTATTGATGACCAAGAAAAGCTTTTATTTCGGGCTCTTGACCGATAAATGAATGAATGAACACTTTATTGCACCATTTACATGCATATAAGAAAATATAAGCACAGAATCCAAATCAACATTCAGAGAAATGAGTAAAAAGGCGGACTTATCGCTGATGCAATCTCTCCCAGCCAACCTTACGGTACAAAGGAGCAGAGAATAAAAAAGCTTTTAAAAAATTTACGGGAGCTGGCCTTATATTTCTAGTCTCATAGAGTAATTTAACTAAATAGCGGATTGAGTTTTAAAAAGGTGTGGGTAGACCGACTTCATTTCTCTCTCACACATACACTCTTCTACTTACATTGATAATGTAGTCCTCTTTATCATCCGTGTTAAATGGCCGCCTGAATTCGACGATCGTATGAGTTCTGTTCTGATGACCAGATATCAGCTCATAGTTCTGGACTTCGTCAGCTACAATCTCCCCTTCGCGTTGAAGACCGTGGCAATCCTGTAAATACATATAAATTTAATGACAACATATTTTCTGTCTGTAATCCGGGTGAAATGGAGAAGTAAACGTCTTTTTATTTACGTGTGCTTTGGAAGGATTTGTATTTATAAAAACTGATCTTAGGCTCCGAAGAAACCAGCTGAGAATACATATGGGAAAACGCTAGGATGAAAAAGGAGAATCAATTCAAGATAAGAATTATTAGCCGCCTTTGTTGCATGTTAATAAGCTATGGAATGCAGTGGAAGTGCCTTCAGACAACTAGAAAATTAGAAGTGGTTGAACACTAAGAACTATGAAAAATAAAGACGAAAGGAACTCTACGGACGCGAAACAAAATATTACATTAATCAAAATAAGAAAGCTATCAATGCAGATTTCGAAAAACTGCTAGACAATCAAAATGCAATAACATATGTTTCATCCTCAACGTTCTAGAACGAACATTCAAATAAAAATGGATATGAATCTTCCATAATAGAAAAACCCAAAATTCAAAGCTCCCGATCGACCTTTACCTACCCGACCTTTTTCTTTTGAAATCTTTTGAATATAGAATCAAGACCTTACAGATAAGAATTTAAGGTTCACGATTTCCGAAGATTAGAGACAGCGACAGCTGATTTTAAAAATGGAATAGCAGATGTTGAAGTAGTAGGCAATAAAGAGTTTTATCTGCAGATGTCGCGAGCGGCACGTGTCTATACACCTGGCTTGTAATGTAATGATAGGGGGGTTCAGTACAAATGGCAGATGGGTGATGCGATCATACTTAACACAGATAATTGTTGTTCCTGGGAAAAAATTAAAGAAGTCGCATCATAATTTTTCTCTACTTCTATAACAGAGGCGACCAACAAATGCTGTGTTAACTAATTAAAAAAATATGTTTTGTCTTTTTGTTGTATTTGCCATAAATCCGAAAGCTGTGATTTCAGATTCTGTTGATTCCTTTTTTTGTCGTAGGAATGTTTTGCCTAATTGACGGAAGTTGTTGATACTAATACCATGTACTTGGTTTATTCCATATTTTTCAAGATAGGTACCTACTTACTTATTTGCGTATTTCTGTATACCTTTGGATTAATTCCCACGATACGCAAAAACAACCGTCCTAATTATAATTGCCCCCGCGGCTTCAAAACCTACAAGCAATTACCTCACGGATTACCTTGACATTCATTAAGGTAAATACTTCATTTTAAAATATTAATCTCTACATGATTACTTCCTGACATAGACTACTTTAGACTAATATTTTTAAAGTGCTCTAAAGTCTAATTGGTAGTATACATTATCATATAGTAAACATTCTTGTTCCAAATAGTGCAAAACTACGCGAAACGCGAAAACAACCAAGGCTATGAGAATACCTAAGTATGTTAATTCACTCTTGCCTGGTATTTTAAAATTTATCTGAGTACCTGCTACATTATCCATACTTCCATACTAATATTATAAATACGAAAGTCTGTCTTTCCGTCTATCTGTCTGTCTGTTACGCTTACATGATCAAACCGCTGAACGGATTTTGATGAAATTTGGTATGAATATAGTTGAAGACCCGGGGTCAAACATAGATTACTTTTTGATGCAGGCGGAGCTGCGGGAAACAGCTAGTATTATTATAAGCCTAATTTTTACAATGTGATTCATGTACCTACACGTTAAACTCTCGATTATAAGAGTGCCCCTCTTCTACTTCCAAAAGTAAAAATATACTCTTTACTCTATTATTTAATACTGGCATGTTCTACACCCTCTTAAAACATATTTGTTTTTTTTTTTTAAAAACGCTAATGTTGCGAAGAATTTGGCTGTGATTTTATATATGATGATTATAAAAAAAAAAAAACCACAAGATTGTTTTAAACTTTTGGTGAATTCTTTTGGTGACTCTATTAGTTCACGAGCAACATGTTATAATTGGTTGGCTGAATTTAAAAGAGGGTGGGGAAGCTTTGAAGATGAAGCCAGGACCGGTTGACCGCCAACTGCAATCACTCGAGAAAATGTTCAAGCAGTTGAAAATTTGTGTGAAAACGTATACGATATCCTTATTGGTGACAAAACATAACTGTATAACTATGTTACCAAAACAAAACGTCAATCGACTGTTTGGTGCCTTGAAGATGAACGAACATCAATCAGATCATCTCGTTTTTTTTAAAGACCTGTGATATCGCTACTTTGATGCTACAATATCAATGAATAGTTAATTCTGAGTAGTATGTGTAAGTTTGGGGCCCAGCAATATTAACATCTTGGTATGGCAAACGTTCGAAGTAAGGAATCCGGCACTTTCTTTAGCGCCTCGACAACGCCCCCCAACAAACGTTGCCAACACACTTTTTTTTTATATGTCCATTCTACCTCGCTCACCATATTTCCCTAGCTTAGCACCTTACGTTTATTACTTATGCGCAAAAATTTTAAAAAAAATTTAAAGGGGAAGATATTTTAGAGTAAGGAAGATGAACTAGCTCCCTATAAATTTGAAATTTCTTAGATATCTGGAAAAGAGTGGTCAGAGGTACTTTCCAAGTGGCATAAACGCATGGAAACGTGTATACATGCTCGGGGTGAGTACTTTGAATATATATATATATATATATATATATATAGTAGTTATAATTAATATGTATTATAATTTTTGAGTATCTAGTTTTTTTTGGCATGCCCCTTGTACCTTCTAAAGAAAATATAAATGTAATTCGAAAAAAATATGAGCCGACATGATTCTCTATCTATGATAAGCAGTAGCTTTATTCTAGATTTTCACTACGAGAAAGTATCTAATCAAGTTTCACGTACTGAAATAAATCAAAACGTACCTAAGTTAGCGTGATGTTGACCGCTAAGTGTCCATTGCCACGGACTCGAGTCCCACGTCACATGCGAAGCACAATAATACCATAAAACAGCTCAAGAATACTAAACACACACGATTGTTGACTATCAAGCAAGCGTTATTATGTAACTATTCTGCCATTTCATACAAGTTCAAACGGAAGCATTAAAATTCCTTCTACATTCACACACAAAAGAATAACTTTTGAGAATCCCTCCGCGCATGTGAATCGCTTGACAATGGGAACTTATTTGCTAAAGTTTGATGACAGGCAATTTCCCACTTATACCTGACGTCATAAGGTGCTTAATTACTTCGATTAAATCCGTGTACCTGGTGGATTTTCGCGGAACGTTTTGCACAAATCTATAAAAATGAATGTTCTGTGTATGGGACAGCTGATAAATCTCTGTGGGATAAATTCCACATGGAAATATCGAGATAGGACCTTTTCATTGCATTAAAGTCTGAGTTTGTAGCACTCGTTTGTATCTTAGATCTGTCTTTCGGGCTTGTCATTTGAATCTTTCAATTTGTATAGGCGCCGTGAAACATCCATGGCGAATGGCAAATATTTCGAACCCTAACTATACAGACGATATTGTTTGCAGAACTCATGGTAAAAGCACAGATCAATAAATAGACTCCTCTTTTCGTGTCGATGGAATCATGTGATATAACTGATTCACTAGGATCTACAATCATATTTTAATTTGTGGTTAAATCTTATGTAAAGATTTCATCTATATGGGACATCTTTATCCCATCATACCGATGTTTTGATAAAGTTTTGATGAAGCTTTCCTTAACAGATAATAGGCTAGTTTCCTAAAAAAATATAATTAGTCCGTCAGTTAGATAATCAAAAAATATTGGACAAGTATTTTTTCTTTTGAAAATTAAACAAAGAATGGAAGAGATATGGTGCCTTAAAGTTCCGTGTGACGATACAGTGTGCTACACTTTTTCGCAACATGTGAGGTCACGAGCCTCCACTCCTAAACTTTGATGTGTAAATATATTTATAATTTATCGCTCAATTGACAAAAGAAAAATACTTCACTAATATATTTCGTTTCCCGAAATGACGAACTAATTTTAATGTTAATTATTTGACCCTGAAATCTAGCCTATTTCGGATATTTGAATATGCTTCAAGTTGGAACACAGGATGGATTTATTTTAATCAGAAATGCTGTAAACTAGGTTCCTAGTCGTAAAACATATTTTACGATCACTTTTTGAATGATAATAACTTAATTTACATTACTTACAACTTGCAATTAATTTTTTTGCATAAAACAATGTTTTAAGATTCTCTACTGTAATTTACACTCACACAATTGTTATTTAAAGTCAAGGAATGACTTCTAATTCGCTGTTAGTTACTAAATAACACTTTGATTACTAAAATAAAGGTGCAATCGTCTCGAGTTGAAACAACCAAATTTAGTTTAAATTAGTAGGGATTGTACGGTACCAAACAACTGGATGGTAGAGGACTTTTTTCATACTAACTTGGGCAATATAACTACCTTATGTCCTATGGAAAATAATAACCGTAACACCATGCGTCCAGATCAACTAATTCTTAATAAGCCAATTATGACTCTTATTGTAAAATTTTTTTCATGTGTTTGTATTATACACCATTTCGCCAACGGTACTTTAAAACTTCTTTGTTCTTCCAATGAATTCAGTTTACGAGTCACGTCATCACAACTCCACAACATATGAACTCGTACGCTCCGAACACATATAATAAACATTTCAAGATGCAGGTGTCACCCGCATGCACCTTGTGCAAGTGACCTGAAACACCTTGTTTTAAGTCGTATTGGCATATGTTTTTTACTGTTGTCTAATCAAATAATCATTTCTTAGGTAATTGTTTTATTAAAGTTTCCCGAGCTCGGAAATCGGCTGAGGATGCATCCGAGAAAATGCTACGCTAAAAGATCTCAGCGATATGTATGCCTTTTGATATTCGGGATATCTTGAGGTGCTCCTCACGCTCTGCCAATTATTAGCATTCGCTCCACTGATTTAGATAACTAATCAATTTTTACGTTCTTTATGTGATTTTCTATATTCGTCGCGCTTGGAAATTTTGTTGGCAACGATCTCATTTGTATCAATTTTGTTAGTGAGACAAATTAGTGTGGTAAATTTCAGCATAATGAAACGATGATAGTCATTACCGCGAAGTTATTATGACTTGAACAGAATAGCAATTACATGCGACGAATTCAAAATTTCCCATGTTCAATAAAACGAATTGATAACTCCATTCCCTATAAAGTCGATCGAATGATAAATTTAAAGGCGTGAAAAATTAGTATGAGGAACGAATCACACAAAATCGAAATTAATTCCATAAGCGTAGCCGAATAAGTGTGTGAGACTGCTATCGTCGTTAATTCTGGGTTCGTTTAAAACGCTGTGTTTGTAGGTGAATTTAAAGCAAGCTGCCCGAATAAGACGTGACGTGGATGACGAATGGACAGAATTCACGTCTGCCTGTTGGATGATTAGGTATAATGGAATTGCTGAAGCGCTAAGGCTAAGAGCTTACAGCAATGAATTCTTCATCGGTTTCGATTGACAGAGTCGATCAGGAAAATTGTGTACTAGCTTTTCTTTGAGGCTTGCATGGACGTCATTCTTGTCTGTCTTGTCTCTTATTTTTTTAGGTAATTTAATTTTATATTTTGTTTCAGCTGATCACTACGTATCCGGATAACCGCACTGATGAAAGACAGACATGCCGACACATCATAGATGGGTAAAACCGTGGGGCAAAATTATTTATTTTTTTAAATAAAAGGATAAGGTATTCTAAATCTACTTACAAAAGTTACGAAAATAAAATATACTTTATCTTTTCAAAGGTTTTATGAAAATAATCCTTGGCTTTCAGCTAGACAGTAAGATTATTATATTTACAATCGGGCTCAAGAAAGGCAAAGCCAGCTTGGAAATCAATTTACTTGGCTTTTGAGTAATAAGTATTCCAAGAATTTATGTTATGTCAAAAATATCTAAAATTAATGTATTCTAACCATCTTACTGTCTTCGCAAAAACTAATCGATGTAGAGTGAAACGCTTCATTCGTTTATACCTTGTAAGTTACAAGATCAATTGACCTACACACTATAGTTTTTCAAATCCACCTTCTGCTCTATATCTTAGTATATGTTTAAAACCAGTAAGTTTTACTATTTAAGCATGACCATCGGCTCATCGTGCGGCTTTCAAAGCATGTAATCTTTATTTTCTGGTTACCAGAGGATTCAAGCTTGCAAACCAACTAAACTAGAAACAACAAAGCGTGCTTCCCGTAGGAATCGGACCGACGATCTCAGTGTCTTCAAGACCCTAAAGACCCTAATTTCCTAATTGCCTTTTGTATTCATACTGTGTTCACATTTTAATTTTAATTTCACTGTGTGCAAAGGTGTTAAATAAATAAATTTCGTATTGTAAAGACATGCTGTCTCTAGCGATGTGACTTCTCTTCATGTTCATGAAAAATATTTTTTAAACGCTTTATACATTATATCAAGCTATATCCGCCGCGGAGACCAATTATTAATCTAAGACCACATGTAAATATTCTATGCTTGTCAATTTTTTTTATGTAAGGTTTTTATAACCTTTTGTAAAGCGCAATAGACACCCTCTATACCACCTGTATTAACTCTAGGATCAATTACGGTACATTTACACACAAATGTTGTACTGTGCCTGTACATTAATGTATGCGGTACAGTAATGTAATATATTGGGTGAGTCACTGAACGTGATTGTAATACTCGGGCTCAGATACAAATAGGTAATTCCTGGTGCGTGTGACAGGACTTTGAGGTACTATTATGCACACAAGTGAATGTAATTAAATTTAATAAATAAAAAATCAATTAATTAATACCAATTATATATAATAAATACTTACTTTATCCATACTAATATTATAAATGCGAGTCTGTCTGTCTGTGGCGCTTTCACGGCCAAACCGTTGAACGGATTTTGATGAAATTTGGTATGAATATAGTTGAAGACCCGTGGTCAAACATAGGCTAAAGTAGCCTAAAGTAAAGGCTAAAGTAGTAGTGACGCTGCCGGAAATAGCTAGTACTGAGTAAATGTGTAAACTTTTTTTATACAAAACGAAGCCAGAAAGAAGCTCTCTTCTTTCAATATGATGATTATAAAGATATACTATTGTACAAAAAATAAGTGATTAGAGATTATGATTAGAGAGAATATCTATAGGTATTAAGCCTAATATTACGAAGCAAATGCTGTGGTGAATCCTCTACTACTTTTAAAACGAGTGCGCAGCACTTAGTTACTTAGATTTATATTGTGGGTATATTTCTTTTTTGTTTTCAAATAAATGTGCCACGGCCTTCTAAACGACACAAACACAATAAAAAATAATATATGACCACCATAACATCATAATTAAACAAAATAAATGTTCCACAATGCACAATATCTCCGTCACGCCATACTTTTTCCCTTCCGTCCATTTTTTCTTGGATAATCACACTCTGGGGAACCCCTCTATCCCGGATTTCCCTTCCTATGTCCGGTCGGTTTTAATCATGCGATAAGTGACGCAATATATTGTCATTCACGAAAGTAAGACCGGCGTGATGAGAATGTTTGTGAAATTGAGTGAAGTGAAGAGTACGAATGAATCGAAACATTAAGAAATGCATATGCGTATTTTTATCCATAACTACCTATTATTTTTTTCATTGTACACATTTCAAAACGAAAAAGCGCGTAACTTGCTCACAATGATAATAGTATTAGGGAAAAAATCTTTGAAATTTAATCTTACTCCGCAATATTTTATAATCAAATCAAATAATACATTTCGCATAAGTGTACATTTAGCTGCTTCCAGCATGCAAAATTACATATAACTTTAGTAATTATACATTTATAACTATATTAGGTACAAATTCAGACACTTTGTAAAAGGCTTTTTTAATGAGCCAGTCATAAAGTTTCATTTTAAATAAATTAATTGGTAGACATTAAGTTTCTTCAAGCAAACGATTAAACATTTTAATACTCATAGAAATACAAATTCTGGAACAAATCACAGCCTCGTCTCGAGCTATAATTATTAAAGTCACCTTGTCATCCAAACAAATGCATGTTGCTTCTTACAAAAACACATGTCTTATAAATATATAAGCTAAAAAGAGTTAACAGTTTTAATTTTATAAAAAGAGATTAACAATTTTTGCGATGAGGAACATAACACAGCTATTACATATTTTTTTCTTTTTTGCATTATTTAGAGTCTGTTCAAATCTACGGTGTTTCCCCACAACAGTATGCTATACCTCAGATTTGAGGCGACGTAGCCATAATAAGCTTGAAGGGCTATTTTTTGATCAATCACTTTTGTCAAACGCCATGAGGGATAAACGAAACGGTTTAACTTTGGACATAATTTGCAATGTGTTGTGTCCAAATATAGCATACTCGTGATTCTTCTTCTCTTTTACCTTGTTCCACTTTGTTATGTAGGATCGGCACAGTATTTCTGTTCCTTAAACTTTCCTCAACTCTAGCCATTTCCTTCTCAGCGCCCTTCCTAATCTTGTATACCTTATACAATTCAGCCATCTCTTTTTTGATCTTCCCCTATCTTAACACACACTTGAATAACTAGTGATATTAGAAAACTCTTCGAGACTTAATTGCTTCTCGCTTTCTCTCCATATTATTACTAGGGATAATAATTATACGTGTTACCCCAAAAGGTCCAACTAAACAACAATGAAACTTTAACGAAATTACAACATTTTTCGGGCGCACGTTTTAATATATGCAGAGCAAGAAAATAAATGCAAATAACATTTGCGCTCGGCTGTACCCGTCTAACTAAGCCCGGATTCCGTATGGCAGTGGTTAACCATTTGTTACGTCGGGAACGTTTGTACGGCTTTTAAACCCACGGTAGTAAACGAATTTTTAAAATAATTTTTCACAATGCCAAAAAGATGTAGACTATCGCATACTAAGCCCAAAAGATATATGTACAAAATCATATGTTTCGACTTCTCTCAGTTCCATTAGATGGTAACTTTTAGTGCTTAATGACAGGATCTAAAAATACGTTTTTATATGTTTTATAGTGTAAAATATTATTCTTATTCAGTAGTCTGTGTTCATTATACTGTAGGCAGGACGCCAGTGCCGATATATTCAAATTTATAATGAACTTTCTAAAAAATATATATATTCATAAGTTCTTTGGTACATAATAGATAAATAGTACCAGTTCAGGTTAGATGAGACCGGTCAGAATTTAGGAAGCGTTTGTTAAAAAAGAGGGAGTGGTGATGGTGAACTAAGCCGGAAATCACACAAGCTTACGATCTTAGTCATCAAAGTTAAAATAAGTTACACCCAAGATAATTAAATTCAGCATTTGAAAAGCAAATTTTGTATTGAATTTCTATGATAGATCTATATCGCTTCGGAAATCGGAAATACAGAACAATAACGAAACTCAAATGTTCATTAATATACACGATTAAACACATACTATTAGAACAATAGATAACACAACATCGGTACAATATTGTAGCATTCTGAAATTGATATTGCCAACTAAATATTGAACTAACAATGTGGTGATACAAACAGAAATAAGGCCTGTAACAGACAAAACTTTATATTGCTCAATAGAGATAGTTAGTCAAGGTGAGAACATGATAATTTACGACTTTTCGCTAACTTCTTATTAAGTAGATATTTAACAAGTTTTAAGAATAGTTAGATGAGAACAGGAGTTACACATTCAGACTTGAGTTTCTTGTTCAAGAAAATCTTTCACAACTTCTCGAAGATTCCGTAATGTTACTGAAGTTTTAAATATTTTATCAACAATATCAATTGTAGCGTGGTAGAAGTACGTAAGTAAGAGTAGACTCTTCTAGAACAATTAGTCGCCCCATCTATACAAGTTAAAAAAAGATAAATTTCGAAGCAAAACATCGAGCAAATCAAAAAGGTGTGCCAAATTTAGCTCAGATAGAAAGCCTTGAGCTACGAAATAGTTAAATGTCTCATATATACACACACCTTTATAACTAGAGGACAAAGACTAGTAGTAATAATAACATTGATACCAAACAATAGTATACTAACGACTAAGGTACATACGAATATTTTAAGATAGACCATTAAAACTTTCATTGGATGGGCCTTTGTTATACAATTTACAACTAATCGAGGTATTGTACCGCTTTTGCTATTAAATGGGTTTCTACTTGTAGTTTTATATTGCAAAGTATCGATGAAAATCCTAAAATCAATCAAAATTTTGGGATAATATACGTGACCGTTCCTTAAAAATATATACTGTTTACGGCTAGATCTATCTACTATAGTTTGACAATCTGATAATGATCGCAAGAAGATTATTTATGCACTGCTTCCAACTTTCCTACAAAGACAAGGAAAAACTTTTCAAGAAAAGCAATAAAAAAACATGCGCAAAAGGCGGCCTTACCGCAATAACAATATCTTCTACGCAACCTTCCGCAAATCCTCCAGCAAAAATAAATTAAGTACTTATAACAAAGACAGTGATTTTACCACAGATAAGGAATAATACTAGTTAATAGTAGACGTACTACTAGTTAGTCGTGAGTACTATTATACATATATTCTGGCATAGGGGCATATCCAATGAACCACTCAGAAGCTCCATGTCAATGTATTCACGATGACCGGGTCATATTTCTTTTCATGTCCTTTTTGACTACCAACAAGACTAGAGCTTACTTGGGTGAAGGCGCGATTATTTTTTGATAGTTCAAAGTTACTGTACAAAAACGAAAAATTTGTAAAAACGGCATTAACTATAATAGCAATTTCTTCCAGACAACTTTCTGGAATATCAAAGAAATGATGGTGTGGGTAGGTACAAGTATAGTGATATAAGTAAATATACTAATGATTAAGGTGTTACTTTGCGGGAGTTATTAAGCACTTGCCAAATTATTTTGCATGCTACCGCCATCACTTCATCGATACTATTGCCGGCCGGCACCCACCCACTACTGTTAGTCCCAACATGCCGCCACTATTAGTTCGCTTGTACAAAATGTGCTTGTAAAAATACTAATATATCAAAATTCAGGGTCAAACGCTAGTTACAACTAATTTAAATTTTGATTATTTGTCCACTTAAATACTATCGAAGTCTGCAGAACAAGTAACCTAGGAATAAAACCGCTTACAACACGTTACAATCTAACATCTAGAATAAATTTCTCGAAGAATTGCATATGCAAATTGAATTTGTGGTTTAGGAACAATGCTGCAGGAGACAGCCGGCAAGTATAAACTCTAGTTATTGCTTTACAACGAAGTTAAAACTTTGTACGATCAAAATTAGAGTTTCACACCTGTTTTGCAGGTGTTTGTAGTAAGTATGAGGTCACCATCTATTTCATCTGCTTGTGCTTACAATACAATACAAAATATCTTTATTGCCCACATACAGTAACAAATAATATAACATTTACAAAGACTTCAGCATAATATGAGCAAAGGCGTACTTATTGCTGTGCAATCTCTTCCAGTCAACCCTTACGAGGTAAAAGAGAAACAGTTAAGTTGGTGTGGGTACAGTTACAGATATAGTTGAAAATTATAAACATACACAAATATTGCATATATAATAAACATACATAAATAAAATTACATAATGTGCTTACTGCCTTTTCTCTCATCTTTATTCTGTGGCATCACAACGAATTCTGATTGGATGGCATTTTAATTTGAGTTTTTTTAAAGTGTTTTTTTATGAATAACGTAAAAAGCTCGAGAACTTGAAAAAAATACACGGGATCGTCGAGGCGAAAAGGCGAACTAGTCAGATTCGGCCAGACCAATAAGTCACTTCTCGTGACAAGTAATGTGTTTGATATAGGACTTATTAGACTTTAGAGAGCCGAGACAGATAAGAACTTGAGGTTATTAATAAAAACCCTATATCGAAATTTGTTACAATACCTGAAGCCATGCAAAATATGTCGTAAATATAAGCTCTTCAACGTCCTATTCCATCTATTTGGACACAGAATTGATTAAAGTTCTTACGTATTAAGATAGATAGATAGATATACACTTTATTCTACCAATCACAACATTAAAATTAAAAGTAATACATTTAGAATATTGAGTACAAAGGCGGACTTATCGCTATTGCAATTTCTTCCAGCCAACCTTAGGGTAGATAGGATAAAAAGTGTAAACAAACAAAGGCGGTACAGTAATAAAATACTAAAACTATCATCCATACACAACAGTCAATAAATAAACCTACAATCAATTAATACATACTATACCTTTAATGAATATATGCATATCATACACCTACATACAACATACAATAATAAAAAATAAAAGAAGAGAAGAAAATGACTAACGATGAGCAATCGTATTTAGAGCCAATTATGTATGTAATATAAAAAACAGTACAAATCTGGGCCATCAGAAAACAGTGAATTGTTCTGTGATTGTATGCAATTACAGTACAAAATAAGGCGATGGTGTCGTCTGCGGTGTCGTTCGACATGGTTCGGCAACCGGGGCGTTGACATGTCTATCGAAAACCCCAGAAACGCCCATGAAGACTTGGAGTTATTTGGTAGGTTGCTAAATAGTTAGAAACGGATAAAAGTATTGTCGAAGACGAGAAAAACATTGTTACTAGATTAGAAATGACTGTTTGGAGAAAGACTTAGGTAAATTTAGAAATTGGTTGAAGAGGCCCATAAGAATTATAGGCGCAGGAAGTAAGAACATCTCTTGCATTGTGAAAATCTTAAATATAGCGAATCACCGGGCAATGGAGGTGGCAAAGTATTGAACAAATTGAATAAAGTGTAGTCATATAGACACTTAAGCTCGACAAGAAGAAGTATACATTTTCTCATATCATTCAAGAAGACTAATGCATGTATCACATTGCATATAGCGTTTGCATATTTTGAATCTTGAAATTAAAACTCGAACAATATCTTTTGTTGGTACAGTCACCTGCAAAAGTCCACATCGAGAAACATTTCGAACAAAATTTACTACAGACTTGTATGTTTTTATCAGTTTTGGTGTGGCCTAAATACTTTAGTGTTTCCCTTTTCTTCTAAATGACTGATAATATTTAGATAACATGAAGACAGCAAATTAGCATAAGGACAAAAGTAAACGCATGAAAAAGGCTTTACAAACAAGGTCATATAGGTTTACAAAAGGCATGAAAGAATTATGAGCGCTTAATTCGTAAATTCCTTCAATAGCAATCTCTAAGGGCGAAACGTGTCGGTATTCCGACGGTGAAATTGCTTCTCCGACAAATTATAACGCTTTTAATTAAATAATAAATTAAGGAGACCGAACGCGAAAGGCGCGAGAAATAGGCATCATGTATTTTCTTGTTTTCTAATAAATGTAAAGTAAATTAATTAATATTCTTTTTTTTTCGATGTGTTATTACGCGGCATTTATCCCATACTACTTCTGCTACTACTCAGCACCAAGTCAAAGACTCAATGCACGTTCCGTTCTCTATGCAGCAATGATTAATGCTACATAATTTTTAAAACTGGAATTGACTAGTAGAGTTTACATAAAAAACATTTTCTATTTATTAAATTTTATTAATTTTCATTGGCTAAAACTATAATGCAGACCACACACCACCGTAAAACAATGCAACAGATACATGCTTGATTAAACTCACCAAAATTTGCGCTCTCTCGTTCCTGTCGTCGACCCAGGCGACTACCAGGTCGGCGCCTCTCATATTACTTGCTGAATTAAATCCTAAACCAACATAACCAGTGGTTTTCGCTTCAAGTCTAAAAGTCACTCCGGTACTTGAACTAATCCATTTTAACACGAAATCGCCGTTCTCGTCCAAACTTTCTGCATGCGTCCAGTTCAAACGAGATTCAAATGCGTTCGAATCGAACACGTCTCGCCTATGCCTGACTCTGTATTGGTCAACTATTCGACTAGTCTTTTCATTTTTTAAAGTGGCATCTGGCGAGTTCTGTGCGAGTTTCGATGATAAGTCGTTTGGGAAAATGTGTTGTTTTAATTTTGGTAACTTTGCATCGCAAAGGAGGATGGTGCTTAAAGCTAAAACCGTTTGTAGGTGCATTTTGGAGTTTCTAATTGCGATTCCTCATTCCTTTTGTTAATCTGAAACAAGTGGAAAATACAGGTTAAAACAATGAATTTTTGAAATGATTTATCAAGGAGTAATCCGACAGGTCACGTAAGTTAAAATTTTCTTCATATTTATTTTGGAGGGTGCATAATTTTAGTTGGTGCTTATGTAAAATTCCCTGTAAAGCAATCAGAAAATTAAATTAAATTTTATTGTAAGTTAACAATACCCGTTCCAGCTTACTCTCATAAAAGCTCAATATTTTATCAAAACTGGTTCAACAAGGATGTCGTACACAAACAGGTAATATTTCCGGCGTATTTGAAGTTCCACGGGCCCCACGAAATATTTATCCTGCCCTGATGATCTGATGATCATAGTCATATTTATTTATTTATTAAAACTTTATTGTTCCACAAGTACAAATACTTATAACAATAGGCTAATTGACTGTATTTATACTTGGGCAATATTTGCATACGAAACAAGATGCACACTAAAAAGTAACCTATTGCGAAAACAATAACAAAATAGGTTGTTAATTAAGACAGTTACTGATACTAAGATGGCGCAGCGACCCAAAGTGACTGTTGGCCTCCGATAATAAGGATCTCCACTTGGATCTATCCTGCGTCATCTCCTGCCAGTCCTCGGCGTGCAGCTCGCGCAGATCCCTCCGCACCTCGTCACTCCAGCGATAATTAAGACAGTAATTGGATTTTAAAGTTTTCTCAAGAAGAAAAGTGGGAGCGTGGGGGTCTTGCTATCTCCTTTGTAAACACGAAACGAAGTGGCAGTGACGTCACTGCACACACAGTGCATCCTTTTCTTGTTTTATGACAGTTTCCCCTTCCACTGAATTTCTAAGCCTTGTAACTTATTTATTTAAGATCGGATTTTAAATAATTTTTGTTTTCAGTTTCTGGTAGTAAAATGTTTGAAATTAATGATTAAAATAAATTGAGTAGAATCTCCAATTGGCGGACTATTACTATTATTGCTATCTCACTCTTATTTTTTAATATATTGCGAATACTGCAGACAAGGAGAGGCTATTAATTTCTGGACACGCATTTGGTCAATTTAAAACTTGATAGAGTCACACATTTTACAGTAAGAACTTTAATTAATCACACGATCAGGGATTTTATTAAAAAAAAAATCAAAAAAAAAGAAATTATTTACACGAGGTAGGAAAAACAGAATTAATTACAAATATATTTTTCTCACAACAAAATTGAAGAATAGCAAGATAGACTATTTTACATGATAGACTTAGGGAAAATGTAGTGTGTAATTTTAGGTTAGGTACATTTTACACACGTACTTTATACTGCATATAAATGAAATGACTAGTTTCCAATAATAAACATTCGATTTCTGACACAAGTTATTTACCTACTAGTTCTACTACCTACCTATTACCTATATTATATCCATACTTCAATCTCATTAGCATACTCGTCATAGTGTGGCGCCAGTACACGATGAGTCACCTTATAAATGTTAGCAGCTAATAAAATTTCCTTATTAAGTAATATTAGCTACAATGGAAAACGCGACAAAATTAAGTGGCCTTGTTTATTTCCTTCTTGAATAGACGAATGAGCTTTACTTATCGCCAAATAAATTGTTGTTTTGTCATTACGCGATTTAGTCGAAAAATGAACTTACTGTTTAGCGCTGCGTATTCTACTTATTGATATTGGTGAATTCATTTATCACATAGGAAATAATGGAAATAAATTAAATTTAAGGATAAAGAGACACTAAAAATTTACTCTGGGTAGGTCTCACTTAGCCTTGGGGCTAAAGTTTCAATTTCTTAATTATTCCAAAGAAATGCAATTATTCTTATTAAATTTTAAGTATCAAAGTTATAATCGGTACTTCATTTGTCTAAGAGATGGCCGGCAATTTCCTGAGCTTTCAAGGGGATCGACGCGGCACAAATAAACTTCTTTTAAATAACTAGTACTACGTAATCTTTTTAATTTCTTCCGCTGCTATGGCAATGGATTGCTGAAAAACAAGCAAATCTTGGATCTTCGAATGAAGACTATTCGTTTCTCACGTAAAGCATATTTTTAATTATTCCACTTACAGCCAGAGGAAGTCGAAAAATAACGTGAGAAAATCAGTTAAAGCAAAAACTTAGTATCAAGAACAAAACGAGAGAGCAGAAGATTACCACGAAGTCGTATTTATAACAAACTAGCTTTTTCCCGCAGCTCCGCCTGCGTCAAAAAGTAGCCTATGTTTGACCCCGGGTCTTCAACTATATTCATACCAAATTTCATCAAAATCTGTTCAGAGGTTTGGCCGTGAAAGCGTAACAGACAGACAGACTTTCGCATTTATAATATTAGTATGGAAGTATGG
Organism: Euzophera pinguis; assembly: GCA_947363495.1. NCBI lineage: Eukaryota > Metazoa > Arthropoda > Insecta > Lepidoptera > Pyralidae > Euzophera > Euzophera pinguis. The sequence continues at coordinate 5,494,945 of OX376169.1, forward strand.
ACTAGCTGTTCATAGAAGATTAAGTCGTCTGTTAGGATTTGCAATTTATTAGAACAGTACTCTGATGGAAAATGGCATAAATCCTGATTGCACTAAATAACTTCTAAACTAACGCACTGCATATTTTAACAGAAAATTACTTACACTTCTATCAAGAGCGTATTAGTAGTCGACTTGTTTTGTTGGATCAACTTTCTCAATAAATTTCAGTTCAAATGAACTATTGAACTGAAATTTATTGTGAAATTGAGTTGAATTGAAATGTACACAAAAAAAAATGCACAAGAAAATAATTTACACAATGTGATGAAAATAAAAATCACAATATAAGTTGCCAGTTCTGTAATGTCGTTATTTTGTGCACCATATGTGCGCCGTGCGCTTGGTCGAATATTTTAGGATCTCTGTGAATAAATCATACAGGTCTCTTTGCGTTACAAGATTAAGAAAGCGACATCTTTTGCATAATAAAGTTAAAAGGAAGACGTCCCCGTTGCTTTAGCATTGTGGAAATGTTACGTGAAAAAGGGAAACAGTTTATTTTACTTAGAGGACATCAAGGACATTTTACTGTGAATAACGTAAATATTAATCGACCAGTAGCTAAAGTGCTGTAGTATGTACTTTTAGAGTCAAAAAGATAAAATGTATTTAGAACGAGCCGTTTCCCGCAGCTCCACCTGCTTTAAAATGTAGCCTATGTTTGATTGACCCCGACTCTTCAAATATTTACCCTTCATCAAAATCCGTTGAGCGGTTTGGTCGTAAAAGCGTAACAAACAAACAGATAAACAGACAGACTTTTGCACTAATATTAGTATGGATACGTAGGTACATGTATCATACATATATTGCACATTTATAATATTAGTAGGCAAGTTTGGGTTGTTAATGATTGAAGACGGTTGATCTAAGTCCTCGGTTTATAGAGCCCGCCATATTAGAAATAGAACGGAAAGGCAAACAACTACAAAAACTACCAATTGCGGTCTCACCCGGCGAAACAAGATCATTATCCACTTATTGGAAGGAAGTCGAAACCGCTCCAATACTCGTTATAAACAAATGGTGTATTTTACGGGTATCTCGGGCCAGAATTGCCGGTCGTTAGGTGTAAAAGACCTCCTACAGTTTGTTCAAATATGCCCAGTAGAGACTGTTAGCTCAAAGTCCAATGAGATACTATTAAAAATTAAAGAAAATGTTCTTTTTCGTAGTGATGACGAGAAATACTGAACCAATTTATTTTTGGGGTATGTATAAATCTAAATCACTTTTAATAAAAAAAAAAAATATAAGTGCATCCGAAATTACATACCATGTACTTTTCTATCTTTCTACATAATCCTGATAACCGAGATTTGGAAAGTAGAATTATTTTTCTCGTTTTTCACATATTTCTGTTCTTGAGGGAAGTCTCACGGGTACGTGAAATTTTACAGTACATAAATTTGGTGAAATAAACTGTAAAATTTTACATCTGTTTAAAATGTCAAAGATGTCTTGTTTAAAAATTATAGAAAGAATGTACCAGCAATAATATTTTCTAAGCAATTCCAATACGGATTGTAGTGGTTGCTCTCATATAGGTAGATCGGCCAGCCTTGCACTGTACCTAACTAAGATATATCAAGACATGCATCAGTAACCAACACAACAAAACGGACACACAAGATACACCTAATTGAGTTGCAACTTGCATCTGTCTAATTAATCAGACCACGCACGAGCTGTTTCCATCAAATAACTATGAATAGTTTTATTGTGTGTGTGTAAGTTTTTTGTAAGAACTTCATCTATACTTCATCATAGGGATCAGTTTGTTAAGTAAATAATCTCCGCCTGCGTCAAAAAGAAGCCTATGTTAGACCCCGGGTCTTCAACTATATTAATTTCATCAAAATCCGTGCAGCGGTTGGTTGTGCAAGCGTCAGTTAGTGTACAGACAGACAGACAGACTTTCGCTTTTATAATGTAAGAATGGATTAGTATGGATATTAGGATTGCTTGTTTTCCTACATAATACTTTAAAAAAAGAAAAAAAACCTACACAAAACATCTTAATTTACTATCAGATCAACATTGGCTATGTTCATTTATTGATTTAAACTTTATTGTACATAATACAGTTGTATAGCACAATAGGCAAACTTAATGCTAAAAGCATTATCTAACAGTCAACCTATGTTGTTATTTCGATAACCAATAACCCGAACAATATTTATTCCTAATATACAAAGAAAACAAATGACGTCCCTGTAAGAACGTGGTGTGTTTTTGTAAGAAAAAGCCTTACATTTAGTGAAATCCAATATGGCAGTTGTTGGTACAACAGACGATCTCACAATACCGAACGTTTTATCTTGGTTTTCGTGTATAAATCGACAGAGGACTACAATTCTACATTTCTTTCTTTATTTTTTGTGCCAAGAGTACGATTTTTTAATACTTAAGTTTTTCAAAATAAATAACCAAGGACAACACACTAACCTTGTTGCCTACTCGAAACGCAATTAAAGTACAAGAAGTACACAAAAATAAATTTATATTTTTTAAATAAATAAATAGACCTATTTTGATATTATTCATACGATAAACTGAAAAATTATTAAAATAAATATACCCTTCCCGTTAAAATTGACATTAACAAATAATACGACCATATTGAAAATGACTCAGTTTTTAAAGTAGATTTAATAGAGAAAAGGATACCGAAGATTCCAGTAAGGTATTCTCAAGGAAGATAATGGGATTGAGTTAAGGGTAAATGTATTCAATCATCCCGTGTCAAGAAGCGGTAGGACGGGAACTGGGAAATTCGTATATATATGATAAAAGTTATCCACCTAAGAAATATTGATCGGTGGTTGTTATTTCGTCTTTGAAGTTTGGCAATACATAATAAAATTGGACAAGCGTAAGTCGGTTTCGCGATAAGGGTGCTGTAACATCTCTCTAGCGGCCCCCGTCCCAGGTGCTCAAGAATTTTTCAGTTGTATTTTTTCTTATGTTTTCTATTAAAAATCATCACATTTTTTCCTTATGAAAACTTCAATGTATTGTATATTTAAGCAATCCCCGGAGATAAACTCTAATTATTAATGAAAACCGCAAGAAAAACCGTTTAGTAGTTTTTAGACTTATCGCGAACAGACATTAAAAAGTGCGCTACAACTTAAATTTTTAATAATAAAATGTATTTAGATTTATTGTTATATAGTTGCAACAAAGACTCTACTATGAGTTGTTTTGAATGCCACTGTGCATTTAATTTCAAGAAAATTTTATGTATCCCTGTTCATGATTTATCAAAGATGATTTGATATATGAAAGGTGATCAATATTATCGTACAGTAGACACTCATAGAGAATAAAAGACTGAAGCCGGCGGCTTAAAAAAATAGGCCGACCCATGTACCGAAATCCCTAAAATCACAAACGCAAGATTTTACTTATTACGAGGGAGAAAAATTACTGTATTGTTTAACCTATGCTATAGAAAAGATACAACTGAGGTTAAACTTTATTCTCACGAATACAGACGAAACTAAATTTTAATTTGTGTTGCAAAATCGCAGAACAGTTAGCCGATTGAAGATTTGTAACGCTTATACAACAACACATTTACTATTACAATGATACAGTATGTTTGTTAGATAGGTATGAATTAGATTCTTAGTAAGTGTGGGAGGTCAACTTTGGGCACAATCAAAAGTAACCTTATAAGTCAGGCGCGTGTACAGATTCCTATACAAAATGTTCACTACAGAGACTACAGACGAGGGCTGGACGACTGGAAATTTCAATCAAATTCATGGTCCATTTTTCATGTGAACTGTTCTTATAGATCGTGGAAGAGATTCCTACTCAAAATTCTCGCTACAGTCGAAAGCAATACATGTGTAATTATAAATTCACGGTGAGTCTCTACTGCGCTCCAGAAGGATGACCTTACTATTAAACAAAGTGGGATATATTCAATAAAGACGGTTATGTTCAACCTAACAAAATCACTATCTCTACCGGTGATCTCATCTTATGGATCTTATGGAAGCGATTCCCAACAAAATTCTTGCCACAGTCGAAAGCGACACATTTTTAAGTTTCAAATTCCCCATAGTCTACTTCGCTCCCAAAGAATGAGCCTACTACTTAGTGGTATATATTCAATAGTGGGAGTCAATTTCAATTGTCTCTTCCTGCGGATCATAGAAGAGATCTATTTTTTGATCTTATCTCTATCAAACTATCAAAAATAACAATCCACCTCACATTTCCATATTATTTATAGAGTCAAAACTTTTAAGATATAAACGAATGACTCGTATTTAATATCTACGTGATTAATATTATATTACTTTCTCTTTGAATAACTTAGAATTAGCACGACCTGTAAAATTGAAGCGACTGCGGAATTTCATCCGAATCCCACGCTCGCCTTACGACAGGTTGCTCGTATGTAAATAAATGGAATCAATATCTAATTATGTGAATCATTAATTTGAGACACATTTCGGATACCGTGTTTTTTCCTTATTACTATTTTGTTTTTTTATAGCCAACTTTCATCCAATAAATAATTATTTCTGATTTAGAATAAATTATACAATACGCTTGAATCTTTGAAAAGAAGCAACTGAAACTTTGTTTTTGGAAAGTACTTTTTGAGAAGAAATTTCTAAATAAGTTCTTACTTATTCATGTCAGATTCCTTATATCCAATACACCGACAGACGTACGGCCTTGCAGAATCCTGTTTTCACCCTTGCATTACGGAAACCAAAAATAGAGTTGACTTCTATGAATAAAATCGTTTATTCCATAGAAATATGAATCCCGTTACGCCGTTCATCTTTTATCTATGTCTTAATCTAAACTAATCCCTTCACCTGCGTAGATTTTACGTTGATGAACATTACATATTCCCAAAAGTGAATCACTCTGGGGATGAAAGTTACAGAACAAATCAATGAACTAAAAGGGATAGACCAAATAAAATCTAAATGCCCAATAAAATAGAACGGTGCGACGCGACGTCTGGTTTTTTTGTCGTTTATTCAAAATCGATAAGGCAAAAACTTAAGAGTAGGTTTTATCGAATACATACATACATAAAAAATAGGAAACTGTTTATAATATGTGTGAAACGCGGGTGTGAAGTAGGAAACCGTAGAATGTAGAGTGGTCTGGCATTTTGCTATATTATTTGTTTAATTTCTTTGAAGTATAAGAACGATACTGGCGTAAATTTATTTTATACATTTCGAAAACGGAATAATAATGTTTATGCGTGTAACATTCTCCTTTTTCTTTGCGAAAAAGTCAACTTTGTCGAAATGATTTAATTAATAACTAACTTCATTCATATTGTTTGTTTTTTTTACTTTCATATAGTCGACGTGCCTTTTTACAGAAATGGCTGGCAGATGAAAGACGTTTGATGTTAACGATGGATCGTTTCACACTTTACAAAGAGAATACCTTGAAATCCAATACACTTGTAATTAAGCAAATCTAATTGCCGATCGTGAGAACAGTCGAAACAATTGCAGATTAAATCGATTAATAATTAGATTAATCGGATTAGCGGAGCCATTGTTGATGACTTGGATCGATTGTAATTAGTTTGAAACAATCATAGACATTACAGTTATGAGTGCCTGTACTGGAGTTGTTTAAAAAGTTAAAGTGTCAATGCCAACGTCAATTGTCAAATTAACATGACATTGTCCGGCCTACGGAGACGACAGCTTCTGGAGGGCTGGCTCTCTTGGGTTTTGGCAGTCATGGTGTAAGCATATTGAATCCATTGTAAATAAGAATTGTAAAACTTAAAAAGAAATAAAACCCCTGAAGGCCACAATCATCTTTTAATTAAACCACGACATTACATGGCGCAGTCGCAAAAGAACAACAAAAGGACCGGAAAATAAGGTACGAAAAAAAACGCATGGTGACACGTGCTTGGGTGCATTCTAGATTGCAGCTTGCAATATAATATAAAAAAAATGTCTGAAGAAAATGCTAGCATGGGAAACCACGTGGGTGCTATTGAATACCGCATGCCGCTAAGTTTGGATATGGACGATATTGAGCAATGCTGGCCACGTTGGCAGAGATTTAAACAAGCTTTTAAGATTTTCATATTGGCTGCAGGCTTTGTCCGAAACAAGAAAGGCAGCAATTTTTTTGAATTGTGTGGGGCAACAAGCCCAAGATTTATATTTCAATGTGCTTAGAAACAAAGAAACAGAAGAAAAAATAAAATTAGAAGAAATCGTCACTGTCTTCGACAATTACTTCAAACCCAAACAAAACGAGGTGATAAATAGCTACAACTTTAACAACAGGAAGCAAGACGATGGTGAATCCTTCGATGCCTTCTATACTCAAATAAGAAAGATGATGGCAAATAATTGTAATTTTGAAACCCAGAAAGATAGGATGCTACGGGACAGGATAGTCATCGGTGTTAGGGACCAACGGATACAACAAAAACTTTTGGAGGTCAAAGATCTAACTTTGGACAAGGCCGTGGACATCTGCAGGTCTATGGAGCTTTCAAAAGAATATGTAAAAACGCTGGCCCACCCGGAGATCCACATAGTTCAGACCGTTACATCACAGCATCAAGACGGAGCATCTTCATCAACATCTGCACCCCGAGCTAAGTATTCAAATATTACCAATAGTAAGAGCAGTAATAATAATAAGGCGTAGGGATGTGACGACCCCATCGCCCACTGGGTTCCCTTCCCAGTGCAGTCAGTCTCCGCAGGGCAGCTTGTGGCGAGCTGTTGGTGAGTGGCGACACCGCGGACCTGAGTGCTCCCAGGGGAGACATCCGTCCCTCACCTTCGGCCTTCCTTCGCCAAGGTCGGAGTGGACGCCGATGAGGGACAGGACCCCTACCTCTGGCTTGCCTTAGCCGGCCGGCCAGAGTGGAGTCGCAAAAGCTATATGCTCGAGGGTGGAAGTGTATTGCACGTAATGGCGTAATAACGGGGAAACCCGCTCACGAGGTAACTCGCGATGGCGAAACCGGAGCCGCACCTCTCGGCACCCTTAGCCGCTCATTCCAATGTTGCCCCTCTGTTGCCAAATGCGGCGACTATTTGGGGGCCCATTCACTGAGTGGCGAGTCACCGCCTGCCACTAATAGTCAGTAATCATGATTATGGCAGGTGTCCGAATTCCTATATACTTAATAACCCAGATTTAAACCACCCAGACTTCATCACCATAACCCATTTATTCTTTTCACTCATTAGAAATAGTTCCTCCTCCTGCCGAGACCTGTTCATGGAAATATCAACTATTGATATGGCCGAGAACGGGTTTTGCCAGGAGCACCACATAACATCAACTTCTCCAAAGGGCCTCTACGCGTTGGATCAATATCCCCGCGCAAGCCTCTCAAAGGACCGGGGTAACCCGTGAAATCCAAAAGGAGATATAATAATCAAAAAAATACAAGTAAATTTATTAGTAGCAACAATTACTATAATAAAGATTTTTATTTATGTAAGAAATGTAATAATAAGCATGGACCAAAGAGTTGTCCTGCCTTTGGAAAAAAGTGTAATAACTGTCACAGATTAAATCATTTCAGTGTTGGTTGTACATTTTCTAAAAGGATCCACGATATTGTTGAAAATGAGGACTTGTGACTAGTATGCTCAATAGACTTAAGTAAAAATGAATGGATAGAGTCCATTATAGTTGAAAATAACATATTAAATTTCAAGTGTGACACTGGGGCACAAATTAATGTTATTAGTATACACGACCTCAAAAAGTTAGTCAGTGATGAAGAGAAAATAAAATTGTCTGAGACTAAAACAATTCTCGAGGTCTTCGGGGGTGCCAAAATAAAGCCTTTAGGCAAATTTCAACTAAATATCTCTCGTCTCGATGATGATCATAATATTAATACTAACTTTGTAATTATTAAAGAAAAAGTCAAGCCAATCCTGGGACTAAAGTCATTAATAGCATTGAGGTTACTGAGCAATAGTAATATTAAAGTAAAGAAAACAGAGAGTATCATAACAACTAACATTAGTAACAAAGAATCCATCATTAATAATAATTATGAACTTTTTCAGGGTGTTGGTGAATTTAAAAGCCCTCTTAAGTTGCGTGTTCGACCTGGAGTGGAGCCAGTGGTAAGACCGCCTAGGCGAGTACCACACACACTGAGGAGCCGCCTTGCTGACAAGTTGGACGCTCTGGTGAAGCACAAAGTCATAGCTAAGGTGGATCACCCAAAGAATTTTGTAAGCAATTTAGTTATAGTAGAAAAGAAAGACGGTTCATTAAGAATTTGCTTAGATCCTAAAGATCTGAATAAAGTACTAATTAAAGAACATCATTTAATACCTACCATTGATGAAATAATACCTAAACTCACGAATAAGAAATTTTTCTCCGTGTTAGATATGTCTGAAGGATTTTATAACATAAGGTTAGATGACGAGTCTAGTGACTTGTGTACATTTAACACACCTTTTGGTTGTTATAAATTTTTAAGATTAGCTTTTGGTATAGCTATAGCATCAGAAATATTTCAAAAATATAGTGAAAATGCCTTTGGAGACATCCCAGGTGTTGTAACATACTGTGATGATATTTTAATATGTTCGGATACTGAGGAAAGTCATGATGCAATATTAAAAAAAGTATTTGAAAGAGCGAAAGAACATAATGTTCGTTTCAATATGAGTAAATTTCAGTATAAATTAAAAGAAGTTAAGTACTTTGGCCATATATTTTCAGAAACAGGCATGAAAATTGATCCGGAAAGAGTAGATTCAATTGTTAAAATGAAAAATCCCGTTAACAAAAAAGAACTACAAATATTCCTAGGCATGGTAAATTATTTACGTAAATTTGTACCAAACATGGCTAATATTGCATCACCACTTCAATTGTTATTAAAAAAAGATGTTACTTGGTTATGGACTGAAGTTCATGAAATTGCATTTAATAATATTAAGAAAATGATAAGTGAAGCACCAATTTTGCAAAATTTTGAGTCTAAATTGCCAATTGTTATTCAAAGCGATGCTTCAAAGGATGGATTAGGTTGTTGTCTCCTACAAAACGGTAAACCAGTTTGTTTTGCATCTAGAAGTCTAACCCCATCGGAGAAAAATTTTTCACAAATTGAAAAAGAGTTATTAAGTATAGTATGGGCAATCCGTAAATTTCATTATTATATTTACGGACAGAAATTCACAGTTGTAAATGATCATAAACCATTGGAAAGTATACTAAAAAAGCATTTACATGAAATTCCTTCTCCGAGATTACAACGATTAAAACTAAAATTGGTAAAATATAATTTTAAATTTCAATACTTGCAAGGCAAATTTATTTATATAGCAGATCTGTTGTCACGCTCATACCAAGAATGTAAAAATGTAGATGAATCATACATGTATGAAGTAATTCACTGTATAGGACTTTCTAATTATTTAGAATGTACTGAAGAACAAAAGGCAATGCTCATTAAAGAAAGCACACAGGATTATGAATTGACACAATTGAAAGAATATGTTAAAAATGGTTGGCCTGAAAATAATAAAAGTATTCCTGATAATTTACACTTCTATCATAAATTAAAATCAGATTTGTCAGTTGATAATAATTTGTTATTCTATAACGAAAGACTAATTGTTCCTAAAAATCTAAGATTGTCATTTCTTAAAACGCTACATGAGGGCCATTTAGGAATGTCTAAAATGAAACAGTTGGCAAGAAAATTGTATTATTGGCCCCAAATTGATTCACATATTGAGGAATTTGTTAGAAAGTGTTTTACCTGCCAGACTTATCATAATAATAATATAAAAGAACCAATGTTACCGCACGATATACCTGCTCTGCCATTTTCTAAATTAGGAATTGATATTATGGATTTCAAAAATAAAAGTTACCTGGTAATTTATGATTATTTTTCAAAATGGTTAGATATAAAATGTATATCAAATAAAAATGCAAAGACTATAAATAATACATTATTAGAAATATTTTGTAATTTTGGGATACCTAATGAGATTGTTTCTGACCATGTACCTTTTGATTCAAAGGAATGTAAAATGTTTGCTAAAGAATGGGGATTCAAATTTACATACACTAGTCCTAGATATCCCCAATCAAATGGAATGGCTGAAAAAGGAGTACAAATTGCAAAAAAAATGTTGTTAAAATGTCATGAAGATAAAACTGATTATCGTGTAGCTTTGCTTCAATACAGGGCCTCACCCGTATCTGGCACAAATTTTTCCCCTAGCGAATTGTTAATGTGTAGAAATCTTAAAACGAAGTTAATTGTAAATCATAATTATTTGAAACAGAAATTGAACTATAATGTAAACACACAATTAAATAAAACAGTAACAGTATAGAAATATCAGGCATTATAATAGGACAACTAGATTCAAAGATAATTTTTTTATTGGACAAAACATATGGTTTAAAAAGAATGTAGATAAGAATGTGTGGTTTGAAGGTAAAATATTACAAATTAATGATCACAGATCTTATACTATAGTAGATAAGTCAAATGTTAAGTATATAAGAACCTCTTTTCACATACGTCCAGCATAAAGCTCTTGTGTTTCACCAAGTGTCCAGCTAAAAGGCCCATTAATCCACGTTGAACATGCAGTTTAAGTTATATATTTCTATACCATTAAATTTCTACATTTAGAAATAAGCAAGAACAAAAATGTCAAGTTAAGTAAGGGGCATTTATTTTAAAAGGGGATGATGTAGGAGCTTTTATTTAATTTAAAAGGGGATGATGTACTGGAGTTGTTTAAAAAGTTAAAGTGTCAATGCCAACGTCAATTGTCAAATTAACATGACATTGTCCGGCCTACGGAGACGACAGCTTCTGGAGGGCTGGCTCTCTTGGGTTTTGGCAGTCATGGTGTAAGCATATTGAATCCATTGTAAATAAGAATTGTAAAACTTAAAAAGAAATAAAACCCCTGAAGGCCACAACCATCTTTTAATTAAACCACGACATTACAGTGCCTACACTTATCCTAATGGGTCCGCCAAATAACTTTTTTTTTTAAATGCTATAAAAAAAAATCTACTGAATATTTTTTCAAATTTCTTTTTTTATTTGAAAGTACAAACTTTCCGGTTAATGATGGAAAATAATTTCATTCAAATGGCTGCCTCGGCTGGTCATGCAGTAGCCTACACGATCGGTCCAATTTTTAAGTACATTATCGATTGTGTGCAGCTGTATTTCACCAATGGCTTCACGAATATTGTCCTTTAAAGCGTCAATTGTCTCTGGCTTGTCGGCGTAACACTTATCTTTGACGGCACCCCACAAATAATAGTCCAACGGTGTCAAATCGCAGCTCCGACGTGGCCAAACGACATCAGCTCTGCGGCTGATAATGCGATTTTCAAAAACAGGGCGCAAAACATCAGGTGTAGCGTCGGCTGTGTGGCACGTAGCGCCGTCCTGTTGAAACCAAATGTTGCTAATATCCTCCTCCCTAACACAAATTCGTTCAACATGGCCCGATAACGATCGCCATTGACTGTAACGGCCACTCCTTGCTCATTTTCGAAGAAAAATGGCCCAATTATGCCTCTGGACCAAAATCCGCACCAAACAGTGACTCGTTTTGGGTGCACCGGCTTTTCAATGAATGCGTGCGGGTTTTCTGTGCCCCAAATGCGACAATTCTGCTTGTTTACATACCCGCCAAGATCGAAATGAGCTTCATCTGAAAAGATGATTTTTTTGGCAAAATCCGCATCTTCTGCAAGTCGATCGCAGGCCCACTTAGCGAAGCGAAAACGCATTGGATGGTCAGTTGGCTTCAACTCCTGAACCAATTGGACTTTGTACGGCGTCATACCAAGGTCTTTACGCAAAATTCGTCTTAATGATGTCTGCGAAATGTCCAATTGTTGAGAACGACGGTGAACTGATGTTGATGGCGTTTCACGCACACTTTCGGCCACAGCAGCAATATTCTCGGGTGTACGCACTGTTTTTGGCTTTTCACGCGTTGGTTTATCGATGAGGATGCCAGTTTTTTTCACTTTTTTCACAAGGTAACGAACATACAGAGCTGACGGTGCTTCTTTTCTTCCAAAATCCGTACGCAATTTTCGCACACATTCTGCAACATTACCATGATTTTCAAAGTAATGTCGCAATATTTCTCAGCGTTGTTCAAGCGTATACACAACGTTCAGCGGAAGGATAAAACTAATTATCTGTCAAATCAGACATGAGCTAAGTGTTGCCATTCACGAAATAAGCACTAGTTGAAAAAAAAAACCTTAGATGGCGGACCCGTTATTATACATATATAACATTGAGGTAGGAATAGAAAATAATAAAAATAAGATAACAAAAGCTCTTTCTCATTCTTTTTCTCAACAAGCATTTCTCTTATTTCACATAAGACACAAGAATCGTAATTGGATCAAAATGGCAACTTTTGACGTTTCTGGTATTCTGTTACTAATTTTAAGATCAATCGTATTCCATCGCCGTGCCATTAAACTGCAACTGAAAAATTTTGCTAATTAAAAAATCATCAAAATCATGTTTGTTTAAATAATCAGTACTCTGTTATTTATTATATTTACATTTTTTCCACTATTACCATTCAATTACGTTTTATTTGCAATTATATTGAGATTCAAAATTGTGTTAGCAGAATACTAATATTGAGAATATCAAAAATGCATCGTAGTTGAGTCGTATTCGAAAATCAGTTGCATAATCTTTTCTTTATACAATTAAGTAGGCAAACAGGTGTACGCCCAACCTGATGGTAAGTGGTTACCTTAGCATATGAACACCTGCAACACTGGAGATGTCTCGAGCGCGTTGCATACCCTGAAGGAATTTTTTCACGCCCTTTTTTTCCTTCAAATTTTATTAGCGGAATTGACACCCTGGCTTGACGTCGAAAAAAAGGATGTGCGTGCCAATGGACTATCTGTCAAGGATGCTGAAGACCGGGCGAAATGGGTATGTAAAAGCAAGAAAGCGAACTCTGTCCTCCAAGGTTAACAGTTGAGGATGCAACCAGGAAAGCGCTAGGATGAAACGAAACAAGACCTGCCGTTGGAGGGATGAAGTATGCAAAGACCTGGAAGCCCTACAAAAGGCAGACTGGCAAGCAATGGCGCAGAATAAGAAGGAATGGAGAAGTCTTGTGTCGGAGGCCAAGATCAATTTCGAGACGCTGAGTCAATACAGTAGTAGTAAGATATAAAGAGCTAAACATACCGGAATCTAATAGTTTTAGTCTTCCGAGCAGCTCACCAAACCTAAATACATAAATCATCAGAAGGTTGCCTTGAGGTGTAAGCGGAAAAATACTGGTATGATCTCTGGTTTCGTTAGCTAAAATAGCATTTTGGAAATGACAGGGAAATTCATAGGTTGATAAACTTTAACGTTACTGCCTAGGGTGCACGGAAGGACCCCGCGTGGCGCATTAATGTAATCATAAGTTGGCGTTGGCAAGGAAAACATGTACGCCACCGACAATGCCTTGTCGGTGGCGGAGTTTTGGTCCTCTGAAGTTTGATAACAGCTAGAGTCGACTCGCAAAGAAGAAGAACGTTTTTGCCACGGCCAAGAAAAAGAACACTCGTATGATAGGCATCAATTAATTTTTCCGACATGATAATAACAACAGAAGAAGAAGATAACAACATGTTTAATACAGATTATTGAATAATGTTCTTTTCAGATTTTAGTAGATAAAATCTATCAGAAATCATAATAGGATTCAAATAATTGATTTATCGCCCAATTATTGTTATTATTAATCTTGAAATTCTTTTTAAGGCAATAAATCCTATTTTTATAAAATCACAAAGCTCCATTTATCTCGCTGCAATCGCCGCGCTCTTTCTATAACCCCGAAATATCAATTAGTTCCAATATTTCCAATTTTAGACCACGGCTCACGCAAAAAGATTGGTCCGATGTGCCGTGAACACAAAAAATGCAGTAATATTAAAATGAAATGACTTTTTAAATGATTAGATTTTACTCTCAAACCAATCAGAGGGGAAATTTAATTCTCAAATCACTAGATCCAGACATGGTAAGGGATCAACGATTATACAAGTGCAGGGCACTTGTATAATCACGATCTGACATTCCAAGTACTCTCTGGATTGCGAATTTATTCTCAGATCCACGAAATTGATTGGATCTAGCATATTCAGATGCTGTTTATATGGATGGATTATGTTTATTACAGAAGCTATTTCGGAAACTGATGAAGAAACATCTAAAACAAATCTTGATAAGTATATTTATGAAGCTGTATTAGCAATGATAACCATGGATTTGGAATATATAAACAGATTAACTGAATGCTTATTACGAAAGCAATCAGATGCAGGCACACCAAAAGTCGTATAATACAGTAACCCAATTATTTTATCACGAGGAAAGGTTTGAACTACAAAACCAGTAGCATAAATACATTTGTAATATCACAATTAAATATTCAGTGGTAATAAAACAGTTGCAAGAACGGACGAGGCGAAGTTTGTAAAAATATTGGATTTGTATAATAACTTTGCAGAATTTAACACATTCATCAAGCAGCATGTATACATTATAGATGATACAAATATTGCAATATTCTAAGAGGATTCATAATTCGTTTCTACTCAAATGGAATTGAAATAGTAATTTCTAAGCTAATTGACAAGTGAACTTGCACCTTTCTCAGCCACACAGATATTGCTTAGATTTTAATTTTTAGTATTATTTTTTAAAATTTTAAGTTTTTACTTTCAGTTAGTTTTTTTAAGTTTTTTAGGTTAATTTGTTTGTATAATAAAATCCCTTATTTACAGCGTGTACATGGAAATATAATCTTCTGCCAGTGCCAATTTTGACTTTCTCTGACTATTAATGTGACAGCAATAATGTGCTAAATTCTGGAACATGACACGAAACAGATAAACAAAGGTGAACTGATACAAGTAATGTGAGTTGTAAATGGCAAGATACATGAATGACACCAGCCGGCAGTAGCGGCACAAATGCATTAAGACATCACAAAAACATTTGCACTAGCACGTCGAAGACTGTTACGAAAGAGGCCGTGGACCGTGAACATTCCACCGTCCACCGAGCAATGGGCGTGAGCCAAGTGGAACACAAAAACGTCAACAATGCTTTATCCGTAGGCTTTCTCCGGATAAGAAAACTAAGACTTTTAGAATTCTGTCTTGTAAGAACTTGTATGTACTAAAAAACAATTAAAGAGCGGAATTTTAGGGAGACCTCTTGTATAAAGAGGAACGTGAAGAACCTTTCACAGAGAGGCAATCCAGGCGTCGTGTTACGAACCGACCCCAAATATACTGGAAATTTGGCAGGAGAAAGAAGAAAAAGCATCAGCATTTGAAAAAGTTATTACTGTTTTATTAAACAAAGTGCAAACTTACGACAATACAAATTGTTTTCAAATAAGTGCAAAGTCCCTTCACTCATTTTGACTCGTTTCACTCATAAGAATGAAAAACCGTGACAGTAAAGTATTTGTAACATTCCAAAAAAAAAATTCTCAAGATTTTTACAACCGCATTGAGAAATAAGTACTCCTTGAATAAGTCCTTCAGAAGACAATGGCCCAAAGTCCTATTGATATATGGTCTATTGTTAGTCTGGAACGTAACACCGCTCCCTTTGTTTGTTGTTGAATGGGATCCAATCCATAGTAAAATTACTGAGGAACTTGTGTAATACAAAAACAAGGTTTTTTTGGTGTTTAGCAAAACTGACCAGTTAACTTTGAAGTGGCAAGTTAGATTTTTTCATTATGAATAGAAGGATCAACGCAGTAAACGTTCTAAACGGTGCAAACGATTGTGCTAAGATGAAACAATGTCGGCCACATTAGATTTTATGAGTATCTTGGCTGAAATTTGAACTGTAAGCACTTGTTAAACTTACGGAGCGGTTTTATTAAGTCGTTAAAAGTATCAGAGAATACATAAATAAAATAAAATAGTATACTTTCTTTGATAAAAATACAAAACAATAGAAACAGTAACAGTCACAGAAAGCACTATGACAATGATAATAAAATCAATCCACAAATACATTGCTGCGCAAGTGTGCATAATGCTACTTAAAGCAGCTGCTTGGATCCATCTGCCTCTCGCTGCACATCATAGAGAATGAATGCTAGTTTAGACTTTTTTATTCAAATTTCTCTCTCTCTAGCACGAGTCCAAAGTCCTCTATGCTTTGGAACAAATTTATTAAACACACGATTTTGTCCAAAATATTGATAGTCATCAATGAATTTTTAAATGCTACCTAGCAATATGATATTTGAAATATCTGACCAGCTGGCTGGCTACCCATCACTCTCTGCCGATTCAGCTTTCAGAACTTTTGTGGTGTACATTCTTTCACCGATGTATCTATTATTCGGAGACAATTTTTTTTTTAACACAAACAACAAGACTGGTTGTCTCAATGGTCGTTTCCGTTCGCCGCAAGTCAGTCAGCATTAATGGATTGGCACCTTTAGAGAGAAAAATCGATTGTGCAGCTGCAATGGCGTGTTTCTAATCCCACTTCATGGTAGAACCGTTAATGACTTGCTGAGGTTCCGTAGCAAAACGGCCACAATTCCGTAATTAACAGTGGAGCACGCCACTCTACCAAGGCGGCCTTGTTTCCGATTCGACTCGCTCGGGTATCGTAAATCGTTTATCACATAATAGAAAAGCTTGGGGTTAATGGGCAGGTGAACCTGGAATTCTTGGCTATGCTATTTTAAAGCGAGCGAAGTAAACATCTGCTCTATCACTCAACTATTACTAGATATAAATAATTTTTAAATTAAATTGATAGAACGTGGCTACTTTACTACCTAAGAGAATTTTACTGCAGTTATTTGAGAAGCGTATACATCACCATTACATGTACATGGTGATGTACCGTATTACCACGATAATACGGTACATTACCATCAACATTTCAGCCGCAGTCAGTCCACTGCTAGTGGACATGGCAACCTGCATCCAGCGACCCTTCTAAGGTTATTTGATCATCTGGTCAGTAGATGTTCATCGCTGCGCTAATATCACCTAAAACTCTACCTTCTAATTAACTGGTTTGATTACATTCAAAATTAATTTCATTAATACAGCACTGGGAGCCCTAAAACGTTACAGGTATAATATCTATCTAGGCTAGGTAGATATATATTTCATAGAACTTTTTGTCCTTGAACATACTCTATCCTTTAAACATGACTACCGCAAATATTTTTATTTCATGTGTGGTCTGTAATGCCATAAAATAATAAACATGAGAACACTCTCCGGTTAGCAATTTACAGCCAATTCTTTCGCCGATCTTGTCAGTATAGGTTTTATGGTTATAGCATTCTATATATCTCCAACTGGTTTTAGTTTGACTCATAATATGATAGCTGATGTATATCGAATTCTCAGGCTTTTTGTGCACACATCTAATGCAAATGCTTTTTCGTCTATCAACCCACGTACATTTCTAGTTTTTGTAACAAATTCAACTTATGCTAATAGCAATTGGATGATTAATCTTGTTATTTAAAATTTAAATGCTTTCATTAAAACTAATGTACAGGAATCGTCTCAAATTAAACGTATATAAGATTATTTACTTTCATCGTCTTTTCACGTGACTGAATAATTTCATAAAACAGACAATGTTAAACCAAATTTGAATAGTCTGGATAAAATATTTTGATAATTTTGCGCTAATAATAAGATTGTCCATTATGTAACTTAAACAGTACAGTAGATACTATAATCTATTCTGTGCTAAAACTAAGAATAAAACAACATCATAGCGATTTGTAAAATCTTACAAAACCAACGAACCATGACTACCTACGTATTAAATATCGGATTGAGATAAATCTGCTTTTACAAAGAAAACGTGAGAAAACTAGTAGATATTAACGGAAGTGTGTGAAAACTGATATCATTGGAGATTTCAATGTAGAAAAAACGAGGAGAGTCGATAGAAACCTCTCAATATCGGAATTTCTTTTGTTCCGTCAATCGCACAAAAAGCAATTCTGGATTCGGGAGATAAGTGTCTAACACAAATTGAAGAATATTCCCAGGTCGATCTCGACTTATTCGAGCGACAAATTACAATTATAAAAAAATCGTATTTATGCTTTGTAGTAAAAATAAATATCATCTTTAATATAGAAATTGAGGTTTAAGTTAAATTAATTAAAGTGTTGGTATTTCCGAAAACAAACACACAATTATCTTTCGTTAACCAAAAAAGTGTTAACTAGTAAGGTTCGTGGATACCAATAATACGAGTAACATAAATGTAAAGTTTTGAATTTGACTGGAATCATTTTAGCCAAAATATTTCAATAGGTCATTAAAGTATTACTTACAACATATTTTAAAGATCGTTCATCCTATGGTATTCAAGATTTGCAGATTAAAAAAGGTGACGATAATAATTAGGTAATTCCAAAAAAGCAAGCTTCACTATTCTCAAGATTCAACGCCAAATGGAGCATGTTTTGCTAAAATTAAACCGGTTCTTTTACACGACTGAGATTTCTTTAGTTTAAAAATAAATCAAAACAAACTTACACGACCAAACCATATCTGATATACAAAAGTTTATCGTGTAAGTAAAATTATAACATAAAGCAGACAAGTTACAGTTCCGTTTTAAACAACCAGAAACTTTAACCGTTGCAACATATTGTAAGGGAAACGATCCATTCATTGTTACTATTGTACCACGTTGTAATTCCTTCAAAGTAGGATCAACTTTCAAGAGAGGGTAGTTTACGTTCAAATTCGTAAATCAAAATTGAGTGACATAAGATGTTCTTCTTGAAATCAATACAGGGACGGACGTTGAAAAAAGGGGCACGACGGGAACGCACCTGTCAGTAGTGTTGCCAGTTTTTGAAGAGAACGGGTGAATGGAGACCCCGCACAATGCCCGTTTGAATTTCGGCTTCGAAACTCTTGTACTCGTACCCGTACTTTCGCTAGATAGATTTGCTCACAATTGACAGTTTGAAGGTCTGACTTGACCGTTATCGATGGGAACGATGATTTTATAGTTAGTGTTGCCCGTCTTCAATGTTAAGTAAAAATATAGAAAACAGCCATATTAATTTTTTAGCTTGTTAAAGAAGTTACGAAGGGGATTCTTTGAACAATTGTTTTAACTTTGAGAAGAGATTAAGCCAAATACGATTTGTACCCGTGATCAGTATTAAAATGACATTTGTGTGAACTCTGAGAATATCATCAATTTAGATACTTACAAATGCCTCTTCAAGAGTGTAAATGCCGTTAATATTACTGAATAAATGTCAGAACAATGACAGAATGCCATTATAAATCTATAACTAACATTAGATGTACCAAAGTTTAGATGTTTGTCACTTAACGGCGTAACTTGTGTGAAATTACTTTATGTAACTTGAGTTGTAATTTTAGGGTAGGTCCATAGTTACTTCTCAAGATTTAAAACGTATTTGAATAAAAACAATAATTGTAAGTCAAAGTATAAAGAGGGCACATAACACACCATTTGTATACTTTACTTTCAGTGCACTAAAGTTTAAAGTAAATATAGGAAAGTAATACCTACATTATTTCACTCTATGTATAAGTAACATGTTCATAATATTATATGTTCCATTTTTTATCGCCCCACTATGCAGAGCTAATTATACTAAAATGCCGAAATAGTCTAAAATGTGTTACCAAGTCACGTACGCCATAAATTTTAATAAACTAGACAAACCACGAGGACTCTGAATCGTCAGTGTCATTCACATAGAGTTACATCATAACGAGTCCAATGACAGATCAGTCAACACTCTCCTGCGCACTATTCATTCGCCCACCAGCTAAGACAAAAAAAAAACCATAGCATTTTAGACCTTACAGCTATTAAAATAGCTGTTATTAAACATCAAGATTATGTTGCTTTTAGAGAATTCATGCATAACAAATATGCGTTTAGAGAACAAAGTGATGTAGGTATTCATCAAAATTACTTTCTAACTCAATCTACATAAGAATTAATTATGGAGCAAGATTGTGAGGGAGGAAGTTGTTTCATGTCGTAGGTAGAATGTGATGAAAGACAAACGACATAATTATTTTTGTGTATTCTTCCTTCTATCTAATAAATTCGTAACACATCCTTTTGGCTTTAGCCGTAGGCGGGTAAAAAGTAGCCATCATATCGGACAAAAACCCTACCTATAGAAGAAATTGTAGTCTAAAGTTTTGAACTCTACGAATGATTATTAGGTAGGATTTACCTTCTTATTATTTGTAGTGGACTTAACTAATGTTTAGTTAATGTTAATATTTTTTTAATTATCATTGTTTTTCCGAAGTTCTGTATATTATGTTTTATTTTCCGACTTAGAGTCTTTCCCAAGAGCTCAAACTATCTTTATGAAATATCGTATTTAATTGAATATTCATCAGAAGAAGTAACTTTGGCCGTATTTATAATATTTAACATACGATATTTATTAAGAATTTCGAGATTTCTACTTAGAAAAAGTCATCTTTTCCATTCCTTCCTATCTGTCACCACATTCAAGGCACCAAGTACTATTAGATTTCTGATCACGACTTCCATGTCCTAGACCTTATCATTTACATCTGCGTCCATTCGATTTTCGCACAAATTTGACCCTAATTTTGCTATCGTATTCAGCAGCCGCCAGCCATATTTGCATGAAGCTTACCTCAATACGTGTTACGTAATCTGTTTGTGGAGATTAACCTTTGTATAATAGACTGAGTTTAAGAGAAATAACTGATATTCTTTTAGGTATATTTTATGATATTTTTTTTGAATCTTTTTAATATAACATTCTTCTTCGAAAAGAAAAATACATCGTTGTTTAAACCTTATTAGTTATGGTATTTTTAATTTCTTAAATATTAGCTTCTTCTTTATAGGCTTTTATTTATTAGGTAGATTATGTCGACTCTATTATAAATAAATATAGATATTTAATATTTATAAACCTTTTTTATAACAAAAATAATACGACAAGTAAAATGTATCATCTCAAATCCTAAGAAGAATAATTTCAAAACAAACAAAAAGGATAAAAAGTACGCATTGAAACTGCTCATTACTCATATCCCAAAGTAGAATTATACATTTCATTAGTTTGTGCAAGGCACAAAAAACACCGACGTTTTAAGTCCGCTCTTGCCAGTTGGAAGCCGAACCATCATTAAATCCTGTAATCATTCATCATCAACAGTGATTTGACCAGCAGTTAACCTGCCACAAGGCAAAGCTCCCGAGGTAGTTATTGGTAAAAAAAACAGAGAAGCTCAAGTTTGAGCCGATATTATTCAAGGTTCCGTATAAGAACTCCTCAAGTTATCAAGAAGCGCGTGGCCCATCGAATCGAAATAGTTAGCGAACGATGTGGAAACTGATTGAAAGTATCAAAGAAAGATACAATTACAAGAAAACACTAAGAAAAAAGAAGATCACAAAAGAAACATGAGCTCTATCTAGAATTTATTTTAAATCAAGCATATGACGCTTATTAATTAACATAAGATCCACAAAACCAACCTTTGATATAAGTATGTAGGGTTTGTTATTAAAAATAAAAACGTAAAATATGAAAGTGACTATTTGTAAATATTTAATATTAAACATGAATCGGTAAGTACTTACATCTGAAATATTAAAGAATTTTAGTCTAAGAGGTTTTATATTTATGTTTCGTCAAAAATGTATATTCGCGTAAGGACCCCTAAACTCAACGTGTACGTTCCAATCCATCTAATAAAAAGACGGGTTTGGTACATTGAAAATTAGAAGCGAAATTGATATGTTTAATATTTTCTCTAAAATTGTTAAAATATGTCTTTTAAATCTTCAGTTTAGTATCTTCGTAAGAAGTATGTTATATTAAAGTGATAATATTCATTTATTGTTTTTAAAATATTGAAAACAAGGGAAATATAATGTTTGATTGTTTGAATTTATAATATTACTGACCACTGACCAAAACTAGAAAAGATAACAATTGTAAATAATCAGCATGCAGTAACCACTTAAAGAAATCTCTGCTCATTCGTAAGGCTTCAAATAATAAAAAATTGTAGATTGTATATTTTCGTCTGTAAAGAAATCAAACCAAAAGATCAACGAAGCGTATAGCAACATAATCGACATCATTATATACTGTTTGAGGATGTCGGTCGCGTGCTAGGAACCTTCCAAAAATCAGCAAGCTTAAGGTACGATTTGCATAATTCGAGCACGCGAGCCCTACGGCAAAACAGGTAAAACAGTAGCCGGAAAAAAGGAATATTTTCTCTTTAACGTATTATGAAGAATATCCGGCGTAGAAGCAGTCATTATAAGCAGGTTTGTACAAATAATGATATAAAGTTGATTCTTCTTCTTCTCGATTCGAAATGGCTACGATGTCGACTATAAGGCTAGGCCAATACGTGTCAAGTCAATGCTGACAGCTCTATCGTTGGCCGCTCCAAGATCCTCAACCGTGCAGGCATCCTGACAAATGCGACGCGTCAGGAGATGAGCCATAGACATAAGTATTGTCTGGTTCAATGGATGATTGAGATCAAACTCGCGATGATCTTTCCAAAGATAACATGAATAAGTCATAGAATTATACGTCTTGATCAAACGAAAAAAGAACTGTTTCTGTGTTGTTTAAAAAACCTCTTCAGTATTGTCTCAAAAATTAATATTCTCAGTGCGACACAGCACCGATTTATAAATGTAAAGATTATCTTGAGTTATATTTTTAATTTGAATAATGCATTAATTCGGTCATTGACATGAATGCAGCATACAAAATGAAGTGGATGTATGTCTGCTAATTTTGTGTGATTGTTTCAAGTGCAATATTAGGGCGTTTACAATCGTCCATGCAATACATTTTTTTATTTCTATTTTAATTAAAAGGGAATTTGTCACGTAGTGACTATGTAACCTCCCCGTATGGTTCATGCAATAAATGTCATTATCTTTTTATTATTTAACTATAGTTACTTTTTGTATGCAGCAAATATAGATATAGATATGCTCTATTGAAGTTCTATTCAAGTTTTGTAAGAAATTTATTTACTATGCGTTGGCATACGTTAAAAAAAATTACAAGAAAAAATGCAAAATAGGTCAATTATAGACTTGACCTGTTTTCTAAATTCAACATTGCTAACTGTATCCAGATTTAAAAGAAGTACCTACCTAGGTATTGGCAACTTAAAAAACATTGACAATAAATTAAAATATAAAAAAAGAAAAAGTCCAAAAAGGTCTTCCAAAAAGGGCGTTAAAGGATTTCTCAAGGGTCGACAATACACACGTGATGCCCCTGGTGTTGCTGGCCTCCATGGGCTACGGTGACCACTTACCATCAGGTGGGCCGTATGCCTATTTGCCTACATAATTGTATAAAAAAAACAACAAGTTAAATGTAGAGCGGAAACAAAATGTAATGAATGAATTAAAACTGTATCAAGCATCGTTATTAACTTTATTCGTGTAATCACGGAGCAGTAATCTCGATTTTTACCGTTTAATATGTTTTCTCTCAGGAAACAGTACCAGTTTCTCGACTGTTACAGTGTCTTCCGACAAACATTAATTGCTTGTAACGTATACCACGATGTTTTAATGTTACAATCTTTGATAATTGACGAGATGAAAACACACATGTTAAGTGTAGAATGATTTGTATCGGCCCCTACGTAAGCTCCTAGTCTTAATTTTGATGTAAGTGCGAGTAGTTGAACTAGACCTTATATATTTAACTTTGTTACATAATTGTAAATGGCGGACTTTAAGCCTGAAGCTTTATCTACCAGTCAACCAAATGGGCGATGCTGAGAAAGTTAAGTGTTACTGATGTTGATAATAAACTAAAATTCGGACATAATTAGTTAGCATGATTTGCAATAAGAAGAATTAGAACTAAATCCTTTGCTTAGAGGGGATTCTGAATAAAAAAACGGTAAGAACTATTTACAAACTTCGATTCTGCAGTATCTAAATTAAAAAGTATTAGACTTTTTACGCTTCTTTTTGTGATAAAGCTTTTCTTGCGAGACTGAATGATTCATTATACAGGCTCGACGAAAAACCTTAGGAATATTTTCTAACGTCAGTTCATTGATCCGACAAATCAAGCGGAAAGGTTTTATCGTCATCTTTAAATAAAAAAGAAAACAAATCAAACAAATGCACTGCAACCCGAAGGCAAAGATAAAATTAGTTCCACTTATGAATCGTTGTTTAAGTGAATCAGAGTCGGACGCCGGCATTAAAGCCTGTTAATAAGGAACTTCCACCGAAAAATTAACTGGAGAGGAATATAACTGTTTCGATTACCTAATTTCATACAAGAATTTGTAGAAAACCATCTAAAAATAATAATTTTTGATAGATTATTAAAGACTAATAAGATTAAATTAATCTTGCGAGAAAAAATCTCGGCTTCTCAGGATTTGCTTATCAACATTAAGATTTGATTTATAATTTAGGCTTTCTTACTAGTTATTCGCAAAGATAAATTAGACAAATGATCTGTATTTCTCAGATAAATGCTTTTATACTGAATCTAGTTTTTTTCTCTTATTAATGGCAAAGTTGTTTATGTACTTTTAATACAGCAAAAAACAACTCGGACTCAAGCCTAAAATTTGAACGACTACGTTATAGTAAGACTAACGTATGTTGTTTGTCAATTTACTCCAAAGTACCAATTATAAAGGTACTGTTAAGTCTAATAGATATATCTAGAATTGTAACAGAATGTGGAACTAAAGTCGTGTCTTTCTCCGTCATCAAGGATATGAGCATATCATACAATGCTCATGTCATCTTCTGTGCTGATAACATAACTTTAAAAAATTTAAATTAAGTTAGAAAAATACTTTCTTTCTAAATGTAATAGCGACTCACCGAACACAGATAAACCCTTCGAGGTTTTCACCCTGTTGTATGCGTATATTTCGATATTTACTGAAATGTCTAGTTTATTAATTGTAATAACTAATTCATCATTTTACCTCAATTAATCAATTTCACCATCACCTCATTGTCTGATAGTTTAGCCAAAAGGCGGTTCCGATCCGAGAAACTCTAACACCAGGGTAAACAGGGTCGATTGATCATGTAACCCACTCGAAATGAATGAATGAACTCAATTCTTACAAAAATTCACACGCAGGCCATATCCTAGCGACGAAATTTATATCAATTCACACTTATGTCAAAGCTAATTGTTCGAATCTAAACCGAGAACATCCGACAAACAAATGTTGGAGATCAGTCAAGTTCATGACACGACAGAACCGGTCACGACATGTCTTGTTATGAAATTGTATGACTCATAGATCATACAAGATGTTTATACAATGGTTGCTAATTTATGACTTTGTTTCCACTGTCTAATTTGTATGTCAGACGCTTAATGGAGACCTTTTTTTTAAGGAGATTTACCTATCTACGAAGGTGTTGAAATAAAGTTATTTACACTAATATTATAAAAAGGAAAGATTGGTATTTTTGTGTGTATGTTTGTAATGAATGAACTCAAAAACCACTGTGCCGATTTCAAAAATTCTTTCACCATTGGAAAGCTACATTGACCCTGAGTAACATAGGCTATATACCGCAGGTGGAGCTGCGGGAAACAGCTAGTTAACTATAAAATATACTTATTGATGAAGTGATTCATTTAGATGTGCAGATAAAGTTGAAAAATATTTAGTTTAATTTGGCCCAATCCAAAAACTTCCATAATGTGTCTGCTCTACCTATTCAGAAACTGAGTACGAAGTAGTTTTTATGTAAAACAGCTAGAGAATCGAATTGAATCATACCGCATAGTTTATTAATTAATCAAACGATTTATTAGCATGACTACGAGACTGTATTTCATATCATGAAACGGGCATAGAAGCGACATCCATCGCATATCGAGCAAATCCACAAAATGTTACAGCAAATGAGACTACTAAATTAAAAGCCGTTACGCCCGTTGATAGAAATAGAAATAATACAAGTCCCCGTCTTCCCCTAAGCTTGAGGTCCACAAAGGACAATGGTAAAGGACGAACAGAAAAATCGCTTGACCTTGAGAAGACAGAGGGGCTTTGACGTTACGTTTTATGTAATTTTATGTGGGTGTGTATGGGCAATTTACTAGGGAGCTGAAGATAATAGAGGCTATAAGAGAATGTGCAATTTCACCTTTCAGACCCCTTGTACATTTAACCATTATCTTTTTAAGTACCCAGTGAAATGATAAAGTAAGAAAGAAAATGATGGTATACTTTAGACATCTCAAAATTTAAAACTGTTGTATAGATAGACACTTTATTGTACCAATTACAAATGTAAAAATTAAAAAAAAAAAACATTTAATAGGTATTTTTAGTAAAACTAATAAAATAGGTCAAGTTTCAAAATGTTTGCGTCAAAAAGTTAAATTCTGGAAATTCTTTACAAGTTTTAACAGCGCATCAACAATTAGATGAAACTTAGTAATTAGGAGAATCAAAGGAAACTCATTACAACTAACTGTCATTATAAAATTTAGATCAGTAAACCAACTTTACGACACAGTAAAGCTCGAGTATCATTGATTACGGGAGCAGAATTTTCATAATAAATGAATGGCAGCGTTGTATTTACTCCCAAAACGAAATAACAGTCAATGCTAATCACAATGATTAATGATGACATTTTTAGCATCAACTTTCAAATATTTATTTGACTAGCTTTAACTGCACAAAATAAACAGATTATGCATGCTCTTTTGACCATGTAGTTTTGGAAGCAAAACACCAAATGCTCTTTTCTAAACATCAAACGGCCCTAAAACATCCTTGTTATCATTAGCACCTCTAAAACTCCCACGCGTATTTCCAAATACCATTCCTGGGAAACGCATGTTTGATTTAAATTCGTGTCTTGAAAAGTAAACTAAATCATACTCCGAGTGTACTCAAGAAAATTCAGCAGTAATTAATGATATTAAAATTGTAAGTAGTCACGTACTTCTTTAATGCTCAGAATCTGTCCAAGTTATGACGTGAAGGTACGAATTAATCTCTGAAGTTGGACATTTACAAATAACATTAAAGATAATAACATTTTAATTAAATTATGTGGCTAGGGAGGATTCATTTTTAACAGTCCAATACTTCATTGTGTACTTACGTCCTTTGAGAAGCTAACCCTTTAAGGATAAGAGTTTGGGTAGGATTTGTTGTTGCCTGATAGTTTAATATCCCTTCCTCTCTACTAACTAATGATGCTTTAGGGATTGTAAAAGTTATTTCTAGTTTTTTAGAACCCGCTTTGTTTTATTTTTTTCGCAATTTTGTCACTAAAAGTAAACCTTAAAAGTTTGCTTTAATAACAGGCATCATCTCATCACAGCCCAAAGTTGTTTTCAACCAGATATTGGCTAATACTGTCCAAAATTTTCCAAGCCGTTTAACCAACTTGTTTTGGTCTAAATGTGAACATAACTGAAGTTAATACCGCCCTTATTTCGAAACATTCCATTATAATTGTCTCCAAGATCGCCTGGTACGCAGCAGCCGGACCGCTTCGGCTAGACTAATCGGCATTTTGGAATTTCTAACTAAATCTGTAGGTGTCTGTATTCTGTTTAAGGTCAGTATTCGAGCCTGCGAGTATCTTGCCTTGAATCGTTAATGATCAAACTTCGATATCGATAAACATTTCTTGCTACTGACAGAAACACAGCAGAGAATTTGAACACTGTACATACTTTGTTTGTTTAGAAATCAATGCATGTATTATGCAATGCACATAATGCATATAACTGCAGGAGAAGTGTCGGTCACGGATAAATTTTCCCAAATTCCTTCACCAAAAGAGAAGTGTAGGTCTTCTCATGCCTTTGCCATTCTCACGGTGTTGAGTCTTTCTAAGCCAATTCTTGTCTGAGCAATCGCGCTAACTACTTATGCTAGGGCACAGTGGTACGAATTATAACTATTATATGTTCTTTTGATTTTTTACCTGTATTTCACAATAAATACTTTGAATTTGAATGTGTCACAAAACCAATTCGCTTACCTTTCAATTATCTTACCTATGGATTACAAAGCTTATATCTAAAACGACTATTCTATATTTGAGACTAATTACCACGTACTCAGATATCTGCAAAATAAGCTAACGCCAACGGAAAATCCTACCTATAACAGTAAGTTAGCACATAAGGACATTTCTTATGCTAATTACTTATCAACCTAATCACCTATGACATAAAAGATACTTTGCTGCAGCTACACCTTCGCTAGTGCTGAGTCACACGCTTGTTATTTAGGCATGCAATGGGAACTAAAAATACAGTGCGTTCAGAGTTGAGACAAGGGTCGAGGACGTAAGGTCAACACCACTGGCTTGGAACTCTATTAAATCGCGAAAAACGAGAAATACTTAAACCTAAACTAAATCCTATGTGATTTAACGATAGTGTGATTAAAATTTTACAGTTTGCATCACGTGATGCAACCGTATGATAGACATTTAGTAATTAATTCCCGTCTGCTTGTCGAGTCGAAATGGCTACTCTTCTGATTTAAAATTTTTCATGATGTAGATGTATTGATTTAAAACAGCCACATATAAAAAACCCGCGTCGCTTCTAACACATGATCAACATTAATGTACACTAGTTAGGGGTTCAAAAAATGTGTATCGAATTTATCATAGAAATAGTATGAAAAAATGTCCAAGAAGATCTGAATGTTACCATTTTATGATGTATTTACAAGTATCAAACAAAATAAACAGTAGGTTTGTTAACGCAATGTTAATTTATCCTAAACAGTCGAGCAAAGAAACAGGAATTCCGTTTGAACTCATAAGAAGCACTTTTAAGGACACAGGAAGTGTGCCATCTCACTCCCACTAAAGCATCTCACTCATAAATTGGGAATATAGAGTTGGATATTTTACTTTACACGGTGACTCGAATTTCAAAATTTTCTAATAACTTCGTAAAGAATTTTACTTTTAATTGAAAAACAATGAAGGTTGCCAGTGTCACACACATTTTCAAAGATGAACACACAACAAGTAGCATTAAAACGCTGGCCAGTTGGCGGCGAATTCTGCCCGTAATGTTTATAAGGTGTCAGTAGTTAAAATCGTAATGAAAAAAAAATCTGTTCAAAAACAGACTATTGCCGACTACCTATATCAAATCATATACGATGCTATAAGAATTATTGTATGAAGAATGGATTCTTTTGCCCGCTTCACACTCTTCTTTCACACGCGAGAGTTGTCAAGAGATTATTTCCTTTGTTTCCAGGGTCAGGAAGGCGACGACGTGACTCTCCTCGTGTAAGAAACGTCCACATAATTCTTAGTTATTCCTTCTTATTACAATAGGTACTTACATTATTTATTGTCCTAGCTGACACAATAGTGAAGGAAGTGACTGTTTGGCTTATCTTAGTTTCTAAGATCTGTAGTACCTATACTACCTATGTAGGTTATCTTGTTTATTTTTGGTCTAGAACTACAGAATAGATAGTGTAGTTATAGAATCGCGTCTAAGAGACCCGTATATTTAGTCTGGTATATGTAAATAGTCATTATCCAAACATACAATATGTTTTACCAAGGATTATTTATTAGTTTACGAGCTTATTAATTGACTACTTATGTTTGGGTTATCTTTAAATTATTAGGGTTGCTTAAGTATGCACAGGATAGGTCCATTGGTTCTTTACTAAATAAATATATATTTATATACCTAGAGGTAAATGTAATATTACAAGTTAAGTACTTAAAGGACTTTCGATCAAAAATAAGTACGTAAGTAAAAGTTAAAAAATGGGCTAAAAGAAAACCCTGGATTAGAAGTCCAAAGTAACCAGGCTAACGCTGATATCAAAGCCGTGCTCAAAGTCGTACGTTTAGTTCTGCATCCTAGCGTGAATTCCTTAGTTGCGTCTTCAGCTTACGCTTCGGAGCCTAGGGTACGCTGGAAGTCATAATCCTAAGATTTGGCGGCACTGGTTATTACAATGGAGCGACTGCCGTCTGACCTCCATAACCCTTTTTATAGGGAAACCAGACATAACCGTGCTCAAAGTAGTTAATGGTTACGAAAATTCTTTGAACTCTTCTTCAAATTTTTTTCTATATTTAAGAGGATTTTTTAATCAACTTTACCCTTTAGTATAGATTTATATAGGCAACTACTAAGTTAGTATAGATTTAAAAATTATCTCTCAGGGATATTTTTTTAGTTTGCAGAATATTCTTAACGATTCTGAGTGCGGCGGTAAGTCTGCGACTTTCTTACTCAATATTGGACGATTGAATCTCTCATTTTGTGTGTAATCAAAATTACACAACATCAAACTATGCGTCATTAATTTTTGCGATGTACCTATTGCTCTAAGTTCTATGTATGATGTATGAATTACATTTAGGTGTTTCTGTGTCTCATGTACGAGAATTTACCTGGTTATGTATTCCTTTTCCCAGTAACTAAGTCTTGATCTTAACTTAAGTAGGTAGTTACTTAAAGTAAGTCTTTTTTTATATTCATTTTTAAAGACATGTTTTGTAAATCAAACCCATCCATTGGAGTTTAGACCAGCAGACTCATTATCTGTCATCTTAGCGTTGTCACTGTTGTGTACTCGTACTCGGTTTTTTGCTTCTAAGTACAGTGCTATTTTTGAAATCTATGACTCGTTCAAAATCGGTGAGTTTAATGATTATCGTTGGACATGAATATGCATACATGCCTCCCTCATTTCGCCCGGTCTTCGGCATCCTTGATTAGGAGACTGTAGTTCAGTAGTTACGTAAGTACCACAGAATTGTACTGGTAGTACCAACATAAATTATAAATCAATACATTCTGAGTAGGTACGTAAGTTTAAAACTGATGAGTGTACTCCTTGAATGATGATAGTTAGTTTAGTGATGAATCAATTGCATACATTTCTTGTAAATTCGCATCGATTTGTCATTTGAGCGGAAAACGTTTTTGGGGCAGACAAATTGTTATGAAAATGTTTTGCGAATGGTGTACCGAAATTTGAGGGTGAAGAAAGACCATCAATTTATTCGGTCATTTGGTGACTTCTTGGCCGCCTTGTGGATCTCACAGATAGGTACCTCCGAAGAGAATATGAAGATATGGATCGGAAACTCCACTTTTAAAATTTTCAATAATTAGATGAGACGTATTGAATTATCTCATAGATTGAAAATTGGATTCCGTACGAACTAATAACCTAAGCACCTAACTTTTAAAACTATTATCATATCGAGTGGGTAACATAGTCAATCGACCCTGTACTGTACACTGGTGTCAGTTTTCTCGAACCTCTTTTCAGCCTCTGACGTGGTTCCTTAAACGACCCCAAATAGCCACCAGGACGGCTTAACCTGCCTGCCGAATCTACAGAGTCATTATTATCAGATAATCAAGTATACAACCCAGCAATTCCTAACCAAACTGGAAACAACAAAATATGCGGCTACTCATTAAATTCTATTATGTAAAAAGGCTTTAAAAACACACCGAATTCTTTTAAATAAAAAAGATATAAGTCCTGTTGGATTCCGCGGCACTGATACCAATTACCTATTTGGATAAACTCTGTGCCGTGCCGGGTGCCGGCCGGTGGGCGCAGGCAAGCATGCAAAAAGTACAAAAAAGTAAGCGATACTCACTTCTTAAAGAGCCAATCAAGGTCAGTCACTATTAAACACTGTTATCTAATTTAAACAATACAAAAGTTTAAAGTATTTGGCACAAAATATTCACTTGTTTATTTACGTTCGTATGACAGTTCGGGCGCGGCGCATGCGCGACACGACTCACTCCTACAACGGTCAGCACAAAACTACTGAATGATTGAGCTGAGCAAGCAATCGAACGAACGAATAGCCGCCGAAAAGAAGACCGAGTGTGAATGAAAGGGTGAAAGAGAAGGTAATACAGCTAAATAGTGTGTGTGTTTGCTGTGTTGTAGTTGTAGTCGTGGTAGGAAGGAAAAAAATATTCATGAATGAATGAATGACTTATCGAAATCTTCCAGTGGTTGTCAAACTAGCAAAGCAACTGGGAGGTATGATCATTTTCAAAAAGGTACCTACTTATACTATTTTATTTTCAATTGTATTATCTGGAATCTGTGTACGGGATTCTATTTTTGATTCCTAAAAATAGTCGTGTAGGTGTTAAACCTACAGCCGCACTCAGATTCGTTAATGACAATTAAAGTAAATTCTTCAGACAAAAGTTTTTTTTTCTAACAAAAGAAGAATAAAAAAAAATTATGCAGTTTTTTTTATTTCAGTTTGAAGAATTTGCTTATGTAGACATTATCGACTCTGCGTGCTGCGGTAAATGTGTCTGTGGGAATATGAACCTATTCAAAATCGGCCCATTCATTTCACAGGGTGATGTGAAATGAATGGGTCGATTTTGATCAGGGTTTTTATTAGAAAACTTAGTATCTGACTGAATAACTAACTTTAAGTCCGCCTTTGTTTGGTTTTTTTTTATGGTAATGGCAACGTTACTACTGTTAATAATTCTGTGGTCATGGCAAAATGCACGTCGATATAAATTACTAAATATATGATTCGATTGAGAAGGATCCTAGCAATTCATCGAGATCTGTTCGTTCAGTCTTTTTTTAGTACAAATTAAAGGGATACCTTTAATTTGTCATTGTCTAGGGTAAGGTCAATATTAAGTTTGTTAACACTAATACTAAGTAAATGTATAAACTATTTAATAAATTAAGCAGAGATTAATATGCATAAGGACCTAAGATCTACTGTCAAGAAACTGAAACATAGCAGATGTTAAATATTATTAACATAGTGAATATGAAAGTCGTTTTAGAATTTAAAAAAAATACTTCGACAACACAAGTTATGTATTTCTATGGTAAATATCCAATTGTGGTGGTATCCAAGGTACAACCTTGGTTTAACAGCTGACACCAAAAAAAATTACGCACCCTACCAAGAATCTTATAAATACCCGAAGAAAAAAAAAGAATATCCTCAAAACAGTACAGACGTCGGCAGTTTTCGAATACACACTACACCATTGCACAAAAGTAATAAGAAAAATGTGTAAACTAAATTTGATCTTTTAGTTTTGTGTTAAGGTGTAAACTTGCGTGAATTCTCCGTGGTTTAGGTGTGGGGTAGCTCTTTTATTTTTGTACAGGATATCCTGCCGTAGCCATTTCCGAACATACGGTTCATTAGGGCTGAAGCCGAGCTATAAAAAACCAGCACGTGTACCCAGACAAGTGATCCAGAAAAAACGGGGTGTAAGAATATTAGATTAGATAATATACCCTTTTTTAACCTTGCAACACATATGAAAGTTGTGTAAATTTATTATTGTCGTCAGTATTTATGAAAATCTTTAAAAAAATATTCGAGAAGGACTGCCATGGATGAATATTTAAGCAAATTAATATAAATATTTATCATCATTCAAACGCATATAATATAACTTCGGACCTTTATGAGATATCAACAACAATACATGTATATAAAATTAGTAAATGTTTCCCGTGGAATTTTAACTCACAATACTTACATAATAAATAACTGTAATATGGAAAATTAGCAATATTTTTAACTAGCTGTTTCCCGAAGCACCATCTGCGTCAAACAGTAGCCTCTGTTTAACCCCGGGTCTTTAACTATATTTATACCAAATTCCATCAAAATCCGTTAAGCAGCGGTTTGAAAGTGAATGTGTCACAGACAGACTTTCGCACGTATAATATTAAGTATGTATTATGTATTAGTATTTGAATAAGATGGTGTTGGTAGAATTATTATTTATGGAATACAATTTGTTCAAAATTCTTGTCAATTTGTTAGTCTTGTAGGGCTAAGCCAACCCACTAAACAAACCAACATTTTTTACGAAAAAGCAAACATCCCTTCCATTGAAAATGACCCTTATCTTTCAAGTATGTAAACAATAGATCCTCTCAAAAGGGTTCGAAGGCTTCCCTTGAGTGTAACACTCAAAACACAATTAATAGTTCCATAATGGGCCAAATGACGTTTTGCTACTGAATTTTAAGAACAAAGATCTTTTATTTTCTTATCGTTAGCTTCGGTTTTAATACAGATAATGAGAGTAAATAACATATAATCTGAGTTTACTATACACTTGTTTTTTTGTTATATAAAACGAGATTTTTCAAAAGCTTTCTCCGTTTGTGACCGGTCAGAGCTAAATATTATAATTATATAATAATAAATTGTCGACCTTCTAGTATATAGTGATTAGCTGACAGAATGAGGATATGGTAGTAGAACAAAGTTTTTACCCAGTTTCGATTTAAATTTTTTTTTAGGATTAGTCAAATTTCACTGAGAAAACATAGTGTAAATGTTGATGATGTATGTAGCATGATGTTTGTAAAGTCACTCGTTAGACAGAGCGATTACTAACCGCATAATAAAATTGTCATAAAAGCAATGAACTTTATGTGAAGGTCGCACGAATTGCTGGTCTGTGAATGCGAATATATGTAAATTGAAATAGACAATTATAATTATGAGTGAATGCCCCAGTGATGGGCAAGAACGTGCTATTTTCACCTAAATAGTATGAAATGAGGAAATTTGTACTTTATTGGATCATGATTAATAGATGCTTGCAAAAAAAAAGGTTAAATCTTCTCACAATAATAATTTCAATCGTATACATTTTAACTGGCAATTTCACACTACAGGATTTCTGTGCCTGTAGTTAGGAATAAAAACATACAAACAAACACGAGTTTAGAATCTAATATGCTAAATGCTAAGACTAATATGATTACAAAAACTATGCAATTCAAGTCGGTTTAGAATGGTTGCCATAAGGTATGTATTATTCTTGTTAATTTTAACTAATCTGACACATTTTATATATGAGCTGCATTCTAAAATAGCTATAAAATAAACTATTTACATTGTGCAACATTTCAAATATCTCCGTCATTTTTAGGTTGTACGAAATGCAAGAATGTTTACCTGGCCAGACCATTGTAAGAATGCCTTTGTACAGATTTCATACTCTACAACTCAGATACATATGCATTGAAGAAACGGTACTGTTTTATATAGATATAATATTGAGAAAAACGTATTTAGCTTTAAAAATCTTGACTATATATTTTATATCAGCTGCTTTCCGCAGCTCCGCCTAACCAAAAAGTTGCCTATATTTGACCCAGGGTCTTTAACTATATTTATACCAATTTTCATCACGATCCGTTCAGCGGATTGGCCGTGAAAGCGTAACAGATAGACAGACTTTCGCACTTATAATATTACTAGCTGTTTCCCGCAGCTCCGCCTGCGTCAAAAAGTAGCCTTTATTTGACCCCGTGTCTTCAACTATATTCATACCAAATTTCATCAAAATCCGTTTAGTGGTTTGGCCGTGAAAACGTAACAACAGACAGACAGACATAGACAGACTTTCGCATTTGTAATATTAGTATGACCAAATTTCATCCAAATCCGTTCAGTGGTTTGGCAGTGAAAGCTAACAGACAGACAGACTTTCGCATTTATAAAATTATATTAGTATATGGATATTAGTATGGAAGTATGGATATGGAAATATGCATTTCACTAAGAATTATTTCAGCATGTCGTATTACTAAAACGATCTATAAAAACTCGAATAAATAGATCTAAGATTTGCCTTGTCGTCTAGTCTGGTCAGGCAATAAACAAATAGACTAAGTAAGCAAATTTTTTCCCCGAGGAATTCTTCGTCCAAGCGTTCCCAGTTCCTCGGGTACGCTATAAGCCATGATCTTTGAATTAATGGATATTACAATCGGTGCGACTGCCATCTGACCTCCTTTACAGAGAAACCAGACCAACAGGAACATGACCCGAAAACAGTACGGATACGAGCGCCGCGCTAGACTATTGCTCCTCAAATCTATACCCAAGGACTAATGTACCAGACATCAGATTAGGTTCAATAAACAAGATAGCCAAAAACACGTAAAGTAAAAATTAGTCTATTTGTAAGCCTGGAAAAAACCAATAAGCTATTGTTCGAAGTTTGAGAAACAATGATCAATTCAATAAATTATCATTCACTCAATGAACCTCGGTATTTTGTTTGTATTTTGCAATATATATTGAGAAGCTAAGTTATCTATCAGGCTTTCTACTGCGTAAGCGCTTAGGTAGTGGTAGTGGCAATAGTATCCATTGGCTTCAAACAATGCCACACAAAGTATACAATTGTCTCTGTCAAAAAAGAACAATTCGAGAAAAAGATGGTACGGCCTTGCCGCTTTTTTACTCGACTTGGCGGGGGCACTGCCGTGCCCCTCGATTAAGACAGAAACAAAGCTTTCTACAAACAAAGATTGTCTAGATGTATGAACCGATTATTAAGTGTTTTACAACTGTTTGAACGACATGCTGTGAATGATTCCTGGCGGGTGGGTGTTCGTCACCAAAAATTAGGGTACTTACTTCCTTCGTATACTTCCAAACATTACAATGGCAACACCGGATATTGTTTTCTTTTTTATTTTATTCACCCAGTTCGGGTGAATAAAAGAAAACAAGAGGTAAAGTTATTTGAAGCACAGATTACAGAATATATGCTATACAGATATTCAATCGCCATACATTGAAACGCGCCTACTTTCCTGGTTACCTACTCCTGGTTACTCTCAATACAAAGTCCTCAGATTACAAAACAAAAGTTGTGTACCTTTTGTTTTGTAATCTGAGACAAAGTCATTGTTACGCCATATATCGAAAATATAAGAAATTACAAATTAAGATTTATAACTTTTGAAATACAGCACTTGTTATAGAATTTAGGTACGTAATAAAATAGTGTTTTAAAAGTAAAAGCCAAAAATAAACGAGATCAGTACTCAATTAAATATTTTCCTTTTTGAAGCGCCATCTTAAATCAAATAACGGAACAAATTCTTTTTATGGGGCCATGGGACCCCATATTTGAAGTAATTTGATTGACGTATCTACAGAGGGAAAATGAAAGTGACCTACCTAAGTTCTTCTTCCTAGCGTTATCCCGGATGCATCCTCACCTGGTTGCCTCGAAGTCAAAGCTCAGGGTCTGGTTTCCTACTTTGACGTGTCCACTTTACTTGATCTTCGGCACGAACCATGGGAGCGACCAACCTCAGCGGATATCATATATAAGCTGTCGGCAGAGTAGCAGCATCAATCAACAGATAATTAAGGTTAGCTTTGGCCCCTAATAGAAGTTTGTGGGGCTCCAGAAACGTCCAATGAACCTAGTAATCTATACTTACCTAATCTTCATTTGTTGCTGGCAATGCCAGGTTTTTGAGTTTTAAGTATACTTATGTGATACCAACTAGCTATGATAAGATACATGCTAAGAACTTTATTAAACTATGTTGTATGGTAGGTGCTATGTAACTTCTGTATATATTAATTTTTACTAACCTAATTAGGCAGTGGCCACTGCAAGGGTGCTTTAGGAATTACAAAATTATTTACAGACGCTACGGGACTGGTATTTCAAGACGCTATTACTTCTTCTTCTTTGCGAGTCGACTCTGGCTGTTATCAAACTTCAGAGGACCAAATCTCCGCCACCGACAAGGCATTGTCGGTGGCTTCGTAGAGGTCTGGGCTGAGCGTTCAGGTAAAGGTAGATATGGCTTCCTAATCAAAGAGCTTCCTTTACGCACCTTAAAGTTCTTAAACAACATAAATGCGCACACAAATACGTTTTGTTTCAAAGTAAATGATGAATTAAATTGATCCACGAGGATTTAGTCCCGTCCCAATGGATCAGAGATGTAAATCTGACAGTTTCTCTCCTGAATCCTGAATAGTTAAATCCCCACACGACGAATCTCTAGTTAATCTGAAGTTTATCCCTTTCCTGTGTCAAATGGATTTAAAAATTATACTATCACATTCCTACCCATAATACATCCAAATTTATTTTATGAACAACACCGTTCAATTTCAAAATTTATTTTCGCGCCTGCTATAAATAGTGAAGCAAAGTTAAAAGTAACGTAACTTTGCTAAGAACATTTTGTATCTTGTCAAATCTGATTTCCGCGAAGGTTTTATCTAATGAAATTATTTATTTCGTTTAATTACGATGAATGCAATGAAATATTTCTATCTTTATCTTTAAATAGGTACAAGAACAGTTTGCACGTCTCACAATTTATTATGCAAATTTTGGCGTTTTTCACACTTATTTTGGATCACACGCCAGCAGCTTCTTTTAAGATACTTAGTAAATACTTAATGTAGGTAGCATTTATTTAATACATAGGTAGGTAGGTATATCATGATACCTACTCAAAATTGCGCCGAAGTTAAGCAATGGATTTGTTATTTTTATGTAAAATTCCACTAAGTAGTAACCAAATAGGATAAATGTACGTAAAAGAATGGGTTCTTGGATACATACGTAAACTTGTCTTCAGAAAAGGAACGATATAAGTAGTTAGTCGAGTCCCAATTCCTAGGTTAGTGACAAACAAAGCACGTAAAAAGTCTACATGGATTTACGAAAACAGATGGAAAAGGTGGGCATGCTTATACAAAAAAAAAAAAAAATGCTTTTCGTGCAAGAGATAAATGCGAAAGTAAAAGTTCTTGCGGTATTTGTTACCAGACTTCATAATTTTCAGCCTACATTAAGCAATTGATAAAATGTCATAGGTTAGGCGGCTCCATGGATCTTCAAAATGCCGCTAGCTGTGGAAAACACGGGGTAGTGGTCACTACGGTCAGTGAGGTGCAGTGCAGCATACTTTAGAAATCCCGTAAGAAATCAGAGGGCTGTCCGAAAAGTTAGGTACTCAAGATTAATATATTGAACCGACTATAAGAAGTCACAAGTTTTTTTTCTATGTATGTAAATGGTGCAATAAAGTGTTCCTTCACTCGTTCACAATTTAAAAATGGTTGAGACATTGGAAGAAGATTTTTGTCTATTTTAATTCACTTCTTTATAGTCGTTCTAAATCCCCAAGTTTTTGTCAAACCCTAGGTTCTCGAATCCCAAATGAGCCCAGTTTTTTTGTTATATCTTATTCATGATCATAATTAATGATGCAGATATTCCTAAAATTCGGAAGATATTGTCTAATGTATGGATTGCCCTACAATCACAGGTCGTTGTATAATGAGCAATGTCGTCGCCTTCTTGTCTATTCGACATCCTAAGGTTGTTTGGTCAATCGAATTTGCACACCCTAGTATAAGTTTCTCGGTACCTCCTTTCGGCTGCTGACTACCCTAATTTTACAAAAAAGGTGAAGAGTTTACTTATAAAACAGAGGTACTTACTGTAAACAATATTGCAATTTCGATTTTGTGATTTCCCAGATGCAGACAATAATAGTAGATTATGATACAAGGTTGCGAATTTAGTTAAATAATTGGGCTCCGCGGCGCTACGACTCGAGACCAATTATTAATGTATAGGTGCGAAGTTGGTCATTATATACGAGGCGGTATAGAAGCCGAGATTTAAGTTGCTGTAGTCAGCCTACTGAGTCAGTTATTAACATTCGATTTTCATCTGGATTATTATATCTGGCGGAGTCAAACTTAGGTATTCTTCCCTAAATTAAATCTACTTTTGTTATTAACAGCAAATTATATACAAAAACAAATAGATTTGAAAATGGCGCAACAGACAGAGTAGACCCAGAGTAGACCCAGATAGTAACATTTTTTAGCAATGGCTTGGATACAAGTCCTCCATAGCCCTTCTTAATTTTTCTACAAAAATTAATATTTATAGTCCAATACGGCTTATGTTCCGTAAAATAAATATAAATATGAAATTTAGTGTCTATTTATTATTTGGAAACTAAAATAGTTTATATTTTTTGCAAAAACAATTAATTGGCGTGAGACTTAAAATCCTCTTAGCGTACATTAAAAAAAAATTTACCGTAACCAAGGAAACCCTTACTTTACTAGTGCGATTAAAATAACAACAACATAAATATAAACAACGCGTTTTTTGCAACCCCAATTAATGGCTTAATTACAATGAAATAAAAGACACTTTATGAGCAAATGTGTTGAAAATATTATACGTGTATTCCTAGTTGCGTCGTCAGCTTACGCTTCGAAGCCTAGGGTACGCTGTAAGTTATGGTCCTAGATTTGGCGGAACTGGTTATTACAATGGAGCGACTGCCGTCTGGCCTCCGTAACCCTTTTTACAGGGAAACCAGACCAACAGGAACATGGCCCGATGTGTTTTAGTGGCCAACACTGTCAGAACTATTCAGGCTGCCCTAAGGCATCTGACACAGCTTCACCACTCAACCTAAGCCTTTGGTCCTGGTTGTTATCGATAGATAGCAATCTGTCGATAACAACCAGGACCAACGGCTTAACGTACCTTTCGAAGCACGGAGGAGCTCAAGATAGACTAAATGGTGACCAATTCAATAGTGGTCGCGTCTCGCCGTCGCTTGACACGCTCATTCGCTACGGGTACGCGGGTCGCCCTCGACTAACGAGCTCCTCGAATAAATATTGTATTACTTTTATTTTAAGCTGCTGCTACTACTATGTTAAAGTAAATAAAGTCATTAAAATAAAGTTCTTCTTGTAATTAGTAGAGTCTTATCCACAAAGTTTACGCTCCTAGTCATGCCGAATGTTACGTTTTTTCTGGGTTTATTTAGAGTCTCGGTCTCCCCCAAAACACGGCCTGCATGCCAACGAGTTTCCAACTGGAATCGATATTTGCTGTAAAATCCAGCTGATTTCTCACAATAGGTTCAATCAAAAATACAATCCGATTCTCTAGTCATACATAATACTCATTATAATTTACTATTGACAAATTCAAGTAAATTATTTTGTAAGTTAATAATATCATCCTAAAATATCATCACAAAATATAATTTTCATAAGTAAGGAACATTTATGCCCGGGTTGAAATAATAGAAATAATAAGTGTAGGTATTCTAACAAACAATTTTCAAAACCCTTTAGCAATGACCAAGTAACTACAGAAACAAAGCGCAAAGAAGAGTTACATTGCTCTATGCTATGCTTTAAATGAGAAATGAAATGAAATAGTTTATTTTCAATAAAGGATATAAATATTACTTATTGACGTCAATTTACTTATATTAAGTTTGCTACCACTTCCAACTTAGCATGCAGCATTTTCTTCAAAACGTCAATTTTATTTACAAATAAGGAAAAAAAAACTTTCCTTATTTAACTAGGTACATGAACGAATTCACATGTTTTTCAACATTATGCACAATATTTGATTGTGATTTCAGATTATTAAAATTATATAAAAATTGAATTAAAATAATAATAATAAAAACAAAATGTCAAATGTAAAAACAGCATACATATGTCAATTTGTTGAGGACTTTGCACCAAGCTTAAGTTCAAAATTTCTGTCATTAAGAAAATGACTAGTAGTTTATTAAGCCTTTTTACAAAGTAGATCTTTAATATGGGCCATGAATTGTCCATCAGGCAAACTAGTGATTGATTCAGAATGCTTATTGTAGCGTATACAGTTCCCCACAAATGAGTCTTTAACCCTACACAGTCTATAAGAAGGTAAAAATAAGGTCTATCAGTAATATCCGAGTTCTTTCTAGAAGTATATTTATTCTCATATACATGATAACTTTAAATATATATTGTGAAGCTAATATTAAGATATTAATTTCTTTAAACAACTCCTTATGAGATTCCCTTGGGGCTAAACCATAGATGGCACGAACTGCTCGCTTTTGCCAATGAGATTAATTTACAATACTTTATTAATTTTAGGAAGATGCCTTGATCAATACATTTATTGAATATATAAGCCAAGTCAGGAGCAACAATACCAATGATGTGATAAATTACACTGACAGACATACCAGTGATCTTGAGATTTTTTCAAGTTAAGCTGTTTAAATGTTTTAATAATATCACTGGGATCAATATGCAAATACTTAAAGTTGGACTCACAAGGGGTGGCATTCGTTTTTGTAGTGTTTCAGCAGCCTGAGGGCATTAATTTATATTTGAAGTTATTTCTAGTGGGATA
This sequence comes from Euzophera pinguis, assembly GCA_947363495.1. Lineage (NCBI taxonomy): Eukaryota > Metazoa > Arthropoda > Insecta > Lepidoptera > Pyralidae > Euzophera > Euzophera pinguis. Next base: position 5,537,166 of record OX376169.1, read on the forward strand.
TTCGAAAAATATTTTTTAAAAGAATTGGCTATTTCTTTAGGGGAAGAAATTATACTATCCTGAAATTTAATTTCTTGTATTTATTTATTTTTACATTTACCGGGTTCTTTATCAATTACCCTCTACTACTACGTTCTCTACTACTACCCACTACGTTCAAGTTTTTTCTGATTGAAATTCTTTAAAAAGCCGTCGGTAAAGTATTTTCGATCGAATTTTTGTAATTATGAATTTTTTGATTTGTGACAAACCTGCAAGTAATATTAACAGAGCTTTTGTTTTTTGAAAATCGAAAAATTAGCCAATATAGATCACACACGTTAAAATATTAATATTCTAAGAATATTACCGCCACAAGCGGAGTCTAATTAATAAAATTTAAAAGTTTCCAAGTAATTTTGAAGTTTGTTCGCAAAGTGACTTACAAAGAAGTCCGAGAACTTCTGGGCAGCTTTTGTTTACTGGAAACGCACATTTTCATATTGTATTCAAGTTTGAGCTTCAACAGGAATAGTCAATTTGACGCCTAGCTAATTATGATTTCTTGATTTATTCAATCATTTATTTTTGGCGTTTACATTTTGCTCTGTGGTATCCGAATATAGAATAGAGGTAGACTTTTGCACAAAGGTTAGGTATTTAGGTGGAATTCAATATTAAACCGTTCATGATTTACAAAATAACATAATACAGCTCATTCCGATGCAATTCGCTCCGGGGTGGTTACATTTTAGCCATAAAATGTTCAGATGTTCAGATCGTAGACGTAAAGATCAGTAGGCAATTCTAAGGCCTTAAGGGATAAAGACAAATTCGAGTTATTTAAAAAAAGCATGGCGGATGTTTACTGAAATATGCTCGTTCATCTCTCAAGTAACAATTCTCAACTCTCAGCGTGCGAGATGCAACGCATGGTCTTACGGTCGACATGCTCACATGTCTCTTACGGCGCGTTAGAAATATCAGTCAGTTCATTAGTGTTCACTGTCTACGGTCAGCTGTACATTTGTTCCATTTCACGATCACAATGTCATTTGAAAATGCCTAACTCCATACAAAAATTTAAATTGAATATGACCGAGATACGTCATAATTAAGAACGGAACGTAACTAGATATTTACATATCTACGACATTTTTCTCCGGCAGAATCGAAAAAAGCTTTTTGTTTTTAAAAACTTATTTTAATAGTCACATTAGTAAAATATTAAGATTGTAAACAACCAAGTAATAGAACTACGTAAGTATATTACCTATTCTGTGGTTTTTAGAACGTCAATTTAGCAAAAAAGCCAAGACGTATAATATGAAAGTTTCAGGTACTTACAGGGCAATAAATCCATCATCAGTTATTGATGTGGCACTTTGACTAAAATTTTCTTCAAATGAAAAAGTTTCAATGTGGGCGTGATGTGGGAAGAAGGACCAAATTCGCCCACACTAAAACCAACATGTCAACCCAAGTAGTCCAGAATAGTGTTGTTGCCATAGCGATAGTATATCTAAGTCGATAAGTATATCTAATAATACTATCGTTTCCTCAAAAATCAGTTGAACTATCGGCTATTGAAACAATCAAAAAATTACAATAGTTTCGATACTATCGGTAACATCGAAGTTCGATTTTATCGATATAAACAACAAATTTAATACAATCGATAGTTTTTAACTATCGATAGTTGAAGATAAAACGATGGTCGTTACGCTACGTAAAATGTTCCGAGACGGTAGGTATAGCCCGACCAGGATAATAGCAGCCTTAGCCATATTTCGAAAAAATATTAGAACTAATTTCTTTTACTGGCAAATAGGTATTCAAGTAACATTCCGTCATCTCAATGTCATCTGCCAAAAAGAGACAGGAGTGATTGTCAAATAAAAATATTTATCAAAATGGTAAAAGTAATCTACACTTTTAACTATACTAATATTATAAAGCTGAAGAGTTTGTTTGTTTGTTTGAACGCGCTAATCTCAGGAACTACTGGTTCGAATTAAAAAAATCTTTTTGTGTTTGATAGATCATTTATCGAGGAAGGCTTTAGGCTATATAACATCACGTTGCGACTAATAGAAGCGAAAAAACAGTCGAAAATGTGGAAAAAACGGGGAAAATTTTTCATCTTTGAGGGCTTCCGTTGCGTGCGCTGCGAAAACCGTTAGAGATACCCAAAAAATATGTATGAAAGAATTATTCCTCTTTAAATTATCTAAGAAATGTCCGCAACAGTATATGTCTATCTTTTAAGATTAACTTACAATAACAGTTTTTATGAAAATCAAATTTGGTCGAAATTAATGCATTATTACAAATTATTTGTCAGTGACTTCATTTGGTGCCAAAAAAAAGAAAAACGCGAGGGAAGCTTTATGCCCACTTTTAATAAGCTGAGGAGGTAGGTTTGTAAACAAAAAATAAATATGATTCCCAAAATAACTATTCCACGCGGACGAAGTCGCGGGCACAGCTAGTATACATATTATAAAGAGGAAAGATTTGTATTTTTGTGTGTATGTTTGTAATTAATAAACTCAAAAACTACTGTGCCGATTTCAAAAATTCTTTCACCATTGGAAAGCTACATTCACCCTGAATAACATAGGCTATATACCGCAGGCGGAGCTGCGGGAAACAGCGAGCCCATATCCATATTCCATACTTTTCATACTTTCCATACTTAATTGAAGATCAAACGAACTTCCAAGTGAAGTTCGATCGTAATTATGTGAACAGCTTCATTCGAAGCGATTTACTTATTGTAGTAGCGCTACCTACTGCTACTTCGCACGCACATAGTTTAGAGGTTTTTTTTTTTTTTTTTTTTTACACTCCCACCCTTACCATAGTGGGAACAGACCGTTAACATTTCCATCATTTAGTTTAAAGCTAGCTTCAGCATAAATTTCTTTTGTCATTTCACCATTTTAAGGGCAGGGAAAAATAAATTTGTAATTTATTAGGGTGGGTGATGGTAAATCGCTTCGAATGAAGCTGTTCACATAATTACGATCGAACTTCACTTGGAAGTTCGTTTGATCTTCAATTATGTTTCACAGCTTCATTCTTCGCGATTTACTTATTGTAGGATGTTTAGAGTCCCGTGAAATGACGAAAGCCATGGATATCATGACTTTATAGTAAGTTTTACAGTGAAACAAGTATTTGTTGATAATCAGACTTATTTATTAAGAATTGTTCAATATACACTGAGCAAAATTATCATTATAAATTTCTTTATTGTAAAATTTAGCAAACACTGATGAGGAATCAGACCATCCCGCTGTCTTCTTGATCACATCAATACTAACTCCTAATCGATTAGCTTTTGATGTGGCTGCATGTCGTGTACTATGAGCACTAAATATTGTTGTATCTAAGCCACTGTCTTTTAAGGTATCTTTGATCCAGTGGCTTAATGTTTGAGAGTTTACTTTAGAAAATGGTTTCCTGAAACTAATGAATAAATAATCGTCTTTTCTTGATTTTTTGGTTTTTAAAATATAAGTCTGAAGGCATCTAGCAGGACAAATTTCTGGACGTAAGTTATAAAAGGGAATACGCAACAGTGGTTGGAAAGAATTTAAATTAGTGGTTTTAATTCTATCCGGAATCTTTATGACTATTTCAGTTGGATTTATAACGATATTTTTAATATTTATTAAGGAAAATGTCTGGACACGATGTGCAGTCACAAGAGCAATCAATGTAATTGTCTTTTTAGAGAGAGTTTTAAGATCCAAGCCTTCATTGGGCCACTTATTAGCTAAATAATTTAAAACTATATTAGTATCCCAGGTGATATTATATTTGGGATTAACTGGCCTTAATCTCAAAACTCCTTTCATAAAACGTTTTATTCTATCATCATCTAAACTACTTGCTAGTAATAATGATAATGCCGATCTATAAGAATTTAGAGTTCCATATTTTGCACCTTTATCAAAAGTTTCGGTAAGAAAATGTATGACAACAGGTATTGAAGCAATAGTATAATCATAGCTATGGTTTCTACAGTAATTTAACCAATCCTTTACACATACATTGTATTGCTTGTAAGTATTTTCCGATAACGACGCTAACATTATTTCTACTGATCTCGGAGACAGGAATCTCTTCAGTAAAGCTTGCCGGATAATTTCGCGGCAACCAAGGTTAGCGTTCGGTGGAGGTTGTGTGGAGTCCTGAAAGGAGATTTTAGTAAATTTACATTTGGATGGAAATAAATTGTCTCACGACACAACCTCTTAAATAACGGAAACCATGGTTGTGTAGGCCAATACGGAACTACCATTACACCTTCTGCCTCTTCGTTAACTATTTTTTGAAGAGTTTTCAAAATAAGCGAAAAAGGCGGAAAAGCATAAAATCGCAAGTTTTTCCAAGTGATGGTAAAAGCATCAACTGCCCACGCGTCTGGATCACTTTTCCAAGTGACATAAACCGCACATTTTGAATTACATCTACTAGCAAATAAATCTACTTGAGCAGTCCCAAACTTTTGTGTTATTTTAGTAAATGCGTAATCACCAAGCTCCCATTCAGTGTCGTGAAATCTTTTTCGGGACAAAAAATCGGCTTCTATATTTTCTTTTGAACATATATATGAAGCAAATATGATAATCTTACGAGTTTCACACCATTCCCAGATTTCCCTAGTGATGTTATTTAAATGTGGGTATTGTACACTTCCCATCTTATTTATACAAGCAATAGCTGTAATATTGTCAATTCTGAGTAAAACTTCACAATTATAACAATTATAAGCGAACAGTTTCAACCCGAAAAAAGCTGCCTTCAATTCTAATTCATTAATGTGGAGTGATATTTCGTCATTTTTCCAATGTCCAAACGACCTGTTGTTTTCACAAAAGGCACCCCAACCGGTCAACGATGCGTCGGTATAAATTTCTTTAACATAATTACCAGTTTTAATCGGGCAAGATCCATTTTTGATCCTTATCAACCACCAACTCATCTCATCTTTCAGAAAGTTAGGAATAGTGACTATTTGATCGTAATTATAAGAAATGTTTAATTTTAAAACTATGAACTGTTCAAGCAGTTTTACGTAAACCCAAGAATATTGTACAGCCGGACAAGCAGATATTAATAACCCTGTTAATTGAGCGACATCTCTAAGCCTGCATTTGACCTTATTACGAAAGGATTGAATACAAGCTTTAATTTTTGTAACTTTATTTTCGGGTAGTTTTAACACCATGTTTTTTGAATCAAATAAAAATCCAAGAAATTTGCACTCCTTTGTAGGATTAAGGCAGCTTTTTTCTTCATTTATAATAAATCCTAAATAAAGAAGAACAGATTTAGTTGTCGTTATATTATGGCTGCATCTATTGTAATTGTTTTCGAAACAAAAGATATCATCTAAATAAATTACTGACGTTAAATTGTTTAATCTTAGATATTCCATTACTGGTTTAAGTAGCTTTGTAAATACATATGGTGCTGTGCATAAGCCAAATGGTAAACAGTTAAATTCATAAAGAATATTTCTGTATTTGAAACGTAGATATTTTCTAAAGGATTTCTCGATATTAATAAAAAAATAGCTATCTTTTAAATCAATTGAAGCCATGTATGCATTTTTTGTAATTAATTTTATTGCAGTTCTGTAGTCTTCCATCTTAAAGTGATTGTTTTCAATAAATTTGTTAAGTTGTTTAAGATTAAGAATGAATCTCTTATCACCATTTGGTTTAGGCACGAGAAAAATGCTGGATATGAACTCTCCTGATTCATGAGAACAAATAGATATTGCATTAACTTTAAGTAATTTCTGAATTTCCAATGTGTAGTCCTTATGTTCTTGCGTTGATTTTGGGTAAACATTTAGATAACGTATTTGTGTAGGTGTGGAAACAAAAGGTATTTTGTATCCTTTTATGCAAGACAAAATAAAGGGATCATTTGTGATTTGAGACCACTGATTATAAAAATATTGTAAACGGCCGGCGTATTTTACCTGGTGATCTATCTCCGATGAGAAGACTGGAGACGGTTCGGTGATCGCGATCGCGTTGCTGGTGGAGGATGATGCGAACTGCGAGGTGCAGCTCGTGATGTTGAGGGCCGAAGAGGTGGCCCGCGCCTCTGAAAGCCTTCCGCTCTGTTCGGAGGCTTCCGAAATTGGCCTTTGGAGTTTAAATTATTCTTATTCTTAAATTGTGTTGTATTTTTATTATTTGGCTTTGGAACAACCTTTTGTAGGGATTCACCTGTCTTTTGAACGTTTTTAGCATATTTTAATCTTTCTGATACATCCTCGCCGAACAAATATTTGTCTCGGCTGGTATTAGTCAGAGGTTCGCGCAAGCTAGTGTTGATCGCGTTGAGAAAAATACCACGACGCGTCCTTGTTTCCGCATTATGGCTATCGCACAGAATACGACAAGCATCACTTAAGGGCTGCAGGAGCTTTTGTTTCGAAGTTTCGTTAGAAATCACTAGTTCCATCACCGTTGAAAGAGCAGCCAAAGCAACGCCGATTTGATTTTGTTTTTGAAACATCGTTGTGTCTCTTTTAGCGATCATATCTGGCACCGCAGCTTTAGCTTCGGGATTTAATAATGGTGCCAACAGCAAGTTGCAGTTGGCGGGTATTAAATACTGACCAGTGAGTTTGTCCCTCACTTCTTTTGACAAACCATTTTTCAGGATTTCTTGCCACCTTGCCGCTATTTCATTATGTATTTCTTTTCCTAGTATAACATCTGATGGAGGTACGTCGCCTAACATTTGTAATATATCTTCCTCGAGGGGTGGGCATTCACTTTCTGCATAAGTATTTATATTCGATGCAGATGAAAGTCCAGGGATCGGATCGGAAGGTAGTGGTTCACTCGGTATGGTTTGTGCAATGGGTGAAACAAAACTAGGAAGTTCTAGCGGATCATAGTTGTTCAAAACTGCAGGTGGCGACGAAACTTCTTCTTCACCAGCTTCAACATTTATCTCATCTTCGATGATAGATTGATCTGCCCAAAAGCAGAAAATTATTAGAGCAAATGAAACATACGACGTATGTTATTAAATACGTGAGCATACGACGTATGCTTAGAAATAAGATCAGTGAATCATGCACTCGAAACAAACACACGACGTGTGTTAAACTATGCGTTTTGCATACGACGTATGCTAGCATATTTTTTTGTGTTCGGGCACGAAGTTACTTGAGGTGTATATCAATGATAAGCAAATATTATATGATTACTTACGATCTCCTTCGTCTTCAGAAGACGAGGAAACTATTCTTATTCTTTTCCTTTGCAGCTTTTTCTCCAATTTTCGGATCTTCTTCTTGATTTCGGCATCTGATAACGAACCCTTCCGCTTGCCCCCCATTATTTAAAAGCAATACTAATTTTTTAAATTTACTTGAATATTATTTAATTTAACTTTTAATTATATTAAATATTTTACAATATATTTTTATTATTACAATAAATATTTATTTTTTTAATAAATCTTAAATAATTTATCGGTAGACGTGCGAAGGTTACAGCACAGAAACGCAGAATGATGGAAATGTTAACGGTCTGTTCCCACTATGGTAAGGGTGGGAGTGTAAAAAAAAAAAAAAAAAAACCTTTAAACTATGTGCGTGCGAAGTAGCAGTAGGTAGCGCTACTACAATAAGTAAATCGCGAAGAATGAAGCTGTGAAACATAATAATATTATAAATGCGAAAGTCTGTCTGTCTGTCTGTTACGCTTTCACGGCCAAACCGCTGAACGGATTTTGTTGAAATTTAATATGAATATAGTTGAAGACCCGGGGTCAAACATAGGCTACTTTATGACGCAGGCGGAGCTGCGGGAAAAGCTAGTATTATATATAGTAATGAGAGAAAAGTGATATAAAAGATGTTTATTATCATCATATATCATATTTAATGCGAATGAAAACGAAGGATTGATTTCTATTTCATTTAATGACATTCAATTTTTTTGTTGACCTGTGACATACAACATGTTGCCACCTAAAGGCTATCAGTAGCGACGCCAATGCAGGTATTTTATTTTCATGGTCGGGCTATATTCTCGAAATACTATTGATAGTTACTAAATCAAAACTATCGATAGTATCGAACTATCGCCCTAATTTCACTATCGATAGTATCAATAGTATCGAAACTTTCGCTGAATTTCGATTGTTTCGATAGCCCTTGTTGAACTATCGACTATTTTTCAAGATCATCTATCAATAGTAAAACTATCGCTATCGCAACAACACTAGTCCAGAACATAAGGTAAATATAACGAGATTGAAACTAAGTTAGAGTACTATCCAGTAGAAGTTAATAATCTAAGTAGGCGATAATGGACTTGTAACATTAATCATTTTGAGTACATAATTAAAGCTTGTTTTATAGAAATATCAATCTGACCTACGAGATAATTCGAGTATGGTAAGTAAGTATGTCGGATTTGGAGGAAATCCTAAATTATCTATATCTATACATATAATAAAATTGTAATAGGTCGATGTCCGTTCATTGAAGATTTTTAGGAAAAAACAATATGAGGGGTCATTATTGGACCAACAGAAGCCGAAACGATCATTTTTAGAATTTTTGTCTGTCTGTATGTTTGTAATCGCATCACTCGAAAACTGCATAGAATTAAATGTGGTTTTCACAGTTGTATTGCTAGAGGTCCAACTTTGAAATTAGGCTACAATTTTTCTCGAATTTTTCACCAGTTCCCGCAGGACAAACGACCAACTTAATTGTCCCCTATTGGCGTGCATACTATATGAAAGATCAAACTACACTGGCTTATTTCACTTTTTGCAATTTTATGTACCTAAAGGTTTTTTACATTTAAATCTATAACTTGTCATCCCATAATCCCAACAGACTTCGGGAAGATGTAAAGAGAGCCGTGCTAGATGGGGTCCATCTTCTGTCGTGCACTAGTTGCTCTGTACAATAGAGGACCTAAAAGAGACCAAAGTCAAGCAGTAGAAGCCCGAGCTTGTTTTCCCTCTTGTGTCCTCAGCTTACGCTTCAGACCCTAGGGTACAGTAATGTCCTAGATTCGGAGACACTCCTCAAGAAGTTAAATAAATATAAAAGTAAAAAAGAAGAAAAAAAGAAATTAAAAAAAGTAAAGAAAGAAGAAAAAATCCCAACGGAAACAAAGGCTCCAATCGGAAAATTGCTATTAAACGTCAATTTACAAAATATATATTCAAGCACCTTTGAACCATACAGAACCTTTTTATGTTGTCTGCAGCTTCATCTCTGTGGTTCTCATCAAGATTGATTGCCCGACTCACTATTACGATTTATTTCATTTATCTTGTATTAGTATAATAAATTTTAAATTAGTTTGATTTGAATGTACCTGCTATTTCTGAACAAACCTCAGTGGTTTTGTGAAATGCATCTTATGTGAATTTGTTTGTATAAATTTTTGGAAAATGTTAAATAAAAATAAATAAATAATAATAATCACCACCACCACATGACATCAACTTCTTCAAAGGGCCTCTACGCGTTGGATCCATATCGCAAGCCTCTCAAAGGATCGAGGCAACCCGTGAATCCCAAACGGAGATACAAAATAATAATAAATATATATTTATTTATTTATTTATAAATCTTTATTGTACCACAAGTTTACAATTGGCGGACTTAATGCTAAAAGCATTCTCTCCCAGTCAACCATTAGGAAAAACAGAAAAGTTATGTGCGGCGCGAATTATTTTAAAAATACAATGAGAGAAACAAAAATAAAAAACACTTAACTGCTAAATAAACATACCTAAATTTACATACAGTATTCATAACTATACATATACATACATAAACATACATAAACATACATAAAAGAAGAGATGAAAACGGAAAAAGATGACGATTTAGGGTGATATTATGCTAGTGAGGTGTAGTTTGATTTTTCTTTTGAAAGCGAATTTAGTAATGGTCTCTTTGATGTCATCGGGTAGAGCATTCCAGAGCCATGTGGCTTGTAAGGTAAATGAATTAGACATAAAACTGGATCGAAATAGGGGAGTATAAAGGGTAAGTTTTTTGGAAGATGCCTATCGTGACCGTCAGAAAGATACTTGAACTTACACCTTAGATACTCCGGGGACTGAGGCTCCTTGATAATGGAAAAAAGAGAAGTATGCAACCGAAGTTGACAACGTTGGCGGATCGGAAGCCATTTCAGTTCGGATCAATAAGAACAGATGTGGTCATATTTACGTAGACAGAAAATAAAACGAATACAGTTATTTATGAGACGATCCAGTTTATTGAGAAGATCTTGATTGAGATCAGAATAGCACACATCAGCATAGTCAATAATTGGAAAAACTAACGTTTGGACTAATAAAATATATTTAGAAAATTTACGGTTTTGAAGGAAAAGGCATAACTGCTGAGACAAAACGACTGACCAACCTTCGTTTTGCTGACGACATAGTCCTTTTTGCATCCACACTAGCAGAATTGCAACAAATTCTCCAAGATTTAAGCAACGCAAGTCATGAGGTTGGACTTGAGATGAATCGATCTAAGACGAAAGTTATGATAAACCAAAAATAGGATCAACGTAGATGGGCAAGAGATTCACTATGTCGATGAGTACATTTATTTAGGCCAGATAGTCCCCCTTAACACCAGACAGGAGCAAGAAATAAATCGCCGCATAGCCAATACTTGGAGGAGCTTCTGGTCCCTAAAAGAAATTATGAAAGGGAACCTGCCATTGTCACTCAAACGCAGGCTGTTCGACATGTGTATTTTGCCCGTCCTAACCTATGGTGCCCAAATGCGGTCGGTGTGCCTGAGAATCTCAAGTCCGAACTCAAGATTTGTGAAAAAGCAATGGAGCGAAGTGTGCTGGGTGTAATTAGGAGAAATCTATCTCTCCTAGTGCGAAACACTAGCCTGCACTCTAATAATCGGCTATATAAAATAACAAGAGAATTCTTCAAAATAAAAATTGAGTTTAGTTTAACACCTACAAATTTCGTGCCCGCGGAAAATTTTCAGCGAAAATTCACTTAACACTTGTAAAACGTACCTTATCACAGCCGATCAGCCATTTATAGGTTAGGGTGCCCCTTTGATGTACTAATTAACCTTAGCGAAATGTTCACAGCACACGATTACGCAATTAATTTGCTATTTTTGTTTTTGTTCGCCAAAGAGGACGGGACGGGGCCGATATCGCCCGGATGGTTGTCATAGCGACGGGGGGGTTGAAGGCGCGCGCCGCAGCACCGCGGCAGACGTGACCCATGAGCGTGGCGGTTGCGTCGCGTTCTAATCTTACAGTTTTTCCACGAAACTACATACCGTGCGCCATGAAATAACCATACCACTAATGACAGTGCAACCGTATACAACGAAAAAGTGTTGTCAGCAGTGTAGTGTTAAGTGTGAGTGAGTGCGTGACATGTAGCGGGGGTGAGGCGCTCGAGCTGCAGGGAGGGGCGATTTTCTTGATCATGCCATTCGAACTGAGATCAGGTGGGTTTTTGACAGATGAAAGATTCTAACAGCTTTTCAGAGACGTTTGAATGGAAACGAATAAACAACTTTTCAGCTACAGTTTGCGACTGGCTTTAAAGTTTTCACAGATAGTCTTTCGTTATTGTTTTCATTTCTAGTTTCTATTTTTGTCTTTAAAATAAAGGTTTCTGGAAATTTTCATGTAATTAAAGAACTGTTTTATATAAGCCTGAGAGAAAGACTGCAGTAAATAGATAGAGCTTTCACAAACTTACGTAATACGATCTCTGGAAGGATTCCTTGCTTTGACTAGCGCAGATCTAACAATCTATTTTTTCTGTCACGTTTACAGGATTTATGTTTTTTTTCCAATCATCTTAAACAAAGACAAGGATTTTTTTTACAGAAATGCAACAAGATCGTCGATTTCATCGACCAGATCAAATGCTAATAAGCTGATTGATTTATTGAGAACTTTCATATTATTGTGGTATATTGTTTATTTAATTCCAATTATATTTACATGTATTTGATTCAAAATTTCAGGCTTTTAATAGCTTCTCAACCAATCTAGCATGATAGATGAAGAGGTGTATGGAAACGTTACAAGAGCACTATTGTTCACGATATATCATCATAGTCACATGGTTTTTTCCGGTTGGATCCTAATACTTACGTTTTTGAATACCGAAATCTAGACGGAAGGATAAAATAACACATCACTGTTAAGCACCGTAATGTGATGTCTTGTGCTTCCGTCAATTAAAATTTGACAATAACAAAAATTATTGAACGGCCTGACCATGGGGCCTGACATCAACTCTTCTAGGTAATGCAGTTCTTGAAGAAATATATCTGTAAAGATATATTGTATTGTATAAGAAATTTAGGTCTCATTAACCATAAGTCACATTCATGGTTTAAAAATAATAACTAGTTTAATTTATAGTGTAACAGTTTTCAAATCCTTTACATGTACGTACTAGATGAGACTCTTTAAGCTTAGTATAATATGTACAAAAATTTAATGTGTAGGTTTAATTACCTACATATTGGATTTTTTGTTTTACATAGTAGTAATACTTCTATGAGGTAAACAATATGGCTTATGAATTGAAGTCCCTAGGTCGTACCTCTTTCAACCTTCAAATCATCATTATTTCAGCCATAGTCAGTCCACGGTAAGGCATAGTACTCCCCCAAAGATTTCCAAAATAACCGGTCAGAAGTCGGGTTAGTTACACCACTTGACTTAGAAAATAACAGCTAAGAAAGATCGCCTAAAATTTTGTTGGAATTACTCGAGTAGGGTACCTATAACAAAGTAGTATTTTCGCCATAAATATAGCAGAGCAAAATCCCTGACAAAATACACACAACAAAAATTTTGAAACTTCAAATACTCTTTAAAAATATACCACTTGGCAGCACAAGTACTTACATATCAGCGATCTCTGGGAGGCGTGACGCATTCTGCCCGTCAACCCTAAATCATCCCTAAATGGCACATTTTTCCACAGCTTCCCCACTTATCTCTAATATTATCCAGGCTATCAACCACATTTCCTTAACGAATAGCAGCTGTACAATGTATTTTATACAAAATAGGATAATGGGTACAAAGTATGAAAGGCCGTTTTCAAAATTCCTTTTGCATTTCAGGAGTGCTTTTTAAGATCTAAGACAGGCCAAAAAGTGAGTAGAATGAAAATCGTTCGACTTACCAATTATGTCGAATGGAAATTTAAAAATCACTCGACTCACTGGCTTCTAAAATAGCACGCCAGGACTAGTTCTTGCCAATGTAAATCCAAAAAAGTGGAATAGAAGATACACAACTGTCCCATCTTGGATTGTTCATATCCACGTGGGTTTCCATGTTTTCGTAGCTCTATCATAAACGCTCAACTGTTAAATACACTTTAGAACCATTTTTAAATGAACAATTTTAGGTAATAAAGTTTGAAATAAATAAATCCATACTTAATCAATACTTCCATACTAATACTAATATACGTTACTAATAAATACTAATACTCATCATCATCATTTCGTGTAAGGTTAAATTGTCAATCGACCATATACACCCTGGTGTCAGAGTTGTGCGGAACCGCCTCTCGGCCTCTGACGTGGTTCCTTTAACGACCACCAGATGGCGGCCGGGACCCACGGCTTAACGTGCCTTCCGAAACACGGAATCATCTTTATTATCAGACAATCAGGTGATTCAAAGCCTGCAATGTCCTAACCAAACTGGAAACAACTAAACAAAGTATGCTTCCCGTGGGAATCGAACCCACGACCTCCGGGCCAAAGGCGAACGCCTTAACCACTGGACCACGGAGGCAGTTACTATATACTAATTACTTTACTAATATAATAATATTATAATTACTAATAATATTATAAATGCGAAAGTCTGTCTGTCTGTCTGTTACGCTTTCACGGCCTGACCTCTAAACGGATTTTGATGAAATTTAAAAAAAAGTCTTTCTGTGTTATTGTCTGACTGTTACGCTTTCACGGCCAAACCGCTGAACGAATGAATATAGTTGAAGACCCGGGGTCAAACATAGGCTACTTTTTGTGCGCAGGGAGAGCTGCGGGGAACAGCTATTATTCCGATAAAGTTCGAGAGTAAATCCACAGCACACAAAATTAAAAGGATTATCCGAATTAACATTCATGCACTTAATGATTTTTGTTGAATTGCACACGAATACAATTGGAGCTTATCCACTGATTGATTACTAGAAAATCGGTTCAGTTTGTTGATTAAGCTATTGCAATGCAAAAGCAACTCATTCGATAATAATTTTAAAGTTTAATGTTAAATCTATGGTGGTTAAATCTAAGTGCAAATTTGATTATAAAATAATATCTTATCACCGTTTACCTGGTAGTTGTCTGCTGTTTATAAAAAAACTAGCTGTTTCCCGCAGCTCCGCCTGCGTCAAAAAGTAGCCTATGTTTGACCCCAGGTTTTCAACTATATTCATACCAAATTTCATTAAAATCCGTTCAGAGGTTTGGCCGTGAAAGCGTAACAGACACACAGACTGACAGAAAGACGATCAGACTTTTGCATTTGTAATATTAGTATGGATGCTAGAACTCTTTTGTAGGTATCTAAGAACGATAATATTGTATGGAATAAAGTACCTGTTGGCGGAACATGGAGTTCTGTTTATTCTGTTACACCTTTTTTGTAACCCATGCTCACAAAATAAATGAATTGAATTGAACTAAATATTTACCTTTATCTGTAGAAAAACTGGTGACTCTACAGAGCCAAGATTTCTTTGCTCAATGCAATGTTTTAACAGATAAAAAAAAAACAATATGGCATATTTTTTTTTATAGATACAAAAAATTGCAAAAACGTCTTTCACCAATAGTGATGTGCTTGCCAACGCAAATTAACGTCCCACTTTTAGTCTCAGTCCGAGAGAGGAAATGTTTGCTCAAAAACTTTAAATTAGCTGTTTCTACGTGAATATGTCCAAATGAGCAATTTGATACTCTAAGTTTTCAACTAGTAAACTGCTAAAAGCTTTTGATTTTATTCATCATCATAAATTTAAACTACGTCTTTCCGATAGGGTTATCGGTTCTTTTATCATTAGCAATCGTAAATAACTCTAAGCTACTCGAAATTGATTGTTATTTTTGCATTTGATCAGTCCCCTGTTGAGGAAGGTTTAAAGGATAAATCTTTGAATAATAGTCTATTAAATACCTCTAACGAGAGCGTGATATGCTAATTGGCAGAATAAACAATGTTCAAAAACTAAAATTAAATTAACATTTGAAACATATTACGAACATAACCACTTAGTTCATTTAAGTTGGCATACATTTTTAATTTTAATATTTTTTTCTGCTTTAAGCAAGCACAGATCAGCTAAAGCATTAATCGTAAACTCAAAAAAAAACCTTAAAAATATTCTCAACACAATTCCATGTTCGTGCTTTGAAAAACCCTAAACTTACGACGCGATGAAATCGACAACGGTCAATAAAACACAAACAATCCCTAGGGAACCTCCGTCTTCGTACTAAAACAAATTTCTTCTGAAGAACGCTAAACACCTAACTTGTTTCGAGTATCTGAGTGACGTCAAACAAGAAACGGACGAACGTATTGATTGTGTACAAATCTACGCTTTTTGTATAACTTCTAGTTTATGAAGTTCTCTTACATAGACATAGACACCCCTTAACTTATTTTCGATGGCGGCCTGTTGCAGTAACAACTTGGTATTATCATCAAAATTTCACTAATGAATCATTTATTAAACACTAGCTGTTTCCCGCAGCTTGACCCCGGGTCTTTAAGTATATTTATACCAAATTTCATCATCCTTTTAATGGTTTAGCCGTGAAAGCGTAACAGACAGACAGACTTTCTTACTTAAACACAAACAGAAACAAACAGATCAGATAAAAATGCGTAATACAGAAATTATATGACGAAAAAGTTTTGTCTTCGAGAGAATTATATTATCGGTATACTTTACGTCCACTTTATAACTGGTTCGAATTTACTGTGCGTCAACCCAATTTAAATTTATTTAGTGCAAATGTACTGCGTAGTGATATGCTTTTATTTTTTTGATCGTTGGTACCCTAATTTACATATGTACTCACAACAGAGCTAGCAAAATACGTTACGCCTACACTGTACAAACTGATGAATCATTCCATGCATTTTAATTTGTCAATGTAGATAGTGTATGTATGCCATAGCTATTCAACGCGGGAATGCTGCCTGCGTGATGGGAACTCTGCCCAGGGGACCTAATTTAGATTTCATTTAGTTTATTATTTTTAGATAGGATAGTGTAATATATTTTTTATTTTATTTTTTATTTGTGTATAATAAATAGAATGAATAGGTACCTACAGGACCTATAGGACCCTACAGACAATTATCACCACTCTTTTACCCTAGTTCAGCATTTATTTTTATTCGATTCAACTGTGTATTTCTTTTGTTAGTAAATGGTTCAATAAAGTGTATGTTTGATCAAATCAATCAGCCTAGTGAAACCTTTAAGTACAGAATAAATTAAATTACCTACTGTATTATTAAATTCCTTAAACTAACTACAAATGATATCTTAAAAATTTGACACCTCTATACTAAGTAACCCTTAGAAAATATACCTGTTTTTAGAAAACTTCGAGCTTATACAAATTACCATCCCGTTTTTTTGAGGCAAAGATCTTGTTACCATTACATCGCCTCCAAAGTTTACTAGGTCACGTACTGAGTCAAAATAGTTTCAATTCTTCAAATCTCTACTTTCTTTCCTTCAAATAAGGTTTCAAATAGATGTCTTGTTATTTTCTATTTTATCTAAGGATGTGGGGTATGATCAGTTCTATTTTCTTGTTGGTTTTACGAACTGCTGTGAGCGATAATTGTTAAATCAGGTAGCTGAATTCAACGTGCAAATGTAATTTTGTTATCTACATCCTTATTTTAATTAGGGTGCCAATCCAGTGCAGTATGAACAAAACGAATAGATGAGATGGAGATTTTGTATGACGTCAGGGGCTGATTGTCTTTTGTTTAATCATGATTTGCCTGGGATATAGAGTGACAAGAATACAAGTTCGTTGGTAGGGCAGATCGCCATACTTTGTGGTTTGGCTGAGTATTTTAAAATGTAGGTATGCGACAATGGATTCGATCGTTTTTCATCATTGAGAAAGGCATGTTTTTTTTTGTAGGAGGTTTCGATGCATTTTGTTTTTCATAATTTATTTATTTATTTACATTTGGGAAACATACAGATAAGTAGTTGCTATACATAATACATTTACAATACACTCAAACCAATTAAGTTTCCTCAGATTAGTTTTACAAAAACAACGACAAGAACTAAAAATACTAAAATGAATACAATATAAAAATTCGGTAAACATAGAATAATTGAACTTTAATGACTTTTACAGTGAAGCATTACGTGATTTAATATTACTTTTGAATACCCTCATTTTAAGCGAAAAATGTAGTTCCGTTTAGTCGCAGCAGGTGGCGTTTCTAAAGGCTCCTTCAGCTGAACTGAATGTTCTATATCTGAGTATTATGGATCTACTTCTCTACCTATACATTCATGTACAAAAATAAATGAAAAAATATTTTCGTACTTTCCGTAGAGATTCCCAACCCACTTTTCTTAGGCTTAACTGAATTTACATATGTCGATCACTTTTGTCGGCCCATCGTTGGCACCCAACTCTGGATAGTATAATTTTGTAACTACCTAAAGAGTTTAACCTTACGGTTGACAGGAAAAAAATTGCTTTATTGATAAGCCAGTTTTTTTGCCTCATTACGTCTTTGATAAGTACATATACTCATGCTATTGGTACCAAAAAAGTACTTGAATTGTATTGTAAAATTGGAAATCGCTTTGATTTTATAACGTTAATTTATTCTACGTTAAGCTTCTGTACAATAGTAAATATATAATTAGTATTAGATGAGATTGTATTACTTCTTACAGTATTCTTATTGACAGTATTTATTTATGTATGTTATTTGTAAGTTTATTCTTATTATTTATTTATGTAAGTATATTATATGCGTCGTAATGTAGGCATGTACATTTAAGCTATCTGCACCGCTCACGAATTTTTTTTTACCGCAGTTCATTTCTACCCTAAGGTTGGCTAAAAGAAATTGCATTAGCGATAAGTCCGCCTTTGTACCCATTTAGTTGTATTGGATTTAACTATGTGTTTCTTTTGTTTGTAAATGGTGCAATAGTGTTCATTCATTCATTCATTAGTAGTAGATAGTTTTCAATACGATTTTGGAAGAGATGACATAATATGTAAGAACCTGCTTCTCATATACAAACGAAAATAAATGACCGACTTACTCAAGTGAGACTCAAACAGATAAATGTTGAATGTTGTTATACAGATTCACAGGTTTTTCTCGCGAGAACACGTGAAAAGCCCGAGAACTGTGAATATCAACAGCGTTCTCTTAGTCTTCTTTAAATAGACAACTTTAATAAAATTACAATATTTTAAGATGAACGTAGCTCCTGGCAATCAATTATGCATATAAGAACAACTAGGGCGGAAGAATGCGTCGCTTGTCAGACGTAGAGCGAGCCGCCTGAACGAACAGTCAGGGGTAGATAAACGTGGCCCCCCTACGGTACGCACCGCTATGGCCGGGGAGTCAGTATTATCTGCCGCCAACTGTACTAGCTCAAGTGATAGATGTAAAGTATACTTTATTCCGCACAACTTAATGTTGTTTACATTTGATTAATAAAAGTTCAGTAAGTAAGCCTTTAATGGTTCTTGCAAAAATGTAGATGGCACCTACTCTTATATAAATAGGTATATAAATACCGTCGATACATTCAAATTAAAAATAGCAATGTTAAGCAGAATATTTTATATGTTCATTGGAATTATTAATTTCCATTTAAAAATAATATTTTTAAATTGTTTTCATAGGTAACTATGATTCTTTTTTCATTTTAAACGTTTCAAGAAGCTCACTTGTATCCCGATTTTAAAGTTCAAAGTTTGAAATAAATTCTAGGTTGAATTCCGCTAATTACTAGAAATTGGTAAAACTAAGGCCTACAACTAGTAAAATTAACCTTCATCGTACAGATTACAAACTCAAAAGCACAATAGCCTTACTTAATGCTGAAAGCATTATCACGGTCAACCTTTGGATCAAAATTTCATAAGTATAATTAAATTTCCATCAAATATATAATCCATGTATCAGGTATCAGCTCAAATTGTTCTACGTTAAGCATTTTATAAGTACAGAAATTTATTTATTCTCGTATTTCGTATGTTTTATATAATAATTACACGCTCTGACAAACGGGCAGAATGGGGTTGGATATTTCATGTCCCTCCTTGTTATCTTGGAGTTTTGGAAAACATGAGCAATTATAAATAAAGCTTGTTTCATATGAGAGTATATTTCCCGTAGTCATTGGCTTGAGAAAGACACGTGTCTTTTTAAAAACCAAACACACTGCATACGTGATAACCGTCATACAACTTTCAATAAAAAAAAATACACAATCCTATTAGTTAATCACTAGAGTTTTAGTAATTTTTCTTACTCTACACGACTCTTTCTTGTTTCATCTCTACCATCTCACTCTTTCTCGCCTTCCATATACTCAAATTCTTAAATTCGTCGTGACATAATAAGAATAAAAATGTTAGTCCAAAAATGCAAACTGACAGGAAGACAATAAACTTAGAAGAGACGAGGTGTTTCTTATCCGACAAACCTATAAATTATTTAAATTAGATACCTCGACAAAATTTGTCTAGATTTTAATCAGCATGATAAAAATATTTGAAGAGAGTATTTGATCAAAGTTTACATTATTTTTCATTCTCTCATCTAACCGTTTTAACGATTGCGTCTTTTGCTTTGGTGTTTTTATCATAATATTTTTTACTATACATTTTTATTAAATGCAAAAGCTATGGGGTAATAAACAGAGGCAATATTCCAGCATTATATTACGTTACCTTGAATTTTATATGACTTATTGCCGTAATGGTTGTATAATAAAACAGAGGGTATTTGTGCAAATGGGTCTTGAACTTTCTTCTTAATATGAAAGTTTCACAGCATCTGCAAAAAAAGTCTTTATTAAACTGTGCTTAATGATAATAAGTACCATTAGTAAAGAATTATGACATGTTGCTCTGGTGTTCCTGTAAAAGGGTTGCGGAGGTCAGACTGTAGTCGCTTCATTGTAATTACCAGTACTGCCAAAACTAGGACCATGACTTACAGCGTACTCTAGGCTCCGAAGCGTAAGCTGACGACGCAATTAGGAAAACACGGGTTCCATCTATTTGGCAGAATCTTAATTCTCCGAATTTCATTTGGCAAAACATACTTGGCAGAATCTTAGTTAAAAGAACATTTTAAACGCATAAAAAATAATAATTTTTGTTTGGCCGAATATTTATATGTCCGAATGTAAAATAGCATACTTTTAAGATGTCAGAATTTTATTTAGTATAATTACCTTTTACAAACATTAAGTTTTGCATAATTTGTTTTAGAATATTGTTTCATTAGTGTAACATTTATTAAGTATATTTTTTTTGACCTTCGAAGAAGATGGCATAATTTCATCTGCAATAAAAAATAAAAAGCATAATAATTAAACCATAATCATTAAAATCTATACTATTGTTGGTCAACATAAAAAATAGGTTAGGTTATGTTAGAACTGCGACCACCCAAGGTAGACAGCCTTTTCATACTATGCTTTATATTTCAATTCATATTTCATTAAGTTTTGCATAATTTGTTTTAGAATAATATTTCATTAGTGTAACATTTATTTAGTATATTTTTTTTTACCTTCTAAGAAGATGGCATAATTTCATCTGCAATAAAAAGCATAATAATTAAACCATAATCATTAAAATCTATACTATTGTTGGTCAACATAAAAAATAGGTTAGGTTATGTTAGAACTGCGACCACCCAAGGTAGACAGCCTTTTCATACTATGCTTTATATTTCAATTCATATTTCATTAAGTTTTGCATAATTTGTTTTAGAATAATATTTCATTAATGTAACATTTATTTAGTATATTTTTTTTTTGACCTTCTAAGAAGATGGCATAATTTCATCTGCAATAAAAAGCATAATAATTAAACCATAATCATTAAAATCTATACTATTGTTGGTCAACATAAAAAATAGGTTAGGTTATGTTAGAACTGCGGCCAAGGTAGTCAGCCTTTTCATATTATGATATTTTTTTATAACAGGGAAGTAAAAATTACATACGTTTATAATCAACTGTTTTATTAAAATTTTAAACACATAAAAAATATTATTAATCAACAAAGGCACTTCTGCATTGAAATAAAAACATATGAATTAAGTACGAAAAGGCGATTCTGACTGCGAACTTTCTGCGATATGATGATTCTACTTTTAGATTATTATGTACTAAATAAAAATTAATTATTTAAGATTATTCTGATTTTTAAAATTATTGGTTTTGAATCTATGATAAATGAGTAGATGCCAAACTATTTTCTACGACATGACGTTTCTGTAAACTGCTGTTATGCATCATAATATTATAACATAAAAAGTTTTGCTATAAAGTGAAGTGAAGAAGAATTAAATTATTATGAGAGACTAGCGGTTTTCCGCAGCTCCGCCTGCGTTAAAAAGTAGCTTATGTTTGACCCCGGGTCTTCAACTATATTCATATCAAATTTCATCAAAATCCGTTCAGCCGTGAAAGCGTAACAGATAGACAGACGGACAGACAGACAGACAGACTTTCGCATTTATAATATTATAGTATAGTATACAATATGGAAGTATGGATATGAAAGTATGGATTTCCTAATGAAATTCGTTCGTTCGACGAATGGAAATAAAAACATTTGTATTTGTTTATTTGCTACCACTTCACTCTATAACTACTATACCATTCTTCCTGAATTTCGCATACATAATTGTTGAGGGCAAAAGATATTACGAAATAATGCGTGAAGCATTATATAACTTGAAATCAAACTATCTATGTTTTATGAGTTTTGAAATCAATTATTTGCAAATATTTCTTGGAGTGCTATTTTTCAAAAGTGTGACTGACGCAAAATCGGCGAGTCGAAGAATTTTTGTTCAATATCGAACGACTTTCACATATACATATGTCGTACATTTCAAAAATAGCAGTCCTGTTTACAAAAACCATTTTCACTTGTTTCTTCAATCAGTAATTGATTCTTCCTCTATTCACACGTTAAGAAACTTGCATAAACTTTGATCTATTTACTCTCATATTTTAATTAAGTCAATTTATTATGGCTTCATTTGTAGGACAAGAGATGGCGACCACAAGCGTATTTCACTGGCAAACTACCCACCACAAATTTAATTATAGCCAGCTCAGTGTTATAATTTACTGGAAAAATACTTGTGGAAGTTTTTATAGGTTCATGGCCATTATTAAAACTTCAGGGGCAATTTTTATTCAGAATTCGTAATTGGAATGTATTTTATCACGTATCTTAGTGAATTCGTTTTGGTGAAAAATAAATTGTCTATTTAGATCAGTAAGATTGTATGAATCAGTTCTTGCAAAGTGGGTGTCAACATACAGGCAGATTGAGAAAATATTCTAAACAACGTCGCATTGGCCACTTTTGCTATAGCACAGAATAGATAATACTATAGTAAAGACCCATCGCTCAGTTCATAAATTCGGTAAGAAGATAACGAACTAAAGATAGGGCTAACCGTTGAAGAGACTTCTATTAAAAAAAGGAAAATAAAAGACGGGGTGGGGTCTAGAAATAGGTGTGGTCAAATTGTCTAAAAACAGAATAAGTTCCCCTTTTTCTTCTTTTCGAGTCATACAATGTGTTGCAATTGAAAATAGATAAATAGATGTTTAGTATACATGCTGTAATAATATTATGTGGTAATCTGTACCACGCAGGCATAGTCACAGGTAACATACTAGGTGTAACTTGTGTAAGATACACATGAAAACGTTCTATTTCAACTTACCTACGCGAGGAGAAATTTCATTTTCTGCGACGTTACAAAATATGTGTTCTCATTTCTTATAAATTGAATGCGCTTGAGAAAGGCGACAAAAGATAGAATTGCATAAACCACAAAGGATTTACAATCCATAGTAATATTATAAATGTGAAAGTCTGTCTGTCTGTCTTTCTGTCTGTCTGTCTGTTACGCTTTCACGGTCAAACCGCTGAACGGATTTTGATTAAATTCTGTATGAATATAGTTGAAGTCCCGGGCTCAAACATAGGCTACTTTTTGACGCAAGTGGAGCTGCGAGAAACAACTAGTATGTCATAAGTGTTGTTATTGTAACTAGTAGAAAATTATTGGCAATGATATAGTTGCAATGAATCTAAAAGCATCTTCTTCGTTTAAGCGTGTTTTCTAGTTGCTTCTTTGGCTTCAGCTCCGGAGCCTAGGGTACGCTTTAGGTGTTACTGTTTATTACTATGGAGCGACTGTCATCTGATTTCCGTAACCTTTTTACATTTAAACCAGACCAACAGGAACATGGTGTGTAAGTGCCTAACGTCAGATTGCCTAAAGGCATCTGACACAGTCTTATGACTGCCATACCGATAACAACCGGGACCAATGGTTTAATTTGACTTCCGAAGCATATAGACAGAATATTGATTATCATCATAGTACTAGTATCAAACATATTTCTCATGATAATATGCTTTTAGGAGCGGTGACCAATCAAAGTCACTGCCGCACTAGAGTGGTTTAACATTGCGATGGTATCTAACGGGCTACCAAACTTAAGTTAATATATTTTTACTTTGATGTCAGACGTCGTCAGACGATGCTATATGGGTGGTGACCAATCAGTCACTGCCATAATCTGTTGCAAGGGTATCCACCGGGATACCCAACTTTGTTTATGGTTCCTAAAAATATGGAGATTGTAAAGATGTTTTCCAACCATATTGATTTCAAACTATTTTAGGTAAAATAAAACTTGGCATTATTCCAAAACCGTTCAAAGTTGAATGAAGCGAAATGTAAATTGGCAAAAGAGTTGTAGGTTTCAACTAGGTCAATCTTGAAATCTGTTTCTTTGTAAAAGGAAAGCCTATCCCCCTTATTCATAAAAATTAACGAACATTCGTTAAGCCTAAATATGTTTAGTCTTAATAACTAAAATATGTTTAGTCATGTCTATCTTATCTATATACGACGTGAAAAAACGAGACGAAACACATTTTACGTAACTAGAACTTATTGAACGTTATCTAGACACGACGTAGTAGAAATGACGATGTGACGAGTATTTGCGATTGGTATATTGCAACAAATTGAAATATATAAAGGGAGTTTGTCAATCGATTCTATAATCTCGTGGTCGGCATCACAGATCTATAGAATGCCGCTATCTAGAGAATACAGTGGGCATTACTCATTAATGTCTTGTCTTGTCGGTGGCCGAGTTTTGGTTCACAGAAGTATAACTGCCAGAGTCGACTCGCTAGATACGAGTATATAGCATAGCATAGCATACTTTGAATATATACAGGTACAAGTTCTGCACCGGTTTATTTGAAACATTTGAACAAAAGTTATAGATTTCTTATGTTTTCGCGATTTTAACACATTAAATTTTTTCAACAAAAGTTCATCTCTAAGCACCTGTGTGTGTGTGTCTATCTCTTTGTACACATTGTTTAAATAAGTATCAAGATGTATAATTTTTATGAAGGGTACAATAAAGAGTATATCTATCTATCTACGATAACTGGTCAAATAATGTTGTGGTAGCCCCATTAATTTTGAACTCATAGACTATTCTGTATGTAGTAGTATTATTGGCAGGCTTATTTCGCCGGTATTAATTAATAACATTTTGTAGTATACTTGAAACGTGTATTTGCAGAAATTAATATTAATTATCATTTTGTTTCGCATGTACTCTGCATTAATCATTTTCAATTTTGTAGAAATTGAAAAGCCCAATAATTAATCTCAAAATCAAATTTCAATTTCTTTATTGATATGAGAAATGACTTCTCCAAACTCCTTTCTCCTCTACGCCTTAGATCCATATCCCCGCGCAAGATGCTTGTTATTTTGTAAATTATTTTACGTGCAATTAAAATGTATTAAAGAAATTTAAATGACAATTTACCTGTACTAGTAATTATTATTTTAGAGTTTCTTTTAAGGCACGTCCTTAATCGACATTTATAAATACATTACATTTCTAACTACAATAAAATTAGGTAAAGTTCAAACAGAACTAAATTAACCTAAAATATATATAACAACTTGAAATTAATTAAAGCAACAGCAGAATCTCATGATACCTAAAAATATATAATAATCGCTAATAATCGAGAGGAATGGAAGAAGCTTTCCCAACATGACCTTAACTTAACCCTTAAAGTTATGATGATGGGACTAACAACCCCTCTAATAACGTCCAATAATGTCCAAGATACTGTCAGCATTGTCCCGCTTATGTATTTGTACATTGTAATGTGCATTTTACAGTTACAAATCTAACATGAGCAAACGCCTTAACCTCACGAAAGTGAAGCATTTTCTAATTAATTAACTCACATCAACAGTTTTGTTACTTCGTTTCAGCTGCGCAGGTGTATCTTCCCACGCCGATTTATCTAAGGCAGTAAAAGCTTTCGTGAATTGTGAAATCCTGTCGTTTTTTAAATGTCTATGATTTTTTTTTTTCATTAAATGAATAGATGATGATTTAATACAATTATACAGCTTGTTTTATTTAAGTGTTTTACGCTCTACATACGTATTTAGAACTAAGTACAATTCATAATATTAGCAACAACACTTAATTATCTAAATTCGTATGTAATGATAGATGATTCTGAATTTAAACAATGGTAACGTACCGGCTAAGAATTTCGACATTGTTTTTCTGAACAACTTTCCTTAGAGATAGATGGACAGAGATGACTAGAGACAAAATATGATCAATGGACACCACGCAAACATGTTACTCGTAGTAGCAAAAAAAAGAAAAACTATTAGTCAAGCGAAAAATTCTTTTAGAATAATTATCCCTAAGAGTGGTTCTATGCGTATGTAAGTATATTTATTTCCTCACATACTCTTTTGTTCTCGACCATATTCTTCGTACATAATGCACATTGTTATTTACACAAAGAAATATAATTTCAAGAAAGCGAGCGGATACAATACAACGTTGATGATTGAAGAATAACAAACTCGTAAATTGACGTTTAAGAACATATTTATTTAAGTAAATGTTTATAGAAAAGTTGTATGAAACAATCAGTTGATACTTATGTGAATGAAGGAAAAGTTAGTACTTGTTTTAAATGGTTCTTTCATGGTCGCTTTTACTTGTGAAATTACTGAAGTTTTGGCGTATCGATTAGATAGGAAATTGATTGCTTTTGTACACGAATGTGTTAAAGCCAAAATTTGAGAGTTATATGTGTGAAAAATACATGACACACGTGTGTAGGTATATTAATATCTCATCCTAGCTACCTACTTAGTTACGATGAGATATAGAGTCGTTTGACACCGACAAAAATTACAAATAATTACGAGTACTTATATCAATAGATTCAGTTAAGCCACGTCATAGGCCGAAACGTGGTTCCGCAAAAATTTTGCCACCAGAGGTGAAAGGTCGATTGATCATGTAACCCACTCGAATGAATAGATTCTTTTGGGTATGGTACACTGAAATTAAAAGAAAAAGTCAAACGGTCCATTGTGAAACCGAAATGAGCCTCTTACACTTAAAACATGAAATAAATAG
This sequence comes from Euzophera pinguis, assembly GCA_947363495.1. Classification (NCBI taxonomy): domain Eukaryota; kingdom Metazoa; phylum Arthropoda; class Insecta; order Lepidoptera; family Pyralidae; genus Euzophera; species Euzophera pinguis. The sequence goes on from OX376169.1 coordinate 5,564,019, forward strand.
GAGTGACTTCATTGTCATTTTCCTGTTTATATGATCACTGTAAAGGGAATCTCTACTCGGATAAATGAGATATTTAGCGGACTAGGTTTAATACTGGTAAAAAATACAAAATATTCAAAGCACAAATCGCGCGTATCGCCGCGGTGGTGGTGACGAAGATTGGATTCCGGTTTCTTGGTGGGGTCCACCTGAGCTGGCTCCCGCGCCTCGCACCCGGCAGCAAATCCCGGTTGGAGGGGCGAAAAGGCCGCAACAATCACCGCGAGAAAAGCTTTAGCTGTTTTCACTTTAATCCATGTGATTTTATATATTCTTTTCTGATTTACGCAGCAAACCAAACAACCTATAGGATGGGTATAAGGAGATGATACCTACCGCAGATCAGATTGCAACCTTTAACACGCTCCTCTGTTTGATCCAGTCCCGTCATTTATATTTCATATTGAAACATTTATATTTATGTTTCATAATGTTTCATTATGAAATATAAATGACGGGACCAATATAATAAATAGACCAATTATTAATCTAAGGTTTAGTCAATTTAACAGGTTAAATGCAAGTTTTTTATGCAACATTCATATTCCACTATTGAATTTATTGTTTGTTGAATACTTTCTCTTCGTCAAATTGAAGCAGTATTTCTTTATAGAGTTTTTTGAAAACTTTTGTAAATGAACTTAAAAAGTATCCAAATACTCTGCTTGTTAGTCGTTCGCCAATTGTTGCTGTAACAGCTAAGTAATTACCGTCTAGGGACTATCAAAATTAAACAATAAATCTAACCATTCTGGCCTACTATAACACCGATTTGTAACAATCAGATTTTTACGTTACTAATTACTTAGACAGATCTAGATAGATAGAGGTGTGGGCGTGACGAATAGGTTACCTTTTTGCAAGATTGGACACATGTTGCTTAATAGAGACGAATAAAATCAAAAGCATTTTCCCAGCAGTGGGACATAACATCTTCAGGGGTGAAAAAAAGTAGGCAAACAGGCTAGACATCATGACTATGACACAAATAGGTGAACGTGGACGATAATAATAATTTTTGAGACTGCATTATCTTATGGGTCGTTCACTCGAGGTCAGCTGCATGTATTTTTTATCCATGATTAATGGTTATTTCTCAATTTCAATTGTAAGATTTTTTATTTGATGAAATGAAATTGAACTGCATAACGTTTTATCCTACTATATTGGCTCTAGATTAGTAAGTAATCACCTACAGTCGATCACTATCATAACGAGTAAAAATTGTTCATCCATAGGGGCGACTCAAACATTTTATATTACAGAATTTTATTTCCTAGATTGATTAGGGGCAGCAATGAACGGTGTATTTGATTTAATCCTAAAAATCCATCTAATGATACCAATTAGATGCTTGAAAATTAATACTATAAATCAAATCAAGATAACAATTTCTGTTAAAACGTCCAATTATAACAAAGCGTTATGAATCCATCAAACTCAAACAAAAGAGGTAATCCGTGACCCGCTGTCACACCGTCGCGAATGATTTGTAAATAATATTACAGGTTATTATTTCGCTGCGGGACGTCCCATTAAATGGGATCAATCTATTGTCGGTCGTTTGTGAAACTTGACACTATTTTTTGGTTTTAAATTAAGAATTGTAACTAGAAGGTTTGGTTTTGCTTAGAGAGATGTGCTTAATGTGCTTATGTTCTAAATGGGTGTATAAAATAGTATTCAGACGTTACGACCCTACTGTAAATGTGGAAATCAAACATTGAAGAAATGAAAATTAAAAAATAAGAACTTTTCGATGCTCTACTAACTGCCAGAATTGCTACTATTAAGGAATATAGTTCCTACCTAGTTAATAACGAAAAAAAATAATAAAACACTTTTAGTTCATGTTTTGATTTCTAATAAAAAACTACTCATTGAACGCCGCATTGAAGAGTCTTCAAATTGATAATAACAAATGCAAAATAATACTATGTTATAAATTAAAACATTCAGCTACAAATCAACCTGGCACATGCAAAATCTAACTCCTTAACTTAGTAACGTGACGTAACTTAGTTCCGACCGCGAATGGGTTGTAATCAAATTACAGGGCCCACGTCATCTCACGAACGCAAGCGACAAATTAGGCCCTGGCATAATGTTTGCAAACTCGCCGTGCGCCAAATTAGTGGCGCCAGTAAATTGCGTTAAAATTGACAGAAATAGCTTCCTTTTAATTAAAATAGGTACTTACCGTAATTTTTTGTTAAGTGAAGATGCAAGTCTTTAAAAATATGGTAACGTAGATTTCTATATATTTCTTTAAATTAATATAGATATAATCTATATTTTTTAATAATGATGATAAGGGTGACGATAAAATTTACAACGACTTTCTGTTTCTCCATATGGTTGGCTGGTAGCGAATGCTTTTAACAATTAGTCCGCCCATTGTTTATGTATATTTACTTGTGGTTCAATACATTTTATTCTACACTTGCTCGGAAAGTACACTCTCACTTGCTCAAGGACGGGGTAGAAAGTACGTCATTCTTCCCGCCAAAATGCTGGCGGAAAAGTTGTATCGAAATCCATTACTGATCTGTTTTACAGGGCGGAAAACTTATATGAAAATCCCTTACTTACCTGCGAGAACCCTTTGAACTCTTTCCTTTTCAAAATGTAATGTTTGATCGTTACAACGAACATACTAGTATGCTTTACTAACTAAACATACATTTCTCCGTATCTCCGCAATTCAATAAAGCTTCGTTCAAGCGTTACCTTCAAATGAAAAATGTTTCATAAAACTCTTGTCACCAGCATTCTAGAGATTCAAAGGAAAAATTGTGCCGGAACACGTTGACCCAATTTTCGTGCCACAGATTATATTTCTCGGAACTTAAAGGTCTAGGCATTATTATCGTTAAATTTAAATGTATAAAGTACACTTAGTTATTCCTGTCATTTCAAACATTATTACTTAAAATGGTAAAGCATTCTCTATCAGTCAACATTATCATCATCAATCCTAGCCTTTTCCCATATCTATTAGGATCGACTCTCCGTATTTTATTGCGGCAATCTTCCCTATCATTCTCTTCCAGTCTACCTTTAGAAAAAAAACAGAAATCATGTCAATGCGACAATATTTATCTTTCTCTACAAGACTATGTACTAGATATATGATGCTTCCTTGGCCAAACAAATATAGGCATAGACTCACATCTCATATAATAATAAAAAATAATCTTAGAAAAAAGTCAATACTTAGACTCTTGACGGGAATACGAGTAAGCCTACAGTAGCTACAATGTTTTTTATTTTTATTTTAATGCTGGCCGTTGTTACGGTTTAAATATCCTTAAGTTACTTAACGCATACTGGCTGGTGGCGGAACAGATAGAGGTTTGGCAGGCGATGGGAGTCCTTTGCCCAGAAATAGGACAATATAAATTTTTAAAACATGACTGTTTTTTAAAACCATACCATACCGTAAACGAGTAAGCTCAGAATACAAAAAATGCGCAAGCAGATAGTTGGAAGCCAAATAAATATGAAAAAGTTGTGTGAATTTACACAGTTTCTTAATAAGGTTCGCCGGGAAAGCTGAAATGAACAGTATAATGGGATTGGAGTCTGTGCTTTTCTACGTTAGCACTTTTAAAAGCATGTTATTTCTACTAATATTTTATAAGTAATCTTTTATTTATTTTCATAAGTCCAGGTGTTTTCTGGATAAATGTAATGGAAATAATATGAATATTTAGTAAAATAAAGTATATAAATAATTAGAATATGAAGAAATAGGTATCTTACAGCTGATAAAAGAAATATGGAAAACACAGTCACATTATCACAACAACAGCAACAACATTGGCTATTATTAGCCACATGATAGAGTGAGGTCTCCTCACGATAGAGCCATAAATTCCTGAAGTTGGTCGCCATAACCGAAATCGGTCCGAAATACTACGACGTATCATCATATCATCACAAAAAGTTTTCTCAACATAGGCCACTTTCGTGCTTGATAATCTTTACAAATATTTAATAGATTCAAGTACTACTTTCTAATGTAAAAGTACTTACAATTATTACGAATGTTGAGTACCAGTTATCAACTACCTACTAAGCGATAGTGCACTTAGGCATATCTATATCCAGCATGATCGCCACCAATAGTAGTTAAATTCGAGTAACATTACAGTTACTTGACAAACATGATGACAAAAACGAATTTTACGTGTACTTTACATAACTTATTTAATAGTTGTTTCGCCATCAATTTGTAATGCCCATCTAACCGTAGTCCATCAAGATAAGTAATGAGTATCTTTTCTCCGTTCTCTGAGGAGAAGATAAAATAAACAGGAAGTGCGACCCGTTCAATTTTTCTGCACAGCGAGTGAATTAAATATTAGAACTACGCTTGACATGTCTCGTCGGTTATTTTGATAAAGTGAGAATGTGTCCTTACGTTATTTTAGTTTCTTATGCCCAATTTATCATGCATTTTGTGTCACGTGTATTATTTCGACGTTTTTTTATTGGGTATTGTAATACCTAGTTACATTTATAAAGAGATAGAAATATGAATTAAATAAATGTTTGGACATATGTGACAGTAAGCGTAGTATGGTTTGTAAGTACTTTCATCTGTTCTGTAGTGGAAGTATCGACGACAGTGTTTGATAAGAGTGATAAGGAGGTCTGTAATGATCGTAGCAAATGGAAATCCTATCTACCTACCCCTACGGGAAATAGGCATGATGATTATGTATGTATGTAGTAGAAGTAACATTTTCATAGAGAGCACAGCTAGACGCACGTGCACTGCATATCCTTTCCGTAAATCGCAAAAGAACACCGCTCCATGAAATTAAACAATGATAAAAATTTCTATCGTATTCATAATTAAAAACAAATACTACTGCTATTTGCGTTCCGTTCAATTCAGTTGCTACATTTCAAACAACTAACAAATAATCAATAATAATGTATTTATTTATTACCAGAGAAGTTGCAGACTTTCGTATTCTACTTAAGCTAAGTAACTTTATAAGGAATACTAATACAATTACTATTTGTTTCTATACTAGGTCGAACCTGTCTCGTGGAAACCTGAGAATAATGTAGCAGGTAGTTGTATTGCGTTAACATTTAAAATTGGTCAAGAATATTGTTTTTGCAGTGAATGACGTAACATAAATTGTTACCTTACTACTTTTATACAAAAGTAGCTGTTGGTCTTCCTAATAAATAAATAAATGTATAGTTTACGAGCCGAATACACGAACCAGTAATCACAGTTTAGCTTTAAGCAAAAATAAGCGTCAACAGACTAAAGCAGAAAACAATATGTAACAGACTCGAAAACATAAGACAACATTATCTAGAATTATCAAAATCTCTATTGTTTCCTTGAAAAGAGAGAGAGCAGAGAGTAAATTATGTAGAAGCCCCGAACTGCATTCGAATCTTACATTTCTGGGGAAAAAAGATTTGAAGTCGAAAATTATATGCTCGGAGGTTTCAATGGATCATTCAACCTCTTTCTTAATATAGATTGAGGGCAATCGGGGACAATGCGTCAAAGTTTTTTAAAGGCTGGAGTAATAGGCTGCTGATCATTCACGCTCGCCAGTGGGGTAGCCGACGACCCGGAAATTATGACGTCATTAATTTCACAGTCCCCTGGCTATAATGCTGTGGATATTTCAGAAAAACAAAGCTGACGTGTACACGGTTTTATAACCTGTATTTTTAGGTATTTGCGAAATGAAAGCGACGAGCGTTTTTATGTATAGGCTTGCTTCGAAATTGAGTATTCGAAATGTTTTGGTGACTTGATAAAGTAAGTCAAAATGTTTTGTGTGTGTATGACCATTATTTGTAGCTGATATTGCTGAAACTACTTCAAAATCAAAGGCTAGATTTCAGCCGCTTTAATGAAATAACAAATACTGCTTTATCTAGGGCCATGATTACCTTGGCTCTGAAGTGCGACTGAGAAATACGCTTAGACGACGAAGAAAAAGACCAAAGATATAACATAACTCAAAAAAAATTGTATTTTTATTTATATATTTTGTTATATTTGATTGTATATATATATATTTATACTGCGCCATCGCCTTGTTCAACGTTTTTTCCATCCACCCTAAGGTTTGACTGGAAGAGATCGCTCTAGCGATAAGTCCGCCTTTGTACCTCAATTTTTATGTACGTAAATTGTTTTGTGAAATTTGTATTTTGGTGCAATAAAGAGTATTTGTATTGTATTGTATAACTCCAAGGTAGTCGATAACGCTAAACATAATTTACCAATAAAGTTAAAAACAACCAACAAATCCGCTGAAACTTTTTGAGCATTTAACTTTGGAGTCGATTGGTTTACAAAGAAAAGTAACATTTTACTTTTGAATTTCCACTAATGTAGACTGCGGTCACTTCGTAGAAAGCTCTTATTTCCTTCGCAAAGTCTTTTTACGTAGTGACGGGTCTAATTACCGATCGATCTTAATGATAGATGCCTTTCTAGCACCTTTTTGTCTTACTTCTATCAATTTTCTTTGCAGCCTAGTAATTTAGTTGTCAGTGTATCTAATCTGACACCTGAAGAATATTTTTGAAAACTTGAGATGAAACCAGTTATCTAATAGCTGTGATGGAAAAGTAGGGCATAAATAGTAGAGATTGGGTCACAGAAAAGATTATACATGCAATCAGAGTGAAACAAACAGTGAAAAAAAATCCATAGCTATAATCCACCTATGAATTTTTTCACATAACAAAATCTGTTTGACCTTACGTTGTTCAATAGTTGGAAAGCGTTGGTAGAGATGGTAAAAGAATAGTTTGGTTTTGAGTTAACATGATACTGTGCCTTAAAAATAAATTAACTATCAAAACTTACTACCGATATCTAGCAATCATAAAGCTCATAATTTAAAGTTAGATAAACGAAACTAGTTATTCTGGGCCTCTCACTATTAACTCCTGTCAGTTAAGACCCTGTTTAAAATTAGCTTTTGCCCTTAACTTTTAGAACACCTTGGGTTGGTAATTTAATGGCCATTTGGTAAGATAATTTACAGAGCAATTTGATGAAAAGATGTTTCTCCAAATTTAGTTCAAGGTGACCTTGAAAGAATTACCTTGTAGTATTTTTTTTAGTATGCTAGATACCTAAAGCCTTATACATACTACAACCTTAACTTGAACACAACCCCAGTTATAAGGACAAATGCCATTAAAATATATTATAATAACAAAACATGTAATCTGATATCGATTTTATTTTGAGTAGAGCTAAAACACTGGTTAATGGCTGTGATCTGAAATCTTAAATAGATTAAAATATGCTTACTTAATGTTATTTTTCAAGTGTTTTTTTCCAGGTTCGTAAAAAAAGATCAAAGCCTCTCTAGGGTACCGATTTTCTCGCCTTTAAAGAAATAGTCGAATATCAGATTTATCGAAAAAAAAAAATAGGACGAATCCGCCTTTTTTTATTGAACAATTCTCGGGTTGATTTCATCACTAAAGACGCGAAAATCTGCCACCAGGTGTTTTTCACATACTTACAAATATGAAATACTAAATGATTATATTTTCTTCACAGATTGTGTAAATACGCTCCTAAAGGCAACGGCTTTACCTCGCCCATTTATTATCTAGCGAACAGCCGTCAGCTTGTACGCGTAAAGTATCTTATCAAATTAATCAAGATGACATTCATAGGACTAATATTTTACTAAGTGGTCTAAATCCCGTATATCTTGGTAACCCCCGGGAACGGGCTTGGAATAACTGGGGCACCTTTTAATGACACCTTCACTCCTCACCCGCTGTCATTTATAACGTACAGTCATAGGCATTTAAAATATACCACGTATAGTTAGAATTTTAGTCATGATGATAAATAAATGTATTTCAATATTTTATTCATAACAACACAAACAACGTGACTTAAAAGTTTTTTATTTATTTTTTTCCAAAACCCCGAACCTGCATACGGCCCAAAGGTATATAATACACTGGCAGCAACTCTGAATCGCAATGGATGTATCTTTTCCATAATGTCCACTTGAAATCCAAAATTGGGCATGATTATGTTTATTAATCAAACTTGTCAGTTGATTGTCACATTGTCATGTGAAATAAATTTGAATCTTGAAAATAATTATGACGAATATAATAAGTAAGTTCTTCGTACCCTACCATATCAAGTTTCAAAGTGGTAATATTTATAAAGGTAAAGTGTCTATCTATTTCTATCTACATGTAAGGCGGTTATTGGCAAATTTAATTAAATGAAATGTTAACAAAAGCAGACTATACTTTTCGTTCTCTTCCGTCAAACAAACTCCATCTTGACGCTCAAAACGTGAGTTGACCCTTTATCTCCCTGAACTGTACTTGTCACAGTACATGGAAAACTTGTCAAAATGTTTTTACGTTTATGAAATAGGATTGATTCCATATTCAAGTTTTTTTGAATAAAATATTTTGATATCATAGCCTAATAGTTAGTATAAAAATAAGTAGATAAATAAAAAAATAAAAAAAATATCTCTACTAGAGAAAAGACTATCAAGGCGTTTACTTTGGTCTCTTAAATCCATCTAAATGCGAGTAAGAGAGATGGCGTTTTTACACTATCATGTGAATGTAACCTACCAGCAATAACACACCAAATCTAGTTGTTATTATAGCGGGTTGATTTGGCTGTGGTCTCAGACTCAGCCGTGGATGCCGTCTTACTGGGCCAAATAGTATGCCATTGACACGATTAAATTATAATACCTTTCCGCATGGTAAATTCTATACTCAGTTTTTCGAGTTTCACATTAACACCACTCGCGTGAAAATAACGTGAAATCTATGAAACAAAAACTATTCGAAATTTAAGAGAGAAAATAGAAAGTTTTTTTATACAATTATGTAGTCAAAAAGGCATACGGCCCGGCCCACCTGATGGTAAGTGGTCACCGTAGCCCATGGACGCCCGCAATACAAGGGGCATCACGTGCGTCTTGCCGACCCCTGAGAAATCCTTTAACGCCCTTTTTGATGTTGTAATCTCTTGGGAAAACTGTATTGGGGAGCTCATTCCACAGTCTCAGCGTACGTGGGAGAAAATTTCTATCAAACCGCACCGTACGCGATCCTTTGAATTCTAATGAATGCGAATGAATCCCCTGTCGATGGCGAGAGGTTCGATGGTAGAAGGTGGGTGTTGGCATAATCTCAAATAGATCCTCTGAGCACAACCCATTATACAGGCGGTAGAAAACACATAGAGACGCAAAGTCACGTCTTAGGGTCAGCGGCTCCACACCGCCTGTTATCTTGGGATCGTCGAAGATTCTCATAGCACGCCTCTGATTGGAGTCGAAAGGCTTTAATTGACATTCGGGAGCTCCGGCCCAGAGGTGACAGCAGTACTCCATATGTGGCCGTACTTGCGCCTTGTATAGTAACAACCTTTGCTGCGGAGTAAAGAACTGCTTTGCTCTATTGAGAACTCCTAGCTTTTTAGATGCCAGCTTTGCCTTATCTTCCAAATGACTAAAGTATTGGACGTCATGAGATATGTCGACGCCAAGGATCTCAATTTTACTGTTGATGGAAAAGTGCGTGCCCAGGAACTGAGGACCAACAACAAAGGGGGTTTTCTTAGCAGTGAATGCGCAAACTTGTGTCTTTAAGGGGTTGAATTCAAAAGGTGTTTTTATACAACTCGATAAGTAAAAAGACCTGTCATCGAAAAGTTCTACCAATATCAGCCACTTACACGTAGGAACGCGGAGAAATTCTCAGTATTTATGTTTGGATTTCTCCCCTCTGAATAAACACGTTTATTTACTTGTGAGTGATTTTCTTGATACCATTAATTTAATAATTTGACTTGGAAATTCAACCCCACATGATGATACATTTATTTTTGTTGTGACTGAGCTTTTCTACGAGTGTTGTATGTCTAAAATGTGGAGGTATTTAATTTGTATTTTAGAAATAATCTTCTAATTCGCAAATTGAAAATTAAATTACCTACGTTTTATCAGGCTATAAAATATATCTACATGTCTCGTTATTCGTAGAACTTGATACTCGTGTAAACTAGCAAACAATTCATCAGTGCAGGATACGTTCCACTTTACATAATAAATGAGATAGCAACATAAAATAAAAATGTTACAGATTGGTTTTTCTTTCATCACTGTATCGACAATTAAAGAAAAATTCTTAGGTACTGCACAAACAAATTTTGTTTAAAATTAAATTAATATGATTTTCGCATAAGTATTTGCACTACAATTATGTTTTAAACTTAACGGAACTATCAAATAAGTATTATTATTTGTTCACAAACTTTACGCCCAGTGCCTAGTCTAAATTTATACTATTCTACACTAACTCTATTATAGATCAAATTGGAAATCGATACATTCAGTCATCCATACTTCAATACTAATAATATTATAAATGCGAAAATTGTCTGTCTGTCTTTCTTTCTGTCTGTCTGTCTGTTACGCTTTCACGGCCAAACCGCTGAACGGATTTTGATGAAATTTGGTATGAATATAGTTGTAGACCCGGGGTCAAACATAGGCTACTTTTTGACGCAGGCGGAGCTGCGGAAAACAGGTTGTTTGACATACATTGGTAGTGAAAACATCAATCCGACACTAATAAATGTATAATTTAGTACAAGAATTAAACGTTTCTTGTGGTCTCAAAGAACTAAATCTTAAGAACACGAGAAAACAGGGAAAGTTATGCAAAGAAAGGTCGTGTTACAATTCTGTAAGTTCATTATTTTGTCAGGAAAACGTTCTAGAATATATAATTAAAGTAAGGAAATAGTTTCAGTGGTTGTTCGTGGAAATTGGATAACGGATTATATCGCAAACTAATTTCACAGTCAATATCGGCGCTTTATCGCGTCGAGGTAGATCAGTAGTTCCCAAACTTATTTTTCTCGTGGACCACTTTCAAAATTTTACTGGTTTCGGTGGACCCCCTGCTGCTACATTTCTACCACATTCTTAAAGTCGCCAAAAAATAAAAATTGTGTCACTTCTGAGGTATGTCCCTATATTTCGATATGTAAAATAAAAACGAAAAATGGTACATTTTATATCACTTTATTTATTAAAAGAATAGAATTACAAGAAAAAAATATTAAGGTAATATAGGTTCAGGTCATAATTTTAATTAATGGGAAGGATGTATCTGATGGAGTGTCAGCAAACGATCAATGTTTGGCTTTATTTTTGTGAGCAATAACCGCAAATCCCCCCGCTCTGTGATGTTTAATTTGCTCCTTTTTTTTGTTAAGAGGTTTGTAACGGCACTAAAACTCCTTTCGACAAGATATGACGAGGGAAAAGCTATTAAAAATTTCCTTGCGATTTCCCACAGTCCAGGATATTTTTCGGGTATTTCTGCTTGCAGCCAAAATGTTGGGTAGCCTTTTCTAAATTTCACCTTCAGCTCCTCATTAGTGCTTAGCTCGAGCAGCTCCTCTTGTAATACAACATTGGCCACTTCCGTTTCATCAAATGGATTTATTATCCATGGTGGTATATCCATCGTCAGTATATCTTCAAACCTGGTTTTGAAGTCATCATGCAGGGCACTTAAATGTTGACTGTAGGTATGGATATCCTCATCAATACATTCTACCTGCGACAAGTTTGGAAATTGAGAGAATTCGCGCCGACTAATGTTTTGCTTCATAAATTTCAATTTCCCAAGAAAAGCCGAAATTATCCCCTTTGTTTTTATTAAATTCAGGCTGTCCCCTTGTAACTGCAAGTTAATATCATTAAATTTTTTAAACAAATCTGTCAAATACGCAATGTCTGCTTTGAATTTGATCAAGTTTTCTTTTAAATCTGGATCTCTACTTTCTAAGAACTCTAATATGGAATCGAAAACAGAGTAAAATCTCGTTAAGCATGCACCTTTCGACAACCAGCGTACTTCAGTATGTAAGAGCAGTCGTTGGAAGTCTTCATCATTTTCGTCGCACAATTGAGCAAATAAACGTGTATTCAATGCATTGCTTCTGATTTTGTTGACAGCTTTTATTACAAAATGAAGAGATTGGTTCAACCTGTCACTTAAATGTTTTGCCACAAGATGTTGTCGGTGGATTACGCAATGAATAGCTGTAAGTCCTGGTATAATTCTTTTGAGATGACTTATAAACCCACGATATCGCCCGACCATTGCAGGAGCTCCGTCTGTTGCCACTGAAATAATGTTTGTAAATGGGATCGATTTTTCCGTAAAAAAATTACTCAGGACATTAAATATTGATTCGCCTTTAGTGTCAGTCTCCAAAGTTCTGGCAAATAGCAATTCTTCGTGAATTTCTTCCTCAACAATAAATCGGACATATGCCAATAGTAATGCTTCATTACTGGGTAACGTTGACTCGTCCAGTTGTATAGAAAAATGAGTTTTTTGCAGATGATTGCACAAAAAGCTTTCGATATCAGAGCTCATTTCATCAATGCGTCTTTGTACAGTATTGTTACTTAATGGAATTCTTTTTAGTACGTCAAATGGAGATTTGTGCAAAACAGTTTTTAAAACCTCTTCAACAGCGGGTAAAATTAATTGTTCTCCGATAGTGTGCGGTTTTCCAGATTTTGCTATAAGTAATGAGATATTGTAAGATGCCCGCAAGCCATCATCGTTACTTTGAGATGTTGAAGCGAACATACTGTGCATGGTGGGTCTCTTTCCATATTTTTCTTTCAATGTTTGAAAATATTTTAAATCTTTACCTATTTTATCAGTATGACACCTTTTTAGATGATCTTCGAGCTTTGATGGTTTCATAGAGTCATTGCTCAAAACTTTGTTGCATAATAGGCACATGGGCAATTGTTTGTCTGCCTCTGATGGAACAAAACCATATTTCAAATAATCGACACTATATTGTCGACATTTTTTCTTTGCTGTAGCCATGTTTCGTGTCAGTTACCTTACCTGTAAAAAAAATGTTTTAGTAACCAAGTTTTTTTCTGAATATAGGTATCACACCGCAGCCTTTGTCAGCACGCGGAAATAGAATTAAGGCTTGTAAAGGGACCAACTAATAAACCGCTGAGACAAATACAAACGTTTTCACAAAACGGTATCAATTTTAAAGTACATAATTTACCACTAATTTTTAATAGTATAAATAAAAATTAGTGTACTCAGTATCGAATACTGATCATATTTGTGTAGGAAAAAATAAACGTCGAAATCCCAAAATTGTCCATAAAAACGATAACTAACATTTTATTAAATCAATGAGTTCACGCGCTCCGTGTATTTGCGTATTTTTTGTCTGCGGCTTCATTGTTAAAACGTGACAAACAGGCATCGAAGTTCAAGCCCCGCCCTTTTCCCGTCGCCCGCACACCGCTCGCTCTTTCCGAAAAGGAATAGTTTTGATAAAATAGTTACTTCAAAATCAATTTAACATGATTATGAAATTACTGTTTTATAAAATTAGTAGTTATTTGCAAGAAAAATTACAAAATTAATTGCTCTGCAATATTGCTTATTCGGCCTTTTTAGAGAGGCAGTGCTTCTCTCGTGAAAAAACAATTGAATAAAACGTGCTGTGTTTGTCTTCAAATCGAAAGAGGACAATTAAAATATCTGTAAGTTACTAAGTTACCTATCTATACAGGCCGTTGTGATCAACCGACTAGTACACGTAAACAAAATACTTAAGTACTATAACAAAAAAAGGTAGGTTACTTACTTTTCTCCGGCACTAGCAAACACAGATATAAATTTTCTCACAACTTTTTTCCAAATTCCGCCTTGTTTTCGAAATTCCGGAAACAAATGAATGCGTTTGGTTGCCTTTGGCATCAAGTATTTATAGTGTTGATCAAGTTCATGTCTGAACAAGCATTAAGCATTGTCGGGCGGATAGCGCTTTGCAAGTCTGTACACGAAATTGTACGTAATATCGAATACACAAGTTTGGACAAGTAACAGTCGCTTGCCTTATTAAAATATTATCTGCTTAGATAGGTACTTAAAACAATGTAGGTAGGCCCTTATAAAAACTATGCTTACATTTTTGCTCTTTACTATCAAAAGCAGATAAATTTTCGTGGACCCCCATTAACATCTTATGGACCCCCATTTTTTGTTCACGCCTACGTAGACCCCCAGCAAGTCTCCCGTGGACCCCTGGGGGTCCACCTGGACCACTTTGGGAATCACTGAGGTAGATGAATAAGTAATAATGGCGGTGACAGCAGAAGTTTACTGCTGGTAGTTAGTTACACGACCAAAACTAAGATTGTGTTAGCAAATAGTGTAACGTTTCAATTGAAATATACCTTAGGTTTTATTCGTTACTATTAAGTTGACACGTCGGAAGTTTGAAGGTGCTAAGCGCGTATCCCGTATGTATGTAAATATAAAGTGTATTTATTACTAGCTGTTTCTCGCAGCTCCACCAGCGTCTAAAAGTAGTTTATGTTTGATCCCGGGTCTCCAGCTATATTTATACCAAATTTCATCAAAATCCGTTCAGCGGTTCAGCCGTGAAAGCGTGTCAGGCAGACTTTTGCACCTTATAATATTAGTATGTACTCCACATATTAAAAAGAAAATTTAAAATTTAAAATGAACTAGTGAAAAGTATCTGAAATGACAGTGATGATTCAAGTCTTATTTGATCTCATAAATATCACATGGCGTAAAAATATTAGGACATGAGGTTACAACCATAAGAATATTCAAATGGTTTTCATCATCATTCTGTTTTATTTATCACTAGCTGTATCCCGCAGCTCCGCCTGCATCAAAAAGTAACCTATGTTTGACCCTGGGTCTTTAACTATATTAATACCAAATTTCATCAAAATCCGTTCAGCGGTTTGGCCGTGAAAGCATAACAGACAGACAGACAGACAGACAGACTTTCGCATTTATAATATTATAGTTTATAGTATGGATATGGATTTATGTAATCTTAACTCATTTTCAATAATATTTGCTTTATTATTTTAATCTGCCACATCCTAAGTATATATTCCTGTTCCCTAACACAATGGCCTGAATAAACGATTATTTCGGGATAACTGTGTATACTCGGACACAATCCTCAAACCATTTGCCGCTTTCTTTGGATTAGGCCTTTGAACTACCAATTCACGAAATGTATGGGAAGAAAGAATTAAAGTTTTTGTTGTACTCTTTGTTTTAAAGTAAGAGGAGTACCTCTTACCTACCTACTAGAGGTGCAACGTTAGTAAGTTTCTTCTTATGGTAGATATTACAATACAATACAAAAACTCTTTATTGCACAACAAGGATACATTGTTCAATACAAGCAATTACAAGGAAATAACAGCAATTTCTTCCAGGCAACCTTTCGGAAAATTAAATAAAGATATTTAAGATTGTGCGCGGTAGGTGTCACAAAAAATAAATTAATTGTACCTCAGTTTCAAAAATCGTATTCTTGAACTCAAAATGACATTATTTGCACAGCTAAAGACAATACTGAAAGACTTTTTAGAAATTAGACATTCTTTAGTCTCAGCTCACAGCATGTACGTCTCTGTTAATAAATTTACGCGCGCACGCCTTATTTAATTCTAGAACCGCAATATAAATCTTGATGATGACGATAAATCAATATTTTCCTAAAACAAAAACAATATAGCGAAAAATAATGTATGTAGAGCGTGGGCTCTATATAACCTCACATAATGTTGCAAATAAAACATTTCTTAAAAACTAGAAATATTATATTAATAACTCATGTCGGGACCAGTCACAAAGCAAAAGGGTTGACAAGAAACAAAACGAAACAAAACAATTTGGTCGTGTTTACAAATTGAAAGAAATTAGGACTTTAACTGTTACTTGACTGTTACTTTTTCGTTTGACCTAAATAACGAAAATGAAGCGGACATTTGCTAATTTTTTTTGTTTTGTTACAAAACTTTCTCCATGAGTTCTGATTCCGTTAGTTTCAACAAAATAATTATGAGTTTAATAACTATGAATTTTGATTCGTCATTTACATTTTAAATTCCATGTGCGTTTCGTTTTAGAAAAAATATTAAATTACAAATGTCTGAAAGTCAATAAAAAACTACAAATGACTAAGTGTTAATAAAAATCTATGCATATGGCGTAAAAAATGACATTTATCTACAATTATCAAGACGGTTTGAAATATTTATACCAAACCATTATTTGAGCGGCGATTGCGATTACCGCTAAAATCTAGGCGAGAAACTGAATCCAATGTGGGCATTAAAGCTATTAATTCCGCAACCGCCTATACTTTGAGGACATACAATAACTTAGGATTTAAGCTGCTTGGAACCTCAGTGACGCGACTGAGTAACGGCCGAGATTACACAGCATGGTTCAAGTTGCGATCGAGCCAAATTGAAAACACAGAAATAAAGCCTTATGGGCAATTAGTAATGTCAGCCACGGAAAGCAGCATATAGGTGGCAGTTTCTGGAAAAACAGTGTCTGAGTTTGAGAAAAGACGAAGATGGACGATTAGTTCTATGTCTTCTTGTTAGTCGACTCTGGCAGTTATTATACTTCTGAGGACCAAAACTCCTTCGTATGCGTGCAGGTGACTGGCCACTCAGGGCAAGTCAGATGGTGCGTCATGGTTTGTTGGTTTGTGGAGATACACCACACTGGCAGGCATCTTCCGAGCTGTAACCCCACCCAATTAGTTTGATAATGCTGATTTATGTTTATCTTACATCATTTCACCAATAAATATTATTGAAATGATATTTTTGGATAATATAGATATTTTAAGAGAGGTAGAACATTTTGTAAGGAGTTGTCCATCTGGGGAAGTACCTCCACCCTACAGAAGACCGGAGCTAAATAACACTGTGATGCAGTGTTGTGTTCCTGCTGGTGAGTAGGGTCGCCTGGCTCCAGAGGGGTCGCTGTGCTGACAGCGGATAGGTCGGCAACGCGCTCGTAACATATCCGGTGGTGCAGGCGTTCATAGGCTACGGTAACCACTTACCATCAGTTACCAGCAGTCTTAGTTGTATAAAAAAAATATAGATATGTGAGACCACGACTTGCTAACCGTAAAATAACCTTAAGGTATCATAAGCGTAATGGCAACCGCGCCCCATCTTTAGCTGGCTGTATGTTTGATTGCCTTTTTGCCGATTGCACAATTGGCATATTAACATACTTGCTGATTATCCTTTGTATTGTGTATGTATGTTCGTTGTATTTATTTTAATATCGGCATTAAAGATGTATTCTATTATGTATACTATTGGATTTAGAAATTTTGGTGACACAATCGAATGGCTATTAATTACTATTTTACTTATAATTTGAATAAATCTAAGCAAGTTATTTCACATTCATGTAGAAATTTATATCGCTAGCGTAATTTGAGGTTAGTAGAAAGGCTGCTAATCAGATAGTGAAATCAGCGGCCAATTCTCATCAAATTAATTTAGTCGTATTAATTGGCTCAATTAATAAATTCAATTTCGTTTCAATTCGATAGGTATATCACTTTTAGTGGGATGTATTAGATATTTTAAAAGATTGGACTGCGTTTCTTCATTTATCATATATTGTAAATAATCGGTTAAGTGCCAGTCGGACACGCGCACGAAAGGTTCCGTACAAATATTTAAAAAATCTCTAAAAAAAAACAAGTGTGTTGTATAGGAGCCCACTTAAATATAATTTTTTTTCTGATTATTAGTTGTTGTAGTGGCAACAGAAATACAAAATCTGTGAAAATGTCAATTGTCTAACTATTACGGTTAATGAGATACAGTCTGGTGATAGACGGACAGCGGAGTCTTAGTAATAAGGTGCCGTCCCTTTGAATACAGAAGCCTAAAAATACTAAATACTGAAAACACACTTATGACCGAGTTATATGTTTAATTAGACAAAGCGGTATTTATTTCTTCTGTTCTCCTAACTGAGAAAACCGAGTAATCAAACCTAAAAATTATCTAAGTAACAAGCGTAATTTAAAAAACTAAAATTCCCTACCGCGTATCTGTGTACCCAGTGACAATCTTACAGTAATTACGAATCTAATAAAACCCCTCTCAAGCTATAAAGTCCATAGAGACGTTTAGTCTGTAGAGCGTGCCAAAAACTTATACATACATACCTACACATACCTATAAGGTGGATTTTTATTTAGTGCAATTATTTTGAGGGGTGGTTTATTAAGGCAAATGAAAAGTACTAAGAGCAAAATTTTAAAAAATCTACATGTTAGTTTTTTTTTCAATTTTGCTAACAAAATATTTTTTTTTTAGATAACTGAAAGCGCACTAAAACTTATTCATCGTAACAATCTATCAATGCTCTCTCCCCAAATTACGTTTAAATGGAATTTATTTGATATTTTCCTCATTTCGTTTGTGATAGTTAGACACAAAATGAGTTTTACAACTTCTCCCAGTATTGCCAATAATATAGAAGTAAAACAAAAAAGGAAAACCACAGGATGTCTTTATTATTCGATTTCCTCGAAAACCAGCGTGTAGAAATTTATGAAACCAGCATAAAGCTGTTATGTATGACGTAATTTTTTTAGCGCTGAAAGTATTGGTATTTAATTTAAATCCACCTTATATACATACCTACATACATATTCTTGAAAAACATAACCCTTCTTCTGTCGCAGTCGGATAAAATATATAAAACCGTTACCACGAGCTTTATTAAGCTTTATTCTGGTTATTATTAAGAGCTTTACGAATTCAGGCAGCAAATGAGCCAGCCCGAAATGAGCGGTCAATCAGTTCTGAATCAATTTAGCAATTGGCTCAATTAGTGCCTAAACGTGATTGGTTATTACCAGTTACGAACGCTTAATAAGAACGTACTGTATGTATGTTAGATTTAAGTAAATTAAGAGTGTAAGAAATGGTTGGGCACAATGATTAGCAAACAGGATGGGCCTAATGGTTAATTTTGCATTGATTTTCTACAGATACATTTCACAATTTATCTATTGCAATAATACCTGCAATTAATAGTTACAGGTTTCGTGGTCTGCTTACGTGGTCCGGTGATTAAAATAATTGATTCCAACGGTAGCTTGAAGCTTTGTTTCCAAAGGGGTAGGTGTTTATTGCAGGCCACCAGACTTTCTGAGAATAATCATGATTCCGTGCTTCGGAATGCACGTTAAACCGTTGGTCCCGCCTTTTGGGACCACAACGTGGCTCTGAAAAACTGACACCAGGCTGTACAGGTCAATTGACCATGTAATCCACTTGAATAAATGATTTTTCAAGGTTTAAGTCCGAGTGCGAAGCCGTGTGGAAAAGCAAGTTCTCCACACAAGTAAAAAACTTGTAATTAACAATAAGAAATCCAATAATAAAAGTAATCCATTTTTATGAAACTATGGTGTCACAATTTTTCAGCTTTTAATTACTAAACTGAAAACAAAACATTTAAGCTGTAACCACGATTTAATAGTAGTATATATACCCCTTATAAGCTACGTAAGACCGAAATACTTTATTTTAGTGGCATGCAGCCGCGTCCTTACGCTTAAAATATAAATGTCAATGGTTACAACCATGGAGCAATTACAAAGAGGAGATGCCGTTTGAAATGGCGCAGTGATGGGATCATTGGCGCCTCGTCGACACAAAAGTGGGCGGAGCTTGTCAATGCTCGCGCTCTATGGTTAGAGCCACGGCCGAAACCAAGCACCCCGCACGTCTGCCTTCCGCCCCGTGTAGCCTCACAAATGCTTTCTTACAAAACGCTTATTACGGCATCTCCTCTTTGTAATTGCTCCATGGTTACAACTTAATTATTTGTGGGAAGTTGTCAAGGAGTGGCGTTGTTATCTTTGTAACTAAATTACGTAAATTCAATTCAGTTCAGTCATAATTTAAACAGTAAACCGTGTCATGGGGTCGTTTCGTGCAAATTTGAGAGTAGCGTCTGGCCTTGCATAATCGTGTTGAAAATGGTTTTTGCTCTTAAGTAAGTTTTGAAAGGCACGCCAAGTGTTTAGTTGAAACTTGCAAGCCAAGAACTAGTAGGAGAGATTTTCATACACGTAACGTATATAGTTTATACGTTACGTGTATGAATATCTCTCTATAAAAATAAAATAAAATTATATAACACATAAATGTATAATTTTATTTTATTTTTTAAATAGAAAAAAGAAAAATAATACTTTTTTTTTTCAGGTAATTCCTACGGATCATTTGGTTGTTCATGGTATGGTATTTTCTGCTCTGAATTGCACGAGACATTTATTTCCTCTATAATTTATTTATTTCTTTTAACTTTATTGTACAAATACAATTCTAAAGCACAATATGTGGACTATATATATTTCAATGTTATATTTTAACTGACTAACATCTAAAAACGTTAATGATCCAATAAATAAAATTACATAAACAGAATTTTTAAATTTGTTCTCATTAGATGTACATAAAAAATTCAAAGTACTTATGGATTAAAAGAATCAACACATTACAGACCTTTTACCACGTAAGAAAATGGGATAGGGTTAAGGAGAATAAAAGTAGCAATACAATATCTTGATTTGTAGATGTGATCATTTTATATGAAAATTAACAATGAGATATTAATATATTTTTTATCTCACGTTTCCTGCAGACCCCAGATTTTGCCCTTTATTACTCTAGTAGTTCTAGTTAACTAAAAAAAGGGTTCGGTAAACATTTTGTTTGTTCTTATGATTTAGAAGACATTTAACTGAAATGTCTTTATTACTTTTAAGAAAAAACTTTACGTTTTGATTGATTTAAGTAAAGAGATGTTGTGCAATTGTATATATATATATATATATAATTGCACAACATATATATATATGAATTTCTAAGAAAATATTTAATGTCTAACACTATTAAATGTTTTCTTAGAAATAGGTTATTAAAACTAAATAAGAAGCATATTTTTTTAATAAACCAGTCTAATGCGCCTTCTACAGATGAAACTTTATAACTTGATTAAAGCTGTAACTGAGTGGAATGAGAGCTTTCGAGAAAGCCTCCAACAATTTTTATACCCTTGCTTGAAGCAGGCATTGCTGTTTTGCAATTGCACGCCATTTCAGTTTTGAATTTATAAATAAATTATGAGAATTTAGTTCGTAGGACTAGTTTTATTTTTGTCTAAACCAGCCTTTGTATCTGTTATTGAAAGTTGGTTCTTTATTTATTTCACAGTAAAGTGTATTAATGAGCAAACTTTAACAAATTAGTTATGCACACTTATTGGTTTTAAAAAAAATGCAGCTGCTATCAATTTTAAGCTACTGCATAATGAAGGGTAAATAAAATTGGTTATTTCTATAGTGAACAAAGTCACAGATAGGTACATATAAAACAAATTGTATGTTTGTGTATTCAAAACAATTAAGGGTATTAGAATACGTAAAATTAAAATATCTACAGATAAATTCACCGTGAACAAAACCTAAACATTTAATAGGCTACTTGTCTGTATTCAAACTTGGGAAATATTTGCATACGGAACAAGAAATGTACACTAAAATGTAAGCGATTCCAAAAAACAACAACAAAATTGATTGTTAATTAAGGCAGTAATTGGATTTTAAAGTTTTCCCAAGGAGAAAAGTGGGAGAGTGGTGGAGACGTCTTGCTATCTCTTTTGTACGAAACCAAGTGGCAGTGACGTCACTGCACACAAAGTGCATCCTTTTCTTTATTTTTTGTCAGTTTCCCCTTCCACCGAATTTCAAAGGCTTATAACTTATTTATTTAAGAACAGTGAAATGTTTGATATTAATGATAAAAACAAATGGGGTAGAATACCCAATTCAATATAAGGCCTACGTCGTCGAGTCGAACATCCATTTCATTGTATGTGCTACGTCTTTGCTACGACAACACAAGCATGCTCGATTCTCGTAGCAGTTTATTCATGCTACGAATGTCTACGAAATTGGTAGGCATTGCTGTATTCAGTGTATTTAAACTACAGTTAGATTTCAATGGAAGTGGAAAGCGCAAATAGTCGTTTCATCAGTACAGTAAATAAAAAAGTATAATAGTGTATTTGGTAGTCGTACAAAGGTTAATTTTAGGCCAAAACTTTGATCTGATGGAAATATTCGGCTGTGTGAAACTCTGAATCTATTTTCACAGCTTTGACTGATAATAAATTCATTAGTTCCAGACTATATTGTTAGATTCTAACTGGCCAGTATAATATAAGATAAATAATTTAATATCTGGTTGGCAAAATGGCCAAGGCTGCTATTTTCTTGGTCGGGCTATATATAGATTTAAATTTGATCTTCTTAAGAGACATTTATTATTATATATTTTGTGTATTTAAACACAAGTAAAATAAAAAAGCAAAAGTAATATGAGACCACTATTAAAATTTCAGTTGATAAAAAAAGGTAATAACTACTTACTATAATGTATAGTGACTACCGCGATAGTTAGAAAGCAAGGAATACACGGTGAAATTTTAGTCGTGTTCGACCCATGGTCCAGTGACTCCATTTATGCAATCTAACAAATTTCCCCAAGGAACATAGCTCGAAACATGAAAAACAAATTTGGACTTCCCATAGTAAGTTAGGTCACGTGATGAGAATTTTTGTATGGGAGGTCCAAAAATTTACTCCATATTAAGACCCATGTATCTTGGGGAAAGTTGTTCAGTTGCATGAATGGAGTCACTGGACGATGGGTCCAAAACGACTAAAATTTCACGGTGTATATAATAATATAGGGACTAAGGAAGGGGACATGGGAGTAATAAAATAGGCATTTTCCATTTGCCCGACGAGTAGTTCGGAAGGTCTCTAGATGACTCCCGTATTTTATAGCTATGCCTGAACTCAATTTATGATCGAATATTTTTGTCATCATAGCCTTTATATGAACTCTGTCATGGACTTCGATTGTTTATTGCCTAGTGGGATTTACAAATTTATATTACCAGCTTGCCCGAGAATTTTCGATTCCTGATTCCTATTAAGATTTTTTTTAACTGGTGTAACACAAATCGATCAATTAATATTTACTTTTGTAATTTTTTATGTTCCACAAGTAATACTTATAACAATTGGCGGATATATAGCTAAGGTAATTCTCTACCAGTTAACCATTGGGAGATATAGAAAGATAGTTCCTGGCAAAAAGGTTGTGAAAAAAATATTCTATATTTAATACTAGCTGTTTCCCGCAGCTCCGCCTACGTCAAAAAGTAGCCTATGTTTTACCCCGGGTCTTCAACTATATTCATACCAAATTTCATCAAAATCCGTTCAGAGGTTTGGCCGAGAAAGCGTAACAGACAGACAGACAGACTTTCGCATTTATAATATTAGTTTGGATTAGTAGGATTGGTAGGGTAAGTGGGAGTAATAAAATTTGTATAACCTATGTATAGGTTTGAACAGCAAAAGTGGGAGCTTACTATGTTATGAAGAAGTAGATGATGATTTATGTATCATGGAAAGAGAGGGCACCCTCTCCTCTCTCGTGACGTAGGAAAGAAACTTCAGGAGAGACCTGAAATAGTTTAGACACGTCTTGAGGAAACCAGCAAATTACGTAAGGACATAATGTTATTTCTGCAGAGGCACGACTGCAGAGGCCTACGTTAAAGGGTAAACCCAGAAAAAGTGCTACTTTGACGTCGCCAATATAAGTGTCAATATTATCAAGTAAAATTTGAAAAATACGATGCGAATCGAAGAAGTAATAAGCAGGAAGAGACTCTCTGATACAGAGGCGTCTTTACCTATGATGCAGGGTGTGCGGCGCACACGGGCGCCGGGTCTAAGGGGGCGCCGAGCGCCCTCTAGTGCGACACCTCCAAAGACGCGTCACTCACGGCGCCGGCGCTCTCAAAGACCCTGCGCCTGTGTTTATGGCCGACGCCGGGCGCGCGGTAGCAAAGCAAGGCGCGCCACCACAAGCTACTCCTTTTCCTACTCTACACAATAACTTTTGTTTCAACGTGAAATCAGCCTTAAAACAGATAGTTAAAGATTATATTGGCGTAATGTCGCATCGCTACCAAAGGCGCGTGCCGGCGTTGCACCTGTTTGTTTTGATTTGTTTGAATATACGCCGACTATCATTGCTAACTCGGCTGTATTGGAATGCTATAAAGTTCAAATTAAAATTCCCAGGGACGTGCGGCGGTCATTTTCAAAGGCTTGTGTACGCGTGCCGCATTTTTTGTTTTACCGCTACAGCGTAGTTTTGCAAAATAAGCCTTGATGCAATTGGATTAACTATCATATTTGAGTAAACATGTAAATGTAAAGTAAATCGGCTTTTCTTTTAATAAAAATTATATAAAAGGTAAGATTTGGTTATTTGCTTGCACAATTATTGCGACAAGCATCGAGGTCAGAGGTCATCAAAAATAGCCAGCGAAATCCATGAAAAAAAAACAACTATCGAGGTGCTATCGAGTGATAGATAGTGATATCGAAGTTAAATACCCACGACCTATGATTTTTCATTTGTTTATCCTACTGCAGTGCGGAACAAACAACGGTAAGTTAAAGTGCTTTAATATGTTGTACCTACTAGTATACTTACTTAGGTATTTATTTAGGTCTTACTTTTACCTAACCTTTGAACAACAAACTACTTTATTATTTAATTTATTTATTCTGTTTGATTGCCTAATGAAAGTACCGCGACGTTGATTGATATGTGTCATAATTATAATATTTAATACTTAGTCCAAGTTGCAACTATTTCTCTGGGCCTATATTAATTTACATTGATAGTACTTTTAGGTGCCTATACTTAGTTTATTATTTATTTTAGATGTCTGATGGCGATGGAAAAAAGAAACGTTCTGGTGCACAAAGTCGAAAAAGAAAACTGGATAAGGAAGTGTCTTTGAAAAAGAATACATGTTCTATTAAAAAGTTTTTTGTTCGTCCGGGTCCATCCTCGGACGAACACCTGGAGACAGAGACATATGAAAACCAAGATAATTCTACAGCAGAACTCGTCCCTTCAACGTCGCCGCCGCCGCCGCCGCTGCTGTCTTTGTCGTCGGTAGTCGAAGAAGACGAAGAACTTCCTAGTGCCGAAGCGTCCCCGAAGAGTATACTTCGAGAAGATGTAATGAATGATCTCGCGTTATGGCCACAGGTGTTATCCGATAAACAGAGAATATTTTTGATGGAGCGTGGGCCAGTACAGGTAAAAGTAGGTTCATATCCTTCGAATAGTTCAAAAAGATCTTTTTCAAATGCTTATTATACTAAAAATATGTTAAATAATGAAACCGTTTTAAGAAACTGGCTGGTTTACTCTAAGTCAACTGATTCTGTTTATTGTTTTTACTGTAAACTTTTTCATGCTGATGCGACTCCTTTTAATGGTGAAATAGGTTACAAAGATTGGCAGCATTTGTCTACTGCTTTAGAACGTCGTGAAAAGAGCTTAGGGCACCTATCATGTCTTAAGAAACAAATTACGTTGAAAACTGTTATTTTAAAAGAAAAGTCGGTAGATTTCTTGCACCAAAATGAAATTGATCGAGAAAAAAAACGTTGGCTTGCAGTACTCGAACGAATAATCAACATAATTCAAATTTACGATTCCGATAATGGTAATTTTTTAAAGCTGGTTGAATATACCTCTAATTTTGATAATGTGCTTGCGGAACACATTGCTCTTATTCAAAAATCTGAGTCACGCCTAACTCATTATCTTGGCCATAACATTTAGAATGAAATAATATAATTATTAGGAGAAAGAATAAAAAAGCTATTGTTTTGGAATTGACACAATCCAAATATTTTTCCATTATTTTAGATTGCACTCCAGATATTGCACACGAAGAACAAATATCGGTTGTCGTACGGTACGTTCTTTTAAATGCAAGCAACAACAAGGCTGAAGTAAAAGAACACTTTCTGGGTGTTTTTCCTATTACAGACACTACTGGCCTGGGCTTAACTCAATTTTTGTTAGATTGTTTAATCTCAAACGAAATTGACATACAAGATATGCGTGGTCAAGGTTACGATAATGGTGCAAACATGAAAGGGAAAAATATAGGTCTACAAAAACGAATTTTAGATTTAAACCCGCGCGCATTTTACGTACCTTGTGCGGCACACAGCCTTAATTTGGTGGTGAACGACGCTGCTAAAAGTTCATTAGAAATTGTCAATTTCTTTTCAGTTGTGCAGGAAACTTATGTTTTTTTTTCTGCGTCAACAGCACGTTGGCAAATACTTGCTAAAGAAGTGCCAACTTTAAGTCTAAAACCACTCTCAAATACTCGATGGGAGAGCAGGGTTGAAGCAGTAAAAGCTCTACGTTTTGAACTGGGAAAAGTGTATGATGCCTTGTTTACCATATATTCCGATAGGAGCAAAGATGCCGAGTCAAGAAATATGGCAAATTCATTACTGACAAAAATTAAGTCGTTTAACTTCATCTGCTCTCTGCTTATTTGGTTTGAAATTTTAAGCAAGATAAATATAGTTAACAAGGCACTTCAAAAGTCAGACGTTGTATTGTCAGAAGCGGTGAAAATTATTGATAATGCAAAAATAAGTTTGTCTGAATTCCGCAATGAGTCTGCTTTTGAGGAGCTCCTTAACAGCGGAAGAAGTCGAGGCAATAGCAGAATTTCCCACACCTGCACGCCCTCGCGCTCGTAAAAGGTTTTTTAATTATGATGCGGAGGATGAACCGAGAACAGACCCGAAAACACATTTCAAAGTAAATTTTTACTACTATTTGTTAGACACCGCAATTACTAAGTTCGACGAACGGTTCGAACTTTTAATTTTTTCATTTCTTTAAAAATTGAAACACTGGAAAGATTTGGACTCAGATACAAAAAATAACACATTGATCTAATTTAGAAAATAAACTTAGCCATGCTGGTTCTTCAGATGTGGAAAAGTTCGAGCTCTTTATCGAAATCGAATTATTACCGATGTTTATTGATGATTCCACTACGCCGTTGGATATTTTAAATTACTTGTTTACGAATAAATTAATTTCAGTGTTCCCAAATCTGTCCACAGCACTGAGGATATACCTGACACTTCCAGTCACGGTCGCACATAGCGAAAGGTCATTTTCTAAACTAAAAATTATTAAAAACTATCTTAGATCAACATTGTCGCAAAGTAGACTGACAAATTTATCGTTAATAAGTATTGAACATGAAATCAAAATTGAAGTTAGTGACATTGTTAAAGATTTCGCTAATGCAAAAGCACGAAAAGTAACTTTTTTGTAAATACATTTGTGTGTGTGTACTGTGTATATATTTGTGTGTACGAGCGTCCTGTAATGTAAATTTATTAGTTTTTAAATTAAATATGTTTGGAAGAACTACAAAGTTGTGATTTTTTATTCTTGATGTAACCCCTTCCATCCAAAAAGAAAGTATTTGCTTTCCGACACCATTTGCACCCGAATTTCCGTTTGAAAATTATAACTGTTAGTCAATTTTTTATTTCAATTTTGACCCCGCTTCTACTAGAGGGCGTCAGGGTACTGGTTGCACACGGGCGCCACAAGGGCTAGAGACGCCTCTGCTCTGATAAATCCAGCTGATGACTCGACCGAAAAAACGCCATGATGAAGGAAAAGTGAAATCAATATCATAATACAATAATTGGTACTCACATTTTCATACCTAATGAATAGAATGATTTTATTGAAAGTTTCAAAATACTGTTTCTAAAATATTGTCATATAATGAATGATATGGGTCACGAATTCACAAACTGTCATAGTTCGAAGTCCCTTTACATTCCGCTAAAAGTGCCAAAGTCACCTTTGTCTTTCAAAGTTCTTGGGATATTTTTATAGAGGGTCACGAAAAGTCTGAGTATGATTGATTTAACTAAGTATCTAAAGTAAGTATAAAATTTCGATCATTTTTATCTAGAATTAGTTTGTTTTCTGTAGTTTATTCGCTTGATAAAACTAACAGGCTACCCTAAACCAATTCTAAACTTTTATGATATTGAAACTGAAAAAAATGAGCAAATCTTGACTTTGCCAAATTTACTTCGGAACCTTTGGAACTGTCTGATTAGTCAATACTTACTCAATATTTTTGAATAAATAACATTCGAGATAACTTTTTGTGTGCAGCCAGTAACAATATTATTTAATTCCACTGTATTATGTAAACAAATCACAGATTGGGAAAGCCCCAAAATATGTTCGAGACTTGTGTTATGGCATACTAACTCAACGATACTATATTTTATAAACAAACTAGCTTTTTCCCGCAGCTCCGCCTGTGTCAAAAAGTAGTCTATATTTGAACCCGAGTCTTCAACTATATTCATACCAAATTTCATCAAAATCCGTTCAGCGGTTTAGCCGTGACAGACAGATTTATAATATTAGTATGAAAGTATGAATATGGATACATATTATATAGATAGACATATTTATTTATAAATCTTTATTGTACCACAAGTTTACAATTGGCGGACTTAATGCTAAAAGCATTCTCTCCCAGTCAACCATTAGGAAAAACAGAAAAGTTATGTGCGGCGCGAATTATTTTAAAAATACAATGAGAGAAACAAAAAAAAAAACACCTAACTGTTAAATAAACATACATAGATTTACATACAGTTTTCATATACATACATAAACATACATAAAAGAAGAGATGAAAACGGAAAAGATGACGATTTAGGGTGATATTATGCTAGTGAGGTGAATTTTGACTTTTCTTTTGAAAGCGAATTTAGTAATGGTCTCTTTGATGTCACCGGGTAGAGCATTCCAGAGCCGTGTGTCTTGTAAGGTAAATGAATCAGACATAATAGAGATGTGGTCATATTTACGTAGACAGAAAATAAAACGAATACAGTTATTTATGAGACGATCCAGTTTATTGAGAAGATCTTGATTGAGATCAGAATAGCACACATCAGCATAGTCAATAATTGGAAAAACTAACGCTTGGACTAATAAAATTTTAACAAATATATGTGGGTAAGTATATCTGTTCTACCCACTGTTGTATCTACCCACATAGTAACCACACGCAGAAGCGGGTCATTGCTATGCCAATCCAGATTGCTCAAAATAACGTTACCAATATGTTATCAATGTGACCCATATGTGGTAGTGCGGTTTCAGAACAATATATATCTATACATTTGTCATGTCTAACTCTACAGTTTAATTAAGAAGTCATTCATTAATTTCTAGTGGGTTACGTGGTCAATGTATAGTATTATCGAGCCTGTACTGTACTTGTACACTTGGACTTGTTTAGGGACAGTCTTTCGGCTTCTATTGTGGTTCCTTTAACGCCCACCAAATGACAGTGGGGACCAACTACTAAACGTGCCTTACGAACCACGGAATCATCATTATTATCTGATAATCAGTATTTCAAATCCTAACAAAACGGGAAACAACTAAATTGAGTATGCTTCCCGTGGGATTTAAACCCACGACCTCCAGATCTAAGGTAAACGCTTTCACATCTGGACCACGGAGTCCAAAGAGCATCAAAACCGCACATAAACGTTCCTTTCTCAGTTAAAGTTTAAGGCATTATAAATGTGTTTTATAAAGTTTTATTTTATATATATGTATTGATATTTTATACTAGCTGTTTCCCACAACTCCGCCTGCGTGAAAAAATAGCCTATGTTTGACCCCGGGTCTTTAACTATATGCATACCAAATTTCAGCATCACGGTCAATCCGTTCAGCGGTTTGACCGTAAAAGCGTAACAGACAGACAGACAGAAAGACAGACAGATAGTTTTTCGCATTTATAATATTAGTGTGGATGGATAATAGTTATCTTCTTTTTTCATGTCGATCTCTTGAAACTTTTCTTGAAACAGTTTCTCCTGGAAATTGCAACCCTTTTGTTGCTTTCTGTGACAGACTAGGTCTTATTTAGCGTAGCTCGCCAGGCAGAAAGTGGCACGAAAATAGTGCTAAAAGCTTTTAAAAGTAATTTTCTTCAACTCTAGATACTTATAAAAAAAGATAAGTACTATTTAAAATTTCAAATAAAAATACGATTTTACTGTTTTTAAGATTGTTAAAGGTTGAGTTGTACATGATACTTCTATGTTAAAATTACGTCAGTCTGAAAACAGTATTTTATTTTTAAAAACCTTCGTTTTGAACCGTGAATTCCAGATACATTGAATGCAGCTGCATTGCAGGTTTGGCAGGTGACAAAAAATAATTGTTTTATACCTACAAAATAGCGAAGGATTATTTTATTTACAATATTGTAAAAAATAATTTGTACAATTAAAATTCGATGTCTCTGACACCAAGCAGTCTTCTAGAGAGAAAATACAGTTGCACTGGGAAACTTAATTCTCTGTTCAGCGCAATCTCCTCTTTGTATGGCTTCCAGGTCCTTCACGACTTCTTTTATCAATCGATTCCTGGGACGACATTCCGATACCCACTTATTTGAAATTGTAACGAATGAATCGCTTAGCCATTCATTAAAATGACTTTGACTTAGTTTTCAAAGGTGAGGTAAAGAGCGTCCAGAGAGGTGATGGATTTCGATCGATCTTGGGCCACGCGCTTTAGGGTTCATTTATATAGATCCAGTGCTGGCAATTCCGTAGCGAATTTTATGAAGACGCGCATGTGTGACACACACACAAACAGTTTTGTACCCATACACGTTACTGGATTGCCAGCACTGGTTCATTCTAAACCGGCCTTACTTACTTTCGTCTAGGTTAGCCCGATGGTTTTGAGCTCCGCTGCAGTTGTACGCCTCCAGTACTAAAATTATTCGTCTTGTCGTCTATATTATTAACTTCTACATAATAATAGTAGAATTTCGATATTATTAAAAATTTCTTTAAAGTAATTGTACTACTTGTACATGGACCTTAGTCGTTAGTGAATAATTAAAAAACTTAAATGTAGAATCTCGCCATTTATCTTTACTATCTATCGCCTTTAGGCTATCCACGGGACTGTCCTAAAAGGCATTTTCTTTCTATATTCAAGTTTACATGAACTCTACAAAATTTATCATTATTTAAATTTCCTAATCGTCAATTTCCTTAATCGAGTCCTGAGAAGAAATTATAATGAATGTATAACAGCCGGACCAATTTGTTCATGTTCCGTTCGTTTCCGGTTTTTACGAATCGAGCAAAATTAAAGCTAAATAGAATGCAAATATGAAAAGACAAATTCAGTTATGGCAATGAAAATGATAGAATATTTTTCTAGAAAGTCTTCAGTTTAATTTTTTTAATTTTACTTTTATTATCTTCTACTTAAATTGTTCCACTTTGTTATGTGGGGTCAGCACAGATGTAACTTCCTTCCACTTTCCTATATCTTTAAAATATATATAGTGTTTTGTCCCTATATATTTATTTATTTCCCTCTCAACGCCCTTCCTACTCATGTTCTCCCTGATACAATCCAGCAGACGGTTGGATTGTATCAGGTCTTTTTTGGTCTTTCCCTATTTCTTGCCCCCGCATGATGAAGCTCCTTTGCAATTCAAATAAACTACTATAAATAACAAGTTCAATGACATGTATTAAGTACACTACACAAGATATTTATACGCTCTTTATTATAAAAGTACAGTTCAATGCTCCGACGTTAAAATCATAAAGAATATGCTTGAAAAGTTTTAGTTGCAAATTTCGTTGGAAAATTTATTCTGCAGTTGACGCTCGAGGCTGTTCAGAAATGCCGTGCGATGCCATTTTACTTAAATAATGAATGTTATTTTTAACCTCCAACAAAAAAGAAGATATCTATGGTGGACTATCTGTTTCCCGCAGCTTCGCCTGCATCAAAAAGGAGCCTATGTTTGACCACGGTCTTAAACTATTTTCATAGCAAACATCAAAACCGTTCGGTTTGGCCATGAAATCTTAACAGACCGACTTTCACACTTACAATATAACGTGCTATTTCTCGCAGCTCCACCTGCATCATAAAGTAGCCTTTGTTTGACCTTGGGTCTTCAACTATATTCCTACTAAATTTCATCAAATCCGTTTAGGTGCTTGGACTTGAAAGCGTAACAGAAATACTTTCGCACTTATAATATTAGTATGGAGTATGGATATGAAAGTATGGATTATCTAAGGTACAAAGAGCAATACGGGCAGTTGTGTAACAAAAATAAATGATTTTTTAATGTGGGGTGACTTTTGGGAGTGATTATGGCAAATTAAAAAAGTTTCGCGGAGTGCGTCCTGTGTGTACGATCTACAGAATTTCAATTTATCTTCCTTATATTTATTAGACGTACCTACTCTGTTGCGTAATGGTTAACATGCCTGCTTACTTATTTACAGGAGATCCTGGGTTCAATTCTAGTCAGCTCTAGATGGAAAATGATCTTTTTCTAATTGGCCTAGGTCTTGGATGTTGTGATTGTGATTTTTTCCTTCGAATTTGTTAATTTATATATTTATTTCTATATTTTCCAATATCATCTCATCATTATTTCGAGTATATCATCAACAGTAAGACTTGCATTTTTCTTAAACAGTTTTACAAAAGCTTTGAAAACGCGCATGAGACGATATAAATCGACTACCTCGTGAAACATTAGCTATATTCATTTGTAAGGATAAACCGGAATCCCTCAATGAATGGCCCGAAAATACTTAAGAACGTAGGAATTTGAGATCGTAAGCTTGTTTAATGGCTCTAGTTCAAGACAGTGCTCATTTAAGACAAAAGTACATGGTTACATACAATTCTGAGCATTACGGGGTTGATTAGTATCTGCTCGTTAAATATAAAAAAGTTGGACCCGTGGATAAGTTAGAATTTGTAAAATTATAACGGCATTCGTGTTCCCTCTTTCGGGATTAGTATGAAAATTGACCACGTGATTTGGCGCGGCTAATGTCAAGCCCATACATTTTTTGTTTTCGAATGTCGTTATAGTTTTTCACAT
This sequence comes from Euzophera pinguis, assembly GCA_947363495.1. NCBI lineage: Eukaryota > Metazoa > Arthropoda > Insecta > Lepidoptera > Pyralidae > Euzophera > Euzophera pinguis. The sequence continues at coordinate 5,596,986 of OX376169.1, forward strand.
TGTAGTGTTAAAAGAATACTTCTTCTTTTTCAATTGGCTCCTCTTTTATCAAAAGAGGACTTTCTCAATTGGCGTGTATTTTTATTTATTATGTGTGTCTTAAAACCTGTTAAAGTTACAATAGGTTTGTGATTTCCATAAAAATCGAACTGATGTCATCCAGGTCTTCAAAGCCCTTAACTACTGTCGACGACGAGAAGACTCATAAAGGGCATTTAATTATGAAAATACTTTCGCATTGAAATATCATTAATCTCCAGTCTGAATTTTCTATGAAAATATAAGTTAGATTTTATTTCAAAGGTTATGGAATTCATTAACTTAATTATCTCCTAACGGCTTCAGATAAACTTGAGCTGGTGTTAATTTGTGACTTGCGAATAAAGTTTACTGCTATTAATAAGAATAAGATTTCAACTATTTACAAACAAGGCGTTAAAACAGAGAAATGAGATAATGAAGTTTTACATAGACATTTTGAGCAATTTTTGTTTGGTGTTTCTCAATAAGGACGTGTATAGAGGTTTTCATAGACATTGACAAGCTCGATAGCCAACCGTAGGTTTCCATAACGATTTCCTTCGTATTGTGTTGGATTGGTCGACATTAGAGACATTTTCTATCCCGAGGTCCTCCGTGCTTCGGAAGATACGTTGACCCCGGTTGTCATAAATGGCAATCGTTTGGCTGTGTCAGATGCCTTCAAAGTAGCCTGAACAATCTGACAGTGTTGGCCACTAACACAACTTGGGTCATATTTCTTCTGCTCTAATTTGCTTGTAAAAGGAGGTCAGACGCCAGTAACTCCGTTACCAGTATTGCCAAATCTAGGATATAATTTACAGAGTACCCTAGGCTCTGAAGCATATACTAAGGACATATCTAAGTAATACGATTGGACGAATATAAAGATGTAATTGTTCATAGGAAGTGACCATTTTCTATTAGTGAGACCTATATATACTAAGGTTTGATAAAAACGACTGGATTAATTTTTATATTACAATTTTATTTCTAAACTCTATGCGCGAAAAACTATTTTAGTGAAGAAAATATGAACACTTAAGTAAAAAGTATTGTTAGATGCATTTAGATAAAGAACCCTTAATGCTGACGTACGTGATGGTGAAATTACCACCCATGCATATTTCACCGACTAGGTATACTTTCCTTCCGATTTTGAGGATAATAGAGTCAGCCTCTGGGGTTCACTTTACCATGAGTTAATATAAAATTTTGTCTTTGCAACACCAAATTTTTGTCTTGATGCTAAGTATCGTGTTTGAAAAGCTCTGACACCAGACTATTTACCTAGTAACGCACTTGATGTATGATGATGATGACCAAGCCTTGTATGAAAGTTTTTTGAATAATTTTCTCTATCACACTAAATATTCGTCTTCAAACTGATGAATAATAAAATTTTGAGAAAGGGCAAGCAGAAAGTAGAATTTGAATAATTTGACAGACGGTAAATGTTACTTATTTATTTAAACTTTATTGTACAGTTGTATAGCACAATAGGCGAACTTAATGCTAAAAGCATTATCTAACAGTCAAACTTTGGGTTAAACAGATGTCGTCATGTGGCTATTAAAAATGTTTAGATACGCACTTAAATACAAAAAGTTGAAATGATAATAAACTTACTAACTTATGGTACTTACTTAATATACTTACATATATACGATGGTATAATAATCAAAATACAGTTAATTTTACAATAAGGTTTTTTAAAAAAAATAGTTAGTTTGTTAGGTTTGTCTTGATACATAGTGTATCTTGTAATTTGATTCCCTAAACCCATTTGAATTATTGTTTTGTTTACTCCAACAGATTCTAATCTGCTTGGATTGGGACCAATTCAGCAAGATGTATTATTGGACAGCACTACCCAAGTAGCACCAAATCGATCTAGCTACACTATTTTATCAACGTCGCTGGAGTTAGCTAAAATATAAAGAGTATAGAAGAGTATATACTTCAGTCACTTGATTTTGAGGATAAGAAGGAAAGCGGCAACCAGCAAGCGATCTAAGTATTTGTTCACTATGAGCCGGAACAATGCGTTAAAGTATCCCTGTGACAGAAGGTTACAGGTGTCTTCTTCATCGTGTCGATGACTCAAATCTTTTGTGCCCATTATGCTGCTACCTGAATCGCATCCGTTGTCGCCCCCACAAGATCGCTTCTGCTACACTTAGCGGGGCACAAGTGGTTGCAGTTGTAATATCAGGGGACCGATTCTGGGGTCTTTAGAGTTCGAGAGTTATCGAAAAAACATGGCAGCTAACCACATCATCATAAAAAGAGCTGGGCACTTGTCGGTAGAGCTTCTTCTAATAAGCGAGATCCATTAGAGTTTGATACGACATGACATTTACTTCATCCTTTATTTGCTTTATAACCACATCATGTCATTTGTTTTATGACCTAACCACAGAATAGCCTATACATCCGTCATTTTATTTCGAAAAATCTCGCATTCTACTTAATCTCTAAAAGCGCGATAATAAGTGTCCAGAACGAAGAGAAGAACAAAAAGAAGTGCATAATAGAAAGTGCTAGTTCTAAACATTCGATACTTTACTAGCGACCTACATCGAATTCACAGCTAAATAATAAATTTCTGTTTCTGACATGGCAATAAACGTTACAGAAATCTCATGGCGGCGTCGGCAATCGACAGCGAATGGCCTGCTTTGGTACAAGATTGACATGAAAGATTAATGTCTTGACTGAATTGAATGAAAAATACAATATGAGAATGAAGTCACTATGTATTTTCAGTAAGTTCTGAATACCAATAGGGTCAGGATTTGCCAAGTTCAACCAATTTTAGAGTTTCGTACCCGAAGGGTAAAATTGGACCCGGTACTTTTCAGGAAGTGTAAAATATGACGAATACGTAAAATAAACACAATATTATTTTTGTGAATAGTCAATCAGAGAATAAAGAACACACGTACCGATACGCCTATTTTTTGTAAATGTATCTTAAAATAGTAAGTAACAGTAATTTTCTTACATAATAAAACAGGGGTGAGGACTGTTCTTTCAGGTCCCGAAAATATTTGAAGTGAGTTCTGTGGCAGCGGGGCATACCAGTGGATAGAATTGGAGCGCTGTGGTCTACTGCATACATTTACTAAGAGTTTATTTCGTTTCACATCGATTTCTGGGATGAAATTAGTATCTCAATAATTTGTTTACAAATTTTAATCGTATGAAATTAGGTGTTTTCATTAAGTCATGTAGTGTTATTTAACATGTCCAACGTAGATAATATTTTATTGCATCAAAAATGAATTTATATGAATAGAAATTACCACCCTCCTTCAAGCGGGCAAGGAAGCACGTACTTGCACTTTAACCTGCGACAATATATGCCTTTCAAGATAGTTATGAATAATGTCGTATAAGTTGCAGTTTTATTACGTTGAATATTCAACGGTTTTAAACTTGTGTGGCGGTATTATATTATAAGTGGTATACATATCCTACAGATTTTCGCTCCTCTTACGTTTATTAAAGGACCGTTCACAATGACGTGAATTCCGCTAGCGTGGCGGTACGTTCACAGAAATAAGAATATATAGAAGTGTCATTAGTAGGCCAGTTAACTTTTTCATACGCTACGGTACTTCTACCGATTCTTATTTCTATGGAAGTCCCGCCAGTCGCAGGGGATTGGCGTCAGTTTGAACGGTCCTATACTTGTTACTTACTTTATAAAGCTTGTCCCTTTAGTATCACTGATGCGCGAGCTGAGGACACAACTGGGAAAGACAATCAGACAAATAAGAAAATTTCTATTTTGCTTTACCTCAGGCAGATGCCCAATCCTATCATAAAGCGATTACTATGACAAAGGAAATAATTAAGACAAAACGGAATATACCTATCTATACTAATATTATAAAGCTGAAGAGTTTGTTTGTTTGTTTGAACGCGCTAATCTCAGGACCTACTGGTTCGAATTGAAAAATTCTTTTTGTGTTGGATAGATCATTTATCGAGGAATGCTTTAGGCTATATAACATCACGTTGCGATTAATAGGAGCGAAAAAACAGCCGAAAATGTGGAAACAACGGGGAAAATTATTGATCTTTGAGGGCTTCCGTTGCGTGCGCTGCGAAAACTGTTCGAGATACCCAAAAAATATGTATGAAAGAATTATTCCTCTTTAAATTATCTAAAAAAATGTCCGCGACAGTATATGTCTATCTTTTAATATTAACTCACAATAACCGTTTTTATGATAATCAAATTTGGTCGAAATTAATGCATTATTACAAATTTTTCAGAGTTGTATCAACATAATAATATTAATCTTTATCCAAATAAATGTGTTATTGATTAAGAGTATTTAACTGTGAACAAAATTGTCTTTGACATCACCTTATTTCAATAAACAACTTATAAGATTAATTAAACTTATAATATTAAACTATTTTATACGATTATTATCGCTTTTTAAGTTAATGTTTATGAATCGCGAAAACATAAGAAATCTTATCCGATAGAAGTTGCATTCAAAAAATATTCACTTCCTAACATTCTCCAAATATCTAAACAGACTGGGTAGCGTCAAATCGTCAATGCCAGTGATTGAACCCTAATCATGACGTAGGAAAACACAAAGAAACTTTACTAGTAACAAATTATCCACTGAATCGCCAATTCAACAAAAATGGGCAAATAAATTAGGTCAAAGACATCCAGCTGGAAGCGACCGAGCGGAGCGGAGCATACGAAGCGGCAACGACCTCTATTTTCGAATTGCATCTATGATTTGCAAATTCTCGCTCGAATTAATTTTCGGACGGTCACATAAGTTCTAGAGAGATTTTTATAAGGTCCTTTATGAACTTTACACCAAAATATGGTCTAAGATTGAATGATTTCTGTTTTACCCTAAAGGTTGACTGGTAGAGAATGCTTTAGCATTAAGTGCATCCATTGTACCATATCTATATCTATACATATAATAAAACTGTAGCCGGGCCGAATTTGTACATTGAATATTTTTTGGAAATTCTTAGTGTACAGGACATAGCTATGGATATAGATGACAAATCATATTTTTAGGGAATTTTTGACTGTCTGTCTGTGCATGTATCACAGGAAAACTACTGAACCGATTGACTTGAAATTTAGCATGAACCTACCTTATACAACATCTGAAGTACAATTTATCCCGGAAAAATATCCCGGATCCCGAGGGATAAGCAAAAATTATTCTACGAGGCGATTAATTGAAAACTACTGCACTGGGGGCTTACCATAAACTTTAACAAAACCATGATGGTTTTCGCCCATCTTGTTTTAAGCTTAAAATAATATTGTTCCAAATCGTACCATGAACTTTTAAAACAAGATTGTTGTATTCCTGCGTAGAGTTGTGAAAGAACGAATGATTTGTCTATTCCCTGGCGATTGTGAGAGCGAGACTCCGCTACATAATTCGTATAGCTGCATCACTTTTACGCAGTGTTCCGATTGACTCTCGTTACGAAATATTGAATTTTAAATTTAATATATTGAATTATGTGTTTTTAAAGTTGATTATGTGTTCAAAATATATAAAATACATTTATATTATTAAATTTCAATTACAACAAATAAAAAATGAAATTTGGGTTATGATTACAAACGAAGCTGTGCACGCAAATGAGATTCGGAACATTTTTTTACGTTTTATAAAGACAACTGACAGTTCACGCGCAGCCACTCAAAAGGTCTCGCACTGAGTTTGTTTAGATAAAAATATTTTAATAATAGCTTTGGCTAATTCCAAGTAAGTTAAATGCGGGGTCCAGATTCACAGGTTTTTCTCGAGAGAGAACTGTGAATGGGGACAGCGTCCTCGTACTCTTCTCCTTCCTTTGTTGAACGAGGGTCCAGCAGTAACAGAGGAGCCGGCATTGTCGCTAACCTTTTTTTTTTTTTTTTTTTTTTTTTTTGATTTCGCAGGGGAATGCGTTTACGCACAGAGTGTGGGACTCCTGGGCCGAAGCCGGCCCAGACTACCCACTAAACCCCTGCGGGTGCCGTCGGCCGCATTGCAGGGAGGCGCCTCGGATCTGACTAGCACAAGACGCCTCTGCGACTGGCCGGTTTCTCACCAGAAACCGGACTCACCACTCTCAGAGGCCCTCCGACACCTGGAGGACCTCTGCCACCGGGTGGGACTGCTCCAGTCCCACCGCTTATGGGGGCGCTTCCAGGCGCGCCAAGTAGCGCCTGCGACGCACCCCCCCTCTTCGCCGTCGGATCGGGTCCGCGAGGGGATCGTCCTCGCGGTCCCTTTCCTCGGCCTCCCTCTGCGACATGACGACCTCGCAGAAGGAGGCCATTGCATTCCAGGCGCTGTCGCTCTCGAGCATCGCGTTGGCGACACTCGGGAGCGACAGGTCCGTCCCGCCAAGCGCGGCGGCCAGGTCATGGCGCTGCCGGCTCCACCTCGGACACCGCTCAAGGACATGTTGAGCGGTGTCCTGAGTCTCGCCACAGTCGTGGCAGCGAGGCTCGGCCTCCCTCCGGGCCACGCGGTGCAGGTACTCACCGAAGCAACCGTGCCCGGTGAGCACCTGCGTCATGCGGAAGGTGAGAGGCTTGCGCCGCCTCATCATCCACTTCTCCAGGACCTGACGCAGGGCCTCCACTGTGCGGACACCGAACGCCGCCTGCGCCAGGTCCGCCTCCCACCTCCGCACGAGTTCCACCTGCGCTCGCAGGCGCACCCGCCGCACGATCTCCGCCGAGGGGCATTGTCGCTAACCTAGCCTATCATGTCTTGTGGAAAAAATAGTAAAATGTCTATTATTATTTTTTTACATTCATCATCATCATTTCAGCCGCAGTCAGTCCACTGCTGGACATAAGCCTCTCCCAATGATTTCCAAAATGATCGGTTGGCAGCAGTCTGCATCCAGCGTTTACCTGCGACCTTTTTCAGGTCATCTGACCATCTGGTCGGTGGATGTCCAACGCTGCGCTTACCGGTACGTGGTTGCCATTCGAGAACCTTTCTGCCCCATCGGCCATCGGTTCTCCGCGCTATGTACCTCGCCCACTGCCACGTTTTTTATATTAAGTTACTAAAATAATTAAGATGTTTTTATTTTTAGGTTTCTGTCTAACGGCTTGCACTAAACGACACGGCGACATTGAGTCTCTTAGAAAATCTCTGGAGCAAGCAATGGCGAAATTTCCCATGGCAACAGTGCGTGAATCCATAGATTCATGGCCAGACAGATTAAAGGCCTTTAAAAGCCAAAGGTGGCCACTTTGAACAGAATATTGTTTTTATTTTTTGCTGAGGCTAATAAATATGTACATATAAGTTTTAGTAAAATTACATTACTTCATAATAAATGCATTTTTATTTGTAACAGAACTTATGACCGGACGAGGTATACTTAAACAACATCACGTAACTAACACAAAACAAATCTAACACATAATAATGAAAGATTCAACACACACAGTCGCACACTAATGGTTTTTTGCACAAAGTTAGAATTTACCTTGTTAATTGTAACACAAGATCATTGAAAGAATCACACTCAACATGAAAAAAGTTTTGTTTCCATCACATCCGACCAACTTTTTCAAGATCGCTAAATTTGACGTAAAAACAACATTGCTAACTGTCAAATACTGCTCATGGTACGAAATTGAATGAACAATTTACTGTGACGTCATCAAAACTGCTAGGAAATGCAAGCTTAAAGTAATATTGTTTTTTACGTGTCATGGTACGAATTTCGAGAGTAATATTAAAATAATACTGCTATAAGACATTATGGTAAGCCCCCTGATTGACTTGAAATTTGACATGGACCTATTTATTTATTTATTTATTCCTCGCTTACATGTACATTTTATGAATAGATGGAGTTAGGACAATTTTTGTAAGTACATGCACCCAGACTGGGTGTTGTGAAGTCTCTTAGAGAATGAGTGTTAAAATTATAATATTGACTAATTAGGTACAACCTATTTTATGTACCGGGTTAGTATTTTAGTACAAATCATATCGGTAAAATAAAGGAATCCCGAGGTATAAGCAAAAATGTATCTACTTGGTAGATAACTATGATATTTAAAATGCGTGGAACCAATTTACGGGAAAGCGTTTAAAATATATTTCATCCAGAAAAAGTCATAAAATACCGAAGAATAAGCAAAAACTTATGTACTCGGCAGAGAGATAAACATTCTAAAAATGATTGTTTTGGCTTCGGTTGGTCCAACACCGCTCATTTTGCTTTTTCTTAAAAATCTTCAATGTACAAACATCGACCTGTAAGAATTTTATTATATGTATAGATATATAGATAGATGATAAATCAAATTTTTACTTTTACTTTTATTTACATTGACAAATAAAATTTTATTTTTTCTGTCAAATTACTGTTAGTGGTAACTGTGGATCTAAAATGGCCACTTTGCACGAATTACAATATGATCACATTATGAATCATTGCAAATCTTAAAATAGCCACATTTTGGCAGTTCATGAAATGAATCATTTCATGGCAATTCTGCTGTTTGACGGAGAGTCGCAAAATGGCTTACTTTTCGTGAATTGCTTTACCTTATTGCCAGGCGTAAAAATAATCTTTATTTTTGCATAGCGTGCGTACTTTTACGATTTTTTTTGTGAAATAAGTTTATCTAACCAATAATGTTGATTTACTATCATAAATTAACTGTAGAATTATAAATATCAATAAAAATATTAAAATTATAAAATCTATTTTTATTTTATTACTATAGCAACACTTACATGAGAAGTGATTCAGGAAATGAATTGAATTAGAGTTGAAACGTCAATGTCAAAATTTGCAGAATTGCTAAGCTTCGCAATTCATGAAATGATTCATTTTGATGAATTGCTCAAAGTGGCCATTTTAGACCTGCTGGTCTGTCTAAACAAGCGAGAGTGGCTGCGTCTTTAAGTGCGTGAATCGCGAGTCAATTCAGGTTTGGGCGGTGTTGGGTAGGATCTGTGTTGGAGCCGAGTCGTGTAAGCGGGCTATGACCTTTACTCTGAATTTCTATATGCCACCATAAACCATAGATTTAGGAACTTCTTGACGACGTCAAATGAAACATTGTGACATTTACCGACCCAGAAACTATCGCTAAAAAGGATTTTATGTCATAAAATTATTATTTGAGTCAAAACTATTTTATATGATACTAGCTGTTTCCCGCAGCTCCACCTGCGGTATATAGCTTTGTTACTCAGGGTGAATGTAGCTTTCAAATGGTGAAAGAATTTTTGAAATCGGCACAGTATTCTTTGAGTTTATTCATTACAAACATACACACAAAAATACAAATCTTTCCTCTTTGTAATATTAAGTATAGATAAATCGGAAATTAAGATACGAATTAAACGACTTTTATTTTTTTTGTTTAGATGTCGTTTCAATTGTACAGGTAAGATACTTAGGTTTTGGTTTAGTATTTGTATAGTAAACCTGAGACAGCAACTCATCTTATCGAGGCTACAGCAGATCCCAGGTCTAGCAGCTTTTTTTACCAACGCATAAGTTCAACGATACAGCGCGGAAATTCTGCCAGTATTTTGGGTACGTTGCTTCGATGGGATTCGTTGGAAGTATTGTTTTTTATATTTAATCTTTGTTGCATGATGCATAAATACTTTTGTTAAATGAATGAATTTATACAAGAGAAAATGCTAAAATAAACTTTTTCATTCATTTTTACAGCAAATCATTGATAAATTCTCCAATTTCTATTAATTAAAAAAGTCTTATTAAATGCATTGACGAATATACAAGTTTATACAGTTTGTTTTAAGTAAGTATTGTATATTCCAGAGTTTTGCGGACGTACCATTCGGCATATTGGTTTCTTTAATAACGATAACCAGGCAGCCGAGATTCACTGTTTGACGTATATGTGAAACGTGAGTCTATTGTAGACGTGACTCAAGTCTACATGGCAGACTTAAAAGGAAACAATTATTGTTGTTTAGTTAGGAAATGCTTTCCATGGGAATGGGGTTAACTACTGGACCATAGACTTCCCTTGTTTGAAATCTAATGTAGTAAGTACCTATACTAATGAGCATGGATTTATAATTTCTTCTTTTGAAGGAGAATATCCTTTTAATATCTTAGTGTTTGACAGGCGCGTCTTCAGTTTGAGCTTTAGAGCCCAGGTATTGCCATCGAGCTCCTTTTTCATTCCGACTTATTTCAGTTAAATTAAGCTTTTGTGAACTATGGCTTATCTTCTTCGTTTTTTTTTCTAAGTTTTATTAGAGTATATTTGGTGTTGTGATTTATTTTGATGTCGGTAGGCAGATCTTGAATTCACTGATGTGTAATTTAGTTAGGATTTTTACCTTGACACTTCTACTTGATTACGTGAGCGAAGCGGCGGGTAACAGCTAGTAGGTAATAAAGTTTGAAATGAATAAATATATAAAATTTTGTTCCTTTTTCCGCAAATTGTAGAAATGATACCACGAAATCCATATTCATACTATCCATACTAATATTATAAATGCGAAAGTCCGTCTGTCTGTCTGTTACGCGTTCACTGTCAAACCGGATTTAGATAAAATTTGGTATGAATATAGTTGAAGACCCGGGGTCAAAAATAGGCTACTTTTTGACGCAGGCGGAGTTGCGGAAAAAAGCTAGTAGGAAATAAATACTATATTGTCGGAATAAAGAATTACAATAAATTAACAGAGTGTACGCGAATACGACCTATGGAGACAAGAGTTGAGTAACAGGGCCATGGAAACGACAGAAACAGTGCCTCTAGCGGACGATATGAGGATAAACCATGTTCAGAAATACGTCGGCGAGTATTTATTCCAATATGGGAAATAAATATTGTCCGTGCCATCAGAAAAATATCATTTTCCATCTTGACCTGACCGGGGATCAATTCTCGGGTAGCGGGCAAGCATGTTAACATTGAGAAAGGGACGTTTGCGGTTTCAATGCTCATTGCATGTTGGTGTAAAGGACCACAGAGGTCGTAGCTACTTATTTCGGTGTAGGTATTTGTCACTTTTAATATAGGCAAGTGACGTCTCGACAAATCGTCTCCAAAGACAAAAGACATTAGATACGTGATGATAATAAATACTTTCCGTCGTCCGCATCACGTAAACGTCATAAAGATACGACCGGCCGTAAAACACAAGTGTAACGAAAACAACGCAAGGACAAGTGTGAAATGAGATGTTTTACAGCCAATCTTCGCGGTATAGGCTTTTTATAATCCGCCGTTCTTTGTTAATAACTGAAATTTGTCATTTCTTGTACTTTATTAAGTTTACGTGCTTCGGATGGCACGTAAATTCCCTTTTCTGGACTTAAATGGCTGTTGTTAAATGCGGCAGGATAATAAGAGCGGAAGTTAAGGGAAGGTACAGTCAGCATCATAAAACCTATACACCGCTTTTTTAAGGTTAAAATTTTTCAGAAACGAACAATGAAAGTATCTGTTTCTTCTTTTACTTCATCAGGTAGACATTAACAAAAGGTCGAGAACATAATTAAAGAAAAGCTCTGACACCAGGGTGTGCAGGGTAGATTAATCATTTTAACCACTAGAAATGTAAAAATCGAAACTTTGTATCCTTCTCCAAGTTCGTCTTCCTTCTGAAACGGTGGCGATCATACTACTTACTTTCTATAGTACTGTTTGGAGCTAAGCATTTTCCAGTAATCGTCTTACATGACTTTAAAGATAACAGTGGATGGTTAATTTTGACTATAAGGCAAAAAAATCCCATAGATATAGCTATGTTCATATTAGCATACCGCCCACTCAAAATGAATTCGCAAGTCACGAGTTATTAAAACCATTTGGCCCTCCCTTCGTATCCAAGAGATTAGCAAATTTACCCTTATCGCAACCGAAATAGAGTTTATAATGATTTGTCACTGTTTCTTGTAGAAATAACCCTTATGAGACATTTACACTACAGGTCAGCGATCTTTCAATAACCCTTACAAGGCAAGGTTAAATGTTATATTTCAGAAGTTGAAGAACTTGAATAATGTTTAATCATGATCCTTATGTTTTTTGAAAAAATCTCAAGATATTTCTGATTTTTTTTCATCGCTGTCCCACTTTATTGGTATCTGTTAGAATGCCACAAATATCTTGAATACGAAAAGTAATGAATGGAAAAGAGTACGACATAAACTATCTCCACCCCGAAAACCCAAATGTTTAACAAGGTGGCTCAGTTTGTTCCAAATTTCTGCAGAATTTGGCAACTAAGTTATTAGTTAACTAGATAGTGTTCTAGTTGAATGATATTTACTTTTGAAACAAAAACCCCAGCTTTCTAATGAATACATAAACTTAAAATTAACTAATGAGAACGCAGTGCAGGCAGGTTCTTCCGCCACGGCTCTTTGAACGATGTTTTTTTTTTTTTTTTTTATTTATTTATTACAAAAATTAAAATACAAAATTCTATGGCGCCTAAAACCATGTAATGGTTTGACTAGACGCTGCACATTCGCAGTTACGCAATGATTATAAGGGCGCTTGCCATTGTCCATATACCCAATAATCTGGAATCAGTGGGTATATTTCATGACGATGGCAAGCGTCCCGATGGCCTGACCCAGGGGACTAATCCCTGGGAGCGGAGAAAGGGCTCTAGTATGGGACGCCACTTGTGTCGATACTGTAGCCCCTTCCCGTCTTAGAGGGACAGTTTCAAGGGCTGGAGCCGCGGCGGAGGCTGCGGAAGACGCCAAGCGGCGAAAATATGAGTCACTGGCTTGTGCCTATATATTTGTTCCGCTTGGTGTTGAATCTTTTGGGACGTGGGGTCCTGCAATGAAATTTTTTTTCAAAACCCTGGCCCCCAAACTTGCCGACACCGCTCTCTGGCAGCATTCCCGCGCTAGATTGCGCGAGAAATGAGCCGGCCCTCTTGTCACCATACGAGTACCGCAAGAACAAACATTAGATTTTAATTAGTTTTTATTTAGTTATTTTTTATATTAGGTTTTAGTTTATATTTAGTTGTAATTAAATTATGTTTTTATCGTATTTGTAATTAGATTTTAATTAGTTTTTATTTAGTTATTTTTCATATTTGGTTTTAGTTTTTATTTAGTTGTAATTAAATTATGTTTTTATCGTATTTGTAAATGGTACTAATGAGAAATATGTGAAATACTTAAAAATGTGTATTTCTCTAATACTTACAAATTGAATAAGTAAAAAATATCTTTAATACCAACATTAAATAATTATATAATAGTCTCATAACTTAAGTACCGTATATTAATATACCGTAATTTCTACGATATTGTTTTGTAGTATAAAAAAAATGTATTGTATTGCATAGCGACTACTGATCATTATCCATCAATTAGGCGCTAAGCCTATTTTCCTACCAATGGTCTACAAAATACAAGAAATACTAGCTGAAATACACCTACAACCTAGTCTGAATGCCCCAAAGCCCCTGCGCATCCTGCCTCCAGCGCGATGTGCCAAATTGCACCCGAATTGGGTAACTTAGTTATACCGTGTTCGAACCTCATGTTAGCATTGTGGTCAATATTCCTATTTGCTGTTGAATATCAGAAAATTGACTATGAAATAGACTTTTTACAGTAACCTGTACCACTTATTTTTATTGTTACAGTGGAAATTAAGTATTAGGTAAAATATAAATTAAATATTGAAAGAAATATTGGATAACTTCTCCAACAAAAGCTATTATTTTGTGCAAACAAGCTCCATGTATAAGTTACTTATTTTCAGGACAATCAAATAAACGTGAATCCAAGAATTCGCTTTACTTTTTGCAGGACGAAAGACATGACCCATGCTTGAACAACAAAAGTGTAAGATGCTTATCACGGATATGAAGATTGTAACGCATGTAAATTTGCTGGCAATAATATTGGTCATAAATAGCGGGGGTAGTGCAATAAAATATACCCGTTAGTAAAAGTGGGGGCTAGTCTTTGCTCAACAGGCGTGGCGTTGGCATAGGTCTTAGTAGACATAATGTCAGTTAGTTGCATAATTTATTGTTGTTGTTAGCCCTTCGAGCTAGTAACTAAAACGAAAGCGCTTAGTCACACGGGTATGTTACTAGGACATTCGACGGGTTAAGCAGACAAAGTAAATAAAAAATGGCCATGTAGTGTAGGTTAGTTAGCACGGTGGACATAAAATTGACCATAGTTGTGATGACAGATACGTGCGGGGCATGGTACAAGTATCCAATAGCCGTGAAAATTAATAATTTAGACCCATTTAGTGACGTGTTAGCCTTTGCATTTTTCGCGTCGTTTTACAAGATGTTGCGCTAAATAAAGACGGTCCTGCTAGAAAGTTACCAGTTAGATCAATCCCAAAAGACCTGCTGCCTTTAGTTAGGTTTTTAGACGTTAAATAGTAAGTCGAGTAAAGAGGCTTTAATGTTTCAATATACCTATATTCATTTTTAATTCTATTGGGCCCACCCTAACGTAATGTTCTTTTACTACACAAAGGTTGGCTGCAGCTGTGCTTCATATTGTAAACTAAGTTATAATTTCAATTTTGTGATTTCCTAGATGTGGGAAATTATAATATATTAATGTATTTCCCAATTTGAGATAAAATATTAGACTTTCATTTTCACAAAAGTGAAATTTATCTTTCAAATAAACATATCATAGGGTAGATAGGGATAGAAATATCAAAATTTACAACCGAATCTAGCCTCAGGTTATAACAGTGCATCGAATATCGGAAAATAGTTTAGTGTTGTGTGGTGTAAAAGCCAACCATATAGGTAGCGTTTGTGGGAAAAATGTTATGCGAAAAAAGAAAATTTCCCTTTGTTTCATGTATTTTTTTTTAAATAATTATAATAAATACATAATATTTTTATACTTTTGCTTATTTCACCCTTTAATACTTGAACTTGTTTATGACTGAGTTTAATTTACATAGTCTTAATACTTATTGTATGACAAGTATACATACAATTTGTTGAAATCTGAAAACCATTGTGTAGAATCACCAGTAAATAACACTTTATGAACGTATATCATTATCCATACTATACTAAAATATTATAAATGAGAAAGTCTGTCTTTCTGTCAGTCCGTCTATTTTTCTGTCAGTCTGTCTGTTTGTTACGCTTTAACGGCCAAACCGCTAAACCAATTTTGATGAAATTTGGTGTGAATATAGTTGAAGAGCCGTGGTCAAACATAGGCTACTTTTTGACGCAGGCTACTTAAGAACTTTCATGATGTAATTGTTGATCTATTTCGAGGTTCCAAATTCTGGGAATGAAAATGAAAAGTAGGGGAGATATTTGCATAGCACTAGGATAACATAGGTTGGTTGAAAAAATGTCTCAACGCTTTATAAACCTAATAAGGTACCTCGAGTCCTGCACTAAAATAATTTGAAAACTTACTTTTAAGTTAGTTATCAATAAAAATTCCATTGTTATTAACCAAATCTAGTTTGTTAGCAGTTGAAGGGTTTATATAGGAAATTACAAGACTGCTTCAGAAACAAGTTTTCCTGGTAGTTTGTCAAACAGTAGTTGCATGAAGTCACATCTAACAGATAGTCCCGAGCTAGAAACTGTTGTTTCAAAATTATAATTGCAAACTAGTCTACACCTCCACTTTAGCTCGAAGTTCCATGTTCAGAGTTGACTTACCTTAGGTATATATTACACTTGGTTTCTTGTACAATATTTCGAAAATGATATCTTTGTTTATTTGTTATTTGATTCTTTTTCCTACCATTTGATATTTTTTGATGGAAAGGCTAGACAAATACACAACCCGGAGTAAATACTTTTGGTGATGTACGAGCAGACCCGACCCTAGATAAACTGGGATAAGGAGTAGACAAAGAAGAAGTACATGTTTTTTCACATTATTGCTGGGCAAAGGCCCTTTTATCTCCATTCGTGACCTTAAAGCTTAAAGCTAGATGATCAAATGGATCAAATCCGGATGGAAACTGTCAAAATCTCCTTGCCTCTACCTCGGCGATCGTCCAGTATCTCAAAGATGGCCAATCTCGACCAATACCTTTCTGACCGTATGAGAATAGGAATAGGAGGCAAGGTGTTCAAAAAGCTGGCTGCATTTGCAACAGTCCAATGCTGACATGTTTTTTAAGATATTAACAGCACCAGTTTTGATTGAGTGGGATTTATTGCATATTAAATCACCTATCATCAAATGGTCTTACTGACGCATGATTCATATCAAAATCTTATACATTGTTACACTGAGGCGTCATTTCACACTTGACCCATTTCCAAAGATATTTTTCTCAAACTCCGATCAATTGCAGAATAACTTCCTTCTGACAAATGGTGCTCAAGTTTGCACATTTTTCATTCCTTAGCCAATTATAGGATTTGTGACTGCTACATTTATTTATTGGGCTTTGGGAGTAGGGATACCTATTAATTAATTTCAGTTGTTATTGCAAGTGGCTCCGTTTGTGGGGTATCAACCAAGATTCAATCACAATCTTTGATTTTTAATGTAAAATTAATTTCTTCTTTAAACAAGCACTGCTGTTTGGCGGTAGAAATAGTAAAATGAAATGAAACCAAGCAAACGACCTAAAAAAACACAAAAAAAATAATTAAACCTATACTTAATTTTTCTTAATGATTACTTATACTTCTTTACATGTGATAAGTATTAAAAGATGCTTTTTGTTCAGGTATGGGATTTGAATGACTAAAGTGAAAAAGAAAAATAAAAGGTAGCTAATATCTTCTATACTTCTATATCTAAACATTTATTTTTTAAACATTGATTACTAATATTATAAGTGCGAAAGTCTGTCTGTCTGTCTGTCTGTTACACTTTCACGGCCAAACCGCTGAACGGAATTTGATTAAAAATTTGTATGATTATAGTTTATGACCTGGGGTTACTTTTTGACGCAGGCAGAGCTGCAGGAAACAGCTAGTAAGTTATATAACAATTTATTAATATGTATTCCTATATCTGACAAATAAATACATTTGAAAAATTATAAGCGTAATAATGGCATTTGAATATTGTTTGTTTGCCATTGTTTTTTTCGGACTTAAAATGTTAGAACCAATACAACACAGTCTTCAACAAACCGCGGAACAGATTGGTATTTAATTTCTAACAATTTTGTAGTGCTCTACGTCATTTTATACAATTAAGTAGGTTAAAGGCATACGACCCGGATTGTGAGTGTTAACAACCCACTTATAATGACATGATAGAGCTATAAAATATTTCTATAGCTGATATAATGACGCAGACAGTTTTTTCTTGAAGACGATCGAAAAACCCTAAATATCAGAGATTTAGGGTTCTATTGAACGGAAATGTAATCTATTCGGTTTTGGAATATCCCTTATTATTATACCACAGTAAATATAAAAGGGACGTTTGTCGGCCTATGTTGTGCTTGAACATGTTTCCTAACTACAAGGCCTATCCGATTCCTAGTAAGGTTTTTACATAGAATTTATCAGAAAATATGTATTTTTAGGGTTAAAGAGACATAATATGTATATTAACTACTTTTATAAGCAATGTAATGATATAATGATTTCTTATGTTTTCGCGATTGTATTTTATAAAATAGTTTAATTTATTGTAATGATAGTTTACTTAGCCTAGCTTAGTTTTAGGAGTAAAAACATTATTGCATCGTACTCCATAGACTGCAAATAATATTATATAACCTACTCGTGTCTACAGTTTACGCTTGATTGGTTTCTTATCTATGCTTAGTCTAACAGCTGGAACCGATTACATAGAGTCATTAGGCTGCTGGAAATTAAGCTAAAGCACAAACTAAAAAAGAAACAGAATTTACATTTTGTCCGCTCATGTTCCGCACTTCATACAACTTAGATCCAAAAGTGAAAGGTGCCAGCCAGAAAAAAAAAAAAGTAAAAGCTGATACAGCTTTGGTGCCATAATAAGAAATTAGGTATCAAATAACCAACATATAATACAACTTTTTCTGACCGGCACTTTTCACTTTTTGGTCCTAAATCGATGATGTCTTTTGTCTTTTTTAACTTTTCAATGTCAACAACTAGGACTCAGTGAATTGGTGTAAAAATGTTACTCTAAATATAGCATACGGCTTGTATTAGTAAAGAGATTCTACCAATACCAATGACTTTAGAAAAAAAAACCAAGCTACCTACCAAATAAATACTCTACTTGATTCTTTGACGCTACTTGTTCATATTTTGAGAAGATTTTTATACGGAACAATACATAGACTAAAAAGTAACCGATTCCGAAAACAACAACAAAATTGGTAATTCATTAAAGCAGTAATGACATGTAAAGTTTAGTAATGAAGAAAAGTGGGAGCGTGGTGGGGACGTCTTGCTATCTCTTTTGTACGCACGAAATCAAGGCAGTGACGTCACTCCACCATTAAGTGCGTCCTTTTCTCGTTTCTTGACATATTTCCCTTCCAAAGGTTTTCAAAGGCTTATTACTTATTTAATATTAAACGGATTCAAAAAATTCTTTCTCTTTTCGAATTCATGGACTCAAATTTGTGATATGATATAAAAAAAAGTTTCAGTAGAATAGCCTATTCTATAATAATAAATTCTCCCTTAGTTCAGCTCATGGGTTCAGCTGCATGGAGTTTTCTTAAAAACATTACATATAAAGGAATTAAGAAAAATATTATGATAATTTTTGGACTAACCTCTGTAGTTGGATATATCAATCAAAAATTTAATAAAATAAAAAAAAAAAAGTAGAAAAAGTTTTATGAGTTTTTTGTCGCGTTGCTAAGCGGAAAAGTTAAATAAAGTCATTTCATGGACAATAATTTGAATTAAGAATGATACTGGTAAGTAAACTTTACTAAACTTAGCGAGATTCATTCATTGTGTTTAGTGAGGACTAAGGTAATACATTCAACTAAGGATGGGCCCCTAGGGCCTAATGTTAATATATTTTTCGTACATTTATGTGACGTGAATGCAAATTTTAATGTTAAAAAAGTAAAAATAGGATAAAAATTTCGACCTCTATCGATACCCATACAAATCTCATTTAGATCAGCTGACAGATTTTTTATGGGAGGTACCTAATCTTTTTATCTTACAGAAAAAAAATCTAATTACAAATCATAGTTAATTGATCTTGGCCCAGAGGCTATCAGCTTTTTTGAGAAATTTCATCTTGTCTCCGCGAGGTCACGTGGGATCCGAGGGCTGGCAGTTACTTCGCACAGCGAATAGCTATCGCAGTGCAAAGGGGTAATGCTGCCAGTCTTCTGGGTAACCTGCCTCGAGGAGATCTCTGTTTTATCTTTAAATATTTTTGTAAATTATTTTTAAAACTGACCTTGTACATTCCTTATTTTTATTCAACTTGATATTAATATGTATTATAACGACAATGATGAAATAAACGTTTTTGAAACGTTAAAAATATAAATTATTAGAAGAAGCTCACAAAATATCTGTAAATGTACCTTTAAATAATCTCTCTCAACTTTGAAGTATATCGCAAAATTATTCCAGTTGTGACCCTCATCATTAAAAGTTGCGACAGTTACGTCGGGTTGCTGTATCGAATAATCATTCCACGTTTATTCGTCAAACCCTGAAAGGTCGGAAATTGTCAGCGAAACTATTTTAAATACGGTTCTCTACTCTCTTTACTACAAAATAGTTCAAGTTTGAATCATGTTCAAATTTACAGTTGTCAGTAAAAGTAGTGATTTAGGCAGCGTGTTTTATCACATATTACAGAATAATAGTACTGTTATACTGTGTAAAATTATAATTCACTGCATGCTATTGATTTATTAATACTAGCTATTAAAATAACATAAAATACCAATAATTTTCTTTTTAGCAATATACCGGTGAAAATCGTATACATTTCTATACTGTATAATACACTGCATTTACGTGATGTGGGTATAAAGATACAGACATAGGGACATAATATTCTTACTTACACTCACTAATATGGCGCAGTCAGCCTTGGCGTCTGATAAGGATAATAAAACATAACTTACTATGTTATTTTTTAAGAAAAAATAACTATGAAGTTATGTTTATATATCTGTTGAATTATGCAATAAAGGGGTTTCTATGGTATTGTATGATAATATATTCCGATAATACATTCTGAAAATTTTATTGCCTCTATAATACTGCGAATAATATACGCATGTTAAATATTTCTTAAATATTAACAATCAGACATCGCCCTATATTGTAAGAGTAAAGATAACGTTTCAACGTCCTCAATTACACATAAACAATACTTGTATATGATATAAATATCAAAAACATTTTATTTGCAACCTTCAATTAATTGGCACATGTAGCGATAACACGAAACACAATAATTTGCGGAGATTAATGATGGAGGGTTTTTCAACGTGTCAGCCTTTATTAATTGCCATAGCTTGCCGGCTCAAATTTAAACGGATGATAGAGGCATTTTAAGTTTTGAAAAATTCTTACAATGTATATACACCGGGATATAGGAAGGGACACGGATACAATGGGAATAACCCCTGAAATGGTGCACGATATATAGTGCATACGAGAGCCAACCCCAATTGAAATGGGAAAAGACTTGAATTAATGACGATGATAATGATCCATACAAAAGACATTTTGGAACTGAAAAATGAGATGGACAGAGAAAGGTAAAAAGAAGACAAACTACTTAGTTGCCTTTTTTACGATGGCACGGATAAATGCCTGGGGTTTGTGTGGGCATCCAACGCAGACCATGGAGCATCTATTGCCCTGTCTGTTCTGCCCAAACAAGTGCAACCACGAGTTTCTCATGCCGCTGTCAGTGCAATAAGAGACACATACTTCTGGTCGGAAAGTATAAGTTTTACAACCCTAACACAAATCTGCATTTAAAAAATATTAATTTTCTTTATACTTTTTGAATTATTTAAGAAATAAAAATTCAAGCAACTGTTTTTTCATCAATATACAGTGCACAGTGAAGAGCTCTTTATCCTTTTTGGGTAGTTAAGCTATCACAGCATAGTGAGTGAATATCCTGCCATACTGGTAAAAAGATGATAATTATAGTTAATATTGGTGCAAGACAGATCGAAGTGTATTGACTCCGCTTCCAGCCGATTACGCCCCGCGGTGGGCAGCGCGGGTGGTAGAGAACCGACACATTATTAACGGAGTCACTTCGCTACTTTTGTGTTATCTGTCTAGTTTTCTTTACAATAAAATATTTATCTGTTGCCCATATTACAATATAGTGAATATTAAATTAATGGTCTCATAACATCGTTTGGCAATAGCTTAACACTGTTTAATAATTCCAGACATACTAATACCCTTCAGCGTTCACTCAAATTGATTTCAGTCATTAATTCATACGAGTAGTTGCAAGGAGATAGCTTGTTTCAAAACTATTTAAGGATGTTGTCACTTTCATTTGATTGTTCTATATTCTTAGTAAGAAATTATTTTATCAATGCTGTCGATTTTTAGACATTTGCAGACTTTTCTCGCTTCTATTAAGATGGTATTTTTTGATTATAATTTCACATATGAGAGTTTTTTTTATCAATGAATACATCTACATAAAGGTGAAGGTTAAAAAAATTGCCTTACTGAACTACTGCATTTTGTTGCGCAGATTTCGTAAAAGACTTGTGTTATTGGTCTCAAATTTCAGGTCCAGGTCTCTTTACATAGATCTGTATTTCTAGAAAAATATATTTTTCAAGATAATGTAATTGTGGTTGCTTTCATTTATCTAATTTCAGTTACGACACCCAAGAGATTGATAAAATCCTAGCCCAGTGAATCGTATTCACAGTTTATGTGCTGTTCCCAGTTGCAGCTTGTTAGGTGGAAGAATTTCCAGTTATTTGCAAAGCTGGCAGTATATTGTGGAGAATACGGGCTCTGGGAAACTACGATCAAATATGAAGTATACAAACTGCACCATGACACTATGAAATATAGGTGTAGCTTACGATCTTTGGTATCGTGTTATGTTATGTGATATTATTTATCAGGGTTTGACGTCACGTTGGTTGTTGGTGATAAGTTTAATATTTTTTGAGAGACAATATTTGCTGGTCTTGATTACATTGATTTGATTGACATTATACAATATAAAATGGCTACATTATGAAAAAATATGAAAGCTTACACATAGATGCTTATTTTAATACGGTTTTTATCGCGTTTATTAAAATAAAACCGAATTAAAATAGTTTAATTCAATGTGAAATAATCACAAAAATATGAGAAACCATAGATGCTGTGAATAAATTCAATTATAAAAGACTTTATTTTTCAACTAATTAATTGGCGAGCTAATAATGAGGAGCTCGTTAGTCGAGTGCGACCCGCGTAGCCGTAGTGAATGCGCGTGTCAAGCGACGGCGTGACGCGACCATTATTGGATTGGTCGCCATTTAGTGGCATATTCTATCTTAAGCTCCTCCGTGCTTCGGAAGGCACGTCAAGCCGTTGGTCCCGGTTGTTGTCGATAGATAGCAGTCGTTAGGCTGTGTCAGATGCCTTGGGGCAGCCTGAAAGATTCTGACAGTGTTGGCCACTAACACACCTCAGGTTATGTTCCTGTTGGTCTGGTTTTCCTGTAAAAAGGGTTACGGAGGTCAGACGGCAGTCGCTCCATTGTAATAACCAGCTCCGCCAAATCTTGGACCATGACTTACATCGTACCCTAGGCTCCGAAGCGTAAGCTGACGACGCAACTAGAAATACACGCTAGGATGATGATGATTAAAATAAAACCGAATTAAAATAGTTTAATTCAATGTGAAATAATCACAAAAATATGAGAAATCATAGATGCTGTGAATAAATTCAATTATAAAAGACTTTATTTTTCAACTAATTAATTGGCGGGTATACAATCACCGTTTGTAAATGGTGCAATAAAAAGAAATAAATTCGATAAAATCACTTGGTAAATAAAATACATACCTACTTTATTTATTGCTTCTCACACAGGCGTCATACACATAGTCTATCATAGTGCTATCCTTTACTACCCCATAAGAAAAAATGAGATAGATTAAGGATAAATGATTCAGAAATCCATATTTCTGCGGGCATGGAACCCAGTGGCGGAATCTAATTCCCAAAATGGGATTTTGTTATGACGTGTGACGTAATTACCACTAAAGGTTATAGTCCAATTTATGGCGCGTTTTATTTAAGTATTTTTCTTATTTTTGGGCAGAAATTGAAGTGTTTTTTTCGGACATGATAAAGTATGGATATGGTATTGTATCTTTTAGTACTATGGTATTTATGACTGCTAATTACAATATGCTAAATAAATTCATGAATTCATGAGTTGGCTAGTTCGTCATCATCAATCCTAGCCTTTTGCCATTTTGGGTCGGCTTTCCGTATCTTCTTGCGCTAATCTTCTCTATCGTGTTTCATGAGTTGGCTAGTTATTCAACTTAAAAGTTCTTTGTTCAAAAACTAAAGATTTTGTCAGACAGTCTTGATCAACCTCTTGCTTGTATAAGTGCATATCTGGATACTTTTTTTTCCTGCCATCCATTGGCATATCTGTAAACACAGGAAACATTACATCCGTACGTTCTTAAGTGACTAACTAAAAACTTACATGAAAAAGCGTTATGATTGGAAACAGATGAGTAAGCATCGAGAGCGTGTGTGAAAAATTGGCATTATGCAACTGGCATCCTCAATGTAAAACATCTATGACTCCTCTTACATATTATTTCATAAAAATGCATCTTGCCTACCTCTTATAATACAGGTGTCTGTTTAAACCTAATTGTATATTCATTTATTCGTTTCCTGACGTTTACGTTCTCACTTTGTGCGGAATTTAGCGGGATGTTTTGTTCTGACAGTTTTCAAATACAACTCTAGGATTTCATACTTTTTAGGGTTTTTTTTTATAACAAGATACACATAAAAAGACTCTATTTTAGCTTATAACAACAATATTCACGATATAATGGCTATGACCAGGGAACCATCAAATTTTAATAAAGAATTTTAAAAAAATAGTAATTGATATACATATATTGGGTTGTTTTAAGTTCGGTTAGTTGTATTTCTAAGTATTCATAAGCAGGGTTAAATGGAAGTATTGGGAATTTATATTATTATGAAATGATCCGGTCCATTTCTGTTTCTCCTCACATCCCAAATTATCTTATTTTAGTAATAGTCTATTTTAATATTAATGCCTATCTAACTAGGATGGCTCAGGGATCTAATGGGAATCTGGACCTCCGACTGATCTATTTATTCTTACGTCATAGAAGTTGTTATTTTTTATATTTTCCCATTAAACTTATTCCTAACTAGCTGTTTCCCACAGCTCCGCCTGCATCAAAAAGCAGCCTATGTTTGACCCTGGGTCTTTAACTATATTCATACCCAATTTAATCAAAATCCGTTCAGCGGTTTGGCCTTGAAAGCGCAACAGATAGACAGACAGACAGACAGAAAGACTTTCGCATTTATAATATTAGTATCGATTATTTTTTATTCTTTTCCATTAAACTTTTTATTATCTTTGGATATTCTTGTAGAAACAAGAGTTCACCCGCTATCAGCTCATATTAACATTCGATAGATACATCTATACTTTATAAAACAATTCATAATTTGAGGAATCGTTTTATTTTCAATTGCTTTTTTTTTTAACATTTTCCAAAAATTGATACAAACAAATTAACATAGATGCATTTCACAAAACCACTGAGGTTTGTTTAGAAATAGCAGGTACATTCAAATCAAGCTAATTTAAAATCTATGATACTCATATAATAATAATAAGAAAATGAAGTAAATCTTAACAGTGAGCCGGGCAATCAATCCTGATAATATTTATATTTTAATACCTATTGTAACTTTTTTATAACTTTAAATCAAAAGAAGCACTAATAAGATTAAATAAAAATAAACTTTAATTCATAATAAAAACAATACACAAGAAACAATTAAGCACTGAAACCTGTGGTAGTTAAAAACTGTGTTACAGGTTTCAGACTTCCACTTAATTGACACAATATATTTATTTATTGCTACACTAGCTGTGCCCGCGGCTTCGCCCGCGTGGAATTCCGTTTGTGTCATGGAACTATGTCACTCTCCAGGTCTCCAACTATCTCCACACAAAAAATCACATCAATCCGTAGCTCCATTTAAACGTGAAAGAAGGACAAGTATGGATGGATTATCAAATTTATCTAAATTTGTCAAACAGTATATTAAGTATACGGCAATTATTTATTTTTTCTTTAAATTAACCAATTGCACCTATTAAATCTAAAGCATAATGACTTTAATCTGTATTTGTTTTATTTATTTATTTACGTTATTCATGTACACAATAAAATGCAATGGATTATATATATGTAGAAAAGACAGTACAAGGGGTGCTGCTTATTTCTAAAGAAATTTCTTCCAGCAGATCCAAGAGAGAAAATGACAAGAAAAGGGTAATTATTATGTACTAGCTGTATCTCGCAGCTCCGCCTGCGTCAAAAAATAGCCTATGTTTGACCCCGGGTCTTCAATTATACTCATACCAAATTTCATCAAAATCCGTTCAGCGGTTTCGCCGTGAAAGCGTAACAGACAGACAGACAGACTTTCCCATTTTATAATATTAGTATGAATGTGCGTGTATGGCGGATATTTTTGGATCTTTTCATGTCCAAATTACACAGACAGGCAGTCGGGGTTTTTAGTTTTTTTTAAATTACTATTATCTTGCGTAGGTTCATTTAATACGTAGTGTTTTCAAAAGGAGGAAACGAAAACAACTTTGAAAATTTCCATAACACAATCAACAGCAGCGCGACGAAAATTGCATAGCAATTCCGAAGCCTAAATCACTTTCGTACATTTTGCATGCTCTGTTGCATACAGACTACTGACAATACTGTAACATCGCATTCTAGTTGCAGTGAATATGCGAAACATGAATTATTAGTTACATAGAACATGCTATAGTTATGTTGCCTACGTGGCAGAAGGGGTAAGCTTAAAAAATTGTGAATTCTTCGTCACTACAAACATACACATGCAATATTAAAATGCTGGCTCGACGGTCGACTTCGCAGTGAAGAATCATGGACATCATCTCAGTCACAAGACGTTACTGCTGGTTATCCAGCCTTCTTCATACATTCCTAATGTGATTGATGTGCCAGAATATAGCATCTTCCTGCGACTTTAGTTGGTGGTGGACTTCAGTTAAGTGTTCAATGCTGGCGAATGGTGGAGAACAAGTATATTAATAGCGTAACCTTGGCCCCAAAGTCACTAAATGAGAATGAAACCAAGAACACGTTTACATGAGAGCGAGGAACATAAGTAATACACAAAGAGTAGCGAAAGTCTCTCAAAACAAAGTCGGGAATGTCGGCACAAAATAAGTCCGCTATTGTAAAGTGTTTAACTTAGTTTTTCATCAATTATCAAGGATATTACAAACAAATTAACAACAAAGAAATGCGTTTATGGTAAAATACTCCGTTGTATTTCAAACATTGTTTATTTATCGACGGAAATCGTAAAAAAGTCGCTGGACGCAGGCAGCTTCCGACCGGCCATTTTAGAAATCTTTAGGAAAACCCTATGTCCAACAGTGGACTTCCGGAAGCTGATGTAATTATGAATAAAAAAGTCTCTACCTCTCACTTTATATATATTGATTACTTCCATGACCTTTTCTTTCTACCTGAATATTTGAAGTAACATTAACTTTTTACAAGCTCTAAATGAACATTTTTTTTTTAAAATTGAACAAGACCTAGTACTATCAGGATATAATTTCGTAGTTCTTCATTACGACTTAGACGCAAAACTCCGGAACGTTTATAGTCATATTCCAGATAGAATAGATATAGGTACTCATGATAACGTTCTATTTCTAATATTTGAGTACGGATCCCTACTAATACGACAATGATCAAAACAATTAGATTTTTATACACTGAATGTTTGAAACGAAATATTAAAAAAAATCTTTGTTCATAGCATTCAAAGAGGGTGTGAAATAGTTTCATTGACATTTTTTCGAGATTCATTTTTCATACAAGTGGAAAGGTTTGAAAAATACATGCGTTCCGCAGTTTTCAGAATTATTCACCCAAAACTCTTTTAACGAGGACTGCCTAAAACTGTCAAATATTGAGTTCAATTTAGTTTTAATTAAAACAAAAATAGTCGTCATTTAATCGTTCCGGGTCTATAGATTCTGATAAAGATTTTTTACGGCAAAATAATGAGATCTTTAACAAACTTCAAAGAATGATGAATATTTACTTTCCATTGTATTTATTTTTTATGAATACTAGTATAATTTAAAATCATATAACTTGTACTTAATAGTTTCCCGATATTGTTTTGTATTAAAATAGATAAATATCAGTAGTATGTGTTGAATATATCTTTTTTTGTTGAATTTTGTAATAGGCTAGTTTCCTAGAAAAATATAATTAGTCCGTCAGTTAGATAATCAAAAAATATTGGAGACGTATTTTTTCTTTTGAAAATTAAACAAAGATTAAAGCGCGTTAAAGTTCCGTGTGACGTCACAGTGTGCTACACTTTTTCGCAATATGTGACGTCACTAACCCCCTAAACTTTGATGCATTATATCTATTAAATTTACCGGCAATTGACAAAAGAATAAATACGTCACTAATATATTTTGATTGCCTAAATGACGGACTAATTTTAATGTTTGTCTTTTGACCCTGGAAACTAGCCTATTGCCAGACCTGATATACCTTATAGATCCTGACTTCAACAATTAAGGGAATCGGGGTGGTCAACTTTATGTCTAAGTAGAGCATAAAAGTATTATTATTTTATAATAAAGATCTTTATAAGCATTATTTTAAGATTAACCGCATTCAAATACACGACCTGGAAAAAATGAACGAGCAGTTCATGTAGCCTAATTACATTCATCATACCTTCAGAGCGTCACTGTCGCGTTGTCAAACTCGATACAACAGGTAGACGCTGGAAATATTCACAGAAAATTTAGTTATATATTACTTTAAAAAGAATTTAATTTAAACAAAACAAATATTAAAGGAAGTCCTTTACAACAAACGTGATATTTTTGTAGTTGTTATGGACAATGGTACGGAACCCTTCGCGTGCGAATCCGACTCGCACTTGACCGGTTTTATTATAAGTTTAATTAGTCGTGTTAAGTTCAATTCAAAAATCCACATTGACGTTTTTCCATCACAGTAGGAGGGCCATTCTCAAATTGTAATCTTTTGTTCTCACAGATGAGTATTTCGTCCCCACAGGGGCGCATTGTCTTGAGACGGCCATAAATCTACCGCGACACTACGCTATTGTACAGAATCAATTCCAATAAGTAATTCAAATTGAAATATTGCAATCGAATTCCATTTTCAAATGACTTCTTGAAGTCTGATGAGAAAGTACAGGTGTTGCGAAATTTATGCTTACTTATTTATGAAACGTATGCTTTGACCAAAGGTAAAAGATAATGTTGTTGGAAAGCGAGCTTTTTAGCAACATTTATTAAAGTTAAGTTCCACGTCATAATAGTTGCGTGTAACAGCAGTATTGTAATTTGCTAAAAACAGTTTAATTTTCCAAAATTTTTCATTTACACAATTTACAGATCTACTTTCAGTATTTGAATTCAAAATAATCCCCAGATATCGACCACATTGCTTCACAAACGCTTTTCGTCTTGGGCGAGATTTCCTTTCGGTTGTCTTATTATATTGTTGGGATTCTAAGCAGATTTTCGAACTCTTGGGAAATAATGAAATTTGAACCGCGGACAATGCGGACATCAATGAGTCACGTAATTAATGTTATATGGAATTCAATAAAGTAAAGGAAAAAAATCATTTTCCGTAGTAAAATAGGCCTTTCTTTCAGATTTTTCTACTGATTCAACAGAATACCATCATTTATTCTTAAATATAACACTTATTCTTTTTGTCAAATATATATATTTATTTTGCTTATACTTACAAACCATTTACTTAGAATATACATGTAAAAAAACTTATGAAAACGAGTTTTAATTACAGAAAATTATTGTTGTAATGAAAATAATTAAATCAAGTAGTCTACATCATCTCAAAATGATCAGATAAAAAAATCATTATTAACATTGGTTAAAAAATCATCACCAAGTCAGCCAGCGGTTTCCCTAACGAAGTTAAAAGGTAGGTAGGATTGAGCCTACTTATGTTTTGATTTCACTATAAATGCGATTAAATTTATAAAACCAACGTTATTGTTATGTACCTATTTGCTTCACAATTATCTTTTGCATCCCTTACCACAATCCTACATCCACCTTATAAGAGCACTCGAATCTCATCGATACAAGTCTATTTGCGATATCTCTTCCTTAGTTCCTACTAGGCATTCATCACTAACCTAGTTCCACTGCTCATTTACCTTGATGCGTAGCGTTACTAGGCATTTTGTCTTCCATTGTGATCTACCAGAGCGATGACAACGTTAGTCGCACAGCGACCGCGGCGCGGATATCCCGCCTTCACATCTCGCGAGAATTTCAAATTCCGAACACATTGCTGGATTTTAAATTCGAATAGTGAAATGGAATACGAATTTGAAAGTGGATTTTGAAGTTTGGAATTTGTTTGAGAATCACCCTGTGTAAATATTTGATTATCTCGTAGTGCGTGAATATTGGACGCTGTTGAAATCAGATTGAATTTTCCAGGTAGGTACTTTTTTTTCTTTCGTTTTAGCATTAAGCTCTGCTGACATGAGAATGCCAATTCTTTATTGACCGGTACAATTTAAAGTTTTATTTTTTGAGTTTTTTCTTTGCGTATCGATTTCACTCGAAATTCCTGTGAAGTTTTTATTATATTGAGTATTTGAGAGTATTTGACTCCTGAATATTTAAGTTGTGTATAAATAAAAGCTCTAGGTAGTATGAAGTTTATACCAAATATTGCTGAGAATATAAGTATTACTCAAAAAGGTTTGTAAGATAAATAAAAATCGTAGCCTAGATTATGTTTAGTATTACTCAACCATCTTGTCCGGGACTGCAGACTCTAGACTAAGCAGGATCAGCACGGTCTTTTTTTTGAAAATTCTGAGGTCCTTGGTTCTGTATTTTTCAAAAAATAAGTCTCAATACTCGCGTCTTTGTAACATGAAATTTCATTCAAAATTGTAATATTCGTGCAATTACTGTTTGACTAAGATCTTAATGATTTCTTATGTTTTCGCGATTGTTACACGTTAAATTAAACTATTTTTATACAGTTTTTATCGCAAGTAAATACTGTATACAAACAGTTTAAATAATCTGCACTAATATTATAAAGAGGGAAGATTTGTATTTTTATGTGTATGTTTGTAATGAATAAACTCAAAAACTACTGTGCCGATTTCAAAAATTCTTTCACCATTGGAAAGCTACAGCTAGTCACTAATATATTTGTTTATGCAGCATACAGGACGATTTTCTCAGTCCCATCAGGGAGTTTATAAATAAACAGGCATCCGCGGTGTCAATTCTCTAATTTTATATAGTGCACAATTGAATCGTAATTGGATCGCAATGACAACTTTTGACGTTTCTGGTATTCTGTTACTAATTTTAAGACTAATCGTATTCCATTGGCTTGCCCTTGAACTGCAACCGAAAAATTTTGTTAATCAAAACGGTACTCTACGAGTATTATTTATTTTATTTACATTTTTTCTACTATTACCATATAATTACGTTTTAGTTGAAATTAAATTGAGATACTTAATTGAGTCTTAATTGAATATCAGTTGCATGGTCTTTTGAAGTTTTTTAGTGGAATTAACGCCTGTTCTCTCGAATCTAGATCAATGACAAGCTTTAGTAAAACAGTCTCCTACTACAGACAGACCATCGATCAACTAAAGGTCTATTGACTTTGATATATTGCATAAGACCTGTTATTTACTATTGTTAGATGGTAACAAAATTTAAGCTGTACAATTTAATTTTTATTAAATGTTAAGGCTTTTACCCAGCAGTGGGATCTAGAATAGCTTCAGCCATATCAAATTCATGATGAACTTTTAAACTAATTGCATATTTAAAATATAAAATTACATAATTAGGCGTCGGAAGTATGAAGGTAGAGCTACGCGCTTAATCCTGTAATTTTATATTTCAGATTCATTATGTCTATGCTTTGCCTAAATTTTCTCAAATAAACTGAATTAGATAATAATATTTTGTATGAGTGAATATATTACCGATCACATATTTTTATATTATGCTGAATGGCGATATGCACGAGTACCTACGTAAAACTCAAAATATCCGTCTTTGCTTATTATTACTTACTTACTAACATAGAATATAAGGATTGTACTAACATTGGAAATAAGGACAGTTTCTTGAAATAAAATTTGCTCGGCAGTTAAAAATAAAATCACTAGGTACTCAAATTTAATAAATTAAAAATGCTAAGGGTTCAAATCCAAACTCTCGTGGCGCTTCAGGAGTTACTTTTTATACTATTTGAAAGACAAACCAGCATGCGACCCATATGAAAAATATAGAAAGCGGTTACCGCAACCTATGGACCTCTGTGACGCCAGATGTATCAGGGATGCGTTGCCAACTCTGAAGATATTTTTCAGGGATATCGAAATCTATCTTTGGACACAAAACCGAACTAAATATCAGCAAAAGAATTAGAATTAGATGTATTTGGGAGAAATTCGTTCAAATTTTTAAT
This sequence comes from Euzophera pinguis, assembly GCA_947363495.1. NCBI lineage: Eukaryota > Metazoa > Arthropoda > Insecta > Lepidoptera > Pyralidae > Euzophera > Euzophera pinguis. The sequence goes on from OX376169.1 coordinate 5,628,799, forward strand.
GTTATTATAGTGTTGATGAATTTAAAAATGATAATTTTTTTTTTTTTTGGTTCAATAAAGAGTTATTTATTTATTTAAGGCAAGTAAACATATAATAATTAAAACTAACTATCCTATTTTAAAATAATAAATACAAAAAAAAATAATAATAATAATAACTAAATGTAATCTAAATTGGGTCCCCTGGGCAGAGTTCCCATCACGCAGGCAGCATTCCCGCGTTGAATAGCTATGGCTATTCGCTGAGCGAGAAAGCTGCCCGCGCGAGGGTCACCCGTTGCCTCTTTTAGGCGTCTACTGATCTCCCTGTGAAGACCCCGCGCACACACACTAGTGCCTCGATATGATAATTATACTTATTTAAAATAATCTTGACATTTTGTATGTTTAGTATTTGATTTTTTTTTAGATTATTGACATATTAGGGCGTTTACAGTTATAATTTGAAAATGTAGTTGGAATGTAATTGAATTTAAATTTTTTCTCTGCTTTTATTTTTTTATTTTTTGCATACTCATATGAGCGTGGAATACACTAAATTATGATTTACCAAAGATTTATGTATGTACTGTATTCTTGCAAATAAATAAATTATCTTATCTTATCAAATATCAAAACCAAAAATGTAAAAAATCATCCTAGTGACCTTTTAAACTAACGCATTGCATATTTAAAACATAAAAAGAAAGTCTGAAGTGTATTATTATTTAGTGTATTTATTTATTTAATGTATTTATTTTATTTCATGCACACGCTGTAAATATACATAGGTATTATACGCATTTAATCCTGTAATGTTATATATCATAGTAGTTTCAAATAACAAAGATGAAAATTAAAACGACAGATTTTACATTTGTGTGTTACCAACCCGCTGATCGGATTTTGATAAAAATTGGTATGAATATAGTTGAAGACCCGGGATCAAACATAGGCTACTTTTTGACGCAGGCGGAACTGCGGGAAACAGCTAGTTATATATAAATGTACGTTTAATTACGTGCTGTTTCGTGGCGTAACGCGTAATTAAGCTGTGTTTGCATTTAGGGGCTTTGATACCTACGTGTCATTTGAATATTGTTTAGTTAGTATAGTAGCATACATATACTTACATATACTACACACAACGACATAAATATAGTATACAGTGGTGTAATATAAATATATACTACTTACTTCCTCCGACCCGGAGTGGATCTTGGCCTCCTCACGAGAGAGCGCCAGAGTGTTCTATTCTGCGCGATGGCTCGCCAGTTATCAGCCCCCATCTCTAAAAAAATATATAACTATCAAATAGTGGTCGCGTCACGTCGTCGCTTGACACGCGCATTCGCAACGGATACGCGGGTCGCGCTCGACTAATGAGCTCTACATTTTGGAAAAAACTTTGCCGTCTTTATTGTAGAAATCGATATGTTAGTATTCTTGAAAGCAATAAGCGAGCGGAAAAAGCGAGCATAATGAGCGTTGATTTCATCAACTGCCTGTGTATTTTTGTCGTAAAAATATCTTACCTAATTTTATATTAAGCAATTCTTGAAATTGCAAATTAACTTTAAAAATTTAAACAACTAAGCAAAGCTTTGACATCCAAGTATATAATTGTATTGATATATTTTTATAGACCTTATAGGCATTCTCTGTTTCAATATCAACAACAATATCTATTTTGGGCAAGAGCATCATTGGACATCCGCCGACCAGATGGTCAGGTAAAAAAAGGTCGTAGGCAGACGCTGGATGCAGGCTGCTGCCAACCGGTCATTTTAGAAATCATAAGGAGAGGCCTATGCCCAGCAGTGGACTGACTGCGGCTGAAATCATGTTGATGATGAAGTAACAAACGCTAAAAAACCGTATTTAATAAGTTTAACTGAATATTTGTCTTTTTTTTATATTTACCATTTTTCTTTTGTATATTTCTTAATAATAACTGAAAATAAAAAGTAAATGCCAACATTAAAAAAAGACAATAGGCGGTTTTTACGTATTTTAACAGAACCGTACTTTAAAGCAGCCATTTGTTTTAACTGCTACTGTTCAAAGAGCTATCAAAAAGAATTAGATTTCGGCCCTTTGATAATGGATATTCTTTTTCCATTAGGTAATTAAGAAAAAAAATTGTGTTTAATATTAGTTTATTTTTATCCCGTAATAAAGAGGTTTCCTATAGACGGCCTCCGATTATAAGAGTTATAAAACTAGTTTCCCGCAGCTCCGACTGCGTCAAAAAGTAGCCAATGTTTGTCTTCAACTACATTCATACCAAATTTCTTCAAAATCCTTTCAGCGGTTAGTCGTGAAAGCATAACAGACAGACAGACTTTCGCACTTATAAATATTAGTATGGATAGATTTCATTTATTATTTTATTTTTTTCTTAGTAAGCTAACAGGCTACTAAGAAAAAGAGTTTATACATTAATGGATGCCTGCACTATCTGCTACAGTAGCGCAATTTTTAATCTGAGGTATACTCGTATGGCTCGTCTGTGGGGCACACCACGGGTTGAAATAATTATGGGATTTTAAGTATTAAAGCGACCATGAACGCTTTAAAGTGACTGAAACGTTAGGTGTAAGTAAATAAATAAGTAATAAACGCATTAAAAACCGTATTATATAGTTTAATAATCGCGATAACATAAGAAATCATTAAGTTTTTTAGTTCTTCAACCTATTTATTTATCGAAAATACATTTTTTATTAATATGTAACCCACTGGATAGGAATGAATAAATAAAAAACTACTGCATGAAACTCGACTTGCCCATGGAACATGCGTTTTCCTTACAATCATGTGTGTTAAGTGACAGCAAGCGTGGTCTGACTTTGAATGGTCGCCATAGCCTTGAGCTACTCCATGTTGCGAAAGGTACGTCCGACCGATGGTCCTTCTCTGTCTAGATGTCTATCGTAAGACAATATCAGATGCCTTTAGGCAACATAGATACACTGTCTGACAAGAACTATAAAACATATTGGCCACTAATACTTATACATTATGATAGTATTGGTTGGATTTTACTCTGGCACCAAGGTTTACATGGTCGATTGACCTTGTATTCCACTCGAAATGAATCCTTTAAAAAGAGTTACGAAGATCAAATGGCAGTCATTTCAATGTATTAAAAAAAATCGATACTTCTCAAACAATATGCGGAATATTTTTTAAAAACAGTATATCTTGTATCAATCAAAAACCTGTTAGTCTGTTAGTTACTGTAACTTCGATCATTTTTACTAAAACTATAATTTCGAACAGATTCGCTTTAGCATAAAATATAATAAAATATACTCGTAATTGCATTCGAAAATACATTGACGTTACGTTGGCATGCGGAAATAGCATCATTGCAATTGACAGAGCTCGATCCAGTACAGTACGGTAGTAATTTTTTTATTACATTTCTTGCTATGTGCGTTAACAAAATTTACATCAAATTGTTAATACATTGCGGTTGTACTTTATAATAACGTTTCCAGCAATAATATTAGTGTATTTCTTTAATTTAATATGCCTTTTTTTCATCGTGATATTATTGGAGGCTTTTGTCTGAAACAGATATGTCAGCCTTATCATAACTTAATTGAAACGACAGGTTTAAAAAAAGAGATAAAAAACCGTATTTAAATAGTTTAATTTAGAGTTAGAGGGGGATGTAATCATTTACCCACGAAAATATGTATAAAAGCAGTAAATACATGCATTATTTAAATATTTCATGACTTAAAAAAGTTAACAGTTTTACAAATAACAGGTTTTTTGTTAATTCAACTTTTCACAAAAAAATTCTCGCCCATTTCCATAGGAATCGAAAGCAAGGAAATAGCCCAGCTGCAGTGGACAGACCTCATTTATTAGTTAGTCATAGAATAAAAGAACATCGAAACCGAACCAGACCATTCCACTCTAAATGCATAAAATGCATATAAGATTTTTTTTTATACAATTTAGTAGGCAAACAGGCACGCAGCCTACCTGATGGTAAGGGTTTACCACAGACTATGGACGCCTGCAATACCAGAAGGATCTCGGGCGCGTTGCCGACACTGAAGAAAAAAAGATTACTTTTTATTTACGTGTTTTTCTTTTTTTATCTAGGTACACTCATAAAATCAAAGGTGACAGGAAAAGTCGGTAAGGGCCGGCCTCGGAGAACATACTGCGACCAAATTGCAGACATTTTAAAAAGGGAGATGTCAGGAGTATCCGTAATCGACGAGCGTGTATGACGAGAGTGGTGAGCGTAGATGAAGCGAAGGAAATCTGTAAGGATCGTGGCAAATGGAAATCCGTAGTCTCTGCCTACCCCTACGGGAAAAAGGCGTGATGGTATGTATGTAGTATGTATGTACACTCATCATCACCCTGTCAGTTTTTTGGAACCGCCTTTAGACCGCAACGTGGTTCACTTACTTGACGTGGTAAGCTTACTTATTTTGAGCCAACAAACGCCGAAGAGCATCGAAGGTGACGTTCCTTTCTCAATGGCACACGCACATACCGAATTTTCACAAATTTGATATTTTACACATAATTTCAAGTGAATGAAAACATTATTAATACAATAGTAGGTGGAAAAGAATGGGGGAGACCTTTGCCCAGCAGTGGAACAGTATAGGTTAGAAAAAAAAGGTTTTATTTTTAGGTGACCACAAAAATGTTCAAATTGAGAGTCAAAAAGTATCTGGACTATACATAGGTACATTTATTTTACACTTGATAAAATCCGCACAAAATATATACACTTGGGAAATTCCGCAGTGCGGTTTTGCGAGATATTTTGATTAACTCTTTACAAGTTGTGCTATTTTCCACATATGAATTTGTTATGTTGGTCTAAAAATCTGCACTTCATTGAGACGAAGAAATTACATAACCTTTTAACTTAAAATCCATACTAATATTATAAATGTGAAAGTCTGTCTGTCTTTGTGTCTGTTAGCTTTCACGGCCAAATCGCTGGACGGATTTTGATAAAATTTGGTATAAATATAGTTGAAGACTTTTTTATTTTATATACTTATTTTATTCAATACTAGCTGTTTCCCGCAGCTCCGCTTGCGTCAAAAAGTGGCCAATGTTTGACCCCGGGTCTTCAACTATATAGGTTTGGCCGTGAAAGCGTAACAGACAGACAGACAGACTTTCACATTTATAATATTAAAGTATGGATTCTTTGGACTTTGGAATATTAAAATCTACTACATTTTAAATGATCAGTTACTACTCACTACTACTGCTTTATTTTGTGACACACAGAATATAAAATTACTTGAAACTTCTGGGTATAAAGGGGTACTCGTTAAGTACCCCACTTGTTTCAAAGCCTCAGTTCTGCCTAAGTGCACTCAGTGATTAACATTTTCTGATATAAATAAATAAGTTTGACTTATTTAAGTTTTTTAAGATTATAGAGGATTTTCAAAGAAAGTCGTCAATTTAATGAAATCTTAAACTCAATAGAAGACTGCAAGACCAGTCTATACAGTGAGCTAATACTGCGTAAATCGGGTTAGTTCTCAATTAAATTATGGACAGTAATTTTGTATTCTTTTTAGAGAGGCTTATGTCCAGCAGTGGACTGACTGCGGCTGAAATGATTATCACATCGCAGACAAATGTTGACTTAGTCTACCTGCGACTATGAACGTTGTAAAATGTTTGGTGTAAATAAATGAGTAATAAACGCGATAAAACCGTATTAAATTATGAGTAGTTGAATTTAATGTGTAAAAATTGCGAAATCATATAGAAGAAATTTCTATTATCTAAGTAATCTGTGGTTTGAACCCGAATTTCGCCTCCGGGTCAGTTTATTTACTACGCCTTAAATATCCTCAAGCAAGGGTTAGCAAACTTTTTCAATTTGAAATGATAGGGCGAAAGATTAATGCCGACCATTATGATGTACAAAAATCTTTAACTTTTGCGACCGAAACATTGTAACCGCCCAACGACGAATGATAGATACTTTTTTTAATTTTATTTTTAACTAGCAGCCCGCCCTGACTTCGTCCGGGTTATGCAAAGTATGTAAGTAAGTTAAATTAAAGATAAACATTTTATTAAGCATCTCTTTCAAAGCCGGCTACATATTTTTCTGACGCCGAGTAGTTCCTAATAACCTATGAATACTGTACGATTGTATTTCCAAGGAAGATCGAAAGCACAGACATAAAGGCCCATAGAGCCGTTAAGATTTTTCAGGAGAATTAAATGTAATTTTTTTTTATTAATTGGCTGATCCTAAATTGTACAGTTAGATTAATATAATCGTTAAATTTTAATATATAAAAACTCCCACGTGTCGGTATCATAAGATAAAAAAAACGTATGACAAACAATTATTTGACAAAAAAAGTTATATATTTTTTTTGCTTGACAAAGTTATATTATTATATGAAAAGTAGTTGTTGTTACGTAACTGAAATAGTTAGACATATGGTATCGCGGACTTTTTTTGTAGACCTTTTTAAGATCTAAAATACTGTAGTACATTATTTTGATCCATCTAACAGGGTTTGCAATGTAAGCGCCAAAAATGTGTTAATTTACTACCGCACGTCAGGAACCTCTAAAATTATCAGTATTTCTCTACTATATTATGCATGAATTATACATATAAACCTTTCTCTTGAAATACTATATCTATTAAAGGAAACCGCATCAAAACCCGTTGCGTAGTTTTAAAGATTTAAGCATACATAGGGACAGACAGACAGCGGAAAGCGACTTTGTTTTATACTATGTAATGATTGGTTTAGAATAAAAGCAGTCGAGATTTCGCTTATGAATAAAGGATGAATTATGCATAAGAAACACTAGCAGTTTCTCGCAGCTCCATCTGCGTCAAAAAGTAGCCTAATATTTGACCCCGGGAGTTCAATTTTATTCATATCCATCAAATTCAGCGGTTTGGCCATGACAGCGTAACAGACAGACAAACAGACCGGAATAAAAACTACTAGGGTATATCAGACTTTGGAGATCTCACCCTAAAAGCTTTTCGAAATCATTGAAAGGAATATTAATAGTCGTCACATAGGATATTACATGAAAGAGAACATTATTTAGACCATTTAAGGTCTGATTTTTTTTTTAACTTTTTGTATAATCGTGAAAAAGAAGGAATGCAAACTTACACGCATCAAACATTTTCCGACTTTTACAATCTTTTTCTGTTATTAGAATGTTTCAGCTATCTGTCAATTTAATTTCCTTTTGCGTTAAAAAATAATGAAACTCGGTACGGAAAGAGTGATATTTTCGCTTCAGTTACGTCATATTTACGTAGCAAAAATAATTGTCGCTGCCTCAAAACCAGCTACATGGCATCACGTTGTAAACGTATTTATGTTATTGATTAAACCATTGTTAACGTATTTATGTTATTGATTAAACCATTGTTAACGTATTTATGTTATTGATTAAACCATAACATGGTGTCAGAACGTGGATCGATTCGTCGCGATTAAAAACAAGAAAATTGTTTAAGAGTATTGAATTGAAGTTCACGTGAATTGTCGAGCCGGATTCATCATGGCGTCCCAAGAAATTAAGCCAAAAAAGCTTTCTTCTGGTATGTCTAGCCCGCAGCCTATGATAATGACCGGAAATTTAGCACAGCAATGGAAAAAATGGATTCAGGCCTTTAAATTCTATTTGCGTGCCTCCGGCATGGAGGACGAAAGTGATGGGCGTAAGGTCGCTTTATTATTGCATGCCATTGGAGAAAAAGGAGTCGACATTTATAATTCATTTGGAAAGGATGAAGACATCGTCAGATACGAGGAGCTACTGGAATCGTTTCAAAACTATTTCGCTCCTAAGGCAAATCTCACATACGAGTGTCATAATTTCTTCACCTACAAACAAAGTGAGACTGAAAGTTTAGAAGACTTCGCATGCACATTAAAATTAAGATCACAAAACTGTGAGCTGGGTTTATTACAGTCACGTCTGACTAAAGTTATGTTTATATGCAATATGAATCAGAAATACAACTATATTCGAGAAAAATTACTGTTAGAGGATAAATTAACCCTAAACGAGGCCCTCGACATGGCAAAAGCCATGCTGGCTTCCAGACAGCATACGGATCAACTCGCAGCGGAACAGAGTTCAGTTCTGTATAACACAAGTCAGCCATCACGATCAAGATCAAAATTCCATTCAAGTATCAGCCAACAGGAAACATGTACTAGGTGTGGTCAAGTACATCGTCAGAAATATCCAGCGTCTAGCGCAAGGTGCAGGAAATGTGGAAAAATGGGGCATTTTGCAGTCTGTTGTCGGTCAAAGTCAGTGAAGTATCTACAGTCAGGTAGCGACATGGAACAGGTACAATCAGAACAAGATGAACTGTTTATAGGTCATATTCAATCATCAAAGTCATTGTCAAGTGAGTGGTCCATTAATTTACTTATAAAAGGATTAAATATAAATTATATAATTGATACAGGGAGTGATGTAAACATAATGTCAAAAAATATTTATGATTCACTTAATATTCAAAGTCCATTGTCAAAGACTAACATAAAAATTAAATCATATACTGGTAATAGTCTAGAAGTACTAGGTCAGCAAAACTTGAGTTGTCAATTTCGTATAAATAATTCATTTAAGGTGAAACAAATTGAGTTTATAATTGCAAATGTAAATTCTCCAACTCTTCTAGGTAAGACTACATGCTCAGATATAGGGTTAATTAAAAGAGTTTTTTGTGTAGACACTACAAGCATAGAAAATAATGTCAGTCTTGAGTCTCATACAATTCCGTCACAGTCACAAAATATTGATTTAAATAAATATATTGAATGTCATAATTCTGTTTTTACCGGTCTTGGTTGTCTTCCTGGTGAATGCGACATAAGTACAAATCCTGACATACAGCCAAAAGTTGATGCCCCTAGGAAGGTTCCATTTGCTTTACATGACAGACTTCAACAAGAACTGGACAAAATGGAGAAGATGGATGTCATCACAAAAGTCTTTGAGCCTACAGAATGGGTGAGTTCATTAATTCTAATAGAAAAAAAGAATGGCCTGTTGAGAGTGTGCTTAGATCCCCGTAATTTAAATCAGGCAATTAATAGGACACATTATCCAATTCCATCAGTGGACATGGTTCGTGCTAAGGTGGCAGGTGCAACAGTGTTCTCCACCTTGGATGCAAGCAGTGGATTTTGGATGTGCAGATTAAATGAGAGGAGTTCTTATCTTACAACATTCAACACACCTTTTGGTCGGTACCGTTTTAAACGTCTTCCATATGGTGTTAATTGTGCTCCTGAGTATTTTCATAGGATCATGACAGAAATGTTTGGTGACATCAGGGGTGGCTGTGTACAGTGATGATATTTTAGTAAGTGAACGCACTTTACAGGAACATAATGAGCGTCTGAATATAGTATTTCAAAGGGCAAAGGAATGTAATGTCAAATTTAACAAGCAAAAATGTTTATTTGCTCAGAAGAGTGTTAAATATCTGGGACATATTTTTTCAGCAGATGGAATCACAGCTGATCCATATAAAGTCAGAGCCATTAAAGAGATGCCATCTCCCACTTGTCTTAAAGATTTACAAAGATTTCTAGGTATGCTTAATTATTTAAGTCCTTTTATAAAAAACATGGCTGGTGAAACAGAAATACTTCGTCAATTATTAAAAAAGTCTACTCATTGGCAGTGGACTGCCAACCATGAAAAAATATTTTGCCATCTTAAGTAAATAATATGCCAAGTTCCAGTACTGTCACATTTTAAAGTTCATGATCCTATTATTCTACAAAGCGATGCCAGTAATAATGCTGTTGGGGCGGTGTTATTACAGAATCAACACCCTGTCTATTATGCATCAAAAACATTGACAGAGACACAGCAAAGAATGGCTCAAATAGAGAAAGAACTCTATTCAATAGTATTCGCATGCATAAAGTTTCATCAATTCATATATGGACAAACTGTAACTATTGAGACAGATCATGCCCCTTTGATAACATTGTTCAAAAAACCTCTAGTTGAGGTTCCAACACGTCTACAAAGAATGATGTTAAAAATACAAGCTTATAGTTTAAATGTTATTTACAAGAAAGGAAGCCATATGCACATCGCTAATACTTTGTCAAGGGCAGCACTATCAGAAACAGGTACAGATGAATTAGATGATGACATTGTGGTCCATGTTAATCTTTTGGTCAAGTCCTTACCTGTTTCTTCAGAACGTCTACAATGGCTGATAAAAGGTACAAATGAAGATGAAAGTTTGCAAGTTTTGAAAAAATACTGTAAAGTAGGATGGCCATCATGTAAAACCCAAGTTCACAAAGATTTGCATGAATTTTGGCAGTATAGGTTTGATTTGCATACTGAAAATGATTTGATTTTTAGAAGTAACAGTATAGTCATACCTAAAAAGTTGAGGTCAGATATTTTGAAAATAATACATAGTGGTCATTTGGGAATTGAAAGGTCTAAATCATTTGCTAGAGGACATGTATTTTGGCCATTTATGTCTACAGATATAAAAAATATTGTTCAATCCTGTCACACCTGCCTGTCACACAGAAGTTCAAATGCGCCAGAACCACTAAATCCACATGATGTTACACAGCTGCCATGGGAAAAAGTTGGTATTGACTTTATGGACTATTAAAGTAAAAAATACATTGTAGTACAGGATTATTATTCAAATTACATTGAATTAATGTCAGTGGCAAGTGCTAATGCCAAAACAGTAATAGTTTCTCTTAAATGTATTTTTAGTAGACATGGTATCCCAGTTGAAGTATTCACAGACAATGGCCCACCTTTTAATTCAACAGAGTTCAAAAAATTTATTTTTGACTGGGGAATACATCATAATACGTCTAGTCCTTATATACCAAGGCCAAATGGGCTGGTAGAGTCAGCAGTAAAGATATGTAAACATATACTTACAAAGTCAGATGAGTCAGGAACAGATCCATATCTGGCTTTACTACAATTCAGGAATACACCTAGAGGAAATCTACCATCTCCAGCACAACTGTTAATGTCTCGTACACTCAGAACCCAACTACCAACAAGGACAGAAAATTTACACCGAGAACAGAGAAATTTGAAGAATATGTTAAGACTAAAAAAGAAAACAAGAATAAAATTAAAGAATATTATGACAGAAATACTAAATCATTACCAGAATTACAAGAAGGAGAGAAAGTGTATTTTAAGAAAATACCAGATAGTCTGTGGATCACAGGTACAGTAAAATCCAAGTGTGATCAGCCTAGGTCTTATACTATTGAAGGGTCAGATGGATTTATAGGAAGGAGAAATAGACAACATATTTTTAAGCCTATGCAGCCGTCTCAGACTGTATCTCAAGAAGTTTTACAAAGAAGCCCGAATATAGTTACTTCTCCCATGTCGCATACAACATCACCATGTACTGAAGACCATACAATTCCAGGTGAAAAGCGCACTAAATGTTGACGAATTATAAGACCACTAAGGCGGTTAAATTTGTAATAAATCTGTTAAACTAATATTTAATAGTGACTGTGTAAGACTGTCCTAATTTTAGTAATAATATTAATTATCATTATTTAAGTTTCTTTAAAATAAAGAGGATGTTGTGAGAGCAACACTAGTGACAGATCATCTCTAGTTTGTGGTCTGTCAGCGGTTGTCTCGTCTGCCTATAAACATGGCATCACGTTGTAAACGTATTTATGTTGTTGATTAAACCATTGTAAACGTATTTATGTTATTGATTAAACCATAACACATGGTGGCACATAATTTTAACTGAAACAACGTTCGTGGTATCCTAGACTTATTTGTTTATCCTCGGTGATAAAACACTCGAAAAAAAACATAGATCATAACTTACATCATAGCCATGATATGATGTAAGTTATGATCTATGTTTTTTTTCGAACCGATTCGTAGTCACACCGCGTTAGCACATCCCTTGAATTACTGATTGGCATAAAGACGGAGCCACCACGTGTGGCATGTATGAAATTTACGCGTCCGGCAGATGCTGAGCAACGGCAATACTGTAACGCTGACTAACCAATCATCCTAGGACGACTCAATAGCAAGTAGACTTGCGAAAAAAAAGATCCTGAAATCATTTTGTAAAACGGGATTTTATCACGCAGTGGTTATGTGACCCAAGTAAGGTTAACAAAAGGAGTAGGGTTTAAAAAACTCATAAAATATGTTTAAAAAAGTTCAATATCTTTATTTAGTACGAATATTATCCAGTACTTAACAGATTCATGATTGGAATCTCCAGTCAAGTAAGAGTTTACATGTGTTAGGATATTCCGCAAATATGTTTACTTAATATGGTTCGGTTTTTGTCATTTTCAGATAAAGGAGTAACCAAAATGCTATTACAAGTATCAACCAGATAGTCAAGCTGCATATCATTATGAACATGAAAAAACAATGTACCGAAAAATCACAAAATGTAAAATATAAAGCCAACAATCTAAGTTAGATGAATTTCTCAAAATATGTTTGTAATACTAGTAAATTAATTTTGAAATTAGCTTTTAACAAACAGAATTCCATTAAAGACACTCGATTTCTGCTCGAGTATCAAACAACTGTTTAATTGGATTTCAGTATTGGATTTATCATTTTCTAGGCTATTTAAATTTAGTACAAATTACATTGCCTTAATACGCGATGTTAAAACTGGATATAGTTAAATTTTAAATAAGACCATGACCATCGAATGTTAATAAAATTACGATACTAGATGTTTCAATCAATGAACTTTTTCCACCTTTTTTTTTACACAAATCTCAAAATTTACTTTATTTTTAAAGCTGTGAAAATCGGCCGTCCGGGATTTCACTTTAGTGCGATTTTAGAAATTTCCTTTATGTTCTCACAAATATGAAATAGGTACTTAATAGGTAACGTATCTTTGTTGGGCAATATAGAGTTTTGTATTGTATTGTACTTTTGCGTTGTGTGCGGTTGCGGGACCGAGGTTTTCCTTGTTTTTTTGTAAATTCCTTTTTCTGTACACTCGCTGTTACAGTACTGATTTAAGTAATTAAAGTCGTTCCACCCAATAAACCACAAACTTGAAGCAAAATCTAAATCTAGAACGTAATTAAAGGATTGTGACTTCAATTGATTCTAACGTTTGGATTCAATTTACAGGATGGTAAATGAGTTTGAGATTGAACAGTTCAATTGTGCTGTAATTGAATTGGTAATCGTTATTCAACTTGCGAAATCCTAAGAAATAAAATGTAGATGGTTGATGTTTGTTGGCATTGTTTGGAATATGGATAAATAACTGTAGTAAAATTATCTATATAATAATTATTGTTTGATGCTATAGTTTTATGAGTAATATTTTTTTTTCTATCCATATTCCTGGCTGATTTTTTTTTTTTTATAAGATATTGAAAACGTCTTCTTATCGTCTCTTTACGTTACAAACTCACGTATTTTTACTAACAAACGAGACATTTACATTGTAACTAGGCAAATCAGAGCTAGATCAACTAATAATTACACAGAATGGACTATTCTTGCTTGACAAATCATATCAAAACTGATTGGCAAGTTGACAGCCTTCATGTTACAAAGAGCGGCCGTATGTCTATAAATGGGAAAAAGTTGAGCCGTTATGATTAAAAACAGTTTTGTAAAACTATGGAAAGGTCTTGTACTCAGTATGAACGGAACAAAGCTATGATGACATGAGAATAAGCACGTCTCGCTCACTCTACTAGCACTTACTACAGAAGTACGTATTAAAAAATAAGAAATTCACTCGTTAGGAGAAAACAAAGCCATCACTTTAAATTCCTTCGCATAAAAACGATAGAGATAAATGGAACAGGGCGTGGAAATGGTGCCGGCGAAAATGCTGACTCATTTGCTGGAATCATCATTCGTCTTTATCACACGTTATAATGTTGGAGCGAGAAAATTGAATAAATAGGGCTCTTCGTATGGAATAAATTGATGCGGCATTTTGATCTTAGTACAATAGTTTTTTTTAAGCACCTATTATTTTGATCCTTGTTCTAGTTACATTTAGTAGTGTATTTATTCGAAAAATGGTTGCCGAAACGACGCTTGTGTATTAGAATCATTATGTTAGTTTGAATCAAACGTATTCTTAAAATTCTTAACCTAATCTTTTGGCAAAAAACTCACTGTAAGTTTCACATTTCACCTCTCAAACTTCTCCTGTGCGTTATAACGATAATCACAATTTGTATTTATTACTAGCTGCCTCCCGCTGCTTCGCCTGCGTCGTGATGTTTGACCCCGGTCTTCAACTGTATCTGTACCATATTTCAGTCCAGGGGTTTGGCTGTGAAAGCGTCACAGACAGACAGAATTTTTTCGCATTTATAATTAACTAGCTGTTTCCTGCAGCTCCGCCTGCGTCAAAAAGTAGCCTATGTTTGACCCCGGGTCTTCAACTATATTCATACCAAATTTCATCGAAATCCGTTCAGTGGTTTGGCCGTGAAAGCGTAACAGACAGACAGACAGACAGACAGAAAGACAGACAGACAGACAGACTTTCGCATTTATAATATTAGTATGGATATGGAAGTATGGATATAAGAGTTGCCATACTAATGTATGGATAGTATGGAAGATTTATAAGCGAAGTTTTCCATTACTTATTTACTAAGATGTCACAGCGACCCAAAGTGAATTTTTCGTTTGATAATATATATTTTTCTCTTTTCACGTAAGCCTTTCTGACAATAATGTTGTAAAAAAGGCCAGAAGCATGTTGTTAAACGTAATAAATTTCTAAAACAACCTAAACTTTAAATTTTATCGGAATCGTACTCGTATAAGTATAAAACACACGAAGCAAATTAAGATAACCTATGATTTTTTACCCAAACACAAATACATAGAACAATTCTATCACAAAACCGTATACAAAAACGTTAATGCGATCATTTAGTGGATTGTCTTACTGATTCTACCATAGACATGGAAACAATTAGATACAACAATAATAAAATATTTACGCGTACATTCGAGATCCAAAATACGTGACTTGAGAGACATGTACTTACACACTCTTACACTGTTAGTGTGGAAAATTAGTATCATCATTTATGTTTTAAAGAATTCAGTAGGGTGGTGTAGTATTTATTGCCTTACTTAATAGTAAACTGCAAAATTGACATTGTTATGCGGTTAGGTAAATGCATGGAGTAATTACAAAAAGGAGATGCCGTAATAAGCGTTTTGTAAGAAAGTGTTTGTGAGGCTACACGGGGCGGAAGGCAGACGTGCGGGGTGCTTAGATTCGACCGTGGCTCCAATCATGGAGCACGAGCAATGACAAGCTCCACCCACTTTGTGTTGGCGAGGCGCCAATGATCACGTCACTGCGCCATTTCATACTCCATGGGTAAATGATTAGATTTTTTCTCGAGGTTGTAGGTATAAGAACTTTATAGATATAGGTAATTAAATGGTCGGCTAAACAGCTTGTTAAAAAAACTGTTAGAAATTGTAAAAAATTGATTTACAAGGTATAAAAATACATAGGGCGCACTGTAAGTTTCCGGAACTGGCCACTTACATAAACAATATTAAAAAATTTATTGCAACATTTGAAATTAGAACTCTTCGGCTGTAGAATGCAGTTTGTTTCATCTGACTGTCTTTTGTTTTTACCTTGTGGCGCCATTTAAAAAATTGAGTGTCTGCATCAACATGGATTTAACTCGGGAAAATTTTCGTAGTATGATTTTCTACGATTTTAAGTGTAATTTGACAGCTCAACAGAGCATCGCTCGGCTTGAAACAGCTTTTGGCAATGAAGCACCATGCAAGACAACTGTTTATAGCTGGTTTGCAGGATTCAAGTGTGGTCTTATCAATCTCAGTGACGAATCTCGCGATGGTCGGCCGTCCACCGCTGTGACCAACAAAAACATCAATGCTGTGCGCCGTATGATTGAAACAGACAGGCATGTGACCTACCATGAAATTCGCGCATCCTTAGAAATAGGCATGAGTCAAATACAATTAATCCTATACAAACATTTGGGTGTGAGAAAGCTGTGCTCGCGGTGGATCCCACACAACTTGACCGAGGCTCAAAAAACGGACCGCGTCACTTGGTGCAGTGCCATGCTTACCAGATTCAACGAAGGTGCGTCAAATTTGGTGTGGGACATAGTAACAGGTGACGAAACATGGATTTATTGCTACGATCCCAAAACAAAGCAGCAATCGAGCGTATGGGTCTTTCAAGATGAGCCGAAACCAACCAAAGTGGCGCGCGTGAAAAGTGCATCTAAGCGGATGATTGCTTCTTTTTTTAATAAAACTGGACACGTGGCTACTGTTGCTTTAGAGAATCGTCGTACAGTGAATAGTGACTGGTACACGACCATTTGTTTGCCGGAAGTTATTGACGAACTCCGTAAAAATAACCGTAAACGCCGTATCATCCTGCACCACGACAATGCTAGTTCTCACACGGCCAGACAGACAAACGACTTTTTGAAGGCGAAAAATGTAGAACTCATGAGTCATCCTGCATACAGTCCCGACCTGGCACCTTGTGACTTTTTTCTGTTCCCAAAAATTAAGAACCAATTACGCGGTCAACGATTTTCATCACCAGAAGAGGCTGTCGAGGAGTATGAAAAACACGTTTCAGAGGTCACCACAGAGGAGTGGCACAAAAGTTTTCAAAACTGGTTTCATCGAATGAAAAAGTGCATAGACGCCAAGGGAGATTATTTTGAAAAACAATAAATTAATTTTGTACCTTTAATAGTATTTTTTCATATTCATTCCGGAAACTTATAGTGCGCCCCACGTACTAACGTATAAAGTAGTACCTTCAGTTTAAGTAAAATGCAATGTATTATCACATGTGGAGTCTATTTTCATTTGTTGTCCCTGAATTTATTCAGTGTAGTATTTCGTTAATGCCGGAAAAGCGACATGTCACTGGTGGCCCAAAAAATGGACTGCAGACGGAGATTTATTTTATGGGTCAGAAAAAAACTGAGATCATTTCCGTGGTGTTGTGACATCTTAAATTGTATGTGAAAATTGTGAGGTATTATAAGATTCTATAAAAAATGTTAAATATTATAGGATAATTTCCACAAAATTAAAGTTATGCTTATTTAAGGATATTATTATAAGCATGTAGCTGAAGACATTGTAGTTTTTACTTCAAATTCATTGCAGTAATACTTCTACACGATTTAGTAGGCAAACAATCACTATGCCTGATGATAAGACACCTGCAATTTCAAAATATCACGGTACTTATGATCAAAACTTGTTGAAGTGTAAATATTATTAACATTACAAATATAAATACAGTATTGTAGATTATTCTTAAGACGTCCAATTACATTTTTGCATAAAAAAATGTTGAAAACAAATTAAGACTGAAATGCGCGATTGCTTCGGGGAGTTTTCGAGATTCTAATAAATTAAGCAAAGGATTTCCGTTTGCGGAACTTGAAAATGCGTAAAAACGGTTATTTTTTTATTTCGACTGTATTTTTAATAGGTTTTGCGAAGATAAACCTTGCATTTATAATTAAAATCCTAAAGTTTTAAATTGAATATTGAGATTTCCGTTGATGTAATTTTCTATTTACATTTTTTACATTGGTCCCAGCGGTCACTTAAATAAAACTATGTCGTAAGCTTTGAGACTATTTCAACAATATCTTATACGATAGTGAAGAGGGTCTGGTACGAAAGCCGCTTACGATGGTATGGCCATATCTTACGGCAACTAGCTAATAACGTGGGGAACAAGTACTTAGCCATGCCGCCTTCACCAGGCCCTAGTGTACGGATATGTGTGATAATGGTCTCACAACTAGGGATGCCGAAGATCTGACGAAGTAAAGGTGAAAGAGCAGATAGTGGACCCGGGGCTCCGAGGCAAAGAGCTGAGGGCACTGACGAAGGCGATGAGATAGTGTAGAGGGTCTGAGTAATGCATCATTTATATCTTTATATGCCAAATAGTTATATGCGTAACTTTCCCAAATAGATCAAATGAAATGAAGGTGGGCGGGTCATATGCTGAGAAGCAAGCAGGAGAAGTGAAGCAAAGCAGACATACTGGTATCCCATAGATGGGAACAGGATGAGAGAAAGACCTGTCAAAGGATAGGAAGACAATCTTAAACTAACAGCGGGCCCAAATTGGAGAAGAGTCGCACCAGATAGAAAGTAATGGAAGGGGTTGGAAGAAGCCTTTGCCAACAGGCACACAGATCTCGGGGACATTGTTTGTTAAGGGTAATCAAGATACAAAGCTCATGATGAGAGGCTTATAAATAGAGATAGATAGATTTGTGACGGTACTTGGAGAAATCAAAATATGCCGGTGGAAGAAGATTCTGCTGGAAGTGTGGAACTATAGAAATGCTGAGCCAGTTATTCCGTGACCACGGCCGTTGTGACACGGTTGAAATGTCGGAAGTATGAAAGTATTATGTTTTAAAGATGGATGCCTTACTAGTACAAAAGAAAACTAGCCAAAAAAGAGATATTAATATAGGGATGTCGTCAACGTTAGCAATAATATTATTATTCTCAACACGCGCTAGGGTCTGAAACGATAAACGGGTATACGTATGGAAATAATTTTGTGGCAAGATGTGTGACGTGACACGTAAGGTATTGTAAACAGAGAAGGGCTGAGTTTACATTTGTGTATTATACAGGGTTATTTTGTAACCATTGGTCCAATTTTGCAGCGTCTAGACCACTTTCTGTCAAATAATATGTAAAAATCGTGACATTATTTAGACCTTCCAGAATTTTATATTGGTGGTCTAAAATTTTCCTCGTTTTGCATAATTTTTTTATTGAAAGTAGTTTTAGTTTTATGTACGTAACAATAAAAAATGGCCCATTATTTCAAAATAGCTCTGTTTTATAGTGTGTATTTAAAAATCTAATCACTAAAGAATTATATTAAGTAATACAACTTAGAATTTCAATGGAGCAAATAGCATCTTTAGTCAAGCAAACTAAAAAAAAAAAACAGTAGTATCTTGCATATTCTGGGTGGGCTAAGGGCCAACGCTGTTAGATAAATCAGTCTTTCTAAGGCATTGGGCAAAGCCTAACGACTGCCATCTTGACAAATAAGTAAACTAAGTAGCATTGAGGAGCTCAATATAGCAATTGACGTCAATAAATAATATTTATATCCCCTATATTGAAAATAATAAAAAAATACACAAATGGCCACCAAACGAATTCGGGCCAACCCCGCTGACGCTTGACACTCACAACAGCGTAAAATTCCATAAAATCTTGAACTCATTATAGCTTCAAAGGTTATGCAAAACATAATTCATCATTCATTAGGATGTATCCTTTTCGGCATTAAAATACCTATTTTTCTTCATGATAAAATGCGTACGTAAATTGAATGCTCTCCCAAAGGTATAATTCACATTTGGAGGCCTACTTCATTTGTTGTCATCTAAATAGGCCTATAGGGAAACGCAGCCCGTATTCATGACACTCATAAAAAGTACATCCAATTTCAGCATAGAAATTGGTGTTTTTATGTTAATTTTACTGTTTGAAAGGTTTGCAGAATTTTCCGGTTGAACAATATGTGCACAGAGTTGACAAATAGGCAGATCCCCTTTTTTAAATCCATCTCTAACATTTATTGTTTTTATTAATAGTTTAGATATTTAATTTTATTCAGAAATAAGGATTTGTTACTGTGTCTTTGCCTAAGTTTTTTTATTACTCCTGTACAGCCATATGTTTTCATACTATATTCGCCAAGAAGACAAAAAGAAACACTTGTGTAAAGGATTTATGGAAGATAGAACTGTATTGACGTTGACTGGCCATAACTTGCATAGTATCTGTAACATTTATAACTAAGTTTACTTCGAGAAGCACCAGTAAAAAGGATCCGATGGAATCAAACGAGCTTCGCTTTCGTCGGAATTATTATTTTTTCGTTTCATCTGAACCCTTGCCCAGTTGAAACTTAAATTCCTATTTTGAATTTTAATGACTTACAAAACAACTTACTAAAGTTCTATTAAATTAATTTAAGTATTTAAAATACACAATCAACAAAACAATCTGTGACAAGCATCCAATCCGATCACAGTTGAGAATAGATTGCGTTTCCAATTGCCATTTATCTGTCGTTGGATCTCGTCGTTCAATGGAGGTATTTTTTCGTCAAGATGACGGATTTTCTTTCCGGAACATAATATTGTTTGATGCTATTTGAGAGATACTAATAATTTGCTGAGATTTTCATTTAGTTTTCTCGTTTTTTTTTTAAAGTTTTTCATATAAAAGTTCAGTTTGATTTACAAAATTGATTCTCATTGAATTATGTTGTTTCTTTAAAAACATCCTCTAAGATCACAGAGATTAAAATGTAAGGAAGACATAACCTTGGTCAAATGAAAACAATGAACGCTACTAATATTACTATTTTGTATGTAGTGGCATATAAAAAAGTAGTACTATTCATTTGCTCTAGCCATGAAATCGTAACAGAAACACTTTAGTATGAGTGTTTGAATTACATTAATCCTCATTGTATTTCTTTTAAAATATAGTGTTACGAAATCAAAAATAAACTCGCTCTCACACTTTGTGGTTTGAGAAACTAAGGGAACGAGACAGAGAGTATCCCTCTCTCTATTCCGGAGTAGTTGTGATCTTTCTAGAAACTTATGGAGCGGATTTCCCGGGCCATATAAACATCGGAAGGTGCCTCAGGAGGGCAGTTCTAATTTAACTGAGCTACAAGTGCGATCAAGAAGCGATATCCGGAGCGAATAACAAGTGATACAAGCGACCTCGGCTAGTTATAGTGACTGTGATTAGCAAGTGTTTTGGACATTGTTAGTGATAAGTGAAGTGAAGTGACGTCGGCGACCATCCTTGTGGGAATAAACGTTTTTAAGAGTCATCAGGTGTTTTTGTCCAAATCGCGAACCCCGGAGCTCGTAACAATAGTATCCTTGAGTTAGTATCCCATAACACAAGTCTCAAACTTACTCTAGGGTTCACTTTATCTGTGTGATTTAATTTTGTCCACATTTATTTATTTATGACAATAATAAAAAATAGACATATAATATAAGTAACTAACGTTCGTCAAACGAAACTTTATTGTACAAAATTCCACTTTTAGAAAACCAAAATAAGCAGACATGCGGAGGCTATAACGTGCCTTGCGCGTCTTCCTTTATATTTTCATCATTGTGTTTACTCTTATAATATTTTCATAACATTTCCAGCTGACGGATCTTTTACAGATCCTGTCAAGGTATAAGTGATGATTTTGTTTACCAGACTCCATTATGTGATAGATCGCTAGAACTGTCGGTGAGAAATCGTATGTCTGGTGCAGTTGTTGATGTTTCTCATTGGATATTTTCTTTACATTTTATTATTATTAGCTTTGATATTTAGTATTTGCAGGTACTTATTGAAATCAAGTATTTGCAGGTTTATAACTCTTTAATTCCGTGCCATTACTATCTTATATAGCCACTTACATACCTTGGGTCATGTTCCCTTGAGACGCCAAATCAAGAAACTTGACTTAAGTGCAGCGTTCCCTTGACTGAGGGAGCTGAAGGACGTAAGGTGAGGACGCAACTAGGAAAATACGCTTAGACGAACACTACCTATAAAATGAGATGCACTTTGGAGTATGTGCCACCCCGAGGACTTAGAAAAATAGGGAAAACTCCAGTAATATGAACTAACAATTGGGTTTTACCAACACGACAAGAACAGTATCACCGTATTGAAGCCGTCGTTAACCATTATCTAATACATTTTTTTTATACAACTAAGTAGGTAAACAGGCGTACGGCTCACCTGATGGTCAGTGGTTACCGTAGCCTATGAACGCCTGCAACACCGGAGATGTCACGAGCGCGTTGCCGACCTGTCCGCTGTCAGCACAGCGACCCCTCTGGAGCCTGGCGACCCTTCTCACCAGCAGGAACACAACACTGCATCACAGTGTTATTTGGCTGCGGTCTTCTCTAGTAGGTACTTCCCCAGACGGACTACTTCTTACAAAATGTCCTACCTCTCTTACATTACATTTTTTTATTAGCTCTGTATGTCTCACTGCTGGGCATAAGCTTCTCCGCTCGACTTCCATAAATCTCTGCACTTAGCACTCATAATATAGTACACGTTGTAGTAAAATCTGTATGTAGTAATGTCAGCTGTCTGTTTAGTAATTTAGTTGCTGACGTAAATTAATTCTGCTCCAGTCATTATCGCATAGTATTTATTATCAACAGTGGCTATTAATTTTTATTCGATCGTTTATTGATTCCCCAATCTATAATAGAATTTGCTATCTCTATATCGAAATCGGATCATCGCGAATCGAGCATCCATCACTCATGTCGGCTTGAGATACACTTGACCGAATAATCGAACTGAGTGATATTGCTGATTGCTTGAATTTTTTTCAGTAAAAATATTCATTTAGGACTCGATATAAATGATTATGACTACTAATTGCATTATAAATTTAAATATCTCAAGGATTGGACCGAAACGAAGAAGAAAATATGAGAGAGGAAATATGCATATTTGCTTCAACATCGAACTAGTATTCATTTCGATCTTAAAAATATATTTTTGGTCTTGTCACTTTGCTTTTTTACATAAAAACCCGACATTTGAGTTTTCCTTGTGTATTTTTAAAATTCTATCAAATCGGCTGCGGAAAGTTGCAGGTTGCTGCTTCAATTGTAAAGTCATGAATAAAACACGCTTTATTGAAAACTCGTTAGAATGCGATATTTTCTATTTCCGTACATTTTCTTAGTCACTAACCAGAATAAGAAAGCGAAGTCTCCCTTTCTCTCATTTCGATACCTTTTTAATTTGTATTGTTTTCTTTATACCATGACCTATTACAAAATTTTTATATTACTCTACTTCAAATCGGCATATTTAAAAAAAATCTAATATCTTTTATTCCGAAGCGTTGTTTTTACTTTTAGAATATTAATAGCGACTAAAGTCTATTATTTGCTTAATGCAAAATTTCTGTTACTTTGACTTTACATCTTTAAGTTTTCGAAGTATCATTTCTTATATTGTTGGTGTCAAACAAAAGCAAATTTAACCAGATCTCTTGAAAATAAATCCAAGCTTAAAATCAAGCTTCATTGTTAATTTATTTCTAGTCGAGTAGCAAACTTGTTTGCTAATGCAAATAACAATTAAAACTCCAGACTAATATTCAAAACCGAACTTACGTTTCTCTTTGACTTCAGCAATTTAGAATTCTTGTTATTTTGTTAGTTATTTCGCGTTCATTTTACCGCTTTAAATATTCATATAAAAACCAGTGAGGTTTTATGTTGACCCTACTCCGAAAAAATACTGGATTTGGATCATCATCATTTGGTGTAGGCAATATTGTCAGTCGACCATGTAGATCTTGGTGTCAGAGTTGTGTGGAACCGTCTCTCAGCCTCTGACATGGCCCCTTTAATGACCACTAGATGTCAGCCGAGACCAACGGCTTAACGTGCCTTGCGAAGCACGGAATCATTTTTATTATCAGACAATCAGGCGATTCAATCCTGCAATGTCCTAACCAAACTGGAAACAACTAAACAAAGTATGCTTCCCATGGGAATTGCACAATTTTGAGCAAACCATGTGATTTTGGTGTTGTGTTTTTCACAGAAAAACCAGTGATAAGTCAAAATGAGTTATGGACAATCAGTCCTAAAATATTCCGAAAACAAACGGTATTAGAGACCATTGTCTACTTGGGTGAAAAACATGGAAAGCGAAATTCGAAAAGAAAGTCTAGTCATACAGACTACACTCAGCGAGTGCCTGGTCACATGCCTAGGAGAGCTATAAGTGATGCAGTTATTTAGATATGGATATGTTCTAGGAATGAACACCTCTGGCGCAAATGTACGAGGATGCCCGTCCCTAGATGAATGATGAAGAATATTGTACAGTGTTTGTGAAGTAAAGAGATTGGCATCTTTAAATCTTCAAATATCAAAAAAACGGCACGGAATCGTAGTCGGAACGGCAGGGCATGTGATCTCTTGGTGATGCAAGCGTCTATAGGCTACGGTAACCGCTTCCCACCAGACGGGCCTTGCCTACTAAAAAGTATAAAAAACAAATGTTAGTGAGTACCTAGTAAATTAAAATTATAAAAACTCTAAGGCCACAATGCCACAATTCCATTCTGAAGTCCGGTCGGGAATATTTTTAAACCAAGTAAGAAAATTGCAGTGCTTTAATCGATTCAAGTGCAAGGGGAGCCTGGCGTACATCTGTGACCCTGATAAAAAAGAATCGCTTACACACATCACAACATAATATTCGCTCTGCCGACATGCAGATGAAATAATAATAATGAAAGAGAAAATGGTAGGAGTCCGGTACTACCTACTTGAACTTATAATTGGGTATTCTACTAATTTTTATTTTTTCTTTCATATCAATATTTTTATTTCCAGAAACAGAATTATGAAAGAATTTTTGTAATCCGTTCAAAAATAAATAAGTTATAAGCCTTTAAAATTCGGTGGAAGAGAAAACTGACAAAAAACAAAAAAAGGATGCACTGTGTGAGCTGTGACGTCACTGCCATTCGGTTTCGTGTGTACAAAAGAGATAGCAAGACGTCCCCACCACGCTCCCACTTTTATTCTAGAGAAAACTTTAAAATCGAAGTACTGCCTTAATTAACAACCAATTTTGTTGTTGTTTTCAGAATCGGTTACTTTTTAGTGTATGTTTTGTTTAGTATAACAATATTAACCAAGTATGAATACAGTCAAGTAGCCTTTTCCAGAAGTCCTTGCAGAATTTTACCACCTGTTATAAAACAAACGAAAAGATTAAAAAAAAAAAAAAAAAATTTCATTAAAAGTTATGGAGGTCACACATCCCGTAATTATTCACCGTCTACCCGTATCTTTAGAAGAACGCAACCTTACAAAGAGATTTAATTAAAACCCTCCAAGAATTTGTTAGGTGCAGGGACGCAAAGTTCTTCAACAATATAATCCTGGGTATTTTAATATTTCACGCAGAACTTGCTATGCATGAAATGACAGTCAATTCTATTTTGCGTTATATTATTTAAGAAATGTACAAAATAAACATGTATTTTTTAGTAATTTTCAATTACAAAATATTGTATTTATTTTTGAACGTGTAATCATACCACAAACCACACTCACGACCTCACAGCTTCCTCTGGCGGAAAAGCTGCCTCCGGGGCATCACTTTCCATGGGCCGCATGGAAGTCGCATAATAGGCTACGATCAGGTATGGGTCGATGTATGGAGAACAGGAAAAGGTAGGGTCTGTCGAGCAACGATAGGTGTGTGTGTGGCGCAGTACACCCATCACTTTCTATCGTGCCCCAGCTACCCTGCAGCTAGGGTTGCCAACCGTACTATATTATATAGTATTTTACTTTATTTCGGGTCTGCGTACTATATACTGTTGAACAAAAATATAGTACGCAAAAATACTATATTTTCAGCACCGAAATCTACAAACAAACAAACCCTTTTTTTAAAACATTTTGCAACGCACCTTTATACTAGCTTTTAGTAGAGATTAAAAAAATGCTAAAACTATGATTACTTCCGAACTTCTCAATATTAAATTGACAACAACAAAATATTATTTTAAATAAAAAAAAACATTTCGTTTAATTTTTGCTATGGGATTTTAGTAATATCATAATTCCACTTATTAGGTAGTTGTTGTTTCTTAAGAAAGCTAAATGAAATAAAATAGATATGCTAAGAGAACTAGGACATCGTGAAGAAGATAAGATTATTTCAAAAAATGTGGCAATCAATAAGTAAAATCCCCACAGATAGTTTTATACAAAACATTGTTAAAAATTGCAAGAAGTTTAGTTTCGCCTACAAAATAAATAGGTAAAAAGAAATAGGTATATCTTTGTCCATTTTGTCATTTTTCCATAAAATACTATATTTTTTTGAAATGTACACTATTCTTGATAGCTTATTTTCAAAAATACTATATTTCGCCTGCAGCATGTACGTGGGCTGATTTGGCTGTGACCTCTGACTCTGCCGTGGATGTTGCATCTTACTAGGCAAAATTAGTGTAGTTTCCATTGACACGAAAGAAACACCACAAAGCTAATATAAGTTTTTCTTTCGAATTAATTTAGTTTATGGCTCAAATCCAGAATTGTCAATATTGCCCGAATTGAGACCTTTGGTCCTTAGAAGTATGTTAACTGCCTGAGTCGACTCGCTAAGATGAAGAAGATTCAGATCTTGAAGTCTCTTGGACAAGAACAAACCAGTCAACGTCAGTCATTTACCACGTGGTAATTCTAAGATTTCTTATTTTCTAGAAAGAAACAAGTAAAAATATTTTGTACCCACCCATCTCGGCCAGCGAGTTTCCGCGTTCTTATAATAAAGGAAGTAACATCGTTATTGATAATTGTAATAAATCATCTTGGACCAAGTATGTGTGGAAAGGTTGCTTTTTCCTTTCATGTTTACACTAACAAGTAACCGATTCCGAAAACAACAACAAAATTGGTTATGAAATAAGCAGTTATTTGCATTTAAATGTGGGAAAGTGGGAGCGTGGCAGTGACGTCACTCCACACTAAGTGCGTCCTTTTCTTGTTTCTTAGCAGTTTCTCCTTCCACCCAATTTTAAAGGCTTTTATATCCAAATAGATTTAAAAAGTCTGTTCACTGTTTATTACGCCAATTTTACTCGACAAGAAAAAGAGAATTTCGTTTTACAAAGAATAATAATACTACTAGTAGAAGTATTATTATTCTTACTTCTTAGTAGTATTATTATACTTGTACGTAAGAACAAATAAATAATGTACTTTTTATTTAATAGGTAAGGCATTCACAAAGTGGACTTCACTTTGGACCTAAATGGTTCAATAAAAGTATTTTCTTGTATCTATTTACACAATTATGTCACTTAAATGGTTTTTATTTGTGAAAACTACCCGAACCCTTATTTGATAAGCCGAGACCGTACTCAACGCCCTTCAGATTAATATCAACTAATGATCTAGGGTTTGGCCTATTGAGATAAAACATAAACTTTCAATCACATAAACCTACATTAAATAATTCAAAGTAAGTATAAAAATTTTAAAATTATAAACTAATATAAACTAAAAAGCTAAAAAAAAGCTAACCCTAAATACTACAAAATAACATTTACCAAACTGAACAGAAAAAAAACATTATTTCGTGTAGGTTACATTGTCAATCAACCATGTACACCCTGGTGTCAGAGTTGTGCGGAACCGCCTCTCGGCCTTTGCGTGGTTCCTTTAACGACCACCAAATGACAGCCGGGACCCACGTTTTAACGTGCCTTCCGAAGCACGGAATCATCTTTATTATTAGACATTCAGGTGATTCAAGCCTGCAATGTCCTAACCAAACTGGAAACAACTAAACAAAGTATGTTACCCGTGGGAATCGAAACTACGACCCCCGAGCCAAAGGCGAACGCCTTAACCACTGGACCACGGAGGCAGTTTAATAAAATAAACAAAAAGTATGATCAACTCGTACTTTTCAATGTCAAAAAAAAATAATCATATGTAAGTATTGGTGAAAATGTAATGTTGACAATAGTACATTATTGCAAAAGCAGCGAAATAGGCAATTGCCACTTCGGCCGAGGCATATATAGTGCTTTTCTTAGAAAAATGCAAGGAAATAAAAAAGGGCCTTTTACATAATTAATATAATTTATTTTACAGTTTGTGCCGAAAGGTTAACGCATCTGTGGCTATCAGCCACGAGAACGCAATGTGTATGATAGATAAAAGAATTCTAAATTCAAACAGCACACCGTTTCATACAACATTGCCGGCGCGCTCTTCGTTCCAAATCAAAGAACGCGCCGGAAAGTGAATTTGATTTTCAGTCTACGTAAATATGTTACTTCGCGTGTTCTTTATTCAAAAGTAATGACAATATTTCCGCGCATGTTTAAGAAAAATAATTTATTTACGTTTTTAACATTAAACCAACTGTTTTGATTTATTTATATCGAGTAAGTTACATGCCAATCAACCCTGTATATCATACGTTTTAACGACACATATATTCCAAATTAAGTCCTTCTAACCTAATAATTGTTTGGGAGTATCGGACCTTTTTTTTTTAAGAATCAAATTAAATAAACGCTTAATTTAAGACTGGTAAACAAGTAAATGATCCAAACTAATCCGAATCGAGCCTTTTTGCTCGTGATCTTTACGAACACGCAATTACAAAGAAAATTGGATTTTCCTAATGCAACTTTCACGAGTTTCATTTTAGTCACTGTAAGTATTCTGTTCTTAGGTAAAATAAACTTATTCAACACTAGCTGTTTCCCGCAGCTCCACCTGCGCCTAAAAGTAGCCTAAGTTTGATTCCGAGTCCTCAACTATATTCATGCCAAATTTCATCAAAATCAGTCAAGCTGTTCGTGACAGCATAACTGACAGACGGACATACAGACAGACAGACTTTCGCATTTATAACACTAATGTTATACCTAACTCTTAAAATACGTTTTAAAGACGTATTAAAGCGTCTTTAAAACGTATTTTAAGAGTCTATAATACTAATATTAAACTCAAAAAGTTGGTACAGACATATAATACGTGTACGTCGTAATGAAGGTCATTTATATGCAATGGCCATACAAGATGGCGAAAAAAGAGAATGCTTGTTTACCACCTGGAATAGAACAGATTTCAAAGACTCCTCGTTGTACATAAGCCAAGAAATTACCTGAAATAGTAGTATTAATGGAGACGAGAACATTTGCCTCCGAATTAAGAAACATTTCTTGAGATTAATTAAATAGTCTATTCGATTTAAAAAACATCACATCATATTTCAAAGAGGTCTTAAAATAGCATTTCAGGTAAAAATGGAGCTATTGACAAAAGACTTAACACTTCCAAAAATATAACTACTATTTCATTAGAATCTTGTGTATTTCAAAATGTATTTTGTTAAACAGATCTGACAACGCGCACAATAACGTTTCTTTACAAATTTAATTTCACGTAACCATACAATGGCAAAATTTTAAATAAACATTAATATCAATCTGTAAATTAATATGCGCTTGCAGGCTTGGAAATTTAATTAATTTTCACAAATGACCAGAGTGACATGACAAGCTTATGTGAAGAATTCCATTGTGTGATACAATATTAAACTGTTATTAATATGCCTACGCCCGATTAAGGTCGAGTTTTCATGAAATAGTTACATCTCGCTTCCGATATTATTTAACACAAAGCTGCCCCGACAAATACTGGACATTTTCTAGCCAGAAAAGGTTTTCAATAAACACCTTGCCTGCCTAGAATCTGCCTACTGATCTTTGAAATAAACCTGACTGTGTGACTGTCATATCTGTGAGTATGGTACAATGTTAACAATCTTGAAATTTGGTGCGAAGCAACGTCTTAGCACAGATAAAGGAAAAATTGCGAATACCGTAAATTTTTAGTTACATCATATAATAAAAATATTTTTATAAGTTTAACTTCCTACCATTGCTCGTTAACGCGGTACCTACAGATTTGTACTGAACACTAGGTGCGCGAGTCCGACTCGCACTTGCCTGGTTTTTTTTACTTATATCTTTACTAAAAAGCGAGATAACGAATACAAGACAGATTATAGAATTAGATATATTTACATACTTGGAGCTTACTTCATCAGCGCTCAGACGTGAAGGAATTTCATTAAATAATGTAAGTCCCTGTTGCGTCGTCGCTTCTTCGTTATGAGGTTTATTAGGTAACAATGTAAGTCAAGTCACTTGATAAGGGTACGTCCGTATTTCAGAAATAATAATGTATTCCTTACGCTAATCTTGGGCGGGCTTAAATTTGATGCCTTAATAAGAAACATCTAGATCTACTTCATCCTAGCGTGTATTCCTAGTTGCGTCATCAGCTAACGCTTCGGAGCCTAGGGTACGCTGTAAGTCATGGTCCTAGGTTTGGCAGCACTGGTTATTACAATGGAGCGACTGCCGTCTGACCTCCGTAACCCTGTTTTTACAGGGAAACCAGACCAACAGGAACATGTTGGCAATTCGCCGCTAGAGGTGCTAGTGTAGAGTGAATGGCGGGTATTTTAAAACAAGTTTGAATTTATTGCAATTGCAATTAGCATTCTTATAATAAAATAAACATAAGTAAAGGAGTAGTTGATCGATTAGTGGAAAACTAATTAAATATTAGCTATAAAAAATAACTGTGCGGTAGAAGGCGGTAAAGGCGCATTCCACTGCACAGATTGAAATAGAACTGTTTATGCGACGCTGCGGTATGATCGTCACCCTTTTAGTTGTGCATAAAAATGCATAATACGTCTATCTATATACAAATTGAAGATGTAGATTTGATCCGCTTCTGAAAAATAATCATACCACAGAAATGATTTCTTCTTTCGCAATCACGGAACCAATTATTTATAAAGCCCTTTATAAACATTGTGTACCCGAAGTTCAAACGATAAGGCATAAACTCACAAGTGTCACTAAGTGTACGGTAAACAGTCGCAGCTGACAGAGTTTCCGGAAGATTTGGAGAGAAAAGCGATAAAATGAGATTCTGATTTACATAAAACTTTTCACTTTCAAGTTTTTATTTTTACGGCCTCTCTTCAGGCGTAACATAAAATGGCCCGATTTATTTATTTAACGAACACAAACACTGACAGCACTTACGGTTTCCTAATGCAAGCTGTAAGCTAGCGAAAATTATGCAGGTTTAGGAGACACATCCTTTTGTATATTAATTTTTGGAGTACTTCATAAAATATATCTACCATGATATAGTTTTTAGCCTGGTTAGTGGGCACGTACCACTTTGAAGTATGTATTCTGTGTTTGATTCCTTTTGCAAGGGATTGTGTAAACTGCATTTATAAGTCTGTAGATAGCACAGGATATATAAGGATATTATAAAGATAGATAAAATCACTCTCTTAAGCCTCTTTGGTTTCGAAGGTCAGGGTTTCCCTCCACCAACGTCACAATAGTTGAGAATGCCAGATGGAATCTGGCATCAGTCAGAAAGTTGTATATTCAATTTTTTTAACTACAAAAACCTAAGCTAAATCTCTATGCACAATTTCATATACATACTAAGTATATGGTAAAACATACTATCGAAAAGTTCATGCATGCATTTTTAAATCTGTGAAAATATGAAAAATATTACTGATGAATGTGAATGATCCTTTCTCCTGAGTGTTATATTCTGCACGAGCTATCGCTTGGAATAGAACACTCCGGCGATCCAAAAGGCTAAGACCCACTTATGAAGTACTATTTTTGAAAAGTTTGACTCAAGCAAAATCGGTGAATCGAATAATTTGATCCGATGTCGTGTCGTATCAAAAACTAATTATTTCGCTTATAATCGAGAAGAATGGAACAAATTCCATCGACAATAGCTCAGCTCTTAAATTTATGATGATAATCCGATGCATCCGATCTTCGATTCGTCATAATCGGTGAGTCGAACGATTTCCATGCGAAATATGGGTCATTTCAAAAATATCACTCATAGTCGCTGAGCCAGCGGAGTAGGTAAGTAAGATCATTGATGAAACTCACTTTACTGGCCAAACAAAAAACAAACCAAATAATATCACAAATAAATTTTAGTTGACAAAAACCACCAACGTTAAATTTAAAGAGGATAAAAACAAAAACAATCTCATCAAACACGGCTTATATTCATCCGAACTATTAAATTGCAATTCTTGAAAATATCGCATTGAAACTGGCAACTGCTGGGAAGTTTTCGAGTTGGCGAGTTTCATCATAATCTAGTATTCTTGAGATCTATCCTAGTTTCCTTTTGCTATCAGATAAATTTATCTGATTTATTTCATTATTTGCGGGATTGAGGTCACTTTTATCGGTGTTGTTATGAAGATTTCTATTTATGACAGCTGAATTCTAATTTTCGAATAGTTTTGCTTGTGAAATTAATGATGTACAAATTTAATGGATATTTTTATTGTATTTTTCATTTCGTTGCTATGTACTTTGATATTATTCGATACGGTGACTAAAAACTGGGTATGTAATCAAGAATGCAAGATATTAGATTTTAGGGATTTCATTCACAGAACGTTTTTAATTGTATTCTCCTTGTTCAATAGGTTTTGAGTATTACAGTATTAAACTTTCATCAACAACCTAAAGACTTCAACAAAGCTTTCACCAGAATATCAACACGCATTGAACGCCGATAACCTGACAGAACAAAAAAAAAATTAATCATGATTTTAATTGTGTAATTCTTCGTTCATTATTTTTTTTAATTAAGAATCTCAAATTCCAAATGCTCTTTCAAATGAGACATGTCCTGAATGAACCCTACATACAACCTGAATTGTCTAACAAAATCACAGTGACCAAGTTCTGTGCTGTGACCCAATTTCATGACGCCAGTAAACAAACGTAGCGTGAATGGCTAACGCTACATTGACTGTCCCGGTTGGCATGTTCATCGAAGTTGCATTCTTTGTCCGTTTTTACCCTTTTAACCTCGTGTAAAAAGGTAGGTTTTACTGTAATTTCGACTTAGATTTCAGATGAATTTCTTGTGTATGTCCGAGTAATGATGTTACCCAATTGCATTACGCTATGCTACAGTCGCGCGAGGTTGACATGAGTGCAATTATGCAATATCATAAATGTGTATTATATAACGTATTTAAATAAAAGAACATAGTATATATATAGTATGTATATAAGTCTAATACAATTTTATATTAATCAGCCTTTTCAATCAAAATATTGAGATTATTCCTGTAATAAATGAAAAAATACTTTTAAATTTGTAACACAAAATTTGTAACTTTAACCCGCGAGCACTCGCGCTATGAGCATTTCCCTCACGCTGATTTTAAGCTTTTTTTTTATTATAGCTGAGTTTTGTTAGTTCCCCGACCCCCTCGTAAC
Source organism: Euzophera pinguis (assembly GCA_947363495.1). NCBI lineage: Eukaryota > Metazoa > Arthropoda > Insecta > Lepidoptera > Pyralidae > Euzophera > Euzophera pinguis. The sequence goes on from OX376169.1 coordinate 5,661,863, forward strand.
AGTTACACCCGCGCAGTGCATCCTAGTCCATCGAGGGAGGTGGTTTGTCCAGCCAGGTCGCGGAATGCGGCATTTTGCTCATCGCGCGATTATCGACGTAAGTACATGTTAATTTATTATTTTTTCACTTGAATGCTGTAAATTAAATATTATAATAGATTTTTTGTTATTATTTTATTAAATAATCGTCAGTAATTATTGTGGTTAGCCGTTTATTTATAAAATTGAACATTTTTCCAGATGGATAAGCAAGAACAACAAATTATTTCGTGGCTCGAGGAAGACTATTCCGACGACATAGAAGATCCTTCTTTGAGAGCCGACGCCATAGAAAGCGACCAAGAAAGTGAGCACAGTCAGAGTCATAATACTGATACGGAACAGTCATCAATAGAAGATGAAGGTGAGATTTCTCCTTTACAAACTGAGAATGGACTTTATTACTTAGGCAAAGACCAACAAACTATAATATATACTAAAATTAGACCTAAACATAGCAGTATGTTCTGTTTCAACAAAAATAAGGTTTTGGTGTCTTATGTACCAAACAAGAAAAAAACAAAAAATGTCCTGATGATAAGTATATTACATAATGATGACCGAATTGATCCAGATAGCGGAGATAGCGCAAAACCAGAAATAAACACATTTTATAACAAAACTAACGGAGGGGTGGATGTGGTTGACAGACTAAAAGAAGAGTATTTCGTGGCTCGGGCGTCTTGCAGATGGTCGCTGAGGTTATTTTTTTCTATATTAAATAATAGCCAAATTATATATAAAGAAAATACAAATATTTTGATCACCGGAGACAATATCTAAAAAAGCTAGCTCTTGAGCTTACTCAACCCCAAATACAGGGTAGATCCACCATGCAGAACCTTTTACATCCTCTTCAGCAAATTATAAACAGATTTACAAACGAACCTGGGGTTTCAGGGTTACAGAAACCTGATAGAATTTGCGCGATTTGTCCGAGACGAAAAAATCGCAAAACAAAAAGTCATGTTTATACTGCAAAAAATTTCTATGTACAGAACATGCTATTACTTTGTGCAGTATATGCAAAACTAGTGCATATGATGAAAATTAATACCAAGCTATCTTCTATGTTTTTCTTAAAGAAGTTTTTATTTTTTTATTTTTTTTCCAGAAGTTCGTTACACTATTAGAAATTTAGTTCCTATGTTTGTCATTATAGATTTAAAGTTTAAGAAATGTTAAAAACTTTAAATAAACGTTTTATTTGATTCTATATGATTGTTTTATTATAATATGGTCATGAAATAATACATAACTTATGTCCTATATACAAATAATCTGTTTAGAAAACGTGAGCGAAATACTCTATGCGCGAGTACTCTTGTAACTTTCAAGGGCGCGTGTTCTCCCGGGTTAAAACAAAGATAAGGAATACTTAAACCTAAAAAATAAATGTTTTTTAGTTTTCACTGCAGGAAGTGCAAAGAAACTTCATGTGTTTTTGGCACATACATTTTTTACAAAAATTGCAGAGGCTCAATGTTTTGTTCTCCTTAGAACTTGGACACACTATGCGTCGCTGCTTTTTCGTAGGTGATACCCCTTCAGAACTTAACTCAGGAGTATTCAGCATTATTTTGAGTGTCTTAGGCAACGATGGTTTCCATCATCATGGTTGGAACATTTGAACTCATCTGATGACAAAGAAATAAAGACATTGAATTATATTTACTTATAGGTACTAAGTTATTTTTATAATTTTGTTCAATTAGATAGTTTAACTATAATTAAATAATCGACATAAATCTATAGAGTAGATATCAACTTAACAAGGATATATTATTACCAAAATAACTTACCTTGCGTATATTTAACCGCTGTAAAAATGTAAGCACGAGCACCCGCGGGGTGTAGCGAGCGCCTCATGCTAACTTTCACACATCTTTATGTTGCAAGCGCAAGCGCTGCCCCTCCTACTTTTTTCATCGCGTTTATAGATAATTTGAAGCTACACTGAACCGCGCTTTTTTAAACATTGAAATTGGCATTCGAAATTAAGTTTGAAAATCTCTGGGGTGATGACAGCACCCCGCGCGAGTGATCGCGCGATAAAAGCAAAACATGGCTAGCGCCACATTTACTGCCCTGGTTCGCATGTTCATCGAAGTTGCATTCTTTGTCCGTTTTTACTATTTTAACCCCGTGTAAAAAGGCAGGTTTTACAGTAATTTCGACTTAGATATCAGATAAACCATTATTTTTCTGTATATGACTAAGTAGTAATGTCTGTGCTTTGATTATAACCCTGACGGCAGTAAACATACATAGTAGGAATTGCTAACGCTATCGTGACTGTCAAGTTTCTATCTAGATAAAACAAACCAGATCACAAGAAAATATAATATAAATAATACCTTAATTTTTTAGTAGTTCTAATAGAACTAAATCACTTTGCCTACTACTTTCGTTTACACTAATTTCGTTTCTTTCATTTATTTGGAGTAAACAAAAACATTTGTCACAATTAGGTGAATACGTGGTTAGTACAATCTGTCTTCCTATTTTTTGTTTTACTCTAAGGAAACAGGAAAAATCCGTTTCTTTCTAGGAATGCCCGGTCTATTATAGTTATCGTACTTTCTTTATTGCATTTCGTTTTATTTGTTTTATAGTTTACGTCTTTGTCAGTTCTCATCAAGTATTATTACTCCTAGGCAACTTTTGCCACCACTGTTCATTCGCATTACAAAAGGTTTGATAAAACCACGTTAAATATGTTTTGACCTATTTTCAAAAACAAGTACATACATGGAATAAAAGTATAATCAGAAATACAATAGGTCTTCTTGTATATTATATTATATTATTGATGTCGAATGTAAAAAAACGGTATGTCGCATAATTCAGTCAGTCCAAGGCAGTTGAACATGTATGTGTTGTCCTTTTTTAATAACTTAAGGCTCATTAGAATCCTGATCTTTACTTTCCCTACCGCTATAAATTCACACAATTGTAGAGCTGGGGATTTGGCCAAAGTCAAAATTTAAAAACGAAATTTTGTGTTCGCGATCTTTCGGAATTAGTATTTGGCGCGTGCGGTTTAGGTATGTCAATCCCATTTTTTCCAATTTCGTAATCGTCTTAAAATTGTGACTGTGGCTACAGGTACGGATCACTGAGCTCCGTGTCATCTGCAACATTCAGGTTGTTAACTTCTTATAAAACATTTATAATTAACATTGTTACTGGGCACGAAAGGCTGTTCAGTTCAAAATGTAAGCTTCAGTAGCCATAGAATCGTTTTGGCAAAGTGCCATGTCACCAGGGTGCCGTATATAATGACCTATACCAAACTGTAAGTTGGTATATTGCCCTCTCTGTCCTATTTACTGAGAACGAAAGAGATAGCATTCGATTTCATTCAACGTACACAAGCCAGCGGAATTATGCGGAATCACGTCCGCACAGCTGCAGGCACGGATATTTTTTTTCATATTTAGAAAATTACTTCATAAAAAGGATATAAATATTATTATTCCAATCAACGTACGTTCTAATCGCGCGTGTAAGTGGTACTTAGACTGGTGTCCGATGTTTTAAGCCGCTTGTAGGCGTAGGTAATTTATTATGGAACCTAACCTAACTTTTCGATGCACGAAAGCGCTCATGATCTCAACTGAGGCTTTCGCTAAAAACACGCGGGTCAACAAATTAAGGAAATCACTTTACGATGATTGAATAGGAGTGCTCTTAGTAAAGCTTATAATATAGATTCATTGTGAATGAAATTGTCTAGTAAGATAACTGCCTCCGTAGTCCAGTGGATATGGTTAGGACATTGCAGGCTTGACTCACCTGATTGCCTGATAATAATGATGATGCCATAATTCGGAAGGCACGTTAAGCCTTTGGTCTCGGCTGCTATTAGGTGACCGTTAATGGAACCACGATAGAGGCCGAAAGGCAGATTCGAAAAGTTCTGACTCCGTGGTGCATAGAGTCGATTGACCATATAGCCTAATCGATATGAATGAATGTGTGTGAATAATTTTCAGTACCTAAACCATTATTTTTGTGGTTAAAGAAAGTGAATATCGTTTTGTCGTTATTTTATCAAATTGAATAAAATGCCTCATTATGTCTCAAACACAAATGTTTACAAATGACGTATGATATACGCTGTAGTAAAGACTAGTGAGGTTCTCGACGTTTCATGCTAATAAAAATTCAACAGGCGTCGATCAAGTTATTTATGTACTCTTCCTGTCTTCGACGTTTCTCCTTAACGTATACATATGTATATACTCGTATTTATTATATGCATTATGTAATTTATGAAGAAACATAAATGTTAGCTTTATAGTGTTTTCCTTGATCCTACATAACCACTGCATTGGTGTGAAAAAAATGAAAACCTCTCTATTTCTTTTATTTAATCTATTTTATTCCACAGCTAGCCAATTAATTTTATTTTGAAAGGTCTCTCCAATCTAATATGTCTAAATCTCAGTTGCTTTTTCAAACAATACTCAATTTTGTATTTATAGCTATATATTTTTAATACCCACATTACGATATTTGTTTAACCCAAAGGTAGATAATGCTTTTAGCATTAAGTTCGCCTATTGTGCTATACAATTGTATTATGTACAATAAAGTTTAAATAAATAAATTAAATATGATGATGATGATGACATAATTCATATTTTTCAGTATGATTTTATTATTTGTTTCAGGTACGACTACAAACCAGTCAATTAGCAAGATTACAGTGTGTTTCTTAAAAACTTTATTAAACCAGGTAAAACCAGAACAAATTACTATTCCTCAGGCGTTGTTACGACAACAGTTCGCTAAAGTTTACTCAGTAGGGGAAAGAACCTGCGATTGTGAGACACGATTCCAAAGAGCCAGCGTAAAGGATACTCAAAGTCAAGCCTACGGCTATGTGTCGGGTTAGTTCGGAGGTGCTAAAGAGAGATACGATGTTCTAAATATTCACACATCATTTTATCTTCATTATTGGGTCTTTCTTTTTTTGATGTATGTCCAACATTTTAAAGTGGAGTTGGTTATAAAACACCACGCTGGTGGCCAGAGTGGCTGGTGGGTGATAGCGGGTTCTTCTTGCCACGTCCACCCGTTTGTCTGAAATAATAAAAAATAATGAGGAAAGATTGTATAGATCAGTTTAACAAGAGACACAGCTAAGAAGTGTACAAAGTGTCAGTAGCATTATTGATGCTTGAGATTGAAATTCCCTCCTCACCCCCTCTTCTTTAAAATTTTTTGGTATGTTTGAAATAACTTATTTCACACCATCCTTGTAATTTCGCTGCATGAGTACTGTTACTGGTAACTCGTACAGGTCGAACATAACAATCACTTAGGTATCAAAAATCATGTGTCTAGTTTTGAACAATCTCAAAAATAAATTCGTATTTTTTTTTTCCATTTCTAGTACAACTAAAAAGTCAGATAATTTGTATTATGTTAAGGTATACGTATATTGTGATAAGGTATTTTTAAATGTCTTTACGGTAAGTATGACTTTTTCCGATTTATCTGCACCATTTAAGAGTACCTTTTTATGGTTCAATAAAAGTAACATATCAAAACTTTAAGACAGTATAAAATATACGATCACCTGAGTTGAAAACACAGGTTTAAAGATAAAAATGTCATATCCATAAAATCGTCCCTTTAGCACTTCCGTGTTGATATGAGGCTGCTATTGGTAGAACGCAGCCTTTAAAGCAGAAAGTGCTGACTGCAGTAAAAAACTACTTTTGAAAGAAAAGCTGCAAAAGGCTTACGTGTGCCCCATATATAGTTATGAGCATGAGAGTTTGCGGACAGTTGTGGCCTGGGTTGCTAGATTTAAAAATATTTTCTTCATATTCGTTATGAAAGTAATAAATACTCACTGGATAATATTCGCGTAATATAAATAGTATAACACTTTTACATTAATAATACTCCCTGGTTGACTGTAAAATGTCTTTTTCTACAATAAGTTCGTTCATATCGAGTAGGTTACATACATGACCAACTTAAAAATAGCTTAAAGTTAACAAATTATTTCAAAAAAAACTAAACTAAATACTAATCTAAAAATAAACAGTCAAAGATTACATTGTAACAGGCTGTTCGGTTGGTCGTCATATACACTTGTATATGTTTTTGTTTTTATCATTGCTTATATTCCATATTTTCTGAAGATCCATTTAACGCCGATGACCCGACAGAACAAAGAAAATCCCAAAATCCAACCAATGTTGAAAGACATAAGCGACCGCAGCTATTAAAACTTATCGTACCTTCAAAAAAAAAGTGTAAGTGGCTATCATATTATAAAGAAGAACGGCGTCATAAGGAATAAGACAATTCATATGTCTATGGTGGCTACACATTCCTTCGCATGCTTTTCTAAAATTTATCTAGTGATGTCGATAACACCAAAGCCATATCATATAATATAACATGACAAACAAGTAATCCTAGCAAAAGTGTAATAATGCTGCATAGAGTTTTCAGAAAGTATCTTTGTTATATTACCAACAACATCCAGACACAAGGGCATATCTGAGATGGCAGAGATACGTCTGACTGAACAAACATATCATATTAATGTATCAGTCTATACACAATGCACAAAGTTCAACATTCTGTTATATTCTAAAATGTATTGCTCCCAAGACTATGTTGTTCGCAAGGCAGTGGGTGTATTACCCTCAAGTTTGTATGTTTAATAAACTCAGCGGGTTTTAAAGTTTTAAACGTTCAAGAAATATGACCTGGAATTTTGATTAATATACTTTGTTGCTATTTTCTTAGTTACATGTGAAAGTTTTGGAATTTGAACTATATATTTCTTCACATTTCTGTCCTTTGGTGTTGCGTGAGTCCTGATCCTTTAAATCATCTGTCCATTTTGTCATGAGTATTCACCTAGTAGTCATCAAGGTATGCCTATCTTTAAGAACGTATTCAATAGACGTGCTCCTTCCAATTCCACTAAACTTCAACTTTAGTCGCTTTGGTTTATCGGTCTGACACCTAAAATGCACAAAATTAAAATTAAATTAACATAGCTTTTAGTGATAATGAATAATCATTTTATTGCATATAGTAACAATTATCCCTTGTACCGTCTTTTACTCATATGTACATATAATCCTTTGCATTTTATTGTGTACATGAATAAAGTAAATAAGTAAATAAATAATGACAGCAAACTGTTTGTATATTTGGCAAATCATGTTAAAAATTGTTTATACTATGTTATATGTTTATTTAAATATGTTCACGTTAGATCGTGTAGAGTTGTCGTAGATTAGTATATCTAGTCCAAAATAACACTGTTTGATAGATAGGTCAACTCAACATCTACTCAGTACTAAGGCAATATTTGATTTACTCAAATCTAAGCTTGACACAGATACGAATTAAGTTGTACTTAAGAGGTGGTCCGTAGCATTGAAACTTTAAAGAGTTTTGCCGTAATTGATTCTGGATTTGTGCATTTGACACTCCGTGGCGTAATGGTTTACACGCTAGGCTTCTAGTATGGAGGTTCTGGGATCGATCTCAATTCAATACAATGTGGATGAATCATTTTCTGCAAGTCAAACATTAGGATTAAATATAAACAAGGTGGGACCATGAAAAATAAAATACCTAGTGAGTAAACAAACATCAATAAAATCTCATTTTCAGGAATGAATAGGATTTTATATACCTAATAATCAAGCTCCAAAGCTATTCACCTAAGATATACAATATGGATGCATCCATAAAACGTTTTAATGAGAGATATCCATCAAATCAAACAGTAATCTATTCGCAAGTCTACATATCAAGCCTAATGGTTTCTGGGAATTCCCTCAGATACGGCATTAATTGCAAAGATGAATAATACATCATCTATTGACTAAGCTTATATCAATCTGTGTAACCTGTCTGCGATAGTCTTGTGAGATCAAATAGTAATCTAACAATAGCACATAATTGTTTATATTGTAAGAGTTGCAAACATTGTTTATTATTGATTGAATTGTTTTTTTATCTTGTTCGTCTCGAGTCATAATAACTATATGAACTATGTTGACTTTGACCAGTATTTAAACAGTGGAAGTCACTAAACAGATTCTTGCTGGTGTCGACAACTTGCTGGTGTCGACAAATATCAGGATGGCCGTGCTAGGAGCTTCTCTGATACAGCTAATGTATACAGTACGGTCTATTCGATGACTTACTTTATATTAAACGTCTTTTGAACAAAAGATGATATTCTGAGCTAGGTAAATGATCGCGGTGGAGATGACCAAAATATGGTCAAAGTCAATATTGGATCTATATACCTATAATGACCCTAGAAGTAGGAGATTGTGTACTTTTAAAGTGAAATCCCTGCCTCAATATCTACCATTCCCGTGGGAATTTAGGAAATTGCTTAGCTAACCTTTTCTATTATATATATAAACTGCCTACCTGTCAAATTCAGTTTCAAAGCTCATGTACTACATGAAATGTTTTGTGTACTACATAAGTAAATGTATCGGTTATCTATATTATAATATTATATTATATCTAAGTATTCTTTCTTTTTGAAATTAATTACGATACTTCGTTTTTTTTTTGTTAACGTTATACAGCTTATACTTTCAAAAAAGTATTTCTATTCTAAAAATAATGTATTTCTCTCGATCTCACTAAGCTCAGGTCCACAAATTCATCGTCTGAAACTTCCGATACTCGGTATATTTCTCCATACACAGTCGAACTATTCTCATCGGACAATGGATCTCCTGACCCGTCTACGATAACGAACGGGTGTGGGTCCAAACCCAAATGTATTTCACAATGATTGATGTAGGCGCGATCCGGAACAAAAACAATTTTATTTACTGAGCTGAGCCCTTAATTTTGTTATGTTTTTAGGTTTTGAATTTCTATTATATCCCATCTCTATTATATTCTGTTGTAAAGCCTTTGATGTCTCTGTTATATATGAATGAATGTAGACATGCAAGAACTAACAACCAATTCAAATATTTCGTGTTATAATGCTTTTTCATTATGAACTATAATTACATTTAATTCAGAATAACTAAAATTGACTTTGAAAACTATTTCTTCCTCTGTTAGATCGATTTTTTGGGCAGGTTTAAGGCTATAAGTACTACATATAGTAGAGAGTGGATGAAGCCACTGCGAAAAGCTGTATAAAAGTTGAAGCTGAAAAATAAAAGATATGTTTAAAAAAAGAATTTAAATCCAACCGTGACGGTAAAGAGGAAAAAAATGATTCAGATTTAAAATTAAGTTTGGAGTACACGGGCGTAGAACTGGGGCAGTTGAATGGGACACAGTAAATTAGCCGCACGTCTGTACTCCCAGGGGCCTACGCGCTGACAAGTCGGGAAGATTAGCTTTACTTTGAGGTTACTTCACATTGGGCACGTAGTCACGTAGTTGGCGAGTAGATAGTGGAATAACAGTAGAATAACAACAGGTTCGACTTGCCTAATGAGACCTCTTTGTATCTCGATATTTGTGTATTCTATACTGTCCCAATGTTGGGCAAAGGTCAATCTCAAATTTGTTTTTTTAATGGAAACCCAAAGATTTACCATAGGCTTGTCAGTTTTTGATTAAATTCCTTTATATTTCGTTATAGTATATTTTATTTATAGCGGCTTGCAGCATAGGCACTTAATTATTAAAGTACTAAGCATAGATAAATATATAAGATATGCTGTATTTTTGTTTTGAATACCTACATTACTTGATCCAACTAGTTAGCATCGTAGAAGGGTATATAGAACGAACAATACCTCAATATATTAAAATAAAAAAAAGACATACTTGGTTAACTCAAAGCCATTTTAGTTGACTCCAAACATAAATGCAGTTACACTGTTTAAGATGAAAATGATAAGTGTAAAGATTTAATCCAAAGCTAATAAATAAAAAAAAAAATATTTTTACGCACTGCACTTTTTGCCTAATTTAATTAGAAACTCTAATTGAAATAGGTACATTTGAAAGTTGCATGATTCAATCCCAAATAATTTAGGGTTCTCTATCAAATATTAATCAAAATGCATGAATGTAACAAAAAAATGCTTGCCTAATCTGATACTAAAATTTTCACAATCCGCACTATTTCCGTTGCAAATTTACGCCTAATTCGTTTTCCACGAATAGGAATTTATATCTCCACTAAATTATGTATGACTTTACGCCCGCTCATTTATTATTGGCGAAGCAAGGTTAATTTAGTCAGGTTATTTTGTTGGACAGTGACCTCGAAAATTTTGGAAATGTTCCGTACGTCTCTTGTTGTTTAATTTTAGTAACAGAGTTTTAATGAATTAATTCAAATTGTGTTGGTCTTTTATTTTGTATATTATTATGTAGAGTAGCCTTTATTTTGCACGATAAAATGTAAAAATTGTAGTTTTATAAATACATACATTTAAAGTTACGACGAGGTACGACCTCCTTAGTTAACAATATGAAAATCTATTTTAAAGGTTTTATTATAAACAGGGTTATTCTGAAATTACTGACCAAATTTTTACAGTATGTTATGGAACTCAACCATTATCAATAAAAAAAAAATAAGTTGTTAACTGACAAAAAAATTTCGACTTACCTTATCTAGTGATCAGTCTGACTGGATTTTGATTGGGAGGTCAACAATTTTTTGTCATTCACATTTTTTTAAATTGAATATGAACTAGTTTCAGTTACAAAAAAAACATAAAAAATTGGCCGGTACCTACTTAGTTGTAACTGTTTTCTTCTCAAAACCAAGTTCCAAAATTTGAATGTTCAAAGTAGGAAGTATCACTGCAGTTCCATCTACTCGTTATGAGCTCACATTATCATTAAAAGGGTAGCAACAATTTGTCTCCATAAATTGGGAACTCGTGAGGGCCGCACCGCGAAAATTACTAAGCTATTACCAAAGTTTTCAAACTAATTAGCAGTGTTGGCACTGTATACATACATATGGAAGGCTTATGGGGACCAATCATATAATTTTTTTTCGGGAATTTTTTTATTATTTTAAAGAGAGAAAGATTGAGAACTATGAAATGAGTGATTAAATACTAGCTGTTTCCCGCAGCTCCGCCTGCGTCAAAAAGTAGCCTGTGTTTGACCCCGGGTCTTCAATTATATTCATACCAAATTTCATCAAAATCCGTTCATCGGTTTGGCCGTGAAACCATTATAGACAGACATACAGAGTTTGGTATACCTAAACATAGTTGAATACTCGAGGTCAAACACAGCCTACTTTTTCACGGAGGCAGAGCTGCAGGAAAACATTTTAAGCATAAAAATACTCAATGAATAAAAAAAAACTGATTTTAGTAAAATATAATAAGTAGTACAATCGTGAAAACATACGAAATCGTTAAGTAGTACATTAACTTAAATTTAACAGTTCATAAATGACATAAGCTTTAATAATTTTCATGAGGCTTCGTGAAATAGAAATGGAATGATTTCATATTTATGAACAATCTCACTTTTACGTTTACAACTTGTCAGCCTAGTGTGCCTAGCCTATGTTCAATAAAAAATTCATTTTCTACATATTATTAAGCACAGACTTGAATAATAATATGAAACCAACATACTTAGATTTGGTTTAACTTTTTTGTTTTACAAGTAAAAAATACTTATCAATTGGCGGACCATCGGGTGAATCAGAAATATCTTTCCTATTCGACACAAAAACGCTACGGAAAAAAATGTTACACAACAAATTTTATGAAAAACTTAAATACATATATATATATACAAAACTGACATTATTAGGTACAGTGACTTGGAGGGCGTAAGGTCAAATTATCTGGAAATCTTTAAATAAACCAGTGAATGTAAATGAAGTTTATAAAAATTGCTACCAGTCAAACAAGATCGATCGACTGTGCAAAGTACGCATATACCATTTTATCACACCATTTACCATGTATTTACATACATGGATATCATTTAGATACCACAACATGATATTTAACTGTACGGTTTAAATAAACCCAGTACCAATTTTAAGTACATCCTTTGAAACAAAGAAAAAGTTGAGAAACGATGGAATTAAAGAAATGTTTCATTGGATCGAAAAGTTAAGCGTATCGAATTTGTATGTATACATTTAGGTATGTATACAAGAGGGAAAAGTTTTATGACAAATTTAAGTTGTCAAAACTTCTTTGGACCGTTACCTTCTGATTTTAAGGAAGATTATTTGAAATCTTAGAAACAGACTTTCCATCTCTAAATTTCAATTAACCAGGTAAGCCTAAGTCAGCTTAATTTCAATTCTTAAAAGGATAGATTAAAAACTTTGTTGCTTATTACCTTTTTGTAAATTCTAAATTATGCATAAAAATATGACTGCTTTTTCATTATTCTGATATTGGTTCTGTTGGCAATAAAAGAAAAATACATGTTGTTATTAAAGCCTATGTGTCTAAAATGTCTCATTTATTTGAATAAAATCTTAGCTAGCCATAAATTTTAAGAAGAAAAAAACATTCATCATCATTTTGTGTAGGTTACATCAATCAAACTACAAAACCAGGTCAATCGACCATGTATACCCTGGTGTCAGAGTTGTGCGGAACCGCCTCGCGGCCTCTGACTCGGTTCCTTTAACGACCACCTAATGGCAGCTTACGGCTTAACGTGCCTTCCGAATAACGGTATCATCTTTATTACCAGACAATCAGGTGAATCAAGCCAGCATTGCCTAACCAAACTGGAAACAACTAAACAAAGTATGCTTCCCGCTAAAAAACATTAAAATATAAAATATTTTTTGAATTAGTTTAACATTCTATTCACAAAGGAAAAATATATGATACATTTGAAAAACAAAAAAAAAGTTGGTTTGCTTAATCCCAGCCAAAAAAAATCCAAACATTCTTCCAACTACGAAATAACAAAGCAATGTTGATCGAAAGTGAATAAATACATTATTGCAAGAAAGTTGAGAGAATGATAAAAGAAAAGTTATGTACGGGACAGTCTTACTCCTATCGATCGCGTAGTCACCCTACTTGGAAGGGGGGCTACTAACGGAAGAAGCTCTTTAAAACTGGGACGGTCTTGACGACACTTTTAGTTTATTAACGATGGAAATAGTTCCAGAATCAATTAATGCCAGAGTTTAAAGAAAATACCGTCACAAGATTTATAATTCATTCATTTCGAGCGAGTTACATGGCCATTCGAGCCTCTACATCCCGGATGCTAAGTTATTCGGAATCTCATTTCGATTTCTAATGTGGTTCCTTTAAATACCACCAGATGGTTGTAATACTTAATGTAATATTTCATTAATTTTTTGTATGTATAGGCATGTTTTTTCTGTATTAGAACGTGAAAAGGCTTAAATAGATTTTATATGTATTTTACTGAAATTGTTCAATTTTCTATTTTATTTATTTGCCATACTAAGTTGTAATAATTAAAGATTGACTAGTGATTTCATTGTTAAATATCATTTCTTGAATTTCATTCTTTCCTGACAAAGTTAAATTTTACCATTGAATATCATATTGAAAGACAGAAACCAAAAAAAAAACTTATTTAATTCTAATCACTACTTTTCTTTTGTATAAATATTGTCTAAATATTAACCCAAATAATAAATGCACAATGCATCTTTAATAACCAAAATACTTTAAACAGACTGCAACTGTAATGAAAATATCTCATTAGGTAGGATTAAGCAAAAGTTAAGTAGGAGTAACTAACAAGTTCCCGTATTACTTAGCTCGGGTATTATGAATATGGTTCATGTAAAACTTTTGGTTTATCAGTACAAGCTACTATTAACTTCACGAAATAATTAACGGCAAAAATATTTATGTCCTTTTACAAATTAAAGCCTTGAGGAAAGGTAGAGTAAAAGTCGTAAATAATCTCATTTTGTTAGGTATTCCCAGATTGTGAAATTGCTGTTGATAAGTTTAAATACTCTATATTTACTATCGTAAAGGCTTCAATTTTATGTGATAATATAATAATGTCCTAATTTCCTGTACCCCCGTCTGTCTCTTAAAAAGTTCCACCAATTTTATTTTTTTTAAAAGAGACGAAATAATTGTTAAAATGTAAGTTTTACTTTATGCAGGGAATACAAGTACCTACATTGTGTTATTAAACAGACCTTAAGGTAACTGGTCTAACCTTTATAAAGAGACTTTAGAACACATTTAGTGCCCCTAAGTGTGTATGCATTAAATTTAAAATTATCCTTGTGACTTCATCATTGGGTAACGACGGGGAAAACAAGGGATGATGATTAAACATTATCATCATCGCTTACTCTCATAAAAGTATATTTTATTTTGTTCTCAATCTTTTAAGTTTCATGATGTACTTACTATATATCAGTTACGACACATAGTATTGTAGTTCCTCTGCTTTATTACTGCATTCTCTGTGGGATTACGAGATCGTAAACCTACAAACACGCGAGAATGCGAAGGCTGTATAGCCTTCTATAGTCTCCTTGGATGTCTTATAAGAGTGAGTTGAGCCTAAGATTGGTGCGTAAAGTTGACATCAAAACAATAAAACTCGACTTAAGTATATATTTACGTAAATAATCGTATGTTTTAGCTTAACAACCTACCGAACCGAATTTCTGCAATAGCAAAATATTGTAAATCTTTCTACACAACATCAGTGTAACATTTTATTAAAAACCTTCTTAAAGTACACTACAATAATGAATATTTACAATATCAAAAACTTACGCTAAGACCTAAGTAAACTAAATAATAATTTAAATTTAACATAAATCCCAAATCGCTGTCATCGCTCGGTAAAGTATCCAAGAGTCTGGCGGTATTTTCCCTTTGGATGACTATACTAATTCTTAGACCTAAATAAGCGCTAGTGTTGTACTTATCTAGGTACAATAAAGACATTTTAACAACAATATAATGTAGAGTTACCAATCTATGACGACTATGTCGCTTTGGACCTTTGCTAGAAAAAAGGTACAAAACTAGAGCCCTTTCATTGGTCCATCGGTCACGTCTTACGCGAGTATTATCAATGAATAGCATAATACGGTCCAATGTTTAGCAGCTCTCGTCATACATACCTACTGGTTTTGGCTTCTGTTTTGGCATGTTGTCACTACTATGATATTAAATTGTATTACTTTTTTTAAAATGTCATTAAACTTTAAATCCAACTTACATGCTGACAAATAAATTTACCGAAAACAAAGATGTATTTGTATATCTCAATTTCAGACACAAAACGTTTCTGCGTAGGGAATAAGAAAGATAAAAGATTATAAGAAAAGATTTGCCAACAAGTTGGAGACAGACTGTGAGTTATATCGCCTAATCTTTTGTTGTACTGACACTTTTTGTTTATTTGTCTCCTAACTTGTACAGAAAATATACATTATTTAGTGTTATTAGCTATCAGCTCATTTTGTTATTTGGTAAATTCTCCAACAAAGTGTTTAGGTCATTTGTACATGTGTGACTACCTTTTTAAATGACTTGATTTTCTGGACATCTTACAATTTTTACGTAAAACTGCTGTGCGTCCCAAATGTAGCATCAATGAATCCGAACAAAAAGTGGAAACAAAACCATTCTTGGATTTATTCAATGAGTTTTAGTAGAATAGAAGAAAAATTCTGCTCATTTCGAACACCTTACGAAGTGATTATTCTTTGTCGTTTACTCATGACTGTGACAGGTATGATCTACTTTCGATACAATAATCCTTCTGCAGTTCATTAAATGGAGACGTCATTACCTCTTGCTATTGGGCAAAGAACATTTCTACTCTTTGCCTCTTGCACTCTATCTGTCCAACGTGCAGTGAGAAGCTCTTACCTTTCGACGCGGCCCTTTTGTGTGTGTTATGCTGTATTTCAAACTCTCCTGCTAACTGTATTATGGTTCAAACAATGTGTTTGAATATAAATACGTCAACGTTACTGAAACCACATCATTATGATCTCTTTTATTGTGGCCCGCAATTAAAATACCACAATAGGCAACAA
Source organism: Euzophera pinguis (assembly GCA_947363495.1). Lineage (NCBI taxonomy): Eukaryota > Metazoa > Arthropoda > Insecta > Lepidoptera > Pyralidae > Euzophera > Euzophera pinguis. Next base: position 5,677,911 of record OX376169.1, read on the forward strand.
AACTTAGCGTTGAAAGATTTTTTTTTTACTAATTGAGACCGAGACGTGATGGCAGCCATCGCATAACAAACCGAGATGTAGTGGTTGATTTAGATTTTACAAGCAAATATGAGTATTTGCAAGCTGAGGCTTGCTTAATTATTTTAGTAACTTAGCTATTACTCATGTCCTATATCGTCTTCTTTTTCTTCCGAGCATGTTTTCTAGTTGCACCTTCACTGAAGGTTGTTATTCACTTCACAATGCTTCAGAGCTCAGAGCTTCAGAGCGTTGTGTTTTAATAATTTTCTTTCGGTTTCTTTCCAGTTATAAGTAAGAAAAAATTCACGGTTGCCACACCAATTCATTATTGCGAATCTCAAGACGGTAAAACAGGAGTAGCACATTATTTCATACAAAATTGGTCATTTTATGAGGAACGATGCCACCTATCATAAAATGATTACTCTTATTCCGGTAAATTTGATTTTAAATTAGTGCGCACCCGCAACTCCTGCTCCATAATCCTTTTATTCGCAAAATGTTGACGTCACAAAAAAAAATGTGATAACTTTTTTAATTAGTGAGCCAGTGACCTTTAGCTTTAGGAAATGTAGAGCTGCATTCGAAACTGCAAACAAAACAACAAACATCTCACCGTACAATAAACTTTGTATTTCCGATAGCTTTGCTCTCGACCGCGATAAAATTTTCGCTCAAACTAAACTTCTAGTTCAATAACGAGGTGTCAACAATTGGTCCAACTCCGCGATATCGAGTATAGTTTAAAATGGAAAATGTTCTGATACCGAAGCGGTAGGGCAAAAAACCGATTAGAGTACTTGTGAAGAAGTAGTATTAGGTTCGAATATCGATGGATATTTTTCGATTTTCTAGGTTAGTGAAGTTTATAGCACTTTTGTCTTCTTGTATTTACATTGGAAAGGACAAATTTGTGTTTTAAATTTTTATATTTGTTGCCGGAAATAAAATCCATGACATAAAACGCTTAAGACTGCCATCAACCTCCTAGTAAGCAAAGGGAAGAAATTGTTTTCGGTATTTAACATATTTTTTGTCGATTTTAAAAAAATTTTTTGTTAAAAACTTTAAGCAAGATACTATTTATATTGGTCGAAAAACTTTTTCCAATTGTTAATTTGCGCCTACTTTCCTGTTTCATATCATGAAGTCCTACCTGTTGTTTGCCTGGAAGAAAGTGCTCTAGCGTTAAGGTCGCCTTTGTACCATAGATAATAATAATATTCAAGTAATTTCTACAATTTGGTGCAATAAAGAGTTATTTATTTATTTATTATTAAGACGTATTGCTAAAATACAAAAATAATTCTAGCATTTGATAGAGCTAAAGTCTTTCGAACACCTGAATATAGGTCCGGATGCAATAACTTACTGCACATTAAAAGAAAAACGATACTATTACTTTTTTTTTGTGTATGGGAAAACTAGAAATACATAATTATGCGGTCAGGATTCTTAGCATTGAGGGACCGATGAAGAAGAGAGATATGGAAATTGTCATTTACTTGAATATGGAAGAGTCATTTAATGACTCAACTTCTATGCTATATTAATCTTTCGTCACATCTAATAAATATGCATGAATGTACCAAACTTTGTCACTCTATAATTTACCAACAACGGCGCAATAAATTGCCGGATAAGTTTACGAAGCCTTGATGGAAATAATCACAAATTATGATATGTTTTATTTTTTAATTTACTTGAAAACCACCTTGTTGTTTGCGAGTAGTCCTGCCTTTTTTGTTTGCTTTTATGATTTTGTTTGCTTATATCAATAACAATAAAAATTATTTAGGATATTTTTGCCATCCGACCATACTTCCATACTAATCCTAATAATTATAAATGCAAAAGTCTGGCTGTCTTTCTGTCTGTCTAAATGTTATGCTTTCAAGGCCAAACCGCTGAACAGATTTTGATTAAATTTGGTATGGATATAGTTGAAGATCCGGGGTCAAACATAGGCTACTTTTTGACGCAGACACCATGACACACATTAAGATATGATATGAAAATTACAGTACATTTAAAAAATTTAATGTTTTTACTTTAATATAAAATTGTCAGTAAAATTTACATTAAATCTTTAAAAATTAAACTTCGAGCCTAATTGTGTTATGTACTCGTATTTGAACACATTTGCTACGATATCGTAGCCGACGTATCAAACATGGCGTCTTCTACGCTTGCTACGAAATGCTACACGCTATATTCACATTAATGAGCGAATGAATTAGTACAGACTTTAGCACCTTTAAAAATAGTTGAACATATTTATGTCGACAACGTGTAAAATAGTATTTCTGGTATTTTAGGCGTCCATAGACCGCGCTGAGTCTCGGCTTTAAAAATACACATTTATCTTTTTTAATTTTGTTGTCATGAATAAATAAAGTTTAAAAATATTAAATAAATTTATGAAAAATGAACACTTTATAACAATATATTAAATATTTTACCAGTAAAAGTAACCAAACGTGAGCGAGTAAATATTTAATCTGCAATCGAAAATGCTCGCACGTATTGATCGTGTTGCCGACTATACAAACACTTCTGCAATTTAAAATTCAATAAAATATGTAATCAGCTTTCAAATAATAAAAATATATTCGTAAATTTTTTGTTAATAATGTTCCAGTATTTTCTTTTTACAAAAATCCCGTATTTATAAAAAAAAAATATAAAGTCATCATCATCGAGAAGGTTAATGTCAGAGTTTTTCGGAACCACCTTTCGGCTTCTGACGTAGTTCCTTTTAACGATCACCAAATATAAAATAGTTTAACAACGTAAATAAAATTTAAAATATAAAAAAAGAAACACTGTACCAACGGCTTCTACTTTTTACTAATTTTGTGCTGTAGTTGTAAAATTGTATTGATTTCATTGAATTCGTTAAATCTTCGAGTTATTTTGATTTTACAAAACGTCCTTACTATTTTTTCCCTATCTTGAAATTGGGTTATAAATGTTGCTTTAGAACAAATGGGATTAGGAACAAGTGTCTGGCCATGCCGCTTCCGCCAGGACCTGGTAAAAGGGGCGCGCTCAAGAAGAGCTGGCTTGACGTCGCAAAGCTGCGATATGCGTGCTAACGGACTAACTGTCAGGGATGCCGAAGACCGGGCGAAGTGGAGTCGCAAAAGTAAAAAAGCGGACCCTGGGCTCCGAAGCAAACAGCTGAGGATGTAACCGGGAAGGAGCTAAGATGATGATGAGCTTTCGGACAAATGAAAACTAAATGACTGAATTATACAATCATAAACAACAACAGATAGAATAGAAAAGTTTTTCTAGTTTAATGGTAAAATGCTTATATGAATCCAACACTAATTTTGCTCTTCACCATTTTAATAAAGCGTCTTTAGATTTAAAACAAAATAATCAAAAGTAATTACATGTCAAAAATACAACTAAACACTAAATACAAATTGAGAACCTCTTCCTTTTTGAGAATAGGTTTGATGCTCATATAATGGAAGAGAATAAAATTATAATAATATATAAATATAAAATTCTTCTGTGAGTCCAATAGAAATTTCGCTTTTCACCATTACAAAGAAGCGTTTTTATATTAAAGTATACAGCAATTCAGACCAAGTTGTGAATAGTTTATTACCAATAAATCGTTGAAAGATATTATGAAAAGCATTTAAGTAGCCTCTTTTCTTAAAAACAAAAATGTAATGTTTGGAAGTAACTCTAGATTATAATTATTTATGAATCTGAAATTTTATGTTATTAGTATTTTATGAAATTATGGAGTGAAGTCAGTCAGGCTTTTAACTGCGAGTTAATTTGATTTAAAAACAAATTACATCACAAAATAAAATATTATTAGCATTATAATACCATACGTACTTTAACTATCGAACTAACTTTAATAAATGGAAAACCACAGGTAGATTTTTCTTTCGCAGACCATATGCGTTACTCTTTTCATAATAGTATAAAATTCATTTACATTTTCCTCCGTAACTAAATAAGTTTATTAATTACGTTATGTCTGTCAAAATGTCCTATAACCATAGAATTATTAATAGTCATAACGTTAACTCTCATAATGTCTTCATATTTTAAAATTATCGTTTCACATTCAAGCAAGTACCCGTAAAAACAGTTCCATAAAATTCAAAAATTGTCTATTCACCTTTTCACCTAAACTTTTAATACCGTTGTTTGAGAAAATTGAAGCCAAACTAATTCGACGTCGCCCCAGATTCCATTACAGTCAGTTTTCCCAGATTTTCATTCCCACAGTTTCATATACGCACTTAATATTTCCCAATATCGCTACCGTTATCGTCTCGTAAATATTTATAGGAGCTCGTGTAGAGTGAAGATTAAAGGGTAAAAGGATAGAGGATGGTGTGCTGAAGTTTCACAGAATGAGGGGTGAAAGGAAAAATAAAAGTTAGAATACCGAATCGTTTCAAGTAAAAAGTAGTCTTAGATTTTTCTAATCTGCTCAATGTAATCGTCGAATCGTAGCTAGTAGCAGTTTGTAGCTATCGCCACGATATTGCAACGATAGCATAGTACACGTATATTCTCATACCAAACTTTGGTTTGAATATTATGTACGTGATGTATATTATATTTGTAAGCATATAATTTTCCTTGTCTCTTTTTATAAATATAATTTGCAATTTTTTTATAAATATAAGTTTTAGAGTACTCATACTTTATTTTGTTGCTATATTTAGATCAATTTGATTATGTCTTTCATATTAAAATAGTTCGATGAAAATTAAATGTAAATTCATACGTGCAGGAAATAATAGGTCGTTAATGTTAATTTTATTTAGTTTGGTCGTATTGAAACGTTATGCATTTATAATTACAAATATTAAAAGCTCATTGTTATTTAATAATTTCTGCATTATATTGTCTTAGGAACTAATTAATCTATTAGTTATTATGTTATTCATTACTACATTATATACTTTTAGCGCCGCACAAATTTTATATTTTTCCTTATGGTTGACTGGTAGAGAATAATTTTAGCATTAAGTCCGCCTATTGTATCTTTGTGGTGCAATATAGTTATTACATAAGTAAAGTATATACAGATAGACACACTTTCGCATTTATAATATAAGTATGGAAGTATGGATGTTTTATGTGACTTTAGGAGAATCAGAAATTATTGAAATAAAAAGAAAGAAAGAAAATAATTAAAATTTAATAAATATATCTTTATATATCTAAAGTCTGTCTGTTTCTCTTGTTATTTGTCTGTCTGTTTGTTACGTTATGTCATATTCCAGAGCAGCGGTAAACAGAATCAAAGGCCTTCTCATAGTCCACAAATACTAGGCATAGTGGCTGGATATACTCCTTAGTCTTCTGTATAACCTACCGCAGCGTATGGATGTGGTATATGGTACTAAAACCTTTTCGGAAACCGGCTTGTTCGGGAGGCTGGAAAGTATCGAGCCTGTTCGCGAGACGATTCGTTATTACCCTCGAAAACAGCTTAAAGATGTATTCGAGGGTAATAACGAATCGTATGTCAGGAGTAATATGTCAGGAGCGTGATGGATCTATAGTTCTTCAATAGTGTATTGTCACGTTTTTTGAAGAACAAAACTACCACGCCCCTGTTTCACGCCTCTGGCGTCACACCCTCGAGCAAAACGGAATTAAAGAGCCTCTGAAGGACTTTCAGTACCGGCGTTCCGCTCGCTTTCAGAAGCTCTGCTGTGATTCCGTCTTCGCCCAGCATCTTGTTGTTCTTGAGCTGTTTGAGGGCAATCCTAATCTCGTACAGGGTGATATCCGGGATATCTTCTGTATAGTATCGGGTAAGCTTGGCTCTTGGATCTTTGGCCAAGCTTTCTACGGGTTTTGCTACTGAAGTGTAGAATTGTCCGTAAAACCTCTCGATCTCCCTTAGCCCCTGGGCCATCGCCGCCGCGCCGATACCACATTGCCGTCCTCCGACTTCAGCTTAATCAGTCTGTTCTGTCCGATAGACTCCAACTTTGCCAACACTTTGGAGCCTTTGTTTTGCTCTATTGTCTTCTTAATACGTTCTGTATCGAAGGAGCGAGTATCTTTCCGCAAGGATTTCTGGATTTGTCTATTGAGCTGCCTATAGACGTCAGCATCTTCGGAGGTCTGCAGCGCCATGGACTGTCGCTGTGATCTAGGGTCAGAGGTAAGATTTTTTTAGGTTTATTTTTGGGGCGGAATTTAAAGATCTTCCCCACCGCCTGGACAACTTCTATGAACCCCGGAAACGCAATCCTCAAGGCATGCTCGTGCTTTGAGCTCCAACTGAAAGCATATACATTTATACAATTTAATTACTATATTGCAAGCATATACATTTATACAATTTTTTATTACCTATATTTGAAATCGAATACGAGTTTTCCACCTACAAGTTTTAATATTCAACACAGTGAAACATAATGAAAAGTTTAAAAGGACAATCACTTACCGTTGTTTTATGACTTTCGACCTTTTATTACCTTTTTACTTCGTGTCGTAAAATTTGAAAACGAATCCTGTTTTCAGTAAAAAGAAGAATATTCAGCACGAATTTACTTCTGTTAAATACGAATGATTGTAAATTTATGTAACTTAATATTGTGTTACTATAATTTAGGACATGTAACGTTTTCCTGGTTTACTACACTGCATCCGTGGTCTAGTGGTTAATGTCCAGAGGGCGTGGGATCGATTACTACGAGCGGTAAACTTTGTTGAGTTGTTCCCACTTTGCCTTGGACATTGCAGGATTCAATCACCTGATTGCTTTTAATAAAGATGATTCCGTGCGTTGTTCAGGTTTTCAAATATATGGGTTATATAGGTCAGTCGGCAGTCGCTCCAGTGCCGCCAACTTTAGAACTATACTTACAATGCATCTTGAGCTCTGAAGCGTCAGCTGAAGATACAAAAAGAATTTGAAGAAAAAGGTGCATTTGAAAAACACACTCTGATGAAGAACTTGCGTAGCGGGATCCCACACAATCACCTCTTCATAACATCTTACACACTTTCTGATAACATATTCAGCTACTTGTTTCACAGCCCAAGGCTCGCTTTTGAACTTCTTCTCTTCGACATTGGTTAGTCTTTGACTTCCTTGGTGATGAGACTTGTTCGAATATCCACACTGTATTGAGCTTGTCCTTTCTAAGATCATAGAGTATCAAACGAATGTCTAATAAATTTCATTCATTCATATATCCCACCTTTTTTCTGTTTGGAATTTTGTTTGTTTGTAATTTTATTTATTTATTTAAACTTTATTGTACAAATACAATTGTAAAGCACAATAGGTGGACTTAATGCTAAAAGCGTTATCTAACAGTCAACCTTTGGGTCAAGAAGAAAGCTTTATGTGGGTGTAAAATAAAGTTAAATTATTTATTATATTTATTTTGTTTACTACTCAGCTCTCTTCGTCTTAGCGTTTTCCCAGCTGCTTCCTCAGCTGTTTGCTTGGGAGCTCAGGGTTAGTTTACTGCTCTCAAATACACCTTACATTTAAGGGTTGACTGGTAGATGTTATCAGGCATAAAGTCCACGATTAGTGCAAATTTTGTATTTTCAATTTATGTAATTAAGCTTAAAATAATAAATAAATATTTGTGATAAGGTAATATTTAATTTACGAAGTACTGCAAATATCGCTAGCGGTGCCTATAAACGTCATGGAGGTCGTTTATATGAGTTTGGAACAAATTTACTTTTTATATTTATATTGACTGCTAGCCTGGCAGCCGTTCAAATTGCGAGATAAAACAAACATTGTTTCGCAATATCTGCTGTCGTTTTTGAAAATAAATGCTGAAATTGTGTTTGAAATATCCTATTATTAAATCTCTGTATTTGTTCGGTTGTACAACATAATATGGAAAATATTCCATTTCATAATGTTTGCAGTGTAGGGGGTTTTCTTCAATAAATCTTTTATTTTTAAATATAATTAACGTATTTATTTCTTGAAAAAAATTACAATATTTTTCCTTTTCTTAATCGCCGATAGATGGCGTGTGATCTAAACGCGTCGCAAGTGCAAACAGGAATGAATGAGTCGCATGCGCAAACATGCCCCCGGCGTTGGAATGCTCTGCTTCCAAAATATTCGCATAATTTATAAATGGATCAATCTTCTGTTTGAGTAGGTAACGGGCAGATTTTGGAGAACGATCTTCTTATGATCCCTTTCGCAGTCCTGATGTCAGCAACTCTTGATACGCCGTCTGTGCCAGGATACGTCTTCACGATTCGTCCCATTTTCCACTTTAGAGGCGGCAGGTTGTCATCCTTGATAAGTACCAAGCTGTCTGGAACAATCTCGCTTTTATTTGTTTTCCATTTATACCTCGTTTGTAGCTCGGAAATGTATTCTTTAGACCACCGTTTCCAGAAGTGAAGTCGAATCTGCTCAATGCGTTGGTATCGATTAAGCGTCGTATTTCTGGTTGCTATTACGTCATCAGTGCTTACAGGAGCAGTCAACGGCCGGCCAATAAGGAAATGACCAGGCGTGAGAGGGTTGAAGTCGTAGGGATCTGCGGAAAGAGGGGACATAGGACGGGAGTTCAGAACAGCCTCGATTTGTGTCAAAACTGTGCTTAGCTCCTCATAAGTTAGCCTAGCATTACCAACAATACGTCTAAGGTGATGTTTACACGACTTTACTCCACTTTCACATAATCCCGAAAAATTAGGACTAAATGCTGGGACAAATCTAAAGGATATGCCGTCATTTGTAGCAAATTCAGTAATTTGTTCTGAATTATCTTGTAAGAATTTAGGAAACTCTTTTTCTGCTCCAACAAAATTTCTCCCGTTATCAGAAAAAATAGCATTAGGTTTACCCCTTCTGCTAATAAAACGTTTCAATGCTAAAATATAATCGTTAGTGGTGAGACTAGTGACAAGTTCTATATGTACAGCTCGAGTAATAAAACAAATAAATAAACAAACATACGCTTTAGTTAATTGTGCTCCTCTGCCCTTCCGGTTCAGTATGTATACTGGCCCACAATAATCACAGCCTGTTCTAATAAATGGATATCCAGCATCCAGACGTTCAGAAGGCAAATTTCCCATTATTGGCGATAAAGTTTTGCCCCTAATCCGCGCACAGGTTACACATTCATGAACTATTTTCCGTACTAAGTTTCTACCACTCAGTGGCCACCAACACTCGCGCATAGAAGACAAAAGAAGTTGCGGACCGGCATGAAGCAAGCGTCTATGCTCGTACCTAACTAACAGTATCGTGAAGTAATGTTTGTTACACAGCAACATCGGATGTTTCTTGTCGTAGTCGAAATTGGACGAATTTAATAGTCTTCTACCAATTCTAATCACTTTATGATCATCTAAAAATAGGTTAAGACCTGATAATCTACTATACTGCACGTTATTTGTTTTAATAGGTTTATTATGTAATAAATTATTGTACGCATCAGGAAACGACTCGCGCTGCGCACAATTTACTACGAGATCCCGAGATGCACGCAGCTCGGCTGTCGTTAGGAAACCGGTTTGTTGTTTTGACTCGCAATGCAACCTGCTACGAATATTACCTACGAACCTCAATACGTATGCACCTACGCGTATAAGTTTAATGTAAGACGAATATCGTTTAAATACAAATAAGTCATTTTCGGTTGGCGTGCAAATAAAACTAACTTTAGTTTGAGGTTTCAATTCCGGTAACTTATCGATTTCTATGGAATCCCTATTTTGCGGATACGAATAAGTAGAACTATGAAATTCACGAGACTGCAAAAAGGTTGGCCCTAGCCACCATAAATTATTATTAATAAGGGAATCCAAGTAAATGCCTCTGGACAACAGATCTGCCGGGTTGTCCTTGCTAGGTACATGTAACCACTCATTTTCATTTGTAACATTTTTTATCTTTGAAACTCGAGTCTGTACAAATGTTTTTAATAAATGAGGAGACATACGCAACCACCCAAGGACGATGGTTGAATCGGTCCAGAAATATGTTACAGAAAAGGATAGGCGTAAGGAATCTACAATTTTTTTATACAGTTTAGCACCTACATAAGCACCACAGAGTTCTAGACGCGGAATTGTAAGGGACTTTAGGGGTGCGACCTTAGACTTGGCGCAAAGTAGCCTTACTGTAACAGTAGGTAAATCATCACTGTAGGTGCGTATGTAGGCACACGCACCGTAGGCATTCGATGATGAATCGCAAAATATGTGTAACTCAGTATATTGCCTATTTGGATTTAAAACATGACGTGGAATTTTCAATTCGTTTATACACTCTAAGGTACTGAGAAAATAATTAAAAGATTCGGCAATATCCTGAGGAACCACATCATCCCAACTTAATTTGTTCATCCATAACTTTTGTAATAATATTTTGGCAATTATTACAGTTGCAGATAAAATTCCTAAAGGATCATAAATTTGAGCAATTATTGACAACATTTTACGTTTATTTAAACTAGACGAATCAATATTAAAATCTATTTTTGTAGTAAAATGAATTTCATCACTTTCGCTATTCCAACCTATACCTCATGTTTTGTTTTGAGTATGCTCATCCTCAAATGTTTTAGTGGAGGCACAGCGTGTGACGTCAGAGTTGAATGTCCACTTACGGAGCGGGAAACATCCAGACTGTAAAACCTGTCGTGTTTTCTCACAAATGTCTATCAAAACTTGGTAATTATCGTGGCCTGTTATCAAATCGTCTACGAAGAAGTCTTCATTGATAACACGAGCTACGACTTCATCTTTACACTCTAATGCTAACTGACGTATACAACGCATACTTAGGTATGGAGCTGACGCTGTCCCATAAGTCACACAAGTCAACTGATAAACTTGCAAGGGATCAGTAGCATTTTCTCGCCACACAATAAGTTGCAGTGACCTTTGATCTGACTGTACCATTACCTGCCTAAACATTTTACAAACATCGGCACATGCAACATACTTATATTGCCGGAATCTTAAAAGAATAGAAAATATATCGTTTTGAAGTGCTGGACCTGGTAGCTGGATATCATTTAACGATATATTCGATGTAGTCACAGCACTTCCATTAAAAACAATTCTAAGTTTAGTAGTCAAACTACCTTCTCTGTACACACCGTGGTGTGGTAAAAAATAATTAGGCTTATCGGGTTTATCTATACGTTCCATATGTCCTAAAGCCTCGTATTCACGCATAAATTCAACATACATACGTTTATATTCAGGGGAACGTTCTAATTTACGTTCCATAGATAAAAATCTATTTTTAGCTAACATATAAGAATCGCCTAACACGTCAGCTGATTCTTTAAGAGGGATGCGAATCGAGAATCTACCATCAGCCACACGTTTAGTCGTTTTTATAAACAACTCCTCACACAAACGCTCGTCGTTGGTAAGGGGTTTGTCCAGCAGTGGAACCTCTTCGATTTGCCAAAATCGTGTAAGTTGGTCGTCTAAAGTCTGAGCGAAATGACAATGAACTTGGTTTGTACTTTTCTTTTTATTATTTATAGGTCCAGAAATAAGCCAACCTAATTTCGAATTTTGTAAGCAGGGCCCATTCGACAACTGAATCCTATTTTCGCATAAAATACTCCAAAATAAATCTGCACCTATCAACATATCGATGTCTGAAGGGATACAGAAAGTAGAGTCAGCAAGCTGAATATTATTTGGTATCCGTATAAGGGCTTCGTCAATGCATGTCGTGGGCAAACTGTTTGTTATGCGCTGCAGGACAATGCATTGTACTTTAGCCGTAAAATCGCATGTTTTCGATTTTAATGAAATTTCGCATAAATGATTTGAGTGCGAGACCGATTGCCCGACACCCGAAATTCGAATAGTGGACTGTATGAGAGGCGCATTAATACGTTTTCTAAATTTATCTGTTAAAAGATAATGTTGGCTGCCGTTGTCCAAAAGTAAACGGGCTGTAAATTTTCTATTATTGTTATCAAAAACGTCTACTAATGCAGTACACAACAAAACAGGCTGTAAAGGTACATTGCGGCCGATGTCGTCGCCGCCGTCTCCCGCGCATGCAAGTGAATCTGAGTGGCAGCCATCATTACCTAACGATAACAGGTGCATCGATGCGGTGGGCAACTGAGTAGCATGGGGAGAATCGCACATGTCCTTATTACCTGTGTTGTTGTTATTAGTTGATTTAACAAAATGTAGTAAGCTATTGTGTTTGCCCTGACATTGCTTGCATGGACCAAATGTGCAATCTAATAGTGCATGCCCAGTTCGTAAACAATTGCAACATAAATTATTTTTATCTACAAACAGGGACCTATCTTTTACTGATAAATTCAGGAAATTATAACACATGTAAAGAGCATGACTACCATTACATGAAGGACATTTATAACGTTTAGTACTATTAGATTTAGATTTAGGGTTACTATTTTGTGTGGAAACGTAACTATGAACTGGTGATTTATTACTTGTTTGATTAGAAATAACCTTATCGTTATTAGTGGGCTTAGATTGCAATTTATTATGACTAGCACTTATCATGTCCAACATATCGGCCTTATTTCTAAGGAATGCCAATAAATCATCCAATTTCAACCTACGAGAAGAGTCCAACACAAGAGTGCCCTTGTACTTTTCCCAATCACGTTCTGTAGCTAAATCGAGTTTCGACACAATTAAATAAATTAACAAGGTGTCCCATGTATCCACAGGCTCCTCTAGAGTCTTCAATGCACGGAGATTACGCAATACGGTATCTATAAGTTTTCTGATTGGTGAAGCTGATTCCTGTTTAAGACAAGAAATCAAAAATAACGATTTAATATGATTATGAACTAGAATTCGCGTATTATGAAATCTATTTTCGAGTAATTCCCAGGCATGGAGGTAGTTAGCGGCGGTGAACTCCAGCGCACTAATCACCTGTAGGGCACTTCCACTGAGAGAAGAACGTAAGTAATGGAACTTTTGAATCGCATCTAGGTCTGTACGTTTATGGATCATTTTAAAATAAGAATTTCTATATTCGAGCCAATGATCATACTGACCATCGAAAGTTGGCAGTTTAATTTCGGGTAGTTTAACATGCGCGCGAGGTTTTTCGGAGTTACCGGAACAAGTCTTATGTACACTAGAACTGTCCCTACTCTCAACACTCTCGAGTAAACTTTCAGCATTAGCTAAAGCACTAAAATATAAAGACTCAAATGACTCGACGTATTCATCCGACTCATCAAGATAAAGCTCAATTTCACTTTGAATTTTATTAAAATTATTAAAAATATCGTTTGATGCTTGCATTCTAAACTTTATTTCTTTTGCTTGTAGTTTAGAAGGGCTAGTACTTTTGAAAGAATCTAAAAATTTAGTAAATTGAGTCAATCTACCTCGCAAAGTACCTCTTTGTTTTTTGAGGTCGGCAAGATAATTTGTTTTTGTAGAAGGAGAAACTGATCGTGCTGAAGGCACAGTTAATTTATCGTCACCAAGCATTTCGGGAATTTGAAAGTGGTGTAAAGTACTCACAGGTTTTGTAAGACTCGGAACGGCAACTACCCGACACGTCACTTAGTGATCCTGGAATTTGCACAAAAACACAGTTTTAACACAATTCGATTAGGGAGGGAAGGAGATTAGAAGGAAAACCTGACCGTTTAACTGCTGATCTGGTTCACACGATGTAGCTCGACTTGGAGGTCCACGACGTATATTTTTAACGCATCGACGTGGTCTTCTCTCGTCTTGAAGAATCCTCTTCGTCAAATCCGGCCGAAGGTCCAAATGTTTGCAGTGTAGGGGGTTTTCTTCAATAAATCTTTTATTTTTAAATATAATTAACGTATTTATTTCTTGAAAAAAATTACAATATTTTTCCTTTTCTTAATCGCCGATAGATGGCGTGTGATCTAAACGCGTCGCAAGCGCAAACAGGAATGAATGAGTCGCATGCGCAAACACATAAAGAAAGTTATACAAAGTTAGTCATGTTAGGCACAAATATTTATCGCTAAAGGAAACAACTTATAATTACCCACGAATGAGTGGAGATAGTTGTAATTTGTTTTTAGAAAATCTTTGAAGCATAATATTATTAATAAAACATAGCAAACAGTCTCAAAAGGAACAGTTTCTCAACACGTACAAGAGCGTCTACATTGGGCATTCCGAATATCGAAAGGTATTCTATACATTTAATTTTATACATCTTCTTAGAGAAAGAATTGGTTTTAAATGTAAACAAAAAATCTTGTAATTAAATAAAGACGACACCGTGTAATTAAATAAAGAAAACTTGAGAATTTCATGTTATTTTACAATGTCTTGAACTAAAAGCTTATCGACGTGACCTTACTAATTAACCTATCCAAAGTTTATTTATTTATTAAACACTAGCTTTTTCCCGCAGCTGCGCCTGCGTCAAAAAGTATGTTGGACCCCGGGTCTTTAACTACATTCATGCCAAATTTCATCAAAATCCGTTCAGCGGTTTGGCCGTGAAAGCGTAACAGACAGACAGACAGAAAGACAGACAGACTTTCGCATTTATAATATTAAGTATGGACTTCTTTGCACACAGTAAAATAAAAGTTCTTTGTTAGGTTTAATACACGAGTACATAAAATATATATAATATCATACAACTCTTAAGTTTTAAGTCCTTTGATGCTTATTGTTAAGAATATTTAATGCTTTTATAATATTTACTAGCTGTTACCCGCGGCTTCGCTCACGTGATCAAGGAGAAGTGTCCAAGGTAAACTAAATTACACATTAGTGAATTTAAAAATCTGCTTCGGTAGGCAAAATGTCGGTACATTAAAATAAATCACAACATAAAACTCTAACGCTTACATGCCGAAGACGGCATGATTAAGAATCAATATAACATAGAAAAAAACGAAGAAGATCCTAGATTTAGTGGCACTTGTTATTACAATGGAGCGACTGCCGTCTGACCTTCGTAACCCCTTTTACAGGGAAATCAGAACAACAGGAACATGACCCGAGGAATGTTAGTGGCCAACACTGTCAGAATTTTTCAGGCTCTGGCACAATCTAACGCTATGCATCGACAACAACCGGGACCAACGGCTTAACGTGCCTTCCGAAGCACGGAGGAACTTGAGATAGAAAATGCCACTAATTGGCGACCAATCCAGTAATGGTCGCGTCTCGTCGTTGCTTGACACGCGCATTCGCTATGGATACGCGGGCCACGCTCGACTATCGAGCTCGGTTCGGTTTCAGCCGCAATCAGTCCACTGCTGGACTTAGGCCTCCCCCAAATTGAAGGGTTGTTGCCATACTCGCCGCGCTTGGCAGGCGAGTTGGCGAGCGCAGTTTCAACGGCTTATTGTACTTCCGACGCTGCTGCCGTTGCAGCTAGGGAAGGGTGGGATATGGTTGGGTGTGGGGAAAGGATGCTACTGACTCGGATGGACAGGTTGACTTAGTAGCAGCTCGGGCAAGTCGGGCTCGCGTACCCATGTGTTATGTGTTCAAGCCATCGGACAGATGCTTGGAAACAACACCACTTTTTTTTTTTTTTTTTTTTTTAACGGAGGGGAAATGCATTTACGCACAAAGTGTGGGACTCGCCGGGCTGCTAGCCAGCCCGGAATACCCACTAAAACCCCTCCGGCGTTTCCGCACCAGCTGTTGAGGGCGCCATGGGGTCGCGTTAGCATTCTACCACGACGCCCTCCAGCCATGGCCTTGCGGCCCCCTCAAATGGCCTTTCGGCCCCCTCCCCAAATCGGACGTGGCCCATAAATGGACCACGCCCGTCCCCCAGACCCACATCCATTCGCCGTCTCATCATAGACGGCGGTGGAGTGGGCAGTTGGCAGAAATTGGCCGACAGTCAACAAGACCCCGACTACCAGGGAGTTGTTAACTGTCACCCAGGGTGCACCGTCCCGAATCCCTTGTCAGCCCGCCCTCTCACCGGATCCTTGGGATCAAGTGAGAATGCAAAGCTTTCAAAGGACCGGGCACTCGAGGAGGTTCTCTGCCTTGCACCCCTGGAAACAACACCCCTGACTTAACCTGAGTAACTCATTAGTATAGACTTATTAGTACAGATTTAAGTAATATCTCTCTAACGAAAAAAAAATATGATGTGAGTATTAACGACTCAGTGCGGTGGTAACTATATTAGATTATTTCGATATGATCGAACCCACACAATATAAATGAAAGAAATGTACAACCTACAAAATAAACTTGAATTTAGTTACTTCAATCACCCTGCGCCCCGACTTGTAATATCCTGTACGAAGTCATTCCCATCTCGCATGGAAGTAAACGGTTAATGGCTATTCCTGAAACCTTATTGGCTATAAACCGATATTTTGAATATTGTATACCTACACGAGTTTTTTATTAACTTTAATTTTATTTTGGTGAAGTAAAAAAGAACTAACTTGACAATGAAAAGTTAAAACACACTTGCGCATTAGTTTACAGCAAGTCATACTACATAATAATTACTATTGAATTTATCAAAATAATTACTAATCAGGGTATTTACGTACGTTTTTAAGTACGCAGTTATTTACAAAATATGTTATTATTTGTTTTATGTAGAAGACTAGCTGTTTCCCGCAGCTCCGCCTACGACAAAAAGTAGCCTTTGTCTTCAACTATATACACCCCCCCGGGTCTTCAACTATATACATACTGAATTTCATCAAAATCCGTTTAGCGATTTGGTCGTGAAAGCGTAACAGATAGACATTCTGACTTTCGCATTTATAATATTAATTATGGAAGTATGGATATACGAGAGAAATAAAAACATTTTTGTCGAAACATGAGTGAGTCAAATAATGAATGCTCTTTCTCGAACAATTTTCACTCGACATGTAAGTCATACATTCAAAGATAGTATATCCATATTCTTTTGCATAAACAGAGCGTCTGTGCTGGTTTTTTTTTTGTTTAAATAAGAATCAAGCCTGTTCCTTTAAAATTTTACAAACTTCGAGTATATAGATAGTACCTAAATTTCATACTACTTATCAAAATAAGTACTATTTTGATGAACACATCAAAAACAGTAATTTCTCCAGGTTTTCGGCATCTGCCAGTCTCAGTATGAATTGAGCCTAATAGCGTCTATCCGGATATTACGGCACATCCGGGTGATTAGCGTCCGGGCCACGGCTAATGGAGCCGGGTGTTCCGTTGCAGCGTGTATGAGGTGTTAGTAATTTATCATTAGGAACATAGTGTAGTGCAAGTCACTAGATTTATATTTGTATATTGGTGTCATATTTTTTTTTACACTAGAAGGGTTTGTACTAGTCTTACAGTCGTTTTTACTGTTGAGCGTCGAGATAAGCCCGAACTGTCCTTTAACATCTTTTTGCATTTTTGAGGTTCTTCCGCTTCGATTGCGTTGGAAATATAAATTTTATTGCTGGAAGCAGCAACTCAAAATTAAGATTTCCAACGCGCGGTCTGAACGGAAGACTTCAGACCATTGTATAAGGCTACCTTTTCCTTCTGATCTCCTTCCTTCTGTTTATCTTGCTGGTTTTACAAGTTTATCTAGTAAATATACTTTCATCTATACTAATATTATAAATGCGGAAGTCTGTCTGTCTTTCTGTCTGTCTGTCTGTTACGCTTTCACGGCCAAACCGCTGAACGGATTTTGATTAAATTTGGTATGAATATAGTTGAAGACCCGGGTTCAAGCAGAGGCTACTTTTTGAGGCAGGCGGAGCTGCGGAAAACAGCTAGTTAAGCATATAATGTAGTAGATATATATATAACACGATCAAAAATCGCGCCTACTAATAACAATCGTTATCTTTCAAAACTTATTAGGAAATTTTGACGAAGCAAGCGAAAAGATTTTTTCTTCGAAATAATAAGTACGAATATAAATGGGATACAACATAAACGATATTCTTTATTATCTCTCCGTTTCACCGACGCAAAGCTATAACGAACCTCTTCAGCCGTAAATACATACGCTTTGTCCCAACATAACTCGGAATCTACTTATTCCGGAGATTTCACTTCGACAGTAATGGGAAAATGTGTTACATAGTTGTGTATTTCTTCTGTAAATTGTTTCAGGTGACTAGAGGTAAAATTTAGACCACACGTGCGCTTGATATGTGGTAGAGTCGTAGTCAATTGCTGCATTCCTGTAGAAATACTTTTTATTCCTGTATACGAATTTATTGAAACGGTACTGTAGCTGTTTAGACTGGCTATGAACGAGAAGAGATTTATGAGCTGACAGACAAATTTTATTGAACAAAAAATAAGATTATTATCTGCAAGTAACATCAGGTTGAATTTTAATCGTAGTCAATCGGTGGTTACTAACATAAAAAAGGTGGGTTTGTCTTGTGTGAAACCTGGATAATTTAAAAAAAAATTTAGTTTATGGAATGAATGAAATGCTATGGTTTTCCCTAGTGACTGTAACATTTATTTCTTCTTAAGTAGGTAGTAAGATTTATGTGGTAATTGCTAGATTCTTGGCTGATTAATTCTTCTTGCTGAGAAATGCTCTTACTAGTGGAATTCGGGACCAAACGGATAGAAGTACATGAAATTAAATTCTCTGGAAGCTATATTTGTATATCTTTTGAATATTTCAATGTTCTGTAGGTATTTCATTTCAGAGACGTGTAGCGTCCGGAAACTTGCTCCAAGAGTTATTCACCCGATAGTTTGGGCATTTCGCACTGAATTCATAATGATTTATTATTAATTCACATCTGGAACTCTTGAATTACTTAGCTTAAGTTTGAATTCATTAAAAATTTTATGTTAACGTCAATGTTAGATAATATTAAAATTTTCTACAAAGGTGACCATGAAAGTAGTGGGCTATGAATAGATTTATTCAAAGTTTCATTTTTTAATATTTAATGTATTATAATTTTACTGAATTTATCGGTCTAACGCAGCCTCGGTCTAACTTCTTTTCTCTATTATCGTCAAAGTATTATTATTTGTAGATACTCCTTCAGGTCGCCACTTGGTTTAGGAGGCCAACGTTAAGTTCTGCCTAGCGACTGCATACATTATATAAACTCTTACTCTATTTATATTTTTTTTTTTACTATTTTGAAATTGAACTCTGAAGGTAAAGGTTTAAATTGCATTCTCCTCTTTTCCATTAAAACTACCGACAATTGTATCTACGATTGACGTTTTCAATCTTTGTGCTAAAAGCCGGTTCGAAACTGATGTCCAGCGTTCAGCCTTTTATCGTATTTTCATTGTAAATTGAGCTTTAGCGATAAGCATTAGGGTATGTTTTCAAATGAATTTGAAAACCTTTCTATTCTCCGTGGCCACGGTAATCCTTTCCGGAAGTTAGGGGTCAGGTCGGGTTATGCAAGACGTATTGTGCGAATTTCAGTTCAAAGCATCTGATGTATAGAAAATTCAGTTGTATTGATTGCTCGCTTCGTGTAAATATTTTGAGCATTTCAAAGAGTTGCAAATGTTGTTTGTGTACCTATCTATTTACAATGTTGTACTAAAATTTTTTAATAAAATTCGTCAAACAATTGTATTCCATAATTCCAGTTTAAATTTCCTCAGATACTTATTGAAACAATTATTCGGAATGTCAGTTTTTTCTGAAATTGTGCGACAGTTAATAAAATATTCCAAGATACAACGAGATCCATTTTGTAAATATAAATGGAGAAATTAAATTTTCATAAATGAATAAACTTACTTCAGCTTTGGCGGGGAAAATTGGCAAACTAACTTACCATCCCTTTACACGGACTTTTGAAGTATAATTATTTACAGAACTCAATTATGAGTGAAGAAATATGGGGAACATTTCATTCATCAATCATAGAGATTCAATGGATTATTCAAACATTAATCATAAGCTTCGTTTGTGGACAATAGGGGAATGTGATGATTGGAGCCGTGTGAGAACAAATTTAATTATATTTGTTCATCCTATCTTTTTCGAGTAACCGATATCCAAGTGAATATTGTATTTGTATTCTATGCAAGCCATATTATATGTAGAATAGAAGACACATTATCTCGCAACGACGAATATTTCATAATACCTAAAGATATAAACAAGAGGAATCCCAGAATAGATAGATTATCAACCGCGTTCTTTCAGCAAGGAAGGATTGCGTTTGTGTTGTATGTACATCGCGTTATTCACATACAAACATTCATCTTCAGAAACGTTAAGTTTATTGTAACAAGCAAACCACTCTATGTTTATGGCTATTAATCATTATAGAACTTTCTTTTCTTACGAATATGCTTTAGGGGAATCGCCAACGATAGTACGGCCCCGTGTAACGTAGTTAACTTATGGTTTTTTAACCCATGAAAAATACTGAGTGACAAGTGGATGATAATAGAAGTTGAAACACTTGAATTGATATAATATTTATTTACTGCAATATCTTCCATTTAGACACAGACGAGCAAATAACTTTTAATTCGTTTAGCAATGTTCCATTACGAACTTATTTAACTTTCTCGGGGAAAGCATTGTACGCAATTTGTTTGAATATATTTTTAAATTAAAATATTCGCCTACGATGATACGGTCACGTCTTGCGTAAACCAGCAACATACGTTGGGAACAAGTTTCTGGCCATGCCGCCTCCGTCGATGCCTGGTAGAAGCAGAACGGCTTGACGTCGCAAAGCAGGATATGCGTGCTAAGGGACTCTCTATGCAGAAGGCGAAGTAGAGACGTGACGTAAAACTAGGAAAGCGGACCCTGAGCTTCGAAGCCATCGGCTGAGGATTCAACCGGGTTACTAGAATTATAGTTTTAAGTTTTGGTTAGGTCGTAACCTCTTATTAATTCTATGGTTTTGGGCTATTCAAGTAAAACATACCAAACATAACTTATTTATGGCTAAAGTGGTATTAAGCAGAAAGCAACGTATATACTCCATTACTCCGTGTTATAATCATTAGCTTGCTTTTAGTTTCATAAATATAATACATCGCCTTCGTTTGCGAAATTCTGCTAAAACACGGTGAAATTATATACTTATTCGGCTTGCTAGTTCCAAAATGAAATTATTATATTTGTTCCGCTGCTGGAAAAAATCTTCTTGTCCCTCTAATTATCCCGTTTTGATTTGATTCTTGTGTATTGCTTCACCTAAGTTTTGCTTGTTGTCAAGTTTTGTACTAAGAATTTGGTATGCATAACTGAGCAGCTGTCAACGTAATTTAAAAAATAACCGAGGTTTAACAACCAATAAAGAAGCGAAATAGTAAAATTCAATTTTTAACCCAAAACTCCCAAACGACATGGTTTTTTTACTGGATCCATACAAACGCATTTGTGCCATAGGCTTTAATTTCAATAACAATAAAAACTGAACTTCAGTTTCACTCATTAGTATTCCACGCAGTTTGAATGGATCGTGAGTGGTAGACTGAATCGGTCATTTAAAAAAATGGATCCAATTTAACTGGAATATGGAAATAATAATAAAAGCTATGGAATATTAATAATTCTAAAGGAATATCGAATCAACTTCTGAACAGTTTTAGTAATGTTAAATAAAGTCCAATTAACTTTGTAATAATTACGCGAGCATCTGCGCAAGACGGAATGTAAATGTGTGTTTTTGTAGTCTGCTACCACAATAACCATGAAAACGATACATATATCGATTTTAAAATATAGTTACCCGGTTTCTCCCTTTTAGGGGTTGATCATAAAATAGGTATTTACTCATGTATGTTTCCACAAAATTAGTCTACCTATCTTGTTTCTTCATACATCGTTCAAACGCCCATGTAACCCCCTAGGGGGATGAATTTAAAAAATCCCTCTTAGTGCAACCCTAGTCCACAAAAGAAAACCACGTGCCAATTTTGGAACCAAACAACCCAGCGGTTTGGGCTGCAGCGTGACGTGTCAGTCATTCATGCCGAAAATAATTATGAAAGTCAATTGCCGACTTTCATAATTATTTTTTATACGAAAGAGCATTTTTTTTTATTCATCTAAGTGGGCAAACAGGCGTACTGCCCACCTGGTGGTAAGTAGTTACCGTAGCCTATGAACGCCTGCAACACCGATTTGGGTACTATCTATAATCACTTCGATTCCCAAGCGAAGCATACTTCATACAAGGCGGTTCCGGAAAACTCTGACACTAGGGTATACAGGGTCAAATGGCCATGTAACACATTAGATATGAATTAAATAAATGAATGAATATGAGCCGATGCTAGAACATTAAATCGACCCCCAAAAAATATAGGTATTGCATTGAAAACTAAAAAGGGTGAAAAAAAAAGTTTAAAAAAAAATCTGAACCGACTTCAAACTCATGCGAAAAGGAATAATTAATCTAATGACGAAATATAATAGTAAAATTAGTTGTAAGTTATTAAATTTGATATCTTTTCAACATTTAAATTAATTTAATTTTATAGACTTTGTATATTTTTCGTATACTGTAAGATATATTTTTCGTAAACCGTAAGATATGTTTGTTTGTAATATCTTTATTGTACAAAAACAGAATTAGATAACATACAACAGCATGAAAAAAAAAACAAAAGTACCTTGGCGAACTTATCTCAATTAGGGATCTCTTACAGTCAACCAGCGAGTGACAGGAGAGGATATGCATATCGGATTGCGAAAGCATAATCTTATCGTAGCGGGCACTGGACATGCTAGGATTAAAAGTGATGAAGGGGCGTCGGCCGGGATTGCATAAATTAGCTGGTGGCTGAAGCACGCATAACAACTTAGTAAGTGCTTTTTATTAACTTAGATTGCCGCAAAATTGGTGTGTTTGAATAAAGAAGAAAACTTTTTCTTTTGTTTAATAAAATGAGTTTTGTAAAACAATCACCAAACGCTTACTCAAATAACCAACCAAACCGACCCTAAAAGCAGTTTAAATTCAGTAAGGGAGTAAAACCGCAGGCGAGGCTAAGCGCGAGGAAGTTCTCACACTAATGCAATCAAAGTAAAGTGCACTGCAATCTGGTTTGCTTGTTGTATTTGTTCTGCACGTTTTGAATTCACATGAGTATTACTGGAGAAACAATTTGGATGCTTATATAATCAATTTATTTCCTTACTGGCTTTCTTACGGGCCTTTCAAGAAAATTTTAAGATTAAAAGTGATTATCTTTATTCAAAACATTATATAAATCGAGAGAAAATATACTTAGATATGTAAAAAATGTACAAAGACTTTTAAAACTTTTTTAAGAAATTAATTTTTAGGTGTTAGAAGACATCGTTTAAAAAGATAGATAGATATACTCTTTATTTGTACAACTAACAAAAATTTACATCTTAATACTTATTATTTTAAATAACGTGTACAAAGGTGGACTTATCTCTATTGCAATTTCTTCTAGCCAACCTTAGGGTAGACAGGGAATGATACGAACATCATTAGCAAGAGTATCAATTTCTATTTACTATTAATTCCAGTTAGGTTCTAATAACGGTTAGGTGCCAAACTTCTAATTAATAACTTTTTGAATTTAAATTAAACTTTCAAATTATGTTATGTCCGTTTATTCAAATACCCTAAATTTTGTAATTACCTTTTATTCATTCCACTTTATCATATAAAGCTTCGTGGACTGTTATTCCGTATGTAAACGGGTAAATCATATTGGTATTAGCTGCACAGCGATTTACGTAAGCTATATTTAAATATTCGCACGCCGGATTTGCTATGAATTTATAGTAAAACTATCTGTTTCCCGCAGCTCCACCTGCGTCAAAAAGTAGCCTATGTTTGCCAAATTTCATCAAAATCCGTTCAGCGGTTTGGCCGTGAAAGCGTAACAGACAGACAGACGGACAGACAGACATAAAGACAGACAGACTTTCGCATTTATAATATTAGTATGGATTTAAGTATTTATATTAGTATTTATAATATTAGTAGTTAGTGGATTTATTCAACATTTGATGGTCTCATCATTGCCACAAAAAGTCTTCCAGCCAAGCGCATACCATTTTGTCCCGTTGGATATTATTTAAATTCCATGAATTTAAATAGCTTGATCCTTAAATTAAGTTTAAACTAGTAATAACGACTAACAACTAAAGGATACAATATAAAATTCAGGAAAACAGAAACTGGACTGTATGAGAGAGAATATATGTTAACAAATATAAACACTGTATTTCCTCATGGATGTTCAAAGAGCCTTTAGAGGGTATTTTAGTATTTATTATTCTGTTCTAATGTTACACGTCTGCACAAAGGTGGTTGTATTGTTGTGTTATAGCGGGAAGGTGAAAATGTATGTAAAATACTGAGAACTATGGTAGAATGGCAATCATTTCTAATCTTTAGAGAATTTCCATTGGTATATGGGCTATTTTTACGGTGCATATACCTACTGACAAAAGACATCATCCTTTCTTCATCAAATTATAAGGTGGACAATATCTATCAGAATAACACCTTTTTGGACTTAAAAGATGTATTTCATCGTTTTCTATCATCGTACAACGAG
The DNA here is from genome assembly GCA_947363495.1 of Euzophera pinguis. Taxonomy (NCBI): domain Eukaryota; kingdom Metazoa; phylum Arthropoda; class Insecta; order Lepidoptera; family Pyralidae; genus Euzophera; species Euzophera pinguis. The sequence continues at coordinate 5,702,412 of OX376169.1, forward strand.
CATACACAAATAAATATTATTTACTCCAGTCTCGTATAATAAAAAGTCAGCAGCATATGTAAATTATGTGAATATTTCTGGCTAACCATTTTTCGGTTCACTGACTCTGTGGATGCGGATTCTGTTTGGTAAAGAGTCACCGATGCGTACTGAGTTATTCTGGTCTGACCTTTCTATTTTTATTACTGCGGCATAATCTATGATTATTAATAGCTTAGATAATCATTATTATTAATGTGTAGTACCCAGATTACAAAGAGACGCACGATGCTGGTTGCTGCCAACCGGTTATTTTGGAAATCATTACCTATGGCTAGCAGTGTATTGACTGCGGCCGAAATGATGAATAAGATGAATGTAAAGTTATTGAGGGGCGACAACTTGCGTCGGCACACTTGTTTTGTCCCATCTTCAGGGCACCAAATCAAAGGCTGCTGCAGCTGAGGCAAAGCACTGCTGTTTTTTCATTATTCAATTTTTCCTTTTTTTTTTGGTTATAGTACCAAAATACCTGTCAGAACTATGATTCACTGGAGTATGTTTTGAAGACAGCTCATAACAATTATTTTTATGCGTTGCAATCTATGTAGGCGTAAATAGCTTAACCATCTCCTTGCATTACTTTTCCCTGCTGATACAAGTAAAAACTGCATATTTGCGCCTTTTGAATTAGAAACTCTGAATCTGTGTGGTCCATCGGCTCATAAGCTTTTTCAGCTTTTGTCAGAAAACCAGATAGAGATATCCCGTGATCAGAGAGCTGGTAATTTCTTGCTAAAAGAATAAACATTGCCATACAATTTGAAATGCTGCCAGTCTTTTTGTTACACTACCGGAAAGTGCAACATTAAGGAAACAAATCGAACACTGCCTTGTACATTTTATTTAATTACTTCAACTTTTTTTTCGTGGAGGGTTTGTTATTAGGTCTTGTATGTCACACCTTCTCTTTCTTTCCAATATCCGCTCATATCCGCTATTCCGCAATAGGCTTATTATCGGATGAAACGGCCAGTTTTAGGGTTCCGCACACAAAGGGTAAAACGGGACCCTATTAAAGTAATATAAGTCTCCGCTGTCCGTCCGTGTCTCACCAGGCTTTATCTTATGAACAGTGATTGTTTTACATATATACTTCTGTTTATTGGAAGCCCTTACTTTTATAGATATTAATTACAAGGTTAATTTAGTTTTTTACTGTATAATACCGTATACAGTAAAACAAATTGACTCTATAAAATATTGACAGAAACGAATGATGCTTCGTGATAATTGAGTTTAAATCCGATTACTGCGTTGACGTACGTTGCCCACTTTAATTATCGAAAACTGTGTGATGCCATGTATTTTTATTGCCTGACTGCGCCAGAAGGAGAGTTTTGTTTTTCAAGAGTATATTATGTAAGTATGTATGTATAATTGTTTGGCACGCTCTGCAGCCTGAACGGCTCAAAGGATTTTAGCTTGAGAGGTATCGTTAGACTCGTATTTACTGTGAGAGTGGAACTGGGTATAACAAAAAAAAATGGCAGATTTTCTTTCTCACAGAAACGCAGTTTTTTTTTCTAAATAACCCTTATCTTCTTTGTTTAAATATTGAATGTATTTAGCTATAATTGAACATTTCGGGTTTGGTTGATTAGTAGTTTTGTACTATTGGACGGCATAAACTGAAACTGCATTTAAACACATTGCCCTTTATTTAACTGGTGGTTTAATACACATGACTTGAATTAACCATTTGACTTGGGTTGCATTTTTATATACAGATTGATCTCAAATTTATGACCTAAAGTCCCATCTCATACTCGGGATAACATTCTTAATAATGATGTTTTTCGATTTAATTTTTTTCCTAAATATGTATAATATAACTGCAGCTCAACTAAGTCTATTAAATTATAATAAACTTTTTACGAAAAATAATTTATAAATATTTGAATAAAGATAAACCCAAAAAAAAAAAAGATAAAGATATACCCAAAACACCAGAAGCGAAATTGATGAGATAATTTTCTGCAAAATATTTCAAAAATTTTTATTTTAAGAGATGGAAGTTTAAGTAAGTAATAATACTCGTACATTATCCCAGATATTCCTAAAACTATTTTTCATCTTAGATCATTCTGTTTTTTTTATATGTATATACATCACCTACTGTCTTGCAAAAATACTAAAAAAAAAAACAGATTTTCTGGGAAAGTCGGATAACTATGGGTGTTATAACGCCCGGTAGGAGAATGCGATGCTATCGCTAATGTGCGGGAGGGTAAAAGTTGCATTTATTTTCACAGTAATTTTTTATCTTGAGTAATATTAACGTAAATATATTCGAATTTAGTCAGTTTGGCTATATATTGGTAGTTAAAAATTATTTTATATAAGTACATATTTGTACAAAACTATTACAAATAAAGTACTAATTTCATTAGAGGCTTAGTAATATGCAGGCTCCAGGTATGTTCATTGTACATGTACATTAGTATTTTGTTGTTAATCATGGAAATTAATTAATATATCCGTGGCTGCATAATGTTGGAGACCTGGACATCTTTCCACTCTGGATTTACTATTAGAAATATGACAATTACGCCACCTATAATTTTGGGGTTTCAACACAGTAGGCCCAACTTGTATACCACTTGCCGACGATTTATTTAGTGTGGGAGATGAACTTGTCATAATTATCTCTCAGATAATCAACAAGGCTTTGTGTAGGAGATTCTACAGTATTTCTTCTTTTGGTGAGACGATATAAAACAATGTTGTCTTCGTCGTCAAATGATAAATCGTATATGACTTTGACTTTTGCTCTTAGTTGTCCCTGTAAAAGGAATGTTTAACTATTGTTAGCTTTATGTAGTTATATTATGATGTATTTGACTTTAGCGATATAATTCCGAGAAGATTTAGTGTGATATTAAATTCCACCGACCTGGTAATTTTTGTATATATTATTTACAAAATCTTCATCACCTGAACTCTCATCAGTCACTTCGACGTTTGCTTTTTCTGGTGGTAAACTTGCAACTTCCTTTGGAAAAAAGACATCTTCAACAGAAGCCTTCAATTAATCTAATATTTTGTTCAAATTTAAGAAATTCTTTGCTTCCTGGAATTTGAAATACTATTCCCCTATGCTGGAATTCCTTCGAATTCCCCTATTCTGCTACTATATCCCCTTTGCTGGAATTTGAAAATATTTTATGTAGACGTGCATTCTCCTACCGGGGCGTTAAAACACCCATGAAATATTTAGATAATAAATTACCCATAATTGTATGTTATTAGTTACGGATATTGTTCAGGACCCTTCGATAGGTTCTGAAACGTGACGGGATGGAGCAGCTCCAGTGGACTGTAGTGGGTTGATGGTGTCGGTTACGCACAGTTATTGAAGCCAAACGATGAGGAGAGGGAGGCCAGCCACCAGAGATTCTTCAGAGTATTCACTAGTTCACTTGTTCTTGATCGTAGAGATCGTGCCAAATTAACTATGGCCGCTGAGCGACCGACATTAATTTTGGTTCTTCTGGCGCCCCCCTCTCTTCAAACCTTTATTTACTTTTTTATTAATGTTAACATATGTACGGGCAAAGCACCTTACATTATGATTAGCTCAGCATTTACACACATTCACCTCATTATAATAAAATTATATTCAGTTCGCAATCGGATACCAAGAAAGCCGCGCGTTCTCATCGCCCATCAACCATTTGTAATTAAGTGACAGTTTTTTACCAATACAGATCAGTTTTATCCGTTTAACCAGTGACTTTCATTTATCAGAACTTAACTTACGGTTCAAATCCGTACATTGGTCCTTCGAGTATTAGACGGGGCCCGTCGCGTTTTTTTTTTTCTAAAGAGTGCCACGTGTTTCGTCTTTGTAACCACGCCGTGGAAATCATTCCACACCATCACCAAGATTTTAGTGTGTGATATCAAGGTCACGCATAACCAGTATCAGCGCCCACCTGTGTTACCAGGACACACAGGTTACCAGGACGTCTTGTGCAAGCAAGCTGCACAGGACTCTTCTACCAGAACATCATTCTCTGTGCTATCAAGGAGCACGGGGAACTCTTGATCAGCAGACCAAGCAGTAAGATCTTTCCTTTTTTACTGATTTATTTTTATTTTTTCTTCTATTTATCAATCAGGATGTCTAACTTAATTGAAAATCAAGGTGTCATTTATGATAGTATGGTTAAGTTATACACTAATTTAAAGAAAGATAGTAGGGATAGAATGACGCTAGATTATTATAAAAGACGTTTGGAAAACTTGGAAAAATACTGGGAAGAATACGAGTATAACCATGATCGAATCAGTACGGAAGAAAGTAGGAGTCACCCTTATTTTTCTGAGAATCGCTACATTACTACCAGAAATTACTACAAGTCAATCAAGAACATTTTAGAACAGGAATATCAAGATTTGTTAGCACCAAAACAGCCTGTGGCCGACAAGGATGTGGCTACAGGATCGGTAGATCAACCTGCACCAGCACAGCGTCACTTAGCAAGTAGTGACATATCAGGACCAGAATCTCGTCAAGTAATTAAGACGCTCTCTGATCGAGGCTCCAACAGTAAACTCGACGAGATGCTTAAAAAACAAACTGCCAACTTCAAGGCTTTTATGCGTACAATCAAGAACATCAACTTAGAAACCATTCAAGAGAAGTGGGAATTGGAAGATACTTTGAAAAATCTCCAATCAAGATGGACCGCGATCGATTCTCTCCACTGGGACATCGACAGCGAATTAAATGAAGAAAATCCAGCATATGAAATATCATTTTCAAGTCACGAAAAAACATACAACAAGTTAAAAAGAGACATAAATAACAAGTTATGGTCCGTAGCACATAGGGAAAATTCCACCCCCAAACTTGACATACCAGAGTTCAGAGGTCAATACAATCAGTGGATCTCTTTCAAAGACCTCTTTACAGAGGCTATCCATAATAATCCATCCATCCCTAACGCGCGTAAAATGCAATACTTAAAGGGTAAAGTTAAGGGTGAAGCCGAGAGGTTGATCCAACACCTTCAAATTAGTACTGATAATTATTCAGTTTGTTGGGACATATTAAACCATCGTTACAACAATCTAAACCGTATTTTTAACTCGCACATCAATATTTTAATGAGCATTCCCTTAGCACAGCAACAGTCATTACACCATATCAAGCGAATTCATGACACGTCACTTGAGTGTTTAAACGCCATCAAGAATTTAGGGGTCGACATCAAGACATGGGATCCTTTACTCGTTTACATTTTAGCACAAAAACTAGACAGCGACACTTATATTGATTACATGGAATTCGTTCCCAACCCACGGGAAATACCTGTATTAAACGACTTTTTGAACTTTTTAGAAACCAAATTTACGACTTTGGAAACATCAAGAAAGAAGCAAGAAAATAATCAGCCTAAATTTAATCAAACCAACTTTAACAACGCTAATCATTCGCATAGGTATCAAGCGAATCAACATAAATCAAATTCAGCAAAAAATACTTTTTCCATACAGTCTCAACCATCAAGTAAACATTATTTTAATACTCAAACTAACAATAAATATTACTGTCCAGTTTGTAATAACAATGATCACGGAATATACTTTTGTCCAAAATTTCTGGGAATGCCACCATTTCTGAGGAAGAAAACAGCATCAAAATTAAACCTTTGTACAAATTGTCTTAATAATCATCATGGGAAAACATGTATTTCAAATCATAAATGTAAAAATTGTAATAAAGAACACAATACTTTATTGCACGAGGCGTTCACGTCACGTAATACAACACCGGACATACGACCTACTTCAAGTGCCGTCACCACAATACCGAGTGTACAGAGCAACAACCATGTAACTCTCGAAAACGATCCTTCAGAAATTTTGTTGGCTACTGCGGTCATCTCAGTGCAAGCTGCAGATGGTTCCTTTGTCAAGATGAGGACCATTTTGGACCAAGGATCTCAAATTTCAATAATTTCTGAGCATGCAGCGCAGCTTCTCAAGTTACCACGTCAAAGATGTAAAGGGCTCGTTGTAGGTATTGGAGGAAACGAACAGAGCTCAAACGGTTTCATATCTATAACATGTAAATCAGCTTAAAACGACTTTTCATTTCAAACAGACGTTCTTGTCATGAAAAACCTTATCAAGCACCTACCAAGTAGCACGTTCCCTAAACCCAGTTGGTCATATTTACAAAATCTCAAATTAGCAGATCCTGAATTTTATGTAAGCAGACCAGTTGATATACTTCTAGGCGCAGATATTTATTCAATGATACTTATGGATGGAATTTGCAGATCAAGTCCTACATTACCAATCGCTCAACAAACCCAGTTAGGCTGGATTTTGAGTGGAAATACCAAAATTTACCAATGCAATGTTGTCCTAAATAACATAGAACACATCAGTCGTTTTTGGGAGATAGAGGACATCTCCGAACAATCAAGTTTATCGTCCGAAGATCAAGCATGCTTGGATTTCTACCAATCAACTACAACAAGAAGACAAGACGGGAAATATGAAGTTAGATTACCATTAAAACCAGACTTAAAGGAAAAATTAGGATATTCGAAAAACAAAGCTATTGCTCAATTATATCAATTAGAACGGAAATTTAACAAGGACAAAAAATATGCATTTCATTACAAAAACTTTATGAATGAGTATTTGTCGCTAGGCCACATGAGACCGGCGGCCGGCGTCGGTAATCAGAGCATCGAATGTTATTTACCACACTTTGGCGTTACACGAGATTCCTCGTGTACGACACCTCTACGCGTTCTCTTAAATGCTTCATCTAAAACATCAAACGGTTATAGTCTCAATGAAGTCATGTGTAGGGGACCAAATTTGCAGCAAGACCTTCAAAATCTTATCATTAAATGGCGACAATATAAATACGCATTCACAGCAGATATAGAAAAAATGTTTCGTAATGTTTGGCTACATTCATCTGATCAAAATCTGCAAAAAATAGTATGGAGAGAAAATGACACAGATGTTATAAAAGAATACCAGTTGACTACGGTCATATACGGAACCAAAGCAGCTTCCTTTCTTGCTATGATGACGCTTCGACGTTTAGCTCAGGATGAAAAAGTAAACTACCAAGGGAGTCTAGCTCCCGAAATTTTAGAAACCTCCTTTTATATGGACGATCTGCTCTACGGTGTACAATCAAGTGAAGCTGGCATCCAGTTAAAAGAAGATTTGATTAATCTTCTAAAAGCAGGTGGTTTCAACTTGAGGAAGTGGAAGTCCAATTTACCAGAATTATCAGACGCCGATCAAAAACAAGAAAATTTCGATTTTAAACATATAGAGTCAACCAAAACACTGGGCCTTGGGTGGAATCCGAGTGAAGATAATTTTACATTCCAATCAGAAATCATATTCAAATCAACAACGTCATCAAAAAGAACCAAGAGAACTCTTCTTTCCTATATTTCAAAATTATATGACCCCTTGGGCTTCTACACGCCAATAAATACGAAATTAAAAATTCTCTTTCAAGATATATGGAAACAAAATCTCCAATGGGATGACCAGATACCAGAAGACATTTGGGAAGAGTGGAGTAAAATTAAACAAGACCTCAAGGATATTAACAAGCGCCAGATACCAAGATGGCTACAAACAGAAGAATCATGTGAAGTGGAACTACATGGGTTCTGCGACGCAAGCAATAAAGCTTACGCATACGTCGTATATTGCAGAACAATCAAGAAAAACGGAAATTCATCAGTAGTATTAATTGCGGGAAAATCCAAGTTAGTCCCCATTATCAAATCAAAATCAATGCCTAGGTTAGAGTTGAGTGGTGCACTTCTCTTATCTAAATTAATGTATAAAATCATGCAATGTTTAAACAATTACAATTTTAAGATTTTCGGCTGGGTCGACAGCATGGTCGTCTTAGCTTGGTTAAACGGAGATATAAGTAAATGGAAACCATTCGTAGCCAACCGCGTACAAAAGATTACTCCAGTAATACCTTCTGGTTGCTGGCGTTATATTAAATCAAGTGAAAACCCTGCGGACAGTGCGAGCCGTGGCATGACGGCCACTCAATTAAACAATCACGACATATGGTGGCAGGGTCCACATTAGCTATCAAACTTCACACACCAAGAAAATGAAGAACAACCTCAGTACACGACCACCCTAGAAATTAAGAAAAATACACAAGTCAATGTTGCGCAATTTGCATATTGTAATGAACTAATTGATAAATTATTAAACAAGTTCAGTTCACAAAATAAAGCAATTCGAGTACTAACATGGGTGCGTCGATTTATCAAGAGGGAATCAAAACAAGTATACTTAACAATTAAAGAATTAAAGCAAGCTCAAGAAGTAATAATTCAAGAAGAACAGAAAAAAGAATTCTACGAGGAAATAAGCAAGTTAAAGCAAGGATTACAAGTCAGCAATAAAAGCAAGATTCTAAGTTTAGCTCCGATACTAGACTCAGCAGGTGTGTTACGTGTCGGGGGGAGATTGAAACATGCAAATATAGATGAGGACATGAAACATCCCATCATTTTATCAAGCAATACCAGATTAGCAGATCTCATCATTGACCAGTGTCACGAGCTCACTTACCATGGAGGAGCCAGACTTACCACAGCATTCATCAGGAGAAAATATTGGTTACTTGGTGGCATCAGGGCCACAAAGAAACGGTTACGTTTATGTGTTAAATGTAAAAAGGCGGAACCGTTACCACAACATCAAATGATGGGTGACTTACCTTCAGCAAGAATAAATCCATCACGTCCGTTTTCGAATTGCGGAGTCGACTATAGCGGACACGTTTTCATCAAGGCCAACAAGGGTAAAGGTATCAAGACAACAAAGGGATACGTAGCAGTCTTCGTTTGCATGGTCACTAAGGCCGTGCATCTGGAGCTTGTATCCGACTTAACATCATCAGCCTTCCTAGCTGCATTACGTCGAATGTCCGCCAGGAGAGGAACACCAGCTCATATCTACAGCGATCAAGGAACAAACTTTATAGGCGCTAACAGGATTTTACAGCAGGAATATAAGGAGATACAAAACACTTTTAACGATCAATTTATGTCAGAAATCTCAGAGATGGGTATACAATTTCACCTCAACTGTCCATCCCACCCTTCCGCCGGGGGGTTATGGGAGGCCTCCGTCAAGAGCCTTAAGTATCATTTAAAGAGAGTCGTCGGTGAACAACGTCTTACATTTGAAGAGTACAGTACCATACTCGCACAACTCGAAGCGTGTCTCAATTCCCGGCCACTCTGTCCATTAACAGAAGACCCCGATGATCTAAATTACCTAACCCCATCTCACTTCTTAGCAAGCGGGCCTACACTCACCATATACGAAACTGAACGAGATCTTCGAACAAGATGGCATCTAGCACAAAAAATATTTACTAGCATATGGGATCGTTGGCGTAATGAATATCTTACCCAATTAGCAGCGAGAAGCAAGTGGAGAAAGCCACAGAGAAATTTACAAATAAACGATATTGTCGTCATCAGGGAAGACAATTTGCCGCCCGGCAAATGGGCTTTAGGGCGAGTCGTCGAACGACATCAAGGCAGCGACGGCTTAGTAAGAGTCGTAACAGTTAGAACAAAAAATGGGCTACTCAAGCGGCCTGTCGTTAAATTATCTATCTTACCAGTTAATCAAAGTGGACTGGAAGAAAATATCGAACACCAGAAGACACCAAGTGATCAAGACAAAATACTTATTTCAGCTCATCAAAGATCCTTCAAAAAGAAGCCTTGTTTTTCAAACCTTGCAATCTCTCTATTATTATTCTTCATGGCATTTATTTCATCGTCACAGGCTTCATTCAACGTAACAAGCTTACAGAACAAAACTGGATTCTATTTCGATCGTATTACAGACATGATCGTCGTAAGAGACGACTGGCGCCTGGTTGTCTATTACGACACAGAACCATATCAAGAAGGCATGCTTATACTAAATAAATATATACAGTACCTAGAAACGTTACACACGAAGATAAAACATCAATCACATTTCTCTGGAATCATATTACAGCTTAAACATGGAGCGAACGAATTAAATCTTTACAAGGGCATTGAGAATATTGTAAACAAGGAAGAACAAAGTATTCACACTAAACTTCGACGTCGCGGTTTAGTCAATGGTGTCGGTTACATCGCTAATTCTCTCTTTGGTGTTCTTGACGAACGCTTCGTGGAAAAATATGAAAAAGACATAGAAATGATCAGATACAATCAAAACCACTTAGCAACATTGTGGAAGAACCAAACCTCGATCGTAGAAGCCGAATTCAACTCCCTGAAAAATATGGAACTCATCATGAACCTACACCACAAGTCAGTAAACAAAAAATTAAACGACATTCAATATGAATTAGCTGAAGTACAATCAGATATGTTATTCACCACGGATTTTATCACGTCATCAATCATTGCAAACAACATTTTATATTCCTTGAAAAACATGCAAGATTTATTATTTAATATGCTAACTAATATTAGTCATGGAAAGTTTAGCCTCCATTTGTTGACACCAGAACAGCTGAGACACGAATTGAACATTATGTCTGGACAACTACCTAAGGATTTGTCATCGCCAATCAGCAGTGACGATTTATCCATAATCTACAATTGTCTCCAAGTTCATGCCAGTATTTCGGAAAAATACCTTATCATTGAAATTAAAATACCGTTAACATCTCGTGACACTTACGAGATATCAAGAGTCATTCCTATTCCGCATCAAGTCGACGACAAGGTCATCAGGATCGTACCTGTTCAAGAATATGTGGCGATCAACTTACAACGAGACACATTTATTCCGTTATCGGAAAATGATTTAAAATCCTGCATCCAACTGAAACCCAAACAACTTTTATGTCATCTCAAGAAACCCATCTATGACATGAAAGATGATCAGAGCCTCTGTGAGAAGAAACCAGGAACGAAGTTGTGTAGAACCAACAAGGAATCGTGTTTGAATATTTGGTCGGAGTTACATACTTTAAACAATTACTTTTATTTCTGTTGCGATGTGTGTCACCTGAAGCTAATATGTGAAGATCAGATTACTACGGCCCAGCTGACTCGCGCCGGGTTATTATCGGTCGGGCAGAACTGCGCTATCAAAACAGCTGATTTTGTAGTGTATACTCATAAACATGAAATTAGTAAACTCAAAATAATCCCAGGTATTATTCTACCAGATATATCTCCCATAAACAGCGTCATAAACTTAACCATATCAGAAAACTATCTTTTAAATGACACCAGTATCGAAACGAAAGAGAACCATAAGCAACTTTTAGACATTCAAAATAAATTGAAAGAAATCAAGGAAAGTGAACCTTTAACACAGCAGATATCTTATCATGATGTGCATCACTATGCCGCCATATATATACTGTTCGGCCTAGTGGTACTTATGATCATCATTTACGTGTCAAGACAAATTTATAAACGAAGAACAGAGCAACAGGCGGACGGACACGACTCCTCCACTACAGCAGAGGCAGGGTCCTCTCAGGGTCTCCACGACGAGTCCGAGAGGCCGCAGTCGACTGTACTCTCCAACAACGCTTGTGTTCAGTGTAGTGAAATGAAGTGTAATCAAAATGTCATTTCTAAAGATCAGTGTAGTGCGCGTGTGAAACAAAACCGTAGCACATCGCCTGTGCTACGATCGGTTTATACGATACCTGATCATAGCTAATTTGTCAATCATGCCTCATTTACTTACTTTAGTTTTATGTCAATTGTTTTTCATCTTGTTAGTTTAAGATCATATAGCTTGCTCACTCTCTTCTGCCGCTCGGGAGCATGTACGGGCAAAGCACCTTACATTATGATTAGCTCAGCATTTACACACATTCACCTCATTATAATAAAATTATATTCAGTTCGCAATCGGATACCAAGAAAGCCGCGCGTTCTCATCGCCCATCAACCATTTGTAATTAAGTGACAGTTTTTTACCAATACAGATCAGTTTTATCCGTTTAACCAGTGACTTTCATTTATCAGAACTTAACTTACGGTTCAAATCCGTACAACATAATTTCTCATATTTTTTTCTTATTTTACAATTCTACATTTATCTATGATATCTAGATGAAATTTATGCGATCACCTAGATCGCATAAATTTCATCTACATTTCGCCCCGTAATCCACGAGCAAACATTTTTCCCATTAGTATGTGGGCTTGCGTGTCTCCTCCCCCAGCAGCGCCCCCTCGGCGCCGTTAGAACGGTTGTGTCACGTCAAGGTTTTGCCATGATTTACAATGATCGTTATGTTCTATTCTGGTGTCTATGTACCATCTAAACCTTATAATTTAACTTACTTATCTAGTTTTGGGAAATACATACATACCATCACGCCTTTTTCCCGTAGAGGTAGGCAGAGACTACGGATTTCCATTTGCTACGATCCTTACAGACTTCCCTCGCTTCTTCTACGCCCATCACTCTCGTCATACACGCTCGTCGATTATGAGAATAAAAGACAAGAAGAAACATATTTTATTACAACTTAAATCTAAACGAAATCAATGATTCGTACAAAACAAAGATTTAATCATAAATGATAACATGAAATAAGTGATAATGCTATGTACATATTGAACAGATATTGCATTAAATCATTGATATTGCTACCAGCTTACAATATTTATGTCAAACAGTTATTTATATACTTGATAATATTATCTTTACATACATTTTTGACGACATTATCTTTGTTATTTTTAACCAAGATAAAAGATTAATTATTCAAACAATACATTTCTAATTTACAATCGAAGTTCCATTAGTTGTAAATATAACCAGACACATTTTTAGGACATTTTTAGGAGGTTCCAAATACTAAAATAGATATTTCATAGACATGATTGGCTTAAGGAGAGAGAGACAGCCAAATTACTGGATACTGTGTCATACAATATAGGCCACGAAATGATATCGCTTTACTTACACTTTCAAGCTAAGCTTCAAGGTATCAAGACTCCTTCAAGTCCCTTACTTAATAGGCTACGGTGACTGCATTGTAGCCAGAGAATTAACAATAGTTCTACCCTGTGAAAACGTTTAAAAAAATAAGAAGTTAAGATTTTTAAATTTCTCGAAATGATTCAATTAGAAACCAGTGCAATAATTAATTATGCTAACTACAACTACCTACTAGCAATCTGATTTTTTTATTTAAAAGCTTACAGGTGTTTTTCCTAAAAACAATCTGTTCTTAAAATAAAATACATAAAGGTCGAAGAAAGGGATATTTTCACGAATCGCTCAACGTTAACGCGATAAAAATACCGCCTGCCGCACTCCTTTTAGTGAATTGCCGGAATTGATTTTGGTAAAGTGGATTCTGGGAAACTATGGCTAATATGAGCACACATGTAGAATTCTATTAATGTAAGGAAGTATTTACAGCTCTGCAGGCGAAATTGTAAATTGAACAGTAAATATGTATTTTTGTAGGAAAAAATTATGCTACAGTAGTATAACTCTACTTCTTTATTCTTGAAGTGTTAACTTAATTAGTATTTAAGTATTAACTAACTAGCTTAATATGTTGCGTAAATGATATCCTTTTATAAATTTTTAACTTTGTATTTGCTGTTATAGTCCAAACTAAACTTCTTCTGGTTGAGTCTATTGACGAATGTCTATTGATTTGCACTATATTAAATTCGTCCATCTATATTGCCTGGTGATTTGCCATACTTAAGTCATCCATAGTGCAAGATACGGGAAACATTGAGAAAGGAATGCTTTACTGCGCGATTTCGATGCTCTTTTATTATGATATGAGGACAACTGATGTTGATGAATGAAACATAGATGTGAAGTCGAGGTAAACGACATAACTCCAGCTGCTAAAAATATTTCTTACACAAAGGAAATCTGTCCACGTAGATTATGTTGACATTTAAACAGGTGTAGTGATATTATTGAATGGTAACGGTTTGAAATAAAAAAGAAATAATTGTAAAATGAACATGGATATAAAAGTAATTGTAAAAATATGTATGTCTTACGCAAAGGAAATTTGTTAATGTAGAGTAAATTGATATGTAGCTACCAGTACGTAAATTCAAACTGGTATACATCAACTATATAGTTGATGTATACCAGTTTGAATACTTTTGATGGATATCCATACGGGCATAGTTGCATGTCCCAGTAACGGTTTGAAATAAACTCTTATAAAAGTTATTGTAACACTATGTATAATAATATTATAATAAACAAAGAAAAGTACTTACTATGTAAGACAACGTAACTCAAGAGAAGTTGCTAAAAAACTTTGTTCTTACGAAAAGGAAATTTGTCTGTGTAGGATAAGTTGATATGTTGCTGCCAGTACATAAATTCAGACAGGTTAAGTGACATTGTTGCGTGTCCGGGTAACGGTGTGGAATAACTGCCATTTCCTAGTCTGAGCTATAAATCTTTCAGTGTGTTTGCGTCACCTTTCTTTGTATCCTTTCAGTAGACAAAGTAGAAAAGAATTTGTTATTTCTTGAATGTATGTCTTATTCATCGTCCCTTTTCCGTGTATGCTTTTTGATGATATAAAACTTACTTATGTACGCCGCAAAGAAGAAGAATCAGATGGTCCCTTTTTTAAAAACTACAGTACAATCTACTCATCTTAGCGCCTTCTCGGTTGCATCCTCGGCTGATTGCCTCGGAGCCCAGAGTCCGCTTTCCTACTTTTTCTCCTCCATTTCCTCCGGTCTTCGGCATCCTTGGTTGTAAGTCGTTGCGACGTCAAGCCAGCATTTTTTGGGTGAAGGAGCGCACCCTTTCCGGTTCGGCGGAGGCGGCATGGCTAGACACTTCTTCCCCACATAATTAGCCGGTTTCCGTAAGACGTGACCGTACCACCTAAGCGGCTGCCTCGGATATGGGAGTTTCGTATGCGATTTCCGCGACACTCCACACATCCATTGCAGCATTTTCATCTCCGTGACACGTAACAAATACTTGCTTATGCCGCTCGAGTACCGGCCACGCCTCACTACCGTATAGAAGGGCAGGCCTAATCATGGTTTTATAGACCTGCCCTTTAAGCCTGACTGAAATTTTTGGGTCACAGGTAGCGTCAGTCACCTTACGCCACTTTGACCATGCTGCTGCTATTCGGGCTTTGACGTCGCAGTCAATGCCCCCGGACGAGTTAAGTATAGATGCCAGGTATTTGACCTGGCCCGTACGCTCGATCAAGTCTTCACCTATGCATACGAGTTGGACGGTGTGTGTCCCTGATGCTGATACTTCGTCTAATACCATGCTGAACAGATAAGGACTGAGTACCGAGCCCTGGTGAACCCCGACCGTGAAGGGGAAGGGTTTGGTTTCACCAACAGCAGTCCTAAGTATGAAATCGGAATTGCGGTACATGCCCCGGATGATCTCAATATAAGTATCAGGTACTTCTTTTGACCTCAGTGCCCACCAGATCATCGACCGAGGAACATAGTCTAAGGCCTTCTTCATGTCCAGAGACAAGAAATGGAGAGGCGTATTCGTCCTACTGTATTTCTCCATGACGATCCTTATGGCAAAAACAGGGTACATGGTGCCATGAACAGGGCGAAATCCATACTGATACTCCGAGAACGTACTTTCCTATCGGATTCGGGAGTCCACTATACGCTCAAACAGCTTCATGGTTTGAGACATGACCTTAATGCCGCGGTAGCTCTTGAATTCCTGCACCGATCCCTTTCCTTTGAAAACTGGAGTAATTATAATCAGCCTCTATTGGTCAGGGATCTTGCCGCTAAAGAGGAGACGGTCAAATAGGTCAGTTCAAATGTCCACATCACGCGGGCCCATAACCTTACAGGCCTTGATAGGGACTCCATCGGCACCAACAGCTTTTCTGTTTTTCACATGACCAAGAGCGAAGCGGACCTCGTCCGGTGTGATGGGTGGTACTAGTCCTTAGTTCGGAGGGAAGTTCGGTGACTGCACCTCTTTATGTTGCTTGTTCAGCAATGGAAATGAGAGCGCCATCTCTCCTTCACTGCTGAATCATCACTTAAGACTTTGCCTTGGGGATCTTTGACACAGCTACATTTGGAAATGTCCTGCGCCGCCAACTCCCTGGAACGAGCCAACTTGTAGATAAACTTTTGCCCCTCAGGCGATTCTAACTTGTCGTACATAGGTTGCAAGTAGTCTCGCCTGGCTCTGGCACCAGTTGTCTTGCTGGCCCATTTGACAACCCTGTATGCGTCGCGGTCTTCAGATCCTGACTTTTTCCACGCTTTGAAAAGGACTTTCTTCATCCTTATCTCCTCTGACCTGTGACCGGACTCTGAGCTGCGCCCACCCTTTAACACGCCGAGCACCGCTTCTCCCGCGGCAGTGTTAGCGGCCTGAACACTATCCCAAGTGTTTTGAATTAAGCTGCTATCTGTGACACCGTACTCTGCGATCGCTGACGCAAACTCCTCGGACGTAGCATAAGCCGCCACCATCTGATTTGATGTCGGCAGCGCTCCTTGGGCTTATCTGCAAGCTTTACACAGAGGTCCATGACAAGAAGGTAATGTTATGGCAGTAAGGCTCTCGCCGGGTACAACCTTGCAGTTGACCACTTTGCTGATGTGATGTCTTCTGGTCAAGAAGAAGTCGATTTGGTTCGCGTGCCTCCCGCACCTGTAGATGATTAAGTGCTCGGGTTTCTTTTTGAAGAACGTGTTAACGATACCCAGGTCAGCAACTGCACACGTATTGAGAATTCATCCCCTCACGGTAGTGAACGCCGCCGTATCTGTAGCCACCATGGGCATACTCAAACTCCTCACACGCCTCACCCACATGGCCGTTCAGATCGCCCCCTAAAACGATCGTCTGCGAAAGCGGGATATCATGCAGTACACCATCGAGTATGTCCCAGAATTTCTTCTTATCTGTGTCACTACAACCCGCCTGTGGCGTGTAGGCACTTATTATCCTTTGCGGCGGCGCCCTATCTGTAGACGAATTATTTCTAGTTGTTACCATCCTTAGATTTGGCTAGTATTTTACGACCGGCCGCCTGCCTGACGTCAACCCTCATTATGAATGCTGTCGTTTTTAGTAAAAAACTACAGTACAATACAATTCAACATATGTTTAATGCCCACATATAGAAGCAAATGATCAGGTAAAACAATAACTTGGAGAATCAACAAATGAAACGAAGTTAATCGCTGTTTGTACAATTGATAATATAAATGAGGGTTATTAATATATTTTTCTTTTATTTTCAGTTGGCGTAGCCGGGCAAGCCGTGTCGGTTTCTACCCAGGTAAGTTATAGAGAAAAGATTACCAACTACATACATCATCAATTTTAATAGCACATGATTGGATAATGCGCTTTTCGATACGAAACTTGACTTTACGATATCCATTAATAATGAAATATAAAAATGGATGAGACTACTTTCTTTTATATACAGGTAAACTGAATAAGAAAATAATATTACTTTTTGAAATGTATTCCACCCACTACTAAAGTAGGTAAGCAATGTGTAGGCGAGAGTTGAAATGAAAATTTTCAACATTTTTATAGCTTCTATTCTAAGCTCAACATGTTTAAATTTGAATAAACTTTTTTATATTTTAGTGAACATCCAAAATATTTGAATCTCTATCTAGGTACGTATCTTAACTGGCTAACAAATGTCCACTTTGTGTATGGAAACCTAATGAAAAATTTAACCGGAATCATATCACGTCATCAGATTTTCGAAAATGGATCAATCTTCTGAAATACTCGAGCTGAAGTTTCATCGCAGTCAATTTAACGCCCCTTCGGATCACTTCTATGACGTCACAGACAATTTCACGCCAGCCTTTCATTTGACGGAACTTCTTTATTTTCTTTTGGCACTTGCAGATTTCGTTTAGGTTCGAGTTTTGGTTTGGAATCCATTATAAGTAAATTAAAATGAAATAGGTACAAATTTCTAGTGATTAAAGAGTAAAATCACGTTTTAAAACAATAAATGACTAGACAAAGAGGCTCACGTTGATTCCGATTACACTACAGTAGAGGCCTTCCTAAGCACGGAACTCATGATAACATGTCACTCACTAGCGGCTAACAATCTAACTTAGGATTAGAAATATATCATCGGACTTCGAGCAAGGACAGTCATGGTTGTTTTGTGGCAGTGTGATAGATGGATCATTTAGCTGTCGCATCGTGTCCTTTCTCATGCATAAGCGATGATTAGGCTGTGACCTATGATTGCGAATGTTGCATCCTACAGGGCTCAATTTAGAAGAATACATTTGGGCTATTTCCATGTTGTCCATATATATGTTATGCCATTTTTTCTTCAATTTTGATTGCGAGAGTATGTTAGCTTCTTTTTCTCTTTCTCGGAAACTGGCGAAGAGAGGTTCGAGATCGTATCAAGTAATATTAATAAATAATACAACTACCCAAACTTAATCACCATAGCTTATTTATTCTTTTCTCTTATTAGATATAGCTGAGGACGGGTTTTGGCAGGAGCACCACATGACATCAACTCCTTCAAAGGGCCTTTACGCGTTGGATTACGATCCCCGCGCAAGCCTCTCAAAGAACTGGGGCAACCCGTGAAGCCCAAGCGGAGATACATTATAATAAATAAATCATTTATTCAGCATTTACAAATCTGCAATGTGATTAAGGATTTCTTTTAAGCGTGAAACACACTTGTGTTCGGAACCCTTTCTCAATTTGGGTTTACATTCTTTAACAATACTAAATACTACGTACATTAATTTGTGAAAGAAAAGAAAAAGGAATGAAATGAATGTTAGAAATTAAATTAACGATCATTATAGTTTTCGGATATTAAACAACTTGCATTATATCTGAAAATAAATTAATGTTATACACAATTCAGAACATTCAGAATGTATATGATAAGAACACTCTTATCACACATGCATGAATATTGTTTGTGTGTATGTGATAAAGTGTGTGTAATGCGTGTGTATGTATAATGATAGTAAGAATTAATTATCTGAAAGCCTCCGTCACATCATAGGTCCATATTTTCAATAGTTCAGTCAGCTAGCTGTCTTACAGGTTCTCTTTGCCATAGGGTAAATATTTAAAATTTCAGCATTGTATAGAACGGCTGAACGACTGGTGTAGTCTTTTGGCATAACTAGATTTATATGGTACGGTTGGTGCAACTTTATAAATTCTCCTCCCTAATAGTTTAAATGGATCGTACGGCAGATTTTTGTGGAGCTTAAGGACAGTATTTAGAAAGTACAGTTGTCTTACTGAGAGAAGATCACACAATTTATACAATTAGTCTGTTGGAAATCTAAAGAGTTTAAAATTAATTACTTTTAACAGTGCCCGTTGCGCTCTTTCCAGTTCCAGGAATCTTATCTTTGTCGCACCACCCCATACAGGCAGACGATAGGTCAATATTGACTGGGCCAATGCCATTTAAATAAGGTGTATTTTAATTAAGTGCAAATATTTTGATGTGTGGTTTATTTAGGCCAAATAAAAGTACTAAAAGCAAAATTTCAAAAATCTACTTCTAGTTTATTTATTAATTTCCTAACAAAATTAATTTTAATTATTTTAGATATTTGTAAGCGCCCTAGAAAACTTATTCATCGTAACAATCTATCAATGCTCACTCAGCAAACTACATTTGTGATAGACAGAGAAAAAATGGGTTTTACAACTTCTGCCAGTATTGCCAGCAACAAGTACAAGTAAAATAAAAAAAAGAAAACCACTACAGGATGTCTTAATCATTACTATTCAGTAAAACATAAAAGTTTGATTTTCTCGAAAACTAGCATGTAGAAATATATGAAACCAACACAAATCTGTTTAATATGACTTACTAATTTAGCACTGAAAATATTTGTATTTAATTTTAATCCACCATAAATATTTATAAGTAGTTCTTCGTCCGCTATACATCTTAATTTTTTAATTACCCAAATAAGTTTACATATTCGTGACATTATAACTTCTAGATGTGAGTGCCAGTTGGTCAACAACAATCCCTAGATACTTTACATTAGTCACATTCTAAATACTCTTTCACGAGCAATTATAGTTAAGGTTACCACAGTCATGAGAAGTAATTTGAAAATTAGAATTTGGTTGTGTTGTATTGTATTTAGTAAACGCAACATAATTAGTCTTTTTTCTAAATTTATATTTTGTTTGAGCCAGTTATTGATTTTTATCAGTCCAGTCTGCAGATTGGCGTACGGAATCCCATGTTTTTCCTTTAACTACAGCAGTGTCCTCGGCATAGGTGAACATTTGACCTAAGTCAGTTCAAAGATTACATAGACTTGGCCCTAAGACACTGCCTTGTGGAACTCCATAAATCACGTCTGCTTCATTACAAACGTGGTTACCAATTTTGACAAATTGCTTACGTTTGCTGAGTTATTCAGTAAATAATTTTAAAAGCAACAATGAATGCCAATTTTTTTTTTAGCCTTTGAATAAGGACGGTGACAGAAACTGTGTCAAAAGCTTTGTCCAAAAATACTATAATACATTTCTTTCCTTAATTAACAGTAGAAATATTTTATCTGAAGCCAAATTGTGAATATGAGAGTATTTCGTTTATATTTAAGTAGTCTATCATCCTTTTGTTAATAATTTTCTCAGATATGTTAGAAAAAAGTGTGAGAAGCAAGTACAGAAAAACTGTGGATGAGGCCAAGACCCAAAACGGATTGTAGCGCCGAATAAAGTAAGAAGTAAGCTATAAAGGGTCGATAATCATCAGTCACTAAAGCTAAAAACACTGTCGATATTCTAGGACCTTAGAATGTTACTAGCTGCAATTGCAAGTGCAACAGTATATACCAATTGGAGAGCTACATTATAGTTGGCAGTAAAGTTGTATCAGAAACTAAAGCAATACAATGAGTACCGGGAGCCAATAGGTCCCGAGGTACAATATAAACTTTCCTCTTGCGATCTCGAGCCATGACTTTGTTGTTTTTAAATTTGAATTCATTTTTATTAATGTAGGAGTATGTTCATAGTTGTTTTATTTTAAGCGTGGAAAGGTAATTTTTCTAACGTATTTCTCTCATCATAACGTTTTTTTTTTTCTGTTTTTAGCATTATTACTTTGATGCCTAAAGTTAAGGTATTTTAGAAATTCTTCTTCTCTATCTTATATAATAATAGGCTAGGAAGTATTGTGGAATTCATATTATTATTTTTATTTTATTTTTTACATTAAATTATAAATACTTTCAGCAAGCAGACTCTTGCTACAAGTATTTATAATTTAATGATTTCCAATGTTTCTCGATTGTCACACATTAAATT
Source organism: Euzophera pinguis (assembly GCA_947363495.1). Taxonomy (NCBI): domain Eukaryota; kingdom Metazoa; phylum Arthropoda; class Insecta; order Lepidoptera; family Pyralidae; genus Euzophera; species Euzophera pinguis. The sequence goes on from OX376169.1 coordinate 5,723,811, forward strand.
AAACTAGTTTATTACTTATTTTTTTACACCTAATGTTTCAACAACTTTGCAGTTCATTTTACTAAAATTAATGCGTAGATTTTGTTACAAACCCATTTATCCGGTTTAAATTTCGAAAAATCAGGAAATCCCAAGCGTATCTACTGAATTTCATCAGCGTTCAATGAAGCGGAAATGTAAAGGCATTTAAAATTGAATTACGGCTGGAGCAGTCTGTTTGCTACAAGTTTTATTTAGTTCTGACTGCTTCAGAAACTTAATGCACTTAAAACATGGCAAAGCTTTTAGCCCACGAGTGTCATCTAGGTGGTCTTTCTAGGCTAAAGTGAAATTTATGCCGTTTATGTTGGTCATATTTATGCTTTAATATTCTACACGAAAAAGTAGTATTACTTACCATCACATTATTAATTTACACTCTGTAGTGTAAGTTTTTGTAAAGTTTTTACAGTGCCGTAGTAGGTATGTAAGATAAATATTAGTGCTAGAATTCTCGCATATATTTATGCCCAATATAGCAATTATAATTTTTTACACTGCAAAAGAGAATTGGAAGAATGTTAGCCGCGCTGACGCATTACAAGGACATACCATCTTCTCTTTGGGTGAAAATGCATGATTACCTTCTAAATATACTAAAAGTTTTAGCATTATTTTTGAAACTATCAGTTGTACATAGGGCGCACTGTAAGTTTCCGGAACTGGCCACTTACATAAACAATATTTAAAAAATTATTGCAACATTTGAAAATAGAACTCTTTGGCTGTAGAATGCAGTTTGTTTCATCTGACTGTCTTTTGTTTTTACCTTGTGGCGCCATTTAAAAAATTGTGTGTCTGCATCAACATGGATTTAACTTGGGAAAATTTTCGTAGTATGATTTTCTACGATTTTAAGTGTAATTTGACAGCACAACAGAGCATCGCTCGGCTTGAAACAGCTTTTGGCAATGAAGCACCATGCAAGACAACTGTTTATAGCTGGTTTGCAGAATTCAAGCGTGGTCGTATCAATCTCAATGACGAATCTCGCGATGGTCGGCCGTCCACCGCTGTGACCAACAAAAACATCAATGCTGTGCGCCGTATGATTGAAACAGACAGGCGTGTGACCTACCATGAAATTCGCGCATCCTTAGAAATAGGCATGAGTCAAATACAATTAATCCCAAACATTTGGGTATGAGAAAGCTGTGCTCGCGGTGGATCCCACACAACTTGACCGAGGCTCAAAAAACGGACCGCGTCACTTGGTGCAGTGCCATGCTTACCAGATTCAACGAAGGTGCGTCAAATTTGGTGTGGGACATAGTAACAGGTGACGAAACATGGATTTATTGCTACGATCCCAAAACAAAGCAGCAATCGAGCGTATGGGTCTTTCAAGATGAGCCGAAACCAACCAAAGTGGCGCGCGTGAAAAGTGCATCTAAGCGGATGATTGCTTCTTTTTTTAATAAAACTGGACACGTGGCTACTGTTGCTTTAGAGAATCGTCGTACAGTGAATAGTGACTGGTACACGACCATTTGTTTGCCGGAAGTTATTGACGAACTCCGTAAAAATAACCGTAAACGCCGTATCATCCTGCACCACGACAATGCTAGTTCTCACACGGCCAGACAGACAAACGACTTTTTGAAGGCGAAAAATGTAGAACTCATGAGTCATCCTGCATACAGTCCCGACCTGGCACCTTGTGACTTTTTTCTGTTCCCAAAAATTAAGAACCAATTACGCGGTCAACGATTTTCATCACCAGAAGAGGCTGTCGAGGAGTATGAAAAACACGTTTCAGAGGTCACCACAGAGGAGTGGCACAAAAGTTTTCAAAACTGGTTTCATCGAATGAAAAAGTGCATAGACGCCAAGGGAGATTATTTTGAAAAACAATAAATTAATTTTGTACCTTTAATAGTATTTTTTCATATTCATTCCGGAAACTTATAGTGCGCCCCACGTATGATCATCAATCATGTTTGTAACTGAACTATCAGTTGTATGGTGATGTCACAGATAGAGTCATCGAACACTTTTGTATGTGTCACATTGTGTCCTAAAACGTGTCAAATTTCGTAAAAAATATACAAGAAGGAACATTGTTTTTTTTTTTACGAAAAGTGAATACTATCAATGTCGGCTGCAGACTGGCCATAAATAACGGGTAACTACACCAAGTCTGGATACCATTATCTGCCTCGCTTCTATACTAGAGTACTACCTCTAGATAATTCATTTTCTGGTGCTCTATCTAAATTATTGGACTAAAAAAACTACTAGAATTAATTCACAACTTTCAACGTTATTCTTCAATAAAACGAGAAGTAAAATTCACTCCACGCTGTCCCTTATCTATATTCCAAGCGGAAAAAGTGTCATTTCAAAACTGTTCCAGAAAAATTTAATTTAGTATCGACAGCAACACGGTAGAACGTTGGAAAAAATTTCAATAGGTATTTTTATAACTTTTTTTTTTACTTCCAAAGGAGTTCCATATTTAACGGTGGGCGTCAAAATTGAAAATAGGCGAGGGTACTTATTATTTTGAAAAAGGTCTTATTAATTTTGACCTTTGAACCTTAGTGAAGAGCATCTAATTTTAAAGAAAGCGTTTGAAGTATTTTATTACTCTGAATTCTCTGAGTCCATTAATTACGAATATTTTTAATCAAATTTCATTTACAAAAGTAAATTGTATAAATACGGAAAATAACATACATACTATCATCACGCCTGTTTCCCGTTGGGGTAGGCAGAGACTACGGATCCGTTTGCTATGATCCATAGAGCCTTTTTGACTTTGTTATAGTAAATTTCTGAAAATCTGAAAGAAATCTATAATGCTTAGAACAACTCTCAAACGCATAAACTAAAAAAGTAAAACTGCATCTGTATATGTAAAGGCTTACTCATTTATAGGCAAGCTTTCATCAGCATTCTCTCATCGCGTTGAAAATAGCCCAGCTATTATGAGTCTAGAAAAGTCATTTAACTTGAGCTCATTAAGGGGACTTAATTGTGATGCCATTCAGTGAACGGCGACTCTATAGACAGAGCTATAATAATACTAGTTGTTCGCTGCGAACATAGACCTCGCGTTCATTTAAGTATATTAATATAGACAGGATCCAAATAGTCATACTTGGTCCCTAAAACAATTTTGTGGTCTAACAAGCATAAATAGGAGCATTGCCGACCCTTAAACAATTGAGTAGGCAACTATGCATATGGGCTGCCTGATGGTAACAAGTCGTAATAATCTATAGACACCTGCAACATCTGGAGTATTACATGCGCATTGCCGACCCCCAAACAATTCAGTAGGAAAACTGGCATACGGCCTGCCTGATGGTAAGAGGTCCACTAAGACTACTAAGTCAATGGACACCGGCAACATGTTTGGGCATAAAAGTCATACTCCAGGCGTTGCAGGTGTCTATAGACTACTTTGACAATTTACCATTAGGCAAACGGTATGCTAATTTGCCAACAAAATTGGGGGTCGGCAATTCACACGTGACATTCCAGGAGTTGCAGGTGTCTATAAATTATTACGGTCTCTTACCATCTGGCAGACCGTATGATTGTTTACCTATAAAAAATTTTGAGGGTGAGCAACACTCAAGTGACACTTCTTCTTCAACGGTCCCTCACTGCTGAGGATCATGACCGCTGGAGGTATCCCTCTGGCACGTTTTCCTGAAGTTTTGTCCAGAATTACAAGTTTTTCGAGACAATGCCTAGGGCTATTTCTTAGCAGTACAAAGAAAGACGTTTCTAAATACCGAGTTCATCAAGAATAGATTCATTAGTTCTCATGGCAACTCATGGTATGCGCGCGCAGTAATCTTCTCCAGCACTACATCTCGAAAGCATCTATTCTCTTCAAATCTTATAAACGTCATTGTACTTATTGTTTTTTCATGCTTGTGTATGTAAATTATTTGTTTTATTTTGCACAATAAAGATATTACAAATAAACAAACAAACGTCTGTAGACTACTTGGATCCGTTTTACTTGTAGATGAGGTCAATGTAAAAATATTAGTCATAAATAGTAATAGTATACGGTAAAAATAATCTTCAACCTAAGGTTAGCAAACAGAGATCGGCTACATCTAGGCTAAACTTAAGTCTAGCCCAAGTTAACAGGCTACATATAAGTTTAGGCATCTGGGGTCGGCTACGTTGTCTTTATAACTCATTTGTACACACAAAACTAAGAGTTTCAATGGTGTCATCTCACCCCATGTGCGTCCAATTCTTGTTTCTGAATAGTTTCCCCTACCACTAGATTTCGTAAGCTTCTAATTTATTTAATTTTGAACAGATCAAAAAACTTTTATTTTTAGTTTTTGGTAAGTACTAAAATTTTGATAAGAATAATAAAATAATTCCCTCTTGTTAATTTATATTAGACTAGCAAGTCCATTGACCCCGCCACCCTTGTAAATTAACTCAAAATATCTTCAAGTTGGTCCCAGTAAATGATTAGAAAAAGATTTCTTGTTTTTTTAATTAAAAAATGATTATTTGTTTACTTCGACGACATAATCATCCAGGTATTTTTTCAGTTATTTTTAATTTGTAACTATACTATTAAATCGATTATATTAAAAATTTTAAGAAAATAAACTGAAAGTGTACGCTTTCAAACAAAGAAACAATTTTCAAATCGCCTTTAAAAAGGACAGTGTTATTTATTATATTTGAAATAAACATCAAAACCTCCTACTTTTGAAAGTCTGTTAAAAATAATCAAAACTATTTACCAGATGATTTTTAACATTTTCTACATACGTTCTAAATATCAGCGAAATTAAACCAACGGCTTTGGATTTATTTGGAAATATTTGTTTTACCTTAATGCAGATATCTCAAAAATTACTAAACCGATTTTGATGCCAAACGAACTTGAAAATTTTATGCATGTTTCCTATACACTTTCTAAATTTCATCGAAAATGGACTAACGGCTAGAGAGTTATCGCGGAACAAACATAATTTGGATACAAACATATATACATACATACATACAAACAATGTTTTTTCGCCCCAACTTAATTTGCAGCCCTCGCTCGCTTCGCTCACTTAGTCAATTAGGTTTTATATTCACAGGTAGTATTTTTTATGTACATTTCTAGAATATTTGTAAAAACTTTCCGGCTTCCGTACATTCAGAAAAAAACATGTGCCGTACCGCTGAAAACTAACTAGCAGATGCTCTGAGAAAGTTTGCATGGATTGGTAAATTTGTTTTTCTATTTTTGTGTTTAATGAACCTTTTGATTCCGAGATCAACTCTGTCTACGATAACTATTTCTATCGATTTGTCATTGCCAAAACTTAATATTTTATTGGCCAAAACATTGCAACCTGGGATCACATAGTGCCTCTATTTAAGCATAGTTTTACCGAACCGACTTGGAATGATCTACCATTCTGTAAGTAGCCAACGCTCTATCGTCGTCGGCGGCTATGTAATCGCAAAAGTGCAGTTCTCTAAGTCGTTAACAAAGCTTGAATGTTTATTATTCAAGAGATCATATCATAACAAAAGTCAAAACAATTTCGGATATCGTCCAATTTGGTTCAACAGTCGATTCGATGTAAAATAAACAATAACACACCAACTATAATTCAGAGAAAGAGGACAATGAGCGATTCTATAAAAACTCATTCTTCTTCTGTACTCTCCGATTCAAATGCATTAAATGCACATGCATAACTTTAAACCTGTATCCCTGATATACAAGTAAAATAATTGCGCAGCTTCATCCCTACTAGAGATCCTTGAACAAACAAAATGAGCAACATTCTGCTTCTGAAGGAAAACCTACTTCAAACTTAGAGTAGACAAGTAACTTTGTATGCAATGAACTCTGTCTTCAAAGGAATCGATAGCAGTCATTTGAAATTCAGATAGCCGAGCTAGTAATAAGAGGTCCAACATCAGCAGGTAACTTGAATAGCCTCTTAGATGACCAATCAGCTTTTACCAGCTCCCTTCATGCGTGAATTTTTTTTCAAATGCAACAAAGTGCACATTCATTCATTCAAGTTGTATCTTTGGCTGGGAAATCATCATCATCCTAGCGTATATTCCTAGTTGCGTCATCAGCTTACGCTTCGGAGCCTAGGGTACGCTGCAAGTCATGCTCCTAGATTTGGCAAAACTGATTATTACAACGGAGCGACTGCCGTCTGACCTCCGAACCCTTTTCACAGGGAAATCAGACCAACAGGAACATGACCCGAGGTGTTTAGTGGCCAACACTGTCCGAATTTTTCAGGCTGCCCTGAGGCAACTGACACAGCCTCACGACTGCTTTCTATCGATAACAACCGGGACCAACGGATAACGTGCCTTCCAAAACACGGAGGAGCTCAAGATAGAAAATGCCACTAAATGGTGACCAATCCAATAGTGGTCGCGTCATGCCGTCGCTTGACACGCGCATTCGCTACAGATACGCGGGTCGCGCTCGACTAACGAGCTCCTCTTCTTTGGCTGGGAAATATGGTGGCTTAATAACAATTTCAAGTGTTTCATGATCAGGAGATGATTAAAGTATCTACTCGTATCTACATATATATCATGTCCTATTTAATCCATACTTCTATACTAATATAATAAATGCGAAAGTCTGTCCGTCCGTTGAAATGAAATTTGTTATTAATATAGTTGAAGACCCGGGGTCAAAATAAGGCTACTTTTTGACGCAGGCAGAGATGCGGGAAACAGCTACTTTGCTCATAAATGAATTACTACATACTCATAATTGCTAGCTGATCCTGGGCTTCGAATAAAACAGCAAACGGAATGGTACTGAGATGAGAGAGAGAATAATTACTAGCTAGTCCGGTAAATGTTGTTCAAGTTGACATGTTCTCTTACACAATATGCAAATGGCGAAAATAATTTAATTCTTATTTGTCCAAACGTTTTTCCCATCGCTAGCGCTTCAGAGGCCAGGGTACGCTTTATTTAGCTGAAAATAATCCTATATTCTACTATAAAATAAGTACTTAAAAGCACTACAATAGCTTCGATCTTTCGCGTCTCGATAAGAGCAGTTTCCGAAGTTCCCTCAATATAATTGCAAGCTTCAACCATCTGCATTCAAACCTCTATCGACGCTAAGACTTATCTAGTAGATAGTTTTACTTGACTTTATTGATGGGTTACTGAAACAATGTGTGGAAGACGGGATTAGATTTTTCATTTTTTGAGAGACTCTAAATTATTATTTTTTTTAGTTGTAAATGTCTGGTATAGCTTATGATATAACGTCGTCATGATAACCCAAATTTATAGCTATACACAAAACATCATACTGGCCAGTGTGAGTTGCCTTTCGGCTGCGTCAGCTCGAGCTGAACTATGATAATAGAATATACAAAAATATTTTAGGTAGCCATAGTGTAGACGTTTTATTACAGTGGACTTTTGATATAGTAAACATTGTACGACTAACTGAAAGGAAATTGACAGATAAGCATATTAAGAGGGATACCCTTATTCATCCGTGGGATCATTTGCGTCGAGGCAAGTTGCGGATTTTAATTTTCCTATTTTGTCTGAGATAGTACGATGATGACTGTCAAAATAAGGCCATGCACATTGATTCACGTTCATAACCATTGCCAACCAACGACTTTTCTCATTGTTGTTTACTTTCTACTCCATCAAAATCCTATGAGTACTCCACCCATCCCACCCTCTAGCCACCCGTCCACAATTGTATGTGATTTATTTATACGTGTACAATGATTATCCTGTATTTTGTTACAGGCGGACATTGCACATTTGGCCAAAGGGTACGAATCAGAGGATGAAAACGCGGGAAGAAAACGGCAGAAGGCCACCGACGAGCGGCCAGCCAGCAAGACCACCATGTACTCTAAACAGGTATTTCACAAAATTTATAATTGAAATAATAAAAAATAAAATAAAAATTATAAGTCAACTTGAATGATTGAGAGTAACGTGCGTAGCCTTTAACTGGTCCTGTTTTGTGATTATCTGTGTTATGGGTTATGGATCCATCGCATTATAATTTCATAATCTATGCTTTTATTTTGGCAATTCCATTTTTCAATGAGACACGATAGTTGAAAATAGCTCACTAAATGTGGAGGATTTTTAAAAAAATGGAACGTCTTTATTTTTATAATCAAAATGTAATTTCCGCCACGGCTCTTTGCACGATATTATTAAAAGGGCGCTCGCCACCGTCCATATACCCAGTACTTTGGAACCAGTGGGTATATTTCGGGACGATGGCAAGCGTCCCGATGGCCTGACATTAGTCCCCTGGGAGAGGGGAAGGGCTCTAGTATGGGACGCCACTTGTGTCGATACTGTAGCCCCTTCCCGTCTTAGGGGGACAGTTTCAAGGGCTGGAGCCGCGGCGGAGGCTGCGGAAGACGCCAAGCGGCGCAAATATGAGTCACTGACTTGTGACTATATATTTGTTTCGCTTGGTGTTGAAACTTTCGGGCCGTGGGGTCCTGCAATGAAAATTTTTATCAAAGTCCTGGCCTCCAAACTTGTCGATGCCGCTGGTGACAAGAGGGCCGGCTCATTCCTTGCGCAGAGGATAGCATTCGCTATCCAGCGCGGGAATGCTGCCGGAGTTCTTGGCACCATGCCGCAAGGACAAACATTAGATTTTAATTAGTTTTTATTTAGTTTTAATTTAATTACAAATTAATTACATTTATAAATTTATACTCTGTAACACTTAGTATAGTAAAGAAAATAAAGAGAATATTATAAATATAATTAAAACTGGGAAGTTTCATGCATTTTTTTTAATTTGCAATACTTTCCGAGTGTCCTGTACGAATGTGCTGTTTTTTTTTCTTTTTCAATATGGCTCTTTCTCTCGTATTTAGCAAGTAACAAGATTTTTTTTTAAATTAGGTTGTTTAGTCAAGCAAGTCTAAAGTCACCTCAGGAGTTAAGTGAAGTCAAGTCGAGTCAGAAGAGTCAGGCTAAGTAAAGTGGTAGAAAAACTGCACTTAGCGATTTCCAGGAGCTTTTGGCAACAAGCAAGGAAATCACATAAATCTAACACTGTATCACTTCCCAACACTCACGCTTGTTCTTGAACAGTTTGCAAATAATAATCCACCATTATTAAGCACAAACACTCAAAAAAACACAAATTTTGGAAAATAAAATACAGCGCCGATAACGCTCTTCACAGCTTCCCGCCAAAAGACCGAATGCGCTGTTTATTTTTCAAAATTTTATTGTGTCACAGGTAAAATAGGTATGGTTGATTGGGAGAGAATGTTTTTAGCATTAAGTCCGCCAATTGTAAAGTATTTTTTTTTACTTGTGGTACAATAAATAAAAGATAAAAGTATATATAATAACAAAAGATTTATAAATAAACTAGTTTTTTCCCGCAGCTCCCCCTGCGTCCAAAAATAGCCTATGTTTGACCCCGGGTCTTCAACTATATTCATACCAAATTTCATCAAAATCCATTCAGCGGTTTGCCCGTGAAAACGTAACAGACAGACAGACAGACATTCGCATTTATAATATTACGAGTAGTATGGGTAAATAAAAATACTAATACCGATTTGCTAAGAGCATTCTCTTCCTCACCATCATCTCAGCCACAAGACATCCACTGCTGAACATAGGTCCATCTCATAGATCTCTCTATAAATCTGACCGATCTAAAGGCCTGCATCCAGCGTCTTCCTGCGACCTTGACTATGTCGTCGGACAACCTCATCTTTCTCTACCTATCAAGCATTTTTTTATCTAAATGGCAGACACGTAACAATAACATGTGACATCGTAAGAAATTGAGATGTTAAAATTATTTGCTTCGGATAAAATAAGTTATATTTAGCGACTTTAATTCAAAAGATATACGCATCGATAGGGAAAAAGGTTTTTTTATGAAAATCTCAATATTTTGATGAGTTGTTTTAGGTGCTTATCGTCAAAATTACAAACTATAAATAAGAAAATGAAGACGATTTATTAAGCGCGTTTTATGTTATCCCATTATTCACTGAGATAAGTAATAATTAAGTCTTCGGTTTAATTAAAATTTCCTTAACGAAATCAAGGCTAAAAAGATACTGAACAAACATAATTTTTAAAGCCGAAGAAAATTTGAATCTTCATTATGTTATAATGTTTTATTAATCATTATTTATTGTAAATTATAAAAATATTACACGGTTGTACAATTTTATTAAGTTAAAAAAGTTACTTTTATTTCGACATCGTGTTATAATGTATATCGTCGTAATTTTGATTTAATGTTGGCATGCGGGATCGAGCTGGAGTAGAAGTACCGAAGCACAACCCCGAACACTCCATACAACAGCGTCGACCTCGATACCTATTACGACTACTACGATTCGGTCGCGTACTCACACGCGTCAATGTATGTGTTACTCGTATGAATGTCATAATTCTGTGAATAAAGCCTAAAATGAAAAGATATGGATGATGCATAAGTCCAGCGGTAGACGCATAATTATATATTTGCTGGAAAGGAAGAATGTACAATTGTACATCATATAAAACTAACACAGACAGACAGAATTTCGAAGACTTGTTGGTACAGACGACTACAAAAAAATCAGACCATGTAGGTACCATAAAATATATTGCGCAAATTTATCTTTAGTCGTTTGTTAGATACAAACGACTAAAGATAAATTCAATCAAAAAAACATCTAATCTTATTTACAATATGATTTATATCTTTATCATCAGGAATTCCGAGAGCAGTACTGCATCAACAACAAACAACTGGATCTGCTGGAACTGGAGAAGTCCAAGAAGGACAGATTCCTCGGATGCCTCTCACAATATCACATCGAGAGTCCCTGCTCACGAAACAACAGGTAGATATGTGTACACTTTTTTTTAAAAGTTATTTCTGGTTTTTGAAATTAAATCAATGGAAAAAGTAAAGATAATATGGGTTCTACCACACATATAGATTAACCTATAATATATAGATACGAGTATCACGATTTGTATTGAGAGCAAGCGTGCCAACTTTTTACCACCTACTGTGACTGTGACGTCACTGGTTTATCTTTATCTGTGGGTTCTACTCTATTTGTGTTAAGGGTTTATCTAAATTTATAGGTATATTATTATATTAAAAATTTGATAATGGGCATACTGAGACTACGTAGTACGTAGAAGAATATAGTGACCAATTGACATAAAGTGTGGATGAAGGCATAGTTTAATACAAACATACATAATAAGGTAGGTATATCAATAACAGAGACACAATGAGATTTATACTTTGTCTCTTTCATTAATTATAATCACATGTCTGTAAATGGTGCAATAAAGTGTTCATTCATATATTCATAACTGTTGAAAAAAAAAACCTACGAAAAAGATTTGAAAAAACTGTACGAGTACTCAACGTCGTAAAACACAAAGTCTAGCTGATTGCTATGCTAGACAGACACGCCACGACCCTGGGATTTCTAATCTCTCAAAACTCAGGTTTTAGTTCAAACGTGTTTTTATTTTGATAGCTTTTTTTTGTTGAAAATGTACTAAAAAGAAAATACTTTTTAATATAATTTTATTCTTTGCCCGAGCGTGTTTTCCTAGTTGCGTGCTCAGCTTACGCTTCGGAGCCTAGGGTACGCTGTCAGTCATGGTTCTAGATCTGCCGGCACTGGTTATTACAATAAAGCGACTGCCGTCTGACCTCCGTTACCCTTTTTACAGGGAACCCAGGCCAATAAGAACATTACCCAAGGGTTACTCGTAGTGGCCAACACTGTCAAATTTTTTCAGTATGCCCAAGGCATCTGACACGCTTAGCGACTGTCATCTTTCGATAACAACCGGAAACAACGGCTCAATGTGCCTTCCGAAGCACGAAGGAGCTCGAGATAGAAAATGCCACTAAATGGCGACCAATCCAATACGGGTCGCGTCTCGCCGTCGCTTGACACACGCATTCGCTACGGATACGCGCGTCGCGCTCGCTTATCGAGCTCCTCATTTAATATAGAATCATTTTAGTATATTTTTACAATACAATACAATATAACTTTATTGCCCACATCTGGGAAATCACAAAACTGAAATTATAACATTTTTAACAATATAGAGCAAAGGCGGACTTATTGCTAAGCAATCTCTTCCAGCCAACCTTTGTTACAGTAAGAGAACATGATATAAGGATGGGCCCAGTAGAATTAAAAATAATGTCTACTGTATAGATAAATCAACACAGATACAGATATAATTTGGGAACAAGGGACAGTTACTAATAATAAATACGTATGGTATATATTCTACATACCTTGAAGGGACAGATAGTGCTCCTTAACCTGGCTCGGAAAACTAGTAATAGTTTCAGCCATGCGTACATTAACAGGCAAAGCATTCCACAGGCGAACAGCCCGTACCGTAAACGACTTGGAGTAAGACGCAGAAGAGTGGGTTGGTGTTTTGAGAAGTAGGTCATTAACACTGAACATTCACATTTTTAGTGAAGACTAATTATTTAAATTTCAAATTGTTTTTGTATAAAAAAGCACGCCATTTAAATTTGTGCATACTATTACTTAATAGCCTAGGGACGTAAGTCCGCCTACTACTTCGTTAGATTCCTCCAGTCCAGACCAACAGGTGGAAATGCTGACTCCACTATCAGTGGCCGCCAAAAGATTCTCATAAGAAGAAGTCCGGGCATTTGGGACACACCAACAGATGCGTCATGGACTAAATATTCCCGTACTCATACAGGCTGTCAGCCGCTCACTTATCACTTTACATATTTTAATAAATATAAAAATAAAGGTGTCGAACCATATTATAAACGTACCTACTTTCCGGCAAATAATTAAGTAAAAGGGAGGAACTAAGTGAGACGAGTCACTTTAACTCGCTTGAAAGTTTGCAAGTTCATGAAATTGTTAATTATCGTTCCTACAAATACCTGTTCAGCAAATTTCCAAACTATATTCATGAACTTACGCAACTTGTGTTTGAGAAAATATGCAAGTGGCTTATTTCAGATTTTGTCCCAAATAACTCAATTGTAATAATATTACCGTTGATACTTTGACAATTAATTAAGTCTTCATATAGTATGGCATTGTCTCAAGTATTCTTGTTGTTGACATATTCCATTTTCTGAATACTTATACACTAACGACACTACGTCGAACATTAAAAGAATAATTATTACTCTTTTTGAAGGACAGGGAACAACATGTCAATATAATTATAATCAAAATTAGAAAAAATACCGGAAATACCATGGAGTAATTACAAAGAGGAGATGCCGTTTGAAATGGCGCAGGGATGTGATCATTGGCGCCTCGTCGACACTGCAATGGGCGGAGCTTGTCATTGCTCGTGCTCTATGATTGGAGATACGGCCGAAACCAAGCACCCCGCACGTCTGCCTTCCGCCTCGAGTAGCCTCACAAACGCTTTCTTACAAAACGTTTATTACGGCATCTCCTCTTTGTAATTACTCCATGGGAAATACTAACAAAGAACATATAATCGAGTTTGAATAGAAACAAAGATATATGCTTCATAAATTAAGCAGAACAAATACTTTTTAAATGATCAAAGGAGCTAGGCATAATAGTTACAAATTATAATCAACCATAGCTCTTTTTATCGCCATTTCTTTCACATTAAAAAAAACCACAACATTAAAGAAGAAACAAAAACTGTTTTACCGAATTTGGTAACAATATTCACAAACATCTAAACGGAGAAGTTTGGTCATATTTTATGCATGGAAAGGTTTTGCTCAAAGTACCCAAATCGTTCTCTTGGGATATCCAACCTTACCAATAACTTTTTATTTGATCTAGTTACATCTTTATTTATTAAAATCAATATACGACAAGTAAACATAACTTTACTCATACAATAGGCAATCTTAATGTTAAATGCTATTTTCTCATCCAGTCTTATTATACCTGTAGACCCGAGTGTTCGTACCTAACAATTGTACATGTCAATCAACGCCATGGCTGGATTTGGATTGTTCCCGTGATGTTTTTATCCTGAACTATAGAATACTAAATTTGTCAGTGTAGTAGGTTAATTTAAATTAATCTTGTTTGCATATATTATTTCCCATTTATTACAATTTTTGGGCAATTTGCTTTAAATTTTTTAATTGTTTAAATTAAAAGTAGAAGCAACCACTCGTCTTCCCAAATCGGGTCTCAAAGTTCATTTCCACAATAAATGTAGCCCACTTAGGAAGGTAAAGGTAACAAATTGAGCATTTTATTATTCTGCGCCCTTGTAATAGTATTAGGACTCAAATAGGGGCAAAATACGACGGTGGAATATTTTTGAAGATTTTTATATGACGGTCCTCTTTCTTGACTCTGATATATAGATATTATAATAAGTAGTAGAGTGGGCCCAGGTGTCGGAATTGTGACTTTTGATATATCGTGGACAAGAATTATTATTTTCCAAAAAAAAATTCACAAATTACGATGTATGTCAGTGAATGTCATACTAATAAATTAATTTCTGCAAGCTCTTTCACTGCAACAGTTTACAGTTTACCGTTCTTATAACTGGTTATCAAGAAAAAAAATCCATGTTCGTATCTGATTTGATTATCATAGATCAGTTACGAACATGAACTAAAGGGAGAAACTTATGAATGTATCTTTGTTTTTCTATGTATTGACCCTTTTTGTTCAAATAATATACAGAAAATGTATGGGATTGTGTTGCGTATTACTACTATTCAAAGCCTTTTTATGCTGAAAGTACCTGAGGGTTTTAATATTGTTATTAAGGTTGTATACCAAAATTTGTCTCTATTTTTACCACAAATTTGCTAGCGAGTATAGCACACATCCAGATAGTTTAGAAATTAGAATAATCGTTCATCATTCGATTAAATTTAAGAAATAACGAATTATTTTTTAAGTATTACTAAATCGTTCTTTTCTCAATAGTATTATTAGAAACAAATACATTATTTTCACTCGAAAATTCTACTAGGAATTGAAAAAGAGCTAACCTTGTAGATTTAAAATCCATAAAATGAACTTATTATGGTAGAGCAATAATGGTCTAATTCACGAAGTAGTTCTTTGGCTTTCGATAACAACATCAAGGTTCGTTCTAACGTCAACCTTCCATTAACATTCTGCTTTTTATTCTTCTTATTGAGTGAAAATGACAACATTAGAGTAGTGCCAGCTAACTATACATATGCTACATTGCGCAATATCAATTACGATGGTATAGTCTCTCGACTATGCACATTATCCATGGTGTTTAATCTCATAAGAACACTTTATTGACCCTTTTTGTTCAAATAACAACACAGAAAATGTATGGGATTGTGTTGCGTATTACTACTATGCAAAGCCTTTTTATGCAGAAAGTACCTGAGGGTTTTTTATATTGTTATTAAGGTTGTATCTCAAAATTTATCCCTACTTTTACCACAAATTTGCTAGCGAGTACCTATAGCAGACGTCTAGATAGTTTAGAAATTAGAATAATCGTTCATGATTCGAATAAATTTAAGAAATAACGAATTATTTTTTAAGTGTTACTAAATCGTTCTTTTCTCAATAGTATTATTAGAAACAAAAACATTATTTTCACTCGAAAATTCGGCTAGGAATTGAAAAAGAGCTAACCTTGTAGATTTAAAATCCATAAAATGAACTTATTATGGTGGATTGTCTAATTCAAGAAGTAGTCCTTTGGCTTTCGATAACAACATCGAGGTTCGTTCTAACGTCAACCTTGCATTGACGTTCTGCTTTTTGTTCTTCTTATAGAGTGTAAATGACGACATTAGAGTAGTGCCAGCTAACTATAGTCATGGTATGTTGCGCAATATCAATCATGATGGTAGTCTCTCGACTATGCACATTATCGATGGTATTTAATCTCGTATGAACACTTTATTGCGTCAAAGAAAATTCTTTACATTCAAACATTTAACTTACACTCATTGCTTAGCGTAGGTCTCCTCATGCCTTTGTCATTATATATGGTCTTGAGTCTTTCTAAGCCAAGTCTCGCTCAGAACTCGCGCTTTGTTAGACCATCTCGCAGGTAGTTTTTCCAAACCTCTGCGGCCCTGAATGAAAGAATATTTTATACAAAGAAATGTTGTCTGTAAATTATGTTAAGTATGATTTTTCCATACTCGCCATAATTTTGTTTAAATATTCGTTGGTTTATTTTTTATTTCCAGAGCATCATTTCTATCCGTGTGTGTCCGTCGTCGGGTACCCTCAGATGAGAACCTTAACACCGACTATGCACCCATACAGAGGTATCCAAGGTAAGTCCGTCTATTTGGTTATTTCATATACACGCTATAATATGCACTGGGAACTTCAAATTAGGAAATCTTAGTACAAGGAGTTTACCGCTATTTTTACTTGGTAAAACTATGTTGGTTAAATTTTCATTAATTTTATCTTGGCTTATAAACTGAGGACTATACCTTGCTTTAAGTAAATACTTCAAAATTTTGACAACATTAAATCCATTTGAGATACAAGAAACATGTAAATTGTATAATTTTCATCAATTAATTGAGTCAAATGACCATGTAACCCACTCGTTATGAAAAGTGAACAATTAATTTTCAATTATAGATTAAATTTCATGAAATTCTTATTCTTTGATTGGGCAATTGAAATCAGATAATTGTGGAATGGAGTTTGTGGCGCTTCCAACTTGCGATTTGAAAGTGGTAGTAAGTAAATTGACGTCAATACGTGATATTTATATCCTGTATTGAAAATAAACGATTTCATTTCATTTCATTTGAACTTAGTCTTATTCATTATGTTATTCATCAGGTTTGGGCAACCCACTCCTGCTCCCGCCGAGCTGTGCGCATACGACGCCGACCTGGAATGTTCATACTTCCGCAGGAGACCTCGCTCCGTGTGCAGCCAGCCTGACCCGAAGCGGTATACATGGATGCCAGAGGATGAAGACTTCACCCGGATGGAGTGGCCACAGTGAGTACCTTTTGAACTCAGACCTTTCAGAACAGGTTCATTGACAGAACTGAGAATAGAAGTACAAATCAGAGCCTAACTAGTCAAGACCTGTGGGGCAACCCAATGGAATAACATGACAGCAGGGAGTACCCTTTGGTTTTCCCTACATTTCAGTACCAGTTCATTGTTTGGACAGAAAATAGAAATACAATCAGACTACAATCCATCAAGATCTCCTTGGAGCAAGCAATGACCTGAAGCGGTATACATGGATGCCAGAGGATGAAGACTTCACCCGGATGGATTGGCTACAGTGAGTACCTTTTGAACTCAGATCTTTCAATAAGGTTCTTCGATAGAACAGAGGTACAATCAGACCACAACCAGTCAAAATCTCCTTGGGGCAACCCACTTCTACTCCCAGTGAGCTATGCGCATACGATGACAGCCAGTCTGAGCCGAAGCGGTATACATAGATGCCAGAATATGAAGACTTCACCTGGATGGAGTTGCCACAGTTTTTGGACTCAGACTTTTATGTACAGGACAATAGAAGGATATAATCAGAGTTTAACTATTTAGTAAACGACCAGTAGGTCGCACCAGGTACCGCTGAAGGAATAAAGTGTGCAAGGACTTGGAAACCCTATAAAAGACAGATTGGCAAACAACCGCGCAGAATAGGGAGGAGTAAATTCTTGTGTCGGAGGCCAAGATCCGTTTCGGGTCGCTGAGATAATGCAGTAAGTAAGTATAACTATTCAAGACCTTCTTTTTGGGCAACCAAATGTAGTGGCAACAGTTAGAAGGTACGCTTTGGTTTCTTCTGCATTCCAGTACCGGATCATTGTCAGGACGGAAAACAGAAATGCAATCAGAGCACAACAAGTCAAGTTTAGATCTATGATATATTTTTTCGGCGTCTTACATAATAGAAATATAATAATTATTTGAACGCTTATAACTTTGGAATGCCCAAAAATATTACCTAACTCTTTTTTTTTTGAGGTTTGAGTTTTTCTAACATCTTTACTTAAAAACTTTATGGAAATCACACACAAGGGAAATGAAATCCAGAATGATATTTCAGATTTTCTGCAAATAGAATGTACTTACTGTACTTAGATTTATTTTCATCACGTACACAATTACGGGAGAACATAATACAAAGTGCTATAAAATTCTTCCCAATGACCATTTCCAAAAGCTTGGGACGACAAAATTGCTGACCCTAAGGGTCAGTAGTTACAGTTACGGACTTGAAACGAACTATATGTGTGTAACAGATGTTGTTATCCCTTTAACACATAAGCAGTTAGATGGTTTTATTATAATGAGTTATTGTTTTATACTTTGGTAACCTGGTAATTTTCTTACCTTTATATAACTATTAATTCTGTGAACAGTATCTCCGAATACAAGAAACGCTAATAATAAAACACTGCTATGAATTCCCCCATCTTTTAAATGTTTCATAGCAGAGTACCTGGAAAGAGAGAAAAATCTTGCCGTTATCACACAATTTTACACTAAACTCCCCCTTTTCGCCCTCATTTTTCTCTCAATCGAAACAATTAAGTTTGCTTTGAAGGGCGAAACAAAATTTGTTTTAAAATATTTAAATAATATTATATCTGTAAGATGTAAAATGAGCTTCATACATTAGTAAAACTTCTGGTAATTTTAAAGTCCAGTTTTAATTTTCTTAAATAAATGGAATTCAAATTGAATATTTAGGGAGCTAGATAAGCATCTGTCAAGAAACCAGTACTTTTATGAATATTCATTGAAACTTCATCAAAATACGATCTAAATTTACTGAGAGGCCCAATAACTGGTATTAATTAATATTCAGTAAGTAAACGGCTTTTACTTAATTAGTTAAGAGCTAACGATTCGAATACCTACGTCTTTAACGAGTTCAGAAACTAAAATTCAAAATGGATAAAATATTTTCCTCATGCGGCAGCAAGTTTCAAAGATGGCTCTTGTGGCTTCTACAAATGCACTCTCTGAAACTAAAGTAACAAAGTATAGCTTTACACTATTTATTTATTTACTTTATTCATGCACATAATAAAATGTAAAGGATTATACATAAGAGGAAAAGAAAGTACAAGGGAGCTGCTTATTTCTAAAGAAATTTCTTTCAGCAGACCCAAGAGAGGAAAAGACAAGAAAAGGGTAATTAGCGTGCTATCCTAGTTTTCATTTTACTTCTTCCAACTAAAGTAACTAAATATATCTTTACTCTATCCTAGCTTTACTGTCTTCCTGGAAACTTCGTCAAAAGCACTAAGGGAGAGTTTTGAATTTTAATTCACCTCTTCGACAGTCAGACAACTCCGCCAACACTGGCATTTCCAAAGGAGGTTCATATATTCATAAAGAGATAACAAAAATACTAAACACATTTAATTCAAAAAGTTTAGTTTATTTGACAAATTAGCTTAATGATGCAGATTTGTGAAGTAATTAGTGATTTTAGTGGGCTACAAACTGCTTTTCATGAATTAATAAACAAATTCTCTGATATAAAAAATACGGGTCAATTTATGCAAGAACTCGAAATACAGACGACCCTGACTTGTCCATGCAAATGAAGGAACGAATTATATTGAGTATAAAATATAGATAGGTATAAAACGAATGAAATTATGTCCCTAAAGGGAATGCCTTTTAAGGATTTTGCTAGACAATTTGTATTCATTTCAATAAGTTAGTATCAACATTTATTACGTTTAGGTTCGTAAGTAGATAAGTCGAATGGTATATGGATGATAATAGACAACTTCTCGTTACTTTTATCTATTCTGTTTCTGAGGTTTCATTATACTCCTTACTTTGTTTGATGTCTGGCAAAAATGGTGAGTCGACTGATTTTTGTTCGATATTGATTGATTTTCATTCTACCGAATTTGCGTGGGTCATGCTTTTCATAAAAAGGGCTCCTGGTGGCTCATTCCACTAACATAAACACTTCACAGTTGAATTTACCTATCTGTAATAAAAAAAAACGTGTGGCACTCGGGGACTACCGCGGTAAAGCTATTGCATAGCATTTTTTATCAACTTATGAAATTATAATTATTTATTTATTTTTTATTTAAGCAGTTTTTTTTTTCTTTCATATTAATTCCAGTTACACTTTTTGAGCGCATTGACCGATATTTTTTCTTTTATTGAATAAATGAGAAGTTAATATCGTTTAAAATATTTTTATTATCTTACAATACATGTAGGTTATTCAGGAATTTTTATCATTGAAACTATAGGTTTATGGTAACTGAAATAAGAAACATATGTTTGAGACTTGATATCCTCTAAATATCGGGAAAATACCGCGTCAATGGTGGTCCCATATTTTGTTTTGGATTCTTGTGGATCATTATTCATTTTCAAATTCAATTTTTCCGAAAGAACAATTGTCAACCGCTCTGATTTTTTTATCGGCGAAGTTGATGTTGAAATCGCCAGCCAAGATAAGTGGAAATTTATTACTATTTGTACAAAGTATTTTCGACCATTCTTCAGTGTACTCCAGTAAAGTGCGATGAATAAAATGCTCTACCTCGTCCAATTTTGGATTCGGAGAAATGTAAATTGCTACCATGACTATGTGTAGGCCATTTCTAAGTTTGCATAAGAACGCACAAATATCTCCCAACAAATGAGCGCCTAACATTAACATCGCTAACGTGTGCAATATTTATTTCAATATTCGGAGTCATAATATTAGTAACATTATTATTATTTTGGTAAATAGCTACCCCACCTTTTGGAACAGTATCTCGTTTGAATAATTAAAAAATATAAAACATAAACCATGACCACCGGGGAAAACTAAACATAATAAATAAGCGATCTATCTAATAGGTGACATAAAAGCCCGCCGCCACCTACTAATTTAGTACGAGTTTGTAGTTTTCTAACGTTTCTCGGCAACCGGCGACCGGCACAGCCAGCGGCGCGGCGTTGAAAACCGTGCATCGTCTAACGTCGTTTCAGTTCGGCAAACTTCGGCACGTGTTTGTGTGCTTGCGACTAGACGTATGCGTGTAGACTAGCTTGCTAACTGCTCATAACTGATTCTATCTCTTTTAGATACGATGTGAGTGTGAGCGAGTAGCGGGTGTTAGGTTTTATCTTCGTTACGGAATTTCTTGATTCGGTCGCGACGCTCAAAGCCCGCGATAAAAGCTATGCAATAGCTTAAAAATGCCAGTTAGTCTATTGTAAATAAACGAGTACAGCCAAATCTAGGGATATGATTAAAACGCTAATACTAAAGCAGCTCTGAAGTGTAAGCAGAAGATGCATCTGAGACATAAGCTCTAACGATGAAAAAGTATAAAAAATTGAGGTGATACTACCTAGGTACTATCTCTTCAAAAAAATACTCGTAAAGAAAATAGTATGTGACATGATATTTTAATTTCAGATCGGTAATAGAAGATAACGCGGGTTGGCCCCAAAATTACAATGTGGACCAAATCGCGTCAGTAACCCGAGGAGGCTCTCTACCTAGACCACCTATGATGCCGTGAGTAATAAATAGGCTATTAATTCTACTCAATTTATTTTTATCATTCATATCAACAATATCTGTGCCAGAAACCGAAAACAGAAAGATTTTTTTAAATCCGTTTAAAACTTAAAATGTTATATGCATTTGAAATTCGGTGGAAGGAGAAACTGTCAAAAAACAAGAAAGGGATGCAAATAGGGGTAGACTGATATCACTGCCACTTGGTTTCGTGCGAATGACAGAGATACCAAGACATCCCTACCACGTTCTCACTTTTCTATTAGAGAACAATTTAAATAATTGAATATATTTTTCCAACTTTGCAATGCCTATAAAATAAATTTTATTTTTTGCAAACAAAAGAACTTCAAATATTAAAAGTAATAATCAAAGCTCTGCATGATTTTATGTCAAAACAGCCTTTATCTTGGAATTACATTTTCGAAAAAAATTATAAATAAAATATCGCATTATTATCTGCTAAAATATTATATTATTATATGCATATTCACGACGACGATGTATTTTTCATACCTTGTAAAATTTCAATTAGAGTCACATTACGTCAAGCAACACGTTTACGAGTCCTAGAAAACGTACATCCCATTCATTTGGGACGAAAGTTAGACGTACATCAGTCATAATGTCGGAACGTCTCGTACATGTAGTCTCATTAGGAATACGCTGCTGACTGTACTTGGGACGTAACGATGTTACGACTTCGTGGAGCTAATTAGTGTGGTTTTTATGTTTTTACTAGTTTAACTATACACAATCATCGTTTTCCAAAGGAGTAGGGAGTGGCTTTCACTTGAACAGATTTCACAGAAAGATTTTCACTTGAAACAATCCTGACAGACAGCACGTATAGGAATCTAGACTTTTGCCTGCTTACTCATTTTTAGGTACCTAGTGTTATACAATACAATACAATACAAAACCCTTTATTGCATAAGAAAAAACGACGTGGTAAGTTACATACGACATACAACATTAAAAGTTATTTGGACAAATTTTGACATTTAGGTTTTGTTATTTACATACAAAATTGACGAAAGCTACTTTTTCATCCAAAAGAGTTTTAATAAAATGTTTCAGTAAATAGAACTTCTAAGTAGTTGACATGATAATTATTACATTGCTAGTCCATATTTCATATTAATAATTCGGCTTTCGAAGTTTTTTCTTTACAAAACATTCGTAGTTATTATATTTATCTGCAATCTTTTATTTTTATATCACCCAAACGTTACCCATGTGACATTTCCAGCTCAACAAAAGCCATTCAGTGAAGAGTCCATTCATGCCTGTAAATGTAGATGGCCACCCTTCAGTAATAAAGGTTACCACAAAAGGTCAAGATATAAAAGTCGAGGCCCATTCCCCGCTTGCAATTAGGATGAACCGCAAATGTGGGCTGTTTGACATGTTCCTCATTCGCCTTAGTTTTATTCCGCTACAGTCAAAATGTGAAACTTTTCTTTATTTATTTCGTTGGAACTTAGATACATGTAATGTGTTGCTACAATGATAATCAGAGTAATAATTTCTATGATGATATCGCTTAATTAATTGAATTCAACTCCAGGTGTTATACAAATTTTGAGATTTTGCTTACAGTATTTTGCCGTGGCACTAAGTCATAAAAGTATTTAGCTTATACTTATCAGGTCAACCATACAAAATTAATCGGTCTATTATTCGAATCGCAATACCTACTTTGTTTGACTTTTTAGACCATCGTATCATAACTTTTTAGTTATCTTTTAATTATGCTTACAAAAATGTTTATGTATGTCTGTCGTGAATTAGGAACGTGCCTATTTAGGCTCAAAAATTAAGCGTCAAAAAGTAGTAAGTAATATTTTAAAGATTAATCATTTTTTTTACATGATAAGAAGACGAATAATATTTAATTGTGTAATATAATATTATATTCAACCTACTTCCAATTAAAGTACTTAGTTAAGTTTTAGAAAACATTGCACGAGAATTGCCCCGTGCAATTGCAAAGCTATTGAGCTTACCTACACGCTAGAACAGCACAGAACTAGATAATAGTACTGATATTTAACTAATTCATTAAAAATAAACAATGTAACTTTTTTGCAGTTGTCCCGCTCACACACCGATACCCCCACCACCCCCGCCGCCACCTCTCACTATCCCACCAAACAGGTAAATACCACACTACCCTGTAAAACTAAGCACTAACCCCCCCTTTAAAACAGAAAATATTAATTTCTAAACTTTTTGTGTAAGTCAAAGCTAAATGACGAGGGTGTGACTTTAGAATATTCTTCACATTACAACTTGTTTATATATTACTTATTCATCTTAGCGCAATAGCTTTTAGTATAGAAGAAAAAGTGTAAAAGTTTTTTTTTCTCTGGGAAAATAGTTCGCGGTTCATATAAACTAATTTGGAAGCACTTATTTCTTATGTGATTGTATGTACCTTGAACTTCCGCGAAGTAACGCCTGAATTAATTAAAAGTATTTCATGCCAATTTTAAGTCTGTTTACTCTATTTTAAGTTATTTGATTACAATTCCAGAACAAAACACGTATCATTCGCCCGTTCCCATACGCTCACCACTTTCGATGACTCTGTCATGCCCGCTGCAGTTAGTGGAAATAGGTTCCGTAGAGATTGCGAAAGACTCATCGATGGAAGAGCTGTAGTTAAGGTACTACTTATTTTAAATTTTTTGTAAAAAAAAGAAGCTAAGAAAAAATAATTTAAGTATAAATAACTTTCATAACTTCAATACCGGAGAAAAATTTCTTCTGAACTATTATTATTTTATCTATAATATAGACTTAAATCAGTTTCGCTGTACAACGGGAAAACGCTGCCAGTATTTTGAGTTCGTTGCCTCGGTGTGACGCGTTGGATAATTTTTAAGGTTGAGTAAAATCTTAGTTTACAATACAACACAATATCTCTTTATTGCTCATATTACAATAAATACAATGAACATTACATTAATGGTACTTAAAAACTATGGAGCAAAGGCGGACTTATTGCTGAACAATTTCTTTCAGTCAACCTATACTTAAGTAACAGTAATAATAGTCAACTTTCTTATTTCAGCCCGAACCAAAACCGTATCCCGCCGTTCCTGTGATATTTCAGCAATTCGCACCATACCCACCGCAGTTCCTGCCAGGACAGACTGCTCCTACTCAAGGTAACTATGTTACATAGGTTACATTGTCAATCGACCATGTACGCTCTGGTGTCAGAGTTGTGCGGAACCGCCTCTCGACCTGTGACGTGCTTCCTTTAACGACTACCATATTGAAGCCCGGACCAACGGCTTTATGTGCCTCGCGAAGCACGGAATCATCTTTATTTTCAGACAACTAGGTGATTCAAGTCTGCAATGTTCTAACCATACTGGAAACAACTAAACAAAGTATGCCTCCCGTGGGAATCGAACACGCGACCTCAAAAAGACAGTGCAGAGGCAGTTGAATGAAAGAAGGGTATTTAACAAATATTTTGTAATTGTTATTATGCAAGCGTTATCACATAATTATATGACTTCAAAGCCCGTGGTCAGATATATGTATTTTTACTACTAAGATGGTACAGCGGTTGGCAAGAGTTTTACGGCGGGCTGACACCCTTCTCACATAAATAATCAAAGTTACAAAACCAATGATAAGATTATATTAGGTATCAACCAGGTCTGCAGTCTGTGAACATGCTCTAGATAAACCCAACCACTATATGCGTTTTGATAATCCTCAAGTCCTTGCAAAGGAAAAGAGATTCATTCCAAGGATGTTACGTGAAGCTATTGAAATTAAAAAACATCCTAATTTCAATTGAGAGGATGGATGGCAGGTACCGCCAGCTTGGGACCCAGTCATTAACTTAATAAAATCGCAAACTCGGAAGTAGTAATATTATTGGGAAGGCTGGCTCACTATATTCTGATGGAACCGCTCCGTTTCACTCCGCTGTCCGTTCCGTCAGAATATTGTGATCCTGCCTTCCCAATAATATTAGCTACTAAATTTGTTATACTTGCAATTGATACTGACTTGACCAGTTCGGTGTATATCCTTTTTGAAAGCTACTCTTATATTTACTTATTCGAACGCTATCACCAATTTTCAGCCTCTGTTGCCCAGTTTTAATTTTCTTCTGTTGAAATTTAAAAATGTTAGCTTTTACTTGAATTTCATTTTCTAAAGTTATATCTTTCGGTTTAAATTTCGTAACTCTATGTATCTTTGAATTGTAATTAAGCAATACGTCTTTCAAAATTTGGCCTATCCATCTGTAACTTCCATTATAACTAAAGTGTTTGTGTAAAATAGTCTTTAATGTTCTTATTAATCTTTCAACAATTGATGCTTTTTTAGTTGAATAAGTAGAATAATGATGTATCTTAAAACAGTGCAAAAGTTTCTGAAACGTAATATTGTAGAACTCAGTCCCTTTATCTGTTTGTAAATTTTTAGGTGTACGTTTGCTTTCTGACAATATTAGTCTAAATGCATGAGCAACTTCTTTTTGCGATTTCGACTTTAATGGAATTGCCCACGCAAATTTTGTAAAACAATCAATAACAACTAAAATATAACTAAAACCTTTATTATATTTTTTTATCGATTTGAAGTCAATTAGATCGACTTGCCATAAATCATCTATTCCTTTTAAAATTACTGAAAGTCGATGAAAATTTTTGCGTGCAGGTTTATGAATTTCATTTACCACTTGTTCTTTTTGCGACATTTGTAACATTTGCGATTTCAATATCAATTTGTCAACATCCTCCTTAGTACAAAACTTCTTTTCTAACTGATCTAAATACGTATTGAAATCTTCTTTTATTGCATCAATAATAGTTATTATTTCTTTTTTTGAAATGTAATTGTTACTTTCGTTATCTACGTACTCCTTACTTGCTACATCGTTTGGCTTTTTAGGGAGTTTAACACCTGTTAATCTAGATTTTTGTAAATCGTAATCACCATTTACATTTTTAGCTAAGTAAATATCAGCAAAATCAAATACTTCTGATAACCGTAACCTTTTATGAACATGATGACCAAACTTATCGATATTCATTTTATTTTAGACGTCTACCAATCTCAAATACTAAATACGAATTAAAAATTATTAGTATGACCATTAATTTATAATACCGGCTTCTCTTAATTCTTCTATGATTGAAATAATTTCATTATCCAGTCCAGTGTTGCCGGCACTTCTTGACGCTATCAATAATTTTAATCTTTCAACAAGTTCGTTAGGATCATCCCAATAAACGTAATCAGTATTTTTTTTAAACCTCTTTTTTAAAATCATTCCTTCTCCTTCTGTAACACTATCATTATTATCAACGTGAGAAGAAATAGAAGATGTTGAAGGTTTGCGAAGCTTGAAAAGCGGTTTGATAACATTTAAGTATTTTCTTCCTTTATTCGTTTTTATTGGTTTATGTGGATCAAAATCACGACGATGCGCATTTGTTTCTAACAAAATGTTTTTATATTCTTGTAAATCTTTATCAGTAACCAAATCCAATATAGGAACCTTCTTTAAAAGTAACTCCGACAATCCGTTTGTCATATTGTAATCATGCTGTCCTACTTTTATATTATCATCTTTTACGACAACACGTGATGATCCTATCATCAATTTTCCTCGCTCATTTCGAATGCCATAAGGAACATCATGAAAAATTTCAGAAGAAAGTGACCAAGACAAAGTATCTCGACTAGAATTTGGTTCTGAATCAACTGTTTTGTATGAAATATTGCTAGTATTAATATTGTCAGAGTCATTGAAATTGTAATCTTTATTAGAGTTATCATCTTGCGTTGAATCATCACCTATATTTTCCTTAAGAGTCTTATTGAATTGTGACTCGTAAGATATTTGATCATTTAAGGAAGATGATTTAAGCTCAGTATCATTCAAAATATCATTATCCATAACACTTTGCTGTTTATTTTTAATCAGTTGTTCCATCGGGTAAGTGACTGGTTTAAATACTTTTTGTAACAAACTTTCATTGTAAGATTCCATTGTTTTCATATCCTTTATTTTCTTTTTAACCGCATTTGCGACTTTAACAATTTCAGATTTTAATTCTTTTTCCATAGTTAATAAAAATTAAAGCGAAATCAGTTAACGTTACATGCGTATGAATTTGTTTGTTATTATGATGATTTTTATTAAAGAACACTTCTTATATTGTTTATTCATCCAATATTACAAACGTATCAAATTTTTTTCTGTAACAACCTTTATTTTTTTGACAGTCTTTATTAATTACCATAAAGGAATAGGGTTCACTCCATATTTCTATACATATTTGACGGAACTGAGACCAACTCATATCGATGTTTACATGTTCATCATATATATGACGTAGATTGATATCATCCTGTTTAAATAATATTAATAAATTTGTGTTGTCTCTTATTAGTACGACTACTGCCTTGGTGAAAATCACAGACGACATCCGATACGGCCTTGAAAACTCACAGGTGACTGTATTAGCACTACTCGACTTCAGTAACGCCTTTAATACTGTCGATTTTGATGTACTTTTAGCTCTGATGCGAACATTGAACATATGTCCTTCAGCTATTGACTGGTTTCAGTCCTACCTATGTGGACGCCGACAACGAGTGCGCATTGAAAATGACTTCTCTTCCTGGAGTTTAACTTCTTCAGGTGTGCCACAAGGTGGCGTGCTCTCTCCTCTGTTATTCGCTTTATTTATCAATTCTATTTCCTTTCAGCTCCGCACTTCCTATCACCTCTATGCAGATGATCTACAGATATATTGCCATGCCAATCTAGATGATCTCCCCAATAATATAAGTAAAATAAATGAAGATCTTTCTCGGATCTCTGATTGGAGTAAGGCACATGGACTTATCGTCAATCCTGCTAAGACTCAAGCTATCATTCTGGGTGGTTCTTGGAATATGTCTAGAATAGATTGGCCTTCCCTTCCACCCATTATTTTTGATGGTGAGCAAATAGAGTATAGTGAGAAAGTCAGGAACCTTGGGATAGTCTTCGATAAACGTCTAACATGGTCTCCTCAGATTGCGGAAGTTAGTAGGAGGATATTTGCTTCGGCTCGATCACTTACGCGGCTTAAGAATTTTCTTCCTACTGCTACTAAAACCTCACTTGCACAGACCTTACTTCTCCCTATCTTAGACTATGCCGACTCATGTTATCTCGATCTCTCTGAAGAGCATTGCAATAAACTTGAGCGCCTTCAAAACTTCTGCATTAGATTCATATTTGGATTACGAAAGTATGATCATGTTTCTTCTTTCCGCGTGCAACTCAAGTGGCTCCCGATCAGACTTCGTCATAATTATCATATTCTGTCGCTCCTGTTCACTATACTCTTTATTCCTTCGTCACCTCATTATCTAAAAGAGCGCTTCACCTTTCTCCATCAAGATGACCAGCGACCTGCTCGTAGTATCAACGCCCTTCGCCTTAAAACTCCAACTCATACTTCTGCTGCATACTCTAAATCTTTTACTGTACAAGCAGCACGTCTCTGGAATGCTTTGCCTGAAGATATTCGCACTGCTCAGACTATAACCAGTTTCAAGAGTCGCTTGAAAGAATACTACCTCTCACTTTGACTTGATACTGCTGTTATTTTCGCTTAGATATTCATACAGTACGTATGAATGTTACAGTACCTATGTAAGTTATCTAGGAGTAATATTGTTCTTTATTGTTGACAATCGCCAAATATCTAGGAACCTACCCCATTTTTCGTATCTATTGCATATTGGCCTGTTTATGTATGTTATGCATATATATGCAAAATTTGTGTATGTTTATAATTTTCAACTATATCTGTTGCTGTACCCACCCTAACTTAACTGTTTCTCTTTCACCTCGTAAGGGTTGACTGGAAGAGATTGCATAGCAATAAGTCCGCCTTTGCTCATATTATGTTGAAGTCTTTGTAAATGTTATATTATTTGTTACTATGTGTGGGCAATAAAGATATTTTGTATTGTATTGTATTGTATTAGTTGCTTAGGAATTTTTGAATAGGTTTGGTTTAAATAAAAACTATCAATCAATTTATGTCTTCCCATTGCAAAGTAATCACGTATATTGTTTTGATTCTCACATGCAACATCATCAAAAATAATCACTGAATTGGGTTTAGCATCATGCGGGCTTAAAATATGTTCATTACTCTCATATTTTGTAAAAGTTATGTCTGGAATTAAATCAAAAATACGCTCTAAATATTTATACTTAGGCTGATATATCGTTTTTGAATAAAGATAAACGTTTTTAAAACGTAGTCCATTTTTGTGTAATAGCAGACCTATAATTACGTTTGTTTTACCACAGTTCGATGGTCCACAAACAATACATCTAATATTGTTAGGCAAAAGGCATCCATGACGGTGTGAGTCTGTTTCAATATCAGGATAAATTTTATCGAACTCCAAGGTTTTAGATTGTTTAACAAATTTCATTGTTTATTTATTTATTTAATTCATGTACACACTGTAAATATACATAAGAAACTTAACATCTTATGACCTGCTATGTGTGATTCGATGATTTTTATCAGAATGCTTCCTAAATTTTGTATTCCTATTTATATACAAAATCTAATGGAATGTTTCATTGGTACTTTATTAATAATAACAAAAATCATAATTGTAATATTTAAGTTTATTACTCATTTCATTCTTACGTTTTTGACAAATTGTGGATTATTATATGAAATATAAATTATTACAAAATATGGTTAAATTACAAACATCATTTTAATATATTATAGTATTATATTTATATTATAATCTTAACTTATAAATTAAAATGTGAATAACTTTATTTTAAACATACAATAAACTTACAAAGGAAATTAAAACATTTATTGATTTAATTATTTATTAACATTACATATTAAAATTACCAATTACAACCAACAAGTTTTTTCGATATTTTACTTAAAATATGTTCAGTCAAGTCCATTATTTCATCCACCGGTTCTTGCACTACGTATTGCGCTGCTGTTAACACTGCCTTGTCACTTTCATCATCATTTATTTCATATATTTTGATTTTAATAATCTTTTTCCCTTTCTCTTTTTGCTTATTAATGATGTAGGATGTTGATGACAACCCGCTATTGCTTCTTGTCGAGACCCGTTTCGTTTTTTTTGGAGCTGCAGAATTAATTGAGGACAGCATCATTTGATTGAGTTCACTATCACTGATATCGTATGGATCTTGAGCGTATTGTGAGAAAAGTATTTGCGTGTCTTGAGAATCTGACATGGTCTGTAAAAAAAAAACTTGGTATCAAATAATTAGGCAAAATAATTGTAAAACAAGTATCACTTACTGAAGATTAAATTCTGAAATAACTAAGTACTTACATTTACAAATAGTAGCACAGCGTAGATGTTTAACTTGGTAGATAGAGGATGTGCGTCTCCCTCCGTATCGTACGAGAACAGGCACGTTAATGAACAGCACTATAATACGACACCATCGAAGTGGCTCCCCACTTCGTCTGCGCATCGAAATATTGCAATGTTAGGCACGAATGATTTTATTCTTTATTTAGCTAACAGTAGGGTTTTAATTCTATTGTCTAATATAAATATGTAATAAATATGATGTAATTAGGTAAAATGTTTCAACTACAAAATCATGTCAAGACTTGATCCATACACGTGTTTAGTGTCCAATTCGATGAAACTCTAGCTATGCACTATATAATCAAAATATAACAGCATTCTTTTTTAATTAAATAAGATACTAATGGTGATTATTAAAAATTTAAGAACTCTTTATATGCTTTTTTCAGTGCTCATGAATTCTCTATTTTCCATTTCCCCTCTACATCTTTGTGCGAAGATTGGGTTTGAATGAAGCTTTAAATAAAAAACGGTAGTTTATTATTTAAATTTATTTATAACCATATTATAACTAAGTTAATAAGTAAACAGTGATATCTATTGATGTAATTATTAGCTATGCTTAAATTTTATAACAATACTAAGTCTAGATTATTTTCAACAGTACAAGTACAAGAGTTTAAACAGACATATTTGATTAACCTTCTGGTTACACGGTTATCGAGTAATGGCCCCAAGATTTTGTTGTTATATTATCTT
This sequence comes from Euzophera pinguis, assembly GCA_947363495.1. Lineage (NCBI taxonomy): Eukaryota > Metazoa > Arthropoda > Insecta > Lepidoptera > Pyralidae > Euzophera > Euzophera pinguis. Next base: position 5,755,506 of record OX376169.1, read on the forward strand.
TAAGAATAAATCGCTTATCATCATTTCGAGAGAGCGCTATTTTATTCTGCTCTTGGGTGAATATTGTATGTTTTATAGATTTGAACAGAAGGTTTCTTTTTCGTATTTCCTTACCGGTATTCAAAACGTTGATATAATCACTAAATTTTATTTTTTTTGCAACTGACTTTTTTACACCCTTTGCTTTTTTAGTCTCAGATGTTTTTGTTTTAATACTATATAATTTTGATCTTAAACCAACAAATTCTAATAAAATATTTCCACCGAGTTCGTCCTTGAATAATCCCGGTACTTTATTATTTATTCGCTTTATATTGTATTCGTTACTAAACGCATAATTGCTAGTATCGAAATAATTAGTAAAATGACTTCTTAAATCAGCATAAAAATCTTTAGTTTGTATTGTATATAATAAACTATCAGTGTCTGTGTAACATAAGGATATTTTATCATTATAATGTTTTTTCATAATCGAATAATGAAAATCATACATATGGCTTTTGGATAACTCTAAAACTGTAAATCCTATGTAAATTGGTTTATTTAGTATAACTTTTTCCCTACTTAATTGTACGGCTACTAAATTTTCGTCAAAAATAGATACGCTATGAAAGTTTGGTCGTGCTATGAGTTGGCTCGCAGTATAATATTTCTTTGTTTTATTTCGTTCATCATTCCATAAGCTTACTAACTTTACATCAACTCGTTTCTCAGTATCTTCTAATGTTTTACCAAATAAACTATTATTTAACATTTTAAAAAAATCTTGATGAAATACGGAATCAGCTGACTGCCTTAATTTAGTATTTAAATCAATATATGATTTGAGGTATGGACTTTGTTTAAATTTTATGACCCTATGAATATTATTTAAAATTATACCATTTTGAATACAAGTTTTTAAATGCATGTAATGAATTACATAGTAAAATTTATCATATAAATTTGGTATCAATTTTTTACATTTGGAACCAGGAGGGGTAAAATTTTCAGCACAAAATGGTAGATCATTATGTAAATCATGTAAACTCTCCGGATATTCGAGATCTACTTCTAAAATAAACCCATACTCTGCATCGTTAGGAATATCCAATATATTTAATTGTGTAATTTCTTCTTTAGAAAGCCAACTAAAATCGGAATGAGGTAAATAACTACACATTGCATAGCCATACAAATTGTTACAATCTATATAAATTAAAAAACTACTAGCTTGAGACGAAATAAAATCCTCTTGATATTTATTATTAGATTTAGCATATCTTAAAGAACATAAGCAAATGCCACCGCGAATACCTTTCTGTATCATGCGAATCATTTCTAAATCAGTAAGAAGATCTAATTTCACTTTTGTTGATAATAACATTGCGTCAAAGCTTAGACTAGGAGCTGTCAAGTAAAATGCAGGATCCAAACTATAATTCAGCATACAAGTTTTGCGAAAATTTTCAAAAATATCCGCTAGTAATAGTACGTCAGATTTTATATATAAATCTGTATATTCGCCCATGTCCTTTATCTCGAAATAATTCCAAACTTCTAAGGCATGCTCATAATCAGATTGTGATAGAGGTTCGTCTGTAAGTGTACTGTAAAAACTATCTCGTGGTGGTAAAGTAGTTTCACTGTATGAGGACCAACCAATCATATGCTCGTATGGATACACCCCTTTCCGACGTAACAGATTGAACTGTTTTTCATCTATACAATTTAGTCTTAAATGAGTAAAATTTTCTACATTCAAGTTTTTTACTAACTGGTCTAAACTTGTACTCAAAAATTTAAATGAGTCTACAAAACGTACTGCAGCAAATTTATTTTTCGCTAACGGAATAAACTTAGTAAAAGAAATATAATTTTCTTTAGTTTTCGGAATTACTTTAATAAGACCAGGAGACGAACTCAGCTCGCGTATAAATAAATGGCAATCGTAACCAGAAAGGTTGTGAAAGAATATTGGTACAAACTTAGGTACTTGAAAATTGATATTACATGAAGAATGTACAGCGCCTCTATATTTCCCAGTGAAATGGCAATGGTCGCGTACTTTGTCATCCAGTAGTAATTTGTTACATAGATAACAATATTCAGCATTACCAAAACTTAACTTATCATTGTCACAGAATTTTATGGGTATAGGATTAGAAGATTTTTCTTCAATTAGGAAGTGTATTTTCTTGACATCTCTTTGAAGCATTTTAACAAACTTTTCAGAACAATCTCGTCCCCGGTACATTACTAATTTGTTAAGTGAACTGTCATAATTACAAACAATATAATACGCAAAAGCTGATGGAATATGCTGTCGTAAATTCAGTGTATTATTATTATTACCCTGTTTTTTAGATTGTGGGCTCAAGAAAGTTTCAAAGTCTGCATAAATCACAAATGGTAAACTTTGCATGCGTTGATAATTCTGAAAATGAATTGTACTGCCTTCGTTTGGTAAAATAGTAGCTACACCTCCACAGATATGATTTTCAGTCTTTAAAAATAATAAGCATTCATCACAAAAATATAGCTTTCCATGATGTTTAGTTACTTGACTTCTAACCAATTTAGGTAAATCTTTTATCAAACAAAAGTGAGAATGAGAACTATTTTGTAACAATAGTAAATTAACATGTCTCTTTTTTCGCTGAAGCGTTTTATATAGTGGGCCAATAATCTTATTCCTTTCTAATCCATAAACATTAACGCTAACAGTGTGATTATTTTTTTCAAAAGTTTTTATGTCAGATAAAGAGACAGGAAATCTCATATTTTCAAAATTAAATATAGTACTAAAATGTGGATATGATGATGTCCGATTCGCGTTTTTTTGTACAGGATATAAAGCTGCCACAATCGACCAAGCGAAGCAATATTCATCATTGTTTTTGATATTCAAGCATGCTTTTTTAGACTGAAGATTACTTGGCAACTTTATAAAACTAGAACCCTGTAAGGGGTTATACTTATTGATATTTACTTCGAAATAAACAATATCTAATATAGACCATCCACTTCCTTTCTCTTGAAACTCCTCAATTTTGTTGGAAAATATATCAATAAGTTTCTGTAATAATTCAGAAAAATTATAGGATTTATGCAATATCATATTTTCAGTTGCAAATGACTTAATTTCTACAGTATCATCCTTAGGTAAAATTACTTTCATAAATAATTCAAAATTTACTTTGACATTTATATGATTACATAGCACAGTATTTAATAATTCTTGCAAATGCGACGCTGACGTAGTGAGATACTTTGAGCTTGAAGTAATGCATGCGTTTGTAATATCCTCATTTCGGTCACATTTAATGCGATAAGAGACTATGCGTTTTTTAAAGGCAGAATTAATTTGTTCAATATTAGTATTTAAATGGATGGAAGTATTGTTTTTATGTAAAATACTACGTAAGTGTCCTGAAAATGATCTATTAGGTATCGATTTATCACAAACGGAACAATAAATAGTGTTATTAGCCATCTTAGAAACGATCTAGGAGGTTATCAAATATGTCTGAAGTCGGAATTGTCAAAATATGTTCAGGTTTAATTAAAGATATACAACTATTCAATAATACTTAATTTATCTTTATATTAAAAAAGTTTATTAAAAATTTATAATAAGTAAATTATAAGTATAAAAAAATTACTGTAACTAAACAAAGAAGGAAAAAGATGATCGGTGAGAGTTTATTTTTTTCTTTTGAGTAAATTACGCCCTCTTTATCGAATTTATTTTTTCCTTCTTTAAAGAGTTGTTTTACAAGCCCCCATTGAGGGTCATTATGAGATAATTGGAGGCGAAGAATTGCTTGCACCTCTTCATATCGTTTAGCAAATGGGAGCTCACGGATAGCTCCCGCATCAAATACAACTATTCAATAATACTTAATTTATCTTTATATTAAAAAAGTTTATTAAAAATTTATAATAAGTAAATTATAAGTATAAAAAAATTACTGTAACTAAACAAAGAAGAAAAAAGATGATCGGTGAGAGTTTATTTTTTTTCTTTGAGTAAAATACACCCTCTTTATCGAATTTCTTTTTTCCTTCTTTAAAGAGTTGTTTTACAAGCCCCCATTGAGGGTCATTATGAGATAATTGGAGGCGAAGAATTGCTTGCACCTCTTCATATCGTTTAGCAAATGGGAGCTCACGGATAGCTCCCGCATCAAATACAACTATTCAATAATACTTAATTTATCTTTATATTAAAAAAGTTTATTAAAAATTTATAATAAGTAAATTATAAGTATAAAAAAATTACTGTAACTAAACAAAGAAGAAAAAAGATGATCGGTGAGAGTTTATTTTTTTTCTTTTGAGTAAAATACCCCCTCTTTATCGAATTTCTTTTTTCCTTCTTTAAAGAGTTGTTTTACAAGCCCCCATTGAGGGTCATTATGAGATAATTGGAGGCGAAGAATTGCTTGCACCTCTTCATATCGTTTAGCAAATGGGAGCTCACGGATAGCTCCCGCATCAAATACTTTAAGTTCTATGTAGAACTCTCCGTCTAAGACTTGCGTCGTACGAATTGTCCCCGTTGGAAGATAACGGCTTAGGCTGGAGTACAGAGGCTGCGCCTGTGGATTGCTCTCCTCCCACTGCTCCCCAAACAGATCGTCAAATGCAGCAGTAGACAATGCACCTGACCTAAAATAAAACATAAAACAAACTTTACTTCTATTGCTATTCAGCGTGGGTTTGCTTTCAGAGTTCTTGACATCATGTCGCAACACGAAAAACCAAACAAAAACCACGTGTAAAATTTAAACTCAGGATCTTGAAATTTGTGAACGGCATATTGTAGAAATGTAGACTAGTCTGCTAGCATCGGATAACATAATGTTGGCTTACCTTTTTAAATTCTCGGGCTCCTTCTTCGTCTTGCTTGAATTTTTACGGACAGGTTTTGTTGATTTCTTTGGGGCTCTGCTGAAAAAAAAAAATATTAGCTGACGTGTAGCGTATCTACCTATAATATAAAATAGTTTTGTTATACACATATAAGTTAATGTATTCATTGTATAAAATAATTATATTACCGTGTAACTTCCCCCTCGCTGTCTGACTCCAATAATGACTCGGCTGCTGTTCTCTTGCCTAACTTCTTAGCGCGCTTTGCCTCCGCCTGGTAGTACTCTGATTCAGACCTGAAATTAAGTAAAGTTTAGCACCATATCTGTGAACGTAAAAGTTTATTACCGGATAGGAGGTTTATTGTAATACATTTTTAAACTATCTGATAAATAGAAAACATTGGTTATAAATTTTAACTCAAAATATAAATACTTACGTACATCATTGCGTAGCACTTGAATTTAATCTTTGTATGTAGAAGAACACTGTAGTATCGATGAAACTAACTTCAGCAACAGCAGGTTGATGGATGACGTAGCTAAGTACTCAACTCAGCGCGTGAATAAAAAATTATGAAATAAATTATTTTAATTTCCATGTTATATATTAAATACACATATTGATTTTATAATACACAAGTGTAAAAACACACACATACATCTATGTATTACATAGTCAGCGCTTAATTTCCATAATAGAGTAAAAATAAATTTTCTTTGTCGGTAAGGCGATTGATGTGAGCATTGAATTATGAATCATCAAATAACGTTGTTCTAGATGTGTCACTTACACTATTTTCGTTACTTCTTATCTACACCCAAACAAACTTTATCATCCAAATACGTAAGGGAAGGGTTTGTAATCTTTAGATATTTTTGACTTATTTATTGTTTAAGTTTATATTAGTATTAATTAAGTTTTAAATGTATTATATTTTAAAGTTTAGTACACGTTTAGTATTTATACATATTTCGTTTTAATATACTTATGTAATATCATGAGTATAAATATTTGAATAATTTAGTTAAATGTAAATTTGGATGATATCCTTTACATTATACAAATAAAACTGAAGAAGACAAACAATAGAATTTACATTATTTTCATAATTATTTAGTTATGAGAATTTTTCACACATCACTACTTCTGTGTTGTCTTTATTTTGACCTGTTTTCAACCAAGTTCTTAAAAAGAGGTTATACATATATGCCTTTCGTACGTATACTGTATATGTAAGTAGGGGTATATAAATGTCTGATCAGATTTAATTAAAAAAGTCGTGTGGCTGATTTTCATATTATAATTATTAAGTGCTTTAATCCTAAATTATTTCATTGAGTAAATAAACAACATTACATACTTATATAGACATTCAGAGATTATCCACGGATTATCCATTCATCCACGGATTATCCATTCATTCTTACATATGAAGACCTATGAAATTAATAATATCCTGTACGGGAATCGAACCCATAATCTAACGCATAGAAGATGCACTAATTCACCATTAGACCATTCAGACTTTTGATATAACGATCAAATTTACGATAACATTTGAAAAATACCTCCTACTTGAATATAAAATTAAAGAGTAGGTACATTAAACACATTGTAGATGTTGAAAAATAAAGCCTTTTTTATATACTTACTTACCTAACTACATACATATAAAGCGGGCAAAGTCGTATGATTTTATTATATCATAAATTGTATGTTAACCAAAGCGATTCATTGCAAGCAGACATTTGATATTCTACATGACGTCAAAGCAAAGTATTGTGGGAACAATTTTTTGCTGATGCAGTAAACTGCAATACAGCAGTGTTGTGCATGTTACAACGTGAATGATTGAGTACCGACTCGTTAAAGAATCGATTGATCGATTTAGTAAAATGAACAACATTCATTAAAATGATATTTTGACGTGTAGGTATATAAAAATCGAATACTTGTATTTATCAGGTATATAAAAATCGAATACTTGTATTTATCATTATATTGGGCTCTGTCTACACCGTCAAGGACAAAGACGTGAAAATGTAGCTGTATATTTTTTTCCAGCAGTATCTGCAGATCTTTCATATTATACATATTTTTATAAAATCAGAGCAATTTATTTTTGTGAAACTATCGAACCATGGCATCGATTGTAATCGATTAACCATTTCTCCGCCCTAGTACTACCTACAACTTGTATGTAGTATGTGTAGTGCCTTTTTTGATGTGCACCTGTGAAATGATTTCTTATATGAAAGTAAAAGGAATTTAATAGAAAATAATACCTAAATACATTTTTAGATAAGTACTTAATATTTTTTTTAGTTAGCTTTCTACAAAAACACTTTCATGGAAATTATCTTTATGGAGTTCGGTTACTATTGTTAACGATTTGGAAGCTTTCTATGGTGATTATGTGATAGTGTGGAATTGTTTGCGTAAGTACGTATAGCTTACATATTTTATGCTCAAAATTATCTTTACCTAGCTGGTCTAGGACACGTCTATTTCTGTATCGTTAAATAATTAACGAAACTGAAGCTTTCCATGGTGATTTATTACTGAGTCCGGCTGGTCCGGAACTTGGGAAGATGTCGTGCTGATCATTATACAGCGTAATCAATGTTTGTGAAAGTACCTATAGCTAACATATTTTATGCTCAAATTATCTTTACCTAGCTGGTCTGGGACACATCTATTTCTGTACCGTTTTAATTAACCCAACAGAAGCTTTCCATGGTGAGTTTATCACATTGTCTGGCTGGTCCCGGAACTTGGAAAGATGGTGTGGTGATCATTCTACAGCGTGATTAGTGTTTGCGAAAGTACCTCTAACTTACATATTTTATGCTAAAAATTATCTTTACCTAGCTGGTCTGGGACACGACTATTTCTGTACTGTTAAATAAATAACTCCACAGAAGCTTCCCATGGTGAGTTTATCACAGAGTCCGGCTGGTACCGGAACTTCGTAAGATGGTGTGGTGATCAATCTACAGCATAATTAGTGTTTGCGAAAGTACCTCTAGCTTATATATTCTACGCTCTCGAAAATCTTATTAAAATCAAAACAAAATTGTGTTCATATATTATTTTGCTCTCATATTAACAAACAATCTATTGAAAATAAGTGCAATGAAGATGGCAGCGACGTGGTAAGTTTTTTATTTTATTTTTGTAGTTAAGAATAACAAATTTAGTAGATAATATTATTGGGAAGGCAGGATCACAATATTCTGATGGAGCGGACAGCGGAGTGAAACGGAGCGGTTCCATCAGAATATAGTGAGCCAGCCTTCCCAATAATATTACTACTCTCGGAAGCAGACTGCAAGACCCTTAGATACTGTGAGCCAATACTGCGTGAATCGGAATAGTTCCCAATAAAAATTTCAGGCGGTAGTTTTGTAATCTTATGACATCAAAGACAAATGTTAACTTAGTCTGCCTGGGACCATGAACGCTGTAAAGTGTTTGAAACGTCAGGTGTAAATAAATAAGTAATAAACGCGATAAAACCGTATTAAAATAGTTTAATTTAATGAATAACAATCGCGAAAACATAAGAAAACATTAGGTATCTACTTATCTACTACGATGGCGCAGAAAGCCAAATTGGATCTTGACCTCCCACACGAGAAGTTGCCATTTCTTGCAGTCTTCCGCTAACAGCAGTGCCTCACTCCTAGCCTCAGCAGGTCTTGTCATCATTGTTACGAAATTGACACAGAGAATTAGATTACATAGCAATAGTTTTATAACCAACCGCCAGTCTAATATCAACTCTCCTAGAAGATGCTTTTGGTGGTGGCTAATTGTATTGTATTGTAGGTATACTGAAAAATATGATTAGATTCTTATTTCTCCAATTTGCATAGACATTATGTTTTATGTTTCAGCAGCGCCTGTTCATTATCCTGGGCAGTACGCAACACTTCCTCACACGTCCCAATCAGTTCAAAGGCAGGCGCAAACTGAACAGCCTAAGGTCGTTGTTTTAGGTAATTTTTTTTTTAAATTGGATTTGTAATCAGGGACAAGAATAACACAATTGTGAAATTAAGTTCTGAAGCTAAATGATAAAATTACCAAATCTACTGTTGAAAAAAAACTGGTAGGGTTCTATGGATTATTATTAATTTTCCATTGATCATATTAAGCTACTCGTACCATTTTGCATAATTTACTTTGATAAACATATTTTCGGCCTCAGATTGTTAGGTCTACCTAATTCTGTTTCTTAATTTTACAGATTCAATAAAGAAAGGTGTCATGAGAACACAGGCAACCCAGACTGAAGTATGTTTAGGAAGAAAACCTTTGCCGCCAAACTATTTATCGTTAAGTCCTCGCACAATAAAAAGAGTAAGAAATGTATCGTCACCACAGCAAATGTTAAAATAGTCATAAGATTCATATTTTGTTATTTAATTCTGTAAGACTTAAGTGCCATTCAGAAAAAAGTCTGTAATAAATTTTGATTATATATAATACGGTTTATCAGCTTTTCGAACAAGAAATGTTTTCATTAAATTAAATTATTTTAATGGGGTTTTAAACACAGCCCATGACCCAGACCAGCCCAGACAGTGAACGCTGTAAATTGTTTAAAACGTTTAGTTCAAATAAGTATGTAATAAACGCGATAAAAACCGTATTAAAATAGTTTAATTGAATGTATAACAATCATGAAAACATAAGAAATAGTTAAGGAATTTCCATTTAAATTACTATTTTCTAGGTAAAAATGGTAGCAGCTGGAGTTCAAACAAATGGCATTACAGTAGGTGTAAGGAGATTAACAAAATCATTTTCTGAAGTTGGAGGGGATAGGTTAGCAGGCCGAGACACTCAGGAAGACATAAGCACAACATTTGAAAGGTATAGTCGCTTAATGTGTGATTTTTTTTAAATTTACCTATATTGTCTATTGGGCAAATAAACTGTATACTTATCCTCGAATCTTCCCAAGACTTTCTATAGGTTTTATAAAACCAAACTATATCATGAAAATTTGTTTTAATATATTTAAAGATTTTTATTGATAAATTTAATTTGTATTTTGTAGCTTTATTGGTACAGACCATGAAAAATTACATAGAACTCAATCAGAGGAGCCACCAAGATCGCCACGTTCACCTACAGCTATGATCCCACCTTCACCTTCCATGCAAAGAATGGACTCCGACGAAGTCACTTCTTCATCAATAAAATCTGTTGCATCGTCTCAACAAGACAAATCTTCTGAATTAAGCGCACTACAGAGACAAGCTCAAGAATATTTTCAACAAAATTTCCAATTTATACACGAAAGTGATAGAGACGACACTATTGATGATGATATAGAAACAATTGAAAAGAGTATGGCTCTTAATCGAAGAAATTTGGAATACCTACAACAAGAAATAGCTAAACAAGCCAAAGGAGAAAGATCACTCAGGTCAATTCTCACAAAAAGTACTAGTGAAGCTTCTCAGAAAACAGTCAACTCATCGCATCCATTTTCAAAAACATCGACTTTTCAATCAGAACCTTCAACTGAAACTTCTAATACGACGACTGATGATAGCGAAAAAAATGAAAGAGAAATTATTATTGACTTTGAACCAAGGCCTGACAATGAAGCTATTCCATTTACTACGTTATGTAGAAAGAGTAGAAGATTACAGAAAACTTTGTCGGAAGGTGAAATACTTTTAGATGTGTAAGTAGAACAACTTATGTAAAAATGTACAAATGTGAATTTATAAAATCACTTAGATACATAATTTGTTGTTTTCATATTTTCAGACGTAAGACTGAATTAAATAGTGATGGTGCAAAAGATGGCCCAATCGTTATGTCAACTAGCCAAGAAAATATGACAAGAGAAGATCGAGAAAGAGAAGCAATATATAGACAATATGTTGGACAAAATTATGCACAAACTCCAATAAAAGACGAAGGAATATTTGGGTTTGAACCAGATGGATCTTTTAGGTAAGTTTAGTAATTGTTATATTTTTTGTCTTTATTACCTAGATCTAGAGCACATAGACAGAAAATTCAATGCACAAATTTATAGTGTAAAAGTTATAACAAGTTAGTAGGAAATTTGTAACAATTTGCTGATCCATAATTTATTTTTTCACACATGCATTCTATCTGATTCTGCTTAATATTTTAAGCTTCAAAATTTGAATGCAATGCTTCCATCATTCTCATTCATGTAAATTCTCTTCATAGTTCTTCCGACGGCAATGCACCATATGAAGATTTTCATGAAAAATATATTAGTTACAAGCATGAAACATTTAGAAACCGAAGCGTAAGTTTTGAACAGAGAACAGAAATTATCAATAAAAAGGAAACTCCTGAAACCAGGTATGCACGATATGGCTAAAAAGAGGATCGGCTTTTGCAATGCTACTGCCAATTAGTTTAAGGTTTTATTTTTTATTTTTTTCAAGATACCTATGTAGGTACTTACTTTTCATGGGTATCTAATGAAAATGTTTTTCGTTGATACCCATGAAAACTTTAAATCAGTTTTAAGTCTAACAGAAATGAACTATGATAAATAGGACCAAAGTTCTTCAATAAAAGTAAATTATGATTATATCATAATTTACCTCGTATCGCGTGGATTGCAATAGAATAACAACCTAGTGTTTAAAGGCATCACAATGATATTAATAGTTATCGACTTAAGTAAATGACTCCTTTTATTCATTTTAGTACTGCAAGATCGAGTCCAGGATCACCAGAACCAGAAAGTATGGCGGAATTGGAGCATAAAGCAAAAAAAACTGTTATTTCGAATAATGTCACTACTATTCTTACACCTTTGGAAAAAACTTCACCTTGCGCTTCTAATGAATCGCTCACTGTCGACCACAGCAGGTAAGACTTCGCATTTAGATTTATACCTGTTTTCAAACTGACCATTCTCACTCACATCGTCAGTTGATGTAAATTACTCATTCATACTATTGCTATATATACATATGCATATGCTGAAAACATTGTTATCTAGGAGGAGTACTCCCTATAACTTTTTTTAATGATTTAATAATAATGATACATTTTGCAGAGAGCATTCTGATGGTATGTGGAATGAATCACAAACAACTGTTTTACAAATAGATTCGGGAACAGAAAACGGCACCGTAATCAGGTAATACACATAAATCAAGTATTATTATGCATACATCCTGCTAAATTTAACATGACTGCGACATAAATGAGCTTTTACCGAGTAAATTTCTAAGCCATCTTGCGATCCTTTGCTGGAGGTCATTTTTTTTGGAAAATATGTCACTTATCGTTTTTTAGAAAAACTGTTACGCTAGATTTTACACTTTCGATTGACCTTGTAATCTACTTTAAATAAATAAATAAATGATTTTCCTTTTTCCAGTTCTTCGGACCTCAGTTCCTTAGCGGCCTCACCAGGTGCATTAGCATTGCTCACGCCGACATCAAGAAGAAAACAACTTTTATTATTACAGCATCAACAACGATCATCCTTAGATACAGATGCTTTGGATGAAGAATTTGATGCTTCACAAGTAATTTGTTTTGTTTAAAACCTTACTAATCAATTACATTTCTTGAATAGTCTGATCCTGTTTTTATTGCTTCATAATTGATGAAATATGAGAAATCAATATTTAACATGCATATGTCATCTCAGTCATGTTTAAATTAATCAGTTTTTAAACAGATGTTTTTTTTCAGAGTCAATCACCTACTTCACCAAGAAATAAATTAGACACATCTAGTTCAAGCTCCGCCCAAGCTCGATCATCATTGTCCCCGCCAGCAGTTGTTCCAAACATTACATTACCTATAACTAAACAACCGACTATTTCAAAGACTGTGTCACATATTGGCCCACCAAAAGTTACACATACTCCAGCAATTGCTATTACACATCCAAGTTTAGATTTAGCTGATGTACCATTTAAAAGAACTCCAAGTTTTATAAATAAAAAGAGAGAACGTGCATTGAGTCCTTCTAGAAGAAAGGATTTGCAAAAGAAAGCGCAGCAAAAAGAACCTAACGGCACACTTTCACATCAAATCATAGAATCACCTTGTGAAGTGCCACTTAGTAAAGCTGCTAGCAGTGAAACTAGTTTAGCTAGGACTGATTCAGGGAAACTTAACACTACTGATGTGTCAGAAAGCACAACAACGACTGAAGACTATGTCACTGCTAATTCTGACAGTTCCAAAAAGAGTAATAGTAAAAATCAAACCCAGAGTAAGTATCAAATTATCAAATGTACTGGATAGCTTCCGGCTTTTATTCTGACATGCATATCTTAAAAGAAGTTAAATAAATAAAATAAAAATAAGTAAAACATATTTGAACCGGCTTAATTTTCAGATCCTGAAAATAATAAAACACAAGAAGGTTCATCGTTCGAAAGTGCATCAAGTCTTTATTCTTCCACTCGAACTGAAATGATTGCAGAAGATCTAATAGTCCCTTGTTTTTCACCACCATTACAAATCAGTGACGACTTCATTGTCCCAGACCTATCTTCTCCTCCCTTACCTTTACCTGACAGAATTCCTAGGACAACTGTTGAAAAAATTGAAGTGAAAGCAGAAGTTAATCTGAGCATTGGCCACATTAAGAGAGACAAGACTGAATCTATTAAACCTAGTGAAGAGTTACCTAATGTTGCAAAGGTATACATGTTTTGAAACAACATTTTTTGTATTTACGATTTTTTGTTAGTTCTAATTACTGATTTAATTATGTTGTAGCGCAATTCAAGAGATACAATAAGTGGTAAGAGTAGTTCAAGTGGCAGTTATAGTATAGGTGGTTCAAACCCTAATGTTACGGAAGATATTGATAAAACTCCTACAGAGAAAAACAAGGATATACCTGAAACACTTGACATGAAAATAAAAGAAAACTTAGTGACGAGCCCAGTGACTGAAAAAGAACAACGCGTTCCTAAAATGATGGTAATAACTAGGTTTTTACTACTTAGGTTTAATTCAGAAATTAGTACCAGGGTAAACAGGGTCAATTGACCATCACTCGGTATGAATACAAATTAATGTTTTGCATTTAATTAATTATTCTTGAGCTCATAAATTTATCATTTTCCAGGGTTCGTTATCTGACGACGAAAGAAGTGTTCATTATTCATCTTCTGGTTATTATGAAAGCCCTATTGAAGACGATGATGATGGAGGTTTGAGTAAGTTTTACGCCTATAACTGTTTAAAATTTAAATTTAATAGTGATCCTTAGGGTTCACCCATACAACTGTAATACACAGTCGAATCACATATTGGCACTTAATTGATAGCTACCTTATTTAAAGAGTGAAAAAATATGGAAATTAATTTTATGTTAAAATGTATTTTCAGCATATAAGCATTCACAACGATATAGAACTTCAAATAGACAAAAAACTTGGCTAGAAGAAAAAAGAAGAAAAAAGAAAGCTTTCACTTTAGAATTTTCTAAATCGTATGATGATTCTGTATCTACTTCACAAGATGATTGGAGCAAAAAGCCAAAAGATCCAGACAGTATTAGTCAAAAGTCTGAACGTAGTATATTTAAGTCATCAAATTCTAAATTACCCTTAGAAGACAAATCGGTAGAACCTAGAAAAAAGAAAACGCATTTTGTAGAAAAAACTAAAAGTGTTCAATCATCTCCAAGAGATACAATAGACATTGAAAAGTCAATCAAAGAGAAAATTGCAAAAGAAAAGGAAGTAGAATCAAAAAGACCTCAAGAAAGAGAAAGATATGTGAAACGAACAAAATTAAAAGCTAAAAGTCCCACACAAAGTAAAACAATTGATGGCAGTCATAGTTATAGGCCACAACATTATGATAGACGTGAAGGTATGGGTTCGAATATGAAATTACAGCTTAACATTCCGACTTCTGATGATTCTAGTGAGCAATATAGAAAAGATGGTAAGTTGAGGCAACAAAATATAAAATGTACGTAATCAGTAGTCAGACATATTAATTAAAAATTAAAGCTATAACTGTATTATGCCTTGCCTCTCTTTTGTAGGTGCGGGGAACGGAAATATATCTCCAAGAAAACATAGACGTTTACGAGACAGTCCTAGACGAAAAACTGGAAACAATTCTAATTTAGTAAAATCGCCAACTTCCAACAATAATCATTCGAGTTACAGGTAAATGACTCTTTTTCTCTGAAGTTGCTCACAGCATGGACTTTTTGAAATGGTTTGTATACTTAATATGACTTTAATTCACATATACAGTTGCCGACCCCGAAGAAAAAGTGGTTCAAATGAAAGCATATCATTACCTGGAAGTCTGCCTCGAAGAAAACAGTCGATACCAACAATACCATGCGTGGGTTCTTTAGAAGCTGAAGATATTGAAACAACTAGAACTCTAACAAATGCAGGCTCTCGACTCACACCTTTGCGTTATATTAAAAGCCCTACTACGTCTCCTAGACACCATAGAAAACAAGACAGAGGTAATCGATTACATAATATTATGACGGTTAATATTTTTATTTGTTGCTTGTTTTTTTTTTTCATTACAAAAATATGTTTCACTTACTTTTATACAAAATCCAACATATTATTGTTATTTATCAATATCAATATTTTTACTAACAAACACTGACGATCGATCATAATAACAACCGTTTTTTCTTTTACAGATGGAAAATTTGCAAAAGCGGCTTCAGCTGAATCCTTACGATCAGTATCGCCAGGATCAGATTCAGTATTTTATTCAGAACAAACTGAGCATAGTTTCACTGGTGCTGATGGTGAAGCAAAAGCCCACTGTCTGCATTGTGGCAAAGAGGTTCATATCGTCACTGCATCGCATGAACATGACAGCAGGGCTTCGAGAACATCTCATACAGATGTAAGTAAATTGAATTTTGGTGGAAAAATCCTAGACTTTAAAATTTAATTATGATTATGTAAGATTTTCATTTGAAATTACTTAATTACTCAAGAACCACATAAAATAATGACTCTTCTAGGATTCTTGAAATGGCCCTAATTTTGCATAATTTTCTGACTATCTATTACTGTCTTTTGCTGCCTGTCTGTATAGGTTAACAGCGAAATTTTTATGCAACGTTAAAATTTATCGTACCACCTTTATACAATCAATATATTATATGTTTTAGGAATCTTATGCAGATGCTACTCCGGATATAGTGCCAGCTCCTGCGGGGTTTGCTGATTCTCCATCTTGCGTTAGCTCTAGGAAACATGCAAGTGGAGCACGTCTTTATAAAAAGTTAGACAAAAGATACAGATCAGAAGACAAATCGAGGCATTACAGAAGCAGACAAGATGTTCGAGCTAAAGTAAGTGTAATTTACTAACATAGAAACATAATATGTACTTAAAAAGGTTGAAGGAACTGCAACGGTGAGGGGCTCTTAAGTTTATGATAAATAAAAAAGTTGCACGACGCAGCTTTTTTTATCCCGGTTTAAAAACATACCACTCTTACGAAAAATGAATAACATAAGCCTCAATTCACTCACACTTCAAAGGCGCTAGTGACACAAATAATTACGAATCTAAGTACGTGTAAAAAAATTTTCACTGATGCTAAATAAAACTTAACGCTATATTGATCCCAGGGATATGATTGGTATGAAGTTATAGCTGCAACCATGATAACGCTTTGATGTTAAAAATTAGTACTTGAAAAAAGCAGGACGTATTGTTACCGTAATACCAAGTCTTAATTATAAATACTTCCTCTCAAAGTTGAAACATGAACATACATTGAAATCTTTTTGGTCCACATTTGTAGCATCTAAAATTGTTGTATTATATGTATCAATGTATGTAACTGGAAGTGTAGTCAGTCGCTGTGAATAAATAAATGTCACTTTTTACAGTCGGAGGAAAGGGGAAAAGAAGAATATGCTGCAACTGAAAAACCACAAGACAGTAGAATAGCAAGATCAGCTGGAAATAGTTTAGATAAATTAGCTAGCTCTGGAAGTGCAGACCCAGATGGTAAGATATCAAAAACGTATAAATTCGATTTAGCAAATGATCTTATTAGATGGAATGGAACAGTGATTTTGTGTAGATAATTTTATGTTGTGTGTCATTGCTATACAGATTCGAGTAGGCGAGACGAACCAAGTAAGTTTACAGCTTTCTATGTTCGTGAAATATATGATTACTTTGAACAAATTCTAACTAAAAAAAAAATTAACAGAACACGAAGAATGTTCGGGTAGTTCTGAAGGAGCTGAAGGGACAAAAGGAGAAAGAGGAGTTTATGCAGCACCTTGGTGGTGTGGGAATTGGATTTTACTTTCTGAAAATGATGATCATTGGACAAGAATCCCTCCAGGTGAACCAAAAATACACCTTTTTGAATGAATCCGCATTATAATATCTAAAATTGATTTTTCTTTTTACTGTAATCTTAAAACTGTAATTTGTGTCAAAATTGTTATGGAAACTTCCAAATGGAAAATCGGTAATGGTGAATTTGTCAGTAATGATTTCTTTACTCGTTGCAGATATCCTAGAATCCACAGGAAATGGTAAAGATGATCCGACAGAATCTGAATCTGAATTTAATAAGAGATATGTCGCCCTCACTCACAGACTGGTACATAGAAGAGCTTGTATTGAACTGAATAGAAGACAATCAGATAACTCTTTTGGTAAGTAATAGTTTTTATTTTTTACAAAATAATTTGTTGGTAGTTTAACTTCTTTACAATAAAATATTTATCTAATGTATCTTTTGCTGCAAGCGTAATAATGAAATATTGGTGCGTAAAAAATTGCACTACAAGTTTATTACGTTTATATACGGTAGTAAAAATCTTTTAAATTTCTGTATATTATCACGAACAAACAATCCGGATAAATTCATTATATCCATTATAATTTAAAAATGAAATTCTTATTCCGGTAACCCTATCATTGTTAATTTCTTTCATCATTCTGATAAAAAAAAAAAAAAACAAAGAATCTTACGGAATAAAATTGAACCAAGAAACAGAAAACTTAATGGTCAGTCACGCCTTAACAAAATTACTTCAGTTTTCTTTCATTAATAACCTTATCAAAATCATTATGTTACTATAGTAATCACAGGAAAACAAATAACGTAACTATTGACAAAGTTTAATTAATTCCTTATAAAATAAGTTTCAATCCAATATAGCGCGTTGTTCGCAATTTTTTTAATAACTTTCATCTCAATACTTAACTTTTATTGTCTACTAATACGCGTCCTTCAATGAACTCGGTACAATTTTAACCGCTGATTACGTCATCAACAACGTATGCGATAACTGCTCTACTTCCAAATAGTGACGTGAGTGAGTGCCGTATATTTTTGGTTCTATAGCTATCTAAAATAGCGTCACCCATTATTTTGAGATTCTTTCAAATTATTTTCTAAAACTTCATTATCATTGCTCACATTTTTAACATCCAATATAACTTATTGGATATTTTAAACCCATTTGCTATTGACCTTGAATTGCTAAAATGTAGGTAACTCACAATGAATTAATAAGCAATATAAAATTAGTTTATCTAAAATCGGCGAATCTTTTTTAACCACGGAACAGAAGCCGAACTATATTTAATTCTCAAAGCATTTGGTACGTCAGTTCTTAGTTGTAGAAAGCACGCGACTGTGCCGGTCTTGCCAGACGATATTTTTAAATTTGACGTGTAAACGTTTTAGTTTGTATTGATTTTATAACATCAGCCTGTCATAGTAAATGAACCAAGTGTGTGATGTAATTTTAATAGAGTAGATGCGCGGAAAACTAATTTTATGACATTTCGGTACAACGGTTTGAAGTTTATGAACGTTTAGAGTTTTAAAGGTTTCAATATGGGGCATTCATGTAAGTACTTTCCTTACTATCTCGTTTATTATTCATTAATTTGGTCTATAGTAATGATTTTAAAAATATTACTTATACTGTATTAACATTTCTAATTTCCAGAGTATAAAAAATATGTATTAATAAATTCTAAATTTGTACATAATTTGGTACGTTTTAAACAGTCATCACAACAACATCGCTATGTTTTTTTGTCTTTCTATTTTCCATATGAATTATTAATTTTTATTTGTTTTTGTTTCTTCTTCTTTGTTAATCTGGAATTTAATTATTATTATTCTTTTTATGTTTTTTTTATTGTAGTTAAAGACGTACTGATTAGGATACCCAAAGGATCATTGAGACAGAAGTTGGAAGAGATTTTCAAATTGATGCTGATGGTTTGGTGTCGACAGTGTCAAGTTAACAAGCTTGTCGCTCCTGAACCATGTGGTAACATTTATAACATTATTAATGCTTTTGAAAATCAGAATCTGTCATGTCATTTGTTTAATATAAATTAATAGAGCTAATATATATCGCACGTGCTTCATAATATGAATATCTTTATTTGATAATATGTTTAACAAATTTATCATATTGTTATAATTATGTAAATCCAATTCATGTTTGGTGTCGACAGCGTCAAATTGAGCTTGTGCTCCTGAACCATGTGGTAACATTAGAACATTACTAATGCTTTTGAAAACCAATCATATCATTTGTCTTATATAATTTAGAGCTAAAATATGACAAGTGCTTCACAATATTTGTCTTTATTTGATTAATATTTTTAACAAATTTTATATTTTTTGTATCAATGTCATATGCGACTCCAAGTCATATTTGGTGTCGACAGTGTCAAGTTAACGAGCTTGTCGCTCCTAAAACATATGGTAACATTTAGAACATGATTACGGCTTTTGAAAATCTGTCGTATAATTTTAGTGACTTGTCTTTTTTCGACTAATATTTAAAACAAACTAAATATCATTTCATATTATCAGAATAAAATGTATATGAATTTTGGGTGTCATAATATTTTACTTTGTTATCAGTAGGTCACATAAAAAGTAAGTACCTGAATTTTCAATGTGTAATAAAAAAGAAATATTATTGAAACAAAACCAATATAAGAAAAAAATACTAAGAAAATAATAAAATTATTAATTCTTTCTACCTCAAGGTTGGCTGGTAGAGATTGCATTTGCCACCTTTGTATTCATTTACTTAAAATTATAAACTGTTTTAACTTATTTAATCTTGATGAAATAAAGTGTTCATTCATTCATAAATTAGGTTAAGAAGTTTATTTTGAAAATTAAAGCATAGCCAGGAGAAATATGGATTCATTATTATGTGTCTTTATCGGATACATAGCGTCCGTTATTATGCAAATTGTTTTGTATGAATGAATTTCATCTATCACGTTTTGGCACATCGCCAGCAAGCGAAAGTCTTTTTGCAGAAACCTCTGTTATCCGTTTAGGAATCAAGTGCATTATTTGTGTCAGGGTCACTATATTTTTCGAAGTTTATTGCCGTCTGTAGGTCAATTTTTACGATACAGATAACCGAGTTTTCGCTTCTACAAATTACATATTGTTGTTATCAATGTGGATTGTGTCTACAGTAATATTGGTGGTTATCGTTAATCTTAACATTTCGATCACTCTAGAGGTATTTTAATTTCCTATAAATAATAAAATAGACAGGGGGAGTCTAATTCCCAGCAGTGAGTTATAGAAAGCAGATAACGAAGAAAATTTTAATACTTTGGAAAGTTTTGGCTTTTTGAATACTAAAGAATCTTAAAATTGTTCATAGTCAAAACTACACACTATAACAACAAGATAAATTAAAAAAGAAAATTATTGCCCGAATGTATTATCGAATATGGAAGCTGAAAATACTCAGGAAAGCTACTCTGTACTTTGATGTAAGAAGTGCTTACAGTTTTACCTCGCACAGATTAATTCCTCAACACTCAACACCTACGTCTACAGCTGTCTTAAAAAACTTTTTGTTTTCAGAGAGTGACAAAACTGTCGTAGTCAGACGTGGAAATGAGGAGTTTGGCTTCAGAATTCACGGGAGCAAGCCAGTCGTTGTGTCTGCGATCGAACCCGACACACCGGCCGAGACCTCCGGCTTGGAGGTTGGGGATATCGTTATAGCTGTCAATGGTGAGTTCGTTTGATATTGGTGAAATACTATTAGGATTTATATTACGTAAAAAGTAAACAGAAGAAAATATGCCCTTCGTCTTACGAAGGATCCGTCATCATCATAAAAGCTAAACACTTAATGGTGGAATCTCTTTAATTTTTTTGAAATTTTGTGATTAGTTGTGATGCCTACAAAAATAAATTAATCAAAAAACACTAGAGTATTATCTGTACATCACTTTTGCTTAATGACTACTGCTCAATACTACTACTACTACATTCAGACCAGTATTTGTAACATCTATTTATGAATTAACTTCTTAAAACTTATCACAAGAATATTAGGGTTTCCTCGTATCTCTCTTGATACTCCAACAACTCCAAAGATATTTTTATAATGAATTAAGTTTTACTTTTATAAACCATTTTTAGACTGTGTTTTTCTTTATTGTTCTAGGGATCAATGTTTTAGATAAGACTCATTCGGAAGTTGTGAAAATTGCGCACTCTGGATCTGAAATATTGGAATTAGATGTAAGTTACATTATTAAATTTTTTAACACGATTCATATTAGATAAGTACTAATCATTAATATGAACATCATCAATTGTTTTATGCAAGTGCAAATTGGTAGTTATTTAATTGATAATAAATCAACACAAAAGTTACTCACAAAATTGTTCTACTCAAATTCATGCAACAAATCTTCATTAAGGCTGTCATGTGATTTTTTTTCCTGTTTCGTCCAATATTTAACTGATGGTAAATGCTATTTGCATTAAATCTGCTAATTCTGGAAATGTCCATGAAAGAGCAAACTTTGAATAACATAATAACAAATATAGTTTGTATTACATAACGTAGATGTAGAGTCTTATAGTACCAATATATTTCTGCTGAACAGGTAGCAAGAACATGTGAAGTGGTAGCCTCGTTGGCTCACGAAGGGGGACCTGCTGCCTTGTACTCAGGGTACCTATGGCGGGCCACACCAGCTAGACCACACCAACCACCTCGCTGGACGAGAAGATGGTTTGTCCTGAAGAGGGACAACTGCCTTTATTATTACAAGACAGATTCGGTAAGTTAATTTTGGTTTTGAAGACAAAAAAATTCATCTTATTCGGTTTTTGCGAAATGCGTTCTACACGTATTGAGATATTTTTTGGTATCCCATCTGTAGAAGTAAAAGAGAGTAAAAAATATTCTGCAGGGTTGGTATAAATGGTATAATGCATTCGGGACTATTCATATGTTGGACCGGTAGGACAACATATGAATAGGCAATCGGTTAAAAAAATTAAATACATATCAGTCGTTCTTAAATTCGCAGCTAAAATATGCAGATAAAAATTGCATGCCTAAATTATTCTATTTTTAAAATTTTAGAGCATTCATCCAGTCGGCGCACTTATGCTGGTAAATTACCAACTGACTGAAGAAGACACAGGCAAACCCCACGGCTTCCGGCTACAGCGCGGCGGCGGTACAAAACTGCAACTCGCTGCAGACAATTCAGAGGCTGCCGCTAGATGGCGTGCTGTTTTAGGACACGCCATTGATGCTAGTAATCAAGTTAGTTTAGTGCTGTAGTCTTTGATACTGATATACCTGTACTGGATATTATTCAATATTGCAAAATAAAGTAGGTAACGAACGATGTCAATCTAAATTACTTGTGATAGATTTTGTGTCGAATACAGCGCCTTGACGATAACACTAAATTGATGTTCTGATATTTTAATAATGCGGACCCAGAAACTAGATGGCACTCGTTTTTATTTTCGTAAGTTGCCATTCAATTTTCACTTCATGATAACCCAACATCTATTAATAATTAGTACATAGTATCTTTACGATATTGTACCCATTAAAATCGGATGAAGATAGGTAGAGTTTTTAAATGCAACCATCAGGAAATGGTTGGTAATAAGTAATTGACTTCTATCTCCTTTGACCAAATGTTATATAAATCAATATGATTATTACAGAGGGATGGCTGGTTAGATGTAACAATGAGGAACATGAAGCTACCACCTTCTTCTATTCCACGTCCTGACTGCTTCGGCTACCTCATGAAACTGGGCTCCAAATGGAAGTCGTGGGCAAAGAGATACTGCGTGTTGAAGGATGCCTGCCTGTACTTTTATAATGATGGAAACAGCAAAAGTGCATTTGGTAAGGCTTAAATATTAATTGGCTCTTATTAACTTAGTAACTTTTATCGACATTGTTCCCACCTTATTTGCTAGGACACATCTGCCCTAATCACTATAATCTTGGCTTCCAAAGAGGGCTCTTGGCCTCCGATACAAGAAATCTCCTGGACCTGGAAGCCCTCTCAAGAGCCGACTGGCAAGAAGTCACGCTGAACAGGGAACGGTAGAGATAATGTTATCATCATTTATAATACGTACTGCAAAGCACTGAAATTCCCTTCAAGCAGACGTAAATACTTCCTGACATCATGGTGTCAGGAAAGATTATTACCTCAGATCTGAAGAAAAGATGACATGTTTCAAATTAAACCCTGAAGGCAAATAGTAGTAGGTATACTAAATTAAATATTTTTATGGAAAAAAAGTATTTTTAATCGGCAAGCTTTTCAAGTTTTGCAAAACAGTTTTCTACTATCTCAAGTAGGTACACTTTTTTCTCATTGGCAACCAATCCAAATCAATAGTATAGCGTAGGTTGCTTTACAAGCACCAACAGTACAAAACTACCTGTACCACCAAGCCATTATGGTTCTAGAGGATAGCAGGAAAATATTTTAATAGATACCCATAAACTTCACATTTTTTTTCTTCTTTTTAAATGTCTGCTGATTATTTTTGCTTTTTCTATGGCACATTTTTTTGCGCTTTGGAGCCTTTTACCCCTTGCCAATTGTTTACGTTGGTCTTTGTTTGCGAACTTCGAGTAACCGTTATTATTAATAGCCAACCATAAATTTTAATACAAATATTTTTTAACCTGTTTAGAAATTGTGCTTCCGAATTTTAATTGTACTATTTTTTAATTATTTCATAACAGTTAGCTAAATATTTGTTCTTCAACGTAACTGTAGTTTTGAAAGTTGACTCATCCTGTAATATACATTGAAAACTGAAAATTCGGTGCAATATATTTTTTATACAATTCAGTAGGCAAAAGGCATACAGCCCACCTGACATTAATTTTGTAACACTGAATTGTACGAAAAATGTAACTAAAGATAAATATGATAGGATGGTGTGGTATTGCCACGAGGTGGGCATGACCAATCCATCTATATCCATATTTCTATCTTGCTTTGCTATTTGCGAGGTGGCGACAAATCCGAGTCACGGGTCTCAGTCTAGGTTGCTTAACGTGCTTCAAAGGCACGGAAGTACCTGTGCAACTTAGCTATTATGCTCTTCTGGTATAAAACTGAAATATTTGAATAAGTATAATTTATGATCCCTGTCTGTGGTTACTTGGGGTGTCTTTGGGATGTTTTTTTTTTCTTTCAGTACAGTACAATCCTTTAACAGCGAAATCTTTACTAAATTTAAGTTTTTGTAAGTCTTCTTTCTGTGCATTGAGATAAATATTACCCTTTGTTCTCAGTAGTTTCTTTCGTATCAAATCAAAATGAGAAAGTTTTATCTCATTTTGATTTTCCATTTCAATTTCAATTATTACTGTCAAATAGTAAAGATAAATCTATATTTATTGCACAGTGCTACTCTGGTTAGCTCACTTTCCAAAACAATTCTCTCTCATGTGCCTTACAAACGCACATTTTAGCTGATGACAATATTCCACTTGCGACGGCGCGGCGCGGCGTCCAATCATAGACACGATCATATAAAAGATTTTTTTTAAAGTTTTGTATATAGAGTTGACTGTGAAGTTTCATTTCTTAGTAGGTACCCCAAGAGAACCTTCATTATTAAAGTCAAATAAATTTGACCACAGAGCCAAAAAAAAACAATTTTCTATCTTGATCAACAAACAGACTAACAATTAAGTGATCCTAAATAGTTTGAATTTCTGAACGTATCGATTTTAACTATGTCCAAAAGTTATGAACAGTATACATATGACTAAAAAATTTAAGAATAAAATTTGCTAAAACAAAGGATTTTACCAACTTATGATCACATTTCGAGCGGCGGTAACCAATCCTGCTCCGTACTACTGCCCGATTGCTGAACGTGCGTTAACAGCACAAAAGTACCTGTATAGCTGAGCTATTGCGCTTCTCAGGTATGACCACAAAATATTTGAATGTAGTACCCACTAACGGCACTTTTTTGAATTTTCAGATACCATTCGGGTTGTTTTCTTTTATATCTGTGCTGAATTGTTGTCTAAACTCTTTTTTGTGAGACAGAAATTAACTGTATTTAATTTCTGACTCACAAAAAACAATATTTTGTTATACAAATAACTGTAGAAATTATTAGCAGGCGCCCAAACAGAACATCAATTCATTATTTTATGCATATTGTTTTTTTTATTTTATTTTTTTATACTACTAAGTAGGCAAACAGGCGTACGGCTCAGTTGATGATAAGTGGTTACCGTAGCCTATGAACGCCTGCAACACCGGAGATGTCACGAGCGCGTTGCCGACCCTGAAGGATTTTTTTCACTTTTGAGAATTTGCAATTTATACTTACATGTTTTTTTCTCGTAAACCTCTTTTCTATCCGCGATGCATCTTTCATTTATATCGCCATAAAAATATTTTAAACATACTCTACAATTAAAAATACCTACTAGTAACATCTTCCCTTTTTTTAGAAATCTATGATTTTAACTGCAAATTCAAATTGAATTTATCATTATAGTCTATTACAAACGATCGATTTATTTTATTTTCAGTTGATAAACTCAATTCCTAAAGGATCATCGAGTATACAGCTTCGTTTCTGAGAATTTGAAAACTTCTAAACAAATAAAATTTCGCACGTTTTGTTATTTCGACAAAAAAAATGCAGTATGAAATTGGTGACAATTCACGTGACGGACCCATGACGGACCCTGTAATTGTCATTTTCTATGGTTTGAACAGCTCTTTAGAAGCATTTTTTTCTCTCTGCTACCGTGCATATCTTTTTTGCTAACCATAGCCGATTGTCTTTGTAACTTTTTTTATCCGCCAATTCTATTGTAAGTTACAGTTATAATTAAAATTTATTGAACACGTAGTAAGTTGGTTATTTCTACCTCACTTTTTACATTCAGTATCATCAAAGAGATCAAAAATAATAAGTTTACAACTTATTATTTTTGTTGATTGATTGTTAGGACGAATTATTATTGTGTTATATCTGATTGTACTCAATCAATGAAAATAAATATTTTCTTTCTTTGATAAATAAAAAATATCTAAATTGAAATAATTTATATTTCGCAGTGAAAGAAAAGTAGTAAAAAGAGTTGGAATTATTAAAAATTAAATAAAGCATTAAATCAGTTTTCTGAGGATTGATTAGATAGGATTCGGAAACATAGTTTTTTTTTTTAAATTCAATTTAATAAATTTGTGACGTTTTATTGGTTTGATACCTAAGTTCGATACTAATTGGCGTTTTTAATTTTTTTATTTATTTGGTACACAAAGAGATGTAAAATGTAAATATAAAATAAATTTAAGTAAGTTTTGTGCCAAAAAAACTATCCCAAAAAATGTACACACTACATGATGTATGTACGATCTGTAATAAGTAGTAGCATTCTTCTGAGATTTTAGTTAGCTCGTAAGTTGAATAACCCAGAGTTAATGGTTTATAATTTTTCTGATATGGCGACCCAATACCTGAAATAAGTTATGACATTATAGAACGTCCTCGCGACTTCTTTTTCTGTATTGACCAGCTCTTTGTTGATTGAGCCAATACTCTTTGTCAATAATCTTTGTAGATTTGTTGAACACCACGTGTATGTGAAGTTAGTTCAAGACCATAGAGATTATCGTGCCTCAATGGCAAGAGTTTAAGCTTGTTTACTTTAGTAAATTGTCCTTCCGGACATAATATTCTTCACAATCCATACGTGTTTCTAAATGACATCCTCAGCTTACGTTTCAAAGACGCTTTTATCATGGTTCAAAATTTTTCTGACATTATTTATAACAATAGAGCGACTGCCATCTGGCCTTCATTTCAAAATACATTTATAAGAAAAACTAGACCAACATGATTGCGCTGTGTTAGTGGTATACTGTCAGATTTTTCAGGCCACCTAAAAGCATCTGACACAGTTTAACGACTGCTATCTAGTTAGTAATTAGTGTACAAACCAACGGCTTAAAATGCCTTCGTTAAAGCACGTTAAAGATCATTTTTTTATGAATTTGATATGAACAAAGATAGCCAACACAAAATATGGCTCTTTAAAATGTTAAATGTATAAATATTTTCACAGGAATGGCGTGCCTCCACGGCTACAGAATACAGACGTGTGCTCCTGGTGGGAAGAAATACGCGTTTGAGGTTATGCCTACGGAACCCAAACAAAGACATTTCTACTTCCACACAGAATCTGAGATGGATAGGAAACGGTAAGTGTTTTTTTTCAAATATGTTAATAACTGGCGCTAGCTGGCTTATTTAAAGTTGTAGCCTCAGCAAAAGAGGAAATACCTTTTTGCCGAATCCTTTAATCATATTAAATAACTCACTCACTTGTGTTGTAAAAAAGAATTGAGCCTCTCTTGAAATTGAGAAACGTGACGATGGCCAGTGCATTTTGGTTGAGCAATTTAATATTATAGAAACGAAAATTGTTCATATCAATTAACTGGGTAGACTAGAAATCGATATCACTATGATTAACCCACGACACAAAGTGTCAATCTCGCCTTAACAATATCATTATGCAGCATAAGATTCTCTTCTCTCCATGGGGCGTGTTACTGTTTTATTTATCAGTAAATGCCAAAGTCACACTATGTATATATATTTATTTTTATAATCTGCCTTGAAGAAGATCATTTTTTTTGGTAATACTTTTATTGGTAGAGCCCGGTTGGGCTAAGGAACAATGAAATTCATATCTTGTTTCTTCGATCGCCTTCACTATAAGAAATGGATGGATGGGCTGCCGTCTTTTACTATTTACCAGCGGTTAGGTACTTTACATATTTAAGTACATAAAGTTTTATTAACATATGTTTGAAATTATTTTCAGGTGGATGGCTGCCCTGGAGTATTCCATAGACAGGTGGATGAAGGCCGGTTGACGACGACACATCCTTTTGTTAGAAGATTCATTCGATTTTATTTAATTACAGTTAATTTATTTATTTTGTTTTATTATTTTTAACCTTAATACCGCAGGTACAAGAGCCTAAATCCGATACATTTAAAAAAATAATTGAGGAGATTTTCTTCAATACTGAATTAGTTGAAATCTTATATCGACATAGATTTAATTTTATTTGTTAATAAGGTACACATACAGTATTTCACATAAAAATCCTTCAACATGTAATTTCCATATTAAGTACTAAAGTAAACACCAATAACAGACGTACACAACGTTTTCCATAAAGATAAAAAAAAATAAACCGAAAAAAAAGTCTATTATAAATTGATTTTTAAATTGATAGTAATTTAATTATTTTTATCGTATATAAACATGTTTATAAAAGGAGTGTATTTTCTGCTCTCTTAATTACTCCATTACCAAAGTAACAACAGGCTTCAGTAATTGTAAATCAATTAAAAGAAAATGATTTTGTTGGTTTTCATAAGCTAGTAATAGACATATCTCCTTAATCATAAAACTAACAGACGTTTGTTTAAATTATCTTAATCATACTGTATTTTGTTTCGTTCTTTCATTTCAAATGTCTAAAAGGGAAAAAGGGACTTAACGTTATTTCAGAATTTATACTAACATAATTCTGTTAAAAGTTTTTGAATGAGGCAGATAATGTTTACTGTCCCTTGAAACCGTTATACGATACATCTCGATTCAATTCGTATTGCAAAAAAAAAAGCTTCCTCCATCCGTTTTTTTTTTTTTTGATACCTTTGGCACAAGAGCGGAATTGAATATATTGAGTTGTAAAACAGAAATTTTACCATAAAACCTTAAACTATTAGTTCAAATAAATACACGGTTATAAATTAGGAATAGACACTGCATCTATGGATCAAAAATAAAACTTTTACACTAAAAAGAGTAAAACTTTTACAATGGACTAAGAAAACAAAACAGTGTGGAGAAGTTCTTTGCAAGCATTTAATTTAATTGACAAATTACATCGCATTTAATTTGACAAAGTAATGCTTTGTAAGTAAAGTAATTTTAAATATAGCGCATTTTGCAACCTTTGATTTTTCTTTTCGAGTCTGTAGTCAATTTAAAACATAAAACATTTTGCTAAACAAAATTTTATGTAGTCATAAATTTTGTAATTGATTGCATGGTACCTAGTTGAAATTTTAGGCGATATAATATTTTTTTTCTCACATGCTGCTGTATCTGCTGATCTATTTTGTCGCATATTGGAAATTTATTTTACACTTTTCATACACAGAGCAGGAAGCTATAAGAAAGGAAACGAATCAAGCTATACGAAAAAGGTATAAATGTGCCAATAATAACTACCACACAATACAAATATCTTATTAAAAAAATATATTTAAATCAGAAATATCTGAAATTTTAATGATAAATATTCGTAAATTTTCATAAAAAAAATATAATCATTTACAAAATTACAACGACATATAAATTTAGTATTATTTACACCTAGATTTAATTGAAGTAGTCATTTCTAAAATAGAAATTATAATTATAAATTTATAGTCAGAATAACAACAAAACAATAGAAAACTAATCATCGTCAAAGTAAGGGATCATGGGAAGACATTATGATTTGTTTTTTAAAAAAATTAAAAATATTTCTCGTATGATGTGTATTTTAACATTAGAAATATGAACTTATAATTTGTTTATTACGGTAAAATAATAATGTTATACTAAACTAATTATTTGCAAATTACCTTTTTGCAGGTACCTACCTGTTGTAATGCATTAATAAATAAAATATATATATTTATCAAATATATATATTTTTTTTATTACTTGCAAAAAAAATCAAAAGTAACCTTTAAATATGTTATACAAAATATGTTGAGTTGACAGATATTAATAATATAACAAGTCAATATTTAAAATCTGAATATAATATTAAAATTTTCTAGTCTTCGTTTCCTTCCAAAATGAATGCAATGTGCCAAAACATAATTTTTGGTTGATGGAACCAATATTATTAAACTACTTAAATAGACGGTCGATATTTATTACAAAATATAAAAATCTAAGGAAATTGTCATCTCTGAATAAATAAAGCTATCATTAATATTTAAAATAATAATATAAAAGTATTAAATGATGACAATGTATCTGCTACATATTACGTAGTTAAATATGACGAAATAATATTCCTATTATATTATGTAGATACATACAATATAAATTTATTAGACGTGAAATGTAGGTTATTTAGAAAATAGAATAATAATGTGCCAATATTTTATAAATTGGGGAATAGTGGTTTTAACTCAGTGTAAAGCACGATTTAATAAAATTGTATTTTAATGTGTAACCCTTGTTTCTTGTGATTATTATACATGTTGTGAATTTTATAAGTGTTTAAAATGTAGCTTTTTTTATTTTGAATATATAGCCTTAGTTTTTTTTTTATGGTCAATATGTAAATATTATTATATTTTGAAAGGGTTGCAGATTATTACATTTAATAATGTAAGGTATTGATATTTATTATCATTCGTATATCCCCGTTAGCATGTGGTCCATACTAGGTGACTTAAAATTGTGCATTAAATTAATGAATTAATAGTGGATTAAAATTCCACATTGATGTTTTGTAAATAAATAATCAGATAACGCTCAAATATAATTAATAAATGAAATAAAAAAAAAGACTTGACGATAAAGAAATTCGGTAAAAGCTTATAGAGTAGCCTTTACATTAGTAAGTGTTTAAAATATATATGTATCAAATATTTTTCTTTTTGTTGAATTATCGCAAATTTATAAATGCACGTTATTATCTTATAGTTTAATGTCTATTGTTAAATTCATAGATTTATGAACAATAAAATTATAAAATAGTATTAATGTGTTCAATAAATAAGTGTAGCTACCTGCCGAACAGCTAAGAATTGGAGCTGGTTAAAAATTTCTTTATTCTGCATTATTGAATACTATTTTGTTAATATTAGGTGTCAAATATTATATCCAGTATAATAAATAGCAATGCCAAAGTTAGATTTAAGTATTCAGTTTGATATGAAAGTTATTACGCACCGTATTTTGTTTTAGACGTTTTAGGATATATGTTGGAAAAGAATGAAAGTTTGGGACAAAGAACTTAGTAATGTCTAAATAGACACTTTTTTAAATATATATGTGAATGTATTAATAGATTTAATTGTAATAAAGTATATAAATTAATTACAGTCTTTTATTTATTTATGAATTCGATATTAAAAATCTCAGTTAAAAATCTTCTTTTTACATATAAGCTACTGAGAATAAAATAGCAGATAGTAAAATTACCGTAATTATACAAACATAATACATTCTCAATAAAATATATAGAATAAAAGATGATAATTTAAATAGAGGGGCATTATCAATTAGCGACAACAATCGAAATTCACGATCCAACAAAATTCGAGGGCGGTGTTAATTTACACGACTTATAAGCTACTAACACCAAAAATAAACAATACAATATCCCTTTTTTGTTGGTAAAGAAAAAATGGAAGGCTTCGTTGGTGGGGAGGGGACGCGGACGCCACGGGAGCGCTACTGCCTCTGTCGACTCAGTCAGTAGTACGCGCTCTCTTCTGCCGCCGACTACGTGCATGCGCCCGCGCACCTTACAAATCTAAAGTATCTCTACTATGCCCAGTGGATTTCAGTGAACACACGGACTTGTGAACAGTATTACATTTTTTTAAAGGCAGTGACTTTGGCTCAGTGATTATTAACTGTTTATTGCCTGTGCTGTGCGTCTATTGTTATGTGCACTTCCACAAATCTCACCTGTCTTGCCTCCTACTGACTGTGACCACTGTGAAATTTGTGACAAAAAATTGCACTCTGCGACTATTGTGATGGTGGTGTAAACTTTGCGGGTTGACTACCTGACTTTGAACGATCGATCGTTCGACCAGTCAACTTGTGAGTTCTGTTTTTTATAAGTAATTTAATACAACGGATGTGGATTAAATTGGGTAGGCAGGGTGCGCTTCGGTGCTACCTGTTTTATGTGATCATAATGCATATGCTTGATTAATGCCAGATAATGTTTTCATAGCAGATGTTAACAATTGTGGGAACTAACGGTATAATGTTTGCTCCATTGTTTTACTTTACATTTGCTTAGCACTTCCTGCCACTGTGTTTAGCACTAATTAGCAGTATCATTGTCGGAGAATGAAGACGTTACAACTTTTTTGTTTTGATCACACACGAGATGTCTAAATAACTTTATTCCCTCTCCCAATTACTTTTACTTTATGATTGTTTATAGGCATTTAAAATGTACATATCTATATAATACCTGTAATTTAATTTAAGTATTGCATGTGAGTTTACAGCCAACATACATCTATCTAAGTAAGCGTTATGTCTGTTGCATCCCAAGCCATAACTTTATATGTCAGCGTTGCATGCCAGATACCGACCTTCCTTGAAAATGCTGATGTCGATGGAATCCTTAATCAGTCGAACAGAAGTATAAGTACTTTTAAACCTCTATAATTTCCTTACTCCCCTCTTACGCACATGGTGCTTTTCCAGCATACCACTGGTGAATACTAAGCTATGTTTTTATATGAGAGGATGCATGCTGTCGTCACTTCTCTGCTATCGATACATCGCCCCAGAACTAATAATTCTACTATTACATCGCATAGTTCGAGCTGCGCATCTTCCTAGCACATCTTACTACATAACTTCGTATCAGTGAAAACTGTCACATGGTTTCAAAGATTTTACATCCTCCTGCATAACTGCAAAGCACATTTCTGGTGGAAAAGTACCCTAGTCTGCGTTTCTACCACAGAAACAGGATTGGATAGAAGTGTCATGTTTGATTATGGGCCTTACCTGCGTACCACAGTTAAACCTCGCCACATTTAGTTAGGACTTGACAGGCTTAACCAGCCCACACAGCACATCTACCTAATCTTATTTCTGTATAAGTTTACAGACGCGGAACTGGACGGACCGAACTGTGAATTAACTATTCTTGAAAAAAAAATTGAGCGTCGTAATTGGTCAATTCCATCTGCTACGCAACACTCCGTTCAGCTCTGCCAGTAGAGACGCAGCATAACATAGCGGATATATTTTATTAATTTTCCACTTTAAGTAATTTTTGGCTTAAATATTGGTAAAAGTCAAACTATCTAAGAAAACGTAAGTTGTAGTCTTACGAGTATTAAGCCGGACCCCACACTGTCACTGCATCATTGCCATATAATGTAACGTATGTTATTTTCGTAATACTAAACATAGGTATTTCAATTCGTTATATATGTCTCTACCATTTAACTGACGCTCATAAATCCACAATATTTTGGAAACGGAATTCTCAATATTTTCAATTTCAAGTATTATTGTGAATTTCTAAGTAATATTATCCCGTCTCAATCCTTCTTTTCAACATTTCATATAAAAAAACTGGTACAACTTTAAGGATAAGCCAGGTAGAGTACGAAAGAAATGTTACTTATTTAGACATAAAAAACAAGACAAATTTTAATGAAATAAAATCAGTTTTGTATTATTCAAAATCATTACAGATATTTTGTATCCCTGATTGGATTATGCCTACTTGATTATTGTGATATCTCTATGGCTGTTCCATAGATTTCTTCTAATCTTCCATTATGCTCAGATGTCTATTAATTTATTTAAATCATAGCTAAAACTGCAAATTACACATGTATTCACACGTCCCATCATAAAATATTATCATACTTAACATCTAAAATATTGACATTTTATATTTAAACATAGTTTTATAGCCTTCATATCCATATTGGAAGTGAGAAGAGAAAATAACAATTCTAGAGTGTTCATCATTGTCAAACAAAATTCGACATTATTTTCATTCTTATAAAACTCATGAGCTGACTGATTATTAGATTCGACCGCACAATCACACATTTTATGATAATGAAGTTTGTATGAAACTACTAGCATAACAGTGGGGACCGAATACTTGATTGTTAAGTAAATAGTAGTTAATCTTTGCTATCACTGATAATATAATCTAATCGGGGGTTTATAGATGATTATCAGGTCTGGCGGCACCAAAAACGAATTCCGTGTAATATTCCACCAATAAACTTAATTGCTCAGGATTCCTATAAACAGTACCAGTATCTATATAGGCAAGGCTATCTTCTGTTCAAGATCAAAATACGATAAATATAAATGTTCATCACTGTTAAAGCTTATGTTATTGTCTTCATTTGCAAGAACGTAATTATATTTTTTTTAAAGCATAACTTCGACCACTTCAGTGTCTGGAGGCATCTGGTACAGTCTAAAAATTGTCTTCTAGCAATAACAGCCGGTCCACCGACCAGATGCAGGCAGACTGCCAACCGGTCATTTTGGAAATTATTAAGAGAGGCCTATGCCCAGCAGTGGACAGGCTGCGACTGAAATGACATTGATGATGATGAACAGCCGTATCGATATAATTTTCTGACTCTCTGGTACTGCGAGCTCAAATGTTACTAAATCTATCAAATCCGATTCAGTCCGGACTCTAGCTCCCTACTTAGATAGGGTTAAAGACAGTGCCTGAAATTAATCTGACAAGGCACTTGACTTCATGATCGCAGTATCATTAATTCTTTATAGAGCATAGAGTCAAAACATTGAGAAAGAAACGTTACTTGTTTGGTTTCGATGCTATTTGAGTCGGAAGGATGGTCTTTCCTCTGTACTGTGCCTTGAAACTCTGATGTGGTTAGGATCTTCGGCAGTACCAATGAAGTAGTTGACGATGGAATCCGAGGAGTGTTTCATGATATGTGCCAACATTTTGTCTAGTGTTCTCTTTCACCTCGTCAGGGTTAAGAGATTGCCTAGCATTAAGTCCGCCTTTGATCATATTATGTTGGTCTTTGTAAATGTTATATTATTTGTTATTGTATCCATACTAATATTATAAATGCGAAAGTCTGTTTGTCTGTTACGCTTTCACGGCCAAACCGCTGAACGGGTTTTGATGAAATTCGGTATGAATATAGTTTAAGACCCGGGATCAAACATAGGCTACTTTTTGAAGCAGGCGGAGCTGCGGGAAAAGCTAGTGTGGATAATAAAGATATTTTGTATTGTATTGTATTGTAGTGCACCATATTGTATTTGTTATGAAGGGGATCTGGATACTTTCTTAAAAATCTTAAATCAAAATTTATTTTACATACATACATATCATCACGCCGTTTTTTAGTAGGGGTAGGCAGAGACTACGGATTTTCATTTGCTACGATCCTTACAGACTTCCCTCGCTTCTTCTACACTCATTACTCTCATCATACACGCTCGTCGATAAAATTTATTTTGCTAATGGTAAATTCGAAGAAGAAGAAGAGCGAATTTAATAATATCTTACTTAGGTGTCTGACTGGACATCAAGTTTTACAGGATCTCAGAATCTAAATCTTTGGCTTGAGATGCAACTAGAAAAACATTTAGAATACGCCCTTTTTAAGGCGAACCAATAGAAATGTGTTCGTATATTACTCGGCAACAAATATCGAATACATTATAATCAGTCTGGTAATTAGTCCCATGCATAATATGAAGATCATAATGAAATATTCAGTGTGAAATAGCGAGCACGCGTAAAAATATTACGACCGGTCATGAATCTCGATCCATAAATTTCAATATATTTTAATGATACTCATAATAATTAATGGGATCATTTTGAAGAACCTTTCAATTGTACAATGTACTAGTAATTATTGAAACACTGTTTGAAATTGCTACTTAATACCTACCTGTTTATAAATCTTTGCTTAACTACCTGTTTTATGCTTAACTACCTTTGATTTCAATAATAGATGTTTTAAACATTGTAACAACTTGTGTGTTCTTCATGAACATTCTAGAAATTTATTTCTTTTCAACCGACTTTCAAAATCTAATAAGAATATGGTTTTTCATTCAAATTTTTCCTTTTTAAGTTTGTTACCGCATAACTTCGTCATTATTATCTCAATAAAATTGAAATATTAATCTCAAAGTAACTGTTTAAATGAAATCAATACGTCAATAATTATACCTGGAAGTATTAGATAACTAAGAGAACATTCAAAAGCATTTGAATACTAAATCAAAGATTTAAATATCGAAGCTTTAAAACATTCATTTTAAAGTTTTATGTTATTGAAATGACCAGTATTACAAGCCAGAAAACATTACTTACTGCAGCGCCTATACAATACATATTCATATCTCTAAATTCTCGAACCGAAAAAGAGATAAAAGTAGTTTTACTGCTTTAGCAAGTAAGATGGTAGAAACTCGATCAAGCTTTACCTTAGAGGGAGCGAGATGGAAGACAGTGAAACAGTAGTGTGAGTGAAAGAGACAGGGGATCAGAAGGCTTTTACGGTAGAGCGGGCAACGCTCAGTGAAATGTGGGTCCAGTCTACTCGCTTTATTTTTCGATCTCGCTTGAATAAATTGATTCTATGATTAATATTTTTTAGTTGATTTGTCTGATTAAACTACTTTCAGTAAAGCTACGAGACTATGACAAACTTTAGGAGTAGTAACTTTTGATGTTAGGTTAATAATAACTAAAAATAACTTTACGATGCTTTTAAAATATAAAATCACATGACCTAAATAAAATTCCAAGTACTTTTTACGTAAATAACCATTTTAAATGGTTGTAGAAAAAATATTAAGTGCTACATTTCAATAAATACCTATAACTACGAAGTTGTTTGCAGGATTACGTTACCATATTTTACTTTTTGATTTCTGAGTGAATTTCTGGTTAAGTACTTTTCTGTAGTTCGATCATTTATCATTCAGATAATTTATCATCGAAATTTCAGCTGTAGTAGTCGTTAAGTGGCGTGTATTTATCATTCGATCTATTTTTACTAAAATTAGGTTATGCAGATATTAGGTTTATGATTTATTTAGGGTTAAGACAAAAGGACAATGATATACCACATTAATTTAAAAAAAAAGAGGACGACAAAGAACACATAAAAGTCGCAGACACCGGAAACTATGAAAACATACACTAGTAGGCAGTAAACCAAGCAGTCAGTTTTATTATCAAAACACGATATTCCTTCTGATGGAAATAGACAGACTGTTTGTAAACGTTTATGTAGCAATCTATCTATTCGTATTAATGTTGCGCATACACATAGTAATATAATAGGCGGTTCTCCAAAAAACAGTGCGCATGCGCACCGGTAAGCGCTGCTTTGGCCAAATTTGGACATCAACCGTTCAAATGCAACTTAGTTATTGCAGAAGAAGCTGGATGTAGGCTGGATTATGTCAGTCTAATTAGAAATCTCTAAAGGAACAGGACTTATACCCAGCGCTGGGCGTATTGTAGATGATATGAGAATAGTATGTTTTACCTAAGAGCTCCTTCTCGTAAAATTTTTCTTTTACTTATACTTAATAACATTATTTAATAAGATACGGCTTTCCTTTAGCGCTATGGTAAATTAAGATCTCATCATCATTAAGAAGAATTTTTACGATGGAGTGCTGAAATTACTATAGATGTTATTAACTTCAGCCAAGATTGGATTGATAATTATACTTATTTTCTGATATTGGCAGAAGCTATGAAATTACATTTTACTTATTTATTTATTTTCTTGGAAGATATAATTTTGTTGAATTGATGAAAAATACACGAAGTAAATTAAAATAGGTAGTAAATTTAAGTGAAACATAATTTACGTTTTTAATTATTATCGTAGACAAATAAACAAGTTAGCCTAAGTAAGAGGGAAGTATCATGTAAATGGCATTTGACAACACTCAAAATTGAATTCAATCAGTAGTTCTATGAGAATTTGTTAATTATGTTAATTAGTAACTAGAAACAATATAGAGCTGCTTAATTAAGCATGTTTCTCGATCCATAAATCTAAATGTTCAAGGCACCTTGCTCTGGGAGTAGGAAGAATCAGAGATCTAAAGCTCCAAAAGAGAAAGTTTAATATAGCAAGCCACTGCAGCTACTACATCCAATACTTACACCTTTATTACCAATTTATATTAAGTGGTAAATGTGGATAAGTACATTGATTTCAGTTCAATCTGACATTGTAACATTAGTGTATTCCAAGTAGAGATTCAGGGCAGAGCCAAAGTGATGACAACACTCTCGAGAAATATAATCCATAACATAATAACAACTGGTTCTATAATTCGCATCACGGAGCTATGTAATGATAAATTTATATCACAGATAAGCAGGGAGTAAAATTAATAGGCATAAAACCTATAAGCGCTCTGATAAAAGGGGTTATCTTAGTTTGTTTTTTTTTACAGATGTATTTTCGGCGAGATGACGGACAACGGGGCAGCAGTTGTAACTACGGCATCTACAACTCATCCTGTCACAGAACCCCCTATAAATGCTCCTTTAAGATCCAGACATGATCAATTTCTTGCAAGCTCTGCTGAACGGAGCCAACCGAAGCCATCTTCAAATGGACGAAATCCAAATAACAGCTTTGAGCAACCACCAATACCTTACCATCGCCAGATGGCATCTGGCCCTATTCTAACAGCAACACATCGTGAATCCTCAGCTTTTGTTCCTGTTGTTCCTACACGGTCTATGCATCCTGTTATTTATCCTACCGAAATGCACCCAGCGTTAATGCCCCCAGAAATTATGGACAGAGATAGAGCTGAACCTGCAAAGGGGTCTCCAGATAGGTCGTCTGGTAATTTTTCAAAAAGAAATTCTTTTGATTTAATGGCTATGATGGTTGAAAAAAGAAAAGAGGCTGCCTTGCGTGAAGCTGCTGCAGCAATGATGCTTCCGCACCACAGAACTTCATCAATGGATGGAATGATATCTGATGGGACGCCACAACCACCGATGTATGGGCCACCTGGTGCATTTCTTGCTGCTCCTGGAACATCTACGTCAGCCCCTGGCAGTTTCACATTTCCAGGAGCAGGTTTATTCCCACCAGGGGCCGCCCCACATCAAATGCATCCACATTTAGACCGACGATTATTAAGAGCACCAGGAAGAGCTACAAGGCCCAAAAAGCAATTTATATGCAAATTTTGTAATCGACAGTTTACAAAGTCCTACAATTTACTTATCCATGAACGGACTCATACTGATGAACGGCCATATTCCTGTGATATTTGTGGGAAAGCTTTCCGAAGACAGGATCATTTGCGAGACCACAGGTACGTTAATACTTAATTTATATTTATATTTATAACTGATAGTTAGTGATAACTACATAATTATTACTGTAGTTGAAGCGTTCCTTTCTTCATACATTTTAATTTTCTACAACGCTGATCATAGCGTAAAGTTCTAATTTATATGCACGTAATAGGCAGCCAGGCCGGTGTAACTCAAGTTGCAGATGTTTAGCCGACTGTAGCCGTATCCGCCCGGCTACTTGGAAACGGAATATTTATAAAGTCTCTCTTTATCGTAGTGCTAGCTTCTTGGAAATCAGTATCTTGATTAATAGTAAAAGGTGGTTGTACTTTCAAACGCGTAGACGCCAGCTCCAGAGCACATTTGAAAAACTCAGGGATATAATCACGCATAGCATATTGAGTAGTCTGAGCACTGAGTTAAACCATTGGTCAGTTGGCTGTGTTCTGATTGAAGATAAAAACAAAATGATATACGCGTCAGATGTGGTTTATGACAGATAAATCGGAGCTTCGAGATGTATAGCTAGTTTCAAGATAACAATTCTAAATGAAGATTAGTTACTCGTTTGTTTAAAGATCAATTGTTATTTGATGCAACTTATTTCACGTCTATCATTAATCACCTTTATCATGTTTATCAGTTTTATATGAATATATGACTAAAATCTATTACAGTATAAGTTCTTCTGTATTCTGTAATTCAAATTCAGCTATAAATTTAGATGCTTAGTACATTTATTATATTATCTTATGAAGTTACCTAACTTCTACAACCAAATAAATATTTTTTAAACTTCTACTACCTCTTTCAGTCATTGAAATTACACAGGTACTTTGTACTTAGTGTAAACAATATCAAACCATCTGTGTAATCGAAAATAAGTTTCAGTACTCTTCAGTTCAATTAATCAAGTAGGTATTTTTAACATTTTCTATAGCTGCACGTAATGAAAAAAATAAATTACTGACACCACAAACCCAAAGCTCGTGATGAATTCGTTCTTCGTAAACATTGAGTTCCTAGCGAGCAAAAACCAGCTCTATAAAAGAGCTTTTTTTTCTTTTCCATCGTAATTAGTTTAAATTCTGATGACTCATCGGATTCTATTGGTGCCGGCTTGGTAATAGAAGCTAGCGATTGGTTTCGTACGGTCAGAAAATAAAGCTGAGTATCATTTTCTGCTTTCGATACACAAGCGAGCAAGTCCGATGCCTGATTAACACCTATTAACTGGTACTAAATTGAAAATGGCGTATTACTTAATTGCCTATTTGCATACACATCACAAATGAATTATTTTTATAAATAACTGGTTGTTCACCGCGAAAATAGACTTCGCGAATTTTTCTCTATAAAGTTTAGGTCCAAAAATAAAATAATAATAAATTCGTTGGGGCCATATTGAAGACATCCTGAACCCAAAAGTTTTATGAATCATTATCCTGTGTCAGATTCATAATTATCATCAGCCTACCATAACCCACTACTAGAAATAAGTATCAGATTAGACCAGGGAGCAAATTTATATATATGGCATGCATTAATTGTAATAAAATTTTGGGTGTGCAGGGTTAATGATCATGTAACCTACTCAATAAATGAATAAATAAATTCAATATTCAAAATTCTCTTAGCGCGAGTTGCATTCGCATTTGAGTAATTTTTCATTTTATTTTTCTTCTGTCGGTACAGCATTCCGTTTTACTGTACCTAGATCTTTTAGCAATTTAATGAATCGCTCGCATTATTTCTTCTGTTGCCCAAGACTTTGCGTTATCTTTTAGTCTCCATATCGAAAACCGTAATACTAATTTTTAAGCTTTTAAGTTCAACCCAGTGCTTAAAATAATTTCAGAAAAAAGACGCCTGAAATTGAAGTAGCCAAATTTGAATTTAGGCATTTTTTTGTTATTCATTTAACTAAATCCATAAAAAATGTATGTTTATACCAAACACATCCACTAATTATCGACAGAATTCGTTTATTTTGCGCGCAGGTAAGAATTTCAATATTTTTTCTCGAACGGTGGATATTGATTTGTTCACTACAAACATAGCGAGGGCTAAGTTACTT
Source organism: Euzophera pinguis (assembly GCA_947363495.1). Taxonomy (NCBI): domain Eukaryota; kingdom Metazoa; phylum Arthropoda; class Insecta; order Lepidoptera; family Pyralidae; genus Euzophera; species Euzophera pinguis. The sequence continues at coordinate 5,796,933 of OX376169.1, forward strand.
CTATATGACCATTTGTTCCAGCAGGGTAATGTTTAGGGTAGTTCGTTGATTTTTAGTTTGATAATTTTTGGCTTTAAATTGTTTTCCTTTACTAAACCAAACGGCGTTGCTTCCGATTAATGGCAATATTTATAAAAAGGTTTTTGTTTTTCAAAATGCAGTGTGTGTACTATGTTTGGTTTGTTAGTTGTACTATTCTAGTTCTATCTGTGAAGACCTATAATTGACTTCTAAATTGCTTAAGTTTTTTTACCTGTTGGTCTTCCTTATAATAAATAAATAAAATACAGTTTTGTTGTCCATGAAATATGTACCTTATACGTAGTCTCATACATATTTAAATAATAATAGAGAAATTAAATTTAATGTTAAAGACTTTAATTTTTCTTTAGTAAAATTTTATAATTTACTAGCAGCCTGTCCCGATTTTGCCCAGGCCTATAGCCTTTCTCAATAAATAGGCTATCCAACACATAAATAATTTTTCAAATCGGACCTGTAGTTCCTGAGATAAGCGCGTTCAAACAAACAAACAAACTCTTCAACTTTATAATATTAAGTATAGATTTGTTTGTCCATTTACAAAGAAAATGTTACTTCCACAAAGAAGACTCAATTTAAAAACATAGACGATTCGGAGAATTTTGATCGTTCCTCATAACATGACATCATATTTTGTTGCATTACTTTTTGTCGCATCCATTATTATGTGCATATTATGTTATGATTGCCTTTATAATCAAAATGCACCGCTCAACCCAGCATAATACCACGTTATTATATCCCATGCTATAATTAATAACGAAGAGAAACAACCAAGTGCCTTTGACCTACCAAGGACATGCGAGATTTAAAAATTCTACGAAATTGCAATTTTAAACTAAGTTATAAATAATTTTTGAGTACATTTATATTTACTAAAATTTAAACAGCTTCTCGGTTTATGCAAATACAAATAACTTTAATGATTCTCGCTTATCTGAGATCGATCAGAGAAATAGCGGCATGAGGCATGATCAGAATTTTCAAACTTCAATTTCGGCCACGTCTGACCAAATAATGAGAAAAATTTCCTTTGACGCTGCAAGCAATATCCAACGTATAATTACTTGAATAAATTGAGTCGATATATTTCTTTCCCTCATAAGAATTGTATATTCAAGACGAAATATTATAAGAACCGATAAGGAAATTTAATATCTGGCAAGTTATCATAACAATTAATATTATAAGCATAATAAAATAGGCAATAGGAAACACGGATCGGACGATACGAGCAGACGCTTATTTTTATTACTGGTAGATACTTCCAATCAACCGAACCCACAGACTGGCCATTAATAAAAGCTAGTCGATAGCCGCTACCTATCAGAAATGAGATGTGAGCCAACACAACAACAACATTCACACCATAACCTGTATTGCGAGTTACTACATACAAAGAACAACGTATATTTTATATAAATAGCTCGTGTGTAAACGTATACACTACAATCATTAATTTTCAACTACAGACTCGGCAATTTCTTATAAAAACTCGTTCGTAAGATATCTCATGTAAAACAGGCATTAATAACAGACCTTTCTCTAGCAATCCTTTTAAATTGTAACACCTTTATCAATGTCGTAATGTACTTCGCATAGTCTTTTTAACTTCGATAACATTTGTAAATGAAATTTTGTTTTTGAACGTACTCTGTGGTGTTGTTTTTGCATTGAACGTTGTATCAGACTCATATGCAATTATGATTGGTCCAAGACCACATATAATGGGACCGGCAAACCTCCACTCGTTCCGATCGCTTAAGGGGTTACAGCAAGAAGGGATATCAAATTAATACTGAATCCATAATAAATCAAAGTGGGCAGGTGGACTCGGTCGCAAGAACAAGCTTTTCGCCTACGGCCACGGGCAACTTAAGAAATTATCATATTCCAACCAATTGGATCATAACAGAGGATCTTGGAGAACGTTTCCGAAAAATGTTTAAATTGGTAGGAATTTGTATTATTTGATACCGAAATTTCTTTCATTTCACACCAGTCATCCTTGTTACCAACAGTCACGCGATCTAAATAATATCGATAGCGATTTACACATTGCCCTAAATTTCCAGAAAAGAAGGTATTCCGATTCCAAACACAAACTTTAATCATATTCGTTCGATCTAATTTTGTATTTCGTTTCAGCGAATAGTCGTTTGATAATTTGAGTAAAAAAAACTGTTGCTGGCTGAATAGACGGATCAAATTCGTTTGTTAGGAAATATAACTAAAATTTATTAGTTGTGCTGGTTTCTTCTACGTGTGTGTACCATTTGAAATAATCGTGACCGAGGCTGTAGAATAATTAGCCAGAAACACCGTACGAGTCCGTTCGTCGATTTCACAGTTTCTTATTGCCTTTTGAAAGTTCTCTTTGGCCGCTCAAAATCTTGCGCAATTTTTTTTTCGCTTTCGTTGTGTCATGGCAACGTTGCTTTTATTTACATCCTCTGCACCTGCTTCTTTCAATTTATCACATGAAACCCAAAATTTTATATCAAATTTTCGTTATCTTGGAAATAGTTTAAAAAGACTTTAGCTTCGATATCTATAATATCATACTAATCGAAGACTATTTTTCAAATATATATTCAACATCAGACATCCAATCTTTAAGATTATTCGGATGCCAATTATTGTCCAATTCACACAGACGGGTTAAAGTATTATTTAAATTATCTCAAATCGCTCGCGTGTTAGCAAAAAACTCTTTTTTGTCTCTGCTCCAAACCAATTAAGCTAAGTATTCGCGTGATTCGGTTTCTGCGATAACCCTTTGCAAAAAAAATTATACGACGAATACATATTTTTTATTCGTTTCTCATAAATATTTGCAATAGCATGAAATTTTAAAATTGAATTACCTACCATTATTAATAGTAATATGTAATACTAATATAATTTTAATAACTAATGTTCCGAAATTTATACATTTTTTGTAAATAATTTTGCTTATGGGTGTGATTTTGTTTATCAAACATGAATTACAAGTACATGTGTAATTGCCAGAATCGACCCACTAAGAAGTAGAAGATCTAATATTGGTAAAACTTTAACACTAAAAACATTACAGCAATTTTCGTTAACGCAAAAGGTTTAGACGCTTTTTAAAATACCAGTAACTTGAGCTTATATTTGCACAATAAAAAACAGTTGATTTTCAATTAACATTCTTTTGATACGATCAATACCATTAATCATACTTGGGCTTGTGCTATCGCAAAAACGGAAAGCAATACCCGTAACCTGAGAGCCTGTCTCTTGTATGTTGAAATGTTTAATCTGACTTTTTGAAGTATATGAGTACTTTGTTTATAAAATATAGCTTTTCCCGCAGCTCTGCCTGCGTCAAAAAGTAGCCTATGTTTGACACCGGGTCTTCAACTATATTCATACCAAATTTCATAAAAATCCATTTAGCGGGTTGGCCGTGAAAGCGTAACAGACAGACAGAAAGACAGACTGACTTTCGCATTTATAATATTAGTATGGAAGTATGGATATGGAAGTGTGGATACAAAAAAAAAACTATAATAAATAATCATTCTTCCAACGCACACACACAGTTCACAGTGCGGGGCGATAAATAGTAAGTTGTTGTTTTTAAGATAAATAATTGTGTAATTATATATTAATAACATCATGTGTACCGTGATTCCTCAGAAGGTGGCGGCTGAAAATCAGTGCTAGTCATGCTTGCATGTTTAACGTAACACTGAGCCGCCACCTATTGAGACGTCTGTCACGCACTTTATCTATCTTGTACTTTGCTTGTACCTTTCCTGTAAGTGATGGATCTATCAATAAAATTTATTCTATTCTATTCAACGCGCCGCGGAGAGGTAATGTGTCTAGAATACTGGCTGTTGTATCTCGATCTATCGCTAGTATATCTCTAAAAATGTATGTAAGAAAAATCTAGATATTACACCAAAGAAAAACAAAACAACTGAGTAATGTCTGAGAGAAGACGTAAAATAGGCGGCCTTATTATAAATGCAATCTCTTCATTAAAAATACCACCGAAATTGAAAAAATATCGCAAGAGATGAGAAATACCCTTAAATCATTTTAATCCGCAACGGAATGCTTAATCCGGTTGATCATTTGACATTCCAATGTATTCATTTTTTATAATTTGTACCGCCATAATTTCGGCATTTTTAAAATATTCATGAAAAACCTCTTTGAACTTTAACTATGCCGCTGAAGAACAATGGGAAACTTAATATCAAATTGAATAAATTTTAAATTAAAATTCCCCTACTGGATAAATTTCACCTTTATTGTAAAAGTAACAAAGTTCAAAATTACAAAGCTGGTTACAAGTTTGTTTCCGAAGCGTGGGTAGACAAGATGTATGCTTATCGTCGATTTAGCATTTCTTTGCTACTTAATCCAGTTCTCAAAAGCCATTTAAAGCTTGTAGTAGCCGTACGTAATTCTAGGTTTTCGGCTACTATTACTCGACCAATTCTATTATTACATTTAACAATGATGATGATGGGTAACAAATGTTACTAATTTACGTTTAAAATATTGAAAATTTATTTTCCATTAAACAAATTTATTCTTAAAATTGAAGTGGGGTACTCAACAGCGCTTGCTCAAGAGAGTCTCGTCTAAAATATGTATATGAGTGGTTCGAGGAGTCTCCGAGCAAACAGCGACCGGTTGGTTGTCCAAACAAACGCAACGGACCACTATGGTTGGCCTCTAAAATTGAAGCCCACACCGCTAGCTAAGAATATTTGTATGGATTTACATTACATCCTCTGACGTGTGTATGTGAATATTGTAATCTTATGTTTGGACGTAATTTAAAACTTAAAAATTCAATCCTTTGACCCGTGACTGAGTAAAATTTGTCAACCGAAACACAATCGGCCGTTCGAGAGCCCAAAAACAAGTTTTGAAAGTATTTCACGTTAGATACCATTGTTATTTATGAACTTATGGAAGAAAGGTATCCCTGGCGACTCTGAGTATGACCATTAATCATACTACGACGTCTACTTCAGATAAATTCCGTGGAGACACACACACAACCAACTGTATATGTATACATTACAACACAGCCAATAACGGAACAGGTAGAGATCCTTTATCATATTTATTTTCAGTTTAAAGTTTTATACTAGACACAAGTATAAATTGTTTTAATAGTGAAATTTATGTAACTTTTATTACCAATTTACATTATTAATTTTATGAAATTGTAACGTTATTTGAACAAAAAAAGCACAGGTTTATGTTAAAAAGACAACATGTCACTGTTGAGGATCGTGATAACACCAGAAGTATTTTAGAATTGTACGTGAGAGATTTCGATAACGTTAAAAATATACAAGTTATAGTACATATCCGATCTTATCTTTAAAGAAGTGGATGTCTATCCACGAGGTTTAATTCCATGCTGGCGTCCAACCGGTTATCCTTGGTAGGTTGAACCCTTAGTTGGCGCAGCAGCCATGACTTTCCCGCATGTGAGGTTATTTTATGGCACACCACATAAAATCCAATGTAATAATGTGTCTAGAACATTCTGCTACTAAATTTACATGAACTAACTCTAAGAGGTAACGTCATATCTTTGAGATAAAAAAAAATTCTCAACCTTTTACCGCTGATTTCACTCAAAAACGTCGGCTTAAGGCTTCAAGCCAGCTTCAAAAGGAAATAATCACATTATTTATTGCCACAGCCCGAGAAGCAACCATCTTTAATCTGCTCTAAGCACGTACAAACCGATTTTATGGGAGATTAAAAACGCTGATCGAGTTTTGAAAAGTTTTCGAATAGCAATAAACATTTATAAGTCGTCTCAGATTCAAAACTAGATTCCAAATTAATGTGAACGATTACTTCGTCTAAAGCGGTAATGACTTATATTTTTCTAAGACGGCTTTTAATTTTTTAATTCAAGTAATAAATAATTCAACGGACTCTAATTAGAACACTTGTATACATTTATCTTATTTACGACTACTATTCGACTTTACGATTTTGTGTAATAAAAAAATTGAGCGCGCTATAAATATTTACAACTTATTATATTTATAAAGCCTACCTATGCGGTCTGCATAATCAACTTTAAATTCAATATCTTTATTCACGATTTTTTGATACAAAAAATACAAAAATATTATGTTACCCAATTTGATCAACCAACCACGATGAATAAACATCCTACCAGCAAACTTAAATTTATATACAAAGTTTCCCACATAAAAGACTTTAATAAAACACAGATTACAGACTATTACTCTCAATTACAAGATCACTAAAAATGGATTTATGATAAAACCGAAATTAACACTCGCATTGGAGCTCATAAATCAAAAAGTACAGAACAAATTTGAAGCAAGGATTCCTCGTTTAATTGGATTTGTGCGTAGAGTGAATCTATCAATATAAAATATAACATTGATTAATGGTATCAGAGGACTCAGTATAATTGCCAAGCGAGACCATCATGAATCTACCGCTTGAGTTATACATCTGATAATTGGAACTAGTTTGAGCGAGTGGGATTATTTTCTAAGACATTAGAGTTAGTAATATGTAGAACTTGCGTATGAAATTAGATGTATCTTTGTTTACTGACCAATGTGTTGTAGCTCCAAGGAAATTTGGTGTTAATTTCTGTGTCAATTGTGTTTGGATTATAGCGTAAGTTAGTAAAAACAGTTAATTACACCAAAGATATACACCTACAAATAAATACTGTCTGTAACAAGATGTCTAATTGACGACCTTATCAGTAGTACAATCTGTTTCAGGCTATGATGGTTGAGAAAAAATATATGTTATAAATATACAAAATCACGACATGTATGGCATTACCTATCGGTTCCCGCTTGTCCAAAAGAAATTGAAACCTAATTATAAAAAATCGTATGTATAACTTTAATATCTGTCTTTTAACGTCAAAATATATTAGAAAAGACTAAATCTGTATTATCTATAATATTTTTTAATTATTGGTACTATCAATAAGTAGCGCTACGATTTTCGTTTTCTTCATTCTTACTTGGTTGCGCGCGCTCTATATCTGTCCAGAATTAACTTGTACCAACAATATAAACAAGGCTTCTTGTTGATCAGGTTTGTGATTCATACATCATGTACTTTAACTGAAACTTATATTTTTAATTCTTATTTTATTTTTTATTTTTACTGTGACTTTATTTCATTGTTCAGCCAAATTTGTTTTTTGAACTTCTTTACTATTTTCTTCACGACGTAAAATATCTTTTCTTATATTTACTTATCTAACAGTCTACACATTTTGCTAAAGCCACTGTCTGTCTTATCTGTGGTGACATTTTAATCTTATCTTGCTTATGCACGAGCCGAGTGAAATAAAAAGAGATGTATTAAACGTCTTGCGGATAGTTAACGAACAGTTTTTCTTTTTTGTATTCAAAATTTCATAAGTAGAAAATTAGCTTATTTTTTTTTATTTTTTCATATCGAAAGTTAACCTTCAACAACTATCCACCCACTGCTGAGTGCAGTTTCCTCATGCCTTATTGCTATTTTTTACGGTCTAAAAAGATATCGGTCACTTTAAAACGATTTTACTGTTACTGTTTGAAAGTGGCCAGCATCCAGCGTCTCTACCATCTGGCGCCTGATACTTAAATATGAGACCCATGTAGCATTTGATGTTGGGCATACGGCATATCACCTTTCACCAACGGGCAAAGTTCTGCGCGCCGCTGCGAATTCATAAAAAACTATAATCGGACTCAGTCAGTTCAGTACTTCATGTCTTTCGCGTTAAACTTTTATATTTAAACATACTTATACATCAGAAGCTGATTTAATCTAACATTTTTTTTTATACAACAAAATAAAATTCTAAAAATAAAAGCCAGCCAAGCATAATCATTATCTTAATACGTAAAGTTCCGTCACAGGATCAAATATCGCTTCGATTTAAAAAAAAAAAAACACGTGGCGCCAATTTTTTAGGGACCATCAAATCATAAATAGTATTTGATTTGTTTATGATTTACTGCGAATTTGATTACTAAAGAAAATCTGGAATAAACTAGATAGCAATAACTAAGACAATTTAAACTCATGTGACTTTAAATAAAAGAAAACTTTTTAATACCTAAAATAATACTTTTTACATAATTTACTTTTACTATTTTTATAATTCCTTACTTTAATGACTAAATCCAATTTTTGGGTTAATATATCATTTTTCAAATAAAGTCCCAGCTAGTTTCCCGCTGCTCCGGCTGCTGCAGCTTTCCTGCGCTAAAAATAGCCTATGTTTGGTCCTGGGTCTTCATTCTTCATCATGGGTTCAGCGGTTTTGCAGTAAAAGCGTAACAGACAGACTTTCGAATTTGTTATATTAGTACAGAGGATATGGATAGTTTGAGTGAAGACTATAAGACAAATACATTGGTTCCAACAACTCAAGAACGCAGCACAATAAATGTTTGAGTCAGTCAGAGGTGAAATTGAGTGTGAAGCGGCAGCGGCCAGCCGTCGCTCCCATTACGTCGCTTGGACTGCGTATGCGCCGCAAACCGGCTGAGGATGCCATGTTGTAAGATATAGGCAGAAGCGAGCGCGGAATTTCATTATCGCTACATCAGTTCTATATATTATCAGTTGATTGAGAATAGATATGATTATGTGCTTCGGAAGGCATGCAAGTTGTATATGCGCCGATATTAAAGGAGCCATGTCAGAAACCTCAAGGCGGTTCTGAAAAAGTCCGACGCCAGGGTGTACGTACATGACTGTGAATACTATATTTAATCAAATAATATTGATTCCATTATGAATAGGATTTTTTTTTAATAAAAAAAAAACGATAAAATCGAAATACCAAAATATTAAGAAAAATACAGACGATCGATGAAATAATATAAAAAAATCTACTTCATATTAATCTAAATTCTCCCGACACTCACCTACATATTGCGAAAGCAGATTTATTGTTTTGTGTTCTGGTTAATATTGGTATTTTCGCATAAGATATGTAAAAAGATAAGAAAGGTGTTAAAAAAATTACGTTTAAAATGATTAAAATTGCCATTTAAATGTAATGCGCTCGGGATACTTCTGCGGTAACCAATTACCATCAGGTAGCCACATGCCTGTTTGCTTACCAAATACTTTTTTTTTTTAAATAATAAAATAGTTTTACCTACTTTTGATACACCAAAATCGCTCTCTTCTATGACATTCAACCTAAGCTCAGGTCCAATCCAGTACCGGATACTTACAGCGATGCGTTCAGAACCAACCACTTCGACTCGCTCCATTAGTATATTCCATTTATTTTTTGTATACTTACCTGTCCGTCTTTTGGGGATTTGACTTTTTATAACGTCGGCCGCGCGACGAATACAAAATTTCTTTAGTGCCTATACAGAAAATAAATGAAGGTACGTGGAACTATGCCTTGACATGGACTGCTTTATTTTTCAATTAAGTTTTTCGTTGGATGAAAATTAAAAATCGTTTGTTTTGGTGCAAATAAAAATGCAAGTATGTAAGGTTACATTGAAATAATAATGAAAAAGGTAAATTAAAAAGTTCTATGCCCCACAAGTTGATGGAAAAACTAAGGCTCACTAAGGCACTCAAGTATTATCAAATGTCATAGATAAAGAAAGCTTAGCATATAGCTACCAGGCATCTGCCATACAAGTTAATGAGTCATTGTAAAGAGACTGAAAGAAGCACGCCCACGTTGAATCTATTAAACTTTAACTAGTAAATGACGTTTGACTTTTCTACACAATTGGGAACTTTTCAATTAGTTTGTATATTTTATTATACAAGTGTCATTTACATTTTAGAAATCGTCAATAACGTTAATTAAAAAGTCAGTTCTTTTTTTCTGTGACTTTTAATGTGACAGCGTTATTAGATTCACCTGATAAAAAGGAACATTAAATTATGCACCACTACACTACAGTTTCGCAAAAAAGACTCCGTTTATTGACATCTCATTCTGTTAAGAGCAGTGCAAAAAGCAGTGCCTAATGTGTATGCTAATAACACTCAAATCGTTACGAAAATATACATGTGAACGCGCCTCATTTGCATTTTGTCATATAAGACAAGCAGACTTTTAGCTACTGCTTGTTTAATAATATTTTATTAAATATTGCGGTCTCAATTTTATGCTTTATGCTAATCTTATTTCAATATTCTTAACAATTGCTAATCATTTTGTTTTCTAACTTTTATTAATTTCTATAAATATTAGCAGTGGACTGACTGCGGCTGAAATGATGATGATGATGATGATAAATATTATCGTTTAGTAGTTTATTAATATTAATTATTTTCTGTACATTTCATTAGACATAATTTTCAATTTGGTATAATATTATTATATATTATTTACATTGAACGATTTAAAGAACAAAATACTGTATAAATTTTTGTAGAACTCTTGAGTCAAGACAAACGCTGCTGTGAGCTTAAAGCCTTTCAGATGTTAATTAGTTGAAAGTCAAGAAAGGCATTTGCCGTTCTTCCTACTGAAGATATAAGTAGCATAACAATAAATCGACGTAAAGGAAACCAGCTCAGTCGGTTGTAAAGAGATAAAGTATTGCGTGGGCTTGCACGACAAGTCAACTCAAGCGCAGTTGCTTAAGTATGGCTTTTATGTACCCTAATGCGAAGAGTTCTTCTGTAGTGACACTGTGTGAGGCGACACTGAGAAATTATTTGAACATTTATTTAAATGGACAGGTTCGAGGTCCTCTTTTTCTTCATCAGTTTTGAACGCCACATTTTTTGTTTCATCTATTTTGACCAAATCCACTTCATTATCATTTATCGAAGATTGCATAAATTTGAATACTTATTATAAATAGAGTAAATCTATAAATTATTATTGACATCTATGTCTGTCTGCGTTTTAGATATGATATATTCCAAATTAAAGTTAAATCTATATTGAGAATTCTAGTCTAAGAATCGAATTTGCATAAACAACTAAGCCTTTAGCTTCAGTGTAGATTTTAATACAAAGTCAATAGAAAACGTGAAATTGCCAATAAAATTATATTCTGATGCATCTCACTTGAAATTGAATGTTTTTAAATAACAAAATATGCTACTTCATTATACAAATAGCAGGATTATGTAAATAAAGGCTATATGTATGCGGTTTTGATTTACTTATGAGGCAGTGCTGGGTGTAACAGTTTCTCGAACCAAATTTATGTATCATATCGAGCTACCGTTCTGTAGTTGTGTGGGTTTTGCAACGTCTAATTAGGGTTTCTTACTCATTACCATATTATCATAAATAAATTCGGCGGCTTTGTGTTTCATTTATTTATGTTCGGCATTATCTAATTTAATTGGCTTGAAGTCATCGTGTAGAATTTTTGGTGTAATCTTCTTTTCCAGTATTTAGTAAAGCTAATAATACATCGACGTTTATTTCATCTTGCTGCAGCAAATTATCACCATCACGTCTAGAATTATCAATTCCTACTTATATATTTCAAGTAAAATGAAAGTTTTGGTTGAAAAACTGAAAAATTACAAAAAATTTTTTTTTTATTTACAAAAATACTTTTATTTTATAATTTAATCAATATTATCTAGCAATTCGAAAAGCTTAGTACTCGGCTATGAATCTAGTAGTAGTTGATCTAGGCGATAGAGCCTTAGATGTGACGGGCTAGGCTGGGGGAGCGGCGGAGGGGGGATCGGGCAGTGACCCTCGCCGCGCATTCCACCGCGCGCAACGAATGGACCTGCTTGCTCTCTTTACTTTTAAGAGAAAATGTACAAAAACGATTAAAGATATTGAGAAAGATAAAACTCGTGCAATTAATATTAAATTTCTTGCTGTTGATTTTTCGGTATTGCTTCATAGGGACTGAAATGAATTTCTGAATTAAAAATATTCCCTCAAGATACACCTAAATGGTCCATAGAAAGCAACAATAAAATTAAATAAAAATATATTAAGTCTAAAGTAGATAGATATACACTTTATTGGACTAATCACAAAATTAAAATTAAAAGTAATACGTTTAGAAAATTGAGTACAAAGGCGGACTTATCGCTTAAAGTAGTAGTTTTAAGATATAAATATTAAGTTCAGTCTAAACAGTTTAAAATTTCAAATAGATAGCTTATTTTTTGTGAATGAATTTTGTGAAATCTGAAAGTGTTATACTACAATTACTACTATAAAGTTAAGACTTTTTTGAATATATGAACACATTTAATTTTACCGATAGGTTTAATATAGAATAACTTTACAAATAAAATTACACATGAGTAATTCAAAAGTTTTTAATAAACGAATGTCTAGTTGGTTTGATCTGTCGCGGAATTTATAAAAAAATATATAGTTGATTGAAATCGATTCGCTTCGGGGAATATAAATGTAGAGTCAAAAATTTGAGACTCAATATCATATTAATAAATGCCATATCAATAAAACATAATGCGTGATATTGGTAACATATTTCTTCAAAAACATTCATGATATTAGTATCGTACACCATGTGCTCACAATTTTTGTTTTTTAAGTAAAATTCAGTAAATATATGATATAAAAATCTGGAAATATACATTCTTTGCTGCAATTAAGAACTTCACAAATCAATTCCTGCGATTCAATCGCATTTTTAATTACTTAAATATAAATAAAATATATAAATATTCATAATATAAATGCACAAATGTCTACGTAACTTTTGACTCTACATTTTTACCGATTGCTGTTCAATAGGCAATATCAAATATTCTATTAGATTTGTATAAATGTTCAAGAGTTCCAAACCTTATACATATTTATAATAGCGATTTTGTATGAAAAAAACAAGCTAACGGCTACAGTTTCAAATTAGTGAAAGATCTGAGTAAGCCAAAAATGTTTCTATATCTTTCAATTTTTTTCGTTCGGTTTTAAAATGCTTTCAAAATTTTATTCATCAAAATACAAACTTGAGATGCAGGTAATTTTATTTCTACGAAAAACCTTGTCGATAAGTATATGAATTTAGCATAAAAAACCTTTTTTTACTATGTATCTACTTAAATCAAAATAAATATGTTCACGAAACTGATCTAAAAAGTGAACAAAACACGAACTCATTTCAGTGTCTAACATGCTGTGCAAGTATACTTTTGACATCATATTCGCAAGCTGTCACAACGCTGGGTACCGTTTGCAAAAGGAGGACGTTTTTAAAACCTGTTCTTGCGAATATCGTCGCTTCAATGAACTCAGTTTTATACCCACTACATTTTTAAGCCGCTTTTATCCCATTACCTTTTATTACTATTACGTTGTTATCAATTCACATTATTGCTTTTTTATATTTGATATCATGAGTCCTTATTTTCTTCAGTGGCGCCATCTCTAAGTAACTTCGGTGTCCAAAACACATTACCAGTCCCGTAATGGAAATATTTTTTAATGTAAGGCATTAGCACCGGACCTCGGTTCTCTCTGTAATTTCGAGCTGAGAGTTTTTTTATCGTCGGTCCGTGGTGGGATTCTGAGCGACTGTCCATTGCGATCCTTATCTGAAGTATAATAAGAAGAGACAGACGTTACTTATATTTTATTTAATGTCAGAATTGATCGAACTGGTGCGATAAGGCAGTTAGGAGGCCAAGATTTGTTTATGTCATTAATTACGTGTATACTTTATGATTATTATCTCTGTTGAATATGTCTCCAATAGTTGGTTTATTTTCGAGTCTAGCCTTTATTTTCGAGTTTAGATTAGCTCGTCTGTTTGATTAAGCGAGAACGTCTAGTTTTATAGTTCCGGCTCGTGCAAGGTTTGAGCGGTTTCTAAGTGGTAATTGGCTTGTTAATTTGAATGTGGCGGAGGCTTCTTTGATCTTTTCAAGTTGTGGGACAAGTATTTTTGAATCTTCGATGGGTGTCAAAGCAATATTTTTTATAATGAAATTATCCTTACTGAATGTGATTTCACTACGAGTTTACTTATTATTCAAATTCTTTTAAATATCCAAAGTTTTGTATTAAAACACATAAGTAGTTTTATTATCATTAAACTCAATTAACATCAATCAACACTCTTCGTTTTAAACTTTCATACGCACATTACAAAAAGGGAAAAGATGAATTTAAAAAAATAGACAAAAGCAAACGCAGATCTGGGATTTCAACAAAACATATTTTTAGAAAATGGCGTTCCCAGTAAAACGAATTTAAATACTATTGACACCACTGGTTTAGTAAAACGCGCTACGTGAGCTGACAGGTCGTTGTGTACTTTGTAGGAAACCGGTTGGTTGTCAGTCAAACCGTCGAGAGTCGACGTTTCGACCTGCTGTTGGACCCATTCATAGAATCCAATAGCTTAACCTAACTTTCCCTTTACAATACATTACTTCATCAAATGTTTTTTTCAAGTAGTATCTTTTTAATAAATTTTTTTTTTTTTTAATTATTTCTTTATTAAAAAATTAAAACAGCAACATAACAATAAAAACAACATAAAAACAATTACAACATTATTTTTGTAATAATGAATACATGCCATTACGCGTGTGGCGGGCTCCTCAGCTCGCTATCTGGACATGAGACTAATATACGGGGGCCCTGCCTCACGAAGTAGATGAATAGAAGTATTGAGGTGGTATCTTTAGTAAAAATGCACAAATTCTTCACAGAACTATTTTTATTTTAATACTTACTGATTTCCACAAATTAATCAATCATTATAAAAATCAATTGCTGTTCGATAGTCTCGCTAAAACTCGAGAACGGCTGGACCGATTTGGCTATTTTTGATTTTGAATTATTTGTGGAACTCAGGGAAGGTTTAAAAGGTGAATATATTCGGAGGCGGTACGAAGTTTGCCGGGTCAGCTAGTTTAAAATAAAAAATACACAAAATAGAGTGGGGTTGTTGCTCCTTAAAGACGAGGAATGTGTTGAGATGACGTGAAAACAATGTGGATAAAAAAATGATTAGAAAAATGAAATGATTTTAAATGAAAATGTGGTGAAGGATAGTTATGAAATGAAAAAGTATGGAGAAATGAAGAACGATGCAAGCGCATCGTTACACGCGGTAGCCGGTTATCTCTTGTCTTGAGGAGTGAATACCATGGAGCAATTACAAAGAGGACATGCCGTTTGAAATGGCGCAGTGATGTGATCATTGGCGCCTCGCCGACACAAAAGTGGGCAGAGCTTGTCATTGCTCGTGCTCCATGGTTGGAGCCACGGCCGAAACCAAGCACCCCGCACGTCTGCCTCCGCCCCGTGTAGCCTCACAAATAGTTTCTTACAAAATGCTTATTACGGCATCTCCTATTTGTAATTGCTCCATGGTGAATACTTAAAGCGAATTAGTCTACCACAAACAATAATATGTCAACAACATAAACAATAATGTGTTCAACAATTCCAATTAGTGTACCTGTTATAAACTCAAAATATATTGTTTCTTAGTTAACCGTAAAATCGAATGTAAGGTCAAATTTGAGGAAATCTTTGCTAACTGCTCAAATATTGAAATGAGAATAACAGGCAAACGCAAAATCAAAATTGCTTGAGTTCTTAATAGTTATTCGAAATACTATAAATACCTAAACCATGTAAAACCAGTCAATCATCTCAATAATGAAGACAAACTCGTGAGAAAATAGGAACAACATGGAGTTAATGAAATTTGAAACATTATGGAAAAAAATGAATTATTCTATGTAATGAGAAGTGGAGTCATTACCGTTTAATTTTTAAATTTTCTTATGAGGTAATGATATATTATTTTCGTATGGCATTCTCCGCATGACAACCAAAGAAATCTCGAGTCATCATCATTAAATGAGTTCCACCGAAGGCGGCTGTGTTTCAATTAGATTTTTTGTCATGGTATGGGCGGTCACGATTAGTTTAAAATTGTTTGCATGCAGGACATTATCAAATTCCTTTACGATTGAAACATATAAAATCACGCAGTTGGTGAAAAGTGTATATAAAATATACATCTTAACTAATTAACTATAATGAATTTCTCATTCATGTTTCCGCAGGATACAAAAGAAGTACCATTTTCTAAAGAAATTTACTTAGTATGTCCAAATTATTTACCGGTTTCAAACAGGTTGGCTATTTGACGTAATAATTTTTGATACTACTTCCTTAAGACCAATTTGCAAACATTTGTTTCCTTTTTAATTGAAAACGCATGTCTTTAAAAAAATAAGGAAGAATCATTTCCTGATATGATAAGCTCTTTAAATTGCAGCTTAAATACTACTTCGTGTCTGTAATGTAATTTTGATAATCAAGTAATGATTAAAAAAACATTGTGTTGTTATACATATAAATCATAAATCTTCCTGTATTTTTGATTTATAAAAATATTAAGTCATAAGATTTTTATATGTATAGTAACTTAATATAGCCGCTGTTAATAATATTAATCGCAGTGATTGGCCACAAAATGCTTTTAACGAAATTCGATTCGGTTAAACTGGAAGTATGTAGAACGTGACCAATATAACTTGACCTACCTCTCTCTTCTTTCTTGATTACTTGGGTGAATATATCGGGGGATCATGTAGAACTGGGAAGGGTCAATAAGAAATGGTAGTTGTCTTCTACTATTGCGTACAAGCCTAGTCGTTTGACTTGCCTTGAGACTAAAGGCTCGGGTTACTCTGATCACGTTCAAGGTGCCCGTATAGTTAAATGCTTTTAGCCTTATTGGATATTTTAATTTATCTGTTGTATACATTATGTCCGAACCAATAAGATTATAACAGAGAGTATATTAATTTAAAACCTTTTTTTTTTTATTTACACCATGAATAAATTACGTATAAAAGTATTCTGTACGTTAATTATAACAAGATATTTCTTTGTCGTATTTAGAAAACGTCTACTAAAAAGCAATGATTACTCTTGGCCTTTTATTTATTAAAATTGTTTGAACTTCAATCTTACTTTTCTCTGTTACAGGTACATCCACTCGAAAGAGAAACCATTCAAATGTACAGAATGCGGGAAAGGGTTCTGCCAATCCAGAACCTTGGCTGTTCACAAAATTCTGCACATGGAGGAGTCACCTCACAAATGTCCCGTGTGTAGCAGAAGTTTTAATCAGAGGTCCAATCTCAAGACTCATCTGCTGACACACACAGATCACAAACCATACGAATGCAATTCTTGTGGAAAAGTGTTCAGAAGGAATTGTGATTTACGAAGGCATGCTCTCACTCATGCCGTAGGAGATTTGCCCACAGGCGATGTACTTGATGTAGGAGAAGAAGATATTGGTAGACCCGGATCACCTATTGAACCAGGTTTTGATGACGAAGATGGAGATTTATCGTCACCAGAACATTCACCTGTAAGGCGAGCTAGATCATCCTCAATAGAAAGCGTTGGACGAGAACAGAGTGAAGAAAGACCACGAAGAGCTTCTCCGTCTGCCGTTGAACGAACGCATTGTCATCATAATGAGCCCAGAGATCGCGCCAGTCCCTATACGATGCGTCCTCAATATCCAGAAAAAGGCAGAGCCCATTCTTCTGAAATGTACGAAAAAAGATGCTTTACTTCAGATGAAATAATTAAAAAAGAAATGAGCTATGCTGATATTCCTGAACCAACAATGAGACATCCCCAACTACAGATACGCAGGGATCTTCACCAAGTTCTCCCTCCAGAATCGCATAAAATCGGGCATATGACAAGTCAGCCAATTGATGAGCCAGGTCCATCAGGAGTATTTTTGACTGGATACAGAAAAAGAAGTTATCCGACAGATGTTGGAGAAAATGTTAGAACTTGTACGGCGATGTATAGAAGTCGTTCCCCAGAGCCTACCAATTTAACTGTGCCTCGACAGTCCCTAGGGAGCGGAGAGGTATTAGTTGGAATACCACCATCAATGATGGGCATTACATCATTTCATAAATTTGGATTACCAATGCCGCCTCCACACACACAAGTTTCATACGGTCCGGTATCACATACGGTTTTAGGACCACAGCAAACTGTTGCGCAAGATTTGATAATTAAACACGTGCCTCCTAAAGATACAGTACCTAGCACTTCCACTTATGTAACAAACATAAATGATGGAGCTCAAACTACAGATTCTGTAGAAAGATCGAGTGCAATTGCCAATGGCATAAAGAATTTAGTAGGTATAGAAATCAAAACAAATCTGAAGGCTGGTACAAGTCAGTCGAGTGGACCTAAAAAAGGATTTAGTATAGAAGATATCATGAGGCGTTAAGTATTACGAAATATTCAAGGGAAATAACAATTCAAATACCAGACCATTATACAATAGTCGTATACTTGCGTGCGACTCTCACCTATTTCTGCGATCTAACAGCAGTGCTTGTTTTGTCGTAGCCAAGTTTGAAGAGTGAGAGATAATGTGAAATATGTTCTGTGGCAATAAATTCTTTGTCATGATGAGTAAGAAGTTGGCATATGACAAGTAATCCTAGACCATCGAATATGTAAATACTTGACTCTAGAGTCCTTTACTAATCTCTAATACCTCGATAATCTCTTGGAAGAATACAGGTATTAGTTGAAATACCGCTGTCATGGTGCCATGTCAAAACATAAATTTTTACTACAAATGCCGCGTCCGTACTCACAAGTTTTATAAGGCTCCTTAGCTTAGATTGTATTAATGCACAATGAAGTTCTCCGCCCTGGACCTGTGGAGGGTTTTTTAAATTAATATGTAAATGTTTTATTTTAATTGTATTGGACATATAATTTGTTTCAGTTACTTTTTTTTATTAAAAATAACTATTATTTTTACCTATTTGTTTATTGGATGCCTGTAAAACTGCAGATCAAGAGGCAACTCTCATTTTATTTATAAGTGCAGCAGAGACAGTGTCTCTAATTAAAAATAACTTAAGTTGATAAAATTTTGTATGCAATGCATTTAAAGTTTTTTCAAAAAGTATTATTAGTTGAAGTTACGTTACGTAGATACGTTGTAGTAAATGATAAAGATTATTTGATATGTGTATTAGGTTTTCGTAAAGATCTCATAATGTTTGTTTGTGCAGTGTTTTGTTTACGTCCAAATTTTAAAAATTATTTTTCAAAATTTTAGCCAATAGTTTGTTGTCCTATGTTTTTCTCTTTATTATTTTTGTATTTAAAATCAATTTGCTATCATTGTGATCCCTCATTGTATGATTTTAGTTTATTTAAATTTGTACTTAAATTTGTAAGTACAGTCATGAACATTAACAAATACAATTATAATCAATTTTCGACCTTGTTTCAATGACTTATGCACCAATTTGTATACAAGTTAATGCATGTGACTGTACCTATTATCGAAATATAAAAAATTGACTGGTTAAGGTAATGTAAATTAATGTTATTTATTTTTTAGTTATTTTATATTTTTAATTTAGTAGTTTTAGCATAGTTTTGTACGTAAATTAAAATTGCAATAAAGTGATATACTTATAATTTTTAGTTGGAGGATTGTATATAGTATTTTGAAATAGATGTAAGTAAGACCTGGAATTATAAGATGTAAATTTAATCAAACCATATATGAACAAAAATAAATCCAAGTCCGTTTATTTACTTGCAATTAAAAACATAATTTTTATTTAACTTATTACGAAAATGTATGTTGTTGTCTGCATTTTACACATATAAATTATTGACAGTAAGATGTTTCCTTTGCTCAGGTTTTATTTATAATTACAAGTGGATGTAAATGGATATTTTTGTAATAATAAATTTTAGTATGAAATACTAGCAGTTTTTTTTATCCGTATGAATAAAACATACCGCATTTTCTTTATTTCGACACGAAAATAATAAAATACCTATGTCTAGAGTTATTTTATCTACCTATCCACTCCCAATATTCGAAAGGTATTTTAATAATACCTATCAATAAATCTACTAATTAATAGGGTTACGGAAGTAAATAAGATGGCAGTAACTCCGTCATACAGATACCAGAGCCTCATGGCTCTGCCAAAGAAAGCATTGCTTGGTCTCTAAGGCATAAGCTGAAGATGTAACTAGATAATATTATACTCGATTATCTTCTATGGAACGGGACGATAGAATATCCTATTAATTTTTTCTTTTAATAAAAATAAAAAGAAAAAAAAAATAGACCAAATAGATTCAATTTCGTATATAAAAAGCATCGCTTACTAACTCCGTCATAGTCAAACATTATTCTTAAAAATTCTGTTAAGATTAATAAAAAACTAGTTAGTAATGCGACTTATGAGTATGTATAAGTTGCTTATAGGATCCTTACATTCTATCACACTCATCACTTCGGTCATAAACCCTCGCCGATTTATATACTCCTAATGTTTACCTTTTTCAAGAATTCCGCAATCTCATAGGATATTATAAATGTGACTATAAGGTACTAGCTGTCCTGCGTCAAAAAGTAGCGTGTTTGACCAAGTGTCTTCAACATATTTATACCAAATTTCATCAAAATCCGTTCAGCAGTTTGGCCGCAACAGACAGACAGATAGACAAACAGATAAACAGACATACTATAGCGCTTATAATATTAGTACCTATGAAGTATGGATATGGAGTAGGTACTATTTTTTAAAAGTGTAACTAACGTAAAATCAGCCAGTAACGTATAATCTTTGTTGATATCGAAGAATTTTGTAATACTGGTTTTCCGACAACACATTGGATACAGAACAGCCAGCTTTATTAACAAAAAGGTGTTCCTTTTACGACCCCACTTTACGAGGCGTTACTGAGAGCGACCCATTCCGCTACTTGGGGCTTTATGCAAATCGTCTGCCGCCAAGAAAAAGAAATAATAAAAATATTTTTATGGTCGAACGTTTCTCGATATTTTAATCCGATACAATGTGAAAGTACAAATGTGAAGTGGCAATCGATTACGATCGAATCCAGATTCGAAATGCTGCCGATTCGGAATTACAGATACGAGACATGGCTTTTTCGAGAGCACACTCTCTTAATCAGAGTAGCAGATCTGCCGAGGAGTAAGTAATAAATTATTATTGAAAGTTGAAAAATGAAAAAAGGAAGAAAGAAAATACTGAAACGTATACCTGTATTGCCCAAATCTGGGAAAACACAAAATTAAATTTGACAATATTGTTTACTTTATGGAGCAAATATTTCACTTAGTATTATACTTTTTATGTAAATGTAATTAAAAGTAGTGTAAATGTAGCTGATTTAGTTAGCGGATTAGTTCTTTGAAGTGGCAGTAGGCGGGGCACATAGCGTGGAGAACCGATGGAGCAGAAAGGTTCTCGAATGGCGACCGCGTACCGGTAAGCGCAGCGTTGGACATCCATGACCTGAAAAAGGTCGCAGGCAAACGCTAGAAGCAGACTGCTGCCAACCGATCATTTTGGAAATCATTGCGAGAGGCCTATGTTCAGCAGTGGACTGACTGCGGCTGAAATAATGATGATGAAGTAAAGTGACCGCAGTTTTTTTTTCGAAACCACCTACTTATCGACATTTTTCGTACCTTTTTATCCAAAAAATTGAAGCCGCTTAAAATGTCCTCCGAAACACGGAATCATCTTTCTTATAAGACAATCAGGTGAATCAAAAATAATGTCTTATTAGACTGGAATTAACTCGCCACGTAAAAATTTTCCTGTGCGATTCATGAGAAGCTAGACGGCTAGATCACTGAAGGTAGTATACCTACCTAAATAAAAAAGTTATTCATAAGCAATGCGGGCTTTTTTGTAATCAGAGGCATCTATAAACTTCGTCAACAAATTTCCAACATGAGCTCTATTTTTGAAATGTAGGACATGTAGGTGTGGGCATCTTTGAATATATAACTATAACTAGGTAT
This sequence comes from Euzophera pinguis, assembly GCA_947363495.1. NCBI lineage: Eukaryota > Metazoa > Arthropoda > Insecta > Lepidoptera > Pyralidae > Euzophera > Euzophera pinguis. The sequence goes on from OX376169.1 coordinate 5,818,835, forward strand.
GTAATATAAAATGACGTGCTGCTCTTTGAACATAATGATAATGCAATCTTTAGTCACCGATTAACTGACAATAAAGATATACTCATTGTTGTAAAAGTATGTAGTAATTTCTTAAGTAGTAAGGACAAGAAAATATGATGATTATAGCGTAACTAAAAACACATTTGGATAAAGATGTTTAATAAAATATTTTGTATATTTAATAACATATGTACCATAAGTAAAAAAACTTTGACAATTGGCGGACTTTATACAAGAAGCCATTCGCTCTCAGTCAACATTTAGGGAAACTATGAAATATAAAAACAAAAAACTTATGTGCGGATCAAGTTAACTTTAAAAAACGTATACTTTACATTACAAATATTTTGTATGAAAAAGATTACTTTAGCAAGCTGATAGCTAACCATCACTGGTTGAAGAGGCAACTATAGAAGAAGAAATCTGCTTTAGTTGTAGAGCTTAGTTTAGTTTTTTTTTTGGTCAAAGTGTTTGCCTGAAAATAAATATACAAATTTCTTTTCATTTCATAGTAATTTTTATAGTAGTATTTTTTTATTTCACTTTCATTACGATTTAAGAACAATGTGACATCACTCGTCAAACCCTTATAAGGTCTGGTTTAATAAGCGTAAGTTATCTCTCCTATCTTATTGCTGACCATTTTTGCCATTTACAGCCTGACGTTTAAGGATTATCTACTAAATAAGACGGGTTGTAAAAATCCTTGCAAAATTATTATCCAAGAGCAGAGTTCTGACAAAAAGAGGGTGACGGAAATGAATTAGGCCATTTACAGCCTGACGTTTAAGGATTATCTACTAAATAAGACGGGTTGTAAAAATCCTTGCAAAATTATTATCCAAGAGCAGAGTTCTGACAAAAAGAGGGTGACGGAAATGAATTAGATACCGCAGTTATATTATCGTATTAATAAATATTTTTAGATTCCATTTTATCTAAAATATTTTCTGTCACTTTCCCACCTAGTGATAATCAATATGAAAGAACGAGAAAAATCTATTTTAGTATAGGACTAAAAATCTACTGGATGTGAGAATTTTTTGTCCTAATAAAACAAATCAATTATGAATAAAGTACAATCAAGTAGCGCTACATAATAATATGAAATTTATTATAACACTTCTATACCAACATAATAAAAATCGGTTTGTCTGTGAAAGCGTAACAGACAGCGGACAGAAAGACAGACAGACTTTCGTATTTATAATATTTGTATGGATTTGGTGTAGGTATCCTTGTAATGATATCTGCATGCACAGTGTTTTCACTAAATATCATTTTTTAAGGATAAAAGTAAAGTTTTATTGTAATACCCCAAGTTATGCAAATTGAGGGAAATTTACTACAATACCTAGAAGAATGAAACTCATACCCGTCAGTTTTGGCGGGAGACATACAGTTCTCTTTAATCGTAAATCTGCCTCGTGAGTAAAATGCCTAAATTAAAGCGTACTTCATACTGTTCGAGTTGTGTGGGCGAGTGGTTAGTAAGTAGGAAAAAATAAAATAATAATAAGTGTGGCCTGTGGGTTAAATTAAATACACTAAAAGCCTGAGTATATAACTTTTTGTAGTAATGATTAAGAATATTAATATATTTAAATGTCACATGATCAAATGACCCTGATATTTTGATTAACACCGGATGATAGCCCGGTTTTACTGCATTTTCCATCTAAAGCACGGAATCTGATTGGAAATTTCAATTGAATCAAGTACACTCGAGTCTATAGGTATCCTTGTTATAAACGTTGTGTTTCCGATGGCATTCGGAACACAACGTCCTAATTATAAGATTAAAATTTAAGTCAAAAGCTTCCTTTCACTAATGAGGACAAGATTATTCTTTAGCCAAAGACGAATATTGTTTGTTGTAAAAGTTATCTGCGGCAAAACGTAAAAATTAAATACCTATTTCAAAAAAAGTTAATAAAATAGTTGTACAGCTGTGATGCCAAAAAGACGATTATTCAAGTAATTCTTTCATTCTACAAAATCTCATTTAACATAGCTCTGTGCTTAACCCAAAGATTTACCGCATTAAGCATATCTAATTTTACTATCAAGTCCGCCAATAGTGTTTGTAAAAAAAAGAAAAAAAAACAAATAAGAACAATGTGAACATAATTTTAATATGAAATGTCGGAAAACCCGTATAGGTAATCTAAACCACTGTGCAGTACGTGATGAGAAAACTTACGTAGCTTTGTCATAAGAGTAAAAATGATACATACAGTAATGTTGAGTGTCCAAAACTTTTCCACTTTTTCATAAAGTTGGGTATGTATTCGATTCTAAGTCTGAAATTTTTAAAAAGTGTTTGCTTTTGTTTATTTGACACAGGGTAGATTTTTCAATCTAGAACTCTATAATTTTTCAATCGGGAAGTTTGCACTTCGTTTTCAACAAAATAGTATCCGCAACAAGCAAAGCGTAAAAATAAAAGAAATGATATGCCGAAGACTGGGCGAAAAGAAGAATTTTAATTTAAAATAGGTTCCGAAGCGACGAGGTGGGACAAAAGGAAAAACGCTTGGATGACAAGAGTCTGAAAGAGAGATTTGTATATAATGAAACTGATAATATATTATTATCTGTCAACATTTGCAATCATTTTAACCGGCTGGAAATCAAATTTAAAAAAAAATTGCTAATCTTTCCTTTCTCTTTTTTTAAATCCGTATGTCACAAACCACACATCCAAACGTTACACTATTTCAATTCTGAGTATAAAGTTACTACAATAACTCTGAACACATACAAGCTTTCCAGTGACTCAGTTTAAGTATTGTATCGGTTGTTTCTTAGTTGTAATTCACCGTGTAATGATATCCTGAATCTGATTGAACGGAAATTATAATGTTTTTTTTTTCTTTTTATTTTTTGCTGTGAGAGCAGATTGATTTGTTGGTAATATTTTACAGTAGTAGGTATTATATATAGGTGTTTTAAACAATCTCGCCATGTATCACGATGAAGCATGGTCAAAATTAGCAGAAATCCATTGAAGTTTGAAGTAAATTGAAAGAGAGATTTTTTAGGCAGTTAAATATGAGTAAATTTTTATTTGCTGCTATTATTTCGTTGATATAACTCTTAAAATTAACTGTATTTTGATTATTATTTCATCGTATATTTATAAGTATATTATGTAAGTACCATAAGTAAGTTTAGTTTCATTCCAATTTTTTGTACTTATAGCTATACATTTTTAATACCCACATGACGATATTCGTTTAACCTAAAGGTTGACTGTTAGATAATGCTTTTAGCATTAAGTGCGCCTATTGTGCTATACAACTGTATTAAGTACAATAAAGTTTAAATAAATCTTTCCATAAGTCAGTTGAAATCACTAATTTATATATTTTGGCATATATAAAAAAATAAACAAAAGGTTGATTTTCATTGCTTTTTATTTACAATATTATAAAGAAGAGTTTTAAAAAAACAAGCATTGCCAAGTAGTGTTCACATGAGGCAACCGGTCTGAAAAGAGAGTCAGATAAAGTATCTGTGTAAAATTACCTCATAAATTTTGCAATATAGGTACAATTTAATATAAAACTTTTTATTGCGCCAAATACAAGCAATTAGCTATTTTACCTATTTATTGAGACAAACGCGCCGAGATGACACAGTCTCAATTAAAAAAAAAAAATAAACGTTCGACTACACACTGTTTTAACAAAACACTATCGATAGAACGGATGTATCCCACTATTTCCATGGAAATACAAAATGAAAATAGTGGGACTGACGTTTTTTAAAAATTATATCACATTATTTCTATTGCGACAAAAAAACGCAGTTGTGGTATTTGAGAATCTGTTTACACTTCAACATTTATGACGGCCTTAATAAATTACTGATTAATAAAATTACTTGAAAATAAACGGTAGTAAAACCTTATTCCACCTAATCTATTATTCAGTCAATGAATCAATAACGCAATACCTAGTGCAATAATAGAACTACAATGATAATGACAGCTGTCATTCAATATGTTCAAGAGGTTTTATCTAAAGAGGAAATGAAAAGTTTCTATGTTGCACGTCGGATGATACATAAAGCGTTTTTTTGCCGCCGCCGCCCGCAATGGAAATAGTGGGAGACTCTGTCACAGTATTTCTACCAATGGAAATAGTGGGATCCACCGGATAGAACAGGTTAAGCACTAAGAAAATCACTATTGCGACAAATCCTTCTCCCATTTGCACTGTTTTGGCGAATCTCCATTTTGACAGAAAATACCTACGACAAAATATTGCTTTGAAATATTATAAGTTGAAATATTAACCACATCGTCGCGGAAATAACTAAAGCACCTTTTTTTTTTATTTGAGAAACACAGCTAGGTTGAGACTTTATAAAATAATTTATTTTACCACTTTTAACAACATCTTTTTAATAGTTTCTTAAACCAGTCCGTGTCGTAAGATAAAAAATAAAAATAACGCATCTCTTCTTAATTAACAAGGATTTATTGCTTTTCTCAGCTAAGATAGAGATAAATTTAAACTAGTACTGCTTTCTGGTTTTGCCTTGCTCTTGTACCTATTCAACCTTAATATTTATGTATAAGATTTAATTTTTATATTTTAGTTAAAAACGATTTGTTTTTGTGTTTTCATTTTTGATTAAGTCTTAAAATAGTAAGTTTAAATATTCGATCGGCAGTGCTAAATAAAATAATAAAAATGCTAAAACAATGATATTTAGTAGCAAAACCAAAACTGCAGAGCACTTGTAAAGGTGTTTATAAACTACGGTAACCACTTACTATCAGGTTGGTCGTACGATTGTATGTCTAATAAATTTTAGAAAAAAGATATTACTAAATAATTTTTTTAATAAGTTAAAGCTCTGACTTCCTTTCACGAAATCCAAATGTAGAGTTTTTAGTCTACGATACTAAAATTCCGATTCGTATAACTCATAACACAAAATGAATAATAATCTAGTGTAAACATGAAAAACTTTAACCTTAAAACAAAAACAATTTTCCTCTCCAAGCTCTATCTCAAACAATTTATCAAACTGATCAATTTCATCGCAATTTCATAATTATACTAAGACATAGCTCCGTGGATTGTGACATGATATACTACCTGTGCCAGTAGTGTAGGCTCCCGCCCAACTGTATTGGTTTGATATCAGCCGATCTACTGAACTGGTCGCATTGTCCTGCTTGCTATGTGTTTAGATAGACCACTGCGACATGGGACATCGAATATAATTGTGAAATGCGAATATAATATTTTCATTATTTTCATAAATTTTATTTATTTGTCCACTGAGGACAGCCGGGACAATTGGTGCCGGCTACCATCTGGTGGTCATTAAAAGGCCGTTATAGGCCGAAACGCGGTTTGGAACATCAAGGCGTACGTACAGGGTCGATTGTCCATATAACCCACTCGATATGAATGAATGGCTGACGACATTTCTGACTTTCAGTTAGACTTTTTTAAAGCTACCTAAATAGTCTTATCCGACCATATGGTTGGTTATGTATCATTGACATTATTCGTAAGGACGTGCAAATAGTTCGACTAAATGGAATAGTTTGGCGGCCCTAAAGTGCCGTAGCGCCATACCGCGGATCTGAATGGTTTTGTAATTTGCAATCCTTGTGTCCTAAAGATTCGTTTTAATAATGTATTCAAACAATATTACACCAAAGATACAAAATACTTTAGACGATATCATATCATAGATGAGATAATTTTTTTACTACGTAAAAATACCAAAGATCTAATGAAATCTCTCCAAAGTCACTGTAGCGTCTCTTTTCAGTAGATTATACTTACATAAGTACGTATTAGCCAAACAGCTTTGGCCGCTTGCGATTCGAGCGGTTATATACCCCATTGCCGAGATCTAGGGTTGCCACGTAGCTTGCAAAAATAAGTTGCTCATAAAATGCAACACAAGTAAATAATATAAGTTGGCAATTCATGAAAACATGGGGTCCCATTGCCTAATAAAAAGAATTAGTACCGCTATTTGATGTAAGATGGCGCTTTAAAAAGAAAAATATTCAATTAAATACTGATATCGCTTATTTTTGGCGGAAAAAAGAACGTACTTTGTTTTAAAAAAAGACAATTTTATTACGTACTTAAATTCCATAACAAGTTGTTTATGGGCTGTATTTTAAATGTTATAAATCTTTATTTGTAACTTCTTATATTTTCGATAGATGGCGTAACAATGACTTTGTATTGAGAGTAACCAGGAGTACCCAGGATAGTTGGCGCATTTCAATGTATAGCGATTGAATATCTGTATAGCATATATTCTGTAATCTGTGCCTAAAATCATCAAATGTAATAATATAGTGGAAAATTAGAACAGTTACAAAACCAGAAATTATTAAATGGGCATTATTTTATTTCTATGTAATTTTGTCTTTTGATTTTTGTAATTTGTATTTTATTACTTTGAAATTATATATATAGCGTCAATTTTATGGATGTGTTATATGAAATAAATACATTTTGATTTTTTTGATTTATAGCTTCTACAAATGTAAGTCTAGCCGGAAATTTTATTTGTTTGTTTTCTTTTACAAATATGATTTCATATGATAGTTGAATATTAGCGGAATATAAATTTAAATGCAAGGCCTTCACATTACGGGCAACGCGGCTTAAAGCTTTAAGTTAAAGAAGTTAGACTTACAAACTAATACATATTTGAAATCTGAAAAGGATAAAGAAAAAGGTCGGCTTTGTCAATAGATGACATTTCCATGAACAGATTTTGGCAGAAGGAGGAATTATAATGTTTAAAAATAATATATCGAATTATTATTGAATAAAAATTAAGTTCTAAAGAAACATTAATCAACAAAAAAAAAAAATTGAGAAGCGACAACCCTTGCCGGCGGCGGTCCGATACATTCTACCGGTCTAATTAAAACGGTGCAAGGGACCCTTTATCGAAGATACGGCGTGGTGACACGCGAACTCCAGATTTTAAAATGTTGTCGATAAAAAGACTTCAATTATAATTGAAGGTCTGGAAAGCAGAGCGATATGTGGGTTCGACTTGTGGAAAGCATGATCGCTATTGATTGTCAAGGTGAGGTAGGACATTTTGTAAGGAGTAGTCCGTCTGGCGAAGTACCTCCACCCTATAGAAGACCGCAGCCAAATAACACTGTGATGCAGTGTTGTGTTTGTGCTGGTGAGTAGGGTCGCCAGGCTCCAGAGGGGTCGCTGTGCTGATAGCGGACAGGTCGGCATCGCGCTCGTGTCATCTCTGGTGTTGCAGGCGTTCATAGGCTACGGTAACCACTTACCATCAGGTGGGCCATACGCCTGTTTGCCTACTTAGTTGTATAAGAAAAAAGGGATAGAGATTTTTTGTGTATTTCCTTATGGTTAATTGGTAGAGTTAATAAGAAGGTTGAACTTGGGGAACTATCATAGATTATTACTCTAGTAAACTAATAACTGTGCGAATGTGCAATACCTTAAATCATTTACCTAATTATGTATGTTGTATGTAAAATAAAAAAAAAACAACAAAAATTTATGATAAATTAATAAACGGGATGTTATCGCCACATTAAAGTGATAAAATAAGAAATAACAATATTATGAAAACAGAGTTTATTATCAATCTTGATTTAGTTAAGTCAACAGCTAAAAGCTGAAAATTCTTTACTAATAAAATAAAACATCGAATATATGCCAACTATGTAACGATAATAAGTTACAAGTAGAAACCAGCGGCTTAGCCCTTTAGCAAAAGTATTTTATTTATTTTTTTTGAACCGGACTTACATTTCTAGCTACAGAGAGCTTTGGAAATTACAGCGGGACAGTTTTAGGCGAGGGTTTTTGGCCACTCAGCCTCTTCGGCAAAAGCGCAAGGGGCTCCCAGTTGGGACGAACCTCGGCCATGGGCTTTGCCTTTGAGCAAAAGTAAAAATACTTAGACGGTTTTATACATAGGTATCTTGAGAAAAAAATGCACTGGAATACACGCGCCAGTCTTTTAATTACCAAAGGTAAATAATTACATTTGCTAATACCTTAGCGGCATTTCTAACAATAATTCATTAATCGTTTATAACTTTTGAAATTTAAATAAGTTTTATTATTTCTACAGAACCCAACCAATTATTTATACAGTGATGATGTTATGCATCGGTAAATATCTTTCAAAATAACGTTGAGAGTTTCAACAGAAAATTTCAGTGCCGTGTAATAAGTTTCGTGTGTCTTGTTTGATGTGATTGTAAATGTGTTTTTTTTTGGTAATTCTGAATTAGTTACAGTTTGAGAGAAGGTACTACTGAATAATAAAATGCTTAAATTGTTTTTAATCCTTTTAAAATCTAACCAACAACAAGTCTAAAAAACATTTTCAAAAATGTGTTTTACAATACAATATCCCATAATTGCACAAAATATCTTTTAAGATTATACCACACTAACTTTTTCCCGCAGCTCCGCCTGCGGCAAAAAGTAGCCTATGTGGGACCCTGGGTCTTCAACTATATTCATACTAAATTTCATCAAAATCCGTTCAGCGGTTTGGCCGTGAAAGCGTAACAGACAGACAGACAGACAGACAGACTTTCGCATTTATAATATTAGTATGGATATGGATTATACAACTAATGCGCAAAAGATGGCTTTAACGCTGGATAGATTACGGTACTGTTTCCCAGACAACCTTGTCTTAGTAAAGTACGAAACTATTTGTTTATTTCGTGTCTATTTCAAGCAAAACATCCTTAATGAAATTTCTATTTTACATAATATGTTATGTTAAGATATGTTGTAGTAATAAAGTATTCCAATTTTGTTTTACTGAGCTTCTTATAGGAAATTATACTCGTAGTAAGTAAAAGGTAAAGCTCACTTCCGGGTAATTTATTTTTATTTGTATCGCACCTTTTTTCATTGAGAGTTGCAGAAATTAAATGGTTTTCGCATCAAAAGTCGCCCATAACACGTTCTGTAAACCGGGACATGACCGAGACTTGAATTGGTTTCCATAGAACTCAATTTTATCTGATGAAAGAAGAAAAAGAACACGTGCCAATGAAATAATGGAGTAGTATACAGGCCTGCAGTATCAACTTGCGACGGCATTCTGGCTGGAAACCAGTTTCGTTCCCTTTATAGTACGGACCGCCTGCGCTGCAGCTTGCGTAGGGTTACCATGAATTCATGGTGCATTTATACCTATAGTGAAGACTCCGTTATCACTTAACATTAAAGATAATAACATTATAGGTACTGTAAGCATAAAAGTGGAAGCTTAGACAAAGTCACAAGTTTAATATTTGTCTTTATAACATTATAAATCCCATGCGTCTATAGGCTGCGGTAACCACTTGATGGCACATTGACAGGCATGCTGCCCACCCAACAGGTGGGCAGCATGCTTGTTTGCCTACTAAGTAGTATAAACAAATTGTTTTAAAAGGGTGCCAGTTGAAAATCAGAAGTTGCTCTCTCCGAGTGACATTTGTACACTTGTACTTATTATATATTTTGAACGGAAATCTAAAATTATTATTTACATGCTCACAGCAACGTTTCCATCCATCAAATTCTATCGTAACAGTTAAACTATTAGGTAAACTAAATTACTTATTTACTAATAAATATTTTGTAATGGTATTAGTTTTTCCAAAAGGGATTATACCCCTTACAAACAAACTTAAAATTTGTAACATGCATTTGTTGTAAAAAAATATATCCTTCTGTTAGCATTCCTTAACATAAGTCTCTAAAACTTATTAAGGGCTAGCATAATCCGTTTGATTTATCTGTATTTATTTACTGAGTGTGTCCGGATTTTCCCTAACCTCATGTTGTCACTATAAGAAGTTATACACGTACAGGATAATAACAAATTGAAACTGGCTGTTTCTAGAGCTAGGGTAATAGCGTATCGTGGAGGCTTTAATTAAACTGAAATGTTTTTAAAAAAAATTGCTGTTTTACAAAGATAAATACAAAACTAATTAACTCATTTTTATTTTTTAACATTCACTTTTAGCCGCATACAACGTAATTTTTAATTACTCTGACATTGAAAATTATGTCTCTGCTACTATAAACAGTAGATTCAATGTATGTATGTATGTAAAATTCTTTTTTGTACATAAAAGAAAACAGTTTATACAACATCAACAGAAAAAATATCTTAAATATTAATGTACAATGACGGACTTATCCCTATGAGGGATCTCTTCCAGTCAACCACTATAGAGGAAAGTCTATGTGTAGTAGGAGTACAGATTATCGGATCTTACTTACATGTACAAAAAACAATAAATAAAAGCAATATTCAACTACATATTACTTTTCAACTTTTGTTAAGCTATTTTGCATCTATCTGTGAGGACCTGTAGTGGCTCAATTGCTTTATATATTTTTTACCTTACTACCTTTATACAAAAAAAGCTGTTGGTCTTCATAATAAATAAATAAATAAATATTACTACCTATTCATAATTCTTAATATGATTAAATGCAGAGCAAAAATAAAATCTAACAAATCACTTTACGGACAATATAAAGACTTCTTTAATCTTCTCCTTGAATGACTTGAGCGATGGCGACATCTTTACTTCAGATGGGAGTTTATCCCATAGCTTAGAAGCCAGAACAGAGAAGGAACGTGCATACGATTGGGAACTGGCTTCAGGAATCTGCAAAAGAGGACTGTTATTACCCCGAAGTCGAGGATCAATTATACGGAACTGAAATTTTTCTTTTAAATAAATTGGTGAGAGAGGATTAAAAAGAACATTGTATAACAGTGATACGATATGAATATTACGATGGGTTTGAATGGTTTGCCAATTTGCTAGAAAATATAAATAAGCTACATATTTATTAAATTACACTATTTTAATGCGGTTTTATCGCGTTTATTACTTATTTATTTACACCTGACGTTTCAAACACTTTACAGAGTTCATGGTCGCAGGCAGACTAAGTTAAAATTTGTCTTTGATGTCATAAGTTTACAAACTACCGCCTGAAATTTTATTGAAAGACAAATTTTAACTTAGTCTGCCTGCGACCATGAACGCTGTAAAGTGTTTGAAACGTCAGGTGTAAATAAATACGTAATAAACGCGATAAAACCGTATTAAAATAGTTTAATTTAATGAATAACAATCGCGAAAACATAAGAAATCATTAAGCTACATATTTGTTCCGCTTGGTGTTAAAACTTTAGGGCCGTGGGGTCCTGCAAGAATTTTTTTTTTTTAATCCTGGCTCCAAACTTGTCGATGCCACTGGTGACAAGAGGGCCGGCTCATACCTCGCGCAGAGGATAGCAATAGCCATCCAGCGCGGTAATGCTGGCGGAGTTCTTAGCACTATGCCGCAAGGACAAACATTCGATTTTAATTAGTTTTTATTTAAGTAATTTATTTTTATATTAGGTCTTAGTTTTTATTTAGTTTTAATTAAATTACAAATTCATTATTTATTTAATAAAGAATAAATATACATACATAAAAAAGCTGCATATTTCTCACTTAAAATGGAACCGTCCCTACTTCTTGGGGTCGTCCTGTCTTGTCTGTCTTTTCTTATGAACAACCTTTTATTAGGTTGGACTATTTAGTCGGTAAACAGGCGCACGGCACACCTTATGGGAAGCGGTTACCGTAACCTATGAATGCCTGCTACCCCTTACATAATACATACTTCGGAATTGTCGCGACCGAACAGATTTTCATTCTTTGTTTTCTCTGTTTTACTTACGCATTTACTATAGGCATGAGGTCCCATCGCTTAATAAAAAGAATAAGTTCTGCTATTTTACGTAAGATGGCGTTTCAAAAAAAAAAATTAAGTACTGATCTAGCTTATTTTTGGCGAAAAGAGAACTGACTTTTTAAAACACTATTTTTTACGTACTTAAATTCTATAAAAAGTGATTTAGTGCCTTCTTAATTTGTAACTTCTTTTATTTTCGATAGATGGCTCAACAATGACTTTGTTTTGAGAGTAACCAGGAGTAACCAGGAAAGTTGACGTGTATCAATGTTGGATATCTGTATAGCATATATTCTGTAATCTGTGACTAAAGGCATATTTTTCATTATTTTTATTCTAAATAAATGTATGTGCATAATATGATTGTTACTTGTTTTTGCTCTTGATAGCAATGATAATTAATTGCATACTTTGCATTTGGTAAAGAGAAGTTACTGTATTAATAAAGAGTTATTTCGAAAATTGACAAAAACCTAGGACCAATATTGGAAAAAGTGGCATCTTCTGAAATATGTATATTTTTTGTATTATCCGCTCTACATTTTATTTTATTTTGGCAACCACATCAATACAACTTCAAAAGTTTTAATATATTTTATTTATAATAAAATAAATTTAAATCAGAATTTAGAGTGACAAAATTTCAAAATAAATATACGTAGAAAAGTCTCATTGTATTGAAAATATATTTCACTCTTTCCTTCATTTTAAACGCCACATACTGTCTCTTTCTTACACCTTGGAATCGCGATTGTATCTGTCCTTGTCACCAAACAATGCATTCTATCTACAGCAAAAAGAACAAGTTTTTTTAGGGTTGTACAAAGTACATTCTATCGATAAAATGCCTTAAATTATACAGATTATATTTCAGAAGACTAAACATTGTATTTTAAACTTTAAAATTAACTTAAACAGTAAGGTATGAAGTAGTAATTTGGCCGTAGAATTTTTTTAATCATCTAATTACAAACAAATTCGATTTTAAATAATTTTATTTATACGTTCACTATTGTTTGAGAGAGCCATTGCGAAAACTCTGAAACTAAGCTGTTGGATAAACCCATTCGATACAAGGGAATATATACTTTAAAAGTTTTTGCGTAAATTATTTATTTATTTAATTTAATTACCTATTTACTTACTGTTCGTTTGATCTGCGGGTCTAAAATCGCCACTTAGCGCGAATCACAATATGATCACAATATGAATGACATTGCAAATCCTAAAATGGTCATAATTTGGCAGTTCATAAAATGAATCACGACCAATTCATTTTATGCAAATCTGCTGTTTAACAGTTTTCTATGGAATTTCGTAAAATGGGTCACTTTTACAGAATTGCTTTACTGTCAAATAGCAGAATTATAAAAAGTTACTCTTCAGCAATATCTACAGTTCATTCTTCTAAATTTCACAAAAATTTGCTCAATTGTGGAGTAAGAATACTTTGTTATTTTGATTTTAGGGTAAAATTCGTCAAGTTTTAAAACTGTTTCGATTTGTCAAGGTAATTTTTATCATATATTGTTGTTTAAATTGGTCTATTAAGTACTAATAAGATTTCGTATTAAATTGCAAAGAGAATTATAATCACCAACGTTTGATTAAATTGTTATTATTTCGTGTAAAGATCTCGGTTTGTCCGAAATTTTTTTTTGGAATATGTGCTTATATGCGGTAGGAACATATATTAAAGGTAGGAAAGACGCGTCTAGCTAGACGTCGCCGACATCGCAGTGCGAATCTAAAGACCAAACCGATACCTATAGGGGGATTACCATGATATATACAATTCGTCTAAATGCGAGAGTAGGCGTGATAGCGCTTTATAGGATGTAATGTAGGGCACACATCTCGCTTACTCACTCGCATTTGTTAGATAGAATTAAGAGATCATGGTAGCCCTTTTTTTGGTGTGTGCTTCCTTTTCTTCATAAAAAGTTAAGACTTGAGAGGATTAACTGCCGATACATGGCACTTCTTTTAACTAATCTTATTTCTGTGATTACACAAAAACAAAGCAACCGACTTGCCTGATCTCCAAACTCTAACTTGGATTGTTCGCTATTTAGTGACATCTTCTATCTCAAAACCCTCTGTGCTTCAAAAAGCAAGTTAAGCTGTTGGTCCCGGTTGTTATCGATAGATGGCTAAATAGGCTATGTCAGATGTCTTTAGGCAGCGTGAATAAATCTGACAGTGTTGGCCACGAACACACCTCGGGTCATAAATGTAAAATGGGTTACGGAAGTCGCTTTATTGTAATAAAAAGTGCCGCCAAATTTAGGACCATGACTTACAGTGTACCCTAGGCTCCAAAGCATAAATTAAGGAAATAACAAATACGAAAATTACGCTTGGACGAAGAAAATTTATCGATACCTTAAAACTATCGATAATGTCCCAACCCACAGAGCTACTGCCACAAAAAATATTTTATCGTGCGCAGGGCAGCTTTAAAAAACAAACGACCGGTAAGTCACTCGCGTCTGAGGCAGAGGAAAGTTATTATTTTTTTGTCGCAGTCGGGTTGGGAGGCGGTCAACATTTTATGCGTGCCGGCCAAGTGGTGCCCAAGCTTTGTTGGAAAAAAAAACAATTTTACAAAATCCATCCGTAATTCCATCCACACTAATAATAGTTCCTTATATTTTAATTTTCTTAAAGTAGTTTTTAAACAAATAGCGGCCATCGCACCCATGGACGCCACAGGGAGCATTGCCGACCATTTAGAAATACTTTCACGGCCCCATATTGTAGTCTCTGGGGAAAACAGTGTTATGTAGCACATTACTGTACATAATCCTTTGTATTAGGATAATATACTCGTACATAAATGAGGATAAATTCCCTGTCGATGACGAGAAGTGCGAAAGTGAAAGGTTTCAAGAATTTAAAATTTTAAATCAAGTCTGAAATAATTAATATGTATTGTTGTCAAACTCTGCGTTTATAAATATATAATTTACTTTCTAAAATATATGATTAGGGTTCTTAATTAGGATGTATTTACTTTAGCTTGCTACAATTAATAGACCTGTGATTTATTTGATGACTCCGTCAATTTGAGATCAATTTATTATTCCAAAGTATTATCATGGGGTCCCATTACCTAATAAAAAGAATTGTTTCTGCTATTTGATGTTAGATGGCGGTTCAAACAGAAAAATGTTAAATTATGTACTGATCTCGCTTATTTTTGGAGAAAAAAAGAACTGACTTTTTAAAATACGATTTTTTACGTACTTAAATTCTATAACAAGATGATTAAGCGCTGTATTTCAAAAGTTATAAATATTAATTTGGAACTTCTTATATTTTCGATAGATGGCGTAACAATGACTTTGTATTGAGAGTAACCAGGAGTAACCAGGAAAGTTGGCGCGTTTCAATGTATGGCGGTTGGATATCTGTAAAGTATATATTCTGTAATCTGTGGTATTACTGAAAAATATTTAATATTGTTTGAAAATGGAACTAGAAAGGTGTCTATTCTGTAGTAGGTACTGTGTTGAAATTGCAAAGGAAATGAAAACAGTTTTATATTTACAAAAACTATTTAGTAGGCAAACGAGTATTTACCGTTTTGATGGTAAGCGGTTACCATAGAGTACCGTCTGCAATGTCATATGAATTTCCAAATCGATGACGAAGGTTACAGTGATAGACGAATGATAATTAGCATGCAACTTTTATTGGTGGCGGTACGAAGTTTGCCGGATCAGCTAGTATTTTATAAATCAGGCGCAAAGTACCTATTTAATTTCTCCACGGAATTCCTAATTCTTTCTTTATACAGACTCGCTTACATTTTATTAAACACATACTACATTACATTACAATTCTTAAAAAATGTAATTAGCTTAGTTTCATTGCATTTTTGTTTTACATCAAATAACGCATAATGTTGTAAGTATAGGTACTTCCATGTCCATAATAAGTACCTATGGAATAAAAATATGATGAAAGAAAATTTATTTTAATCAAAGACGAGCTTGAGAACCACTGGCTAAATAGGACAGAGGCAAACTATTATCATTTCTGTGACGGTGGGCGCATTTTTAAGCTTTTTAAACTAAACTCCAAATTAACTAAAGTTTTTCGAGAAGAAATGAGCTAAAGGGTCATTCTTCAAAACTAAATATATCTGTCTGTCGAGATAATATAAAAATATTACTAGCACCCATGATGATGATAAAGGTATCTTCCCGGCCGCCGGTAAATAATTCATCACTGCACCGTATGAAAAGGTAAGCCGATGTACTACTTTTTATTTTCGGGTACTGTATTGTATAATAAAATTCCTCAAAATAAAATGTCAAAGTGTACTGCCAGAGTCTACTCGCTAAGAAGAAGAAGTAATGTAAACTAGTTTTCAATTCTTATACGTAGTAGTTCTATTGATCTCATTAAAAGAACATTGTTAAACAACTTTATTATTATAGTCAGGGGTGTTCATCTTCAGCCATCTTTCCGATGGCTTGAATTATGGCATATTATTATATGGGTACGCGAGCCCGACTTACCCGAGCTGCTACTGAGTCAACCCATGCCCATCCGAGTCAGTAGCATCCTAGTACCTTATCCTTTCCCCAAATCCAACCTTTCCTAGCTTAAGAATACTTCCAATGGGCAGCAGCGTCGGAAATACAATAAGCCGTTGAAACTGCGCTCGCCAACCCGCCTGCCAAGCGTGGCGAGTATGGCAACAACCCCTCAATTTGGGGGAGGCCTAAGTCCAGCAGTGGACTGATTGCGGCTGAAACGAACGAACGAAACAACTTAACTTTTTCACCACATGAAAGAACATAGGTATACAGGGAAGATG
Organism: Euzophera pinguis; assembly: GCA_947363495.1. Classification (NCBI taxonomy): domain Eukaryota; kingdom Metazoa; phylum Arthropoda; class Insecta; order Lepidoptera; family Pyralidae; genus Euzophera; species Euzophera pinguis. The sequence continues at coordinate 5,835,464 of OX376169.1, forward strand.
GGGTAAACGAAGACCAAGAAAGATTAAAGAAAAAAGGTAAGTGTCGTATAGAATCAGGAAGTGGAATAAGGAATAATAGCCAAGGCGACAAAAATAATCTCTTAAAATTAAAGCTTTAAATATTGATGTATTCTGTGGTAACCAAATACCAGTGCGACGTCTGTAACATTTGGAGTAATGGGTATTTCGGAATAGGGTCTGAACATTATGGTACAAGAATTTTTATTTTGAAGCCCTACAAAATATAGAGGTGTCACAAAGATATAATCATGTTTCTGTCTGAGGAATTGAATCAGCTAAACAGATAGCCCGATTATGATGTAGTTATGCTTTGATTGAAAGCTAAGTCGACTACGATCGAGAGAATTCTTAGGTTAAATAGTTGGAAGATAAACAACTCATTTTCAATGTATTCTTTCTTCTACAGAATTTTACATATTTTCACTTTCCGGATCCGATTGATGTGATTATATATCGATGGCATTTCGAAGATATGGCACACCTTTAAGATGCACAGCATGAAGTCTTCAGGATATTTCTGATTGCTTAACTAAAGCTGACGTTGATAAACAAAAGGGATATAATAATAAAGGAATAGAATTTAAAATGTATAACTCATATGTCGACCCATAAATTATGGCGATATAAATTCGTTAGATATCGAACGAAAATAGTTCGTTCATACTTTTATGAAGTAAAGCTCCAGCTTGTGATGCAACAGGGATAACACGAATTTTATTTACAGATCAAATACAAACCCCTAGATTTTTAGCTACGGTGTGCCTAGTCAGATAAAAAAAAAATCATAGATCGTTAAATTTATCAAAAAATTTAATACGTCACCGATAGTTATCCATCATCTGCCATCTTGGAGATCACAGAGCATGCGCGACCGCCCCCCGGGGTGCGCCACGCCCCTCCCCAGGGGGTGATGTCAAGGGTGAACTGAAGGGAGCGTAATAGGTTTAGGTATAGATAAGGTAGGTATGTTGGGGACACTTAAACCCTGTTTCGTTGGTAGTTGTTGGACCCATCAGTCGCTGGGTCAATCTCTGCCAAGATTAATATATTTGGCGAAAACATGTCACGTGGATTTCAATATTCCAAAAATGCTGTTTAAAAATCAACTCTAACCCATTTTCGTAAGGGAAGTGGTTCCTTTATCGACCACCTCGCAGTCGTGACCAACGGGTTAAGGTGCCTTTCGAAGTACGGAATCGTCATTATTATCAGACAATCAGGTGATTCAGATCAGACAAGCATACTTTGTTTAGGCTGGAAACTAATCAAAGTATGCTACCCGTCGGAAAATAGATATACATGGTTTCATGTTTTGTAGAATAAACGGGTAAAACACTTGATTGAAAAAAAAGTAAGGAAGGCATACGATTTATTGTAGAATCCAAACTCAGCAGATGTTTGTCACTCTTGCTTAGCATTACAAAAAAACTTAAACAAGACTACAAAGAAAATTGCATTTTATTTCTATAGACTAATTCATAAACTTCATCATAAATCGTGCTGCACGAACAAACACGCCAGCGTTAATTACACTTCGCAACCCAAATAGTTTCGATTAGCCTCCCCCATCGACACGTACACACGTAGGCAATTTAGTGCAGTGTCGGTGATTTTGCCAAACGAAGCTACTTAATCAGATTCATTACAGGCTGGGTCGTGTCGGCAAACAAGAGGGATCAGTGTGTTTACACATATAGGCTTTATTGCGTCGGAAATCGATCGGGCGTAAATTGGTAGTGATTTTCGTGTGCAGTTAATTTTGTCATGATGTAGATTATTACTTACTGTGATGGTTCAGCTAACCAAAGGATTTCGTTCTTTGATACTAGAAATCTTCATAGTTCCCTGGTTAGCAGAATCTCCTGACAGACGGCTCTTTGGAGGACTTTCAGGTACTCCACAGTTTATTGCCTTATGTAATGGCATGTTTGACAATCTAATTCTTGCATTATAATTTGTACCTAAGTATATATCATAGTGCTGCTATTGATAGCTGTTGATAATTTTATCCTTTACTTAATAAACTTGAGTTGAAAGAGGTTTTAATTTAGTCTTAATTTGTAATAATAATTTAATCTTATTTGTTTGTAATTTTTGTCAGAAAACTGTTATTTAACAAGGAAATACACGTCATAACTTAGCTATAGGTTCATCCAACTTACCATTTATTCTAATGACGGACTGAGAATGTATGATCTTTCATGATTTCGTCAATTGAAAGAATACGTTTTACGGAACAAATATCTGTATAAATAAACAAATAGACCTTTGAGTGACCAGTCTATGTTTGTCATGTCTACAATATGGTCTTATTATAAAAACTGGGTGGATTTATTACCGACCGTTTGGATAATGTAATCCGGACATCGGTGTCAGAGGCGGCAGAGTAAACAACATAAAACAAGAGCACCAAATTGGAACAATAATGGTTGGAATAATAAGATTATTCATGGATGAAAACTGGGTGTAAATTCTCTTATTTTACATAGTGCACTATTGAATCGTAATTGGATCGCAATGGCAATTTTTGACGTTTCTAGTATTCTGTTACTAATTTTAAAACCAATCGTATTCCATTGGCATGCAATTGAACTGCAACTGGAAAATTTTGCTAATCAAAAAATCATCAAGTTTTTCAATAATCGGTTCTCTTTATATTACTCCGTTTCAACTTGGCCAAAAATGCTTTGGTATGTCTGTGTGTTCTCCTCTAGAGGTCCGCATTTCTCAACCGATTCCCGTGAAGTTTTGGGAGCAGGTTCGATAAACATATGAAAATCGATAGTCGAGCCATTTTTTGGATTTTTGAAAATGACGGAGTTGGCACAATGGGCCTAAGCGCCTTTGAATTTTATGGCTCTTACGACCATTTTGTGTTTGTAGTGACAACGAAATAACAAAGGACATTTATTTTCTATTATGACATACAATAGACGTATATTTTCACCAGTATTGTCAAAAGATGAATAGGCCAGTTTATGTATAAAGAGATCTGATCGACTTAAGCGTCTAGAGTTCGAATCTCACCGGAAGGTGTTTTATTTTGCGACCGGTATCTTGAAGTTTATTTTTAAAGATTTTAAAAGTACGAGTATAGGTACTTATTTGTTTTTTTGGGAACTATGTAACAAATTTAAATTTAATAAAAGATTTTAATATTCAATGAAAAACATATGATGTGAAAAGTTCCTTCGATCTGCAATCTCTATAAGCTCGCGAGGTCTACAGCTCACAGAGTCACTAGTTATAATATATTTACATTTTTCTACTATTACCATTTAATTACGTTTTAGTTGCAATAAAATTGAGATTCAAAATTGTGCTAGCAGAGTACCAATATTGAGCATATCAAAAATGCATCGTAATTGAATATTAGATGCATGATCTTTTAAAGTTTATTAGCGGAATTGACACCCTGGTATCTTAAAATCTAAAAATACCGACAGATTTTGAGGAACTTTTTAAATGTGAGACATATATTTCGAACAAAAATCCTTCGTTATCGAACGAAAATCATTCGATATCTAACAAAAATTATTTGACACGCAGAATTAGCGTGAGTCGCACTTTTCAAAAATAGCACTCCAGAACGGTAAGGGAAAATGGTGATATAAACGAGATATTAGAAGTCCTAAAGTCTCTACCCTGATATTTGTCAGTTACGATTTTTCATACAAAATTGATACAAGCAACTGTCTTTTTGTATGAAATTTTTCAATGATTTTGATATAGCTACCGATGATATGACAGAGTCATAGGCCCAATAGAGCCGTAAAGATAAATTTTTCAGGGGAATTATAAAAAAAAACATTTTGTGAAATAAATATTTCCGCTGATATTTGCGGGCTCTTTATAGAGCTAGAATTAGGTTCACTGTTGGTTTAAATTCAGTAAATAGTTACAAAATAATATTTTTATTAGGTATATACATAAAATTTTGTGAAAATACAAAACAACAATACACTTTCTGGTATTTCTGGTACTACACATACAGTTTGATATGAAAACTGCAACCGCTATTATAATCATGACATCTCTTGCCATGAAGCAACAACATCCTTTACTAACTTTACAAAATCTACTTACTTGAAACCCTTTGTTCGATATTCAATCTTAAAAACTTTGCTTTGTGATTCATAGATGGCAGTAAATATAAGAATTTACATTGTATAATTACACAATTTTTGATTGAAATACAAATGTACGCATTAATATTTTATGATTTAATTACTTACATGAAAGAGAAAAAGCTCTTTAAAAGAGTAAATAAAATTAAATATATGTAATGTTAGTGCTCTTTATAAAATGTTAAATAATATTTGAGCTTTTTGGTAGATGGCGCTGTAGGTTGCCTTCGCTAACGCCATCTTGAGCAATGTTACGGTACTAAGTTAAAATTATGATCTATAGAATTACGTGAAAGCAGATCTGTGTAGGACCCGGAGGCGCAATGTATGACTATTTTATTATTTGTAAACCCTAAATTCGGTATATGACGCTGTTGATAGTGTTTCTGATAAAATGAGCAAATCTTTTAATCTTAAAATTAGGTACTGATTCAAAATTTAAAAAAATAATATAGCTCTATGAATTCACTGAGATCTGGTTTTGGAACATTTTCAGTACTATTGAAATTTTCAAACGTGCTTGGGTAAAGAAATTACTTAATTTTTTTTTATTCGCTGACTCATAGCAGGTTCTTATTTAATCTTCCTACTGAAGCTGAAAATCAGATATTTTTATAGGCTATTTTTAACACGTCCTGTCCTGAAATTTGATAAGTAGAATTTATATCAGGGGGAATTTTCTAATATTTAAAAACTCCCTCCTGACCTGAGTGGAGGTTTAGTTTCAATCTGAGTTTTATAATACCTACCATTTTAGTTAGCATCAAATAATTCTATTCGATTTCGATCTTCTGAAATCCGATAGCACAAATTGTCAATTTTGTCGACGCTGAGTCTAAAAATTTGCATGCAGAAGCGCCACTTCAAAGGTTGATAACTTCCTATGAAGTCTATTGCAATTTTCCCCTACATTTCCCTTGTTTATATTAAAATAGACCCTATATCGCTTTTTCTTGAGTTGAATTTTATTCAAAAACATTGTGGAATGCATAAACGACCTGTTTAAACGGGGTCTTTTGATTCTGAATTTAAACACAATGTACTAAGAATTATTTTTCAATGGTGTGTAATTTCATAAAGATTTTCATATTCAAGACTTCCTCAGATTGGTTATCTCGAAGCGGGACTGACAAAAGGGTAACTTAACACAATTTCGTACCGGTGAATGAGTTTTGGTAGCCGCAAGGCATTTTTCATATATAAGTCTAAATATTTATACATACAATGTAGATTAAATACAAACAGTAACTTTAATAAAATTATTTAATACTTCAGGAAGCCTTCTTCTAAAATATTCATTGTTTTTTTTAATTTTGGCCACCTGAGTTGTCGTCTTATCGTATCCAGTGCGCAGGGTCTCAGGTCATGCTGCGCATGTCAGCAGGTGTGCCATTGTCAGAAGAGACTCATCGTACTCAAAAGTACCACAAGTCTTATGTTACTATCGCTTGTGTGCAATCTAATCAGCTTACCACTCTGGTAAAACAGTTACATATACAATTGGCAGTAACCATTGAGTGGATCCAAAATGTTTTTGTGGCGCAAACTGCTGAGCTGAGCATTAACTTCTCTTTGTAATATATACAGTCCGCGATCATCGTAGCTTACTAACTTTTGTGATATCTTGGGAGCGTTACTTATCATTATCATTTCAGTCGCGCAAGCCTCTGAATATTACTAAAATATTAGAAAGGGGTAAAGAGCTAGGGTCAATGCAGAAGGATTGAACAACAAAATGATATAATCATAAAGAAAGATCCTCTTGTATTATGTAAATATACAAACAGAAGAAACTTTCTAAAATTCCTACAGGAGCTAAGTTGAGATGTAAAGAAGAATACAAATACTCTTTATTGTACCAAAAAGGAAACACATTACAGAAACACATCAACAAAAACAGTGATGCACAAAGGCGGACTTTTCACTGAAGCAATCCCTTCCAGTCAACTTTGGGAAGTAGTGAAAGAAATATTTTATACAAGTAATAATAAATCAAGGTACTTATATCGCAACATCTAGACCATGAAATTGAGTTCAATGGATCCGAAAGTAAACATTAAAGATCTTCCGATGGACATCAGTGACAAGTTGTTGATAATGATAACTTTATCTTACAGTTGTCAAAAGTGACGAAGATGCAAACAAACTTCACCTGATAATCACTTTCCCACACTCTACTTTAGACATTCAGGAAAACTATCCTAACTTAAATATTTCAATTTTAAGAAAATTTTAAATTTCGAGTTATTATTGCTAAATTTAATTTTTTTAAACTAAGGTCACTTCTAACTTAAGTTTTAATTGCTATACCTTGGGAGATACATAATACCTACCTAATAATAAATTATCGCCGAATGGCAGTCAGATGTCTTTAAGTAACCTAAAAAAACCTTACAGTATTGGCTACTAAAGATCTAGAACATGATCCTTTTGGTCTGTTTTCTATATAAAATATGAACTGAAATCTGAAACTTAAGCTAATATGCACCTAAGGATTATGCTTGGATGAAGAAGTAGTAAAGTATTTAGAGATGTAGCCTAAAGTTAATTAGATATCTCGAGTTCGCAAAATATTGATAAATATTCTGCCATTATTTGATTAAGTTACACTGAATTCTGACATCACTTGTCATAAGGAAAATAAAAAGCATAAGGAAAAGTATGTAAATAGCAAAATGATTACAGTAGTCAGTGTATCTAGAAATAATCGTGCAATCATGAATAAGTAAATAAAGATAAAGGATTTGATTCATAATGAAGGAAACATTTCCTCCTATGATAACATACAGTGAATAACAATTGTAAGATTACAGTCGAATAAGTAGAACCCGAAATAAATAAATTGTTGACATCATATTGATTTTGCAACGCTCTATATTGGTTATTGAAACATGCGATTGTGAGAAAAACAAAATTTAATTTGACAAACAAATAAAAACTAAAAATAATAATTTTAGAGTTACTTCATTGTGCCTCTGGATTCTTCTGCGATCTCTCAAGTAGCGGCATATTTCTCAGGCTATCAAAAAGTTGTAAGATTAAACTTTCTGGTAACACAAAGATACGCTTCTTGGGTAACAATCTAGACAACTTATTTCTTTCATATTGTCTGTTTTCCAATCTTTTAAAACATATACCTACTTAGATAGACTTGAAAAGCAGTTTTTTCCCAAGAAATATAGATAACAAACTCGAAATGTGATTAGGATTCTTCTGTATATGGCAACTTAAGAAGACGTATTTTCATAAATCAAATATTGAAACGAGATTTCAGCAATGCTCTGCTTATTCCTATTTAAGTGAATGATTATCACTCAATTATAAGCCCTATCGGATTTTAGAATTTTTAAGACGTTACTATCTATCTTATAATTATACGCCTACCTACGTTTTAATATAATAACTCATACATGACGTTATCCAAAATAATATTGTTGACATTGAGATATGACGTATCTAAGCAACCGTATAATATTCCCACTGCTAATCTATTCGATTACTTGTAGACCTGCAGTATTTAAATTGCTTCAAAAATTTCTAATTCTCACGCTTTTTATCGACAAGTGCAATTTATTTAGTAAATAAATTTGAGTTCCGTACATGATTAGTTTTATTTTTTGGCATTTCTGGCCAGATAAGATTTCAAACACTTGTGAGAGCGGTGCCGGGAAGATGCCCTGATCAGGCGTCGTAAAGTCGACTAGTCATGGATTGGCCACATACCGATGCGGGATCCTACGCACATTCCGAGCCAAGCTATGGAGTGGACTTACCAAGGCAAGCGGAAAGTTGGCAGACCTGGCGAGCTCAAGACCATCGGCATGACCTAGTCGGAAGCGAAGCGCGTCGCTCAAGACAAGACCGATAGGAATGACGAAACACTGTGGACGCCCTCTGCCCCACCTGGGGGCCTTAGGACACTACGTCAAGTAAGTCACATGATTTCATGGGGAGAGTTCTCAAGCTGCATAAAGCGTTAATATTGCTTTCGGTGCTTTGAGGTGTAGGTCATTGTAATACATATTAATTCTGACTTCACACCTCTTAACGGTGCTCTCTTGTTAACTGAACTGAACAATTTTATACATTCCAAACTATTTAATTGTTCACCTCAGACAAACGTGGCAGGGAGAACTAGCTAATATGCATTGGCAAGCGTGGCGTTTTCTCTTCAAAATGTATACAAATTTGGCATACAAGAAGAGAGGCTGTTAAATAGTGGGCAAAAAATAGAGCTATTATGATAATGATGACATAATTTTAATCAGATGGTCAAATGATCTAAAAAAGGTCGCAGGCTAGAGCTTGGTGTAGGTTGCTTCCAATCATTGAGCAAGGTCCAGATGATGATGAATTGATAACGTAATTTTTGACTTAAGTTAATTAAATAACTCATTCATCATCTTTTTTGATAATTCAATTAGCTTTACAAAACACCAGTGTTCTTAAACTTCCTAATATGTGTCAAATGACAGTGGCATTTCTATCGTAAGCACCTTTGTGCTTCGTAGATCCTGGATATTCTGTTCAGCCATTAGGCTGAGTTAGATGTCTTATGGTAGCTTTGAAATCTAAAAATATTGACCAACAACAACTAAATTCAAAAAGCCAACCACAAAACGAAGTAAGAAGTAAGAAAATAGTAAGTAATTAACTGTTTCATACATATCCCCAAAAAGTATGTAGGTAGGTTAGGTATTATTGACAAATCCAATATTTGTATTGATAATGTGAGAATTAATACGTGTGAAAACTGTTTGGCGTCTTGAATGTTAATGTCTGCTCCAACAAATTAAATATTTTCATTACTTACATACATTTTATTACAGAAAATATAAACATATATGTTGGATTTTCTTATATTCGTGTTAGATTTTACAGTTTTATTAGGTAAATAGATACCTATACAATTTTGCGTGTAATTTATTATCCCTGATGGAATTTATAGAGCCTTACTATTAATCTTTATATAATAAAAAAGATAATTAAAATGTTTTGTCTCGTTCTTTTACTATGAATATCGATAGGAGAGAAAGGGACAGAACATATTTAGTAACTTTATTACTAACAAAAATACAAAACTAAATCTATACTAATATTATAAAGAGATTATTAATTAAGATACACTCATCAACGGAGTTATGTACTTAATGATAAAATCTTAATCGGTAACAAATTAATTCTAAGTTATCCACCGAAATATTCGCACTTTTTGATAATTTCGATATGACTATGCTATGCTTTTTTAACTGATTTATTTAGAAAAAACTTCTAAAAACTTAAACAGAAACCCAGACAATTTATTTTTAAACAAATAATTAATTTTGATTTTGAACCTACTTTCAGTAAAATAAGGTGTAGTTTTCGTTGGAGAAAAAATGTTTTGCGCAATGGCTCGCTCCATCCACGCGCCGAAGTCATAAAACAATTAAAATAAATGAAAAAATGGACACAAAATATAAAAATTCGTTACGCATAATATAATTAGATATTTTTTGGAAGACCGTCTGAATAATGGAGACGCGCTTCTTCTTATGTCATGTTTTGTTGATTTCTGAAAAGAAGTTAATTCTTTTCGTTTTTTGTTTACGATGGTGACGTTTCAATTTTTTGTTTTATTTTACAAGAAACAAGTGCTTGACTGACGTTATTTGGAAACGGTAAAAAAGTAAAGTAGCTCCGTTATCGTGTGAACTTAAAGAATATTTCTTCATTCTGTGCACCAGCACCTAATAATATCAAGTGTCATTATCTATCATCAGAGTTCAAAAGATAAATAAAGACTATAAGAAAAATATTAGTTTAATTTAATGTGTAACAATTACGAAAACATAAAAAAAAAATATTAAATGAAGACTGTTATCCAGATCCATATACCATAAAAATTCAGTAAGATTTAATTGAGCGAAATAGCGAAAAATAAAATATATTTCTGGCCTTTTTTTATGGTCTGGCTTAGAACTTTTTGGATATTTAAAGTTATCTTGTGTGATATAACATAAAGAGAAGCTTGCCAAGGATCATTATCGGACCCTAGTTTCCCAAAAACACACTCAGCTTACTTAATTTTAATCATGGTCATGGATAGATAACGCCTAGGATCTTTTATTTCAATGGGGCTATTGGGTCGCCCCGTCTGACAACTCTAATAGGCTAGTTTCCAGGGTCAAAAGACTATCATTAAAATTAGTCCGTCATTTAGGGAATCAAAATATATTACCGACGTATTTTTTCTTTTGTCAATTGAGCGATACATTATAAAGATATAACGCATCAAAGTTTAGGAGTGGGAGCTCGTGACGTCACATATTGCGAAAAAGTGTAGCACACTGTGACGTCACACGGAACTTTAACGCGCCATATCTTTACCATTCTTTGTTTCATTTTCAAAAGAATAAATACGTCTCTAATATTTTTTTTGGAAACTAGCCTATTCGTTTTACACGATAATTCGGAATAGGATCATGAATTGATCTCAGGGTGGTAAAATACTTATAGTTAATAACCTAACTATAGACAATCTACAGCACATTGAAAATTGTAGAGTTAGATGTCATGTCAAAATGAAATACATGAAGCCCATTTCGCGTTCTAAGTATAATCTAATTTATTGTTCTTGTTATTTATAACGGGACAGAAACAAACGTTTTCACTGTTATGCCTTAAATTATTCACACGTAATCAAAGTAATAATTTTGACTTTTGAAAACTATACAACCGACGTCCAAGCAACAGCGGGACGCGTATTTACAAAAAAACATAACACGCGTTAAATGTCCCAAATCATTGTATGTTTCTGACAAACGTTAGCTATTAGTGTGGACACATTAACACAAACAATGTAAATAAAAGACAACAATGTCACCTCGTGTTCCCCTCTTTGTTTACTACGGAAAACCATTAAAAATTATTGACCAGTGAATTTTTTGATGTTACTTAGAATTTGCTAGGTGTTTTTGAGATAAAAGACATCGGTTGTTGTTTGTTCGTTTTATTTTTTATGAACGTACAATTTTTTAGCCATAACTTCTGTCTCACATTTCTGTAAGCACAATTTATTGACAATGTTGTGACGTGTGATGGAGACGTGGGTTACGTTATTCCTTTTTTTTATTCAATCTTTATTTCAAATTTAGGTCTGAACCATTCAGTTCTCGTCTGTTCTAACTTAAAATAATGTTATTCAAACTTTCAGTTTTAAAATACTTACCTATCTATTAACGCCGATCATGATCGGCAATGCAGATTTAGGACAATCTAAAAAAAAATTTTTCCTTTAGAATTCTGAGTTGACTTTAAAATTCAATAATGTCATGTCCGTCATATGAGAAACCATTGAATTTATAAATAGAGCTTACCTTCATTTAACATGTAAGATGAGAGCATGATTTTAAATAAAAGAGGACTAGTCCGTTTGCACCAGTGACAGCGGGTTAAAGAAGCAGCTGTGTATGTATCCAAACGAAATAATAGGGTAAAATAATTTACTATTTGAAAATTTGTCCTACTGTGTTTATAACCATGCCGTGCCACCCTGTATTTTATCGTAAATAAAATCGATTAGAAATCGGGCGGGTTGTAAACCATACAACGTAGAACAATCAGTTACCGCCGTTTTTGCTCAAGGAAACCAAAAAAGTTTATAGTTCGATTTAGTTAAACACGTTTTGTCAATACGCTACCCTTTAATTTTTGAATTTTGTAACACAGTTATTTGTTCAATTAGTGTAAATGATTCTAGCATTTAACGCACGGTAATAGAGACGCATCTTGAATTTTGAACGGCAAAATTTTATTTGTGGACATAATATAGAGTGTTCACATGATTGACATTTTATGTTCGTTTCTAAACTAAATTTATACGCATTCCAATTCGCGGAACGCTTGTTTCCGTCATAAAACCCCTTTTAAAGCCATATCATTATACTTAAAATCAGCCGGAAGATGACAAAATTCATTGCATGAGTGTTTATTTATGTAAGTGTTCATTTCTTCAATGGGGTTTAAGGTCAATAGAACCTCTAAAACCTGAAGTCTGAACGTTTTGAACTACTCATGCGTGCTTTGAGGACTAGAGTCTAGTATTATGTTAAATTCAATTCTATTTCGTGGGTTACACTTTTATGTCAATATTTTAGCATTTTTCTTTGCTCTACTGATATGAAGATAATAAAAGTAATTAAAATTTGGGCTCATGTAATCTCCATTATACATTAACTATTTATTGCACACTACAGTAAATAACAGTTACAATTAACAAAGAACAATAATACAGTTCTATAATTAGTAGACAAGTGATTGTCGTCAAGCCAATGTAGACTATACCTAAAGGGCAATACTTAAAGCTTTTTGAATTAAGTATATTAATTTTGCAGAATTTTAGCAGAGTCGTTTGTGTGGCAGAAATTAAGAATTTAAAAATATCTATCTATTTCCAACACAGACATTATTTCCAACAGCTCCGCCTGCGTCAAAAAGTAGCCTACGTTTAGCGCCTGGTCTTCAACTATATAAATATATCAAATTTTACCAAACTACGAGTACATTCATCGGTTTGGCCGTGAAAGCGTAACAGACTTTCACACTTATAATACGAGTATTATGTACGAATAAAAAATGGGTGCAAGTAGATCATATTATATGAAGCCGAGAATCTTACAGCCCATAAATATAACACTCAAAATCATAATCATATCAGCAGGGATACTAAGTTATTTTCAGCCACTCAAAACCACCCCTCAAGTAGCATCAGTTTCCATAATGACTACTTAAAATTCTGAAACGTGTAACACATGAACCCGTGAATCTGCAGTTATCTTTGAGACCTCACTTAGACCGATAACACCACTTAAGGTTTACTTGCGTTTGTTTAAGCTTCAAGCCGATTTTACGCTGAAATTTTGTTTGTATTTCGCAATTTAAAATAGTTATCCTAAAAATCGAACGATTTGTTTTAGAAACTACAATGTGTCCTAAACATCTAAAAAAATAATATCTTCGTCTCTGTATCCAAACCCAGCAAATCAATATTTGATAAACTTAATTTTACTATAAAGCCTTCGTTAATTTTGGTTAGTTTCTTAGATGATATAGGTGAAAAGCTTGAAAGCAAACTCATAGTTTCTCACTTATTTACTTACACACAATATTATATCTGAGGTAATTTATTATTTGAAATTTAGGAAAAGGATACTTTGCAAAATGTTCATGAATGAAATACTTTATGAACGTATACATACCTAACCTAAGGTATTGTTCACCAAAACATATTATCGATCACATTATCTCATCAAAATAAAGCGCTTTACGACTCATGAGATATCCGCTGGATAGCTAACAGCAAATACACTTCATTGCGTCACCACTTTCTTCATGAAGTACGAGTAGATAACAGAGTGAAAATGTTCACAGAAAAGGTGTCGCTTTTTTACGAAAGTTTTTAACGCTTCAGCTGATTACGTTGGCATATCTTTTAAAATTTGTGATAAGCTTGTATTATTTTTAGTACAAGATTATTGAAAAAGATGATTAAAAAACTTGATTAAATTACCAGAGAACCTGATTAATAGAAAATTAAAACCTTAGCACACGTAAAGCGATCTAAGTCTAAAATAGTAATGTGACTAACTAACATAAGCCTCTCCGTGCTTAATATTACTAGGTTGATCTGCTTAATACTCATACAGCTTTGATCGAGCTGTCTTGGTGTAGCCAGTTGCAATTAAAAAAAATTAATTTCAGAAAAACCAAACATGAAAAGTCATCCCGAATATTTTTGACTACTTGAAGGCAAGTATACAAAATTGAATGTTTTCTTAAACTGTGTCAAAAAATACACAGTTTAAGAAAACTCGTCATTTATGACTAAAATTATGGTATGCTGTGATGACGTTCATTTATTGAAATACTTATGATATCACACACACACACACACGTTATTGATACACAAAGAAACCATCATTATGTTCTACAAGTCACACAGAGATGGAAGTTATACCAGAGGTCCCAAAGTAAATGGATCCCACAATATTGAATACCCAGTGGAAGATCTTGAAAGCGGTGGTGGTAGGATTGCGAGGAGGTTGGTGAAGAGAATAGGTAGGAAAGAAATTTGGAGACGGGAGGCCAGAGATAGAGCGAAGTGAGGAGTGTAGAGAAGACTTAGACCCAAAAGGACTGTTAGGAACCTAGCAAGAGAAGAAGAATGTTTTCATGGACAAATTGTAAATATTATAACCATAAAACGTTGCAACAGGGAAAAGATACATTTCGATTTGTATCTAATCTACTAATGTTCTTCAATTCACCTTACCGGTCTATTTTCTTCGGTGCCCAGGATCCGCAGAATGAATAACTACTTATTACTTTTATGAAAATACCAGCTGCGGTGCATCAGACGATGAAACTTGGATGGGTTTTCACTGACAACGCTGTAACGGTAGCCATATTTTTGGGAATCATATTTAAGTATGATTCGAACGTCGACATGCTAAGAAGAAGTTAATTAATTTAAAATCATGTTACAAGGATGCATAAATGAATTGTTTTATAAATGACAAAAATGTTGCCAAATATGGGCTCTTTCTACAAAGTATCTTACCAGTTGTTGTTGTGAATGATTTATGCATTAGAAAGTATAAGAAAGAAACCTTTCTCAATGTTAAACAATACGCTCTTCTACTAATAGAAAACTATTTGTGCGATACTAATTTGAGTATTTGTGTAATAAACTTTTGAATGAAAATATATCATAATTATTAATAAAGAAGTGTCGACATGTTTACGTAGATTTCTTTCTACAATAACATCTACAGAACCTATAAGAATTCGAACCCCGACTTCGGTCCAACAGTATCTCGACGGACGTTTCTAATATTTATTTTCTTTTATTTGTTCCGGATTCAATTGTACAGTACCAATGAACTAATGATAGGTTTCCCATACGATTCTAATAATTATGTGACTGACAAAATAAAGGGCGTTGGCTACCGATAGGGAGCCATATGCAGCGCCTGGTCGACCATACGCCCACCGATTGAATTACAAAGATAACTTTATAGGTTTGTTATTCTGAGAAAGTATGTGTTACTGATAATATATTGGAATAATGTTGATTAACAAAGGGATAAATTGATCACAGGATCCATGCTCTAACACCGTATTTATATGAAACTAGCTGTTTCCCGCAGTTAAAATAGTAGCCCATGTTTGACCTCGGGTCTTCAACTATATTCATACCAAATTGCATCAAAATTCGTTCAGCGGTTTGGTCGTGAGAGCGTAACAGACAGACAGACTTTCGCACTTATATTATGTATGGATTTGTCAATATTTGATTTAAATTTGATTGCACAAGTTAAAAATAAAATGTACCTATAAATCTATTTGGGAGGAGTCAAGTGCATCTGAAAATTTTGCAAATTTACAGGAATTTTCTCTTTTTTTCTAGCTTTTTGAAGCAGAATAGTTTTTAAGAAGTACTCACTCTTTCTTTTATATTTTATTTAAGAACCTTCGCCCTATTTCCTGGATAATACAATAATTAAGAAGGAGTATGTTACCTAACGTCGAAATGTTCAGAATCAAATTTACCTTTTTTTTTAAAAGCAAAGTTTTCCTAATTTTTATATGTAACCAATGCATGTGTGCAAAAACATTCAGCACTGAATAATACTGAAAAGATAAATATGTGACATACTTTAAACTGAGTAAATTTTAAGAAGATTGAAAAGTTTGCTCAAGATTAGTAATTGGGAACACGTTTTAGCAAAAATAAAAAATAAACCTACGTGAAATTTTGTGTTATATACTACATGTTTTATTCCTACATACTATTAAACTTATTAAGCTAAGAAACCTATTTGTATGATTAGCAAAAAATACTATAGGCATTTGGTCAATGGCATCGCTTTTCCCTAAGGCATAATCCTCTACTTATATAAAATTCACAATTTATCACAAAAAGAGCTTAAATAATGTATAGAAAACAGTTACCTTTCATCCTTCCACTACTAGGAATAGCGTACCCACTCAAAATTTTTTGTGATCGTCTAATTTCACGACCTATTTGCACCAATATGGCTCAACGGTTCAACCCATCAAAAGTGACGTTTCGCTGAATTGAGTCGCAAAATCAAAACTACCGATTTGTAATACCACGCACTCACAGAAGTCACACGAGTCGAATTTCAACCTGACACATATGGTTATAATTTTTTGGAATGATTTGTGGGTGTTCCCATGAATTTGTTTTTTTTGGTTTTTTGACACAGATTTTTGCTACTGAGATACACGAGCCAGGAGTGCTCACACGTGTAGTAGATATTTTAATCTCTTTCAAAGTACAAGATTAGCTAATTTGGAAAGGCGGCGATATTATACATTTAAATTCCGCTTATTGCGGGACAAGGTTACAAATAAAATTACTTTCAAAAAATGTACAACTGACCGCATAAAGTACTACCGCATTTAGGATAGGTGGCCTTCATATTTGTGATACGTGTAGAGCAAGCTTCAGGAAAATCACCTATGATATCAAAATAAAATACGAGCATTCTCTTTTGAAAAACCGTCCCGCCTATATTTCTAATTCAATGCGTGTAAGTAATACTTGTTATAATATGATAAAATCTGGTGAAGAATATGCCAAATATTAATTATAATAAACAAGCATTTTAAATTAATTTTGTCCTCTAACGGAACCAACACCATTGTCTACACAGCTTACAAATAAGTTGGAACTAACATTGTTTCTTACGAAGAACACTGTCACAGCATGATATCCCGCCAGGGAATCAGGCATGGAACTATTCTACCAATAATTACATTGGTGAAGATCTTTTCTATAGCTTATTGAAATGGCCAAAATACGAAGGCACGCTTACACACCACGCGCATTGTGATCCTCTCCACGCTTCAATCACCGCAGTTTGTCAAAATTTCGGTTTCAATTTCTAAGAACATCACCATTTGTTAGTTGTCACGTCAATTTTGGTTGCCCGTTATACAACTCTGCCTAAGGACGCCTCTGTCGACAGTTACTCGTTTTTTTTCTTTCTATAGTTCTTTATGTGAAGTAATAAATACTTCAAAACTGGTGCACTTTATTGGAGCAAACTTCCATAGTAGTCGGTAACTGTTCTTACTTTCAACTGAACGTTTGCCCTTTTGTTTATAAACAAATAACCTAACAATTTGATTTATTAGAGCTCAATAAACAGTTTCGCTTTTAATGGCACACGTTCGAACAAACAAAACGAGACGGAAATTAGGTAGTTCACATAATGACTCAACTGTAAAAAACTTCTTCGTCTTTGCGTGTCGATGTCCTTCCAACGAAATAAATTAAATTCTTCCCGAGAAGTGCGAGTAAAAAACAAAAAACTATGGTCTGTCAAAATAGTCGATAATTTTGATTTGTGCGATTGACAAGAAAATGTATAATGATTTCTTATGTTTTCGCGATTGTTATTCATTAAATTAAACTATTTTAATACGGTTTTAAGTAATAAACGCGATAAAACCGTATTAAAATAGTTTAATTTAAGAAAATGTATCTTCACTACAAATATTAGTCCTGAGTCACCTTGCATCTTTATTTTATGATCAGCTTTTTTTCAGATAGTAGTGAATCGTTGCTACATTTTCTATTATTCCACCTGTAAATTTTAGAGGAGAATAAAGAAATAAGACTATTTTATTTTGTAACTTTGCTTATTAATAAAAAAGGTTTACTAACGTAAATATTTCAAAATTTCATCTGGCTATGTTATAAATATAAATATAATATGTTGATAAACTTGGATGTTTAATTTAAGCTAGTAATATTAATAACACATTTATAAAGCCATGTTTTTCATAGTTGCGTACTCGGCTTATGCTTTGGAGCGTAGGGTACGCTGTAAGTCATGATCCTAAATTGGGCGACACTGTTTGTTACAATGGAGACACTGCCATCTGACCTCCGTTACCCCTTTTTACTTACTTTTAGGGAAACTAGACCAACAGGAACATGACCCGGAATGTGATAGTAGCCAACACTGTCAAATTTGCACAAAAGCTTGTAGAAGTCAAAACAATTTTCGACTTCCATAGCTGAGAACAAGAAAAAATCACTCGAAAAAAAAATCACAGGAGTGATTGTGAAAAGTTCGATGCGTAATAAAAAGAAAGTTACACAATTTACAAAGTAATAAATTTCAATAGTTTCTATTTTCTGTTTTACGGTCATATTCGTGATTTTCATTACTCATTCTAAGTGAAACTTGCAATTATTTCAGGTTACTCCAATAAATCTTCCATAACAATGGTCAGAACAATTCAAGTGAAAGTATTGACATGAACCCTTCGTCGCCTACTGTATTACGCGTTGCGAATTAAAGACAATATATTCAGAATTTCACTTTTCGGTCCTAATTACCCTTTCTCCTGCAATGACCGTTCCTTTTACACCAATAAACCTGAATTTATGATCATACTGTTTCGCATTTAACGCCTAAAAGTCATAGACAATTGTCCAAGGTTGTTCCAAATAAATGCAACTCTTTATTCTTGAGTCGTAGCGGTCCTTTAGAACCGTTTGAAAAGTCTACATTATGGTGAGTAAAAGGGTAAACATTGTGTCTTAACAGTAAAACACTTACACCGACATTGTTTGAAATGTCTTAGAAATTTTGAAACTTATTTCTATTAGTAGTAGAGTCAGTATCGTTTTCGCATTGCGATTTTTTATTTTTCATGCGGGTTTTATTGCTTAATGTTCGCAATATATTTAGCAAACCCTTTAGCTATAAAACTTTATTGAAACCCTTTATTTATTAAGCAGATATGCTTTTTAAAGCTTTTTTTATGTATTTTTTTGCAATTAAAGTGTGAAAAATATTTTGGGTAATTTCAAAGCGGATTTTCAAAAGTCTTTACGAAAGGGTTGTACATTTCAAAGACATTTTGCGTGCTTTTGTCTCATTCTTTACATACTTTTTGCTAAATTTATGGTCGAAATTAATATTAATAAACGGGTTATTAGTTAGAAATTTTTGAATAGTGTGGTGCAAAAACTATGAAATTAAGCAATGTTTTCAAGGAATAAGACAAAACATTTATAGTTTTTGTTAAAGTCTGCGTGAAGATTGTCAGCTTTATTAGCATTGGCTTTTACCCGCGGTTTCATTCACGTGCTTAAATCCCACGGGAATAGTATCTACTTGTTTCTACATGTTCTTTTCGGTTACTGTCAACAACGTGTATACTATGCGAAATTAAAAGAAGTAATGAGTGAGGTCTTACATTTTTGCGAGCGTTAGAAATCAAATTATACTATTTCTAAAATATGGTTTTAATCGGGATTGTGACTAACTTATTTTATACCTTGCGTTTCAAACTCTTCTCAGCGATAAAAGCCATAATAATATATGCATTTATTCTCAAATAATTACACTACAACAGATATTACAATATCGTTCTTAAAGTCCAAATTCAATTACTCATGTAGGATCGACTATTTCGTTCATCTAACTCTCGCTTACTCTATATTTTCTTGTGTCTCTTTCAGCTTAGAGCCTTTGCAGTTGCGTCCTCATCTAGCTACTTGCTTCGGAGCCCAAGATCCGTGACTCTTTCTCCTCCATCGCCTTGTCTTCGGCATCCTTATACAGATACTATAATATGTTGCACCAAAATAAAACTACAACAAAACAAATATACATGCATGGAGCCGATATTGGACTCCTGTTCTTCAACTATATTCACAAAAATCGGTTCAGCGGTTTAGCCGTAAAAGCGTAACAGCATACAGACTTTCGCATTTATAATATACTAGCAGCCCGTCCCGACTTCGTCTGGGCCTATAGCCTTCCTCGATCTATTTACACGCTTGTATCAATACAAGCTATCTTACACTGAAAGAATTTTCAAATCAGACCAGTTGTTCCTGAGATTAACCGGTTCAAACAAACTCAAAAACGGATGGAAGTAAAACTTTTTGCGTTGCGCAAATTTCTTATTTCTTCATTTGGTTAGTTAACTAATCAGTCGGTAGAGAATACTTGTCCGCCAATTGTACTTACAATAAGGTTGTAATAAATAGTTAAATATGAATGAATTGACTAGTTAAAGACAATTAGCATATTAGCATAGCTTCTTGTTTTTAGCTTGACCTCATTCTCGTTATTAGCTATGTGGAACAGCTCAAATGTGCTTGCAATACACTCAAAGTATGTAGTGAAAACGTTAGCAGGATTTCCACGTAGAATCATAATGACGATCCTCTGCGCAAGAAATCTTTCAGGCTGGTTATTGGATATCTCAACCAGACTAGCTGATTAAATAGCTCATGGGCCATTATATCTTATTTGCCCATGGTTTTCTATTCTAAAAGATTTAGTATGTCCAACAGCAACATATAATACACATTTTACTTTATTGCGTCGTACTATATTTCTGTTTCTCCCAAAGACCATCGAAACGTACAAATAAGCGTTCCTTTTTCAATGGTTTCTCCCAATAGGCTAGGTAGTTTCCTAAAAAAATATAATTAGTCCGTCAGTTAGATAATCAAAAAATATTGGAGACGTA
The DNA here is from genome assembly GCA_947363495.1 of Euzophera pinguis. Taxonomy (NCBI): domain Eukaryota; kingdom Metazoa; phylum Arthropoda; class Insecta; order Lepidoptera; family Pyralidae; genus Euzophera; species Euzophera pinguis. The sequence continues at coordinate 5,856,184 of OX376169.1, forward strand.
TTTTTCTTTTGAAAATTAAACAAAGAATGGTAAAGATATGGCGCGTTAAAGTTCCATGTGACGTCACAGTGTACTACATGTTTTCATAATATGTGGCGTCACGAGCCCACTCCTAAACTTTGATGCATTATATCTTTACAATGTATCGCTCAATTGACAAAAGAAAAAATACGTCACTAATATATTTTGATTCCCTAAATTACGGACTAATTTTAATGACAGTCTTTTGACCCTGGAAACTAGCCTATTGTTGACTGTAAAGAAGGTTCATAGCATTAAGTCCTCCAACTGTTATGAACTTTCCATGTAGAACAATAAAGTTTTTATTAGTTTCGTTTATAAAATAAGTAAATAAATGTAAGCGGAAATAATATGAACACTGTACTTATTTTGGCTACCTGACGTTAAGGTGAGACGGCGCCATCATGTTGACGTAAGTTTCGTCCCCGCGACGTCTTATTGTTAGCCGAATCACCCCTAATTTAGTTGTAAAGTAAAAAAAATATTTTTTTCTGAATGAAATTATATGACTTGGTATTTATGTATGTATATAAAATTCTATATTGTACATAAAATAACACAGTTATTAAGTACTACTTGGTATGTGATATGCAAGTATTTATCAAATGAAAACAATCCACATTTTGATATATTTCATATTTCAACTTATAGGCATTATTAGGCGTCTGCAAATATAAATAATAGATGCAAAGTTTAATAGAATTACTTACTACATACACATGCACCAATTAAGAAAAAACAAAAACGAAGGCACGAAACTAATATAGCAAATATGTGGTTTTAATAAAATATAATGGATGTGCTGCAGTAATGCAAAAAGGCCATTTAACTCAGTGACAAAAACACTGACTTTAACCTCCAGCCCTTTGAGTTACAGACACGAAATAATTTTCGACTACTCATATAAAGAACAAGAAAGTTATCATTTATTCTTTTGTAAACAAGTTGATTTCAAGATGGTACATTGAAAATATTAAGCACATACATGTTTAGCCTACTAGGCATACAAAAGTGAAGTCAGTGGTGTCACACATCATCCAAACAAAATCATGCAAAACAATATAAAACCAGAAAATAAATGCGAGTTAATCTTACAAAAATTAGATCAGCTGTCCTTTAAAGTCACAATCAACATTTTGTCAGAAAATAATTCATGCAAGTGATAATAACATTTGGTTACCAACAACTCTTTCAGATGAGCTCTAAATTTATTTAGGGGTAACTCCTTCAAATTCCGAGGCATATTACTACAACATAATGAGTGTGTATGTGGTTCTTTTTAGATAAAATATTAGATTTTACTCGTAAACAAAGCTCTAATAGATTCCGCTACTACAAGTTTTGCCAACGATATCCTGGTCATGGCGGAGTCGCTGGAGGACTATGCTCAGCGACCTCAACGTGGTCTCCCAATAGGCAGGCTTTAAAATGAACATGGACAAAACCAAGGCAATGTGTAATGTCCATGTTACGCCATTACTGGTTTCTGTTGGTCTTGAAGTTGTAGACCAGTATCCTCCAGCTTCGAGGACGAGGTCTTTCGTCGAATCCGACTCGGCTAGGCGGCGTTCGGGAAGCTACGTAGCGTCTTCTCGTCCAAAATACCTCAGTCGCTTACACGATACGCACATATGGGTCCGAAACGTGGTCTTTGATTATGGGCCTCATAAGAAAGCTCAAGGTCGCCCAGAGAGCTATGGAGAGGGCGATGCTTGGTGTTTCCCTACGAGATCGAATCAGAAATGAAGAGATCCGTATGAGAACAAAAGTCACCGACATAGCCCGGCGGATTAGTTCTTTGAAGTGGCAGTGGGCGGGGCACATAGCGCGGAGAACCGATGGCCGATGGGGCAACCGATCATTTTGGAAATCATTGGGAGAGGCCTATGTCCAGCAGTGGACTGACTGCGGCTGAAATGATGACTACAGGTATTGATTTGCAATATCATTTAGTTGTTGTTGAAGATCTTAATTTATTAAACGAGTAAATAGAACATGAGTAAAATATGAAATTTACCAAAGTCACGCAAGCAACGCCCCAGGCAAAAGCAAGTTCAACATAAAACATGACGACGACTTTCCAGTAAGTTAAATATCATAATTTCTATAACAATTAATATAAATGTGGAACAAATTGAAAACAACCCGTTTGTTTCAAAACATTGTTCTTTGAACATAATTTTAAGGAAAGAACAACCAAATATTGCGCGGCATTTGTTGACTTTTGTTTGCCCTTCTAATGCAACAAACTGTCGGCATCATCAAAGCTTTATAATTAGGCTAACGGAAAGAAAGTAGCCAGTTAGAACGGTCTTACCATAAACTCCCAAGTTATATTCTAACTGTAACACGAAATGTTGAGGAAGAGTTCTTTGCAGTTATTTTTTAAGGAAACCTTTTTTTGTAATAAAATTTTTTGAAGTTTTATTGCATTGCAAAATTTTTTCTATCCAACGGATTCGGACGGAACGGCCGACAATCGTAAAACACACACGAAGCAAACTTTTTTGCTAGCTATTCGTGTCTTCGCTACCTTCTGGAAATTTAGTATACCACTCCTATTTATAATTAACACATTTTCTAGTCACACTTCAACCCATAAATATAATAATCAATATCCTTGCTTTTAACCCACGTGTCAAATCTACACAAACTTTCAAAAAAGTAACAAAATAGAAAGACTTTCAAATAGTTACGTCATTTTCTACTTTTCTATTCAGTTTCTGTGTCTTTAGTGTTATTCACTTACAAATAAATATTTGTTTCACAATACTGGAGCAATTTGCGGTACGGAAGGCAAAGGATTACAATACTATTTAAAACCCTTTACAACACGAAACTAACAAAGGTTCTAGTAATTACCATAATGCGCAAAAGTAGACCTTTCGCAAAAATATTTACCGATTCCGTCATAAAATATTTCTTTGAAAGTGGAAACAATGAGAGAAGTAAGTTTTCTAAGGTAGTAAAAGGTCAGTATTACAGTATTACTACACAAAATATTAGACTTCGCATAATTACTTAAAAACTACGAATTATTCATTTATGCTGCAAATACCATGCATGCATGCCTTAGAGAGGGATCAATCTGCCCCGTTAGGCCTGGTATCATTATTTCAGAACTTTCTCCTTTTGTATCATTTATTTGTAGTCTGTTCGACTATGTTAGTTAGGGTTAGTTAGACTTTAAAATCCTGTGGGCTTAGTCAAAGTCACTATTTGATAATCGATAACAACATTCGTGTTCGCGATCATCCTTAGCAATAACTTTAAAAATGGACCACGTGACTTTGGCATATATATAGCGTTCCATGTATCTAAATGGAATTTAATTAACAAATATGTAAAACGTGGACTATGGAAGTAAGGTTTAATTTGTAGCAATAACTTTCCATATCAGCCACGTGTTATACAGATCTAGGATTTTTTTCGCTAATATTACTCACTCAGCATTGCCCCATACGTCAAGCATATATTGTATTATTGTTCTTAGTTTACTGTAAATGCTCTTTTCTGTAGTGTGCAATAAAGGGTTTATGAATGTATGCCAAGACCAAGTTGTTTTTTTAGTTGTTGTCTTGTTCCGCTTCTGCCGCATCCTGCATCTTTGACAATACTTTACGTATTTTATATTCTTAGGCAAATCGAAAAGCTATTGACATGGCCTCTCTTTGAGCTAACTTGATTGACGTGACGCTATTTAAACGAAAATATAGCCAGTGCTGAACAATTTAATAGTTTTGAAACTATAACGTTGTTTAAAACTGTTTACCAGGGCGCACCAGTTAAAGGTGCGGATATACTGGGAAGAGATTTCCTTCTTTTTCCACAGAAGAAGGATTTGGATTTTTCTTTCATAAGGATACACCTACTTACTTATACGAAAGATATTCTAAATAAGGTTTATGTCACGACCCTCATCTATGAGGACGATTTCAAAAATAAGAAATTTCGAAATCTAAATTAGGTGAACATATGGACAAATGAAAAATGTTGTCATATATTGTGATATTTTAGTTAAAAAAAACTAGAACAGTTAAAAAGACAATTCAAAACTGTACATTTACAGTACCTTTCTTCTTACCGTTATGCCCGTATTTAGTAGCTAAAAACTAAAACAGTTACTCATATTTTTAACGGGATTCTTTCACCCTTAAAAAAGAAACCTTTTGCGCAATAAAAATTTCACCAAGCAAAACTTTCTCGCCATCTTTTGCCAGTTATAAAAATTAACTCGAGACTTGCTAAAAAAACATCATACTTTTTAATTAAAAAATTCGGCCTTTGAAAGAATGCCGCTAATGCTCACTGCAACTTATCTTAACAATTCGGAAGTTTACAATGCTATAGAACAGTAGGACAATATTACTTTATTGTAAGGGAAAATGACTGTTTATAACCGTCATTGTTCTTCTATTCTGTCTGCTTTTGAAATTGCCTAAAAAGATGCCGATGACCGAGGACACGCTCCTTTGTTCGTTTTTATGTTTGTGTTAGTTTATGCATGCGTCCTTACGTCACATTTTACTCAGGATAAATATCCCAAATATTGCGCAAAATTTTTGCGTCTTTTGACTTTCCTTCTGTGGTGGTATTTTTTACTACTAATTATTCGTTGCTCCACTGACCCTCTTTTATAAGTATTGCTGTCTCAATTGCATCTTGTTTCAAAATTGCTAAAGGTAACACCTTTTTTTGTATGTAATGTCAACGATATTCCTTGTTTTTTTTTTAATTGAGCGCCCACATGGCGTCATCATTTCACCACCACTTTTCGATAAAAATAGTAATCGGAAGGAAAAAGACACCATAAAATTTATATTTATTTATTTTCAGTGTATCACCTCTAAAGAAGTCAAGGGTATGCCTAGTAAGTCACGATGGTCTCAGCATAGAATTTTTTTTCCCAGCATGATGAATCGCAACAAGTAATGAGATAGATCGTTGATTTACTGGTAATGGGACCTTAAATAAGTACGCATAATATTATCAACTGGAACATCGGCGTCGAGCCAACACTTCGTTTAGAACGAGCAAGCGCTTCTTCTACCAGATCTCGAGGAGAGCCAGAGGCGACATGATCAGACACTTTTGTTTCCGATTGAATTTATCGGTTTCGTGAAACGTTAATTTCGGCGTATCTGAACGTCATTTTGTCATTGCTCAATTTTTATCCAAACTAAATACTTTTATATGGAACAATATACTAAAATGTAACCGATTCCGAAAACAACAACAAAATTGGTAACAGTTAATATTGATTTCGCCCCGGTCACAGATCCATGGACCCTGTTTTTGCCGTAAGGACCTTCATGGAGAAGTACAGGAGAAAGAATTCGCCTCTTCATCTCTTATTGTTAGATAGGTAAGGCGAAGACCTTTGACTGTTCTCCTCGATCGATGATCTGGTGGGCACTGAGGTCCGAGATATATACCGCGACTCCGCTTCGATAGTAAGGACCGCTGTTGGTAACACCAAACCATTCCCCGTCACTGTCAGGGTTCACCAGGGATCAGTTCTCAGTCCCTACTTGTTCAGTGTGATATTAGACTAAGCGTCCGGCAGCATCAAAGACACACATGATCAACCTCCGTAGCTACTCATGTATGGGCAAAGTGGCGTGAGGTGACTGATGTCACCTGTGTGCCCAGAATGCTGATCAGGCTTAAGGGTCAGGTCTATAAATCTATCATTAGGCCTGCCCTCCTCCATGGCAGTGAGGCGTGGCCCGTGCTTGAGCGGCACAAGCAAGACCTGCGTGTCACGGAGATGAAGATGCTGCCCGGATGTACGGAGTGACGCGGAAGGACCGCATAAAACACTCCCGCATTCGGGGTAGCCTTTGTGTCATAGCAAATAAGCTTCAAGAAAATCGCCTGCGATGGTACGGGCACGTCTTACGCAAACCGGCAACTTACATTGGGAACAAGTGCCTGGCCATGCCGCTTCCGCCAGGGCCTTGTAGAAGGGGCGTGCCCAAAAAGAGCTGGATTGACGCAGCAAAGCAGGATATGCATAGTAATGTACTCTCCATTAAGTATGCTGAAGACCGGGCGAAGTGAAGACGTAAATGCTGGAAAGCGGCCCCTGGGCTCCGAAATGAACGACTGAGAATGCAACCGGGAAGACGCTAGGGTGATAATGACTAGCATTTGATGTTTTCTAATGAAAAAAAGTGGGAGCTTGTAGGGTATGTCTTGCTATCTCTTTTGTACGCATGAAACCAAGTAGCAGTGACGTCACTTACCCTAAAGAGCGTCGCACGTTTTCTTTTATCTTGCTTGACAGTCTTCCCTTTCCACGGGATTTCAAAGGCTTAACTTATTTATTTTTGAATGGATTATTCATACTACAAATAAACTATATATATATATATATATATATATATATATATAACTATAAACTATATTTTTGCTACACAGAACCGAAATAATATCATGATAATAATGTGAAGTCCATGTTCGCCTTACTTTGTAACTTCCTCCCTGGTTATAAACGAATAATGGAACTAATTTGTTGTTCAAACAGGGGATCCTCTGTACACAAACATCAAGGCTAAATTATCCTGACCATCCACCGACACCAACAGGAATCACTCTTTATTATAAGGGCATTACAGTTGAAAATAAAAATTGAAAAGGTGGGTTCTGTAAGTGACCAAAAACTGCAGGACATTAATGGGCATGGACACGTTCCATAAGCTTTATCGTCAATTGTTTATTGTTTATTTGAAATCTATACGAATTCGTATAATTGAATACCGTGATTTTAGCCTAATGTTACGGATTTGCTACAATGCATACTCGGTTATGGTATCGAGGACTTACATTAAAAATAACATCTCGTCTCTATTAGATCGTCAGAGGTCAATGAATTATTCAAATTATAATTACACCATGCGTCTTACTTTTTTTTGTTGTCAGTTTATCGCATATATTTCAGTGCTGATTTAATTAGAGAATTAAAGAAATTTAAAATTGTTAAATAATGAGTTTCAATTTCTTTTTTTCAAAACTCAACATTATGTCTTCGCCTTTTTCTAATCTATTTATTATCGTCTTAATGCAAACCCGCAACCTAATAAGTACCTAATCAATTAAGTAAATCGTTTTGATAAAATTAATTGTATTATATCAACTTTTTAAAATTTTGCTATCTGGGCCCTATATACTGTTGCCCTTGCGCGCTATTCTGTCAGACTTTACCAACTCTTTTCAAGTCTTTCTCTACCGCTCCGTCAACTCTTCGATGGAATATTTTAAACAGATATTCGGCTTTTCTACTACGATAAGAAGGCGACGTGTGTTTATTTGGGATTTATCCATACTGATATTCCCGTACACCTTAGCTTTTAGCATGTGTAATTCTGTATGTGTGCCAGATGTATTACATTTTCCTCTGATTCCTTTTTTTTATTTTTAGTTTCCAACCATTCTGACTTAATTGAATTCTGATCGTAAAACTTATCGCAGATTTTTATCACTGGATCGCAGAGTATGCCATTTATTTTCACACTAACACTTATCTTTTTTACAATACGATATCAAATGTTTTCTATTAACGAGAAGTGAATGAATGAAGGAATCCCTTTACAGAACATTTTCCAACTCACTGAACTTTTATTTGTCATTTTGCTGTCAAATTCAGAACAGATATTATCACACTTCATTGATTATTCAGTTGACACTAAAATTGCAACTGTCAAATGTGCAATAAGTGTGAATAAATGCGGCGATTAGATGACAATACAAACTTTTTTTGGCATGGAATATAGGTTAATATTTGATGGGTAGTTAACTATTGAAGTGTGTAATAACTAAGCAGACTTAAATATATTTTTGCAACCGTTGTGTGGTCTGCGTAGTCGAGTAGCGTGGATTTTATTCAATTGAAGGTAAAGATGCGTGAAATTGCGTCACTGAATGAACATTACATTACACATTTTTGGTGTAAATTTTTTTCACTGATTCAGATTCACTGATAGTGTCGCTACACTTCTTAATGCAACAGAGTGAAAAATCTTCTGGTTTGTGATTAAAGAAATATAATAAGAAAAGTGAAACCACACTTTATGTAAGAGTTTTTTTTCGTCCTTTGATACGACACGGTGATTAAAGGACAAACAAACATACTCTGCAGTGATATTTATATGGAGGCAGTTGGAGGGTTGAAGAACGACAAATGCTACTTCTCATGCAGGTATCCAACACAGCCAACACAAAAATCAAGGTCCTTGACGTACTTCGTACCCTAGGCTCCAAAACGTAAGCTGAGGACGCAATTGGAAAACACGCTTGGACGAAGACGAAGAAGAAATTCGTAAATTAATCTAATAATTATAGAGGAACAGTTCGACAAAAGACGACCTGTCAGGGCGTCTTTTGTCGAAATTCTCTTATTTTATACTTTTGACGTTTCTGATATTCCGTTCTAATTTTAAGACCAATCGTATTCCATTAGCATGCCATTGAACTGCAACTGAAAAATTTTGCTAATCAAAAATCATCAAAATTATCAATTCATTGAACTTTTCTGTACTCTGTTATTTATTTTATTTATATTTTTTCTTCTATTATCATTAAAATATGTTTTAGTTGCAAATAAATAGAGATTCAAATTGTGTTAGCAGAATACCCATATTGAGCATATCAAAATGCATCGTAATTGAGTCGTAATGGAATGTTAGTTGCATGTTAGCGGAATCGACCCCCAGCTCGCCTCTTGTACATTTAGGTACCTGGTAAACCTTCAAAAAAATTCTAAATCTATGTGTACTATTCATAATATTAATATTGCGAATTCTATCCGGCGAGTTGAGAGATTTCAATAAGAGCTGTTCACCACCGTAATGGAATGATCGAGGTCATGAAACCTACTATAAAATTTTCTTTTCATGTTAAAACAAATCTGAAACGAAATCACTGCACGTTTCAAAAATATCTTGATATGGGAAATGTCAAATGTCAATATCATATGTCAAACACCTCTTCCTTACGCGATATACCTACTTACCTACTTATTTCAAATGGTTTGGAATATTACGTAATTTTTAATTAATGAAATATTTCTAGTAAACTATTATAAGTCTTACGATGGTGATAATTTTACTTTGAAATTCATTATATTTACTACTATCATGAATTTTTTCAAGTGTCCAAATGCAGCGGTTTTTCCAGAAGTGGGAGGCGACACTTACCTTATTAAAATTTTCAACTTAAAAGCTAAATATCTCGCAAATGAAACCGTCAATGGAAAAACACTTTGAGAGTACTCATTATGTTATCACAAAAAGAAAGATGAAAGAAAATATTTCTAACCCCACTTTACAGGTAGGGGAGGTACGCTAAATAAAAAAAAAAAACAATTTTATTTTACAGTTCACTCCACGTGAGTAGGTAATATGCATAGGCATAGAAAATTTTAGCTCTCTAGGTCTAATAGTCTCCAAGAAAAACGTAGGACAGACAGACGGACAGACGTGACGAAACCTTAAGGGATCCTTGTGTTTACTACGGAACCCTAAAAATATTTTAATTAAACTCCAATGAACAAAAGTTTTAGCTTTTCGCACAGAACAGATTGTATTCTGTGGCTTTTCACGTCTTGTTTTGTACCAAGTGGAATAAAAACGTGCGATTATTTTGACAGGTCCCTGCTTCAAAATAAACTTTAATCTAATCCTTGTGCAAAAACAACAACTTGGGTGGTCCTCGGTGGCGTCAGAGTTTACTACATTTTACTTTTGTGTCCTTATGGTCTATTTATCAGAAATAAGTGATAATAAATCTTAAAGGAAACCCCGTAAGATTTAAAATAGAAAAACAAGACTGACACGTTTTATCAAGATCATTAATAAATATTTACTTTGGACTGTCTTTATGAATGAAATGTCCAAACTTTGAGGTTTTTTCTTTATAATGTCTGGTAGAAAGCAAAATGTGACGTCATTAGACCAGAATTCAGAAAGTTTAGAATGCTGAATGATGGTTTCTTGATATATCATCTTCAGCCGTAAACAGACAAATGGTGGAGACAGGTCTTTCTGGTCGTTCCTTTCTCAATGTGTCAAACAGACCATTAAATAGGATTTTCAGCAATATCTTGGTATCTAGTAGTGAGTAGATATGCACACGGTAGGAACACGAGATTGTCATCAGCGACACTCAGCTGATACGAGCACTCATGATTACAATACTGATTGCCGGCTCCATTACATTACAACATCAACACATTAGCCGACATTCAGAGAGCCTTGATTGCTGGTGCGAGATGTAGAATAGAGCGATTGGATAATATTTCAAAAACTCTTATATCATAGTCCTTCTCGGGTCATAATTGCTATAAAAGGAAAATACATAATACGTACACGGGGCGCAGACAGGGCTGGTAGATGTACAAAAATATCCTGAAAAAATGAAGCACGGACGTGACGCTTGACCGTCGCGTCGCTACGAGAGGTGACGGCGACGGTAGTCCATCTTAGCGCCCGCGCCGCACATAACTCAAACTAGGATGCAAAAAGCTAAACAAAATGTTAACCCAGATTCTTTGAAAAACTTTGCACACCCTGATGTCTCTGACATCACAGGGACTCGGACTTTGACGTATAGTTTTTCAAATAACGTTTTTTTTATCTGACAAGTGATTTAAGTTTTTAAAATAAACAAACTGAAAGCAACTTAACAAAATGTACTTTTTATGAGAATCAATGGAATTGGTGACTCTGTTAGGTCTAGTGGAACTAGATAAATGAATAAACCACGTTCGAAGCCTAATACAAATGACAAAATATCATCATCATCATCATCATGACCTTTAGTAGGCAACTTAACCACGCGACTTTCTAAAACTGATAAAGGCTTTCCGCTTATAACTTGTTCCCAGATTATATTTAATGTTGATAGACGCCGCGCCGCTTTGATAACAAATGTCACAATAGACTTTTGATGGGTGTTATTTTTATTATGGTGTCTTTATGCTATCCAGCGAAGGGCATGTGATTGACGTATGTAATTAGGTTAGTCACATCGGTAAAGCTTTGTAGTTTATTTGTATTCAAAGTGTTTCATTGAATTTCTGAAACGTAGGCGCCTTTTCGATCTAAACGCTTAAGTGTTGCTTTATTTCAGTGAAATGAAATGAAATGAAATTGTTTATTCTCAATGTAGGATATAAATATCACTTATTGACGTCAATTTACTTATATTAAGTTTACCACCACTTCCAAAGCGCAAGTGGAGAAGAAGCGGCGCCACAAACTCCACTTCGTTTTATGAGAGTCGTTTATATGAACTCTGATTCATGTTATTTCAATCAGTGGTAGGGACCAATTCAAAGCATGACTAGTTGCTCATCATAGTGATTGAAAGTTAACTTCATCACCGGGGTAAAAATCTCACGTTATTTATATAAGCTGAATAATATTTTGGTTACACTCATTTGAATATATCTTCAAAAGGAGAGTGGTGCATAATATACCAGCTTTTTCATATAAAATGATTTTGATCAGGTACTTACGGCATGAAAAACTATTACGGATACTAGCAAATTTTATACTAGAATCAGGTGGCTACGTGGCTACTGGTTAGAGAAACATAAATATCTACATGTATATACTGATGTGTTTGTTCTACAAGATAGCCTATTGTCATCGATGCAGAGGAAATACACATAACAGTCGATTTTAATACTGACGTCATAGATTAATAATTGGTCTCCGCCGAGCGCGCGAGACCAATTATTAATCTAAGATTGGCGTAGTAGAGAACGGATATCACATCACCGATAGACGTTACACTGACGATACGGTACTGATAACTTTGACTCATTACAGACCTTACTCAATAGAGTCAAGACATGCAGTAATGGCATGGGTTTGAAAATAAATGACAAAATTCTTAAAGAGAAATAACCATTATGGAAAATTACTAATTATAAAGTAGGTAATAAAAAGAGTCCAGAAGTCAAAATGTAAATATAAAAGGAACACAAAGTAGAAGAAGATAACAAATGGTAGTGACGATATCTATCAAAGTTCATATTAACTACACTCTGCAAATTTTTGATAGATCCTGTTAAATTGTCAATAACAACTCAATGTCCTGATCTTAATAGCTCCATTCATTCACTCATATCTAGTGAGTAACGTAGTCATTGTGGTATCCCTGATCTTAGAATTTTGGAACCACCATAAGCCCTCGTCTAATACAGATTTCAATACTTTAAGATTAGCACTTTATGTGTTATTTGTCTCAATATGTTTATTCATACGACATGAGTCTATGCGTTTGTTAGATCAAACGATTTGATTCATTTTACGATTTCAACGAACTTATCTTTATATTTTCGATTAGAATTCACTACCAAAACTACCAAACCTCTTCTTCGAAACGTTTTAATCAATCGGCAACTTCAAAGAGTAACAATAAAATATATCGCTGGTTTCACATTCACATTGCTACCGTTGCGATTGTCGGCTCTCTTTATATCTGCGATATCGAAGCGGCACCCTTTGATCTGTTATCAGATACATGGACTCATATCGACTACCTGTGTATTGTTCCATTTATATATTATGGATAATCTGCTGTGATAATGGATGTCAATATGAGTGCTTTCGGGGACAATGTAGGTGTGATGGTCAAGAGAATTGTTAAATTTATAAGGAAAATTTTATTCGATAGAATACCTAAAGGCATTTCTTTATGCTACTTTATTTAATCTTCTTTAGATCTCAGTATTTTTAACATATTGTGCAGAGAGATAGTCACTAGCTGACTGACTGGAATGTCGTGGGTTCGATTTCCACGGAAAAATTATTTTTAATAATATAATTATAAAAATATTCAAAATTAATATTCAAACTTTATTGTAAAAAACTTAATTTTATAGAACGACTGGCGTACCAAACGGCACCGTTAGTTACCGTTAGTTAGTTTTTTTAAATAATGAGTTATTTAAAAAAATATCTAACAAATAGTCAAACTTTGGATTGCCAAGATTGTGACATGGGTGACGTATTATGCAATACTTCTTGGATAACTAATAGAATAATTCTGTGGTTTTATGTTCGTTGATCACTGTTTCCAATGTGTGTTGATAAACACCTGTAGGCCGCTTTCAACCAGTCATTCTAGACATCCTTCGGAGAGATCTAGCAGTATACAAACTGCGGCAGAAATGATGATGCAACAGCTGCGTAGGCCCACTTTCCGCCAGAGCGGAGCGGAGAGGAGACGAGAGGACATGTGTTGCAAAGCTGGCATGTTATTTCCACCAAAGAGAAGATGGTGTGCCGTGCGTAGAGAAGATGAGTGCAGTGCGTAGCTGAGATGTGAGCTTGAAATCGGTCAGGTGCGGTCTACGGGTCGGTCGGGTGTGTGAGGCGCAGGGAGAAGGCTGCGGGGAACGGGACCAGCGAGCACGGGACGTGCGTCGCCCCGCTTCACACATCTCCGTTCGGTTCGGCTATGCATGCCGCTTGCGCGAGCGGCATAGGATTCTATAGAAAAATAAGACATCTCCTCTCTACTCCACTTGATCCATTTTCACCGAACCTAAGCGGAAAGGGGATGTGGAAATAACAGAACCTGATTGGTTATTCGAAACAAATCTCTCTTCTTTGATGTAAACCGAGCCTTAAGCCGTTACATCGATACAAAATATAATAAAAAGATCTGATTTAAAAGACCTTAGTAAGAATTTAAAAGACAGCAACTTTTATTGTGGCGAAAAATTCTGGGTCCGTTCAAGGGGCTGGATGGTGTTTGGAAAGTGAGGAGAAATGCGGAGGTGGAGAAGCTAATAGGGGATCATAACATTATAGGCGAAACGAAAACAACAAGACTACGTTGGCTCGGCCACCTGGAGAGGATGGGAGAGGACCATGCTGTGAAGAGAGCGTACACGGGAAGACCGAGTGAGAAACGACCAGTAAGTCGCCCTAGTTAATGCTGGAGGGATGAAGTGTGCAAGGACTTGGAAACCCTATAAAAGATAGACTGGCAAATAACCACGCAGAATAGGCAGGAGTGAAGAAGTCATGCGTCGGAAGCCAAGATCCGTTTCAGGTCGCTGAGCCAATGCAATAGTAGTAGAAACCTTTTATTGTACTTACCTTTGAGTGAAAAATTAAACAATTTTGAATTAAAATTGTAGACTGCAATATCACAATGTTTGTCTAAGTGACTTGCTAAAGTGATTGGACCTATTTTATCGCTTTATAAAAGACTTTTCAGTCGTATATCTCTCCTCTATAATACAAGATGACTGATGTTTATTATCATTGTGCCAATTACACAATTTGACGGAGAACCTAATATATATCCATTTTTTCGTGAATTCTGTCGGATTCATTAGATAGATCAGAGAAAAAAGTGGCAAATATTAAAAGTTCAAAATAACTACAGACGCAGTCACTTTCAACATAAAAATCTTGAAAATCGAGGGAACAAAAGATGTTCTAACGACATTAAGGTATTTATGACGTGCACCCGGAAACTTCAATTAGTAGGTAGAGTTCTTTGTATTTCATATTAAAAATATACAATAGACATAAATGTCAAAATATTAAACGACGAAACCCACTAGTCAGCCTGCTGATAACTGTTTGGTTACCTACTCGATATTTCAAAAGATTTCTTTAATGAGTTTTTAGGATCCCGTGCCTCAAAAGGAAAAAAAGAATTTTTGGATAATTCATGTCGCCTTTGACAGCCGATTTTTCTTGAATCAACTTTTGAGTTACCCTCGTATTAAGAAAAAAATATTAAACTCATGTTAGCTAAAATGTGTTGCGTTTCATTCTTTCACGCTGAATATCGAATAGGAGAGAAAGGAACGACACCTATTTTAGCTAATATGTGCTTTACAATTTATTCTCAATACGGGAGTTAGTGATTAAAAAATAGACCTTTATCTATCTGTATCGTGTGACATGTCAAATGAAAGTCTTAGTGTGAGCATCGCAAAAATTATTCTAATGAACATTATTGTTAATCAATTTATTTTCCAAAGTGTAAGTACCTGTCCATTTTGTCGTAATATCCCTCTTTCCTTTGATGTTACTAAATTCTACTAGTAATCTATTGATATTCATGGCCTTAACAGGCACTTCTCCTCTTCTAGTAATTTTGGTGGCAATGATAAAACCGCAATATTAAACCACCTAGATTCTCTTCCCTCTCCCGACTACTCACCTTTTTTATTTAGAGGATAGTTTATGTTCTTGGTGTGATGTGTTGGCCGGGGTACCTCAAGGCGTTGTGCTCTCTCCTTTATTATTTGC
Source organism: Euzophera pinguis (assembly GCA_947363495.1). NCBI lineage: Eukaryota > Metazoa > Arthropoda > Insecta > Lepidoptera > Pyralidae > Euzophera > Euzophera pinguis. Next base: position 5,871,492 of record OX376169.1, read on the forward strand.
ACTTTTTATAAATAATATCACTGATAATCTTCAGTCTTCCTACCACTTGTGCAGACGATCTATAAATTTATTATCACACTTCTTTAAATGATTTACCCTCAGCGATAAACACTGTTAACAACGACTTGGCGCGTATATCTGCCTGGACTGGATCTTTTGGCATTAAAGTTAATCCGTCTTAAACGCAAGCTATTATCATAGGTATAGTCCTTATTATGTTACACGTATAGAGTGGGACACGTTATCTTCACTCACTTTAATAATGAGAACATATCTTTTAGTAAGTCAGTAAAAAATTTAGGTGTTGTGTTTGATGAGAGTCTGTCCTGGTCACATCACTTCAAGGAAATTAGTAGGAAAACGTTTTCTTCTTTGGCATTACTTAGAAGATTTCGTACGTGTTCGGGACGGTAATCGCAATACACGTATCATAGTTGCTCTTCGATTATTATTTCCCATCCATACTATAAAACTTTTCTCCAGGTCTTTCTCTGTCCACGCGGTTCGACTATGGAATGCACTTCCCTTGGTCATCAGGAATACTCAGTCTCTTGCACAATTTAAACGTCTTGTGAAGTCTCATTTCCTCTCCTCTCTTTTTTAATCTGTTGTAAACTACTTACTCATAAATGTATTTTTATTTATATATGTATATATTTTGTTATATTTGATTGTATGTGGTATTTACGTAGACTTGTATGTACATGTTATATGTATGTGGTATATTTATATTTATACTGCGTCATTGCCTTGTTCAACGTTTTTTCCATCCACTCTAACGTTTGACTGGAAGAGATCGCGCTAGCGATAAGTCCGCCTGTGTACCTCAATTTTTATGTACATAAATTGTTTGTGAAATTTGTATTTTGGTGCAATAAAGAGTATTTGTATTGTATTGTATTGTATTGTTACCCGATAGTCTTTATCTTTACTAGTAGACCTAGTATTTCGTCATTTCTCTATAACGTTAACTCACGTTTAGCAACCCAGGCGTGGCTATTACTCGGATTGGGCATCATCACTAAATACAATGTTATCACTAAAGTCCTAGAAATATTGAGAAAGGTAGGCACGTAAAATTGTTAGCATCGGGTCCTAATCCTCTGATAAGGAAAAAAGACAGAAAAGCCCAGAATTAGGTTACGCCAAACAAAATAAAAGAAGCCGCTTTCTAAAGTTTCTTTGTGTTACCAAACCAATTTATTACAAGTAATTATACCTGCAGTATCTAGTTAGCTAGGAAAAGAAAACAGTGCTTATCGGCGCCAAATAGCAGTCATACTTTTTGCAGTAATTTATATGGGTCGTTTCTATTTAAAAAAAAAGACAAAAGAATCCTTGTGTGAAGCTCACATACCATTTAGTCATATACAAATCTAATACTTATATACATTTAATTGACAATAGCATATTTGTCTTCAGTTCAAGAGAGAGCAGTTCAAACTCGGTAGAAAAAAGATTTTGAAAAACTTGTTCCGAAAAACAAATGGTGGAATATTACTAGACAGCCATATCTTCTCCTCCGGAAAGAATTTGGTTGAGTTCTGTTATACCAAACGGATAAACGATTTTTACTATTCTGCGTCCCTTCCCTTTCTCTTATCTTTCCCGGGACGGGGGTTCAGACTAAATAAAAATAATTAAAAATTACTGTAATTAGCCCATGTATTTTCTTGTTCTGAGGTGTAAAGGATCAAGCCCAGGTAAAGAGTTCCATAATATTTATGGAGGAAGGAAACTTTTAATGAATTGTGATAACCGCAAATTTTACTTTCTACCTGCCAGTATTTTGTCAAAGTAAAAAGTAAAAGACATGTGGTTTCTGAATATTTTTTTACCTGCCACTAAAAAGATCAATTATTGTTATACAGTATGTTTTACCCAAAAGCCACATAAGGATGTTTATCATTCCTGTAGTCTGTTAAGGATTTGAAATACGTACCTGTAGCTTCCACCATTTTCTGTAACAAAATGCTCTATTTATACCCTAATATGTTTAAATTTTATGAAATTTAACCCTCATCTCAAGCGTGCAAACTACGAGCAGAGACACCTGAAACTTTTCTGTGTAATTTGAAAGTCACTAAAGAGACTTCGGGCTGATCTTGGAATATGGACTAGAGCGGCCCCGGGGTTTCTTTAACTCTGTGTAGTGCAGTCAATGGCCTGTCGTACCCTGGTTGCCCTGTGTCACAAAACAGGATTTAAGAGAGGCAAACGACCGAGTTTAGAAGTGGCCAATTACTGCTCAATATTAAAATATGACCTTTAAACCCATTATGACTCGAAAGAAAAAAAGAATTTCCAAAGTCTAAAACAAGCAACACCAAGTCATCTACAATTTGATCCCAAAGGGAATAAATTTGATATATCTTAAAATTTTGTATTTTGTACACTTTTTGTTTCTACTTATATTCCAAACCGTACGAGATCTATCACGTGCCTTGCCCAGGAGCCCTTTCTCCTGTGCTAGCTACAGTCAGCACATTGATATAAAAAATTAAACACATTTGTGTGAAATTACGAACAAGCAAATTTTTAACCACAACTTTGCATAGTTACTATACTAAAAAAAAACAACACTTTTCTCACAAAACATGAGAAACAAAAAATTTTAGAACAAAAGGCTTAGAACCCTCAGAGGCGAGGAACAAGGGTATCCCCTGGGAGCACTTAGAAATCACTCACCACTCACCAACAGCTCGCCACAAGTTGGGTTGACTATACTAGAAAAGAAACCCTGTATACAATGAGGACTCACATCTTTAGGTATTATTACTTAGTAGCATTGATAGAGGAACGTCCTCGCTTAGTAGGGAAACTTTACAAGTTATTTTATTTGCATTATTATTATCGTACCTACCCAAAAATACAGTCTATACATGTGGAAGTGGATTTAGTGTATCTAGTTCTAACCTTTGTGGCGCGAGACCAATTATTAATCTAAGTACTAGATGTTGCCTGTACCTTTGCGCGTGTTTAAATCCCACGGAAATAAGACCTATATCTTTCTTAGTACTTACATCTAAGTATGCTCAAGCTAAATCCAATACGCGCTTCCTTTTTGTCAATAAAGCAAATATTCTGACATATTTATTTCGGATCTTCGGCCAACACAGTAATTTATTGTCTTTCATACCCTCTTTTTTTAAACAAATTATTTCGTCTCACTGTCGGGCAAAGGTTTCCCCCATCTCACTCCAAACATATTTGTCCAAGGCCAACTCTAAACACCGCTGTCCGAAACCCTCAGATCATCGCTCCAGCTCTCTTATCATGTTATAAACAAGCAAAATAATATGAAAAAGTGATCAATGATACCTCTGAAAATAATCGGGCCCTAATGTTAAAAACGCAAAACAGTTCCATTATATCAAAATTAAGATTAATAAAGTTATCGTAAATCTAAGGTACAAAACCCCTTTTTTATCCGTGGTCATACCTGTGCTACTGGTAGTAAAGTCTCAATGGATAACATTATTTATAGAAACAAAGGTTTCGCATGAAATTTATGAGGAAAGAAACAAATAAAAGGTAGGAGTAGTTATTGCAAAAACAATGGGGATTACAGAACTAACTGCAATAAAAATGGCTCTTAAAAATTGGTGTAGGTACCTCATCCCTGTTTACCCCGCACTAATTTTATTAAGCCTTGTTGTATTCCCATAATGTTGCATTGTTTGAAAAATAACTTTTAAATTGTCTTTGTTGTGAGACACAGGTAAGAAAAATTTGTTTGTTGAGTTCGGAAGCCTTCAACCTAACGACATATTTTTATATTAAGGAGCACTATTTATGCCATGTTTAGTCTTATTTAATATATTATGATAATAATGTCTGTTAATAACACAGTTTTAAGGTTTTTATAAACTGATCTCAATGAACTTAATATCTAAATAAATTTCATCATCATCAGCTTTCTATAACCTACTACACTGGACATAACTCTCTGTCTTCGCCAACCATCTCTGTCCTGGACCATCGCAATCCAGTCGATGCCAGCTTTTTCTTGTATATTTAATGTTTAAAAAAAATATATAAAATTATAAAAACATAAGATCAAATGCATATGTCGTGGCCAAATCGTAGAATTGATCATTTCATAATCTGGTCGACAGAACACCAAAACAGAATCGACCATATCATTAAAACGTCAGCGTTTAATGATATGGTCGTCCACGTTTGGCCAGATCATTTCATTAATTTGTATTTTTTTTATGCTTAAAACATAACTCCTAAATTATGCAGCACTAATGCTTGACGATAATCAATTTATCCTATAAATTTTATTTAAACAATAACATTCTTCTATTTTTTAACAGCTGATAGCCAGCCGCCATGGTTAAAATTGTAACAGTTTTACGATATGATCACTTGGTTCTTGGCCATACCATGATGCGGTCGTGTATCAGTTAATAATATCATGAAATTAAATTAAACTATTTTAATACGGTTTTTATCGCGTTTATTACTTATTTATTTACACCTGACGTTTCAAACACTTTACAGCGTTCATGGTCGCAGGCAGACTAAGTTAACATTTGTCTTTGATGTCATAAGATTACAAACTACCGCCTGAAATTTTTATTGGGAACTATTCCGATTTACGCAGTATTGGCTCACAGTATCTAAGGGTCTTGCAGTCTGCTTCCGAGTTTGCGATTTTATTAAGTTAATGACTGGGTCCCAAGCTGGTGGTACCTGCCATCCATCCTCTCTATTGAAATTAGGAATATCATGAAATGTTGGAAGCTCAATGATTTGTTTTGGCCATATCATGAAATGGTCGCATTTCGTGATATGATAGACCACGTCGTGGAATAATCATTTCAACGACCTGGCCACGACACATATATAACAAAAAGTAAGTGTTAAAACTTTCGTAAATATTTCCTAAAGTCGGAAGTAGGTATAAAGGACCGCTTAAACTGACGCGGATCCCGCGCGACTAGCGAGACGCCCATAAAATTATGAATCGGTAGAAGTGCCGTAGCGTATGAAAAAGTTAAGTGGCCTGCTAATGACACTTCTATATATTCTTGTTTCTGTGGGCGTCCCGCCACGCGAGCGGGATTCGCGTCAGTGTGAACGGTCCTTTATACGCACTTAATCCTGTAATTTTATATTTTAAAAATGCAGTGCGTTAGTTTTAAAGATAATTTCAACTATGGATGGGAAGAGCAAACAGACGTATGTAAGTGCTATTGGGGCAACACATAAAATGGCTAACCTATAGGTACATAGTTGGATAGATAGTGAATAGCCATTTTGACTCGACAAGTATAAGAAGATTAGGGAATATGATTAGATGTTGATAATTTATGTCGGAATATCTTTTTCATTCCACACACTTTTAGACGAAACTCGGGAGAAAACAAGAGCGACTCACAAGGTCATCAGGAGTGCTATTTTTGAAAAGTGTGACTCAAGCAAAATCCGTGAGTCGAATAATTTTAGTTTGATATCGAATGATTTTGGTTCCTTAACGAAGGAATTTTGTTCGATATCGAACGATTTTCATGCGACTTGTATGTCACACTTTTCAAAAATAGGGCTCCAGCACACGGAACCATCAAGCCTGGCTTATCAAGTCATGACAAACTATTTTTAATAACCCACTAACTCTATAATACGTTAAAACCCGAAGGTTGCACGTAATCTCCAAAATATCATTGCAATACCACCAAATACTTATACTTTATTATAACAGCGTTAAAGTCTATAATCATTCTATAAAATGGCTTAAAAACAAAGCTGTACATCTTAATTTGACACTAATTGTACTCTACTATATTCATTATCAACTTTATCTCGGCAAATTAAGAAGTTTATTGTAGTAATTAAAGTCGGGTATTGTATTTAGTTAATACTTACGGAGTTTTCGTACATACCTATTTATTTAATTAGGAATAAAGATTTGCTACTCGAAAAATGTAGATTATACAACCTCGTAACTACTTATTATTTAAATGTCATGTTATTGTATAATAAATAATGTCTGCAGTTTATATGATTAAAAAGACGTGGATATGTAAATATATTATATTTGTTTTTTTATTCACATCTACGTTTTATCGTTTTATCTTCTCACGAATTTCTTTTGAGTGTCAATAGATGTCTATGGCTGAAGCCACTTGACTGAAGGACTGATGGTCCAGAATTACGAAAATCAAATATTCGTTGTGAACTAGAATGATGCCAGAATAAACAATACAAAGTGCGTTTCAGTCTCCCATAATTCACGGGGTTGAAGGTCGAGAGAGGGGACGGGCGATCAAGAACACGTATACCCCGCCTGCTCAGGCCTCACACCACCCGACCGCCATCCAGTGTGACCACTTGTGAAACAGAAATCTGCCAATTAACAGGAATTAATCTGCTATATCCGCTAGTTTTGTGTGCATTACAATAAATAAAAAACATGACATTCTTTTCCTTAATAATTTACGAAAAAGCAGGCACGTAAGACAAACGGACACTGACAGCGTTTGGTTACTTCAATATTTTTTTCTGCACAGATGTCTGACCTTCGACACAAGAGTTATTTTATCTACTTTGCTTGATAATTACGGCTGTTAATGGCAAACTTTTTTCAAACTTTTTTTTAGACCTTCTTTCGTCTTTTTAGACCTTAGATTATTTTTTCTAATAAGCTTGTTCATTGCAGCTTTAGACTGAAAGCTTTTCAGTCCTTGTAAGTCATTCTATTAATGAATAAAAAAGATTTTTTTTAGAAATGGGTAGTACCCCCGGACAATCTACGAGTTTTTGCGGCTGGGTACTGTAGTACCCAGAGACAATTAAGCGGATAGACATTATTTTTTAATTTATTGAAAACGAATAACATTACATAAAAACAACAAACGTTTTTTTTACAAGCTAAAGAAAGACGCAATTGGGAAACACGCTTTGATAAAGAAGATGCACGTTTTATGAAAAGCTGAGAACGTGACCGGGAAACACGCTAAGATGAAAAAGATATATGTTTATTTATAAAGCTATATTTATAGTTTGGGCCACGTTTAAAATTTAAGCGCCGAATGTGCCTAAATAGCAGAATCCACAAATGGTCACGTACTTTGTGCAACTGTGACTGATGGCAGTTTCATTCTGCCATCATTCAAGGGGATGTGGGCTGAGCGCGGGAGTCACAATGCTGAAGTACCTACCCCCTCTTACGTTTTTCACCTCTGAGTTTCATAAGTCAGTGAATGAGCATGTAATCCACTTTTTCATCTATCGTCTATCTGGCTGGTCTAATTCTGAGCAAATCCGGACGAAGTCCAGAAATACGCCAAAATTAGCATGTAACCTCTGCATATACTGACATTTGTTGAGGGGGATACTTGGAAGGATGACGCATGTATGAAATGCCTGGAGTACTATTATACACATACAGGGCAACAAAGAGCTTACTAACAAGAATACAAAATGGCGGTAAGTATACGGCATGTAAGGCGAAATCTCACTTACACTCACTCACATTTGGGTGAAATTAAAAGATGATAACCACAATCTGCGATAAACACAGAGCGACTGATCCGAGCAACGACTCAATGGCAATTAGTCAGACTGGACTTGCATAAAAGAATATTATGTTTGTTTGTTTGTTGTTGTAATATCATTAAATATTTACATAGCATTGTACTTATTTATAGGTGCGTTCCGTCGCATGACGGTTCACAATTTGACGGTTTAATTATAGTAATAACGAAAATTCATACGTTCAATTGTAAACAGATATCACGTTTCATAATATTTAAACAGTTTACAATCTCCTAAGGCAGATTATAAGCTAATGGTTTTATTTAACGGCGACATGTACTTACATAATGTATGAATAATACTTACTTTACAATTTAATTTTATTAACTTACCAGTACTCCAAGAATTTCACAATATTTCTCAAGGCATTGTTAGACCCAGCCCAGAAAACGCTAGGATGTATCGTGTATGTATAAGACATAATCTTCAAAGCGAAACTAGTGGGGAAAAATGGGGGAAAATCCTTTGCCCAGTCGTGGGAAAGCACGGGTTAAAAAAATAAAGGTCTATAGCACATAACAGAGCAGACAATCTAGCGCTTTTCCGGTTCTATCCTCAGCTTTTGCCTCGGAGCCAACTTTTGTCTCCACTTCACCTAGTCTTCGGCATTTGTGGCAAAAAGTCCATTAGCACACGTATACTGCTTTGCTATGTCAAGCCAGCTCTTTTTGGCTCTCGTTCTAACTTCGATTTCCGTTGAAGAGAATCTAAAAAAAAACTGATATAAAAAGACATAATAGACAAAATACTTTCAATCGACCCTGCTCGTACAGTTGTACTTGCGATAAGAAGATATTCGACTATATAATTCAAGAATAAACAGTTGAAGATGATATTTTACAACAGACAACGTCCTTTGATTTCCTTACTACATGTCTAAAATAAAGTTTGGTTTACTATTCTTATCTTAGATAACTTTTTGTAATTATAGCACTCATTTGGATCACCTGTAGACTGTAGAAGATACGGAAACTGGACAAGAAACACAAGAGTTTAAATCTACAAGCGAACTTCTCTCCATTTCTTTTTTTCAATGTATAAATTAACTGAAATGTTGATTATTGTATGTTAATTCTGACTTGTGTTCCTTATTTAATTTTTTTTGTATTTGGTAATAAAACAATACTCTAAAGTTTATACGGTTTAATGTCATTCTATTATCATCAATATTTTTCATTGTAGGTAACAGATACTTAAAACAGGAGAAATGTCTGATAAGTTGGTAGGATTACACCCGGATTGTTAATACAATGGTGTTCATTTAGAGAAGAGATTCCTAAAGGATTGTAAACAGTGGAAAAATCCCTCAATTTGTATTAAACGCTTAGCCCCTTTGCCCTTCGCTAACAAAACTACGCAAGTCCTCATTATCTTACGACTTTAGTCAGACAATAATAAAACCGTTACTAGTTGTTTAAACATACAGGCATCGCACACAATAAATTGTACGTACATTATGTATTGCTGTAAGCCGTAGTTGCTAAGAGACTAAAATCGGCAGGTATCGGAGATTTGCGTCCTCTATTCCATTTTAAACCCATTGAATAAACCCACTCAAAGAATTGTTACCACCATAAGTTCCACACAGAACCATCGATGGATGTAATGTAACTTTTATATGGGATTCACGCTTATTACTCTAAGATAGACCGAGCGATACTTGTTGATATTAAAATTTGAAGAAATTCTTGAACAGTACCACTCTGTATTAACCCTCAGGCAGCCCGAAGTTTTATAACAATTGTTATTCCATCCATATCCGGGACGGATCCATGCCAACGCAGTTGAAAGATTAAGAAACGTTTGTTAACTAAACTACGTTCCATTCCTTTCCCTCCTACATGACATGTTACCTGAAAGAACGAGACAAAACACACTTTAATAGATATAGTTTACTTTTATTTCAAAATTCAGTATTCGATTGTAGAACCTTTAATCTTTTCAAATCTGATTAGGTCTTATTCAATTTAAATGGGTATTTGCATATCGCAAAGTTGGATAAAAATTTCATCATTTTCCACTTTGACGCTTTAATTGCACTGTTACGCGAGTTATTCAGATTATAATCTACTATTGTGTTATAAATGGAGTTCGTTTGATCCTTATAATGTGATTTTTATGTGAGATTAGAAAATTATTCTACGACTAAGATCTGAAAATATTGTCTTTCTGTTGCTATGGTATAGTTTGATAAACTAAATTTATATCTTTTTACAATAGTTCATGTAGATAAAGATGTTAGTATATAAATACACCAATGTTTTTTTATTCATAAATGTTTAGTAATGGATCAATTTGTAGCATGGGTAAACCTCCATGGGTAAACCTACGGTTAGGCCTAAAAACTCTTGAGTCATTCTCAAAAACAAAATACAGATGTAATTTCATAGAAAAGCGTTTTGGGTCATTCTCCGATGCTCAGTGCCAATGGGACGTCATGGAGCAGCTTTAAAACACAAAGTTTACTATCTATGGATCTAATACCATTGAGCTTAATTAATACTAGACTCGTAACACAGAATAACATTACAAGACATGTGCATATCTTCTTTTTTGTACTGTAAATCGTAATTTCAAGTTATTTTACAAGTTTCATGTAATTGATGACATTTAGCACTATTACCTTAATAATACTTACTACTGATTCAAAATTTCTGTAAACTAATTAAAAAACAAACTAACAAAATAACAAATTTCACGTTATTTACAATCTATCAACACTTACTGGTGCCATAGCTCAATCCTTCATAATAAAGTCAACAATCAAAGCTATACAAAAGATTCATTACAAAGTTTATTCGATACGCTCGCACATTGCTCATGTTCAACAAGCCAACTTCCAGACATAACAAGGTGTCTAGTGGCATACGACCTCTTAATTAAAAACTAAACATCACAACTCTCCAATAAGCAATCATGGTATTTAAAACTTTAATACCAAGCATATAAAATCGTAATTAAAATATTGGATGTGGTGTATTATTGTGCCATGGGAAGGTTTGTATGTCGGCGCTTTTGATGTCGGTACAAAAGATGCCGCGGCGTGTCGTGTGTCCGTCGCCCACCTGACCAATGTTTGCGCATACGCATGCAATGGTTTAGATATGAATAGTTAGGGTTGACACTTATTTTTTATTTATTTTTTAATGAATATGTAAGCTACAAACATATTTGATAAATTATTTTCTAAAAGTTAAAAAAAATAAAAAACAATGTGAGGCGATGTGAAAAAATAAACTTAATTCTGTTTCTTTCTGTTTATTGTTGATTATTCTTTTTAAAGTTTTTGCTTAGTCATAAATTTATAAATCAATCTTTTCACACTCACCTTAGACTCGGAATTATTAAAAGTTCTAACGTATAGAAAGGATACTCACGCCCTACCATCGGAAATTAAAAAATCAAGAGAAAAACAATGCTAAGACGTCGCTCCGATACGACTGCTATAAGGCAGATACGTTAAACAACCAACCCTACGACCAACAGACACATTTGCGCGTCGCGCGTCGCGTAAGTACGCGACCAAATCGTAGTAGTAATAGGTATTGGGCCCGCCGCTGTTGTATGCGCTGTCCGGTCCGGGGCGTGCCTTAGAGTCAATGTCGCTGAAAATATTAAAACGCTGACTGAATGATTTCAATCTTTTTTGTTCTGGGTATAGGCCCCATGACATTTGTCTTCAGGCTCGCATCCATTTCTTGCCCACAATAATTTTAGTGAAATTACCTGTCCCGTTCCTAGTTTAATTTAATTCCGCATTTCGCAATTTTACAAGCTCATTTATTTATCATAACTTTATTGTCACATATACTTATAACAATTGGCTGATTTAATGCTAAGAGCATTCTCTACCAGTCACTTCATTAAGAGAATCGGAAAGATAGTTTGACAAGCTCATGTGCCATGAACTCTCGTGTTTGGCCTCACTTCGCTTTAATCTAGGCACAACAAGTGGAATGTTGATTCAGATCAGTTGGTTTAATTTTTCAATTATAGTCAACAACATAAAAACTTAACACTTAAATTTTAAGGTGTACGATTTCTCAAAATTGTATTAACATAATTTTATAAATTGAATTAACTCGAAAATACAATTAAATCGTTCTTATATTTTTAAAAGCCTGAACCCTAAAATAGGATGTGAAAAGATTTTTGTAACCGATAACCGTATAACAGTATTTTATAGAATAGTGTTTATTGTGGTGCACCTAAACAGATAAATTATAGCTTTTTTCAAGGAAGAAAATACGATTCGTTAATGACTTGGAAGCCCTGCAAAGAGCCAACTGGCAGGAGGCTGTGCTGAACCGAGAACAGTTTCTCTCTTTCTCTCTTCTCTCTTATGTCGGAGGCCAAGATCCTCTTTGAGTCGCTGAGACATCGCAGTAAGTTCAAGGAACTAGAGAAATCAAAAATTAAAAAATATATATACAAATGTGACAACCCTACAGTTAATATACAGTAATGGTGACAGAAGGGACATACGGCCGCAATGTCAAAGTGTTATGGGCTATGTTGTGGCGTCAGCTAAACACACAGTCTGAGTTTGTAGTGGACTGAATGATAGCTTTTCCTCGCAATTTAGTAGGTATGCAATGTTTTTGTCATATTGTACTATGATGCAAAAAGAGAAGAAATTAAACGTTTAGATCATGAATCTTTACTGTACCATTAAGAAAAGGTATACATGTTGATACTTTCATAACACAAATGCAGAATTATCGCTATGCAATATATTCCAGTCAAAGTCCGGCCTTTTCTGCCAGTTTCGTTTGCTTACCTCTTTAATCTGTTCTGTGTTTTTTGCATCTAGTTTTCATCACCCATGATTGATAGTTTTTTTTTTAAAGTAGTTTTCCTCATAGCTGAACGTCATAACTACCATAATACAATTTGGTAGTTTCTTCCATGCAGATTAATTCTGGATTGACAATATTTATTTCCACTATGCATTTATGGTAAAATGAGGATTGCGATCCAGCGAGGGAAACGACTAGCATTTTTGTCACGGTATTAATTGCAGATAGTTTGAATTATTTATTCAAATAAACATTTGTGTATATTTTAAAATAAATATGTGCATAGGTATATAGCATCTAATATAACAAAAGTAAAAAATAAATTATAATTATTGCACTGCCCCATAAAATATACCTACACGTTATTGTATTCGCGAAATGGCTTTCTGATTGAATTTTAATCATACACACGTTTTATTAAATCACCAATGACCTATTTTTAAGTATTAGAATGCTACTTCAGACTAGGTACTTACATCATCAAACGATTGATTCATGTATTAAAGTGAATTTTAAGTTACCTCATCATAATTTATTAATCACTATAATTTAATGATAGCGGTTTCAGATAGTCAGCAGTTCAAAGAACGTACAAAATTGTCACATGATTAAAATAAGTTCTAGCAGGTAGCTCTTAATTTTGATAATAAGTTCGTTTAATTAATTGGAATTTTGACAATTAATTAACTACTTACTAACTAATTTACTAATAGTGTAATTTATTATAATGTTAATTGAAAAAATATCATCTAAGAGTAAGGCAGTACTCCCGCTAAATCGTTTATGCAATAGTCAGAAACAATACTATCGATTTTCAAAATTTTGTCCGACTATCAATAATCTATCGATAGTCAACTATCGAGCGGCACATACTAAATTATACCTACAGGAATCCGCCAGTCTCCAGGTAGGTATGAGTATACTGATAACATAATTACGAAGTGACCAAAGATATTTGACAAAAAAATATTTTGGCAGCTATTGAGATAAGTACCTGCAGGTAGCTTGAAAAATCTGGATCATTGTTGACTATTGATACTTGATAAGAAAAGTTTGTTATCGCCTCATTTAAATAGAATAGTAAAAGATACCTTTGTTGTAACAAAAGATAAGTAATAAAATAATGGTATACACTTACGACTAAAAAACTTGTCAGTGAAAGGAAATTACCGAGGTAATTCGCTTACATTAAAGCTTCACTAGAGATGCTATGTCACCAAAGATTTGCATTAACTTGTCAGACAATTAACTCAATTTCAAAACGGTCCTAATAGGAAGTCGACAAAGTTCCAAATCCGAATACGGCGGTTGTACAATAGAACTTTGTCATCGTGATCACAAACATGGTTGAACCAATTCGCGATTGTTACCGATCGATTCTGAAGGCAGTTCTCGGTAGGCCCCGCCTTCTGGGAGGTGTTGCTGCCGCTTCGGGAGCCGATACAGGCGGCAGTTGAAGCGGTTCTTTTGATCTGCTCCCCCCTCTCATAACGCATAGCCCCGACTTCGATAACAAACGCACACAAGCCCATTATAGTCCGCGAGCTCTCCCAAGCTGGTTGTCAGTTCTCAAACCGGTTTTGAAGTGACAACACATGTGTGCTAACACCAAGTGCTGAGTGTATACACTAGTACAGTGCCCTAGTATTTAGTTCTAATGGATTGTTATACAGTGGAAATGGAAGATAAGCCGTTTAGTGTGGATAGTTCTGATGATATCAACATTGAAGAGGAGGAAGAACACGTTGAGGAAAATCACAGTACGTTTGTTTTAATTTTTTTTTGTTTTTTGTTTTGATCGAGTTGATGTTTGTAGGTATTGATGAAATATGATAGTTTTGAAACCTCACAATGTTAATTTAGATATAATTCGAATTTGTGAATGTACCAAGATTAACGGTTTGGTCAAATGTAGTAATTGTACTGTACCTATTTAATAATAGGTATAATTAAATCAAAACATCTAAATAATAGAAATCAAAAATAAAAGTTATGTATATTCTTAAATAAAAATACCTATTTTTCATTGGGTATTGTTTCATGATAAACGAATTTCAAAATTCTTATAAATTTTGTAAATTTACCTAGACAAATTACTAATATTCTCCGCATTAATTGTTTTGTTCCTTTATAATACCTACCAATCATAAGATTTCTTTTAAATCTGCAATGTTCTCGTCGGCCAGTTACAATTTTAGTACCATTATATGAAAATCAATAAAATTTTGTCTTGTAAAAAATTAACTATTCCCACGTACGCTGAGACTTTGGAATGAGCTCCCTTACATGGTTTTCCCAAGAGATTAGAACATGGGGTCTTTCAAAAAGGGCCTTAAAAGATTTCTCAAGGGTCGGCAATACGCATGTGATGCCCCTGGTGTTGCTAGCGTCCATGGGCTACGGTGACTACTTACCATCAGGTGGGCCGTATGCCTTTTTGCGTACTTAATTGTATAAAAAAAAAATAAGAACTTTAACATTGTGGCATTACTGTCCATATTTATACTATTTAGGCTTATGAACTTTTTTTACTCCGCAGGCTATCCCCCGGATTTTCCGATTGAAGCCCTAGTGAAGCTTGAGCGGCAGTCGCCTCCTTTGCCGACGCCGCCGCACACGCCCACAGACGAAACCCCCCCTGCCGTCGTCATATCCCGCCATCATCATGGCTGGATCCCACCCGCACCCCAGTACTCAACTTACCCCCGACCAGCATACAATTACGAGAAAGTACCAGTACCGAACTACAATCAACAAGCGATGTCCGCGTACATGCAAGCCCAAATAGCTGCGCTACCTCCTTCAACACCATACCACGCGATGCTGGTCAACCAATGGATAAGAAATGCTGCTTTATATCAACACTCATTAAGATATCCTGGAGTAATGCAAAGAATGCCCGGAAGAAACCCACCGCCAATGCGAGCTCCTGGAGTGCCTGGCACAAGACCTAAGAAGCAATTTATTTGCAAGTTCTGCCATCGTCAGTTCACGAAATCTTACAATTTACTTATTCATGAAAGAACTCATACGGATGAAAGACCTTATTCCTGTGATATCTGCGGTAAAGCTTTTCGCAGACAAGATCATCTTAGAGATCATAGGTAAGTAAGTTAACACTGTTACTCTCATAATTAATGTTAGAAACTTATTCATGATAGTTTGAATTAATATCGACATTAAGATTATAGACCTGTATGTTTGAGGCTTTGTTGAAGATTGAGAAAAAAAAATTGAAGTGTAAACCTTTTTGTGAGGTCGCGTCGCGAGGCGGCCGCACGCGCTCCCCGACCGGTTTCATTCTTTACGATCACCATATCTGTCTTGCTCTGCCGGCGAACAAATTACACGTTATATTTCTTTGCTTTTACGAGACAAACTTATTTTATTTTCTCTCCACTTGCCTCGTGTATCATCTAATATAAAAATTAACTAAGACTGAAAAGCTTTTGTATGAACCAAATAACATGAAATGATAAGTCATATGTGCACGGTTTTGTGCACATTGTGAGAATCTGGCTCATAATTAAAATAGTGAATTTAATTTTGATACTTCTTTCAACCCTTTAATATAGTTATAACTATAAATTCCTACATAAATAAATTGCGCTCATTAGGTCACATTCTTGCCACGCCTAGTGAAAGTTTAACATTGGATTTATGGTCATCTTCTATTTTTCCAGATATATCCACTCAAAAGAGAAGCCTTTTAAGTGCACGGAATGTGGAAAAGGGTTCTGCCAATCTCGAACATTAGCAGTTCACAAGATTCTACATATGGAAGAGTCTCCACATAAGTGTCCAGTTTGCAACAAAAGTTTCAACCAAAGATCTAACTTGAAGACTCATCTCCTTACTCATAGTGATGTAAGCAAACATCATCTAGACCATCTTGAAGGTTGCCAAGAAGTATCTTCGACAAGCCAGGTTGCAGATAATTCATTATTAGATTTATCTCATAAACCATCACCTCCATCTTTATTAGAACAAAATCAACCTGTAGGAAGTCCTAATAATATGCCTGTTGAATCACCTAAGAAAACGTTAGGATTTTCAATCGACGATATTATGAGAAGGTAACTTAATTACTGAATTTTTAATAAATGTTACAATTTGTTGTAAGTGCTAAGTATTTGTCAATCTTATCTTTTGAACACTATGAATGATAAAACTTTTACTTGGAAGTAACTTTACGAAAGTAAGTTCTTTAATCGTAACATACTAAGGTTACATTAGTATTATAATGCTTTACAATTATTTACCAAAGAAATTTTAACCTCTCATGTCCATCTGTTCTGTTCAACATCTCTTGTCTTTCGTGTTTTTGCCAAGGATCAGTAATTTTTGACAAAGTGGCTACATAGTTAGATATAATGGTACCTTATGGATTATTCCCGTCCGCTTCAAGTTTATTTTTCTTTTAAACATTTTTCTGTACAATTGTTTGTGTTGTCTCCAGGGCATTAAAAAAAGGGAATCATTGAATCAGGTCTGCACTAAGATTTGAAACTTTAAAACTCTGGCGTTAATGGTAAATTGTAAATTAACATGAAGCGGTTGGGAGTAAACCAATTTTATTGAGACTGAAATATTTATTTACTGTTATTTTTTAGATGTTTATGTATCATACGATTAGTTGGATCTATGATTGCTGTTGACTATAGTTACCAAGAAGTAGGGGAGACTGGGGCAAGATGAGATAGCTAAGACAAAACTCGTTATACAATGAAAATTAAACTCTTTAATAACATTCTTTAACAAAAGAGATAACCATTATACATTTCTCTCTTATAATTAAACGTTGTAGCATGCAAAATCACAGAACTTTTTTTGGCAAATAATGAAAAAATAAACTCGGCAAATTTCCCGTTTTGCCCCATAACTGGGGTAAGATGGGAAACGCTGTGGGGCAAAACGAGTACGCTTTTTAATCGGGTAGACAGCGTTCACAAATGTGTGCCTCTTCGTCTTCCTCATCTACTCCGGCACATGAATTATGCGCCCAACCGTGGCATGCGCCGCAGATGACCCAACCTTCCGTTGAATCTGAGTATAAGTACCCACAATAGATGCAAGCACAGTCATCATCCTCTTCTTGGGATGAACTATCTTCCGATTCTGTTTCATTTTTGCACCTTTTGGTTTGACGCTTTTTCTGCAGATTTTCCTTGTCTGTTGTCTTTTTAATCTTCTTTGCAGTCTTTTTTCCAGGTTTCCTTATTTGTTTTTTACCTTTTTCAGTCACTTGATTATCAGTCTTTTTCTTATTTTTACCTTCTTTAATACTTATATGTTTCATGAGTTCGTTTTTGTAAGGTGATTCAGTTAGTACTGCAGTCTTCCCTCGTTTCCTAGTCTTTCTCTCCTGAGTCCTAACTTCTTTAGGTATGGCCATAATATTTTCAGGACTTACCAGAAAAGAAGTTTCTCTTTTTATTTGCCTTTCGGGAGTTTTGTCTTTAGCTCGAAATGTTGACGTCGAAGGTTGCTCGGCCAATGTTTGTTCAGGGTTCTTTCTAGTATTAATAATCTCGGGAGAATATCTATTGAAAATATCATCTGCAACAGAAGACGTGGTAGTCATAGAAATGTCAATTTGAGAATTGAACGAGACCTGGGCATCATTGTTATTCGAAAAAGATGTGGCTGGTTCAACAATATCTTCTTTTTCAGTAGATAAAACTGGATGGACAGCATTTTCTGAGGATATCAGAGGCTCTGGAACACTCCCTTTATCAATTTGTAAGTTTGGATTAGAAATAATGTTTTCTGTATTTTCTGACAAACCACGACCATTTTCAGCCTGAGAACAAATAGCAGAAGAAGGTACATTATTTTGCTGGGTTGCAGACGAAATTTGGACAAGGTGAACTGAAGGGGATGGCCGCGATAGATTTTCTTCAGTGATTGCAGGTTCGGATGTTTGAGTTGATGGAGCATTTTCCACATTTAGCTCTTCTCTTGCCAGATTTTCTGTGTTAGTCGTCTCTGCAGCTATGAAATCAGCATCCGTAAATACATTTTTATCTAGCGGCCATACACCACATTTCCGGAATCCATTTATGGCTGTTAACATTGTGGCTGCTTTTAAGTAAGCTTGTCCAAAAAGTTTTGCCACTTGATATGGTGTAACCACGCGACCAGGGTGATCTCTGAGCCATTTTTTCACTTCTGCACTGTAGTACGTGCTTAAAGGTCTCATGAAAGACACATCTAAAGGCTGCAATTTGTGAGTGCAGTGTGGTGGTGTACATAGTAAAATCACATTATTTTCTCTTGCATAATCTATCAGGTCAATATTTTTGGTATGTGAAGAGTGACCATCTAACAGAAGCAATACAGGCTTTTCTTTTGTTGGTTGTGCAAACTGCACAAATGATTTAAACCAATCAAAAAATATTTTTGTTGTAATCCAACCATTGTCACTGCATGTACCCCAAAACCCTGACGGAGCATCATCCAGAAGTTCTTCTTTCATCCGCTTCCGAGCGTATATTAACATTGGCGGGACATAGGTGCCAACGGCATTAAAACAAATTTCAGCAGTGACCAACTGACCTCTCTCTGCTGATGAGAGGCAGCCGACTTGCTTCTGGCCCTTCGTTGACAATATCTTAGATTGACTTTTTGGAACAGTACTGATCCCCGTTTCGTCTACATTGTAGATCCTTTCAGGCGTCAGTTTATGTTTATCTATTACATTTTCCAACAATGTAAAAAAATTATCGACTGCCACTCTGTTAAAAGCCATCGCTCTTGCAGCTGATGTTGGTTCTGGGCGTCTGTATGCTAGATCAGGGTGTCGTTTTAAAAACCCGCTGAGCCAATCTTCTCCTGCCATACCAGTTTCTGTATTAAATGGGTTATCTATATGATTCCGCTGAGCCAACTGATAAGCTATAATGCGTAGCTCTTTTCCTGTTAAACCAAAAAGCCGTGCTTCCATAGATTTCACATACTCCGCCAGCTCATTTTCTTGCTCGGCTGTGAAAACTGTTTTGAATCGTCCCAAATGTTTTTTCCCGCAGTCGTTATCAGAATCAGTGTCGGCATTAACAGTTTCACGAGCTTTTCTTACTCGTCGTTCTAAGGTCGACTTCGGAACATCGTAAGTAGCCGAGGCTCGAAGAAATCCCATTCTATCAGTAAGAACAGCATTTACTGCTCTTCTCATGTCTTCTTCGTTCCATTTGCCACGATCTGTTTTTCGTTTATAGTTGCGAACCATTTTATCTGTAGACAAATAAATAAATAGGTAAATACTTTTGATCCTGATTTAAGTAGAATTTAAAAATATTATCAGTAGGTACCTACATAGAAAATGTTATTTTAATCACAAGGGCGGGGCAAAACGGGATAGTATCCCATTATGCCCCGATCATCTTGCCCCGATCCACACGTAGTTAAAAAAGATGACGCAATTCTAACCTCAAACTTAACCGGCGAAAAAATCTGGTTTAAATTTAATGTTTTGGACTCCTATAATAAGCTCGGGATAGAAATAATACATTAACACAGGTACTTACATGTCTGTACATCAGTTTTCGAATCAAATTTCGCGTAAAAAAACTTGCAATATCACTTTTTTCTCTCTGCAACGCAAAAACGAGTTCTAACCTGTCCGCTCTGCATGGACGCACTGGCGGAGAGTGAAGTTCGTGCAAATGGCGCTGTTGCCGCTCAGAACACAATAACAATTCACGCACACAAGCTTACTTCCCGTGCTGCCCCGAACTTCATCTTGCCCCGGTCTCCCCTATTACCTTAATTTAAGTTTATTTTTCCAAATTTTGTGGCTATGACATTAGATCACTTAAGATTATGAGCAATTAATCATTAAGTACGTATTTTAGTATATCTAATTATAAATGTACAGTTTTTGTAAATAAAATGTATGTATCATATCTATTTAGACTTATAAGTCATTGAGGCTACCTTAATTATGAATATAAAACTGAACAATTACTTTTTTTTTTATTTCCCCGACATACATATGAAAAGTTAACGCATAGTCATTAAGACTATGCGGCTATTATAGCATTTCACGATATTGAATGACATCGTTTTGTATAGATAGTGTAATAAAATGCCTATTATTTTGCTTAAAATTCTATTTGGATTATAATGTTATCAAAACTTGTCCAATTACAAGTCTATCAAAAGAACTACGAGTACAACAAAATTATTTTGATTCCCAATTCCAACAGTTTTGCTATGAAACACTTAGGATTCTAAAATTGAAATACGAATTCTGTAATTTAGACACCAATTAAGTTTACGGCACGCTATGGTAACGGTCATGCTGGCGTGTCTGACCGTCTATTAGAGAGTGACCCATGGGCTTTAAGCGGTATAGTTCGTGCAATACCAACAATCATAAAGCTAATGTGGCATATCAAATTAATTATAATTGAACGTTGCGACGTAAGGAATTTCGTGGACTTTTTAATCCAAATTCGTAAGTAAGTACCTAATACATTCAAATGAAGATGTATAAAATATTATAACAAAAAGGTAAAAATACGAGACCTTGAAAATTCTAATTGTTACCTATTAGTATACCTTTTAGGAGTATCTACTTAATTACCTATCGGCTAATACGGGTGTGCTTTAAAACAAGTTCTCTAAACATAGATTGGCTTTCTGTAATAGAAATTTTAAAAAAAATAGACATATAGACAGATCTGGATGGAGTTTATTGCACAATTATGCTCACACATTAAATATGGATTATCAAGTAATAATAGAAGACCAATACTTTTCCGTTATAGTTGTTACCTCCTTTTTCCTTACATTTATATACATTTTAATTTACCTAAAAATTTATAAATTTGCAAAAATATTTGTCTACTAGTTGTTTCCCGCAACTCCGCCTGCGTAATAAAGTAGCCTATGTTTGACCCTAGTCTTCAACTATATTCCATGCCAAATTTCATCAAAATCCGTTCAGTGGATTGGCCGAAAAAGCGTAACAGACAGACAGACTTTCGCATTTATAATATTACTATGGATGACTAAATCATATCAAAGCCAAATTTTTTATAAAAATTTTTGCCATCCACTAGCGCCATCTAGTTCACAATGTTTGCACTTATAAATGTCATTTGTCGATCGCTTACAACACGATGTCGCCACCTGTCTTGCTGGAGTCATAATTTTTTTAAAAGCCAGCACCTAATGTGGTAAGAAAAGTTGTAACTTTATTAACCCTTACGATTAAAAAAATAATGATGAAATAAGTAAGGAACCAATATTAGATATCCAATAATGATATTAGAATATAATAGTATATAGTTAAAGATATCTATAAAAAAATATTTTACAAGTATGTTTTTTGCCGGTGCACATTATATATCTTTTCCTCCTTCAATGATAGAGAACCCCGCTCGATCCTAAAATATATTTAACTTGTCGATAATGGAGTTTAAATAATTAAGTACATAAATAAATAATGCTTTTTCCCCGCCCACTGCCACTTCAAAGAACTAATCCACTGGGCTATGTCGATAACTTTTGTTCTTCTACGGATCTTCACATTTCTGATTCGATCTCGTAGGGAAACACCGAAAATCGTCCTCTCAATAGCTCTCTGGGCAACCTTGAGCTTTCTTATGAGGCCCATCATAGCTGTGTAGAGCCTAGAACGGCGGGGCCGCCGGGCACTGGGGGCCTGGTTGTTATTTTGTCCATCATTTGGAGGTTTTACCATACTCGCCACGCTTGGCAGGCGGGTTGACGAGTGCAGTCTATGCGGCTTGCTGTACTTCGTTGATGCCCATCGAAATTATAATAAGCTAGGGAAGGACAGGATTTAGGTGGGTTTGGAAAAAGGTGTTGGGATCGGATTTAGGTTGAGTGAATAGCAGCTCGGGTAAATCGGGATCGCGTACCCGTATGCCATATTTCAAGTCACCGGATAGAGGGCTGAAAATAAAAAAAACAAATATAATATCAACTTAATATGTTGTTTTCTATATTTTTTTTTAAGCACAACTAGTTTTTAACTGTTATTGCATAATATGAATGGCGAAAAAAATATTACTTATTTCGTTTAGTAGCGTTGTTTTTACATAGCTTAGCCATATACAAATAGATTAAATAAAAATTAGGATTTGAATATTTTTCACGTAAGTAAGATTTAATCATTTTTACTTATATAGGCGCAAGATCGAGGAGAATAGCGTGCAATGCTAGATGAATGTCTGAATTATTGTAAGCCGAATCACGTCACGTTAAAACATAGCAAACTCTATGTTAAAATATAACATCTGTATGTAAGTACTTACCTATGTTTTACAAACAAAATATTGATCGATTAAGGCCTACCACTCAGCATTAGGTATCGATGGGCTGAAAAAGAAGACTAAAAATGGAATGCTATGGCTCATCATCATCATTTCATATATTACATTATCTATCGACCATGTACACCCTGGTGACAGAGTTGTTCGGAATCGCCTCTCGGCTTCTGACGTGGTTCCTTTAACGACTACCAAATAGCAGCCGGGGCCAATGGCTTAAGGTGCCTTTCGAAGCACGGATCTTTATTATCAGACAATCAGGTGATTTAATCCTGCAAAGTCCTAACCAAACTGCAGACCACTTCTTAACCATAGAAGTCAAATTTTACTTCTTCTAAAAAAGTTAGCAATCAAATAAAATTTCCAGAATCCCAATTAGATTTAAACAATTCTTAACTGTTCTGATTGATGATTGAAATTTTAGGTGCAATTTAGCAGTCAATGGAAATTGCAACAAATTCATACTGATTGCTGTTAATCGCGGAATCGCGCCGAATCCCCATGTCTATTTCGAATTTATCCAATCGAATAATCGTTAGGGATTCTCGTTGGTTGTTTTGCTCCAATTAAAAGAGATTAAAGAAGATTTTAAGCCGAATGCGGCTATATTTCAAGTGATTTTGTCTGTCAGTAGAGAGCAACCAGTGAATTGATTGACGTACGTTTTGATTTATGATTCGAGTATAGATTTATAGAGGTTAATTCAGGCAGTTCAATTCAATTAGTTGTAATCGATTTAATTAGAGGTTTCGGTGGCTCTAGCTTAGGACGGTAATATAAAATACTTTTAATTTACATTTAACGCACATTCATATTCCAATCTCGATGATTTCTTTTTTAGGATTTTAAATTGTTGTTCAAAAATTGTTGTTTTTGTTTAGAAAATAAATTTATAAAAAAATTGTAGTATTATTTTCGGGGGATTGCGATATAAATATGATTAAGTATATTAATTATAATTTTTATATGGATTGCATATTGTTAAAAAGAGTTTACTTAACTTTTTCTTGTGTGTTAAAATTATTATTACTACTTATTACTAGTATTTCAATAAAATTTTATTTCTTATTATTCGAATTATTACGAGTATACTGTATCTCCGCTTAGGATTCACGGGTTACCCCGGTCCTTTAAGAGGCTTGCGCGGGGATATGGATCCAACGCGTAGAGGCCCTTTGGAGAAGTTGATGTCATGTGGTGCTCCTGCCCAAACCCGTTCTCGGCTATATCAATATATGATATTTACATGAACAGGTCTAGGCAGGAGGAGGAATTATTGCATATGAGTGAAAATGTTGAATTATATTTAATTTAACATGCAAAAATTAATGTTTCATATTACTGGCAACACTAAACCTTTAGTATAAATAAAATGGTCAGCCCCACTCGTATCTCTTCTTTCCGATTCACACTGTGTTAGGAGACAGACGTTATACCATCCTTGTCAATATTTGAATATACGTTCTAACGTATTTATTTAAAACCTATTTGTTTTCTTTCGCCAATATCCAATTATCCAACAGGTTATTGGCCCAGACATGCTACCAAAGCATTGTGCTGTAGTTCCAAATTGTTGTTTTTATAAAATTAAGTATCCTCCAATTAACTGCCCCATTAACAGTTTTTCTAATGGATAATCGGCGGAGTGCCCTCGATCGTTCAAGCAGTGGAGTTGACTGAGGAGGCGACGACTGTTTCCAATGAATTCCGGATTCCGGAGTTTTCGACCACATCATTAATAGGAAAGATAAGTATTTTCAATTCCTAAACAGTTTTACATAAACCATTTATAATGTCAATAGTAAATTGTCCAGTAAGAATACTTTATGCAGACAATTACTTATAATGATATAAAAACATTACAAAGTAAATATAAGAATTGAATTCCTACCTACTTAGTAATTATTTTTATTTAATTTTTAGCAAATTGAAAGCCGGGAAATAGGCGTGATGATATGTATGTTTTTAAAATTTCAGTAGTTAAAACTGTTAATATGTTAAAACTGTTAATATAAAAATAAATGTAAAAATAAATGTGATACATGTAAAAAAATAGTGAAACAGATCGGGATGTCATAGGAAATGAGGTAAATTTTCTGCCGTCAAGGCCCTAAGTTTCTATTTGAAGGAGATGAGATTAGACATTACCAAAATACTGAACCGACATTGAACTCAGGGTATAAAACCTCAAAGATGTGACAGACCGAATCTGATTTGCTTAAAGCTGACCTAAATCCGTTAAATACGAAAACGGATAAAATAAATCAGTTGAGCAATAAATCAGATAGTTTCAAAGTTTAAAATCTGATATGCTTAAAGCTGATAGTCCTAAATCCGTAAAATACCAAAACACATAAAATAAATCAGCAAAAAAAAAAAAAAAAAAAACTGATAATTTCAAAGTTTAAAATCTGATATGCTTAAAGCTGATAGTCCGAAATCAGTTTAATACGAAAGCGGATAATATAAAAACAGTTGAGCAAAAATCAAATAGTTTACAATGATTTGAATCTGTTTCTGGTTATAAGATTCGTAAGCCTAAACGAGTCAAATGATATGCCAGACTTATTCAAAATCAACTTGTAGTTGGTTCTTTTTGGTTAAGTAGTACTAAGCTAAAAGGTTGTAAATATACCAATATCTTAGTTATAAGGAAAATAAATGAAGAGGTATGGCAATGTTTGAAGAAGGTACTATAAAATTAAAACTAAAATGCAATTTGTGTGGATAAGTAGATTTCAATTGTGGTAATGATGTTAATGAAATAAAAACATCAGGATATTTATTTAAATTGTTTAACAAATGTACAATAATGTAAAAGTACATGACTTTGTTTGAAGCTGTAAAAGAGGCATTATGGTTAAAACCCTTAATAACAAATGTGTAAAATTTCTATTTTTATTGTGAAATACCTATTTTGAAGATAATAATGGCTGTGTAAGAAGGTATACCATACAATTATTCGAGATCTAAACACATTTTCATAAAATTAAAATACTCTTTGCTAGAGAAAATGTTGAAAACAATGTTATTAAATTGTATGTGTATCTTTCACACATGTAAACAAAAATAACGGATAATTTGACTAAACCTTTGAATTTGATTACCAGTTACGCAATTTGTGCAGTTTGGAGATGAGATGAGCGTATGTTTGTAACTATAAACAAAATTTATAATAAAGTGCATAATATTAAAATGTACTATTTATATTTGAGTGCATAATATTAAAATGTACGATTTATATTTAAGTGCTTAATATTGAAATGTACGATTTGTATAAGTGCATAATATTTAAATGTACTATTTATATTTAAGTGCATAATATTAAAATGTGCGATTTATATTTAAGTGCATAAATTTAAAATTTACGATTTATATTTGAGTGCATAATATTAAAATGTACGATTTATATTTGAGTGCATAATATTGAAATGTACGATTTATATTTGAGTGCATAAATTTAAAATGTACGATTTATATTTGGGTGCTCAACATTAAAATGTACGATTTGTATTTGAGTGCATAATATTTAAATGTACTATTTATATTTAAGTGCATTATATTAAAATGTACGGTTTAAATTTTTAAGTGCATAATTAAGTTTATTTTAAATGGTCTGATTAGGTTTTTCTGGGTTTTTCCTAATCCTCGCAAAAAATGTTGGATCATATTACATTGTGAATACCCCAGCCCTACTTGGATGGTTATAATGTTCTGGTTAGTGAAAATTATGATTGTAAATAATTAAGTGATTAATTTTTGAGGGGGCGTGTTGAATTATATTTAATTTAACATGCAAAAATTAATGTTTCATATTACTGGCAACACTAAACCTTTAGTATAAATAAAATGGTCAGCCCCACTCGTATCTCTTCTTTCCGATTCACACTGTGTTAGGAGACAGACGTTATACCATCCTTGTCAATATTTGAATATACGTTCTAACGTATTTATTAAAAACCTATTTGTTTTCTTTCGCCATTATCCAATTATCTAATAGAAAATAATAAAATGGGTTATGGTTATGAAGTTTGGATGGATTTAAACTGGGCTATTGCAATAGAAATCGGACACCTGCCATAATCATGATTACTGACTATTAGTGGCAGGCGGTGACTCGCCACTCAGTGTATGGGCCCCCCAAATAGTCGCCGCGTTTGGCAACAAAGGGGCAACATTGGAATGAGCGGCTAAGGTTGCCGAGAGGTGCGACTCCAGTTTCGCCATCGCGAGTTGCCTCGTGAGCGGGTTTCCCCGTTATTACGCCATTACGTTCAATACACTTCCACCCTCGAGCATATAGCTCTTGCGACTCCACTCTGACCGGCCGGCTAAGGCAAGCCAGAGGTAGGGGTCCTGTCTCTCACAGGCATGCACTCCGACCTTGGCGAAGGAAGGCCGGAGACGAGGAACGTGGCCTCCCCTGGGAGCACTCAGGTCCGCGGTGTCGCCACTCACCAGCAGCTCGCCACAAGCTGCCCCGCGGAGACTAACTGCACTGAGAAGTGAACCCAGTGGGCGATGGGGTCGTCACATCCCTACGCCTGAATTATTTTATTTATTATTGTATCATACTACGATGGTGCAGAAACTCAAAGTAGTTATTGGCCTCTGAGAAGGAGCAAAATTATTAAAACTTTTAAAATAAAAAAATCGCATCATTGTAAAGAACAATTTGTGTGTCATTGAAGTAAGACTTAAGACTATACTTAAGTTTAAGATATCACGCGGGTTTTTTGTGAACTATACCTAATGTGGGTGAAACTATAGGTTAATGAAGATTGCATTTAGCCTTAGGCACATAACGTAACGACCACCTGAAGTAGCGAACAAAATTTGTGGCATTAAACAGAGATTTATTACTACTTTAGATGATATAATTGTGTTTTATACTGATTATTTTGAGTGTGATTTATGTTATTGCCCTGAGCTATATTTTGGTATCTCGAAACAAAGGTTTTTGTCTAAAAAAATAATTGATTTATTACACGATAAATGTTGTTATAATAAAACGTGGATCAGCTATGACGTTATTTATTTCGTTAGCCATTGAAGTTACATTATTAAAAATTAATGAAATTTTACGAGATGCATTAAAATTTTTGGCAAGAAATTTTTATGAGCAACAATGACCAAAGGGTCTTCAAATAAAGTCGATAATAATCTAGGATTCATAGGTTTTATTTTAAGGAATTAAATATATTGAACTATTGTACAAATGGGAATCATTATAACTAAATCTTAGACCAAAAACCTTAGGTTAAGTTCTAAGTAGTAGCGAAGACCTAAGTAGTAGACACAAATCGTAAGTTATCGTTAATTTAAATTAAAAAAAAATAAAATTGTTTAATTATCATTAATTAAACAAATTTAAACAATCAATAATTAAACACATGCTGAATGAAATGAAATCATTTATTTTCAATCTATATGTTTTATATCTATACATCTATCTATTCTATACATACCTACATAAAAAAAAATTGGAGTGTCTGTTTGAAATATTGAAATAACCGTTTTTTACTACATGCATATGAATACGGTACATGCACCAAAAAAACATTTTTTACAATTTTTGTCTGTCTGTCTGTTTGTTCCGGCTAATCTCTGAAATGGCTGGACCGATTTTGACTGGACTTTATTTGGCAGGTAGCTGATGTAATAAGGAGTAACTTAGGCTACGTTTATTTAAGATTTTTTTTTTTAATTTTAGAAAAATAAAGTAATGTTGCAATGTCCAAGTACTGTCCAGTACCGCGCGCAGCTTACGCGCATGCCACTACATCAGGCGAAACAAAGTTTGCCGGGTCAGCTAGTAAATAATATAAATATCACTTATTGACGTCAATTTACTTATATTCAGTTTACCACCACTTCAAAGCGCAAGTGGGGAAGAAGCGGCGCCACAAACTCCACTGCAGCAAAGGAAGCAAAACTATCACGTACTGTACGATTTGAGAGTTTGATATCTTTTCCATTTTGCCAACATAACCATTAAACTAAAATGCATGTGCATTGAAGATTTAATCCTGGTTATGTTGTATCCACTCACCAATATGGACTTAAATTACAAAACAAAAAAGAAAACGAAATCGATCATGAACGCATCCTACACACGCCACCTGGTGGCGAGCTCACGCAATATTGATTGGCAGCTGTCAATCATAACAAATCATCAGCTATAATAGGGTTATATTTCGGCCAATTAGAGACCGCAGTCGCACCCACGAGCGATGAAATGCTAAATTTACCGTGTAACTTATTGGGTTGGACTCACTTGCGTCAAACTTTTTATTATTATTTATAGTTCGATTTTTATGAGTGATTCAATTTTACATGCATTTAAAGAAGACGCTTTTACAGATAATTTTGGTAAGCACTAAGCACATCTTATTGAAACACCAGTAATGAAGTAATTTTTCAAACGGCAACAATCTAAACAAAGGAATATAAACTTACGTAATTTCATGTTTCATTTCAGATTTGTGAAAATAAAGGAAATGATCTTGGAAAGAAAACTCTATTGAGATTAAATATTTTTTCTTTCAAAGTAAAATTAAATTTTCTCTTTTAAACATTCAGAAAAATCTGTAGTAAATGGGTTTCTAATCCAATGGCATTTTGATGCGTTAATAACTAATATTAATTATGGAAACTAATAATTACCTCAACAAACATAAAACCATATATTTGAATTAAAATTGTTCGCTTCTAAGCGTTTAAATTTTGAGCATAAAATGACAGGTTTCCAAAAAATATAATAATTTTAACAATTATAATCGCAGCATGATTATTTTAATTGTTCAACAAAAACAAAAATCCTAGATAGGTAAATGCTACAATTAACTACTACCTTTTCGATGTTTTTACATGAATTAAAACCATTGCCAGTTGCTAACTTATTATGATTACGATTAAATAAAATCAGTTCTTATGGCATTGATTTTGTGGTTGATTTTTCAATATGCTTAGCAAACATAATAGAGTCTGTTACACTTGCATAATAAAACTTATTATCTCTACTTTAAGGTATATAATTAAAGAGCAATATTTAAGTAATGGTTGGTAGTTTTAAAAGCAATCATAACCTGCTTGTCAATCTGATTTTGACAGGGGTTGTGATGTTGTCAAAGAATGTTTGGCATAGACATGTTTAAAATACGTTTTATCACCTTTTCATAATAACATAGGTCTAAAATATGGATGAGAATGTTTTAAGTTTGTTCTGTCTTAGTTAGTACGCTAGTGAGTGCTAAATGGTCTGGCTTTAGGCTAGGTGCTGGGTTCGGGGGAATAATAAACCAAGAAGTTTTACAAATATACCTGAATTAAGTAGCAGAGCCGAACCGATCTGAAGTGGGAATGAGCAAAGATGAAAACTTCCAACAGCTCGAACTGATACGAGAGAATCTAGAAAAATCATAGATGAACACGCACTTTTACTTATACATATAGGGTGTGTAAAAAGGTGGTATCACCTTTGGTGATATCTTTTCTATCCAAGAGTAACTATTATACGCATAAAAAATTAATGGCATACATTTTTATTCTCGAGACTAGACTAGAGGTGTGATGAAATGTAAACTTCATTACATGATTGTAAATTGCGTCATTATCCTTGGAATAAAACTTATCCGACTTTAGTGAAATCGGCCCTAAGGGTAATAACATTTTCTACTCCAGATTGCTCTATGAGCAGTCATACAAAGCACCACATTTTAAACACATAACTTGCTAAAATAAAATATTTCAGGAAAAATTCTAGATCTAGATAGTCTACAAATCGAATCAATCTCTCAATCAAACGCATTCTTAAACCTTCTAAGTAAAGCCAGGTAAACAAAAAACTACGTGTTTCCAACCAGACGTACCTATAATTATAAAAGATCAAAATGTGAACTGCAGTTTTGTTATTAAACGTATTATTAGAGTCAAATGCGGTTATAATAGACCTTTATGTGTTCCAATGATATGGGAATAGGCCGTTTCAAAATTTTGCAGTTATGGTTACTGCGTTTTTAATTCGTGGGTAGGACGTGCCATCCGCTTTTTGAATGGTTACAGATGATTTCATTACAAAAATGTTAGGTTCTGTGACATTTTGATTTTTCTACCATTGATTTATGACCGTTTTTGGATAGTCGTATTTATTACGGTAAGGTATTTTTTAAGGAAAATTACTACTATTTTAGCATTAATATTGTTAAAGAATGATAGCTGTATTCTTAGCAAATTATATTTTTTTTAGAAAATTGTATGTTCTACATAGTTTAATGGATTACGACAAATGAATAAACTTTCTAGAGAGCGTACACAGGACGACCAAGTGAATAGAGACAGTCCTACCAGGAGGCTAATTTGCTATAGTTTTAACGTTATTAGGTACCACCGCCACGAGTACTATTTTGGAGGCACCACTGGAAAGATGACATCTTAATCGATCATTGAAAGAAAATCCTCAGAAATTTTGTAAACGGTTAGAGTGTGCCCGGGAATATCAAATTGGGGAATTTTTTCTCAATAAATATATATCAAAGCCCCGGGCGAAAGCTAGTTTTAGATACTATGTCTACATTTATTATTTTTCTTCATCAAAGCGTATTTCCCAGTAACTGCAGTTGGTATGCTGTAAGTCATGCCGTGTGCCTTGATTTGGCGGCATTGTAGCACCTGCCGTCGGCTCTCCGTAACCGTTTTTAGAGGAAAACCAGACCGACAGGAACATGACTCGATGTGTGTTAATGGCCAATACTCTCAGACATAGTCGTAGTCGGTCCCGACGGCTTAAAGTGCCTTCCATCATGTCAATTGCCATATTGACAATTAACTGACTTGGTTACACCTTAGATTTCAGATTTTGCAGCATTCTGCATCGGCGAACTATTGGCTTCGACTTTTATGTTGGATTTAAAATTTATTCCAAAAACAGTAGGATCATATTAATTATACACGCCATAAAATATAACATTGTCTAAAATTTTTAAATGTCAAAGGAACACCGGCAAGGTACACCTGTCTCAATAAATTTAAAAAATATTAAAATGACATTCTTAGAAACGCCGACGGGGTCCAGTAGGCACTGACTAATTTATCGGCGCCACTGATACCCTCATTGGGTCATTTTGACCCACTGTCTAACCACAAACTAATCGAACAACCGGTCATTATAGCGTCATTTTGTGAAATCACCAGATAGACCACGAAACTCGGTAAAAGTTGCACAAAAAGAATTTTGAATGTTTGCTGTTGCAGTTTCATGCCTATGAGAGTGTTGACTCAGTGACTTTTTTAAATTAGACTTGGAGTGCTATTATATTGTGACTCACGCAAAATGGCGAGTCAAATAATTCGACATACGTGCCGTACATAAAAAATATTGATATTTGAACCATGATTTAGAAAAAATCTTCCGATAGGTTATTATTCCAACCGCACAGTTTCAGCACCACTTTTATATATTCTGTGCCAGAGCGATGTCGGGGCAGGTAGCTAGACAGATATCAATTCAATTAATTCATTTATTTATTTACTTTATTCTTATACTACACAATAAAAATGGAAAGGATTATACATAAGAGGAAAAGTTAATTTAAAGTTGTTAATTAGCGCTTGTAACTCTACAATCAAACTTCTTTTTACCAATAATATCTATGCCTATCTGAAATCATAGTAATCGATGTATAAACTTTAACGGATTAATAAACTAGATATTGAAGAAAACGAATAAATGGCAATAATCATTGTTTCGGTTTCTTTGCTGAACTGCGCCATTAAGGTACTCAATCTTGATAACTGTGACATTTCTATTTTATTTGCTTATTCTTTGAAAAATATGAGGTGTTTACGTTCGACATGTCAAAAATAATGGCGTCCTTTATTTGTGGGTTTCATATCGGCTGGCCACCTATTAATAAAGGGAATCGTTGGTCAGTTTTTGTGCGAATTTATGAATGAGAACTATAATAGTTGTGAATTTCATTTCGTTTCCATTTTTAATCAGTAATAAATAGATACCCCTAAGTCGTTATCTTTGAAAGCTAAATTGGAACAAAAAAATAAAAAACTTTTAATGATTCTGTTTTTTGAAATCTTTGTTTTTCCATCTGACAATATTTGTATTTAAGCATACCTACATTTACTTGAGCTATGGACTCACCCTCGTATTCTTGAGAATAACCTTAAGAACGTCCTTCACTCAAACTCATTCGAGGGCGACTTGTGGACGTCCTCGAACTTTCCTTGGAAACGACATTCTTAGTTGGTTGCTTGAGCAAACTCCAATGAGGTTTTAATAACAATTTTAAACACAAAAAAAAATTACAAAAGAATAGAGTAAAAAATAAAATAAAGTAAGTAAATACCTAGGCCAAAAGTGGCAAAACCCGTTTTTTATCTACTTTATTTCATTTTAAGGACGCCTCAAGGTACCTCTCGACCAACCTTATATTTGCCAGTTCGATACTCACCTCCAATGAGAAATCATCTGAAGTCAAGGAAGCTTGTGACAACTAATCATACCAATGAGTTAGAGTAAGGTTGAGTCGAGTTTGAGGAAACGTTTGAGAATATGGGGGTCAGTGTTATAAGTGTTTCTACATTCTGTTAAATGTGACAAATATACAAATTTTTCATAACAATCAGAGTCATAAATATCTCACGATTCTTGAATTACGTCAAGTAGAATTATCAAAAGTAAGCTACTCATGTGTGTTTCCGACACGACATACTAAATCATTTTAAAGATAAAGTATATGATAATGTTCATAGGTGGTCTACACTACCGTAAAGTTTTTAAGAATAGGATTATGATACAAAAGAGATAAAATTTTAATGTGAAAGACGCGTGCCGTAATAGTCATCGCGTGAATCTAATGATGATGCACAGGAAGATTCTAAAACGGAAGAAAAGAATCTTCGTAGTATAAAAATATAATGCAAAACACGTTTGGTCTTTCTCTATAATACTTCGCATATAATGTAAAATGACACACATAGATTAATAATTGGTCTCGCGCGCGCTTGACTAGATACCGTCGGCGTATTAGACAAATGAGGCAACTAAAACTACGCGAATTCGGCGTACTTGCGGTATACCCGCGTCAGTCACACCGCAACCTATAAGTGAGTTGGACGTCGAGATAAATTTAAAATTTTAGTTTAAAAACAGAAGCAAAATGCCAGTTTGCTTATTCAAACTATGTAAGATTGTACAAGAAAATAGTAACAAGAAATAACTCTTTCTCGTTTCGTATTTGCACATTGTCTTACACACACTACAATATAAAGTTGCCGCATTCTGGAAACTGAAGTTTTCTTAATAGCGCGGTATCTAGTCGAGCACGCGCGAGACCAATTATTAATCTAAGATGACACATTTCTTTTCAATATTAATAATTACGCATTTTTCTTATTTATCAAATTTGAAAATAACGGGTAAAAAACACGTACACGAAAAAAGGATACGCAAAACGCAAGCGAAACAAAAAGGGTCACAGGCTCGATCCTAGATTATCTCGACCCAAAAACAAAGACCAAAATCACCTGCAGTAACACCCAAAACATTAAGCCCGAGGTCCAGCACGATTCGCCTTAAGCCAAGTTGCTTATTAGGGATGTACCGTGCACCTGTGTGAATATTTTCTTAATCCCCTAATTAGAGGTTTGCGGAACCCAAAGACCGACAACCAAACGGTTGAACGTCTGTGAACAATAAATTGTTCGACATTTGACCCCGTACCGTGTTTTCGGAGAATTTACCTTGAGGCGTTTTCGGTTTTTTGAAAGTGCTGTAGAAATTGGTAGTGGTTTTTAGTTATACTTTTGTTCGATACGAATATCTACTTGATTTTCAGCATTCTGATCATCTTCATTTTAGTTGCAGATGACCCCACGCATCCTTATGGCTCATATTCAAAAACGGGGTTGGTATTGCAGAATATTTTTGTATTTACTGTATTATTGTATTTACTCTTCTGCAATTATTCATGTATACAAAATTGAGGATTAGAACCGTTGACATAATGATACAATTAGGCGACAATTATGTTGCTGTCATGTCCCTTCTTATGTAAGTTTAATGAACCCTGCGCGGTCTTGTACCGGAGTTTTTAAAGATTGCAGCTTTATAAACATGAAGCGCTAAAATGTAATCACTAGTAGATGACTTACTCCAAGGCTGTTACTAAAATGAAGCCCACACGCAATAATAACAAACAATTAATCAACAAGATCGCATCTGCGATTAACATTATTTAATACATAATGCTAGAATCCACTGTCCTGATCTCACACAAATCCACCCACGCTTCCCAGGCTTTAATGCCGAATATATTTAACGTGGTAATCGTCAACCGTGGATTTAGCCTTAGGGTTCCCCGCCTCGACTCTCCACACTGTTTTTCCCACGTGCTCTCAATGGCTGTATCGCGTGTGACCAAGCTTCTACCAACCTTACCGAAGACTACATATACAATATTCTTTCCTTCATTAAGATCGTCGAAATCACCAGTATGCCAACCATCTTCTTCGTTGAATTTGTTTTCTGTGGCGTTATTTATGATTGGGTTGATGTAGTCTGGATTATCACTTACGGCATTGCTGCTGCAGAGGATCTACCGTTTGCTTCAGGCTAGATCTTGGTTCTCACCTTTGGCCGTGGGATTTTGTTCGTACACTCCGAGATTTAGTTAATGATAAGTGAAAAATTCTTTGGGCTTTCTTTTTTGTTATGAAGAATTTAATGCTTAATTTTAGAGACGGTGTTTTAAGCTTTTACAGGAAAATTTTGTTTTTGCATAGTTTATTTCTAAATAGCACATACCTACGCTTTGCATAAACTGTTTGATTCTCGAAAAGGTCTCGAAGGATTTTGATTTCTTAACGTTTAAAAGGTTTTAACAGGGCATCGTTTTGCTGGAAGCCAGACAACTGTAAAACCATTCTCTTGTTCATGAAATACATTGCTAAAATGTTATATCAGGCAAAAATCTATTTTTTTTTTTTACTATCAAAAGGAATTCTACAAAAGATTTTTCACTTCCAAATTGCCCAATAAAAAGTAAAACCATTCGAGATATTTGTAATAACCGTATTCATGGTAATCACGATACTAACCGCTGAGGCGATTACAAGCGTTTACCGGATGATTCGGTAATCGGTATGCGGTAATTCGGTAATATTGGGAAAATCGGGAATGGATGGAATTCTTGGGGAGCTTTGTAATCACAATGTCTGAACAGCAGATGGTTTGAGGAATTTCTTCGTGTAAATATAGTATTTAGTTATGATTATCTTGCTTACTTAACTGGCTATTGGGGCCTGTAAAAATTCCAGATTTTTTTATTCCGATATACTTTAAAATTTAATAATTCAGTAATTATTAGGCTTTGTAAAAATTTTAGATTTAGTTATTTAGTTGTTGGTTTACTGAAATTGAAAAATAAAATGACATATAATAGTATGTCTTGACACACATCATACGTAATATTTGGAAGTAATATTTCCTTTACAATTAAAAAAAAACTTTCAATTTGCTATTAAGTACGAAAAATAAAAAAAAATAAAATAAAAAAAATAACTTCACAACACAAATATTGACTTCGATCAAGCGCACATTATCAAAATTAATTTTTAAATTAGATCGAAAATCGTTCTCAGAAAGCTTATAATCTAATCAACTCCATAAACTTTCCATAACCCTGTGATTCCCTGAAAAAAATCACGGCTATTCATTAGCCGGTACGCTCGCCCCCGACTTTGGCGGTTCGTTCGAGTGTTGCGCCTACCACCAATTAGGCACAATTATCGGCTAGCACAAAGAATTGATGTTGTCCTAAAGATCATTGGGCGGTAATTAAAACAAATAGGGTCAAAACGGACCCGCCTGAGGCGCCACGGGGCGGGAACCACATCGCGTCCCGCCGTCGCCGAGGGCATACTACCCCCTCATTATAATCTTAATCTAATTATTGAATTCTACAATGTTATGTTTACATTTTTTTTTCTAATTTGCCCCACTATACTTAGGAATGGATGCGTAAGCTCTAAATGGCACGTTTAGGGTCATATATCATATAAAAGGAGTCACTGTAGCGCCGGCAAAGTTCTCACGCCTTATTTTATAATCCGAGGTCTTCTCGTCTTGGGTATGAGGCGGTCTCCGGAGATATTATTATATGGTACATTTACAGGTCAGCCTTTAAATTATTTTTTTAAATTTTGTTGCATTCTTCGCATGGATTACTTGGAAATTTCTATTACTCATTACCGTTTTGCCACCTGGGAGATAAAATTGTATTATAGGTACGATTTGCAGTGGCTATAGTAGATTTTTTTTTCTATTTCAATAATTATATAATTTACTAGCTGTTTCCCGCAGCTCCACCTGCGGTATATAGCCTATGTTACTCAGGGTGAATATAGCTTTTCAATGGTGAAAGAATTTTTGAGGTGTTGTTAAGGTGATATCTACATACTACATATATCGGAACCAGGCGATGTATGCTATGTAAGTATTAAATCAAAGACACACGGATACACGGATCCAGAAAAAGGGTGCACATTTTCTCATGTAAGTACCATTCATTTCGATATGAATGAATGAATTCTTTATTGCCACTACAATCACATACTACATGCAAATTTGAAAAAATTACATAAGACGGATCGTGGATACAAGGCTCTCTAATTAGTGGAAAACTCCCTTTACTCAGCTGATCTGAGATATGAAGTCGAAGTCGGACCCAGTTCCTTCCGAATGGAATACATACCTATTTAAACATTAATGAATTACCCAAAATATTACCTCCCGCGCCAGAGTAGTTTGAAACCTCAAGCAGCAGTTATTAAAAAAATCATTATTATAATTTTCCACTTTCAAAAGTCACGCTCTCTAACATTATACTCCACAACTTATTGACAACTCATTTGAATAGCTGAAATAGCTCAAAACGCCTGAGGCTTTTGGCTATCTCCGACGCTTCGGAATTCCTCGGGAGAGATCGTGTAATCCCATCCATCATAGCTGGTAACGACCTCTATGCAAAACACTGACGTCGCTGTCATCCTTCGATATTTATATAGAGATGATAGTCATGGTGTGATGAAAATAGTTTCTGTGATAATCGGCTTTTTAACAGTTTACCTAATTAAGACTAAGAACATTGATAACTCCGCAGTGTAACATAAGTAATCAGACTATCAGGTGATTCAAGTTATATGCTTGATGTCTTTATAAAAACTGGATGAAATGCTTCCCATTTGAATCAAAACAAAGTCATGAGTCGGAATTACCCTATACACGTTTTTACGTGACAAGGATCGACGATTAAGAAAAAACCGACTTAGGTTTCATTCAGTATATAGCTTTCCCTATAGAATTGTTCTCACTTTAATTGCAATATTATTTTCAGGAAGAAAAGTAGAGAGAACAAACATTTTCAAATAGAATACCAGTGCAACAATATGTTGACAACAAAATTGCAATGGAGATTTAGAAGATATGTACACATTAATTTTAATTATGAGCTCAAAAATAGACAGATGGATCTATATTTTTACTAAATATTTTATGTATGGTGAGTTGAGTTAAAAGCACATCGTATCGACTTCATTTTACGTTGCTTTATTATGTCAACAATAAATGACAATCGTTTTCCTAAATTTAATTTTCATTGTTACTAACGAAATCATTTTTTACCAATCCATTAATTATTGAAAAAAATATATATACACGTTTATTTATTTATTAAAACTTTATTGTTCCACAAACTACACATATACTTATAACAATTGGCGTACTTAATGCTAAGAGCATTCTCTACCAGTCAACCATTGGGAGAAACATAAATATAGTTTGGCGCAAACAAGTTAAGGGGGAAAATTGTATTACTTATGAAGCAAATTTATCAAAAGCATACATTAAACATACACAAAACATACGCAAATACTATTTCATTTTAAATATATAACTATATAACCGTTAAATAAAAATTAAACGCATTTTCTTTTAACATCTCTACATAGATAGGGCGGTAGGTTTTATGATTTCATTTCATAATTTATACATACATACGTCGGGTTCATTATTTACTGTTTTGCCTGGGGACAGGACGGGTCAGATGCCACGACAAAAAATCACTACTATGGCTGACCGTTTAATGGCCGTCTTTAGGTTCATGTTTAAGAAAATGTACGAGGTATTACTTAACTGTAGAGATGGTGAAAATACTTGTTTTCAAAGTAGGTGCATGTTGATAGAACCAATCTAGCGAAAATTCAAGATTTTTTCACGAAAATAAGATGTAAATAAAGGCTGTTCCATGTTTTGGATCACCAAAATTACTCCAGAAATATTAATTTTGAAAATTAAAGCTGTCTATTTTTCAAATTGATACCATGCCAATTTTAGGATACACAATTAAATATCCGTATAAGTTGCATCAAGTAGGTGATTAGAGTGATTAAAGTAGGTTATAAAATTATATTGAATAAGAATTTAAATGAAGTACTTAACAATAATTTACTTCTACATGTCACATCTAGATCAAAATTTAAATCGTTGTCCGAAATCGATTAATTGCTAATTCAAAATTCGAATCGCATTCCTGAAAAATTTCAAAATGAGAACATAAATTTTTCAAATGAAGAATGAAGACGGCTCGGCTTCGCTCATTAATGCTCATTTGGAGAGATATTTACTGGCCAATTACGTTATACCGTTTATTTATATGGTTGCGCCGGAGCAGTATTCATGTCTATCTGTCCAACTGACAATATTTCAGGGGCAGAATGCTATTAGTGTCTATAACTTAGGCGATTATTAGGTGCCGTTTTTAATCGATGCTAAATAGGGAATGTTTTATGGTCGACATCATATAGGTTAAGAATAAATTTTAATGAGATATTTTTGTTGGTTTCGTTGCAATATGCACATGTAAGTACGTATCTTGGAGTAAAGCCTTCAAACAGAATCTATAAACTGAATAATATTTGATTTGTGTACATAGATTTTTTTAAAACATTGTTAGCCTTTCAGCTACGTTAACTTTGTAAGAGTAAAACTCTATAAAACACTTTGTAGATCATTTTAATAAAATAAACACAAATTTTAATATAATGTTGTCATTTGCTTAGTCGATTGAATTACTATTTCATGATTTTTTTAATGATTTAAAGCCAATATTTACACGCTTCTTAGAAAACAAACCGCCCAGTAAAGAAAATAAGGTTCAAACTTCTAAAATAATTGCAAATACATGCATGTAAAACATTACTAGAAATGGCCTATTATCTGATGAGATTCTATCGGTGTGGGCGTAGTTTTCCAGTGAAATGTAGCGCACTTCCCCTTGTTACTGCGACTAGCCGCTGAGACGGGAGCAGTGCCGTATCTAGACATGATCTACATCTATGTACAATTTTTTTTAAACAACTTTTTTTTGCAACAATATCAATTTCTTCGTTCATTAAATCGCTTCGCTATCTTT
The DNA here is from genome assembly GCA_947363495.1 of Euzophera pinguis. Taxonomy (NCBI): domain Eukaryota; kingdom Metazoa; phylum Arthropoda; class Insecta; order Lepidoptera; family Pyralidae; genus Euzophera; species Euzophera pinguis. The sequence continues at coordinate 5,911,623 of OX376169.1, forward strand.
GAAAATATTTTGGCATGAAAGCCAGACATACGATAGACAGATAAACGAAATAACGAAGGATGGATAGATGCTGTTAATCAAAGGATGGATAGTGTAGGAAATATACTACAAATTAAGATATTATCTTAATATTGTGCTAATTGTAATAAGATTCTTACTAGGATGATATAAACCCGAAATTCTAAATCGCAAAGGATAGAAGTAACCAAATATGAGCTTCTTTAAAATTCATAGCAAGATGCCAGCTCTCTACCAGCGGACTCTTACTCATCACGATTTCGTGTAGATTACATTGTCAATCGACCATGCACACTCTGGTGTCAGAGTTATTCCACTGAGTTCCACAGAGTTCTAATTAATGGAAAGCAAAAATTAATAGTACTAACGTACAGAACAGACACTTACACCCTCCCACCCGAAACAGATACTGTACGTACCTCACCGCGCAGATTTAGGGTAAGCAAGTTAACGTTAATAAAATTTTAAAAAACCCAACTGCGATTCTGTATAGTTTTAATGAAAATTAAAAAATAAAATCGCCACGACTATGACGCTGATAGTTTAAGATGAAGTTAATAACAAACCCCACGAGAAACGCACACATTGACGCATTTGCGTACGATCGAATCGTAGTAGTCGTAATAGATATCGCGTTCGCCGCTGTTGAATGGAGTACCTATGTCCCTAAAGCCTTGGCTTATTTGACCTTTAGCTACGCGCGTGTGAGTCAAATTGCTGTCAATCCCCACACGTTCAGTGCCGACTTGTAATTTGCTTACGTGACTGCTGTTGGTTCGATGTTCCCAGGCTTTAATTTGTCATTAGGTGATGCGTGATGTCTTTGTTTAGATGATTTTATGTCTTTCAATGTGAGTAACTGTTCTTAAAAAATAGAGAATTGAAATATTTTATCTGCATTTAAGAATAATTCGGCTGGACAAGAAGAAAAATAATAATAATATTATAGTTATTAATTACCTACACTCATTAATAAAGCAACGTGAAGTTCTTTTCTCATTGTCTACACTTAATTAGCTTTGTAACCCGTAATGTAAGTTAGCGAGTGTTTTAAAATTATCAAATTGTGACATAAAAACTATTATAATTTAATTAATATTTATGCCCACGGAAGTAATTTAAAAACTAAACTCTATCCGCCTATTCATTAAAACTTACGAACGTTGGTTAAGCCTACATTAACTAAAGTATGTTTAGTCTTTTTCTGTCTTATCTAAATTTGACGTGAAAGAACAAGACGAACCAAGTTTTTAACTTGTACTTATGTTCGTTATCCATATCCATACTAATATTATAAATGCGAAAGTTAGTTTGTCTGTCTGTCTATCTGTTACGCTTTCACGGCCAAACCGCTGAACGGATTTTGATGAAATTTTGTATGAATATAGTTGAAGACCTGGGATCAAACAGAGGCTATTTTTAGTCTCAGGCGGAGCTGCGGGAAAAAGCCAGTTTTTTATAAGTAAGGGGGTAACTGCCTCCGTGCTCCAGTGGTAAGGCGTTCGCCTTTGACCCGGGGGTGGTGGGTTCGATTCCCACCGGAAGCATACTTTGTTTAGTTGTTTCCAGATTGGTTAGGACTTGCAGGCTTGAAGCACCTGATTGTCTGATAATAAAGATGATTCCGTGCTTCGGAAGGCATGTTAAGCCGTTGGTCCCGGCTGCTTTTTGGTAGTCATTATAGGAACTACGTCAGAGGCCGAGAAGAGATTCCAAACAACTCTGACACAGTGTAGGTGTACATGGTCGATAGAGGGGTGTGTATTTATTTTTCAATGTAATTGCTAAAATGTATATGTGTGAGCTTAACATGTTCCTATCAATTGATCATCACAAGTACAGTCAGACAAGAAAATGCATGATCATTACATAGGCAATCAGATAGTACTACCGAGGGGCGTGACGCAGGGCGGGCGCCGCATTCTGAATTCAAATCGCTAGTTACGGTTCACGCAAACTTGCGTAGTTGTAGGGAAACTTTTTTAATATTTTTTTTTTTTTAATTATATACTCGTTTGCTTTATTAAGGTTTACAGTGATTAAACACTTGCATAGACAGCAATATTACTATTTTTATATCAAATATAAATTTATAAGTACTAAAACTGATTACAAATTATGACATTTTTTAATGATTGATAACAGTTTGAAATGCAGTTGAAATGAGAGCTTTACGGAGTATGTGTGGAGTACGTCTGAGTGATAAAATTAGAAATAGTGAGATAAGGAAAAGGTGTGGTGTGAATGAGGATGTAGTGACAAAAATAGAAAAAGGCATGTTAAGATGGTTTGGGCATGTAGAAAGGATGGATGAAAGGAGACTTACGAAAGGTATTTATAAATCAAAGGTGACAGGAAAAGTCTGTAAGGGCCGGCCTCGTAGAACATACTGTGACTAAATCGCAGACATATTAAAAAAGGGAGATGTCAGGAGTACCCGTAATCGACGAGCGTGTATGACGTGAGTGATGAGCGTAAAAGAAGCGAGGGAAGTCTGTAAGGATCGTAGCAAATGGAAATCCGTAGTCTCTGCCTACCCCTGTGGAAAAAAGGCGTGATGGTATGTATGTATATATATACATTTTATTTTTATACTAAAAACCAAAAATCACTTGCATTATGATAGCCAAAAAATATATATCTATCGCACAATTCTACTAGTAAATAAACGATGCAAAGTAGTTTGAATAGGAAAAGAAGAGATTGACTAGCAATAATCCGCCATTGCTTCATAGTTTTTACGTATAGTATAATGTTCACTATATATTGTAATACGGGCAGTGAAGGTAAAGATATATTGTACATAAAATTTATTAATTTTATACTTTTCAATTAAATATTATAATCTCAAGAATATTACCACCGATTGACCTTTCGATTTCGCACGAAAATCAGATTTAATATTAAATTAATCCAAACAAGGCATCGCGTGTTTGTCGCCACTTTATAAGAGCTACTTGGCCTAAGGATATCTCAATTGGTTGACCAAATAAATTGATCGCCGTAATATAACCTCATTAGTCATTGTTAGCCGCTTTTAAATCACGCGTACAGTTCTTGCGTGTTTTGAAAGCTACTCGTGTTCGCACGCAATGATAATTTTAATGTATTTCAAAAATACAGGTCAATAGCTCCGAGCTACTTCTTAATATCAGTAAGACATGATGATATTAAGTTTCTTTTGGTAAGTGTACTATTTCATAATTTGTTTCGAAATTTTATTATTATACAAAAAATATATGTAGCTGGTTTATGTTTACTTCGTATACATACACATTTTTATATATATAAATAATGAAAAAAATTGACAATAATTTGAACCCTAGTTTGTTGGCCTAGAATATTTGAAAATAATTATTTTCTTTCATAAAAGATGAAATACATATTTGTAATTAATCATAAAAAAATGTCTATCAGAGCTAAGACACTGTGTCTTATTCCTAAAATTTCTTTATGATACGGATAATCATCATCATCATCATCATTTCGTGTAGGTAACATTGTCAATCGACCATGTACACCCTGGTACATTTTTGAAATTATTTGCCGATTAAAAAGTCTTAAACAATTATAACGATTTTAATCAACAAATTTATTTTTGCATGATAACGTTCGAATAAAACCAACATATTTTCTCGTATTTCATCTTTTCCTTTACTCTAAATGCATATAAAAAAATTAAAACCATAATTCCTTAAGTGTCGTCATTTGATGTCAATCAATGTTAACCCCGCAATCGCTACCGATTTAGTTTCTCACAGACCCTGAGAAACTCAATCATTTTGAGTCCAATCATTTGGATTCAATCAGATCGGCTATTTTAATGACCATGATTACAGTACATTCAATATTTTTCCCACTGGCTTACGGTGTCATTAGTTTTATTATGTTTTTTTAAAACTGTTCCCACATACCTTATTATTGTAATTTTTCGCAAAATTAGTATATGAAGTTTTCTTTACTTGACTTAGGAATTAGTAAATTTGTACGTGAAATATGCATGAAGTATTATATAACATCAAATTAACGAAATAAAGGAAATTTTGTAAGATCACCATAAGTATCAAATAAATAATATATTCGTAGATATGAATTTAATAATTTATACATTTTCATAAAACGTAAATAAATAATACATTTTAGTGGATGAATGTTATGCTTGATAAGTAAAGTAGGTCTTAAAATTAAAGTTTAACTTTACCCTTGATTAGCGTGGGAAAGAAATTCGCTGCTTTAAATATAAAATCTTCTAAATTTGGTCTGACTCACAATGTCGATTATTGCAGGGTTCATCATTACGCTAATTTCATAGAGATGATGATACAAACTTTTTGTTTATATTTAAATTCATAAAATTCCTGTTATTTAGACAATTTATTCTATTACATTTTTTAAAATTATGTTTAGGCTTTTAATAGTTTTGTTAAGGTGCACTTTTTGCTTATTTAATGAAATACAATGTTTCACAAGTATCGTATAAGTATAGGATTTGGCGTACATAATGACTTTGTCTTTCAATTAATCGCAAGTACATATAGTTTAAAAATTTGATGTATAAATCAAAATTAATTTCGATAAAAAGTTTTTAATTTAAAACATGTTTATAAATATTTGAGGTATTCAGGTGGCTTATTTCTAGGCTGGAAGGGATTATCATTATCGACACGCAAAGAATAATTTGAGAACAAATATTTTTATTAAATTGTTATTTTTATACCTAGATGTAATATTAAGTCATTGAACAAATACGTAAATGAAATAAATGAAATATTAAATTATTTGAGTTATCTACAAAGATAGAGATCACGTAACGTAAAGTATTTTGTTTTTTTTTTTTTTACTTACACATCTTATTACGGACAAGTCCATTGCGATAGAGTAGCACTATTTAAATATACATTTACAATATTATACAATACATATATTTTATGCCTATTATCAAATTTTCTATAATTATATACTTGTGAATTCACTCATAGTGCAACTAAATAGGTCGATCGGAGTAATTAAAGGCAACTTACATATATAATCAAATGTTCAGTACCTGTTTCAAGGTACATTGTAAAAATGCCTTATTAAAATGACCTCAAGCATAGATGATATCAAACTAAATATAATTTTGTATCTCCGCTTGGGATTCATGGGTTGCCCCGGTCCTCTGAGAGGCTTGCGCGGGGATATTGGAGAAGTTGATATCATGTGGTGCTCCTGCCAAACCCCGTTCTCGGCTATATAGGCTATATATTTATTGATATCAATTAGTTGACATTTCCATGAACAGATCTCGGCAGGAAAAGGAGCTATTTCTAATGAGTGGGCTATGGTGATAAAATTTGGGTGGTTTAAATCTGGGTTATGCCTGCCATAATCATGATTACTGACTATTAGTAATAAGTACCTTATAATTATTTTTATTTGTTGAATTTATTATGTTTTCGCGATTGTTACACATCAAATTAAACTATTTCAATACTGTTTTTATTGTGTTTATTACTTATTTCAAATTTTCTCTAACTCGACTATAGCTCTATAAATTTCCTCAAACAATCGATCGTTTTTTGCACCGGCGCGCGGCGGCGCACGCGTCTTGGGCGGATTTTTTCACGTTTCTTCTCGATTTGGATGAAGAACTCCCATCGCTGAGCCTTTATTGTTCCGACGGCGCGGCTTAAATATACAAACAAAGCCGACTATCATACCATTTAAGCGCAATGGAATTCCTGAGTTTAAAAAAGTCTAGGTATAGAATTATGAGTATTGGAACTTGTGACATAAGTATATTGTGTTGTCCTCAACGTTTATTTTATGATATAAAATATCTTATATTATAAAATATTTTAAAAGAACAAATTTATGCCTAAAATTCTAAAATTTGTGTGGAATGCTAAAAATAAGACGCTCGATAGCCGAGCGCTACACGCGTATCCGTAGCAAATGCGCGTGTCAAGCGACGGCGAGACGCGACCCGTATTGGATTGGTCGCCATTTAGTGGCATTTTCTATTCCGAACTACTCCATGATACGGAAGGCACGTTAAGCCGTTGGTTCCGATTGTTACCGATAGATGGCTGTCATTAGGCTATGTCAGATTTCTTTAGGCAGCCTGAAAAAAAACTGGCAGAACACACCTTGGATCATGTTCCTGATGGACTGGTTTCTCTATAAAACAGGTTGCAGAGGTCAGATGGCAGTCGCTCAAATGTAATAGCCAGTGCTATCAAATCCAGGACCATGACTTACAGCGTACTCTAGGCTCCGAAGTGTGAGATGAGGACTCAATTAGGAGAAAAACACGCTTGGACAAAGAAAATATATCTCTATACGCAGGCCAAAATTAATGTTTAAACTTTTATTCCTACTCCCCTTAACGTCTGCCGACCTAGTGCCCTTGCCGGTCAGTTTCATTGATTGGAATTTATCGCCCTTCTGCCCTGTAACTTAACAGCGATTTTGTTCTTTTTAAGACTCCGACTTCTACCTTTGAACTTTCTGCATAGCAACAAACAATTACATATGCTCAATATGTTCATACTTGAGTCTAATAATGTTTTTATTGAATCTTGCCAATAAAAAAGTAAATAAAAAGTAGCTTTTTATAATTATACAGTTGAAGTCTTTGTTCTTATCAAGGGTTTAAGTTTACCTGTTTTAAAATGTTAACAATTTTTTTCAGGCGTAATTGATGTAATTTTTACATATTAATTAAGATACTGTGCTATATTCAAAAAATTAAAATTAAATAATTTGACTTACATATTGAAAAATTTTGCTACTACAGTAATACCTAAGTACCTAGTTTTATTTACTTTCTGTAGCGAAAAAAACGTCTAGACTTACGCATAAAAATATAAAGAAATTAATTCTGTTGTATTTTTATACAATCCGACATACACGGAGATATTTACTCATTAACTATCCAGCAAAGTAATAATTTAGTTTCGTTACAGTTCATACCGCAGATTACTCTCAACTTATTATGTAAAAGCTAATCGGAATACGCTTACTTTTTTTCCTCCCATTCACTTGCGAAGTTTCATGACATGCCTGAGGGCACGCTTCGTTTCCCACGATATTATTTATAACAAAAATATATCGAACATTACAGAAATAATTTAAATAAAACGATACCTTAATCCTTTCACTTGAAAGTTCAATTTGATGTAACTTTCAATGGCTTTTAAAACATTTAAATCGAACGACGTATGGCATTCTTTAAAGACACAAATCGTCTTAAGAATTTTGAGAGTTCATAAAGGAAAGTAGACCTTATTTAATTAGAATAAAGATTTTTGGGATAAACTAATGAAGATATTAGAAGTTTGTTCTTAGTAGGTTCTTATGAAAATTCCACTCGGCTCTTTTTGATACAGCACGCGTCAATTTATAAAGGTGATGTTACATCGTATGCACGCAATTAATCAATGTTACTGTAACATTCATACTAATATTATAAATACGAAAATCTGTCTGTCTTTCTGTCTGTCTGTTACGCTTTCACCGCTGAACGGATTTTGATGAAATTTGGTATGAATATAGTTGAAGACCCGGGGTCAAACATAGGCTACTTTTACAGCTAGTACATTATATATTTATAAATTTATAATAATATAAATTCAGTACAATACATAGATGTCAATATTATTAATATATAATAAATTTCCGAATTATTAATGAAGGGTTAATTCGTTGACGTTATTCACTTAGTTCCTTATGTCAGTGTAAATGTCAAAAGAGAAACATATCAATCATCATTTCGTGTAGGTTATGTTGTCAATCGACCATTGTGTACCCTTTTTTAATCTAGGCATATACTATACATAAATCGTAAAATTAGGTCGGAAGCTAATATCTTCCGGGTTAACACGAAGTCTATCTCAAATTTAAGATTATTCTAAGTGTATTTTTTTTATAATTTAAAAGTGATACTTTATAGAAAATAGACATCATACGGTATCATATAAACATTTAATTAAACCATTTTAATACAGTTTTTGTGCATTTATTACTTACTAGCTGTGCCCGCGGCTTCGTCCGCGTGTAAACCTCCTTTGGGAAAACAATGTTTTTCCAGGACCAAAAGTAGCCTTTGTTACTCTCCATCTATTTAACTAACTCTATGCCGAAAATCAAGTCGATTGGTTGATAAGTTAGGGCGTGAAGGAAGGACAAGCAAACAAACACACTTTCACATTTAAAATTGGTATGATTAGTAAGTATAGATGTTTTCGTTTACACCTAACGTTCAATCAAACACTAATTAGCGTTTATTATCGCAGGTATACTGCATTTAAAGTGTATGAATCACGAAAAGACATCATTGTGACATCATGTAAATTTAACGAATAACAAAAAAGCATACTTACAACTTTTAATTAAATCTCTTTCTTGACGTTATTCTAAGACCCAACCATACAAAATTCACTTTGGATCGTAACCATAAAAAGACAGACATGGAAACATCCTTACTCATTGTAAGCCCGGCTCGTGCGCCGATGTTCACGACGCCGCCATGTCGGTCAAATTCCTGTGAGATTAGGCTTTACGGATGAGAGGAAGCGATTTTAAATAATATTTTTTAATATGGCAGTAATTAGTACTTATGATTAAAACAAAACATCTACGCGAATTAAATTTAACTCCTTCAATACGGTTTTTATCGCGTTTAATTGAAATAGTTTAATTTAATGTGTAATAATCACGAAAAGTTGTCGCTTTGCTGGACAAAAGCCTCTACTTTCGTTTTGTACGCATCGCCTGTAAGTACCGATTGGTGTTATCCCCTGTCAAATTCGTCCGAGTGATCCTGCCATCTTTTACATGATTTTTTTGTTAATTACACTAACATTGTGTAATGTTTTTAAGATTTTGAGTGTGTTTGTAGGGAGGATGCAATCGTAGAAACTACTAGACAAATTTAAAAAAAAATACTGCTTCTGATCTTGGAAAGTTTATAACCTACAGTGAGAAAATACACCGAACAGATTATTTTATAAAACCATGTTTCTTGTCGTTGAGTAAATGGGAAATGGAAGCTGAAAACCCTGCATGCTAACTCGCAATATATGTACTTTTTCTCTTTTTAATCTACATCTAATAAGGAGAGCTGTTGCAGAGTCTAAGTAGTGTTTTCAAATAACTCTCCGACACTAAGATTTGCATGGTTAATTGTGACCTATTAAACTTAACAATTGATTTTATATGTATAAAGTTTTACATTCAAGGCAATGGAATTTCATTCACTGTTTATCAACATTCAAAACCTTCAAGTCATTAGAAAAGACCATTAGTCCCTTGTTTTTGATGTTATAGCTCAATTGAAATGTAATAATAAAATAAATGTGTATAAAAACTTCATAAAGAATGATTTTGAACCTTTCAATTATTTACGGTAAAAGTGTAGGCTAGTGTATTGCAAGTGTGATTTTAATTGAACACTAGATAATAATAATATAACTATTGCCACCACAAAAAAAAAAAACAATTTGGTTGACCTAACACTTAAACCAAAAATTTACTTTATAAACAATTAATTTCAATTTTCCTTTATATAAAAAGTACTCATTGTAATAAAGCTAGGTTAGCAGTCAATCACACATATAGCGAAGAAGGACAAAATGCTATTGTTTTTTTAAATTGACGCCATCGCTTGTGAGATCCGGCTGCAGCCTTATAGTGTGAGGTATGAATGCACAGATATTTAAGTATAAAATAATGATCAAGTTAATGGAGAGTTTATGAGTTACCTATGTAAAGTAATATAATTATGATATTTAGTCTGCGTTACAATAATTTAATGTTCTATGGTGAAAGTTAAGATACTACTAAATAAAAAAAATGTTTGGTAGCTTTTGTCATTTTCTTTTATGTTTGAAGATCACAGAGTGATATAGTCTAGGTGTTTTTTAACCGACTTACAAAATGCAAAAAGGTGGAGGTTCTTAATTTGGCTGATCTTTTTTTCAGCGACTTGTGTTCCTAAAAATATAAGTTTGCGTTTAAAAATGAAATAAAACTTATAAAAGTACAATCGACGAACTTAATACAGAAAGCATTCTCTGCTACTAATATAAGTTAAACAATAAAATGTAACCAGAGTTATATATCTCCTACCGAAAAAAATGCCTCGTCGTCGCTCAAGAAAGAGATAATTTACCACTTTTTATTAATGTAAAGTTAGTAGAATAAATTAACAATTTTAATATAAAGTTACACTATACAGGTCAGTTATCATAATTTAAAATTAATCTGCTCCATGGAACCAAATGTCAAATATAATAAAACGAATCGTAACAAGGGCCCATATTAATGTCAGTGACAAACGCCTAATAAATTATAAATTGTCACAGAAATTACAAGTTTACTGCGGCAAATTGTACTTTATGATTTTTATAATAAGGTAGGAAGTGTATGGAATTAAAATGGTGCATGTTTTGGTGTGAACTTATAGAGGTACTATAAGTCAGGGGTCGAAGTCAAACGTTCGACAAACTACACTATACAATAGCGCCATTACAAAGCCTATGTAGAGTCTTGGTGTAGAAGTGTGCATGTGACAATTCTCGTATGTTTTTTTTTTCAAAATCATTTATTCAAAACGCAGATATAGTAACAGCTGTATAGCAATATATTCTTCATTGATTGAAAATGTAGCCAGCATGTTTTGATTTTATTTCTTTCGTTTGCTAATTTATTTCACCACTTACAAGTATCAGACAAATGTTACGCCATTTACACATGGTCTCATAAGAGAAAAATAATCAATCCAATACTTTCGAAACAAACATAAGTAATCAACAGTTCCTAAGATTCCATTCTATATACTCTATTATTAAGCTCCCAGTCTACCTATATACCACGGTACCGGCTAGTAAAATCTATACTTAAACGAATAAACCTACACAACCATACATCTTATAATACAATAAACATACATATAACTATACAAATTATATATATATATATTTATATAACTAAGTATGGTTAGTTAATTAATTACATTTAATCAGTTGCTTTGCTGAGCGAGAAAATGTCCGAATACCAGAGCTTTGAAACCATTGCGGCTAGAGACATAGATTCGGGAAGGGCGTTCCAGAGTCTGACAGCCGTAACGGCGAAAGAGTTGGAGTAGTACCCAGTACGATGAGAAGGCGAGTTCCATGTGTTAAAACATTAGACTCAGAAGTCTTGGCTTTTATTCCCATTCCGGTATTATTCATTTGAGTTAGTACGTTGCATGTATCAATAACATGATTTTCTAATAACAGATATTGATTCCTTGCTTCGAAAAACATTGTTGTTTTCTATTTTTCAATATTTTAATATTATTTTATAAGTTAGTTACTTACTTTTCCTCTTAGACCGCCAGATCATTCGTTGAGCCGTCGACACCTCGTTCCGTTTGGCCGCGAGCGTCGCACCGCAACTCAGACTATTTGTGAGTGCCATACATTGCTCCAGTTGTAAAGTACGCCAACTTGAAACTGGAAATAGACTAGCATTGGAAAGTTCATGGTCCACAGTTAAGCCAGCGGATTTAGAAATTGTATAAATATCCACTATTTTTTAAAACAATCTAGCTTATTAGCGGTTGTTGGTAAATACAATCTAACATTCTACAGTGCAGAACAGAAGAACTTTATTTGGGATAAGTCCGCCTTTTGTTGTAACCGGTATTCTGATACTATGTTATTTGTGTACAATAAAGATTTTTACATACATACAACTTTGGGAAATCCGTTAATAACTGTCTTTGGAACTTTTAGTAAAATTTTGGTTCAGTCCTGTAGATCTTTTGATTTCCTCTTTAGTACATGTATGCGACCATTCACTTTTAAATGCATTGATTTTTTTACAAAATTTGCTTGTTATTAAGTACCTCGTTTATTTGAATATTCATTTCAACTCAAAATATTTTAACGTATCCATTATTTTTTAATTTACCAAGTCCTTGTACTTCTCAACCTAAAGATAAAAATTATATTTAGGAATAATCTCAGTCATGTTACTTTTCAAAGAAAAGGATAACAAACTTAATCGATCCATACTAAGCAGACACACAGAAACACGTGGCATCGAGATATACGTACTAACGTACTAGAGAAGCTACGTAAAACATTTGCAATATATTTTTGGTGATTTATCATTTTAGCCGCTGCAACGCTGAAACAATATTAAATCTCAAAACACCATTCAAAAATGCAGCGCTACATTTGCTACAAACGTGTATTTTTTTCAAAGATGTCTGCCCCTATAGATAATGGCAGGTACGGTACAGAATGGACAATGTAGGTATTTCCTATGTGATTCCAAAATAATAAAAAAAGAAACATTGCTTTTTGTGATTATTTTTATATGGTTTATTTGTTTCCTTTAATAATTATCTTTTATATATGTCTATTTGACGTGGTGTAAGTTTGTGGGAAAACTGAGACCATTTTTGTTTGTAGTTTATTATGATTTATCAGTAACTGGCAATTTATTTTCTATCCATCTTGGTTTAATAACAATCTCTTAGTAAATAAAACAACATGCATTTAATGGTTTATTTTAGAATTACGCTGCCTACGCCTATAGTTAATAATTAACTCGTTTTCTAAGTTACTGAAACACATTGAACCCTCTATTTATAAAACTACTACTACCGATTTTGATGAATACATATATGCGGGGAACTATTCATGAAATATGGTACTTAAAAAAAAAAACAAAAATGTACAATTTTAATTTGGATTAGGAGATGTACCTATATTAGGAACATGTTAGATAAATGCAGTTTTCACTATTGGACTAACTTTGTCTTTAGTAGCTAATTAGTTTTCTCTTTTCATCACATAACATTTATATTCACTTACTACTTACTTTCGTTCGTCGTTTATACGTCGGACTATTAACAGCTTGGTCTAGTGCCTGAAGATGCCTCGCGTAGAGGCGAAACACGTGTTGCATGTGCAAGCTAGTGGTGGCGGGCATGTTGGGACTAATAGTAGTGGGTGGGTGCCGGCCGGCAATAGTTTGCATGAACTAACTGGTGGCGGAAGCACGCAAAATAATTTATTAAGTGCTTGTCATTTATATTCACTTAATATTAATTACATTAAAAACAGAAAGTAGTCTCTGCCTACCCCTACGGAAAAAGGCGTGATGGTATGTATGTAAAAACAAAAAATCATACTCTTGGCATTATGTCAGTCAAACTTATCTACCTATGATCTACATACATTTCACTGTGAATTACTTAGTCTATGACGAATGATTTAAAATGGCGCGCGGCGATTATATTGGTCGTATTTACATTTAAAACAGTGAAATTAGATTACTTACCGATGAAAAGATATTCTTTTGCACTTTGCCGTGTTCCTTGAATTATTGCTACTATACCTCAACACACACCAGGGCATTTTTTAAAGAGTTTCACAGTGTTTTTCATTTTTAATTGTCGGAAGCACTAGATTCGAAACAACTAGCAAGCGACTAAGTGAGTTGCGGGGCGTTCGCCGCAGTTGAACGGGACGAAGTAAGGCCGTGCAGTGTCTTCTCTAATACGTTAGTACATATATCTCGATGCGTGAAACATATTTTTTATTTCACTTTTATTGGGCGGGTTTAAAAAAATATGAATACTACAGATTAACAGATGATTGATTAAACAGGCAGGTGAAAACAATACTGCACACGAAAGTTCCAACAATTATAATATGTAAAAATGTACATTATCGACAGGAACCGTCATTGTTTCCTGCGTTATTTGCATACAGCCTTCCATCTGCATCGGCCCATCGTCCCGAGTCGAGATTGCATCGATGCCTTCGTGTTTTGTTCGATTTACTTAGGGCTGTCACGTTCAAGAAAATCTTAATGAAGTATATCTATAAAATCTTAATTAATTATTTATTAATTTTCAATTCATCACTCTTACCGTAACATATATATTAACTCCCTTATTGGAGGAGCTCAATAGTCGAGCACGACCCGCGTATCCGTAGCGAATGCACGTGTCTATCTTGAGCTCCTCCGTATAAATTACATTACCCTAAGGTTGGCTGGAAGAAATTGCAATAGCGATAAGCCCGCCTTTGTACACGTTGTTTGAATTAGTATCAAGATGTTTAATTTTTGTAAATGGTGCAATAAAGAGTATATCTATCTATCTACATTCAAGAAAATTGAAGAAAAAAAGAAACTAATTTGTTGCCAACCCTAAGCACACCTCGAAACCCATTCAATGATGTTTTGAAATTTAACACCGTGAATAAACGCCTCGATCATGTAGGTCCTTATAAACCTCCATAGTCTCATCGCCGTGTCGTCGCAATCGATTTTTTATCGATAGATTTTACCGATAGTTCCGGACTTTTACGAGTTAATTTGTGGAATCTTTTCTCTCTCTATGGTTATCGATGGTTCTATAAACCTTTGTTCCTAGAATTTTAAAGACAATTTTATTTAACTAATCGCCTTTGTCAACCTGTTAATAAAACGTTTTGAAATGTTATTTTACTAGTTAATAAATATTTTCTAAATATAAAAATAAATGTTGGACTTTTTAAATCTTTTTCTACTTATTTGAACTTTTAAAATAATGTATGAATGTCACGAATTAAGCAATATTTTAGCACGACACGACCAGCTGAATTAAAATTACAATCCGCCATGAGAGGATAGGTAGAGCAAGGTGTGGTCCTTAGTGTTGTTCGAATTTGCTTAATTGGTTTTGGTCTCGAAACCATATTTATAATATATACCTATTAGGGAGTTTAAACCTTTTAGCCTATATTAATTAATAATCTAATGCCATCAATAGCACGTTGCATTGTCAACCAAATGAAGTCCGTAGCAACTCGAGCCTAAATTCATCTAGAGTGACTCTATAAACATATACTAATTGAAATGATAAAAACAGAAATCGATCGACACTGACCAGCTATATGCACGATATCGCAAGCTTGTGAGTTCTCTGCCCTCTGGCCGTGCGCCACCATACAACGTCCCATATCGCACCGCTTTTTGGTTTTAATAAAAAAAACGATACCGGAACATTTAATAGAAATTATCACTAACATCAATAATTTTTATTATTGCAAAATTGAGCTAGAGTAACTCAAACTATAAAAACAGTAACCATATGCATGATCGAGAGAAGCAATTGTTACCGGCCAGCACTACCTCATCGCAAGCTTTGTTTGTTTGTGCTATAAGCACATAAGTACTAACTCAAATCATAAAACCGGTAACCATTTGCGATTGAGACCAGCAATCGATACCGGCCAGCACTAAGGCACCGCAAGCTTGCGTGACCTCTGTCCTTCGCCCGCGCACCGTCCCACCCTGCTTGCAGCTATACCGCCCCGCAGTCTTTTTGATACTAAAACCTACTTAAATATTCGAAATTACCACTAACCTTATTAGGCTGTGTTATTGTTGTAGAAAAATAGAGTTAGACACTTAAACATATGCATTATTGAGACCAGAAATCGATACCGGCCAGCACTACGGCACCGCAAGCTTGCGTGACCTCTGCCCTTCGCCCGCGCACCGTCCCACCTCGCTTGCAGCTATACCGCCCCGCACTCTTTTTGGTATCAACAAAAAAATCGATACCAAAACCGATCGCTGTTCGATTTTGATAAACTTATTTTTATTTGAACACGATCATGTGTTTTCTTATTGGGCTATTGTTCGTCTTCAGTTTAATGTTAGTTAAAAGGTATAAGGTTTTGAAAGTAAATCAGTTTTGTTTGTAATATCTTTATTGTACTACAAATAAAAGTATATTACAAAATATAATCCTATGCATCACTCTAGCAGGAAAAAAATCATTTGAATAGACTCTTTATTTCAAGATAAACTTTTAGAAAGAATGTGATGATCACGATATATTATTCTATTGTCATTTATATGATAAAATTCTCTTGAGAGTCCAACAAAAAGACCTGGACAAGCACGTGTTCATAACATATGTTCATCATTAATCCGTTCGAAAATAACTCGAATTCCACACATTGTTACATGAAAGGCATTCGAATCGACTCAATTAAATCTTAATTCGTACAAAGGAGTCGATTAATGAAATTAAGACTGCATTTAGTAGAGCTAACCATCAAACGCATACAATAGCCCTAAATAGTAACAATCAAATCAAAGGATACTCAAAATACCCGCAACAAAAGCCTTAACTAACTCCGCTCGCACAGTGACTATTAAAATTTAATGACATGATTTATTCAGAGAAAAAAACACGAGAAAAGGGTACGGTTACGATCCATTTTTCATATAACGCAGTTGGTAGCAAATGGGCAAATAAAAAATGCTTAACATCGCCGACACTTTATGAAAAAGGTAGTCCAACTGTGAGAGCTTTGTCGTCGGCCATGAATTTATTCATGCTTACCTGTTGAGCTCGGCCGTGTATAAAATATAAAGAATATTTCATTTTTCTGGATTCATATTGCGTAAGATGTACGGGTACGACAAAAGTACTGGGTCAAAGATGTCACTTGCAGTACGTAGTTGGGAAGTATCGAGTCCGATTTAAATATAATCAGAATAAGATGTGAAAATAAAATAATGAAACAATTTTTTTCTGATAACTTTTAAGTTTTATGCAAGTTCTTTAAACAAACAATTGAGTTTGAGCAATTTATTCAAGTTGACTTAAAAAGTTCTTCAAAATAGATACATTATAGATACTTCATATATACATAGGGCGCACTGTAAGTTTCCGGAACTGGCCACTTGCATAAACAATATTTAAAAATTTATTGCAACATTTGAAAATAGAACTCTTTGGCTGTAGAATGCAGTTTGTTTCATCTGACTGTCTTTTGTTTTTACCTTGTGGCGCCATTTAAAAAATTGTGTGTCTGCATCAACATGGATTTAACTCGGGAAAATTTTCGTAGTATGATTTTCTACGATTTTAAGTGTAATTTGACAGCTCAACAGAGCATCGCTCGGCTTGAAACAGCTTTTGGCAATGAAGCACCATGCAAGACAACTGTTTATAGCTGGTTTGCAGAATTCAAGCGTGGTCGTATCAATCTCAGTGACGAATCTCGCGATGGTCGGCCGTCCACCGCTGTGACCAACAAAAACATCAATGCTGTGCGCCGTATGATTGAAACAGACAGGCATGTGACCTACCATGAAATTCGCGCATCCTTAGAAATAGGCATGAGTCAAATACAATTAATCCTACACAAACATTTGGGTGTGAGAAAGCTGTGCTCGCGGTGGATCCCACACAACTTGACTGAGGCTCAAAAAACGGACCGCGTCACTTGGTGCAGTGCCATGCTTACCAGATTCAACAAAGGTGCGTCAAATTTGGTGTGGGACATAGTAACAGGTGACGAAACATGGATTTATTGCTACGATCCCAAAACAAAGCAGCAATCGAGCGTATGGGTCTTTCAAGATGAGCCGAAACCAACCAAAGTGGCGCGCGTGAAAAGTGCATCTAAGCGGATGATTGCTTCTTTTTTTAATAAAACTGGACACGTGGCTACTGTTGCTTTAGAGAATCGTCGTACAGTGAATAGTGACTGGTACACGACCATTTGTTTGCCGGAAGTTATTGACGAACTCCGTAAAAATAACCGTAAACGCCGTATCATCCTGCACCACGACAATGCTAGTTCTCACACGGCCAGACAGACAAACGACATTTTGAAGGCGAAAAATGTAGAACTCATGAGTTATCCTGCATACAGTCCCGACCTGGCACCTTGTGACTTTTTTCTGTTCCCAAAAATTAAGAACCAATTACGCGGTCAACGATTTTCATCACCAGAAGAGGCTGTCGAGGAGTATGAAAAACACGTTTCAGAGGTCACCACAGAGGAGTGGCACAAAAGTTTTCAAAACTGGTTTCATCGAATGAAAAAGTGCATAGACGCCAAGGGAGATTATTTTGAAAAACAATAAGTTAATTTTGTACCTTTAATAGTATTTTTTCATATTCATTCCGGAAACTTATAGTGCGCCCCACGTATACTAGTATCATACTCGTAGCATGCGGCATTGCCATTTTAAATTATTAACAAAAGACGGAAAGATGATGTTTGCTCCAAAAAAGTACAAACAACACACACCTTCTCCTCTAGATTTTTCTTATTCCTTAGCCCATTTCTTTAAAATAGACTTAATAAACTACTAGATTTATATCCCTGCTCCCTCTATGAGACTAAGAAAATACTTCAAAAAACTCTCCTTAAAATGTCGTAGGAAGATACAGAGGAATTATTAATCGTAAACACATCTAATTTTGTTTCATATTTTTTTTTACATGTCTACATTTTTAATTTTTTAATCATAATATTCTCTTGTAAATTGTGTATTTAAAAAAAATGCATTAATAACGCCTGAAACACATGATGCTGTAGGTACAGTGTACTTAATTCTAGCTCAGGCCACATTTATTTTTGTTCTTTAAATATATATTTAAATACAATTATTGTAAAATTAGCATTTAAGAAAATTTTGAATAAAGGTTTATGTATTTATTTATTTACCACGTTCAAAATATAAATTACTATCTTGATGTAATAAAAATATACATGATAACCTTGAATTAAATTTAATTAAAAACCCAAATATATTTTTCATCACAGTCCCTATACAGTTTTTGTTCACTTCATTCTTAGACAGTTATTAATTAAATTTACCTACCTAAAAGTTTAAATTTGAATGAAGGATGATTGATTGATGTTTAAGTTAAATTTATTGACAAGCGGTGATCGGCAATACAAAGTACCAACATAATAACCTCTAATCAGGATTCATCATGTAATGGAGGTAAATTCAATTTATCTTTTTTATTCATAACCTTGATAATGTCATTTGTATAAAAAACACCTACGGACATAACAATAATTTATAAGACAGCTACTTATTTTTCTCACTAAAACTAACTGAAAATAAAAGTTAATCTATATTATATTCGCTATTTGCTATCTGGTTTTTAGAATTCCTGAAATGAAAGAATCTTGATGTAGCCGACCATTTTGTCAAAAGGTCAGATTGATCATTATATGTCTCGATAACTCAACTAAGAAATTATTTGATTTTTTGGTTATCTAACCATCCACCACAATATGTAAACTCCACAAATTTGATACAAAAAATTGCAAACGCAGACGCAATAATCTCATTTTTGAGGCACAGTACTTCCTTGCACCCGTACCTCGAGATATAATATTTGGTCATTCTTATTGGTAGCCATCTCATTTATAATATTTTATAGAAATCAACAAAACAGACTCGAGAAGACTCATTAACGTGGGCATACAAAGCATGTGCCCCGGTTCCACGCAGCTTTTTATGGTAAATTGTAAACGATTACGGTGACCGAAAATACATTCTGTTATGGGACTGTCAAATTCTTATTGTGATTACAATTGAGTTGTAACACCTTTTGTTTGGAAATGTTTATTAAATAGTAGTATATGTGCCCATTGGTCATTTAAGTATAAATTTCTTTAAAATTGTGAGCAATTTAGAAGTATCTAACTTGTCGTGTTACTAACATAGTAATGTAGTAATACAAATGTGCTTACCTATACAATGGCGTCTTTAGAAAAAAAAAAACTTACCAATCTAAAAAAATAATTTAATAGCAAAATTAAAATTGAGAACAGTGTGTACATGAAATAAATAAAGAATTCCAATCGAATTAAGAACCTTTTCTATTTTATTGGAGGCTGCTCTAAGTTCAACAGTTGTTCAATTTTCAACGCCTAGATAGACGGAACCAAAAGAGGTTTATTGAATTATTTTCCAAAAACATCGACAATAGCAGACAATGAGTCGCCTTGGTGCAAACATACGAGTTAACAAAAAAAGGCGTGGGTAACGCAAAAACGATGATATTAGAATGTAGTCAGAGAAGCGAAAACCAAAATTAATTCTGAAATTGTGTTCGGATGTTTGCGTGGTTTGTTTATTTTCATTAAAATACAAAATTTTATTCAGAAAAGTTAACCGGAACAAATAATTCTTTGTCACTTTAACTTTTATCTATATCTTTTAATATGTCAATGTAATTTGATTTAATTGCCTCGCAATAAAAAAAAAACATTTTAGAACCAGAACCATTGATTTTCTAATTGGACGTATTTATCATGTCTGCTTTGTAAAGCTTTACTTTTTAAAAGGATATTAATTTTTTGAGCTTTGGTGTCAATATACCTAGTGTTTCGTTATTTGTATAAAACTACGATTGGAACTCATAAGATCTCTCTTATGACACTTACTCTCTAGTATTTATGCGAAATGCGCTGAATATCAGAAACTCGCAAACATTACATTATTGCATATTTTATTTTGTATTAAGGTTCCCGACAATGTTTTTCGTCGCTAACAATTTCAAACATATTTTTACACCTGAGCTCTCCAACTATCAAGTTCCAAAAGTCACGGTGACTCCTAATATTAAAGTCCAGCCCATATGTCACCAGGTATGATTTCCTATTATAGGGTAGCAACGAAATGACAATGACAAAGGGTGTTGGGATAAACTACAACTTCAGAACAATACATTTTTTATTAATTTCTCAAGTGGAATAAAAGAATTCGTACGATTTATGAAATGGGAGCACCTGTCACTAATTGCCACCTTTTGGCGGGGATCTTTTCTTACAAAAAATGTTAGATTGTTCACATTTTAACGAATAAAAGCTAAAGATTTAGCGGTAGATACCTTTTTTTTATGGATATATTAAGTGATGTAGAGATTTTCTTTCCCGGTCGGATTTCAAGTCCTGCCCACGTATGTGCAAGCCTACGAAATCTTCTTTGCGAGTCGATATACTTCCATACATACATACATACCATCACACCTTTTTCTCGTAGGGGTAAGCAGAGATTGATATCCTTCCAACGTTATATAAATTAATTTCTTCCAGAGAAGTGTTCTGTCACATTCACGGCATCAACGGTCGGCCTAGGCAATACAATGCAATGACAATGTCTAATTATGTTCCCTCATTGAGAATAAAATTGTGCCATACTTCCATACCTAACATCAACTCGTTCTTTTTCTTCTTCATCGGTCTTTTAATGCTGAGGATCATGACCACATATCGTTTTACCAGAGTGCGCGTTCGGCAGATTTATATAAGGTACCTCAAGCTGCTCTCTTGATTCTGTTCACCCATCTAGTTGAAGGTTTTTTCTCTTCATATCTCAACTGCCGTTAGTCCAGGTTTCGGCACGTTAAAGAAAGATTGAGAAGACCCACGCACTAATCTTACTTTTGTGCTACGACATATACCTCTGTTCATATTATGAATCAATTCAATATTCGTGTTAAGTATTTTCTTTAACGCAATAGTTTTAATGATTTCTTATGTTTTCGCGATTGTTATTCAATTAATTAAACTATTTTAATACGGTTGTTATCGCGTTTATTACTTATTTATTTACACCTGACGTTTCAAATACTTTACAGCGTTCATGGTCACAGGCAGACTAAGTCAACATTTGTCTTTGATGTCATAAGATTACAAACTACCGCCTGAAATTTTTATTGGGAACTATTCCGATTCACGCAATATTGGCTCACAGTATCTAAGGGTCTTGCAGTCTGCTTCCGAGTTTGCGATTTTATTAAGTTAATGACTGGGTCCCAAGCTGGTGGCACCTGCCATCCATCCTCTCTATTAAAATTAGGATGTTTTTTAATTTCAATAGCTTCACGTAACATCCTTGGAATGAATCTGTTTTCCTTTGCAAGAACTTGAGGATTATCAAAACGCATATAGTGGTTGGGTTTGTCTAGAGCGTGTTCACAGACTGCAGACTTGGCTGAGCGTCTATTTTTCATGTCAGCAATATGTTCTTTTATACGGGTATTAATGCTTCTCTTTGTTTGCCCAATGTATGATAAACCACAGTCACAGTCAATTTTATAAACTCCAGCATCTTGCAATGGGATATTGGATTTTAAATAATACAATAGTTTTACTTATTCGCGCAGAGTGGGGGACGCAAAATGTAATGGCGTAGGAACATTCGCCAATGACTTGGAATTAGAACAGTGTACCAACCATGGATCTAAAGCTAAAGGTATAGCGCGCGGGCATGCAATACGCTGATGGCTGATGGCTAACCCCTGATGTGTTAGGGTGTGAATGTGGGTTTCCATCACGGCACTTGATAACAACCCCAATAGTTGTAAAAAATGATAAACAGTTACGTAGCAATATAATCTTTATTTTGAGGTAGATTTTCATTAAAAAATGAAAATAACTTGTTTTTGATATAGAAATATAAAGCCTAATTATATTAAGTAAACTGTCATTTTCATTTTACTGTATTTCTGACTAGGCAAAATTTTTGAAGTGATGGTAATACTTTGGGAAAACAGGGGTTACTCCAGGTCAAATTTTCTGCCATCAGCCTATTGTATGCCGGTTTGGTTTCCATCTTTACCTTTAGTTCCATGGTACCAGCTTTTCAGACTCACCATAGACCATAGAGATCTAAGGAGCTGCCAACCTTTAGTTATGAAGTAGCACCTAAAGACAAAGTTGCCTCGAACATCAGATAGTTAAAAATAAATGTTACTCCACTGATTATTACCACCTGCCATTGCCAAATAACACTCCATTCATAGTCTGTAATCGTCAATCAGTTGTATTTTATTAAGTTAGTTGATACAAACTGATAGTAATGTATTCAAATTGATGATTGATTTGAAACATGCATCGTCGAACTGATTGAATAGATACATAATATTACGAGTAGTGTCGTGATTCAGCCGGTCGGATGTTAACCCGTTGACCTATGTCGATAGGAAGGGGATCTATTTTTAAATTAGAAACCCGAATGATCCCGAGGTCTTTGAATAAACTTCCTCATAAAAATATCGATTCGGTTATTATTTTTATATCCGTTTGGTATAAGCTACGACTAAACGTAAAATCGACTAAAACTGGTTTGTGAATAACTCTTTATCAATAAAATATGTATCACTTAATACAACTTTACTTTTTCCAGTCATACAACTTTACGTCCAACGACAATCAAGTTATTACCAAAATTAAACCACGATCATTATTACTAAAAATTAAACCAAAACTATTTTTAAGATTCCTAACCTTATCAACGTTAATATTTTCGCCGGCTTTCATCACTATGAAATTTACTTTATGATTCATCGTATGTATTATTTTGAATTCGAATTAAATTTTTTAGAAATTCAGGATCAGTTTTTTTTTAAAATTTGTATTGATAATTCGTAAATCGAATGGCAACTTAACTCCGTGTTGTTTACGACTGAGTAACGAAGAAGTAAGTTAGTAGATGGAAACAAAATAAAAAAAAAAGTTTAAAAAATGCTATTAAAACATCTTATAAAACCTAGAAGAAAACTTAGTCGAACGGACATCTGACAAACAGAATCGCAACTGAGGTTTACTAATCAAGACCCGTTTTGACCCGACAAGGAATATGTTCAGAAGTCTAAAGATTTGTTTTTTTACGTTTGTTTCTACTCTAGTGCAGATTTTTGACCAAATTCCAATTACCGAAGTATAATTCGTACTGGACTGTACAAAGTAACGCGCCCATTCATAGTTTTAGAAAACATGCTTTAACTTATCATCGTATCATGTCATCTACACTTCTGTCTCTTTTTCAATTTATGATAAGTACATAACTGCACAGGTGCGGAGGAATCGTATGTTGCTTTGAACTTACCCTATAAATATCCAGGTGCTAAGTTATGCTACAACCGCATATGCTCATAAAGATTCATAGGTTTTTCTAGAAACAATCTGTAGTAAATCTTTTTAGTATGGTTGGAAATCATGAAGTTTTATAATGTATCAAGTAAGTATCTATGAAGAAAAGATAAAATGGTTGTTGGTAAGTGGCAAAATGAGTATGATTTCGGCATAACAGTTATATAATTTACGATTTTTGGTATAAAGATCTTCATGACTATTGTTAGTGGAGAGATACAAGAGGTCAGATGGTAGTCGATGGTAAATTGTATGACCATATAGACCTAGGAACGCACGCTTGGCCGAAGAAGAAGATAGATAAGCGCGTATAACACTGAATGGGCCTATCTAAGCCGATATCCAAATGATGCTTCGGCCAAAAACTGACTCAATTAATCTAGTAAGAACATTTTGTTACACTTATATACGATTTTTCATTGTCAACAATGAAGAAGCAGTTGAAAGTTCTGAGATACTGCGCTTTGACCGGAGGGCAAATCTAATAGTTTATTTTTAGCTTACCAACATATTAATGCTGCTGTATCACTCTTAACGCCCTTCTATACGGTTTATTATTCAGCTAGAGTTCTAAATAAGGTTGAAAGGGTCGAATCGTGTCCAGGCCATTGAAATGGAGCCTCCGTCAGTGGCTCAGCGGGGAGTACACCCTTAATTGGGATCGCAATATGTTACCTTCGGCATTATAGTGCCTCCTCTTAAAATTGGTTCATATATATTTTAACAGATGTTTTATTGTTGTGTTGATTACTATGTTTTGTTATGATACTGAGCATAAGTCATAAGTCTGCAATTTGATGTTCTTTGTTGAATCTTGCCAAATTATTAATTTATAAATTAATTAATGATATATTTTAAAATATGTGTAAACATTTTTTGTATTTAGTCCAGAAACAAAACAACCTTATACATTTTATAGTGCGTAAGATCATTAGCACTGATGAATGGTTAAACGTAGCTGGAAGAGATTGCCTAGCAATAAGTCTGCTTAATATTTTTAAGTTATTGTAAGTATACAAAAATTTTGTTTCTGTATGTGGGCAATAAAGATATTTGTATAGTATTATAACTTTTTCTTACAATTTCCCTAATAAATTCCAGCGTAAACCCTCCTTAATTCCATATAGCACCGGAGTAAGTACAATCTTAAAACTATAGTAACAGCACTAAATCATTTCCCACGCGCTTCATCGCTTATTCTTCCCACAAGCCATGACCAACTGTGGTAACGGATCGATGTAACAGATCGATGTCAGCTAATTAAAAGTAAACATAATATATAATGCACATCGCAATCGCAGAAGTCACGAGGAGACGAGAATGGCCTAGAGCCACTATTGATGGATAAGATTGACTGACTTTAGTTTTGTACAGGTTAATGCTAAGCAGATTCATCATCACATTCTCTGATTTTATATACGAGGACGTGACTTACTTATTGGTCACTTATTTATTTCTACTCATGTCTTTTCATCTAATTCGGCAATTTGGCACCTCATAATCGCACTAACGAACATTAATGGTTACTTAAGCAATTTTAATTTCTAAAAGCTAAGTTTATTGTATATTATTTAGATTTCGGGGAAGTAATTTATTTACGTCTGCTTATACTATTAGCTCTTGAAAAATATGTCTTTCAATGTAATGATATATTTTTGGGTTGCTTCTTCAGGCATTAGATACTGACTAATTAATTGTGCTTTTCATACCCTAAAAGATATGCCCATTGTTGATAATAATTACAATTTATTGGTAAAAGAAAAAAACACCTCTTAGTGCCTTATAAAAACCATCTTGTGAAGTAAAGTAGTATAAATGCTTAAGTTGGAAAGACTACACATGCATCATAGTATTGAAGCAAACTATACCTAAACAAGTTCACGTTTGTCTAAGTTTTCTAATTACCTCGTTGTAAAATGAAAAAATCAACCAATTAAAACAAATATTACTATTATAATCCGTTTCTCGATACTACTCTATGTTCATTCATTCATTATTTCCCTTCATTACTAACATCAATTAATTTCTTTGTTCCAATGTGTCAGTTGAAAATTGAGAAGCAAACACTAGTTTAGAGTTTTTTACGTCTCATTGACTGAGACAAACAATGTATGAGAAATGACCTGTCTGTTTATATGATGCTTAATGAACAACGAAATGGTGTGGTTAACTAATAAGAAAGGTACAAGCCGTCACATCGCAATATTGTAAAACGTTTGATACTTTTTTTATGAGTCGATGTCAGTTTTTTAACTACTAATAGGAAAGCAATCATACAGTATTATTATAATAGCTTTTTTTTATTTAAGTTAATATTTACAGATATGAAAGTGCAGTACGTATAAAAACTGCGTAATTCTGTGCATCAGAGAAAAATAATTCAGATACAAAAGATAACTATGTCTGCCCCCATAGGAATACTTGGAACGTGCATGACATTAAACTATACTTTACCTACCTTTCAAGGGAGTATAGATACTAAAGTATACATATTTCAAATCGAGCAAATTATTATTTATGGACACGAACAACCACAAAACAAATAACTCTGACAGCAAATTATACTTTCATGAATACACGTCTATGCGTTCTCCCCCAAACAATCCTTTATGAGTTTCAGTGAATACCTTTATATATCATACCAATTCCAAAGCTTACGAATTAACTTTAATATTCCCGTGAAATGAGAGATTAAATCATATTTTTTCAATCTTGAATACCTCATTAAAATACCCATAAAATGGCGTTCCGCCTAACAAAAGAAAATGGCACATGATTTAAGATTTAAGGTACGCATATGTCAAGCAGTAAGTAAATCACGGGCGATCGTAAGTCTAATGATTTATATTAAGCAATTAAAAGCTCCCTTATTTAAAGCTTGTCATTGTGGCAAGCGTAACAGCTAGTGTAAGAGCTGGTTGCATGTTTTGACCTTTGACTTGTATTGTGGATTATTCTGAGTTTTGAATTAGTTAAGGTGCTATAACAGCTCGGAAAGAATCGTTTTCTAGCATCAGGGATTCATTGCAAATATAGCTAATAAGGTTAATTGATAGAAATGGCATCGACACGTCAAGAAGGTTTATAAATTTGTCAGATAGCTCACAGCGTACTGTCTCTATAATAGCCAGTTATTGTTCTATCAGATGCACTGCGAAATTTATCGAAAAAAAATTCCATGAACTTCTTTAGAGCATCTATTGCTTGACTTGTACGTCGGCTTAGCAAATACATACTTTATACCAATATTGTTAGTTTTCTTTCTTGCTAATGATTAAAAATGTATATAGAGATAAATAAAACATTTAGGCCAAAAGAAATCAATAAAACTTAATACAATTATTTCTTATGTTTTCGCGATTGTTACACATTAAATTAAACTAGTAACGTTAGGTATAAATAAATAAGTAATAAACGCGATAAAAACCGTATTAATATAGTTTATTTTATAAAGACTTAATACACCGAGAAACAGAGTGAGGGTTATATTATCATCTCAAGCTGAGATCGAACATCAGGCCTCTATTGCCCAAACTTTTGAATAGCTTCGTGAAATCAATAAAAATGGTCGAATATTAAATGAGATTAAATCGATTTGACTCGCCGCATCGTTTCGGTTGCCATAAAACATTTTTGACATTTTTTTTTTCATATTACACCAATAGAATTGCGGCTGTCTCGCGTAAATCATCAAGTTTGAGGTTTTGCGATACCTCAGAGGATAAGGCTGTTATTTAATTGAATCTGTATGAAGCACAATTTCCTTGAAATCAAGAAAAAATGTATCAGTTTAGATAAAATAGTTATATTTCAGTCCATAAAACAAGATTATTATATAAAACTAGCTTTTTACCGCAGCTCCGCATGCATCAAAAAGCAGCCTATGTTTGACCTCGGGTCTATAACTATATTCATACTAAATTTCATCAAAATCCGTTCAGCGGTTTGGCCGTGAAAGCATAACAGACAGACAGACAGACAAACAGACAGACAGACTTTCGCATTTATAATATTAGTATGGATTAATACATTTAAACTAACCTAAAAATTAATAACTACGTTATCAATAAAGTAAAATATAAAATTGAAACCTTTATAGGATAGAATAAGAAAAAGAAATGAAAGAACTAAAAAATTAAATCTAAACGGCGTCAAAAAGTTGGGAGAAATTTCTCTAAAAAAATTTTTCAAGCTCATGGACCACCCCATGGACCTAGTGTTTCGACACCGAGCAAACATGTACTTACTATTGAGCGCAACATATTTGCACGGCTTGGCGTCTTCTGCAGCCTCCGCCGCGGCTCCAGCCCTTAGGACCGTTCCCCCGAGGCGAGAAGAAGCCACCGCGCACCGTGTCGACACTCTATTCATAGCATAGAGTCACCAGAAATTTTCCGTATTCTGATGCCACCGGATTTGTTCGGTTAACAGGCTTGAATCCAGGAATGTTCTTCGACGTTTTAATTTAGAAAATATTTAATTTTTAACGCGTTGTTAATATTCTGAATATGTCTTGATTGTTTCAAATAAATAAAGATTAAAATGTCTATCTTTACGGGCTATATATTATTGCACAACTTTTGGGATTATCACCATCATTTCAGCCGCAGTCACTCCACTGCTGGGCCACTGAGAGGCCTATCTCCTTATGATTTTCAGAAAGACCGGTTGGAGGCAGCCTGGATCCAGCGCTTTCCTGCGACCTTTTTCAGATCATCTGTTGGTCGATGAGTGTCCAACGCTGCGCTTACCAGTTCTGAAATTTGAGAACCTATTTATACTTTTTGCATATTAACATTTCACTTTACATGACTGTCGGATAATAAAGGGAGGTAAAACTGACATACTGACTCCTAGCTCTGAAATAAAGGGCTCGGGATACAACCAGGATAGCACTTGGATAGTAGTGATCAATATATACAAATGTAAAATATTTTAAGAAATTGCCTGAGGTGTTGCTTGATATATTATAATAGGTATGTAACTTTTTAGAGAAAACGATAATTCAAGAATGAATGGAGTAATAATTCATTGCAGGATGCGACGGTCGGACTTTCAGTACAATTTACGAAGTATTGTCGGCTTTTCTCCTAAACACTTGTGTAAATAAATATTTTCTGGACTAAAAATGTTTAAAACAACTTCATACAAGGATTAACTCTTACAAAGTATCACAAAACTCTGTAAATTAGAATAAAAGTTAAACCCGCCATGTCTATGGAGACATAAATTTATATTATATGTGATTTTTGTAAATTTAAATGTAAAGGATTTCAGAAAATACCTTTTTACGGCAATAATATTTAGGACATCTTTGTGTTTATGATATCTTTATTTCACATTGAACGCAAACTAAAACAAATTGACAAAAAAATTAAGGACGATTAGTCAGCATTTTTGAATTGTTAATTTAATTTAATTGAAAAAAAAAACATATACAAAATATCCCACCCTAATTTACCAAATGTACACAGAAGTTTTAAACAATCGCTAATTGTTTACACAATCCCATCCAGAAGCGAGGATGCGTAAAAAAGAAGAATCATTATTACAAAAAAATAATTAAATTTTATAACATCTCCGCCTATTTTTGGCTACCATACCACTCCCGTTTCGGATTCTATTAAAACTTAATTAACTTTTTCTCGGAGTTATAAATTTTAATAAGCTTTTAAACCGAAAAAGCCTCAATTTGTTTTGCTACTTTTAAACGTCACTTGTCGCTATGATAAATGTATTCTTGTTTCATTTTGCCGACGGAATGGCGTCGTCGTCATGGGTGTTAAGCTCTGAGGCTTTGTGGCCTAAGGTTTTGTGGATTGTTCAATTAACTTTTACCATTTTCATGGAATCACCACACCGACTATCATTTGTTTTATTTAATTTAACTTACCTTTATGTTTCCTTCTATTTATTTGTTCAGTCTTTATTTCGATTAACAATCATTATTGTTGATTTAGTATAAGTTTACAATGATAAAAAGATTTTACTCATCTTATTATTGTTTCTGCGTCAAGTCCTAGTGAGAAATCAGCTTCTTAGCTAGCTAGAAATTTCATTGTAAACTTTTTCATAGCTTGGTAACAAGAATTTCCCAAAAAATATCAGTGCAGCTGTTTTGGACTGTTTTTGGGAATAGCAGTTAGCTTTCGCTATGAGAAATTATTCAGCTTACCTTTAAAGTTACATATAATTTATAACACGAGAGTGATTAAGAAATAAGGAGATTAAATATATGTGAATAGGCGAAAGATAGAGGGGACTCTAGCAATAAGACTTTTAAATTTTAGATAGAGTAATAACTTATCGCAATTGTTAGGCAACGTTCGGCTTAGAAAAGCTCTTTACCGCAGAGATGGATAGGCATGAGGATCTATCTATAAGAGTGAAATCATGTTCAAGAAGTAGTAGACGGTCTCTTACTCAACCTTTTATATTTTATTGCTTATATGCAATATTCTTACACAACAATAAAGTTATGTACAGTCGAAGTCAAATAAACCTGACCTCTCAGCCATGATGGTGGGTATGGTAAGGGGGTCACGTTTCTGTCTTCAACTGTACTAAACCTTGAAAGTATAGGAATGCCATACTCGCAGGACATGCCTTGAGGCACCACCGCGCACCATATTTCACGGAGCTCCCCAAAGGATTTGGGAACACCCGCTGTGCTTCTGAATTAAGTAAAAGCCTTCGAGCTCTTGTTTCTTGATACCTCTAGTTGGGTGTTAGGTCATGTTCACAGTTGTATTTGGATGAAAATTTATTTTTATTCAAGAAAATATAATAATGATAAATTAAAAATTATTGACTTTAGATAAAGCAGATAATCCTGCTTATCTACGCGAGGCAGAACCCAGAAGACTGGCGGCATTATCCCTTTGCACAGCGATAGCTATTCGGTGTGCGAAGTAACTGCCAGCCATCGGGTCCCCGTAATCTGGAGGAGACGAGATGAAATTTGTCAAAATAATGTTTTTGGCTTCAGGGCCCTATAAATTTGGATTGTTTTAATCTTCGTCTTATCTTACAGAGTCGACTCTGTACATTTTTATAGCCAAAAATGTATTAATTTTTTTAATAGGCAAACAGGTTTACCAAGCCCAAAGAGGTTACCATGACCTTCATGGGCTTCTTAGAAAATCCTATGTTGTAAAACCTATGACCTCTCCTTCTACTTTCTTTCACTTAGCTCCTTCTATTTAGTCCTGTAAGCCCTTTTTTTTAACACCTTTCCTATTAATATTTTGACGTAGTCCAACTATCTCTATTTTCTTATATCCTGTGCCGCAATCCTTTTGTATGTTGCCTCTGACGTACAAATCCGGAGGGTCAACGGATTTATGTCTTCCAATATTTTACTTGTTTTGCCATATACACTTTACAAGACACATTAAAATATTTGAAAACAAACTAAACATACAAATAACATACCACGCTGTGGCCACACCCCTACCAACCTTAATAGATGTCCCGTTCCACTTTACCATTTGACGTGTTTTTAATTTAGCCTCCACGCCTGCGGCTGCCGTCTTCGTCTAAATAATGTACATATTTTACCCAAATCATACGCGGCCACTCATTACGTGCCTCATTTGAATATCAACCCAGTGTTTATGTGGTAGGATGTTTTTGACCCAATGTTTGAGGATTGTGAGTCAAGTTTTAAGTCTCCTTTTTTTTTCTTCGCAAGTTTTGGCAACTTTTCTGCTTGTCCTTTTTACCGGATAATGGTAAGGCTGATTGGATAGCATTTTAGGTAACGCCTTAATAATATTAGTTATCTATAAATTTTGTAAATACTGTGCAAATGTTGCAAGTATGATTATGGAAAATCCATGCTTCCATGGTTGTATTATAAAGGCGATGCGAATTTCACGGCTAAATTTCAGGATCGAATTTGATGAAACATGGTATCCATATAGTTAAGATCCCGAATCAAATACAGGCTTCTTGAAATGCGGGCAGAGTCGTAGGAAACAGCTATTAGGTAATAATTTAGAAAGCTTTAGTTACAAAAATGTTGTTGCTTAGTCACTTAAACCATTGACAAAACTATGTGTTTATTTGTTTTAACATAGTACCTAATCATAATCAAGATCATTTATTATTCATATTAATTTACAATACATAAAGTCTTAACCTTATTTTAATAGCTCATTTGCAACTGTTAGTAACACTTTCACTCAGTTTTATTAACTCATTACATAAATGTTAATGAGTACGTTTAAGTTACCAAATGTCAGTGGGATCAACTTAGCCACGACCACGACTTGACCAATGAGCAGGTACGATCAAGCACACAGCTCATCTTTTTAAAATTAGATAAATATAGTAACGAGTACTTACGTAAAAAGAGCTTTTCAAAAATATTTACAAACAGGTGAAACCAACTTTTGTTGTACTTTAGTTTTTTTACGCTATCACTAGTTTTTTAAAGTGTACAAAAACAAAAGTTTTAGTCCGTAACTTGCAAATCTCATATACATACAGCCGAATGTAAGTACACATGTAGTTATATTTAACATTAATTTTATATATAATACAATCTTTCTATTACACCATTGGTCTTACCTGTACGCGCGACTCGTATTCGTGAGATCATGACAAGTCGCACGATCTTGTATCCTCTGATAGAATTAGTTAATTTTAGTAAAAATGTTATAGCTATCTATCTGATGGTCTGGTTTAATTGCACGAGGCAAATTTCAATAAAAAATATATTTTACTTGTAAAACTTGATAAGTCTTGTAAATTAAACTAATCATTTAACCTTTCGTTTCCAAAAACTCTTCGCTGGCTCTGCGACACAAAGTGGATCTTGTCCTCCGAAGCGAGATAGTGCTGGAGTGTTCTGTGGTTCTATTCCGTGCGATGGTTTGCCAGTTCACAACTCTTATCACACAGATCATAGCCTGCATATATGCAACGACTTTCACCCATTATCCTCATCAAGATGTCTGAATATCTGGAGAGAATGGGTGAGAGTCGTTAACCAGCGCTGGCACTTCATACAATAACAACTGCTAAAGATATTTCCAGAACTTTACTTCCGTTCTAATCTTTGCGAATAGTCTTTCTTTTTTATAACAATTTGTAATTTGTCACCTGTGTATAACTAATTCAATAATTTCGTGTCAACAGCCTTTTTGTGACATTTATTTCTTCTATCTAAATATCTCAATATATTATACCAAATTGACTCTGTTATGGCAAATTATGACAATTTATGTGCAAATTTAGCATTATGAGGCTATCGTCACGATTTGTGTAGACTTTTTCCGTTGAATTTATAACAGCCGTTTTTCGTATTATTAGTAAAAATGTCTTTTATTATTAAAGCTCCATTAATAACTGTAGGATATGAACTATGATTTTAATTTTTGGATGTTACATAAAATAACTTACTTAACTACTTATGCACATAATTTTATCTGTGCTTAAATGGTTTTGGATTTTGTACACTTTTAACTGTTCTGCATTATTTCTTACTGTTATTGGGGGAAGAGTATTTGGGTTTATATTCATTTAATTGTTTCTTTTATCTCTCCTTAATTCAATTTTCCAAAAGCACACAAAATTTTAATGTGTAAATTAACTAAAACTAAAAGAAGCCTATGAAGTCAATTTAATATTATTATACAGGTAGAAAGTAAATGAATTTATAAATGTATTAAATTTCATTTTAATCTTTTTATTTATGTGTGTTTAAATTAAACAGTGATTTATTACGCAAACTATTGAAATATTCAACTTTTCACACCACAGTTTCAATTTCAAACCACTTGTAAGTTGTTTTAACAAATCTTTCCTTAGTATAAACTTGTTTACCCTTTATTATTCGCAGGAGTTAATCAGCATTAAAATTATTCATTTGCCGAGTATAATCACACAAAAGGCAAAGCAAATATCTCGAACAGTATCCAAACAAATTTACATTCCGTGTCCTTTGTCAAGCAAACGAGAAAAAAGACATCGAATAACAACCTTCCATTCCGCAATGGCTCATCAGATTTTTATATATTTATCGCCACCCTTTTAAGTTGAAATCGCACCAATACATTTCTTGTCGCAGCCTAAAACAAACAATTTGTAACCCTGAATTATGTGTTGCTGACTGCATACATTTAAAAGATATGAATCTATAAGGCGAGTGATGTGAAACATCCTTGGGACTGGTGGATTATTGTCGATATTTTCACGTTTTAATCGCAATCGTTTCACGATTTGATATATCGATGATGAAGTGTCTCGACGTAATGCTCATTCATCAATTGTACCGTGTTAACAATTACTTAGTTTGTTACCTGCGCTAACATTCTAATCATTTTTCAATGTCTAACGATCACTAATAGATAGTTATATCTGTCGTTCATTTTTTGAATATGTCCTCTATCGATAGTTCTCTTCCCTAATATTAAGTCATCGATGTAGACAAATAAAACCATCGATGTGTCCCCCGACCTTTGGAACATGGCGTGACTATTTGTCACCTGCTCTCGACTCCTGTATGGGTTCGTTGCAAATATTCAGATTCACATCACTAGCTCCTATGAGAAAGATCGTTTGCAGCATTTATATTACTACAAATTTGGACTTAAATCGTAAGATTTTTAGGTTTAAAATAATTTGAAAAAGTGTAGCGTATAGAATATTTTGTGATGATATTATAAATTTATTCGTACACACTGCAGCGTAGACACCGTTGGCGGAATCACATTGCGATCGATTTGACAGACATTGTTTGAATTCCTAATTTTGAGTAGACAATTATTATACAAACAAATAATGATTACAGACCTACTTATTTATATTTCTCTATTGTTTAGTTAACACATTTCTAAATATTAGCAAGCCATATCCACTCATATGTGTTAATAATCTTTAGCAGTGAGGAACCGACGATAATGATGAAGAAGAAGATAAAGCCTTACAGCCACATTCATACTCATTAATGATTACGTTTCAACAAATTCTTAAAACTCCAAAAAGTTCTCCCATTAAGAGAGTTTTTTTAGTTTGAAGAATTTGTTATAATGTTATGTATATTTCAAAAAGAGTATTATTGAACAAAGTTCTTCAAACATCAGTAAGTAATCCTATCGATTTAATACAAAAATAGAAAATAATATGTATTTTTATTAACATGTATATTTGTTATCTGTAGTAGGTATGTGCATTTGCAAAACAATTCATTTGCAGTATTATCCCCTTCTACTACCCAAAACCTAAAAAAGTACAACGTAATATGAATACCCAACGACACTTTTTTTATATCCCCACTAGCTGTTCCCGACAGCTCCGCCTGCGTCAAAAAGCAGCCTATGTTTGACCCCGGGTCTTCAACTATATCCATACCAAATTTCATCAAAATCCGTTCAGTGGTTTGGCCGTGAAAGCTTAACAGACAGACAGACAGAAAGACAGACAGACTTTCGCATTTATAATATTAGTATGGATTACTATCACGTAAATATTACAAAACGGTATTATATTTTAGATCATTTTAATGCATACTGCGTAAACTTGAACCAGAAATGTTAATAACTAAAGAAATCATTCCACGGTTAGTTACGCGATGTTATTCCAGCTTGGAAATGAAGTCATAATACTATCATAGACTGATGAATAAACATCGTTTATTAGGTTTATAGTTTAGTTGGGTCGAAGTCAATTTTATGTTTATGTGAATGTAATCCACTTTTTTTTAATAAACTAGCATTGATTTAAGACTATTGTTATTTAAATTTTTATCAAGAAAATAATAGATGATTTAAAATCTGATTTTTGAGTAAAGTAAGTAAAACGACTTAACTTTAAACTCGAAAATCTATGTCCAGCAATTGACTGACTGCGGCTAAAATTGTGACATTGTCCTTGGTTTTAATGATGATAATGCAACAGCTAATGTTGCCTGTATATGTAATAATTCTGATAAAAAGGTATTGTTGAATGCCAAACGACGATCAAAATATATAATACTAAATGAGATTCGTTTTAATCTACTCAACGAAAAATCAAGTTTCTTACTAAGTTCGACCGTTACAAAAAAATGTCAAGCTCAAATATATCCTCATGACGATGGTTCTGAAGAACATTTCGGCCAATTTTCTCTTATTATATAGAAATTTAACGATATCTTCTAAATTATTTCTGCACAACACAACTTTTTATTTAAAGGCTAAATAAATACTTATGTTGTCTGTCCCGAGCCCGAGCTGCACGCCGATGACTGGCAGGAGATGGCGCAGGATAGATTGATTGAAGCGGAGATCCATAATATCGGACGCCAAGGACTCACTTTGGGTCGCTGCGCCATCTTCTTAAGTAAGTAGTTGTCGCTCGCATAAAGGTTCCGTTTTCTTAAATTTGAAGATACGGGCCCCTAAAAATAACTGGTTTACAAACGACAGTGTGAACAATGTGTCTTGCGTAGGAGTGACCAATAAAATGTAGCGTTAGATGATTTAATTGTTCAAATTACCGTAAACGTAAGATTGTTTATTATAAATAGAGATAACATAATGATCGCGCTATTTATTGCAAATATTGGCATTTTTCTACATGGTTTTGTGCGAATCAATTATTTATATAGGTCTGAATTGTTAAAATAATCAAGCACTTACAAAATTATTTTGCGTGCTTGCTTCATGCAAAACTATTGCCGGCCAGCACCCCACCTACTACTGATAATCCCAACATGCCCACTACTATTAGTTTGCACATAGGAAGCACGCAACATAATTTAGTAAGTGCTTGAACTTCCGAACAGTAATAAAAATAAAAATATAGAAATTACAAGTTCAGTAGTTACAATTAATATAATGCCTGAATCAATTAAACATAAAGATTTCTGAATAAATAAATATGTTCAAATAATGTAAACTGTTTGGGAAGCCAAAAGTGTATAAATTATTTTTTTTAAAAACGCAAGATTGAACAGGGTGTCAAACACCTTAAAGTATTATTGCCCCTTTCCTTTTTGTTTTAATTAAGATATATTAGAAATAAATTCTATCAATATCAACCCTAATAAACATTCACCAATGTAATATCATAGCGTTCGTTTTAACAGAATCATAAATTACAAACGGTCAAATTTGAATTAAGTTGAGTACCGCGAGCGGTCAACCATTACTCTTCATAAGACTTGGTACTCTTCTAATGATCTCCAAAACCCCGACTACCGAACTAATAAACATCAATCAAAAGCCAAATCGTTATTAAAACGTATCAATCACTGCATTGTCTATAACGAATCTGAATTCATGCAAACAAAAATATTAAAAATTAAAGGGATTACGTTTGACGTGTACCTACTGTGCAATATAAGAAGAATCGATTAGTCATTATTTGATTTAGTTCGGCGCGCCCGCGCCGCTCGGCCCCTGGCGTGGTCCACGGGGGGTTACCACGAGCGCCTTGACTCTTATACTCGTCATCAGCACAAACCTTCGACACTACACTATATATAGCTAGGGAAAATGAATGACTATGACCAAAACATACCGGTACACAATATCCTGTTTGTTATATCGTTACGATTGCACATCGATTATTTTATCAGCTTAACCATCAAAGAGATTACATTAGTAGTCTGCCAGATATTGTATTTTGCGATTTATTCGTTTGAATTGAGTGATAGATTCTATTCGGTACATGAGTTTGACGACTTGATCTGGGTGAATAAAGCTTTAAAGTTATGAAATTAAACGTATAATCATAATAAATATGACCGTAATGAATATTTAAATGTTAATATTAATGTATGAGAATATAAATAAAATTATGATTGAGAGTATTACCATATCGAATTGTCAAATAATATTTGCCACTATTTGAATAAGTCATCAGTCATTCATTGTACAAGTGTTACATTTGATAGACACTTTAGCGTGGTAAAGCGAAGAGTATTCAAATGAAAGTACAGCACATCTTTAATTTACTCATACAGAAGTAATAAACCTCGAGGGGGGTTAATTATGAATAAGCAACCTCCACATAATAAGTAAAAAAAACATCAGCAATACGGACTCAATGCAACATAATTTACAGACTTTACATGCTCATTTGTGATTAGTCGGCGCGAAAGGGCAAATCCTTTATTAAGATAGGTAATGAGGTTAAATTCAAATGTTAGAACCATAAGAGCACATCTTCAGTAGACAAACACTCGGATCTGAATCGTAATAAAAAGTGCTAGAGCGCTTATTGATGACGAAGCAACTGAACTTGCTGACGAAAATGTGGTAGAAAATTAAATACAAAAAGATACAACATTTAATATCGAATGAAGTATTATCAACTTAACAAAAGCAGTAAATAAAGTTGATATTGTTCGGCATGATGTTAATGAAAGAAAGAAAGAAGTTAACGATGGATTGTGTGGTAAGTCGGCACCCTGCTGCCGTGGACCCCGACCGCGCCTATCACGGACAAGACATCGATTAGTGATCGACTGAATTCAATTGCATGCCAAGACACGAGTCGATACCGTCGACGAATCGAGATGCTACGATCGATTTACATTGTTCAATTTTTCGAAAATTTGCATTTTGTGAACGTCACGTCAGCGACATTGCTGAGTCACCTGACAAATGGGATGGAATTGATTGTGTCCCTGATAAACGAGACCCGTTGACCGTAAGCCATATTATTTGTTGTTGTTATGTGATTACTGTCAACTCTGCGTAGTTTTCGGTTCGAAATCGTCGCTGACTTATCTAATATTGAAATCTTTGATGGGTGTCAAATTTATAGACCGGTTTTTTATTCCTTGTATTTTACATTAAATACGACAAATTGATGTCGGTTTATGAATATTTCCTGGTAACAAGACTAATGCTCTAGTTACACATCGAAACTGATGTGGTATAAAACTTTTATTAGCTGGCAGATTCAACTCATTCTTGTTTCATTTGCATATCTGTTAATTCTGAGATCATTATATAGACATTACATAGTGGTTAAACATACAAATTTCAATTGTGACTGTTTCATGAGCACATCTTTTTTATATACTTTTAAGAACTAGGAATTATTTTCAATCGAAAGCATAGTTCTCGGTTTTAAAGCAACATCATCCCACAATCAAGCTCAAAACCTATTTTGTTTAAGTTTAACTTCATCGATCGCGTGTACAGCTCTTGTAGAACGAAACTCATACTCATGCATATCACGACTACAAGATATCTCACGTTTATTGACTCCAGTCATGACATCACCATATGTGGTTCCCCCATTGACAGCAGCAGTTAATATAAAAAATTAAGATAATATTTTGACTGCGGTGACACGTACTTATATCTCCGAGGGGGTAAACATGAGTGTTTTATGGGTCAGTAGCTGTTTAATATGAATTTCTTTAATTATGTTTATTGAGGCGCCTGTAGTGATTTCGCATGATACTTGGATTAATTTAAACAGACATACATTAAAAGCTTAAGTTCTCTTCTTCTTCTCTCCTTGCCTTATCTCTATACGGGGTCGGCCCTCCTAAATTGTTTCGTCATTTTTGGCGATGTTGATGTTATTTTTGTAATAAAAGCTTAAGTTTAAAGTGATAAAAATTAAAGTTGCATGCAGTGTATGAATATTTTTATGGCGTCTGTTTTAAACTTTTTCTAGCTTCGCCAAAACCTTAAGCTAAATTTGTACATTTAGAACGTATTAGGAGATGAGACATAGACTGAACCATGAAACTGATCACTCTTTGATATGGGATCCCTTTCGTTGACATAATGTATTTATTCCTAAAATATTTTGGCACAACGAATTTGGCATACTTTTTTTGGCATAATATTACTTGGGCATAATTGATTTTTAGCAGTATACTCGTATGTACTGTTGCATAATTATATTTAGGTCTAATATATTTATACATAGTTATAATTTGGACAATGTTTTTAGGCATAGTGTATAGTTAACTTGCTACCAGAAAAGTAGGTTAGGTTAGGTTATACTATTATGCCTTTATAAAGTTATGCTTGTAATATGATTATGCTAACTTTATTTATGATTAAGACAATTATGCTAAATTTGTTGTGGTTAAAAAAATTATGCGTAAATATCATTAGTTTAAATTACCATATGCCAATATATTTTATGGTTATTTTTTTTATGCAAATGGATAGTGAACCCTTTGATATCTTTACTTCTATACTAATAATATTATAAAGCTGAAGAGTTTGTTTGTTTGTTTGAACGCGCTAATAAATTTAGAAACCACTGGTACGATTTGAAAGATTCTTTCAGTGTCGGATAGCCTATTTATCGAGGAAGGCTATATAGGCTAGGACGAAGTAGAGACGGGCTGCTGAGTATCCTATGATCTCCTTTATTTTATTATACTTTATTTTTTAGCTTTTTCAAAAATCTTGATTTCGAGTTGAAACTAGTATAGTAAAGCAAGGAAACGTTATTTTACCATGTCATTTTTAATCGTGGCAAATTTCTATAGTATTTATTTCTAATTTTTTTTTTTTGTTCTTTATATCCCTTGTTTCTATTTTTTTTTTATGAAAGTCGCTGCTATTTTCATATACACATACCTACACACCGCAATTACTGAATATGTATCGATAATAAAAAGTATGTTATCTGTTCAAAAGTAAAGAAAAAAAACGACAATACTTAGTCTTATTATGAGAAGTATATTTTCGCATTCCCGCACAGTAGGGCATCCACTGTTAATCTAATAAAAGAATTTGAATAACGCCATTAATAACATCTCGAGTCAACATGGCCTACTCCTCGCTAGAATAACTTATGAACAAGAGGATTTATACGTTGTATTTAGACAAAAATAAGTACGTACTTTATATACTTCTTAAACATGTTTGTGTGAACGTATCGGTTCACTTATCTTTCGTAAGTGTGAAAGTCGTAGAATGAAAAAAATTAAAACCGGAATGTCATCAAATGATTTACTTTTTATAACTATTTACAAATGGCCAGTATTTTTTAAAATCAACTTTTTTATCCAAAGAACCTAGCTACAAGGCCAATGCTTAGTCGAAGAATACCCCGTTACAATATATAACTCGGTACATATTTTGGTGTTTAAGTGCGAGTACCACGCTAGGCTTAATTTAAGAAAAAAAATAAAGGAAAAAACAGAAAGACAATCTATTTCACAGATTTGTCTATAGTCTCAAATATGTGCTTTTTTGAAAAGTGTAATTCATGCAAAAACGGCAAGTCGAATGATTTTTGATTGATATCAAACGATTTTTATTAGATAGTCATACATTTAAAAATAGGGTTCCGGTCAAAGTCCGAGATTTGTCCAAAAAATTTGACATTTTCCATAATTATATTCGTTATATTTTCTCCCACGATGCTCGCTGATTCGTAAAACAACATTGTTCACTCAAATGACAACAATTGAGAGCTTTTATAATCGGAATGATAAAGTTAATTGTTATGCATAATTAAACTTTATCAAAGTTGCGAATCTGGTTTATCTGATCAGAATCTGATATTCAGTCTTTATATTCTTGTAGTTAATATTGAGGCTGTAATGCCTTCTTGTCATCTTTATTTAAGACGTTTTATTATTAAGGTAGGTTTTTTATTCAATTAAGCACCTGATGGTAAGTGGTCATCGTAGCCCATTATTGCCCTCAACGCCTTACTTTTGATATTTATGGTTCATTGTCGAATGAAAATCGTTCGACTCACCAATTTTATGCCAGTCATACTTTTACAAGATAGCACTCCAGGAGCATCATGTCACGTGCGCCTTTAGTTGTCATTTGCCTGCAGTAAACTCCTAACTTATTATTTTCAGCGTACCCGAGTAATTTCAATGTGTTTCTCACCTTTTACCTTTAAGAAAGTAAGCGCCATTGCTAGGCATCTGAAAAAAGTGAGAGTAGGATAACTAAGCAGAGGTTCTTTCGATAGGACCTTTATCCCACTGTTTTCAAAATGTTTTCAAATCACCAGAAAAATGTTTTTGTATATATTTCACGAACAACATGACTTTGGAACCAGTTCAATGAAACTCTCTTAAAAACGGTATTGCTGGTAGAATCTACCAATGGTTGTCGATAAGTTTTGACCCTGTAATA
The DNA here is from genome assembly GCA_947363495.1 of Euzophera pinguis. NCBI lineage: Eukaryota > Metazoa > Arthropoda > Insecta > Lepidoptera > Pyralidae > Euzophera > Euzophera pinguis. The sequence goes on from OX376169.1 coordinate 5,953,456, forward strand.
CTACAATCCATCATTTTAACTTCTACCAAAAGTAGAATTTCAGGTTTTATGTATTTCCAAAATCTACCTTAAGTACCCGAAACACGCTTTTTACTAGCAAAAATCAATATGGCGGATAGCTTATTAAGTGTTTAATCATCGACTATATAAAAAAGTAAATTTTTACACCAATAGCGCGCGTGCGGCGAGAGCAAAGCGTATACAATTAATTTGATTATCACGCATGGATTGATCAAAACATGTAGACGGACAGCTGTATAGACGGGCTTTTATTATAAAATAAAATATGACACAGAAATGTCTACATATCATTTTGTATGCGTGTATGTGTATATATAACATTCTTCAAGAACCAGACTTGCATTTGCAAATTATGCCTTTGCACCCGTTTTGTTTTTATCCTATTCAAATTTATCATGTTTGTAAATAATTGCACTATTTACAAACATGATAAATTTGAATTGTTTATTCATTCATTACATTTTAAACTCTGGTCTAGAAAAAGAGTTATTTGTTTGACTCTATTTATTATACTAGCATTATATACACTTTTTTAAATTAAACTGCACAAAATATACAAATGCATGAATGAATCGCACAAAAGGTGGAATTAATGCCAGGGGCATTGTTTTGTCTAACAGTTGTGTTACTCAGAAAATGGTTTGTTACAATAGTTATAATTGTGGCATGTTAATTGAAAAAAATATTTTTTTTAAATAGTGTATTCCTTATGCACAATTTTGCTTGCACGGAATCAGCTTTTTAGTCACACTTCCTAAAAATCCATTTTAGTTCATGCTAAAGCCTTAGCTAATTATTATAGATGATAATTTAAATAACTGTCAACTTGACTCTTCTGTTTTCTTCGTAATTGACGAAGATTATGTATGAATGGAAGAGTCTGTCTTTCAACGATTTTTTTTCTTCCTTGCAATAAGATTCTGTGTGAAAAGTTATGTTTGTTATTTTTCTGTGCACTATATTTTTTCATAAATATCTATGGTTTCGGTAAACATAATTTGACTATTACGACGATATATAAAAAATACTAAATACCGTTTAATGTTTATATCCGCTTACAAATGGGCATTATTAAAAAATTGGTGATATTTTAAAGTCTCTCAATGGATTTAAGTTTGATTAATGTATTTTCTGAATACGATTCTAGTATTCGTGCAATTTTGGGTAACTTATCTCTTGTAGGTTGTTAGTTGTTTTAGTTTAAAGCTAAATAATCAATGTTTCACACGCGAGGAACATGTTAAATTGTATGAAATGGGAATAGGTAATTTGCTGTGGTCCAGTGGTTTAGGTATTTGGCTATCATGGATTCGGTTCCCACAGGAAGTATACATACTAAGTTAACTTGTTTCGAGTCTGGTTAGGACATTACAGGCTTAAATCGCCTGATTGTCTGATAATCATGATTATTCCGACTTCAGAAAACACTTTAGACCGTTAGTCTCGTCAAAGACCGAGAGGCAGTTTCGAAAAACTCTTGCACCAGCATATACAAAGTATATTATCCATATAACCCACTCTATATTAATGGATATATAGGTAGAAGAAAGACGCCGTAGGTGACAAGAGGGCTGGCTCATTCCTAGCGCAAAGAATTGCAATTGCAATTCAACGCGGGAATGCAGCCAGTGTTCTTGGCACAATGCCACACGGATATTGCTTAGATTTAAATTTTTAGTATTTATTTTTTTAAGTTTAAGTTTATACTTTCAGTTAGTTTTTTTAAGTTTTTAGGTTAATTTGTTTGTATAATAAAATTTCTGTAAATAATGGTAGAAGATCGTTACCTTCTATATTTTCAATCTTCATCAACCAAATACATTCATCATGCATTTGTTTTCTCTTATTTTACTTTAATTGTCACTGGTAAATTTGCTCTACCAAAACTCTCGCGACATCCACTGAAAAAATTAAACGTTCTATTCTAAATTCAGAAACTAGCCAACAGCGAAGGACATTACACGATCTAGATCCTTAAAAGCCAAACCAGAAATCGGAGTAACAAATCGAATACCACTACCCTTTCGCTGTTTACAACCGCAACATTTAATTGCACAACAAAAACCGAATAAGACATTGTGCTAACTAATTTGATTAACACAGCACGTTATTTATTCCTTGTCGGCCGTACCAGAAGTCATATAGAGTTGTTAATACCACTACATTTGTATCGATAAATTGTGTACCGAGTTAATTTGTACCACTGTGCGGTAAATTGGTTCGGCTTTGTTAAAACGGTACGTGTCGTTGTGGAATTAATATCTGCAACTTCCATATGTGACGTTATTGAATAATGTATTTTTCATAAAGACTTTTAGCCGACTACGACAAGGCAGGTTCTTTTTTACAAAATAATGATAGAGATTCTACGATTTTGAAATACTATTTAAATGAGAAAATTTGTACTTTTGTTTTATTTTTGAACCAACTGTTGTTCGTGATTTGACCATTTTGCACCAAAAGTTGCTTTTTGGCATTTCTATATACTCTTAAATTAAAAAATAATAATAAAAGGTTAGAATTATATGGTCTATCATTTAACTTAATATCTCCTAAAAAGTTTATTCTATTCATATAGTGAATAGAGTGGAAAATCTTTAATTTTTGAATTTAAAAACAACTGAATTGGTACCGAAGGGTGGCATAACCGAGAATTTGTAAGTAAGATAATATACTAGTATATTAATACGTAAGTACTGTCACGTATTCTGTGATATTATCTACTCTAATATTTCTACTGACTTGGCTAGTACCCGAATACTAAATCACAGTGCAATCTATGCAAAACAATGTGTTAGTCTGAGATTGGTTTTACACGAACAAGAACTCTAAGTTCAAAACAAGATATTGGCGACTACTGGCCTTGGTCAATGATTGTATGGACAAAACAACAAACTAACCTCAATACTACTTGACTATGTTCACATTTGGGCAATACTTTTAAACGGAACAATAAGATGCCGATTCCGAAAACAACACAAAATTGGTAATTAAATAAAGCAGTAATTAGCATTTCAAGTTTACTAATTAAGAAAAGTGGGAGCGTGGTCTTGCTATCTCTTTTGTATAAACGAAATCAACTGGCAATGACGTTACTGTACTCCTAAATCCGTCCTTTTCTTGTTTCCCTTCCACAATATTTCAAAGGCTTTTAACTTATTTATTCATGAACGGATTCAAAACAATCTTTTTGTTTTCGAATTCTGGTACTCAAATCCCGCATATGAATAGTATCCCATTGCCCAGTTTCATGCACGGTTGAGGATTTGATACAGGCAGAAAAACAGAACAGTGAAGGTAGCCACATACTGGTTCAAACACGTAATATAATAAATTTCAACTAGCAAAGAAGAAGAATAACAAACTAAAACTACAGAATCGGCAATATCGAGTAGGTATATTGTTACTACTGCTAAAATGGTGACCACTCTATTAAGTGGCCCCCAAAAATAGAGGCTGTTGTGTCCCTGGTGGACCCTAACAACTATTTGTGAGTAAATTGGTTTAATACCTTGGAAATCAGTTGCTTTACATTTAACTAGTTATGCCGCCTTGTGTTTTTAACATAATAAATGGGAAAAAATGTTTCAATGCTTAAGTGCAACGGTTTAAATCTTTACTTTTTATACAATCATTGGTTATGTTTCGTGGTAAAAATTAGTAAAGTTTCTCATAAGATGTGAAATACTAATATCCAACTATGTTCAACAAAGCTCTATTTCTACCGTAGAAGCACTATACAGCTAGTTACCTACTAATATACCTAGCAATTTACCGAAGGACAAAAGGTCGGTAGTACTAAATCATATAACTCATCTGAATTTGATATATAGTAGTTGTAATAACGCTATTATGATTCCTAATGGCATAATGCATCATTTTCGTGCCTACTCCACGTCAATAAATTGTTAGGTTGCTATTGATGTATGAATTTAATTTGTAATAGAAATATCGGACTAGTATTACATATATGGTTCTCACCTTTTTCAATTCGTGGCTTGTGGTGTCAAAAATCGATTTAAAATCAAAATAATTTCTTTCGAATAGTAATTTAATGAAGAAAAAAATGACGACAACGTGTATCAGCAGACCTTAAGCCTTGCAACCAAGAAAACGCTTGAAAAGCCACTTTTAAATAGATTAAAGAGACAGTAAGAAAGTCGTTGCAAGGGGCAGCGTATATAGAAATATCAGAATACAGTTTGGAGAATTACATAGCTTGGAAACTCCTATGTGGCCACGTTGCTTAAAAGTGAAGGACCGATGAAGAAGAACAAAGTCGCTTATAGCCTCTAATCCATACTTCCATACTAATATTAAAAATGTGAAATGATATTATGAATGTCTGTCTGTCTGTTACGCTTTCACGGCCAAACCGCTGAACGGATTTTGATGATATTTGGTATGAATATAGTTTACGACACGGGGTCAAACATAGGCTACTTTTTGACGCAGGCGGAGCTGCGGGAAATAGCTAGTATTATATATATTTATCTCTAATCCACTGAATTAATCGATTTTGACCTCTGTTTAGTCATCTTTTATTACCCTGTTCCTGAGTTGAAAATTAAAATAATTAATATCTATAAACTTACAAATATTTCAAAGCCACTTAAGTTAAACCTAAGCGATGACATTTTTTCAATAAATTACTAATTAAAACACTTTACGTCAAAAATTTTTGATAATGCTAAAAACTAATAAATCGCTCAACCATAACATTGGCCGTTAAGTAATGATTTCTAGACTTTCGATTTTATCGATATCGAGTAACACGCTCCTGTAAAATTTACGAACATGCTGGATTTATGGGTGACTTTAAAAGACGGTAACAATGTCGATAAAAGTTTTAAAAATTAAAATTTTGTGGCAACTTGAAAATGGTATAAAACTATTTGTAATTGTAAAAAATAATATCTAGAATTTAACACGAAGTTATGTAGTTAGTTTATAACCTTTAACTTTAAAATGTAAATTTTTGATCTGTAAGTCGACATATTTTCATCTCATTTTTGTATAGCTACTTATTTATTTATTTAATAATGTTTATTTGTGAGATAAGTAGGTACTAATACATTTATGACAATTTCAGTATGTTCATGTAGCCAATCTGAGATAATCTATTCATACTAATCGGTTGAAAAGGAATACTTTAAGTATGCTTATTGCCAAAAATTGTAAAATAATAATATCAGAAAAAATAAAATGTTGTCTGGGTTCATTAATTATCTTTCATAAATTTTATATCAACCAAAAAAATTAAATTCATATCATTAGTTATTACTAAGTGATACAATCAAATTCCATAATCGATATAGAAATACGATACCTTGACATACGTTACGTCACTATTTCGAAATCGTGTGTGGTAAAAAACAAATAAAGTGATTCAAGCTTTATTTACCCAAATGTGGCTGTAAAACATAAAAAATCGTTTTCCACCAAAGTTAATTGCCTGCAATGAAGTAATTAAATGTGACAATCGTAAAACACTGCAGACCCATAAAACATTATTGCCGTGTCGGCTTCGGATCAGATTTAGTCAGTATTTTTTTTAACTTTGCGACACATATTTTTAACACTTCATCAATTCTACATGTGTAGCTGTTTTTGGCATAAAATAATAGAAGTCATCTGCGGCAATTTCTAATCACAGACAATTTTATTTTTTGTGTGCAAGAAAGTGTAAATGAATAAATTATTGAATTAAACTTTATACCTATCTACAATATTCTTTTTAGATATAATATGGTTTCCTGAGGGATGTAGACCAAGAGGAAGAAAACATGTCCATGGCGGGATGACCTGGACGAATTTGTCAGTGGATGGCAACAAACGTCACTTGGCCGAGATGCGTGGAAGGCTAAACCCTAGGTGTCCCACTGCTGGGTAAACCAGCAGTGGGACACCTAGGGCTATTTAAAGAAACTATATTTTTTACAAATTAATTATTTTGAATTGCAAGAAACAAAACTAAACTTCAGACATATGTTGTATATAGATACGAAAGATAAATTCGCCAGTTACAAGCTGCAACAAACGCGTTCGATTGCATCAATGCAGCATTTCCGACCGGTGACCCCTGACCCTTCCATACCGGTTTCTGCATATTAGTTTGCTTATCTCTTTACGAATATTATCAGAAGTATAATTTTGCATCTGAATATATATCTTTGAGAATGGATATCTTGTAAGAAAACTATGTTATGATAATGTGGTCTGAGTATGTTGGTTTTATGTGTGAGAATGTGTGTATAATTTAGAATACAATGATATTCTAATGTAACTATCATAATCGGATTTTATAGTTGCATTCCAAACCGATAGTTCGATAATCATTGTCTATTCATCATCATCTTAGTGCCTTTCCGGTGCATCCTCAGCTGTTTGCTTCGGAGTCCAGGGTCCGCTTTCCTACTTTTACGTCTCCCGGTCTTCGGCATTCTTGGCAGAGTCCGTTAGCACGCATATCCTGCTTTGCGACGTCAAGCCAGCTCTTCTTGGGAGGTCCTCTTCTACCAAAATCATTGTCTATTATATAGTATGAATTTGATAAATAAATCAATAACATTGAATTTTTTTTTTTTTTGTTTAATGGTCTTTCTTCCTCTAAATCTCGAAAAGATCCATTACATACTTGTCTTTATTAATTTTTAAACAATTTTGCCTTGTTTAAAAATAGATAACATTGACAAGAAAAAACTTTTTTTAAATATTAAAAAAAATATATAGAGAAGTGATTTATTTATGTAATGTATACATTTAATTCTTGCATATATTTGTATGATTTATTTATTTTTACCATCAAAAAAGTTATTAAGATGTAACAAATTTAACATTTAAATTTAATCTAATAGGACATTATAATTATTTTAATCCACTTTAATACTGATTCATGGAATATCTTTTTAATGGATCAAATAAAATATAAAATAAAAGAGAGACCTCTTAAGTATCGGTCATGCATATTGTAAACAATAAATATCTTATATTTTATTAGGTATCGAATTTCACATATTTTAAAATTTAGTCATAGAATTGATAATACTACATTAGACACACACTGATTTATTGGTTCATGCTAACATTTTGTTATGCAAATATTATATCAGTCTTTCAATACTTTTTTTCATTTATTTAGGAAAACAAACAGTGTCACAATACTATATTATCTTAAGGTTTATTACAATTTGACTATATAATTATGACACCAACACCGTTTACCACAGATTATTCTTTAAATATTATATACCAAAGGGTGGGTAAGTTGAATGTAGGTATCATTATTATTTACAAACAATTAAGTAGGTAGATTATTTTTACGCTGCAAACTGTGCAAGAACCAATTTTTTATATATACCAGGACGTTCAAAAGTAATATCTATATTATTGAAATATGTGTTATATGATTTTGTTAAACAATAAAAAGGTGATCGTTTACCAGCATTTGTACGAAAACTGTGAGTAGCAAACAATTCATAACTTCTACGACAGTGTGATCGAGTAGGCACTTTATAAAAAATTCTATTCGTAAGTGGGATGCAATCATATCTACCATGGCACAGTACAGACGTCTTTGTTGGAGTGTTATATATTTATACCGTACTAAGAGCTCATCATATGAAGTTCGACTTCTGAAACATTTGTAATGCATGCAGCGCATATACCTCTTTTGAACAGACTCAATTGCATCTACATATTTAGAATATAATGGGTTCCAAATGGCAGCGGCATACTCAAGCTGAGATCGAACAAGTGCGCTATATAAAAGAAGATAGGTCGAAGGCCAAGTGAAATCAGTGCAGGAGCGCATAATAAAACCATACATTTTAAACGCTTTGTTAATAATATTGTCAATATGTATATCCAAGTGTAGTTTGCTATCAAGAGTGATACCTAAATTCTTTATTATATCAACTTTGTCAATTTCAATACCATTCAATTTATAATTATACTTATGTATGTTTCTTTTTTTTTTTTGTAAATGTTATCGATTTGCATTTTCTAATATTGAGTGTTAGTTTATTCTTTAAACAATAAGCAGAAAAATTATCAAGATCTTGTTGAAATTTGATTTGATCGTTAACATTATTTATATTATGAAATTTTTTTAAGTCATCTGCATAAAGTAGAAAGTCACAAAATTTAAAGCAATCGTTTACATCATTTATGAAGATGACGAAGAGCAAGGGACCTAGTATTGAGCCTTGTGGTACTCCAGAACTGATTGGGACTAGTTCAGATTCATAGCCATTCAACACTACCTTCTGTGTACGGTTTGTACAGAGATTGCCGCGTATACCATTGAAAGCCAGTTTTTCCAACAATATACTAATACTTGACCAGTACTAATCGCGTAACAATAATTAAAAAAGTAGAAAATCCATCTCTACAAGTTGATTAATTTTTTCCGCGAAAACAATTCTAAATAATTTGATAAATTAGAAAAAATAGATGTTCACCTAAACGCAATGACAATGCGAAAATAGAAGCCAGAATTTCAAAAGACAATTTTCATGTCAAAGGCATTGCAGAACCAAAAATCGAAATGTACATTCGTGTTACACTTGTCCTTGTATAAACGAAATTGCTAAATCCAAAGGTGGAGATTCGGAAAGGTTAATTTCACAGTCACAAACCGTCACTTCAAAGGTAATAGAAATTGTCTATCAAAATGTGTGGGCGAACGTCGCACGATCGTGATGCCTTCAATTGATGTGTGGTGGAAGTCACATGAGGCTGGCTTGTCTAAAAAGAAAAAAAACCTAGTCAAGTGCGAATCTGTCTCGCTTTCATGATACAGCCTGATAACAGACAGACGGAAAACTTAGTCTTAGTAATAGGGTCTCGTTTACCTACCTATAAAAGTAGTTTTTTGAGGTAGAAACCTGTATTTAAATATCAAAGGTTTCTATTAAAGACCTAGTCAAAAAAGGCTGCAATTTATTACAGACCTATTTAAATTCATGTGGTTTTTTTTATCTCTTGTTGTGTTGTTATGATTACCTCATGATATGTCCCAAATATAGTTATGTAACTTGGAGTAGCCAATGAAATAATAATCAACATGGTTGGTCGAATCTAATTTGATTAACGACGTTGCGTTAAGAAGAAAGAGATTCGTCTTCTGATTGGCGAAGTATCCCAGTCAAGGATCGGTATCTGGAAGAAGATATACCCGACGGCATCACACCGCTGTCGGAGAACTTACCGCATGGATATGATTTGCCCTGCTTGACGTGGAAGTCTCTGAACAGACTCCGAAACCAGGTCGGCCGATGCAGGCAAAACATCTTCAGGTGGGGTTACAGTTCAGAGTATTCTTGCTGTTGTGGTGCTTCTCCCCAGATTATGGCACATCTTTTATCTTGCCCAGTCACCTGCACTCTCAAGGCCCTTTATGAAGCCACTAACAGTGCCTTGTCAGTGGCAGAATTTGAGTCTTCCCAGATATAACTTGGCCAGGGTAGACTCGCTAACAAGAAGAATAAGAAGAAAATTATGCAATCCCGCTGGTAATAGGACGTGTCAATTTCAATACCTAATTCAACAACCTTCCAATTTTTGCGTCTCTTCTTTATTAATATAATTATCCAAATTAGTTGTGGTTATTACGGTTACAAATACAAATTCTTAACCCCTTATTCATAATAACTAACGAACATTCTATAAAACTAAGTTAACTAAAATATACTTAGTCCCTTTCTCTCTTATGGATAATTTGACGTGATAGAACGAGACGAAACACAATGTAGTTAACTTGGACTTATTTAACGTTCGTTAATTTTTATGAATAAGGGGGTTACCCTTCGCTTGCTACAAACAAGATAATAATTAAAACTCATTTTTTTTAAAACAAATCTGGTGTCCGCGCAGATGAAGGGTTGCATCTAAAAAGTAAACTGTCTGTAATGACAGAAACATATCTATACTAATATTATCTACATACTAATATTATAAGCTGAAGAGTTTGTTTGTTTGAACGCGGTAATTTCAGGAACCGATAGTCCGATTTGAAAAAATATTTCAGTGTTAGATAGCCCATTATTTTTCGAGGAAGGTTATACGACATATAGGCTAGGACGATATACAATACAGTGTGACACGAAGACGGACTGATCGCCAAGACAATCTCTTCCAAAACAATCTTCTTTCTTTCTACATCTTCTTTTTTTTTATTTTATTTGCTACTAAATTTTAGACCACACCCCAAGTTAATCGTATCACAACACATTACTACGCCAACTTTATGCAGAGATGTTTAGGAGTGTGGGCAATAATGCGGCTCGTTATGATTAAACGGACAATTTTGGACGGTATCTGTGAAGAATGGGCGCTATTACCTGCCATTACTGTGTTCACGGATAACGCATTTGATAATACACACCCACGTAAATACTCACCACTATTTATGAAAGACCCGTGTTAGTTTCTTAAAGGTACTCCTTAGTTTTGAGAAATACTTCCGTGCTTCTTAATTTAAATGAAGCTACAGCGAATCTTTGTGGGGAACCGTTATAGCAGATAAGCCACCAACTTATAAAAAAACGCTTTATAAGCAATTTAATACTGAATGTTTCTGAAACTAATGGTCCTGCGTCTAGAGATGGGCGCCTACCTGGGAAAATTCCCATTTACACCAAGAATTTTTGGAAATTCCCGGGAATAAATGGGAATTAACTATTTTTTCTTCTTTTCTTCCCCTAGCATTTCATTTTTCCCTCTTGAAATTCTTCCCGTGGCCCATCTCTACCTGCGTAATAATATAATTGTAAGTGGTATAGGCATTAGAAAAACTAAGAGTCGCTATTAAACGACTAACTATAAAACAAATGACCATCCAAAACTTTTATGAAAACCAAGAAATAACAGTTGGCATAGATGAGATACAGAAAGCGAGAATTTAGAGATAGACAATGAATAAAAGAAGGACCATCGGACTCGTTTTGACATGTTATGGCCTTGCTTCTTCTGTTAATTTGCTTCTTATGTAATTGCTTGTATTTAACAATGTATCCTTGTTGTGCAATTATTTTTTTGTATTGTATTGTAAATTGAATTACGAGTATGAAGAACTTTCGGAAAAAATTTAAATCAGTTCGTCGTCAAAACAATTGACTATTGTAAAATGCTAGAAGAAGGCGCCATGTCAAAATAACTGAATATTGTAAGGCTTCATATACACAGGTAAGAAAAGTTTGACAATATGTCAGGCAGCAACGTAAATACATACATAATACTACATAGTTCCTTTACAATTTACATTTACAAGTTGCTATCAAACAGATTGACAGACAATAACTTGCAGAAACTTCTGCAAGCCAGCCAGGAAACTTACTTGCTTGTGGAAATGAGGTCTAACGATGTGCTATAATAAATTATTCTTAAGAAAGGCGCCCAACAGTTATCGCTGGACTGACGAAGCAAAGAGAGATGCACACCGATAGGTAATTAACAAGAGTTTTACAGGACAGAGCGAAGTGGAGATCCTCGAAGACCAAACCATTAGCTCGCTGCGCTATCTTAGAGTAAAAACATATTTTCAACTTGTTAAATGACTTGAGTGTTGAGTGTTACTGTCAAACATATTAAGCAAGTTAATTGTGACGATGTGATCATCATGGCATGTGCAGTCAAGTTAGTAAGCCTTCTAATCCTGCCATACTAGAGAAAGGTTCTCACGCCGCCGCCGCCCGGAGGCACTACGCGCGCACGACTCTCGGCAGATATAAAATTAATTTATCTATAAGTATTGTGGCTAACCTATTGGAAAGTGTAGGATAGGAGGTAGATAAATTATAAATAAATAAATAAATAATAAATTTTCTTTATTTTGTACCATTTACATTATCTTATTTGTGATCGGGATCTCCATTTAAGTAAGTAATTACCTGTGTTAGGAGATCCCGCTCTTCAATAACAACAGTATGTACATATTAAGGTACTTATATAACTAAAAACTATTGCATTAATCTATTTTTAACTACCTATTTTATGTTTGTGTATGTGTATAGATGAAAGAACGCGTGTTTGTGTGTGTGAGCATAACGTGTGTGTGCTGTGCTGTCAATTAAGTGGGACTATTCACATAAGGTTTCAATTTCATCGTAACTTAGGGATTTTAAATATACAGTAATCATTTCTTTAGATATGTATTTTGTGTGAGAATAAAAATTTAATATATTATTTAATCTATAATATAAGAATGCAGATTGTCACGTATATTGTCGTCCAGCAAATTTAGTATTGACAACGGGTAGTGGTACAACCACACGGTTTCGTCTTCTGCGTAATTCATTGGGATCAAACGTGAAGGTCCTATGAAATTTTAGAACACAATTTAAAATATACAGTCCTCGAACCGTGAGCAGATCACACAGCCCGTATAAACAAATAGTGGAAAAGGTGTACGGCTTAAAGCACATAACTTTTAGTAATGCTCTTTGAGACCTTTCTAACTCTAAGACTTTCTAAGGTAAAATAAGAATTTTTATGCATAAAAAATGCATTTGTGAATTTACGAAGTCCGCTAACGCAAATGTACGAGGAGATTCGTTCCTAGATGAACTGGATTAAGGAGTAGACTGACAAAGAAGATGAAGTTTGCTAGCATCTAAACATAGTATAGATAGTTGAAGCTTAAGAAAAACGCGATAAAGCGGGTTCCGCATTACAATACAGAATTTTATTACATTTTAAAAACCTACAAGACAAAAATATTAATTATTCCAACTACACAACGACGTTTTATTATAATGTACCTATAACGAAAGATTTTTTCTAGTCTATTAATGTACTACATACATAACACAAATTAAAAAAATCCAAGACAATAAACTATGATGGCAACACTAACTATATATTTTGTAACGTTTAAGCTTTCTCCACGGTATCTCGTGATTTACTCGCTCGCCAAACGTGCGCATTGCGTTTTGGCCTATTTAAGGTGAATTCTACCAATTCTAGTCTTTTGATTATATACTAGCTGTTTCCCGCAGTTACGCCTGCGTCAAAAGTAGCCAATGTTTGTCCACAAGTTTTCTACAATATTGATACCAAATTTCATCAAAATACGTTCAGCTGTTTGACCGTGAAAGCGTAACAGATAGACAGACTTTCGCATTTATAAAATTAAATATGGAAAGATGGAAATACGGATATGGATTTTAATTCAAGAAGTATAACTGTTATTTAGGTTGTTTTGTTTTTATAATCCTAGAATGATGTTTTATCACGCATCTAACTTCATTACCAAACAATCTTGATGCTGCATTTACCTTTTTTATTGGTTAATCAATTAGCGTGGTTATTGTTGCTGTGCAACGAATACAACTCAGTATGCTTTTTCCATTTAAAAGTAAAATGTAGTGAATCTACGAGTATTACTTAAGATATCCTTTAATGTTTTTGTATAAGAGGCTAATTTCGGATTAAAAGTATCAAACTCTAGGTAAGCCTTCGCTACCTCGTTAGACTGACGGGTCATCCTCACAATAGGATTGAAGATGGAGGTATTATTTTTATAAACTTGCATTGCAAAAATACCTATTTTATTAGATCTACGGGCACTAAATATATTGAATTTACCTTGTAATCACAGTATTGAGCATCGAGTCTCCTAAAAATCAACTAGAAAAGTTTCCAACAATGCAAATTATCCTTTCGCAACAAACGTGTTTCTAAATCCAATTAGTTGGACTATTTCCCCGTTTCCCATGCCAATGTTGCCAATTATCACGCTCTATTGGAGCATGTGCTTTTGTTTTTGCTCACTATCTGGAACCATACCACAGAGTTGCGCCAAGTCCTTTGAGCTACAGGATCTTAGACTATAGCTATGTACCTAAGCTACGACTGTAGTTGCGTGTGTGTTCTATGTAATTTTAAACCATTCTTTTAAGGCATAGAGCTTAGGAAGTTTTTGAAAGCGGAAGGGAGTAAGCATCCATATAGCATCCTCTCTGTCGCTTTTTTGACAAATGAGAGCATATGAAATGCTAAAATTAAACTACTTAGTTGAAAGATTCACAAATAATTATCAGCAACAACCTTCGTCAAAAGGTTTACAAAAAAAAAACATCCGCAACAAGATTCGTCAATAAAAATAATAAATTAATCTAAAAGATCGCCTCGTGTGTCAGACCAAGCCCTAAGGTCCCCATAATGGCCGAATTGCTGAAGGAATTCTATCTAGACTAAGTCAGTTTGAGTTCTATATTGGCTCCCCAAATTTTTTGTATTCCTATTTTAGGTTGGTGCACAAACTTATAGTACAAAATGTTTTCGTACATTTTTATTAATCCTCATTTAGTATAGCCTATTTTTGACTTCTCTAAGATTTTATCGCCGAATATTTACTTCGCAAATTAGTCATTAGGCCCAATAATTAATTACTTCTAATATTCACAATTCCTAATTATTATTTCGCCCAAAAAGCTTAAGCACAAAAGTGTAACGCCTAATCATTTTTGTGCAACAAATAAATTAATAATTAATGAATTCATTGATTTTGCTGATTTGTTGAAAAATATAAATATTTTTGTAACACAAAATAAATATTTGTTTTATTTAATGAAGATTCACTATCTTAAAAATGTTATTTACCTAGCACGCAACAAGCGTGCAGCAAGCTTGTAGGAAGCATGCATCAAGCATGCGGCATGTAAGCAATCATGCAGCATGCTAGCAAGTATGCAGCATGCAAGCAAACATGCAAGTATTTCTGGGTGGCTTCACCAGAAGACTCGCTTCGTCGGCCCTTCTATTCATTCGTGCACTCGACCTCGTGCCCTCATTTCTCTCAGGACCTCCTTCGCGAACTTCTGGTTCCGCGATAAGGAATAACACTCTAGTTTATTGCAAACTTGAGCCACGTGGAGTCGCGGTGTTCTAAGTCGGAGCTGTGATTTATGAAGATTTTAGGAATAATTCTAGTAGTGCATTAGTTGTGATCAATAAACTATAATTATTTGAAGTAATTATTATAGTAAGTACATCTATTAAAAAAAGTTTAGGACATCTATTGACAGAGATTCTAAATTTGGAGCTAAAAATTGTTAGGCTAAACTATTAAAGTGCAAAAACATCAATTAGGCTAGACAATAATTTTGACTTACAAGTTTAGGTCAATAAGGTTCGGCGAAGTGAAATTAGAAACAAAAATTTTAAACGAATCGAAGGGTACGCGTCAATTTATCCGTGTGAACGCTACTCTCATTTTGTCTTAGCATTGGCCACGTCCCTACGCTAGTATTATTTATGTCAATAGTGCAAAGAAAAGAAATAGTAGGAACGCAGACCAATAAAGCAGTTTTAACCATATGAAGATGCAACATGAAAGAGACAATTTTTTTAAAATTCTGGGATATAAAAAGGTATTTATGGTATGCTATTTTTATAATATGGAGCCAACTAGGAGCAGAATCATTTTGTAATCATTATATATAAGAGTTATTAATTAATAATTTATTTGAAATTCTACTTAAAACTCATAGTTGAAGTAAATCAATTAGTTTTCTTTTAAAAAACATGAATGCTAAATAAAATCATATCAGTTAAGACTTTGATTACATTAAAAAGCAATGGGAAAAATTAATGTTCAAATGTACACACGTAATATGTAAATATTATTTTGTAAGTTGGACCGGACAAACCTAATAAACATGTTCCACTTGTGCTTTTTTTTCACGTTCAAACTTTTCTTTGCAATCTTCAGATCTATGCGATTTTAGAAGCGGCAATACCTATAAAATTTTAAGATTAAGTTCAAAATTCAAAACCTTTTAGAAAAATTCGGTACAGAAAGATACAGAATTTACACGTGATATTAATCACGGTATGTGTAAAATTGATCTATTGAGCCTCTTTTGAAACCTCAAATATGCTCGGTGTGCTGTTATTGGCATAACTTGCAGAGTTCCTCATAGTAAGTAGATATAGCATCTGTCGACAGATCCAAGATACTTTATTTGTTGGATATATAACAGCAACAGTTTCGATGTTTGACAATATAAAAAAACAAATTTGTTTGGCATGTAGAGTTCTTAGGAATTTCACCCAATATTGTATACTAAAGTCATTCTAAATGGCAAAATTTGCTTTCGCGGGTTCTATTGCCAAGGGAAGGATTCCCTGGGCTATGAAGCTCTAGCTCATGAAGTAATAACTAGTATGTAGGGACAAATTACACAGAATGAGTTAGCCCCAGAGTAAGTTCGAGACTTGTATTATGGGATACTAACCCAAAGAATTTATAACAAACTAGCTGTTTCCCGCAGCTCTGGCTGCGACAAGAAGTAGCCTATGATTGACCCCGGGTATTCAACTATATTCTTACCAAATGTCATCAAAATCCGTTCAGCGGTTTGGCCGTGAAAGCGTAACAGACAGACAGGCAGACAGACTTTTGCATTTATAATATTAGTATGGATACATTTGGCGTTAAGTCCGTCTTTGCATTCATGTACTAAAAAATAAAAACTGATTTAACCTATATCATCTTTGCAAATAGTGCAATAAAGTGTTTAATTATCTATACCAGTGATTCCCAAAGTGGTCCAGGTGGACCCCCAGGGGTCCACGGGAGACTTGCTGGGGGTCTACGTAGGCGTGAACAAAAAATGGGGGTCCATAAGATGTTAATGGGGGTCCACGAAAATTTATCTGCTTTTGATAGTAAAGAGCAAAAATGTAAGCATAGTTTTTATAAGGGCCTACCTACATTGTTTTAAGTACCTATCTAAGCAGATAATATTTTAATAAGGCAAGCGACTGTTACTTGTCCAAACTTGTGTATTCGATATTACGTACAATTTCGTGTACAGACTTGCAAAGCGCTATCCGCCCGACAATGCTTAATGCTTGTTCAGACATGAACTTGATCAACACTATAAATACTTGATGCCAAAGGCAACCAAACGCATTCATTTGTTTCCGGAATTTCGAAAACAAGGCGGAATTTGGAAAAAAGTTGTGAGAAAATTTATATCTGTGTTTGCTAGTGCCGGAGAAAAGTAAGTAACCTACCTTTTTTTGTTATAGTACTTAAGTATTTTGTTTACGTGTACTAGTCGGTTGATCACAATGGCCTGTATAGATAGGTAACTTAGTAACTTACAGATATTTTAATTGTCCTCTTTCGATTTGAAGACAAACACAGCACGTTTTATTCAATTGTTTTTTCACGAGAGAAGCACTGCCTCTCTAAAAAGGCCGAATAAGCAATATTGCAGAGCAATTAATTTTGTAATTTTTCTTGCAAATAACTACTAATTTTATAAAACAGTAATTTCATAATCATGTTAAATTGATTTTGAAGTAACTATTTTATCAAAACTATTCCTTTTCGGAAAGAGCGAGCGGTGCGCGGGCGACGGGAAAAGGGCGGGGCTTGAACTTCGATGCCTGTTTGTCACGTTTTAACAATGAAGCCGCAGACAAAAAATACGCAAATACACGGAGCGCGTGAACTCATTGATTTAATAAAATGTTAGTTATCGTTTTTATGGACAATTTTGGGATTTCGACGTTTATTTTTTCCTACACAAATATGATCAGTATTCGATACTGAGTACACTAATTTTTATTTATACTATTAAAAATTAGTGGTAAATTATGTACTTTAAAATTGATACCGTTTTGTGAAAACGTTTGTATTTGTCTCAGCGGTTTATTAGTTGGTCCCTTTACAAGCCGTAATTCTATTTCCGCGTGCTGACAAAGGCTGCGGTGTGATACCTATATTCAGAAAAAAACTTGGTTACTAAAACATTTTTTTTACAGGTAAGGTAACTGACACGAAACATGGCTACAGCAAAGAAAAAATGTCGACAATATAGTGTCGATTATTTGAAATATGGTTTTGTTCCATCAGAGGCAGACAAACAATTGCCCATGTGCCTATTATGCAACAAAGTTTTGAGCAATGACTCTATGAAACCATCAAAGCTCGAAGATCATCTAAAAAGGTGTCATACTGATAAAATAGGTAAAGATTTAAAATATTTTCAAACATTGAAAGAAAAATATGGAAAGAGACCCACCATGCACAGTATGTTCGCTTCAACATCTCAAAGTAACGATGATGGCTTGCGGGCATCTTACAATATCTCATTACTTATAGCAAAATCTGGAAAACCGCACACTATCTGAGAACAATTAATTTTACCCGCTGTTGAAGAGGTTTTAAAAACTGTTTTGCACAAATCTCCATTTGACGTACTAAAAAGAATTCCATTAAGTAACAATACTGTACAAAGACTCATTGATGAAATGAGCTCTGATATCGAAAGCTTTTTGTGCAATCATCTGCAAAAAACTCATTTTTCTATACAACTGGACGAGTCAACGTTACCCAGTAATGAAGCATTACTATTGGCATATGTCCGATTTATTGTTGAGGAAGAAATTCACGAAGAATTGCTATTTGCCAGAACTTTGGAGACTGACACTAAAGGCGAATCAATATTTAATGTCCTGAGTAATTTTTTTACGGAAAAATCGATCCCATTTACAAACATTATTTCAGTGGCAACAGACGGAGCTCCTGCAATGGTCGGGCGATATCGTGGGTTTATAAGTCATCTCAAAAGAATTATACCAGGACTTACAGCTATTCATTGCGTAATCCACCGACAACATCTTGTGGCAAAACATTTAAGTGACAGGTTGAACCAATCTCTTCATTTTGTAATAAAAGCTGTCAACAAAATCAGAAGCAATGCATTGAATACACGTTTATTTGCTCAATTGTGCGACGAAAATGATGAAGACTTCCAACGACTGCTCTTACATACTGAAGTACGCTGGTTGTCGAAAGGTGCATGCTTAACGAGATTTTACTCTGTTTTCGATTCCATATTAGAGTTCTTAGAAAGTAGAGATCCAGATTTAAAAGAAAACTTGATCAAATTCAAAGCAGACATTGCGTATTTGACAGATTTGTTTAAAAAATTTAATGATATTAACTTGCAGTTACAAGGGGACAGCCTGAATTTAATAAAAACAAAGGGGATAATTTCGGCTTTTCTTGGGAAATTGAAATTTTGCAAAACATTAGTCAGCGCGAATTCTCTCAATTTCCAAACTTGTCGCAGGTAGAATGTATTGATGAGGATATCCATACCTACAGTCAACATTTAAGTGCCCTGCATGATGACTTCAAAACCAGGTTTGAACATATACTGACGATGGATATACCACCATGGATAATAAATCCATTTGATGAAACGGAAGTGGCCAATGTTGTATTACAAGAGGAGCTGCTCGAGCTAAGCACTAATGAGGAGCTGAAGGTGAAATTTAGAAAAGGCTACCCAACATTTTGGCTGCAAGCAGAAATACCCGAAAAATATCCTGGACTGTGGGAAATCGCAAGGAAATTTTTAATAGCTTTTCCCTCGTCATATCTTGTCGAAAGGAGTTTTAGTGCCGTTACAAACCTCTTAACAAAAAAAAGGAGCAAATTAAACATCACAGAGCGGGGGGATTTGCGGTTATTGCTCACAAAAATAAAGCCAAACATTGATCGTTTGCTGACACTCCATCAGATACATCCTTCCCATTAATTAAAATTATGACCTGAACCTATATTACCTTAATATTTTTTTCTTGTAATTCTATTCTTTTAATAAATAAAGTGATATAAAATGTACCATTTTTCGTTTTTATTTTACATATCGAAATATAGGGACAGAACTCAGAAGTGACACAATTTTTATTTTTTGGCGACTTTAAGAATGTGGTAGAAATGTAGCAGCAGGGGGTCCACCGAAACCAGTAAAATTTTGAAAGTGGTCCACGAGAAAAATAAGTTTGGGAACTACTGATCTATACTATATTAAATAATAATTATATTAATTTTATGAATCTGAAGAGCTTGTTTGTTTGAACGCGGTAATCTCAGAAACTACTGGTCCGATTTGCAAAAATATTTCAGTGTTAAATAGCCTATTTATTGAGGAAGACTATAGGCCTGGGCCAAGTCAGGACAGGCTGCTAGTTCATTAATAATCACCCAAAACCCAGGCCAATTACCAAAAATCATTTTCCATATTTACCTGACCGGGGATAGAACAATGGACCTCCCGAGTAGCGTGCAGAGTTAACCATTATACCACAGAGGTCATCACAATTCAACTGGGAAACACGCTCAGATAAAGTGATTCTAATAAAAACATCCAATCTGTTCAAGTTGTGCTTAATATTTAAAAAGTAGCGCCAGCTCTACTTATTCAAAACTCTACGCCAGACAAACATGAAAAGCGACACTGACTTGCTTTGGTATTTATTTGGTTAATGTCCACTTTTGTCTCCAACCATGTTTCTCGGATGTTCACTTTATGGCGCCGGTCTCAACGCAATGCCACTTATAATTTTAATGCCCCCACCCATCATTCAAACATAAACTTCATCCCAAAAAGTAATTTTAAAGGTTATAACTTTTATGACCTAGGCCTTATCGTAACTAAGCTGTAAATAAATCTTTAGAAATTAAATATAGAAATGAGAGAAGCCCGCGATTTAATATTTCATTTTGTATTTACTGAGTCATTCATTATCCGATTTTCATCACGTCGTATATCATAGATACTATAAGATCTAATGCATTATTAGACGGTATTAGTCGTTTTATTACGGAAGTACGTGTATCGTGTCAATTAAAATTATATTGCATGGAGCCCATAACAGACATTTATAACTGAAGTCATATATAAAGCTTTGAGTTTCGTGAATTAGTGCATGACATGGAATAGTAAGTACCAATTATTATAAAATTCAAATTCAAAAACAGAAACTAATTGTCCATCTTATTCATGTAACTTTCATTTTAGGATAAGTAAAGTCCCAATACATCTCACATCTTGGAGCACGGCGAGCGTGACCCACTGACAAAACAAGTCCGATCGCACATTGTTTTCCCATCGCAGTCAATTCCATTCAGAATCTCATTACACTTCAAAAGGTACAGCTTCAAAATCTGGCGCAACGCTGTTCTCATGGACGTGTCTGTCGTTAGAGCAGCGTGAGGTGACCATTACTGCGTACAAAGAGTTGCCTAAAATAGAGAGCTTTTGTGAGGCGGGTTGAGGGACGAGGTGGGGGCGGGGCGGACACCGGTTAGCCGGCGGCTCAGTCGCGCCGCGCTACACAGCCGTCTCGCACGCTGCATCCACGCGTGCCTTCATAAGGCGCACGCGCACGCGATAACGTCCCCCGCCGCTCTTCCCTCACCGACACGTGCTCCAAGTGCCCATGTTATAATAGAAGATCACCTCAACATGCAAGAACAAAGTTCATCACGATCAAGCAAATCAACCCTCAACTCTTTGGAAAGCGCCATCATCAAACTGAAGAACAATCTGCAAATACAGGACAACAAGACTACAGACATGAATAGTCTACTAGCCGCTGACCCACCGTCTCCACATTCGGATATCAAGTCGAATGCAAGTAAGAGCCCTAGTTCATCTTCATCCGCGAACTTTAATTTGTCAATAGCATCCGCTGCGTTGTTACAAGAAAATATGTTGCAACGATCGCTTCAAGGCGTAGTTATTTCTTTACAAAATGCAATGATGAATTCGCTGCAACAAGCAGCCTTATTGCCCTCAAATTCCGCTGCGGCCGCAGCGTTAAACTTACAAGCATTGGAATCTTATTTGACTTTGCAACGTTTAACATCAGTATCATCTGTAAATAGTACGAGCCAACCAGCAATTTCTGATAATAGCTCTTCAAAACAAGATATACTGAGAATAGCTACGACAAGTGCAAAGATAAGCGAAATAGATGCGACTGAACATACAAAAGAATTGTCTCCCAAGACACCAGAAGAATTCCCTTTATCAGATGCTATAGCAGCTGAAGATGTAGATTTATCAGAAGAAGTAGAAGAAGACTTAGCTTTACTAGACAATGAAGATGAGTTTACATTAGAACAACACTTGGAATCAACGTCAAAAGGTTACGGTTATAATTCATCAAATTTAGATAACGGATATCCAAGCCTGCTAATGAATGCAATGTATCAACAGCAAATGAATGGAAGCCCACCACAAAGGCCTTTATCGCCCCAAGCATCCAATTCATCAAAATCGACAAATAGTTCTACGTCTTCCACTGGTAGTAGTATATCAAATAAACAAAAAACTACAGGGAGTGGGCCTAGAACGAAGAAACAGTTTATATGTAAATTTTGTAATCGCCAGTTTACAAAATCATATAATTTGCTCATTCACGAAAGGACACATACCGACGAGAGGCCTTATTCATGTGACATCTGCGGAAAAGCTTTCCGACGGCAAGATCATCTAAGAGACCACAGGTAAATTTTTTAATGTATTCAAAATTCTTATTGGAACTAATACTTGGTTGAAGTTCAAGGTCAACGTGAAAGTGATGATGCTCATTATTATATTAAATAACTATTATCTTGACGGGCTCATCATTAGAATATACACACAGCTTGTTATTTATACAGATTTGTAATTGAAAAGAAGAAATATTACCAACAGGGTTTTTTGTCTTTATCTTGTTAGATCTCATCACAAATGTTAACATAAATAGAATATAACTTATAGTTTAATCTCATAGTCTCTTAAGTGTATATTAAAAATGTAACTGAATTATATTAATTTTTTAACTATTTCAAGCACAAGGAAAAACATTTTACAATTAGCAAATTCATTGCTAAAAGCATTCTATCTCAGTCAACCCTAAAGAAATATGAGAAACCTTATAATTATCGGAAAAAAAAAACACCTACATATCATAACAGTCTAAGAATCGAAATTACGTACTAAATAACCTTATAATGTCACATCGTGGGCATAGCTGGTTCGTTATCTTTAACATTATCTTCACACCTTAACCCTAAATAAGTAAATCAATTGCAGTGATTAATATTGTTTCGTTACCATGGTTGTTGGGATCGGATGGCCCGTCCCTTTTATTATAAGATAAAAGTAAATGGCTTGGTGAATTCCACGACTCCAAGATTCTCATTTTTCGACATCAATAAAAGATTTCGGTCGTTGGGGTCTCAGCGCGAAACATTATGAACATCTTTTGAATAATGGCGGTGAAGGAAAAATATTTAAAACAAAAAGGGTTAAGTATGGACCGGGCAGATGGTATCGACAAGTCGTTCGTCACGGTCGTAAATTATTTCACAAAACCGCTGCTAATCCGAGAACAGGCGATGTTTTAATTTCGACTTTTCATTTTTGTTCTGCAGTCTCTTCAACGAATTCCATTTAATCTCTACGTATCTTTTTATCACTATTTATAATTTATGTCATGCAAAATCCTGATAATGGATATTAGGTACATTAGTAGATTGTACAATAAAATAGCCTCTAATCTTTAAACATGCAACCAAGCTATCTCATCCAAAAAACCATAAATTTGATAATAGCAATAAACAACAAGTCATAATATCTGTTAATCTATTGCTATACTTTGGGATCGACGCCCAAAAAGACTAAAGGTGTTGAATTTTTAACACCTGTCTCTCGGCGATTTCCTCTCAAATCACCGTATCTCTTCGGCAATAAAATAAATTCCGTGTAGGCGCTGGAGGGCTAACCCGAGCCGGGCCGAGTCTGTCGATGTTCAATCGATGTCCGTTGACACGATACATTATAATGGACCGGAGCAGGCGTTCGACGGGTTTTAACAAAGCACGTGGTGATCCTGACGTGAGGATTAATATGGACGACAAAAAAAACATGATAAACCCTCACATGAATATGTACAAGTTCGGCGCTCAAGCTTGAGAGATTTTTTACACGTAGCGTCAATGAATATATCAAATTAAATTGTGGCTAACATTTATTTTAATTTCAATTGGTTGATAAATTTAGCAATTATTTCATGACTTGTGCTCAAGCTATTAGTTAGATGATTTATAACAAGTTTAATTAAATTGTTTTAATGTTCGAGTTAGGCCTAACGCTACGCCTGCGTCCATGTCACGATACGCTTCGCTGCGCATTCAATCCTAATCACCGTCATCATCTTGCGCCTTATATTAAATTATTTTTTCATTCATCATCTTGTACACCTCCTTATCGTCACCCATCTAACTTATATCGACGATTATTATGGGTATTACGTTACGTGGAACACATCGTAATTTTCTCTTCGAATCTGTTTGTTTATCGATACTTACAGAGATAATTTCCTCAGCCCGTATCTTCGATTGCCGGTTTTCTTGTTATGCGTTATTATTGATTACACGTTGCTTCGTGTTAATTGCATGTTGTACGTCTAAATTTAATTTGAGATACTCGTTTTGGTTTGATATATGAAATGTATATTTTGTAATACAATTTATTTGTATTATTGACACTCAACTTAGAACATAATTTTTAATATAATTAGTGACCAAACATGTATTCTAAGATTGAGAAAAAATATGACACCTAGAAGGTTTCCCATACTCAAATAACTAAAACTGTAACTGGATCCTTACGGCGATGAAAAGATTCATGAACACAGAAATGATAGCCCCTGTTTAATATATTACAACCACCAATTTCACGATCATATTACATTTCTGGGTTTATTTTCAGTTCAAGCACATTACATTTGTTGATGTCTGCGTGGTGTAAATTAATGATATTGGTTATAAAAAGATGAGGGTATGCCAATTTATTACCAATATCCCCCGGGCACTTGTTTGCTTCCCGCCTGTTTTTACATAAGGTGTTCAACATGCTATGGCTGTGTTACGGCGCCGGCAGATATTATGATGTATTTATTGTAATATTTAGTATCCCACGGTTTTTATTGTGCTTTTACTTATGCACTTATTCTCTGCTAGTTTTTTTCCGTAGCTTCGCCTGCGTCAAAAAGTAGCCTATGTTTGATCCCGGGTCTTCAACTATATTCATATTAAATTTCATTAAAATTCGTTCAGCGGTTTGGCTGTGAAAGCGTAACAGACAGATAGACAGACAGACTTTCGCATTTATAATATTAGTATGGATTTCACAACAAAATCACGTTACATTTGTTAGTTAAGTGCAAAACTACCTTTTTCGTAGTTCATTAAATTGTATTAGAATGTTTAGATCACATTTGGTAGTTCAAGAGTCTTTATAAATAGGCCTAAATACTTATCTATCAAGAATTTTTTTAAATGATCTGAAGTTGAACTTCCAATTTATAAACATCAAGAAAATTGTTTTTAATGTCTTCTTTGTTTTGTTTCCAGATATATCCACTCAAAGGAAAAGCCATTTAAGTGCATGGAATGTGGTAAAGGTTTTTGTCAATCGCGAACATTAGCTGTCCACAAAATCTTACACATGGAAGAGTCCCCCCACAAGTGCCCTGTTTGCAGTAGAAGTTTCAACCAAAGGTCTAACTTAAAGACCCATCTGCTTACACACACTGATATAAAGCCTTACAACTGTTCATCCTGCGGTAAAGTTTTTAGACGAAATTGTGACTTGAGACGTCACAGTTTGACTCATAATCTGGTTGGAGTATCATCAGTAAATACCTCTCCTAGTGGAAGTAATGGGAAGAGCCCATTGCTCAATCCTAACTTCCCAATTGATAATCTAGATACAGAGGATGAAAATTAGCAAATTAAACGAATTATAGAGTGCAAAGTGTACAGTGTTTAAGAAGACTGATTAAATTCTTATGTCTTTTAGATGTAAAATAAACGTGATTTTTAGAAATAACTTACAGTTTATTCGGTCATAAGTACAACAAATGTTAATTAAGTGGGAGTATTAACATATGTACTAAACATAAATGATAAACTAATAGACATTTTTGATAATGCAGTTTACTCCCATGTTATTGTATGATACAGACTAGTTGTTTTTCAAAAAAATTGCAAAATTATACAAGTTTTGTAAATCGAAATGAATTGTTATAAAAATAACCTTTTCATGCATACGCCTATTCTTTTTAATTTTCTTAAATACTAGATTTTTTTACATAAAAATGTTTTGATGTTGCCTTCAATAAAAGCACTTGTTCCTAACTAATGAAAAGAAGCCAAAACGTGAAAACGAATTCATTGAAGACAATCCAGTTATTCATCTACACTAATATTATAACGAGCAAAGATTTGTATTTTTGTGTGTATGTTTGTAATGAATAAACTTAAAAACTACTGTGCCGATTTCAGAAATTCTTTCGCCATTGGAAAGCTACATTCACCCTGAGTAACGTAGGCTATATACCGCAGGCGGAGCTGCGGGAAACAGCTAGTGTTAAATAAAAATAATCATAATGTTGTAAATTATTTTCGTTACTATATTCTCAAGAAAATAATGTTTTCTGTATAGATTTTTTCCAGTATTAATCCTATGTATGATAAACATCTAAAATTTTATTTAAAATACAATATTTCGTAAAAAGTATGCTTTAATTAAAATATAAACAAGATTTTTATACTCGTAGCCCTGAAATTATTATTATAATAATTCTTGCGATAAATAGAAAAAACGTTCTACAAAAAAACATACGTTTATACACAAACTAATAAAAACAGTAGTTTTCTCTTGTTTGTACGTCTAAATTATAATATGTCTAATTTATGCATGTATGTACATTAGTATAAAAACGTACAAGGAAACATCGACAAGAATGGTGTCGTATAGGTTAAAAATATCATTGTTGTGACCAAGAACGTAAAATGTTTTGGAAAATAAGAGATTTAATGATGATAATATTGTAACATGTAATGTTTTATTAGCGTTATTTTAGTATAAGTCTCTTCTTAAATCTTGTAAATTATCTGATCTCATTTTATAATGTAAATAAAAACTGTTTTAGTCAGTTGTTCACAACCGTCCAATGCTTTTATGATGTAATTTAGGTGAATATTTTTGAGATACGTTTAATTTTTGTATAATATAGCGATAGTCTTCCCGTAGTTCTCGGATGACAGTGTTTCTAAAACTTTATACAAATCCTGTTACAAAATTATTAGTATTTTAATAAATATGATCAAATTTTTATTGGTCCACTTTTATTTGATATCCCTTTTATTTTAATCAGAAAGTTTTTTTTTTCATTATTCGGTCACAGATGAAGAAAAACATAAGCACAGAAACATGAAGTAATTCTAAATTCTCTATCGATAGAAATGGAAAAAAAATCGACTCTCTTGTCGATCTAACCAAAGATTGACTTTATAGAACACATTTTGTCGATAACAAGTTTGCCCATCAAATTTTTAAACAAGATAGTGGCTTCATTCCAATTAGACAAAACTGGATTTTTGAAGGGTGTCTTAAAGGAGAAGGGTGTCTATGAATTTCTACTTTAGACGTTATTTTTGTTTTGATACTTTTATTTATAGGTAATATCAATTACGTGACCATACATTTTAATGGCGTCTCCTGGGAGAAACTGAGTTGAATAAGATTGTAGTTTCCAATCTATAAGCAATTGCTCAGTTGTGATAGGAAAAGCTAGCTGGCTTTCCTGCAATTTTTTAAGATGAGCTCATCGTTACATGTTAAGAGACTTGATGATATTCCTACTCGAAAAAACCCCAATTATAGTAAATTAATGTGCAGTACAAATAAGTTTGTATGCAATAAAAGAATAATGATGAATTATGAAAAGTAGAAGTGAAATGAAAAGATATAAGTCGAATTGGGTAATTTTTAGTACTGATACCACTTGAGATTATTTGCTGACTGACGATTTTACATTGTTTTAATAAGGAATAAATTTTAATAGGAAAGAAATATATATAAAAACTTTAAAATGTAAGCCTGGAAAAATAAATAACTTACTCAAACTTTTTTTTTTTAGTAATGGGTTTTACGGCCATTGATACAAGTCCTTTATAGCCCTTCTTAATTTTTTAATCTTCTTCAGTCCTACAGTGTGGTTTCGTCAAGTCCTAGTCAAGTCTAAAAGTCTAGTCTGTAGTCAAGTCTAGTCAGAAGAAGAACCAGGCTAAGTGAAGTGGTAGAAAAACTGCACTTAGCGATTACTAGGAGCTTTTGGCAACAAGCATGAAAATCATATAAATCAAACACTGTATCACTGCCCAACATTCACGCTTGTTATCGAACACTTTGCGAATAATAATCCACCCTTATTATGCACAAACACTCAAAAAAACACAAATTTTGGAAAATAAAATACAGCGTCGATACTGCTCTTCACAGCTTCCCGCCAAAAGTCACTTACTCAAACTAAAGAGTTGGCAACGCCAATAATTAACATTGGATAGAGTTGGAGCATTTTTGATGATCTTGATGTTCTGTTCTATTTATCCGACAATCTGGCAAGTGATGATTGATTCTTATCTATTGGAATCGAGTTACTATAAGCAAAGTACTTACGTGAAATTACCGACGAAACATTATATTTATGTCAAAGTTTTTCAACTAGCTTACAGGATGTAAATTTCTGATTTTGTCATTTCGATAGGAATACAGCGCAGTGTGCCTACATTTAGCACATGAGAAATACTTAATTATCTGCGAGATTGACTTAGATGACTATGACTCTATAGAACAGTTTTTTTTTGGTTAAAGCTTTATGATATGTAAAAACATTATCTACCAGTCAACCACATGGAAAAACAGAAAGTTATCTCAGAATTACCCGAGTAAGTAACAAAATGTTTGATTTTTTTTTTTCTATTTAGTAAATGATCAATCATGGTGAAATGCTCAATCTTCAAGTCTCCATGGAATTTTCCATGAAAACTTGAAGATTGAGCATTAATATTTAATACTTTTATGACTCCTGCCTTAACTCTACCCAGGGTATCAATTCTCTTATTTTACATAGTGCACAATTGAATCGTAATTGGATCGCAACCTTTGACGTTTCTGGTATTCTGTTACTAATTTTAAGACCAATCGTATTCCATTGGCATGCCATTGAACTGCAACTAGAAAATTTTGCTAATCAAAAAATCATCAACTTTTTTAATAATCGGTACTCTGTTGTTTATTATATTTACATTTTTTCTACTATTACGTTTTAGTTGCAATTAAATTGAGATTCAGAATTGTGTTAGCAATACCAATATTAAAGATATATAGATAGAGCATATCAAAAATGCATCGCAATTGAGTCGTTATTAAATATCAGTTGCATGGTCTTTTAAAGTTTATTAGCGGAATTGACCCCCAGGAAGTGCTATTGTTCAGTGGTCAGTTGACAGATGGACATTGAAATATCTCTGTAATTGTCCATTACATCCACGGAAAAATAAAGGACTGTTTATTTGTTATTTGGATAGTATACAGCAGCATAATCTTCGCTTATAATTTGCAAAGAGCATCAAAACTCTTAATTTGTCATCTGAAAGATATAAAACAAATAATAATGTTTACTCTGCAAAAAACTGCGGTGTTATAACTATGGAATACATAAATATAACTGCATACTATAGCAAAACAAAAGAAATCTCTTAATTATTTAAGAGACTATTAAAAATTTTAACAGTTCGAGAAAAAAATACAGATGGCGTTAGAGTACTTAGTTACGTTCACTGTAAAAAAATTAGTAACGATAAGCTTCATTTTTCTTTGAAATTAAAATAATCAACGAAATGAATTTTGAATGTGACATATTATATGATGATCTCCACCTTGCGTACTTTCTCACGCTGCTCCACGATTCCTAATTATTTTTTAATTTTTATCAATAACTAGATATGTGATGTTAAAATCCTTAATTGATATTCAGATGCTCCATTTTAATATAAAACATATCCTCAATTTATAAAACTTTTTTGTTCTTTTTTATTTCCATACCGTATCTAAAGAGTGAGTTTCATCGACACTCTACCCTTCAGTTACTCCTTTATTTTAAATAATAATAGTACCACAACTCACAATAGATGGGTTTAACAGTGTAGTGATTACAAATGTCTATGTAAAAGCCAAGACGAAACGGGCTATTAGCAACAAAAGGGGACTACCGAGCTTGAAAAATCGATTCAATTCAAACCCAAATCGACGGAGAAACAGAAAATTCACATTAATAAAAAGTGGACATTGATACAGAGTTACACAATGGCTCTTAGAGTATATCAAAATGACATAAAGCTCGATTCTTTTCGTAACAAAACACTGTATAATGGGCCACATGTCTTGCTTTTTTTTAAGATTTTGGAAATGGATGACGTGTTAAAATGGTAACAAATTGTCATGTTCCAGTATTGGGACGCTTACCTTGTTCGAAACCGCCATATATAACGCCGATTCGCATTCCGAATTCAAATTGAAGTAAGTGATTCGTCGTGGTTCTTTTTTTTTTTGCGGGGTTAGGACTAAAAAAGACTGCTTAAGTTTTTTAATATGTTTGAATTTATTAATACGTATAATTTTATAACAACTAAATAGTGTAGTAAGTAAATAAAAATATACAAAATAATGTATTCACTTTACATAGTAGGCTCTAGAATTCTTGTTTATGAATAAATTGTTTTCATAATGACATTGAAATTTTAGTATGTCATCGCCATTTGGTTTAATAGAAATCTTATCCATACTAGGAGAATTAGCACAGAATTATTAATAGTACTAACTCCTAGTACTAAGAGAAGCACATTAACAAATATCAAATGAAAACAAAATAAAAAATCAACATGGGAACACAATGTCGCAAGAAGACAAAAACAAGTAAGAGCACCGCAGTGTTCCATTAAAGACACTTATACCCTATGACAACATAATAATGGGACACCTTAGCCGGCTCAGTACTGAATTATTCACAAATTACATAGCAATCTTCCGAATCGAAGATCCCGCTGGGTTAAACAATAATGGAGTTACTCTTACGGTTTTTTTTTTTTGCAAAAATAAGTCATTGTCACCGACACCGAAATTACAGATATTGTCACAAAAGATTATGTACCTTTAAAGGTGTTTGAAAAATATTTGCTCTCGACTTGAGTGTGTATTATACGAATTTAGTGGTGGTTTTTATACAGACCACACACGGTGCGTAGGGTTGTCGGTATCGCAATTTTTTACTTTCTCTGACAAATTTTACTTTTTATGCTGGGTATCCATTATCCGATACTATTCAGTGTAATAGGTACCTATTATAAATTTGAAAGTGTGTTTGTTTGTGTCATTCACATCAAAACGGAGTGACGTATGAATATAGTTGAGGTACCAGAGTGACAAAGCAGCGGAGAATCAAATTATGGTTTTAGCAATATTATGATTGCTAAAACCATAATTTGCTAATTACCACATTGCTAACAAATTGGAAAAAAATATATAATGAAGCGGTGTTCTACTGTCTTTTACTAAATACATCATTTCAGTGCGCCAGTTACTGATTATGATCTCAATAATAAAATAAACATAAATAAACCTAATTAGAAATAAATTATAAACCTATTAGCTTTAATATTTAAGTTAAGTTAAATTAAAAATATATTCGTCTGATAACCCTAAACAGTTGGCGATTTTTTTCCGCTGTTGTGAAATTGTATAAGGTGTTTTGACAATGGTCGCGGACGTGCGTCGCCGCGGTTCCGAATGTTAAGCACGGTACGCTTACAAATTAATGAGAACACAGAAGATAAACTCGACAAATCCCAATGTTCCATTTCTGGAACGATAAACTAGTGGAATTTGTAATAATATGTGTTACCTATTATCCTCTGTTTTAATCGTTTTTATTAGTGGTCAGTCACGTTTAAAAAAATATTTATAAAGCTGTGATGTAGTAATCTCTTTATTTTGAGTTGATATTCATCTCGCATTTTCATAGTTTTTGAGCTTTCGGGTAGTCAAATACGGCATTAAAGTAAATAGTTCATGTAATATTACGTACAGTATTGCTCAGCAGCTCACACTTCACTTCACACTTAAGTCTTGATCATCTGTAAAAAATATTGACACATTTTTTTTCAGATATACCGTAGAATCTGTTCAGATCAGATATTAGGCAGTTCTTATTTCAAACTACTTGTTCATTACAGTAATAACCTTACAAAATTCTACTTTTGATACTGTAATTGAGTAATGATTAAGCCTATTTTGTGATAACTTTAATTTGTTTTACAGTTTTACCCGCCTGTTTGTCTTATGTTGGGGTCTTGTCGATATTTTTTTTGGGTGTAAACTTAATTTAGTAATGCAGCGTATATGTCGGCACCAATGGGTGGGGTTAAAAGGTAGGGTTGAGTAGAATGAGAAATGGTTACAAAAGTGAAAAAAAAATAATTAATATCTTGACAATCCTTGGGGCATTTTATAGTAATCATGCTTTATTAATTTACAAGAGCAGTAAAGGTAACACAATTCATTATCATTAACTAGCTTTGTCCCTTTCAAGGAACGGAATTAAAATACCTATTCCTAACCTACCTTTACGAGTAAAAACAAGGATTAAAATATTCTTAATTTTTGAGAATAATTTACAAGTAAAAATATAAATACCTAGCTATATATACAATTGTACTATTTGAATGTGAGCGTTATCACAAATAAAATTAATGTTGACATTGCGATTGTGGACACGCTTACGAACTTCACTAGCTAAGTGCACATTACAGTTTTAGATTAGATAACATCTATGGTCAAGGATGTTTGCAGAAACTATGTGACTGTTGGGAATGTAAGATTGAAAAGAAAAAATCTTCGTTTTTTGTTTTGGGTCAAAACTGGTCTTTAAAGTAGTGTTCTGTTGACATTATTCTCTTCAGCCATTGAGAAAGGGACGTTTTTCAATTGTAGGGGTTTCGATGCTCTTTGGCTTTAACAGACGCACGACAGTCAAAAACCAAGTACATTCACCTAAAAATTCTTTACACAATCAAAAAAGTTATCATCTCTGATTATAATTTCTTTTAGAGTATTTGTGACTTTGTTGTAATATTTTTTTGGTCTTTCGCTATGCAAAATTTAATGACACAATAAATAAAATATTGTATATATTTTAAGGTCTGGATCTATATTTTAGGACCGCAAAACCGAGGTAAACTTCGTTGCACCGTTTGCCACGTCCTTATCCTAGTAACACTTATTATGTCAAAGAATCCTAGTCGTGACTAGAAAGGTCAAAGTCCATAATATAACATTTTGTTCAACAAGTACATTTATTTTAAAACCGTTGAAATCATCTAGATAAATTATATATAGCAAAAATCCTTCCATACAACGATCCCTTCTAGCGAATATTTAAGCGGGATGTGACATGACTATTGAAAATTTATGTAATTTTTAAAATTAACAATGATGCATAATATCGTCTAGGCATTTCAACTTCTAAATACTATTCTAAAGACTATCTGAAGTTCACATGAACATACTACTTGCATCACCATTATTACTGCAGCGAATACTTGTAACAAATTACAGTAAGTAATGTTACAGAATGGACAAGTCAACAATTTGCATTATCTCTTTTTGCTTACTTATAACATCGACTTTTTGTGACGTCACAGCTCATAAGAAGGCATTGTTATGTGAAGAAAATGAAATAGAAATATTAAAGTACTCGAAACTGACATACAAGAATGATTGAAACTACAGACAAGATCCAAGCTCTTGATGATGATGATGACACATGTCAATTAACATTACGTTGGATAAAATATAAAAACAAATGTATAACTTTATTTATGAATAGCTACTTTTCTTCTGTGTGTGTCGACCCACGCAAAATAGTTTTGTAAAAAATAGTACTCCGGCATAAACAATCGGCTAGTAAAGTTTTTCTTGCTGATTTCAGCTGTCATCAACTATTGGCTCATGAAGCCAAACGTCACTAAAACCCACAAATATAGTTAATTTGTGATATTGCTAACCTAAATAAGCTACGGTGAGCTATGTAATTGTAAAGTCCTGTGTCAATTACGAGTTGCCAGTTGAAATGAAATATTTATTTTGCGAAAACATGGTAACAGTAATTTTATGTTGGATGTAATGAGTAGTAAAGGATCTACATGGGTCACCATTACTGGCATGCAAATTATTTTTTTAAATTTTATGATTATAAATGACTTTACGGACTAATTCAACAAATGTACGATGTGTTGTTGTCACTTAAATTACAATCCCACAAATATTACGTCACATTAAGCCGCTGGACCCGGCTGCCATTTGGTGGTCGTTAATAGAACCTCATCATCTGATGAGGTCTTCTAGGTATCTACCTAGAAATGGTTTAGAACAACTTTAACACAAGGGCGTACATGATCGAATAATCCTAAATATTATAACCCTGATGAGTTCCTGTTACCAGTGTAGCATAAATAGATTGCATTTTCTACACTGCGACCAGTGTGTCAATTCTCTTGTTTTACATAGTGCACAATTGAATCGTAATTGGATCGCAATGGCAATTTTTGACGTTTCTGGTATTCTGTTACTAATTTTAAGACCAATCGTATTCCATTGGCATGCCATTGAACTGCAACTAAAAAATTTTGCTCATCAAAAAATCATCAAAATCATTAATTAATTCTTTCAATAATCAGTACTCTATATTATTTACAGTTTTTCTAATATTAACATTTAAGTTGAAATTAAATTGAGATTCAAAATTGTGTTAGCAGAATGCCAGTATTGAGCATATCAAAAATGAATCTTAATTAAGTCATAATTGCATATCAGTTGCATGGTCTTTTAAAGTTAATTATCGGAAATGACACCCAGAATGGTTGTATGGGTTGTCGCATCTATACCAATGCAATCTTTGCCGTGCCCACGCGTCGTGTCCCAGGTGACAGTAACTGCATCGGCCGATAGCTCGCTAGATAGTGGCCGCACACGACGGGCAAGCAGACCCGTTTTTAGTATTAATGCTGATTATACGAGATTTTTACGACCCGGACTCGATAGGGTTTCATTTCAACGAACGATAATGTTAGGCGGGAATCGCTTTATAATGTCTTCACATGTATTGATATTGAAATTCACGCTAACTTGTCACTGGTTAAAGTCTATGCAAGTGTTGTTAATGCTCAAAGTTTTATTGTAAGAAATTGTACAGTGAACTCACGGACCATATTGACTTCTCTAGATCACTCTGTGTTTTGTACTTGACATTGTAAGACAAAATAGTTTATCTAGTTAAGAACATTAGAAAGTTATACAGTTAAATAAATTTATTATAATAAACATATTCTGCAAACCCTCAAGCTATATCAAATAATTTGATTCCTAGTTTTGTTCATCATCATACCTATGCCAATGTATGTAGAAAATGACAAATAATAAATATCATGTCGTATATACTATTATTAAGGACTTTGTTGCACTAGGTACCACTTACGATCAATGATGCAATAAAGTGTTTATTCATTCATTCATAAAACACAGCCTTAGTTTTTAATCGTTTTATTACTACAGGTACCTAAATAGTTTGTTTAACTCTACGTAAGACTTAGCTTCCATAAATATTTGTTTTTTACATGTGTGCAGTGTAAAATGTATCAGTATTTATTTAAAACAATATGTTGTCAAAATTTAATTTAAATCAATATTAAATCCACTACATTTACCTACTTCATTAACATAAAAGTTGTCTTTCGTAGAATCAACATACACTAAAAGATTTTTCCGTTACGAAATAACCTTAACAACTGTCACAGAATATAATCTATGGAAATCCATAGACACTAACCACATCCATACATTCAAGACTCTACGACTCATCTTTATTCGAAATTGACCCATCTCTCAACGGATTCGGAAACCTAATCCGATCGAAACTCAATACTTACAACGAGACATTTAAATCACACAAAAAACATTGAAACAACTGAACTCTATTATCGGCAATCCAATACTCAGTAAAAATCTTACTTTGAGGCGGTGGGAGGGGTTACAACAAGCCACGCCTTGTTCCTCCCAAGTCGATCTGATTGGTCGATGCGAACGTGCGCTAGCGCATGTAGAGATGAAAGCAATTGAATTGATTGTAGTTTCCAATTCTCTTTTATGTGTACTACGCGTAATAGTTCAATTAAATGATACTCTTTACATTCGTTTCTTACCGCCTTAGTCGTCCGCAGTGATATTTAAATTAAGCTTAATGCATTATTAAATTCTAATGGATCTGACTTTAGTGTTGCTATTACACTTAATCATTTTTCAATCATCACTTGTCTTGAAAGAAATATGAAAGATCATAGAGTTGTTATTAGCTTAGAGGTAGAGCGTGCGTTCCAATGCGTTTTTGATCTGCAACTTTAGAAACCACTCCCTCTCTTCCCACTAAAAGGG
Source organism: Euzophera pinguis (assembly GCA_947363495.1). Classification (NCBI taxonomy): domain Eukaryota; kingdom Metazoa; phylum Arthropoda; class Insecta; order Lepidoptera; family Pyralidae; genus Euzophera; species Euzophera pinguis. Next base: position 5,989,674 of record OX376169.1, read on the forward strand.
TAAAGGGTGACTCTAGAATTTAACATCTGAGGTTTTTATTTAATTACTGCCTGAATAGTGGCAGATCTCACACGAAGAGATTCCATAAAGGGTTGATGAAATGTAGGCGACTGATCATAAAAACACGAAATATTACTTTACGTGTAAAGTACCACACTATATTCATAACTAGAAAAAGAAACGTAGGAAATTTCTCACCTATCTACAATCCCACTACAGCAATTTTTAGATAAAAGATAACGCAAAACATCCATATCCATACTTAATATTTTAAATTCGAAAGTATGTCTGTCTTTCTGTCTATCTGTCTGTTACTCTTTCACGGCCAAACCGCTGAACGGATTTTGATGAAATTTGATATGAATATAGTTAAAGTCCAATTACTTCATTACCCGCAGCGTCGCCTGCGTCTCAGAGTAGCCTATGTTTGCCGTACTGTTAACGGTTTGTCCGTGAAAGCGTAACAGACAGACTTTCGCATTTATAATATTAGTATGGATATCTGTAATTGACGGCAATTTTAAATACTTTCTTTGGGTCAGTAATTAGGAGCATTTTAGCATAGAGCACAATTTACCTTATAATGTCTTCAATAGAGTTGTGTTTCAGTGGTCCACACTATCAGATTTTTCAGTCAAGCGCTGAGTGCAAGCCCCTTTCAGTGATTAAGGCATTCGCTTCTACCTGGATGTTTGTGTCACAACATCTTTGTTGGGCTTTTCCCAGTTTGTTGAGGACATTGCAGGCTTGAATCACTTAATTATCTAATAATAAAGATGATTCCGTGCTTCGAAAGGCACGTTAAGCTGTTGGTCCCGTCTGGTGGCCGTTAAAGGAATCACATTAGTGGCCAAGAGGCGGTTCCGAACAACTCTGATACCAGGGTGTACATGGTCGATTGACAATGTAACATACACGAAATGATGATGATATCTTGGGGGGAGGGATACGTCTAGCAGAGGCATAATCGAAATGACAACTTTTGACGTTTCTGGTATTCTGTTACTAATTTTAAGAACAATCGTATTCCATTGGCATGTCATTGAACTGCAACTGGAAAATTTTGCTAGTCAAAAAATCATCAAAATTATCAATTATTTTAACTTTTCGGTACTCTGTTATTTATTTTATTTACATATTTTCTACTATTACCATTCAAAAACGTTTTAGTTGCAAATAAATATAGATTCAAAATTGTGTTAGCAGAATACCAATATTGAACATATCAAAAATGCATCGTAATTGAATATCAGTTGCATGTTCTTTTAAAGTTTATTAGCGGATTTTTGGAACCACCTTTCGGCCTGACGGTCCCTTCTTTTCTAGGAGACGAAGAGTGCTGTTTTTGACTTCTATGATTCACTCAAAACCGGCGAGTAGAATAAAAATCATTTCAAGTCGAGCGATTTTATTTCGTCTTGCCGTTTATGTGTGAGTAACTTTTTTTTTATTAAATTAAGTAGGCAAACAGGCGTGCGGCCCACCTGATGGTAAAGGGTTACCGTAGACTATGAATCCCTGCAACACCGGAGATGTCACGAGCGCGTTGCCGATACTGAAGGAATTTTTTCACGCCCTTTTTGAAGGCTCCCATGTTATAGTCACTAGGGAAAACCATGGCAGGGAGTTCGTTCCATAATTACAGTGTACGAGGGAGGAAATTCCGTTTGAAGCGTACTGTATGCGATAACATGGGATCCAAGGTATGGGGATGAAATCCCTAACGATGGCGAGAGGTGCGATGGTAAAAAGTGGCTGTTGGCATCATGTCAAACAATTCCTCCTAGCATAGCCCATTATACAAACGTTACAATACGCAAAAGGAGGCGAAGTCTTTCTAATGTTTTAAAATAATAAACTTTTAACATAATAATTTACTTTCAAAATGGCTAATTCATACAGAAGCAATTATATGTATAACAGAAACCAAAACATGCCTTCAAGGACATCTTACAGAAACTCTTGTGTTCAATTTGTACTTAGTCCTACGCGGCTTTTACCAAAAGCTACTTAGTAACAGTTTGCACAAAATATAGAGAGTATAGAATGAAATGTTTGTCAAAATTTTTATAGATTTGAAGACAACGACATTATATTATACTCATGATAAATTATTTCTATTTATTCTATTTAAAACTTAAGAAAAACATGCAAAAGCATGCAAACTTATTACTTCATTTCGGTAATAAAATGAAAATTCATGACTATTTATATCACAATTTTAGATTTGATTTAATCACTAGATAATAAAGCAAACATAACCTAGTTAATAGTTTAATATTAGTAATTAATCAGTAAATATATTGCTGATTAATTACTAATATTAAACTATTAAAAAACCACTACTACGTTACAAGTGACTCAAATGTAAAATGTATAACTTTTATAAAGTAAATAGTGTGGTGCAAATTTTGACCTACATACACACCAGTTAAACATCTAAACTTCGTTATTTCATGCTATTTGTTAACAACCCACACCTGCACAATCACATCGCCTGCTGGTCTACTAATGGTAGTTCGTACCAAATAAATTATTGCTTTTACCTACATCTCATTTCGTAGATAATGTTCTACATGGATAGTTGCTTCTACGAAAGGGAAACCTTGAACCAACACTAAGATTAGTACTGAAACGTTACATAATTTTATGGTAATTAGGGGCAACTCGATTACTGAAGCAGGACACATTATTTTGTTATTTCATTCGTCGTTTCAGCCGCAGTCAGTCCACTGCTGGACTTGGGCCTCCCCATTATTTGGGGGTTGTTGCCATACTCGCCACGCTTGGCAGGCGGGTTGGCGAGCGCAGTTTCAGCGGCTTATGTGTACTTTCGACGCTGCTGCCCATCGGAAGTATTCTTAAGCTATGGAAGAGTGGGAAGTGTTTGAGTTTGGGAAAAGGATGAGGTACTAGGATGCTACTGACTCGGATGGACATGGGTTGACTCAGTAGCAGCTCGAGTAAGTCGGGCTCGCGTACCCGTGTGCTATGTATCCAAGCCATCGGACAGATGCTTGGAAATAACACCCCTGACTATCTTATATATATATATCCTATATATTTTATTTCATTTATCTGTAACTAACTGTTTGCCGTGGCTCTGCTTGCGCCATAAAGTACCCTATGTTTGAACCCGAGTTTTCAACTAGGTATATCCATACCTAATTTCATCAGAATTGGTCCAATGGTTTAGCCGTGAAAGCATCACAAACAGACAGACTTTCTGATTTTTAATTAAATATGGAAGTATGGACATATATTCTAAATAGGTATCTGCTACTTTCATTAGAACGCAAGTTGGGAGCAGTATGAAGTATAACACTTTTAATTTTTACGAAATAAGATTTCAAATTTAAATATCTACCGACAAAGAAATAGTGTACTGTGTAAGAGTGTAAGATCATCAAGTGATTTTGAATAAAACACCTTATTCTCACGACTCTTTCACGATACTAAAACCATACATAAATAGCTATTAGTATGCTTCAGCACATCTCTTAATAACGGCTAAGTTAACAAATTTAATGCATGGTAATTTCCATATTAGTATAATTGGATATTATGTTGTTTACCATAATACCATCTTCACGGAATTTCATAGTGTGTATAAACATAGGAACTTTGAATAATAATCCCAAATTTAGGTCATAATTAGCTTAAGTTAACAACGTAAGACACTTTTGAAGTTAGGTATGCTTAATGTTTCCATGTTTAAGGCCTATACAATTAATGTCTCCTCTAAATTTAAATCTGTTGAATAACGCTACAGTAAACTATACCCCTTTTTGCCTGTTATTTTTTTTTACAAAAAAAAGTCAACGAATGCATGAGCCAAGTTCGGTCAGAAATATGACCTCTAGCCCGGAATATTTATCGAAACAAAAGCAAAAATAGGGACGCTTCGCTCGCTCTGTCAACTAAATTGTTTTCCCCAAAAGAAATAGAAATCCAAAAATTATTATTAGTTCTAATGAATAGGGTGAAAGAATGTTACATAAAATAATTAGGAGATAAACATTATATGTTGGGCAAATGTTTATGTTTGACATCAATGCGAGCAGGTGAACAAATCTTACTTACTTGTACATCAAATTACATAATATTTTGTACCTTTGTAAGGAAAAGTTAATGTCCATAACGCTTACCTTCAATTACGAAACAGTCAAAGTTCATATTATATTCTATTGTCGTGTCTCGTTCGTCATATGTCGACGCCTAATCTCTCGTGCATTAGCGACCTCCTATTACACCAAAATGATTTATTTTTTATGTTATTTTATAACAAGCTAATATTTTTACTGCAAATCTTATATGAAATATTTTGAATTTGTATGTAACAGTGACCATTATTTCCTGGACCATTAAATTTCTCAAAAGTGGGAACTTATCCTTATTTGACAGCATAGTTCTAAGAAAAAAGGCATGTCATTTGTTGTTGAGCTGACGTGGTGAATCCATACTAATATTATAAATGCGAAAGTCTGTCTGTTACGCTTTCACGGCCAAACCGCTGAACGAATTTTGATAAAATTTTGTATGAATATAGTTGAAGACTCGGGGTCAAACATAGGCTACTTTTTAACGCAGGCGGAGCTGCGGAATTAAGCTAGTATAGATATAATAGTAATAAATAAAAACACATACCTAATTGCATAAAATATATGAATATTGCAAAATACTTTATGTTGCAAGATGATGTAATAATAGGTGGAAATAAACTACCTGTGGACGTTTATAAAAACTAAGCTATAAAACCATCTTCATAGCAATTCGTATATGCATGGGGACGGTATATGGATCCTAGTGGTGACATAATATTGCCTGAGCTAAATACTCCAAAGACTTTGTAAAGCTATTCATTTTGAAAACAATCGAGTTTAAGTTTAATGTGTTAATATTATAATTCAGCATATTTTCATTTCAGGGTTGGTAAAATACACAGCCACTTTTTGTAGGATGTGCTTCTATACATTAAAATGCGAATGATGGAAAAGAATTCGGCATACAAAATACATTACTTTAAATGAAGTCAGGTAAAGACACTTTATTGAACCATAGAAAATGACATACGAAGGTATGTAAAATTCCATTCAAATGAAGTACTGAATGTTCTATAAATTACGCTACGGTGTAATATGCATCCGCTATCTTAGCACGCGCTCGGCACACCAAAAGGTATTCACACGCTAAATATTGACACTGAGCCATTGTGTCGGCACCGCCTAAAGGTTTATCTTATCTTGCTCCTCAAACAAGCCTGTTTGGTGACAGGCGCTTGCGCGTCTGTTGGCCAAGACCTCAAATATTTCTTATCTGTGGTAATTGACATATTGGACTGGATTAGGATCTCGTTTCCGGGAAGTTTCCTGTGACGCCTTTGTTTTTTTGAGAGGTTATGTGTTCTTTAACATACAGATAAAACTTACCACTTAGTTCCTGATTAAAGAGCAAATATGATGATGATGGTCTGCGACTATAAAGCTTAGAAAGTCTTCCAATCCTTTCGGCTAGTTTCGGCTATGGTGACATTCATTACTTCTAGCTAACTAGTAATCTAGCGGCTGAAAATATATCTATGTAGCATAAATGACCGTATTTGGCTTCGAATTATGAGGTCCGTTAGAATGTCCCAAGTTTTGTAGTTATAATTCTCGATTTACTTTTATCTCTGTCCACCTAGTGATGGGGATCACCACCAACAGCATTCATAAGAGGGCAGGCAATGTATCCGTTTTCCCCATAGAAAATAGTATATGGGGAAAACGGATATATCTACGGGAAGAAATTAGTGATTCTTACGTCTGAGATAACACGACTTTACGCTGCGCTGAATTCTTAAAGATAAAATCTTAATATGCCCCATGAAGTATACAAACCTATATACACTTACAACATAACCCAAACTCATTAAAACATTTAATCTAATAGGCCATATAATGCCGTAAACTTAAATCGCAAGTATCAATTAATGGCTCCTTTTTAACGTCGGATCAAGTAGGCAGTCAAACTATATGCATTTATAGCACCAATATACGATCCCAAGTACCTCCTTAATTAACAGCTTTATTCATAAAGAATTAGACCACCGTATCCCAAAAGCAATTAGCCATACAGTTCGACAAAATAGGGGCACATAATTAAAATGTCTTAATTTTATTGAGCTCCCTTCCAACGAAGGTTTATTGGACCTTAAAGGATCAATCGAAGTAGACGAATGGTTGGTCATTAAAAATGCTAATTTGTAGGTAAAGTTTTGCAGAGATTTAGGAGAGTCCAGATAAATTTATTGTATATGTTAATAAAACGAAGATGTAGGCTGAATGTCACTTTTAAGTAACAGATTTAATAAAATGATATTGCTTGAAAGATAAATGAAACGTCAAAAACAATATACTTAATGGATTCTTTTAAAGTTTTATTTTCTTCTTGGCGTATTGATCAAAATCGCTAGTCTACTACACAGTAGTGCTTAACAGAAAATAACATTTTTCGAATTTCCCTGGGTCTTTCCTTATTTACAAAAATACTAGTTGTTTCCCGCAGCTCCGCCTGCGTTAAAAAGTAGCCTATGTTTGACCGTGGGTCTTCTATATTCAGACCAAATTTCATCAAAATCCGTTCAGCGTTTTGGCCGTGAAAGCGTAACAAACACAGACAGACTTCCGCATTTATAATATTATAGTATAGAAGTATGGATACTTGGTATAAACTATCTTTTTACCTAGTGTCCAATAAATTGTGCCTCTCTCATGCTCTTTTTCTAAAGAACTTTACTTTCTAGTGACGTGAAATTTATTTCAACTCATTATAGTAAGTTGAACTAATTTAACAGGATCCTGTCTTAATATACCGACTATAAAACAAAGAAATTAATTGAATTTTTATACCAGACTGACCATAACTTAGAGCCGGAGTCGTATAAACATATGCCATGTCATATGTGAATGTTAAAATAACGAATGTATAGAAGAGTAGGCCAGTCTACTTTTGAAAAAAGTAATACAACATCTCCGTATAATAACGTTAGAGTTAATACTCGACTTACGTAAATTATTATGATTTTAACCTAAAAATTTACGAACGTTTATTAATCTTAGTTTCATTAAGCCCTTTATTATTAAAAAAAGTATTGTGTGAAAAAAAAAATCAGATAAGCTGCTAGATATGTACTTATTCTAATTCAAAAACGGTTAATGTAGATTTGGGAAAGTTATTTTATTGAATGTATTTAATATTTGGTCGAAATTTGCACACTGAACAGACATTATTACTTGCAATTGAAAGTTTACTTCACTTTAAAGTGTATGTTGATACATAGAAGTTGAAGTGGGATGAAAGATGAATTGTCAACTGTGTACTATCTATATTGTATGTACAGAGACACCAAAATTGCCTACCCTATCATAAATAATCATTTTTAAGCGATAGAATTAATGTGAGCTCCCAATGTGATACTGATTTGGTTTTAAATTTTAAATAAACTAAGAAGCTTGAACTAATTTCGTGTGGAATTAAAACTGAGATGGTACGGTCCACAAATTTGGATATTTTATTGTACACGGCTGTTGAAGAAGCCTCCAATTGAATGGATGGCGTTAAACAGTAAATGTTCATCATAAAATACTAACTGACAATCCGATTTCTCTTCAATTCTCGAACTAAAATATCGTAAAATTTTTTTAAATTTTCCACTACTTTACGACACAATTTTCTTAATTTTTCTTTCTGTAAGAATCTTTTACAAATAAAAGCAGTGAAGTTATTCATAACTAAGGAAGACATGGATCAAAGTGAAATCCAAGTTGTTTTTCAGTTAATGTTCTAGCTATTTTATAACAATCAAAATTTAAATAAAATTAACTAACTCTAGAATTTAAAAAAAATGTTTATAAAATTTTATATCTTAATTTCCACATTTTTTTAACAATATTTAATTTAACTTTTAAACTAACGCACTTAATCCTGTAATTTTATGTTTTAAACATTTAATTTGTTTTTTTCATAAGCCTACATATCCAATCTTAACGGACTTTTTCTTTGTATCTAAAGTGGTATCTACCAAACATCATGGGCCAGCGTTCAGTTTCTACCATGTCGAACCATCGAGTGTCTGTATATAAATTAATACTATCTATAAAGTGTTTGTTTGGTGTTTCTGTTTTTTTATTGTTTATACAATTTAGTAGGCAAACAGGCACGTGGCGCACCTGATGGTAAGTGGTTGCCCACCCTGAAGTAATTTATTCGCCTCCCTTTTGAAAGCCCTCTGAAATGTTGTAGTGACTGGGAAAATCCGAGGCAGGGAGTTCAATCCTTAATCTGATTTAATTTCTTTTAAATCGTACTATTCGCGACACTTTAGGGTCTAGGGTATCAGGATGAACTCCCTGTCGATGGCGAGAGATGCGGTGATAGAAGGTGGCTGTTAGCATCATGTCGAACATTCCTCTGAGCACAACCCATTATATAAGCATTGGAATACACACAAGGATGCAAAGTCTCTCTTTAAACATAATGGCTCAATACCACTTGTAATCTTGGGTTAGTCATATTCCAAACACAAGTTCTCATTACTGCATAAAGCCATCCAAATTAGAGGATCATTCTTTTTTGTAAGCAGCATGTCGCCATAAATGCAATATAATGGGACATATAACCGGCAATCATGGTATTATTTATTATGGAAAAAGGTTCATTTTTGTATGTCATTTAAATATAAGAATTTAGCATTTATATTAGTCTTACCATTTGATTTTTGGTTGTTTTTAAGATGGCGCTACAGATTTCATATAGTAGTAGGTATTGAATGTCATATTTCAAATTTATTGTTTTAGTTAAAAAAGAAATACAAGAATATTAAATTATTTTACTTACTCTACAAATCTGTGTATTGATACTTTAATTAATGACTTTTTCTTTCTTTATCTCGTTAAATAAAATTTCTAGAATTTCTCCAATCCCTTAACTATAAAAAACGTTTGATTTAATTTGTACCATGAAAATTATTTTACACCTATTTAAAGTTTATAAAGCACATATAAAAATTTCAGGTAATATTGTAAAGTACTTTAAAAGTTAATTTTAATTTAAAATATTCAAAAGCCGCACCTCTCCATGCCTTTAATATTGTCATTAAATCTTATTTGTATTATTCTTTGTATGATCATCGATTCATTGATAATGAAATAATTTTCAACATTTTATACTCATTTAAGGCTCAATTCCGTTAATAAAATTCTCGCATAAGTAAGTATAATTTAAAAAACTCGTACAATAACTTCAGCAATAGTTAACATTACTAACACAGTGTAACATTTGTTTTACATAGCGATGAAAGATCTGGCGGAAAATTCTGGGATCAGTATGGGGGTGGACAGTGGCTGGAGGATACGGAAGGGTAAGAAAGTGGAGAAAAGCAGCGGTCGTTCCAAGTACCGCTAGAGAGACGAAGTCTTGAAGAACCTGGAAGCCCTTCAAAAGCCCACTGCCAGGAGGTTGGGGGAGCAACAGTGGTGATCTCTTGTGTCGAAGGCCAAGATGATCTTGGGTCGCTGAGCCATTGTGGTAAGAAAATAAAAATTCTAACGCTTTGTCATAATGATGACGATGATGATGAACGATTTCGTTGTTTTCAATTTAGATTTGAAATAGCCTGTACCGTTTTAACTATGAAAGTTAAGATACAGTGCACAAACAAAAGGTACACTGGTCGCAGGTGCCACGTTGTTTATTCACGATGAAAATTGTACATATTTTTACGCGGCTACGGAACTGTAGTCTTTCATTGCTTCTCTTACCAACAGCGGGCGGTAATCGTGCAAATGTAATCGGATACTATAATTAACATCGCAATTTCAACTTTATCACATTAACATTAGAATATTAAACACGATTTGGAAATTGAGTTGTTTTTCATCGAATATTATCGCACTTGTGCGAGTGTTAGTAATCTGGCCCTAATTTGTATTGATGAATCCTTTATTTTTAAAAAAAATATTTATTAATTACACTGAGATTTTTTATTAAATAAATATATATAGAGGGACAACTCGCACAGTTTGAGTTTGCCCCAAAGTAAGTTCGAGCCTAGTGTTATGGAATACTAACTTAACAATACTATATTTTTATAACAAATATTTATAAAGATAAACATTCAAGACCCAGACCAATCAGAAAAATAACATCCTATCCATCCATTCAACCCGGATCGAACCCGGGACTTTTCCTGGCCCGAGGAATTTCATTCATCAGCATTCAATGCGGTCTTTGCAGGCGCCCGTAGGCTGCGGTAAACATTTTGACGGGTAGGCTAGAATCTAGATGCCTGTTCGCCTACTCAATACAAATGAACTTTTAATTTAATTTTAATATTTATATATAAAATCATACATCACATGTTACATTAGTAAGTGTGAACAAAGAGTGTAGGAGAAGCAATAAATGTCAATAATGGAAGGTACAAGTAAATACGCCTTCGAAGCTCAAATCAACCTGAGAATATTTCAAACAAAATAGTAACCCGTTTTGACCAAAACAAAACCAATTTCAAATACCCTCTCACATTCGCCGCCTCATATTTATTTTTTCCAACGCCATAACACTTCCAACATAAAATGATGATACTACAGAAGTATAACCGAATAGAGCAATTTTAATAAACAATACAATTAATAATCATAAATAGAGGACAAAATAATCTCAATTTGCCGTAAAAAAATGGCGATATTGAAAAAGTCCCCCTATTTAATCTTAATTTAAAAAAAATTGAACTGAGAAAATATCGAATTCTCTAATAATAACTTTTTAATTATTAATGTTAGTTTTGATAGCAAAACTTATGATAATCGCTAGTCGCTACTTATTAGCGCTTACACATAAGATACAAAAAAAATTATATAATTTAAAGGAATGTGCCGAAATAAATAAATAGATTCAATCTTTTATAAGAACAAGTAGTTTTACCTCTCTACCGTCATTGTTTGACAACACACTTTCAGCATGGTACGAATAAAAAATGTCGTAACCGCACTTCATCACACAATTAAATTCCACCAAAGAAAGGGTATCGATGGTCGTCCATTATGGTCGCTATTGTTACCATTCGGCTCACAATGCCTTACTTATGACCCGTTTAGGACACGAAAAAAAAAATGGCTAAAGGTACGGACACAGAGATTTAATGTTCGACGAATATAACATTACTAAACAATACACATGACGTTTCAAAAATGTTTTTTTTTATTTATTAAATTAAAGTAATTTAACTTGTTACTCAAGCATTACTGCTATATTTATGCCAGTCAAACATGGGACCAAACAAATAGTATGCCTGTCGGCGATTTTTTTTTTTCTGTATTTGCATAATGCTTTAGCTTTATCTTGTTAAGTGTTAGAAATTATTTAAGTTTTAGTTATTTTCATGTACCAACCAACATATTAGTAGTTTAAATTTTTTGTGCACTTACTTTAAATTGCACGTGATTAAAGATATATTGGTGTATATGATCTTTTGCCAAAGACTTATCTGGTTATCTAACTTTTCTTGTAACAACACAGATACGAACCAATCTTTCTGCATACACCAATGTTTTTAGTACTGAGAAGAACAAAGAGTGCTATCATTCCGGTTCCGTGAGATCTTATTAGATACGAGTGCGAAGCCTTGGACAAGAACTAGCAGTTTAATATTTTGCGAAGTAATCTCTACTATCTCAGATCATGTTATTCAAGTCTACACGTTGTTTTTCCTTATATAAATATAAAAGAACGTTGGTAAACTCGTCATGACGCCAATGCGCCACGTATTAATAATTTTGTTGTATCTATCGTTGGCTATTTTCTACAACAGTGTGTCCCATGTTATTTCGGACCGTAACAAATTAGTCAGATCAACGCTTCTCGCTTGACGGCCAGTTATGGATTTCGATGTATGAATATTGTGATGCTTGCGTATTGTTAATAATACCCCGCCTTTTGTTATACCTTATGCAACTTTATAGTTTTGTTTCTAATTGAGCGATTATTTTTATTGCCGTTGCTGGCTGGTGTTTTTCATATAATTAACGTATTATGAATTTTTTTCATTGATGATCTTTACATACAGCATAGCATTCATTTATTGGATTATCATTTCATAAAAATATAGTTTTAAAGAAAATTGTGAAAGACTACTAGATATAGACTTTAGAGACTTCACTTTTACCTTTTTATTTGGTCAAACAGCAGTGCTAGTATTGTTTTATTTCGATTTGGAGTTGAGAGAAGAAGTGAAATTACTTGTTACCATACTAGAAGATGATTCTTGGTCCTATGGTAAAATATCATAGTCCACGACTTAACAGCACCTTAAAGTATAGATCTATTCGTCTAAAAGCAGGATGATAAGGCATGAAAGGCAGTTAGAATACCATATTCAGAGACAGACATAGAGATCAAAAGAGAAATAAGGGTTGAGAGGTAAATAGAGGCAAAATATATTTGTATTAGTAATTCAAAGTTTCATGCCGGTCGATAATTTTAATAAGCGTTTTTGTAAGACAATCTACAGCTTAGCAACAATTATCAGACAAGCTGAACTCGTAAATACAATCAATGCAGTATAATATGATCGAAACGATGATTTTACTTATTCAGGTTCATAAGGGCTTTTTGTTGCCTAATTGGCTGCTTTGTGTACTTATAAGTACATAGAACATTCACATCGCGGTAGTTATCTAGCGCAACATACAAAGAAACCCTCGGAATTTATCTACACCTGCCATATTTAAATTATGTCTAAAGCTTCATAGAACTACGGTTACAAATTTTGAATGTCATCCGACCTGCCCCAGATCTAATACAACACGGCAATCAAATAAAGATGGCGTCGTTGCGACCAATAAGAATTATCGATATCAAGTTCCAAAATAAACCTTCGCCTTAAATGCTTAGGGCTGTCCCCGATAGAAAAAGGGTTAAATGTATGGTAATGGTATCTTGCTGACCGCATGACAGTTGATTAAAAGGGGCCGAAACATCGATTTAAATGTTGACATGCTGGACAAACCTTGTTCATTGAGATTACTTTTCAATTTTGTGGCGATTTAATAATCGACTCTACTTAAAGTAACGCTCTATATAACGTAGAGAAAATCTACTACTAAAGGTGTGTGTGAGGAGAGAAGATAAATCCAGGTTACAGGGAGTACAATATTTATTATTTTTTTACTTTACAAATTTAGTCTCCAAGGATACACAATATTATGAAATATAGATAGGGGTCTTGAGATCGAAGTAGGCACGAGATCCAGTCAGGTAGCCGCTATGAAATAGCCAGCCACTTAACTTTGAAATGACGAGATGATCCGAGAGAGGTCTTCTGGTGGACGCGCGCAGGCTTATATATATGGCCCTCGGGGTGATGCGGTGCGGGGAAGCGGGGAAAGGCAGCCGTTGATGAAGGCACGACGTCACATCTACCAAGGCCATTATTGAAAATAATAAACTGTTCATTGTGAAGGAAAACTCATTGCCTATTTATAGCGCCAAATTCTGCAAAGTTTGAAGCTTTTGACTCTACATTTTTTTTTTAATTTAAGTTTTATTTCATTTTTTAGATAAAAATTGCCAGACGGATTAGTTGCGCACTGATTTCTTGTAATTATCTGTCCAGCGTACATCTAATACAAGTCGATGGCCAAAAAGCAAGCCATAGTTGGGGGCCCGCGACGCGCACCGGGTGCTCCCCTGCGGGTGGCAGCCCTGATGATTGTATTTAAAATAAATAAGTGCCTCAATGAACGATTGTCCGCGCATTCCGGAGCGTGCGTTATGGACGCATGCGATACGATTATGTGACTGATAATTTATGCGTTTGCGACGATCCCGCGAAAACGAATGACAATGTCGTCGGGCTTAATTTCGAGTGCAAGCAGGAATTTATCGAATATAAATCTGGATATACAAAGAAATTAAATTTGTTTAATTTACTTACGAATTGACAGGTAAAGACGACATTTTAGTTAAAAGCAAGCCTAAAATTAGAATTCAAAAATGTGTTGTGGATTTATTATTATTATTGCAGTTGTAATGTAGCTTGGGATAATTTAATTTTAATTTAAATGGGTACATAAAATGTATGCAGCTTAAACTTAGTTTGTTTTTAAATTAAATGCACAAAATAAAATATCCATACTTCCATACTAATGTTATAAATGCGAAAGTCTGTCCGTCTGTCTGTCTATCTGTTACGCTTTCACGGCCAACGGATTGAACGGATTTTGATGAAATTTGGTATGAATATAGTTGAAGACCCGGGGTCAAACATAAGCTACTTTTTCACGCAGGCAGAGCTGCGGGAAACAGCTAGTATTGCATAAAAGGCGAACTTGACCTTATACGCTTGTGCGAAAGTCAACTTTTGGGTATAACCATGGTATACCATTATCACAAACCATTAAATGATAAAATTACCTAAATGTTCATTGCACAACTATGTGTAAAAAAAAACATCTCAGATTTATCTTCATCAAATGAATCAAAATAGCCAAATAATAACAGCCAGTAACAAAATGGGCGTGGTCGGACATTTGAATTTGGAACCCTCCAAAACGGGTAACAAAGAATAAACACTGAATAGAATAACCATTAAACGCAACCCTATTTCACTGCATCTGTTAAAGGGTAGATGCATTTATAATGGCCTTATAATGTCTGAACACTATTATAATCAGAAGATTATCGTCTATTCTTTTTTTCAGTGCAGTTTTCATTAATGTAATTCGTTTAGGAGACGTGTAATCAGGGTCGGGACGTAAATGCGTCAGCCGTTTTTACACGTAATAGTAGGTTATGTGTCGGGTTCAAAAACTGCTTTTTTATGACAGTCATTTATCTATTAAATGATGTTTTATTACAGCTTAGTCATTTGTTGGGGAAACTGTGATTCATTTTTTTATATTATTAGCATTTTTTAGGGTTCCGTTCCTCAAAAGGTAAAAAATAAACCCTTATAGTCTCACTCGTGTCGTCTGTCTGTCCATCAGTTACAGTCGATATTCTCCGAATATACTGGACTGATCAAGTTGAAATTTAGTAGACACATATAACCCCAATAACCCAAAAGTAAGCTAATTGAAAAAAAATTTTTTTTAAATATGGAGACTAGTTTAGGGGGGTTAAGTAGTCACTCAAAAAAAAGTTCTTCGAATTGTACCTTGTGATATATCAAACGAAAGGGCTCAGTTTGAAGATATTCATGATATTTTTTTCAGTATCTTTTAGGTCGGTATTTTTAGAGATATTTAGGAAAGAAGACAAAAATGAGCGTTCCTTAGGCTATCTCCGAATTTGCTGGACTTATAATTTGGAAAAAAATCAGAAAGTAGACCTTGTACTGAACTTTACAGGAAAAAAATCAGAAGCAAAGTTCCGTACCCGGAGGGTAAAACGGCATCCTATTACCATTATGTAATCTGTGCTATTACTACGACTTCGCTATCTGTCCGTCTTTCTGTCACCGGGCTTTATCTCATGGACCGTGGTAGTTAGACAGTTGAAACTATCACAAATGATGTATTTCTGTTACAGCTACAACAAAACACAATATTTTTTTAAGTGGCCTTCTATACAACAGAGTTTTTCCCAGTTTTATGGATAATGGTACTGAACCCTTTGTGCGCGAATCCGACTCGCATTTGACCGGTTTTTTTTTAACTCCGAAATTTGTATATAACTTTGAAAAAGAAAACATGTGATTTGAAATGGCATTGTTTTATGTAGTCAACATAGAAAAATGAAATGCATTTGAATCAATTCTACGATATTTCCTAAAACATTAATGTCAATAAATAACAGTGTACTAAATATTAGATAAAGTCTTCATTCGCATCTAAAGTTAACTGTTAACTGAAAAGTTGACCTATGCAATATTTGAATTTGTATAAGCATGTATATATTTTTGTGAATAGTACAATATAGAGAATATCTATCTAATCTTATAACGTTAGAAATAATTAAGTACATAATTAAATGTTCTTACATAATATTTTTGTTTTGTTACAAAGTGGTTTTTGAGTAACATGTTGATTGTAAAAAATCTGTATTTTGTTAATAAAATTTAAAAAAATATCTATCTATCTAAAAACGGTAAGGTAACTTAGAAAATCCCTGCGTTTATAAAATATGATGGTAGAGACACGTATTATTTCGCTTTCTTCTGACATCAGATTACGTATTCGACAAACTCGATTGAGATTTAAACACTTAAATAACTATTTATTGTTAATGAATTATTACATTATTTATAATTAATTAATACATTTTATTTATTTATAATTTATTATTTGAATAATGATGATGATTATAATAATGCGAAAATGGTTTTGTACATTTTTTCACAAAATCTTTTCCCTAAAGTATTACTGTATCAGTGAAATATTTTTAAAGACATACTAAGTTATTGCCTTTCTTTTGTGTATACAAATGATATATAATAAGTGGTGACAGAAGGAGCACTTTATGTTTTTAATAACCCTATGATAAATTTAAAACACCTCACTAAAATGAATTCGTATAGCCATAACACTAAAATAGGCATGCAAACAAAAGAAAACACAAGTCAATTCACTTATCAATACATAGAGTTTATAGCAAAATGCATAAAAATGATTCAAAGCTCAAACAATGTTTAAGCGTTTCGCACAAAATTCCAGTCAACTATAAGCATTATGTAGCGTCACGATAAAACTTGTACTTCGCTATATTAAAAGCAACATAATTCAACGAATCATAAATTTTACAGCCCTCTTCTCAGTAACCAACAGGGCACCTAAGTAGAAATGTGTGTTTGTTTGTTTTTTGATAGGCCTGTGTAACCGCGTGTGCCTTTTCTCTTAAGCATCTTTTTCTCAATTTTTTATTTGTGTCTCCAATAAAAGAGGTGGTTTTTTTTAACTTTTTACATCGCACGGCCTCACTGTTTTTTCCATGGAAATTGAGATATCTTTAGCAAACACGTTATCAGTTTCAAATCGGATCTCTGTTTCGAAGTAGTCTACCTATATTTGTTGAACTTTTTAGTGGAATAAAATATTTACTTAGCCACGTTTGTTTTTAAATAAAAACTAGATTATGCAAAGTAAAGAAAGATCACGGTAAACGTTAAGAGGTTTATAATGTGGTATGAGCTGTTGAAGGCGTGAAGTTATCTCTCTTTAGGGGGTTATTTTATTGAGATTATTATTTACTATAGAGAAGAATTAGTCAAATATACGATTAATTTTTACGAACCTTTTTTTTTTTTAACTTTTTTATATGTGTCCCACTGCTGGGCAAAAGGTCTTCTTACAGGAATCGTTATCCCTCACCAGTTCTTTCAAACTTTTTCATTTTTAAGTAGTAGGTAGTTATTTCATTAAAATTTCTATTAGGATAAATAAAATAACAAAAACTTTTTTTACTGGAACTTATTAGATCATAATCATTCCAGGGGTTCAATTCCGCTAATAAACTTTAAAAGACCATGCAACTGATATTCAATTAAGACTTAATTACGATGCATATTGATATGCTCAATATTAAAAAATATAATAAAAAGTATATACTATATATAATAATAATAAAAAACAAAGTACTTGCCGATTATTGAAAGAATGGATGATTTTAATGATTTTTTGATTTGCAAAATTTTCCAGTTGCAGTTCAATGGCACGCCAATGAAATACGATTGGTCTTAAATTTAGTAACAGAATACCAAAAACGTCAAAGGTTGTCATTGCGATCCAATTTCGACTCAATTGTGCACTACGTAAAATAAGAGAATTGATATCCAGAGATTTAAAAAAAAACACAAACTCATCAATAATAGCACGATTAACACAAAGAAAATTTATTGAATAACACTGTTATTATGTACCTACTTATTTTAATAAATGTGCTCATTAAATGCGAAAACTGTTAAGTCTAATTTGTTACTTACACTTTTTTTTGTTTTAATTATTTCACCATATTACATAATACTATCAGCACATAATGACATTGCGACTTTAGTTTAAAAATAATTTCCAATCTAACAAAATATACCAATTATTATCTGTACAAAAACCTTCCAACTAATAAATTGTTTTTGCTCGTAAGGTCACGGCCGCATCACAGTAGGATTCCATCATTTGGATATCTTGAGATCCGTGTTAAGGTGTCAATAATGAATATTTGCGGTGTCTCAGATGGTGTCAGAGTGTCCCCTTGCTTGGCTGGTGTCATTTACGTCCTGGCCCAAATAAAAGATATTTTTCAACTTGCCGTGTTAAGGTGCGATTACTGAATACTTGTGGTGTGTAAGTGTCCCTTTGCTTGGCTGGTGTCATTTACGTCCTGGCCTAAATGAAAGATCTTTTTTAACTTGCCCCACGCCTAGTTAAAGTCTCTGGAGATCCAAAAGCTGGCGCCTATTTTGGCCAGCAAATCAGCCTGGCCATACAACTTGGTATATACTCTTGGGTACCTTGACATCATGCAGCGACAACGATTTGGGCTCAATATTTTATTTAATGTAAATAAAAGTTGTTTAGTGCCTATTTTTATTTAATTAATAGGTTTTTAAGTTATAGTAATGATAGGTATATATTTTGATTATTTGTAACTAGCCCCTAAACATATTTACAAGAATGTTGTAAACTGTGCATTTTAGTTTCCATTGATAACTGATGGAATATTTACAACCTTATATTCAAGTCGTAAAAATAAACTGATAGCTTTATTTATGATTTTTGAATGCGTTTGATCAAAAGTTATTTTGTTTAAATGCAAAAAACGCAGTGTAAAATAATCTTCTTAAAATGTAAAGTATAATCTGTAAATTCTTGTTTAAATAGTTAATTATGAACTGGCTAAATTTAAAGAACTACTACGAAATAGTTGTCTCTAAAAAGTTGAAAATTTGATAGATTCAACTGAGAAATTGCTAGAAATTTGATTAATGAAACAGAAAGAGAAAATGTAATTATAAGACCCGAAAAATTTGTATAATAACGGTTTCGGGACAGGGTAAAACTAAAATCTTAGATGTGAAATACTGATAGGCTGGTAGCTGGAATGTTCAGATTTTAACGATAAAAAAGGTATTAGAATGAAATTATTCATTTTAATGTGAGAAAACATTTTTATATTCGAAAACAAGATATTATCTGTTAAGTTGACAAAACTAAGTAAAAAAATACTTATTGTGAAATGATAATCACAACATGTAAGTATTTTGTTCTCTAAATAAATATTTAACAATATCCCTTTTACTATGGTGAACAAAGTTTTTTTGTAGTAGGTAATTAGTAATAAAACTTTGACTTAGCTAAACGGTTGCTATCTATCTAGCAATAGTAACTTTAACAAGTGCTGGTATACCGAAACACATGGTATATAGGATATCATAATAACTTGTATAACAAGTGAATCTGCGAGACATCACTAGGAATCAACAATACCTCCTACTTATAGATATATCACTAAACTTAGAATTTTCTAACGTATTTACATAATTAAGTAAAACACTGAAGATATAGTAAAATAAACACATATTCCACAAAGAAACACAAAACAATCTTCTCATTTCGTCTCTAAATCTGAAGAAAAAAATACACGATAAAAGATACAATTTAACGGCAACGTAAAACGAATTAAGAATCAACCCTTTGCATCCTACACGTTCAATGGGGCACTTTTATTCTACACAATCACAAAAGGAAAAGGAGCGTTCTTCACAATAACAGTATTGCACGGTTAAAGTAGGGCGGGGCCATGCGACCGCGATTGTATTTTTTTTTTTATTTGTACCGTAGATACCTTTTACATCGCCGTTCAATTACTGAAGCGCGAGTGAGATGAACGTTGGACTAGCTAAGATACGACTCTACATTTTACAAATAACAACGAAGGAAATCAATGTTAATAAAGTCTAAAATTAAAATATTATTGTCGCGTTTGATGCCAAATCTCTGGCAGCATTTGTGTTACAACAGCCTGTAGCAAACGAGTTTTAATTCGTGAAGGAGTAACAAAATTAATTCTGATAATATTTTTAGTTACAATTTGCTAAAACAATTTAGACGATAAATTTTATGCAATAATAATCAATTTATGTTACATTATGCTATGTAGGAGCATCTTTATGGTCCCGTACATTATGATAATTATTTATTTTACCATCCATAGTGCGTTTTATGGTTTATTTAAGTAATTTCAGTGCCTTTACTGATCAGTTTCCATCGACCCATGGACGGAATAGGTAATTCTAAATAGTTGAACATTTACAATCATTTACCCTGCAAATTAAAAAAAAAGGTTAATTTTGGGTTACTTAATGCCTGCTTATTGGTTGAACGAACCGCTCAAGGTTGTAAACTTTATGGGCTAAAATATAAAACAATGAGCTGGTTAATTATTAAAACCAAGTTTCCTATCCTTGTTAGCAACCATATTCTTAAATTCAACTATTCCAATTCAAGCAGTATTGGCTCAAAGTATCCAAATTCTAATTAAATTCTTGCAGTCTATATTTAGTTTACAATAAAATTAAAGGCGGTAACTTTGTATTCTTATGACATCACAGACAAATGTTAACTTAGTCTGCCTGCGACCATGAACGCTGTAAAGTGTTTAAAACGTTAAGTGTAAATTAATAAGTAATAAACGCGATAAAAACCGAATTAAAATAGTTTAATTTAATGTGTAACAATCACGAAAACATAAGAAATAACCATATTCTTATTAGAATATTTACATAAATATGATTAGTAAAAATATACAAATTACGCCCGTCTTCCGATAAGAATTTTTTGTTTAGGACACACTATTGCGTTTACAACACTGCAATTGTTAACTGAACTCATTTGTCGCGAACTTGGTAGATTAACATCTTTTACATCCGTATTCTTAAACATAACCTTATGAACGTCCTTCACTCAAACTCATTCGAGGGCGAAAACGATATTCTTAATTGGTTGCTTGAGCAAACTCCAATGAGGAATGTCACAGGTTATAATAACAATTCTTAGCACAAAAATTTAAAATTACAAAAGAATAGAATAAAAAATAAAATAAAGTAATGGATACCTAGGCAAAAAGTGGCAAAACTGATTTATAGCTACTTTGTTTTATTTCAAGGACGCCTAAAGGTACCTCTCGACCAACCTTATATTTGACAGTTCAATACTCACCTCCAATGAGGAATCTCCTTAAGACAAGGAAACTAGTGATGACTAATCATATCAATGAGTTGGAGTAAGGTTGAGTCGAGTTTGAGCAAACGTTTGAGAATATGAGGGTAAAACATTGAAGCCTTATCAACGTTAGTCTTTCTCTGCGCCCACGCACACTGATTGCGCTCGCCTTGACATTAGTTCGACTGTCGCGGCCGCGTTGCACTCTCTTGAACCGAGACGCAACACGTCCACACCACATGCCTTGTGAATTGTGATGATACATATTACTTTTTATAGCTTTGGAATTTTCATCATTGCAATTTGTCATTCTTAGCTAACATCTTAGTAATCACTGTCCATATTTTTCTTTCTACAAGGTGCTAAGACAGGCAAAAGAAATTTCGTCACCGATAATTTTCTCCTTTTTTTGGAAAACAATGTTTCTTTGAAGAAACTCGAGATATCTGGAGCCATATTTTCGAAATGTATGACATATATGTCGAATGAAATTCGTTAGATATCGAACAAAAATAATTCGACTTGCCGATTTTGCGTGAGTCACATCTTTTCAAAAATAGCCCTCCTCTAGTGTCTGTGTATTCATAACAATCGTACGTATCAATCTACAGCGTGTCTGATATGACTTTGATTGGTCACCACAATTAGTATATTTAACTTTGCTCCTGCCTCGGAAGGCAAAAGGTTGACCATTGGTTTTGGCTGTTTTCGCTAGATGGCTGTCAGATTTCAAATAGAATCTGTAGTAGTCGGATCACGTCACTATTGGTCTGTTTCTATAAAAGTGTTACGAGAACAGGTGGTAGTCAGTATGGTTTCTTTAACGATCTCCAAATGGTAGCCAGGAACCAAAGGTGTACCGTGCAAAATAACCTGGCCATGGTTCTTATATGGACAATGAGAATTTTACCTTGAAGCTTCACAGTAATAAACTCTTCGTGCCAGCATTTCATTTGTCCAAAAACTTCCAAGAAGAATAATAATTCTGATGAAATGGAAGAATAAAATTATACATAGTGACCAGCAACTGCATTCTCATTGCCCAGGATTGAGAAACATGTTTTGCGTAGAGAAAAGCTGAAAAAAGAGGAAAAAATAGCTTTTTGTTAATCTACTGACATGACTAATCCAACCGTATCTTTTCTTTTTGAATAATTTTCGAAACTTTTCAATACATGTCTGTATTATCTCAATTAGTAATATATTATACAAAATACATGACACGATTTAGATAAATGAATATCGTGATCATCCTTGACTTCAAACAAAATGAATTAAACACGTCGTATGCATACACTCAGATATAATTGAGCTCCAAAAATGTTGACATAATAATTACCAGTTAATAAAAAAAAAATCTTCAATTTAACTACGAACGAAACCGCACATTAAGATTTCAAATCTCAAAATCGTTGCTAGGCGATAAGATAAAGAAACATCGAACAATATAACATGACCAATAATCTTGGACCTTTAATTTGTCAAGTATTTTCTGGATTTTTTAGTGTCGAGCGGGATTGCGGAGGTCAACGAAAACTGGTTCTTTTATGGGAGTATCGGGGCCTTAATTAGAGTTTGTAGTGACCGTCAATGCGTATTAAGAGTTCGTTTCATCAGTTAGTTGTTTTCTGCATGAAAGGATGGTTGGCGCCCCGTACACGGCGCCGTATAAGGTCTCCCTTATCGATGTATCAGGTTACAAGTCTATGTCGTTTGTAACGTCATCTTGGGATAAAAATATTTCGTTAATCTTGAAATCTGGCAAAAAATATTGCGTCATTATCTTAAGCCGTGTGTAAATTTTCATAGTAGCTGACTTATTAGAATTCACATTTTATAAATTTCTCCGATTGGTTCAAGATTTCAACATTTGAATTTATTTTAGGGAAATTGTACCTTTTTTACTTATCTTTTGATAACTGTGCCTGTATTATTTAATATAAATTGTTAAATTAAATGCAGATGTACAAATACCACCGTTATTCCCTAACAACATTTTAAGACACTCATGGGAACAGATGATTCCATTCTAAAGAAGACCACAGTAAGAATTCTAAATCCTTTCTCTGACTGACAGTATTATCATTTATAAGAAAAATTCTGTTATTTTTCTTAATCTTTTGAATCAAAGTAGTGTTTGTTCTAACGTTTATTGTTTCCTTTATTTTGATAGTAAAATGAGACAAATCCCACTTGGGAATTTCCTTTTCACATAGTGAAACCACACACATTTTAACTTCCTGGCGATGTCTCTTGACACTTTCCCTACAAATCTCTCGGGGAATCATTGTCGAATAACATTCACTTTAAACTTTAGATAATCCTTTTCCTACTGAGTTTTACGAATAGTGAAACTCGAAAAAATATCAACCCACATGTCAAAATTGTGTGACAGGTGACAATTTTTGAACAAAACATTTTTTGTTATTTGGTATTGATGAATTATATTATTTAACAACAAATGTGTTTACTACAGATGTAGAGTTTTAGAATGTAATAGAAATGAAATGCTAGTTAAAATTTTTAATTACCAAGAAATTTAAACAAAAAAACGTGTTTCATCAGATCTTTGGCTTTAAGTCCGCCATTTACATGTTTTGTAATGAAGTTTAATGAATAAACAAATCTGTCTTGTTTGTGACATCTGTTGCTTATAATAGAGCCTTCATATTTGAGTATTTTATTGTACCTGGTCGCCTTGTTACAAACTGCAGAAGGAAATGTTACTTTTTGCAAATGTCATATAAATCAAGTCAGTAAAAAAATTCAAAATTATATTAAAAATAAATCATTTCTTCTCCTTTGAAATGAAAGATCCATTTGCTCATTGAGATGACAAAAGTAGCGGTAACTTTAATAGAAAACAATAGGATAGTTACTCCTGTGAACAGTAGCAAGAATTCTAAAAAATATAATAGTCCTTTAACTGCTTTTCATAAAATACCTATACCCAAAACCACAAAATAGAGGATTGTAGCAGGTAAATCTTTCAGAAACGTTTATAAAGAAATTTGGGTGGGATTTTAATATTTGTCAATATATTTACAAAGACAATCCGATTACCAGTTTATTGTTCACCCATCGGTCCTAATCTTAAGAGACAATACCGTTTTTGCGCCTTTGTTTAAGAAAAATAAAAGAAGGTTTGTTTCTGGTCTTTACGTAAATCTTTGAAAAAGTTGTTTGGCTTTGAGAAACTAATATTGGTAAGTTATGGGATTAACAACTTTTATTCTATGGAAAATATCGTTTACACCTTTGCATAGCGAGTAGTCACGTTCTTCTGTGTTACTTTTTCTTTTGTCTGGAGTCCAACTGTCTGTCAAATATTTTCTGAAATAACGGTGCATTGTAATGAACCACTTTGATATAGTAGCTCAAAGTCATTACAAGCAAAGAAATTAGTTAAAATGAAAACGACTTAAACAGAAGTTGAGAGGAAGCAAGACTTTTGATGAAAAAAAAATTAAAAGGACGCGCGGAAATTTTGATCAGTATAACGATTTTTGTGATTTTTTCAATATAACAAATTATTATCAACACCAACTTACTGGCCTGTTTGCTGCCATACATCTTTTAAGGGCATAAGTCCGTCGTTAAATGTTAATGAGAATGGTGCCAGTGCGAACAATATAATTCTCATTAGTAATTTAGTTAGATAAAGTCTATAACATTTTTTTTAATTATTATTAAAATATAGATAAATAATAACAAAGAATGGCTATGCAAAACTTATTAAAAATAGCTACGAAATATTGTCCAAAAACAAGAAGAAAGCAAGACAATAAAAATAGCTGTCAGTTGTATTTCAAAATACGGGTAAACAGCAATTCTAGACTTAAACTAGGACATATTAATAACTGTTGTAGCTACTGTTTTGTGAACAATCTTTGTTATTACTTTACCGTCAAAGAATGAAAAATACGAGTTAAAAAATTGTTTAGAGTCATTTATAAATATTTTAATATAAACAATTCACAAACAATTTTAACTCAAATATTGCAATCAAACTTAAATCGGAATAAAACATTTATTTTTAGATTTTTTTAAGTTTTTGATCGTATAATATATATTTAAGAATTTATTTCTCTAATTTATATTACCTACATATAATTTTTTTTTATCCTGTATTATACCACTGCTGGGCAAAGGTCTCCCCAAGTCCTTCCAAACCTCTCTCTGTTCCGCCACCTCTGACCACCTAGCCTCGAATCTTCCCAAGTCGTCGCTCCAGCGCATCCTCGGTCTTCCTCTCTTTTGCCAGCCACCCTCAGGGCGCCAATTAGTGGATATTTGAGCCGACCGACTGTTATCCATGCGGCAGACGTGACCCGCCCAATCCCATCAAAATTAAATACTTTTAGAAAATTAAATTAGCTTTTCGTAGGTAGAGAATGCTTTTCTCAGCTACCCTCAGAGGCATTCATTAATGATAACTAAGCAATAGCTATACTGATCAGGGGCCTATGTAAATCTTATACTATTATTAAATAAAATCATCATATTAAAAAAAAATGAAGTTTGTAGAATCAGTTTATTATTTATAATTATCGACTCTGAACGCGAATTATGAATTTGTGGAACAAATAAATAAATTTATGATAGCAACGCAGATTAATTGGTTTGGTAAATTATTCAACCGGAAACTTCAAGCTAAATAAAACGCTATTATGTTCTCGAATCAAAACATTTTATTTCATCAAATCCTTCTTCATTTGACCTTTCACGCTTGTTTAGATAGATTTAAAGAAAAATTGCTACCACAATATAATTATTTCTGGATAGACATCAATATTGAATGATTGCACTTAATTAAGTTTTTACAGTACAAAATTAATAAAATAAGTACCTAATTTTGAATGGTGATTATTTAAACGGCCTAAGAAAAATGTATGTAGCACCTGTTGATGATGTTTTGATGACATGAACGGAATGAATTTAAGACAGCAATTACTAAACTGACTATCATAGATCAGTAAAAAATCAGAAATGAGCTGATGAATGTAAGAGCCGAGTGATCCTTCTAAATGACTAAATTATTAAATGAGCGAAATTATTTATTAAGCCCAGTAAGTAGTAATGTGTTTATTCATCATTATTAGTATGTGTGTATATAATTTTTTTTGTATTGTAATGAATTTATTTTTTATATATGTATATGTAGGTATATTATGTATGTTTATGTGTGCGAGTGTCATGTAGTTTCCTAAAATTCCTTCATTTTGGATTTATTCATTATTATCATAAGTTAGTACACTTTTTGCGATGTACAAATTTTCTGTTTCTGTAATTGACTTGTACATTTTTTTTAGCATTAAGTCTATTGTTGCATGTTTACTTGTGGTACAATGAAGTTATTGTAATAAAATTGTTACCTGAAAAATTGTGTTTAGCAAACATCATCAGTTACCAAATTATGCCCCAAAAAATAATTGTTTAAATAATTCTCGTTTCATTTGTGAATGACTGTCTCCTTCCAAATTATTTCAAAGGAGTTAAAGGCAATAAAATTTAAATTAGTTCTGGTTTGCAATTTTTATGAGTTAATTATTAAGTTTGAAACTTGAATTTTTGTAACTACTGTACTTAACAAAAATTTTCGTACAATAGATACAATATAAAAGTATTTTTTTATCAAATGAACCCCTAAACATTTATGAGCAATCAATCACTTCTACATCAATGAACAGAGATTAGGTTGAATGAAAAAGATTTGTTTATAGGAAAGCTAGATAAATTACCTACACCTAACAAACATTTAGAGGCTATGTTTAATTAGCACTGAGTGTTTTTTTTTCTTCACATTATATTTTTAAAGATAATTCGCGCCGCACATAACTTCTGATGGAGAGAATACTTATAGCATTCCGCAAATTATAAAAGTATTTTTCACTTGTAGTACAATCATCATTATCATTTCAGACATAGCCAGTCCACTGCTGGGCATATGCCTCTCGTAATGATTTCCAAAATGACCGGTTGGAAGCGGGCTGCATGCTTCTGGCTTGGCTGGCAGCACTAAGGGTCGATTTCGAAAAATGGATTTTTTATTCCAGAGAAAAAGTCCTTGTACTGGAATTTTACATGGATTAACAATATATTTTCGGGTCAACTGTGTGGTGAAATGTAAACTTCATTATACGAGAGTAAATTGTGTCATTATTCTTAGATTAAAACTTATCCGACTCTGGTGAAATTGGCCCTAAGTGTGTTATCCTGCTCAAAAGGGAGAGAGTGTTGGATCAAATAAACAATGCACCTCAGTCGATAAACAAGCAATTGCACCGTTTTTGGGAAAACAAGATGAGTGTGGGTGTTTCTAGACAAATAAAACTTTAAAACTTACCTTGTTTTCTTTGTAGCATTTTTTGTTCCTATAAAAATATTATGCAAAATTTGGGATATTTCCTATGCGATATTTTTTTTTTTTTGACCGGAAAGCAATATTAACCTTGACCGTTTGTCCACTAAGGTGGTCTTCTTATCGACCAAGCGCCCTTTTTCACTCCTACTGAGACATTTCAACTTTTTTATTACCGCGCTCTTCGCAACTCTTCAACATCACTAACATATTCTTGCGTTCGTAATAATTTTATGCATTCTCTCCAAAAGACAATAAAGTTGAAAATAGTTTAAAATTTCTTATACAATGTTTAAAGCTATATTTGTTTTTGTTGTGGTTTTATCTCCTACTTTCCCACCTTTTTACGATGTGACGTGATCCCCAGTGTCGTAGATACAATTATCGATTAGGTAATATTATCGACATCGATCTATTGTCTTCCGGTAGATTTTTGTTGGTTTAGGTCGATTTTAATGGCGTTATGGAGGCTTGTGGTTGAAATTGACCGCTTCCTGCTGATTTTGACAGGTTCATTGAGAACTGGCTTGGCGCCGTTCTGTGACAAATTTGTTTGTTGTTTTTTTTTAACTGACACACTTTTTAATTACCGTACCTCCCGACTAGTCCCGACTACAGATTTTACAACCAACAAAAAAGGGAAACTCGTCAGGATTTGAATATATGCTACTTTTAGCCTATTAATTTTTTAAATGATCTGTGTCGAAGTTTCATATGAAAAATTTCAATTATGACGAAACATATGGCTACCTCTAATCCATTTAACAAATTCGACATAAGTTACATGACTGCTATCAAGGCTTTACCATATCCACTTAAAGATGTAAATCTAGTCTACCTACACAAAAAAAAAACAATGTAATTTTCACTCTCTCACTGGTGGTAGACACTTCAGAACAGGACACCCGATCTTCACATCTCGCTACCACACTAAACTATAGTCAACACACGCCACATTTATATCAAAATAAATCCTATAATTTAATCCCCAGTATTAATTTTCACCGCTCTCGACTCAGCTACCTCAGTATGAAAACCAAAGAGACATAGTAAATAAGGACAGGGATCATATTGCATAAAACCAGCTTTAAATATGTGCATATTATTGCATTCATACATTCGTATAAAGACGTCAAAATGTACTGACTAATTAAAACGGTGAAGTAATATTTTCTAAGTTGCATTAAATAACGTCTAAGTATACACTTTTATGTGTATACCTAAAGTCGGGCGCTGGGCTTTGAGAAGTACGCAAAAATATATGCGTACTTTTATTGTAGATTGACATAACTGACTTCCAAATTATATAAAGATTCTATGAGGAAGGTTTATATCCAGCAGTGGACTTCAATCCACAAACCGGCAAGCGCAGAACTGGTCGATTAGAACCAACCAGGTCAGATGACCTGAAAAACGCTAAACGCAAGCCGCTTCATTACAGACTGCGGCTGAAATGTCTTGAATGGACTTCAGTCTGTTGAAATAATGGTAGTGCGATGAAATCAAAACCATTTACACAATAAAATTCTTCTGTTTCGTTGGTATATGCATATTTACTTTACAACACTTTCGTAATGATCTATATAGGTCTCCTTTTTTGACCTATTTTTGTTTGACCTATATCCAAATTCTTATAACTCGATATGAAGGTATTTCTTCTATCTCCTAAATACTACAATAATACATAAAAAAAATTATTGAAATGTCAATCAACCATGATATAACTTGTGCTATTCTTGGGTAATGAATAAATTACTCAAAATGCCAATTATTCTGGACAGAATGTAGTCCTAGCACATCATTCCTTCTATTCCTGCCGGATATTAGCGAGCTCCTCTAACTTTCGATACAACACGACGTTTACTGTATCCTTTATTTGCTTCATGTAACTATGCCTCGGTCAACTAGTTGGACAATGTCCTAAGGTTGGCTGGAAAAAATTACATTAGCGATAAGTCCGCCTTTGTACGCATTTAGTTTTATTAGATTTAACTATGTGTTTCTAAATGGTGCAATAAAGTGTTCATTCATTCAACGTGGGCCCCTTCTTTCGATGATGCTTCTCAATAAAGTCATCATATCGTATAACAACAGAAAACATATGTTAGTAAAAAGTTATCTTTAAGTAAAAAACAATCCATACTAATCTGTCTGTCTGCCAAACCGCCGTACGGAGTTTGATGACATTTGGCATGAATATAATTAAAAACCCGGGGTCAAACATAGGCTAGTTTTTGACGCAGCCGGAGCTGCGGGAAACAGCTAGTGTGTTATAAAATGGATAATAATAAGTGGCGTTTTATTTACACCTAGTTTATTTTTTTGCAAACAGTACCTACATGGAAACGTGTCATGACATCAGAATAGCAGCGAAGTAGTATTGTCTCAGCAATGATTTGCTTTTCAATGCTATTGACGAAACCTGACTGTGGATAAAATAAGACTGTGGTAAAATAAAATAAGAAAAAAAATATTGAATTCGTTGATCATGGCTACCTGAAATCTCTGAAATCTCTGACACCGGGATGTATAGGTTGTTTTAAAGTGTAACCCACTCGATATGAATGAACTTAATATACAATACAATACCATACAAGTAATCTTTATTGCACCAAAATACAAATTTTACAAAACAATTTACGTACATAAAAATTGAGAAGACAGACTCGCTAGAGCGATCTCTTCCAGTCAAATATAGCGACTAAGTGAAACAGAAGTGATACCAAAATATCTAATCTGTCCTTCCTACATTAAACCAAATCACGTTTACCTATTTTCGATTATTTTTAAAGAGCGACTACGAAATTAATTACAAATTATAGAAAGTAAACATACGGAAAGCTAATAAAATACGAATTCATCAGATGCAAATTTTACAATGTCCTTATTATTGCAAGTAAACACAAACGCTTCATTTATTTATATATTACATTTTAATTTACATATAATATTAATATACATATAAATTAAAAAAATATATGTATTTTTGATGATGATAATAACAAAAGACTAAATTTCACTCATTCCTGGTAGAATAAACAAGCTGTCTACCTAATAAACTTTTACAGTAAGGGTGCTAAACCAATTACAAATATTTCCGAACACGCTGGTCGGAAACGTGAATAAAACACAATAAAATTTAAAAAAAAAACAACAATATTACAACGCACAAATAGACTTGGCGCCAAGTATACCACCCTGTTCGAAAAATTAAACCAGGCCATATTTATTTTCCATTAAAATACCTTAAAAGTTCATAATTCCGTCTCCAGCGTGGGTTTAATTAAAAACGAAAGAAACAACATGCTAAGTATAATAATTTAATGCGATGGTTAGTATCTGTTATTGTTTTAATGTATAATTACAATAGTGATAATATTGGGTGTCCCGCAGTGGGATATACTGAGACACCAGTGAATAAGTATTCTTACAGAGAGGGGTATTTTGATGCAGTATATCGACCATGATGTGCAAATATTTCCTTACTAACATTTTTTGCGAAACTGAGTTACTTAGCGCTTTAGATTTATAGTTACAAGAGATTTGGATTTTCAAGTGATAAGTGAAAAACCAACATTGATGCCTATATTTCTTTTTAGAGAAAATAAAATAGGTGTGTATTAATAGTAGTTTATGAAACTGTTGCATAATGAATTACAATACGAGCGTAAGTTAAAAAACGAGTCATAGGCGAGGTTTTTTTTTAGCATTATGTAATTAATCATGAGTATTGTAAGACCAAATTATGTGCAGTTTCATATACTACTACTACGAGTATATCTAATCTCATACGAATAGATAAAAAAAAAGTAGTGTAACATTTTCTTCAGCAACGCTACGTTTTTAAATATTTTTTTAGAAAACAGATACAAATTAAAAAATGGTATCCTTTGCTGATCCTCATTGCGCGCGCGTGTTAGCCACGTCCACAGATTATAAAGGACCATAGAGGTTGCAATATTAAAAATGCATTTGCTGCATTGCATCCTCCAGCTTAAACTGTATCGTGATGGAAAAAAGTTATATTATGATACAGTTTTCCATACTAGACCTGTATCGTAATTTTATTTTTTAATTTTATTTCCCGCCATCTTTTACGTCGCTTAATTCTCCTCAAGGTCTACGTCCCTCAGGAACCCATAATGTTGCTAGTCGAGCCCATCTGTCTCTGTTTGGCATGCGGCAAACATACCCAACCTAATCCTGATCTAGACGAATTCGTTAATAGATGGCACCAAACGCCACTTGGCCAAGATGCGTAGAAGGCTTAAGGGGATGCCTTTGCCCAGCAGTGGGACACATATGGCTATAAAAAAAATTATTTCGATGGCATGTGTATAATGACTGATATTCAAGTTCTGTTTTTAATGTTTTAATCTTTTCATTTTAGTATGAGATTAGATCAATAAATTCACATTATTTTAATTTTTTCACTTGATTACTGGACATTGGTCACCACATTGATGTTCTTTATTGTATATCAATGCCTTATCAGCATTTCTCTTTAGGTCTTTCCTGCTTTTTCTCTTAGTGAAGCCTCATCGCAGCGGCGTGTTTGTTTAAGGAAATGAACTATGTATTTATATTTAATCATGGTTTATATGCATCAACGGTTAATACCTCATATGAATAACAGCCACATCGGGCAACTATTCGCGAGGCGTGCGGCGAAAAGTAGCTATATGAAACACTTAAAATTATGACTGTCATATTAAATTGTTTGTTTGCATTATACATGCAATATTGTTGACAAGAATTATTTTGTTTGTTGAAATTGTTCATCCATTACGACGGTGTTTCGAAGTATTTTAAGGCGTTTTTATTTTATTTTTAAATTGTTTTTTTTTTGTAAATTCTTTTATTTTTTTTTTAAAGTATAATCCGGCAAAAAATATAAATATAAACTAATAAACAACTAAAACTTATGAGTGTTTGTGTTGTACATATAACTAATGAGAACAATTTTCTTATTTCAGCTTGGGATTTTATTTGGAAGATATTTGATTTTATCCATATTATTTATAGTTTTTTTTTTTGTTTGGGACGGTTTGTTTCCATTCCCTGCCTTTGGTTTGATTTCGCATCTCTTTCTTTGGTGTGAAGATTACCTGCAGATCCAATCTAGACCCGCCGCAGTTTGTTCGCCCAGCTGATCTAGAAGGTACCCTAGGTTACGCAGGAGCACAGGTCGGTGTCGTTTTATTTTCTACCTACATAACTTTCTCTTTTGCTTGTTTTCCTTCCAACAAAATAGTTACACATCGCCTCGTTACCCCACTATGAGTAGCGAGTAGATTTAAATATTTACAACATTCTTTTTTTTTTGTCCAGGGAGTACTAATTGCGGGTTTCTTTTCTTGCTCTATGTCTCCTTGTGGTAATATTTTATTTCATAAATTCATGACTTTTGTCGACAAAAGAAACCTAGTTATACGGATTTGTATATGAGTCTGGGCGATAATTGCATTTAAAATTAAACTAGAAGAACATTATGACGATCTTATTATAGAGAGAGCTGAGAGGTCATAAAACAAATCTAATGAAAATTGATACAGTATTCCACGAATAACTTGAATATGAAGTTGACTTACTAACTATATGTATATATATATATATATATTTATTTCTGATTTCTGATGATATACACAAATAGTTAACTGTTTGAAAACCATCCTTTGTGTTATGAATTTAATAAAGATCCATATTACTTGCTAAAATTTAGTATTTTCAGGAAAAAGAGTAATTGTAATGTAATAAACAAACTAATAACTTAATACTTACCCTAATAAATCCTTTCTACAAAATGTTTTAATAAAATACAAAAAAAAAATGTAAATACGATAAAAAAGACCCGGTTCTTTCTATTTTTGGAAAGTAGGTATCGTACTGAATACCTAAGCTATTAAAGTCTGTTGTTCAGAAAGTCAATTTTTAGATAACTCACCACTTTTCTTAACATGAAAGTTTCTTCGTTACTTGTAAGACAAGACACAGTCTGCGTTCATCTTTTTCTTTCCAGTCAAAAGGTTGTATTCTTTAAATTTAAGATAATTTACAAATGTAAGTCGGGTTGCAAGCAGCCTGCGGTTGTCTTCAGATTGTCCTGCCATTCCGTCGGTGGATGTCCAACGCTGCGCTTGCCTACTTCCAACTGATAGTTTTAAAAATCTTTGGTTGAGCCCATGTCCAGCAGGGGACTGACTGTGGCTGAAATGATGATCAGAAATGTAAGATTAGTTAATGATTTTCACAGTGCACTGTACGATTATAATCGCAATACTTGTGCATGATAAACCGTGTCGTGGGCGGACTGACTAACGAAGGGACACAGCTTGAGTTAGAGAGTAGAAAGCAGGAGGCGTACACATCTCTACATACAAATTCTGTATGAAAATTACATTTGATCATGCTCCACCTGTAAATGCAATCTACACAAAAATAAAAATAATCAAAATTCATTTATTTCATATAAGATTTGATCCATAAGATTGACATTGAGATTGGATTGATGACAATGCCTGCCACAAAAAGCGCAGAGGCAAAGTATCTGAAAAAAAAAAAAAATATATATTTTGAGTTTCTTCTTCGTGTCGAGTCGAAATGACTAATTCGCCAAATTCAGCTACACCATTTAGTGGCCACGCTCATCGCACAAATGTGTTGAGGTAATGTACACGAAAAAAGAAGAATGGATTAAAGTTAAAATAGTAAAATCCATTTATATCAACATCTATTTTTCCTATCCTAAATGTAGCCTAGAAGACATTGCATTCGCGATAAGGCCGCTACTTATCCATTTGCATTAAACAGACGTTATTTATTTGGGGGTATTTTTTGGTGCTATCGAATATGTTTTATCCATTTCACTGAATTATCATTTAATGAACTATCACCATCTCATTTATTTTCTAGGTATTTTGGTCCAGAAGTTCAGGTGTTGCCTAAAGACTCAAAAGTCATAGTTTGATTCTTAAGCATAGGTTTTTTAATACTTAGGGCATTACTAGATTCTGATAAGAAAGATGCTTCCTTACTTTGGAAATCACAATAAGCCAATCCTGGCTGTGTTATACTTACTTACTTATAGCGATGACTCTGCGACCCAAAGAGGATCTAGTCCTCCGACACAAGAGATCTCCACTCTTCCCTGTTGCTGCTGCTGCAGTTGCGATATAGTGGTCATTAATGAAAAAGCTACAGATAGGTGGCCTCGAAAAGTTGTGACACTCTGTTAATGAACTCTAAGCTATATTATATTAATTAAATAATAATGACCAATTACATCCTAATTTTATTTTTCTTTGGAGCTCACTTGTTGCAAGATTAAATGTGTTTTACTATTTATATTCATCTACGGTTCCCTCCCAATAACAATGAAATAACTGTTGTCAAATTTCTGGTAGCCTAAGGTTTTACATTTTACGCTCATCATCATCATCAAATTCGCTTGTTTATCAACCCTTCTTAGGATTTCGACATTCCTTAGCAGAATCGGCTGACTGTTAAAAAGATACTAAAAATATAAACCTAACTTGTGAAAGTAAAAAAAAAATGAAGTGGTCTATTAAACCGGAACACTTTAAAAGTGGCAGATAGTGTACGCTATAAATATCTACCTCAAGAAAAATCAAAACAAAGGATTCACACGACAAATTGGCGCTGGGACATTATTGGCCACAAAAAAATTGCTTCTTGTCGGACACAAAAACGATTTTATTGCAGCTAACGCTATACCCCGAGATTTTATCTTTTGTCTTACTTTCATCCCTTATCGTAAGTTTTAGGTGACCACGCCTTTATAATTGGTTTATAGTTGGTTGACATGGAGCGACTAGAATGGGTTATTTTCGTCAAATTATACATTGATTAAAATATGCGAGAGTCGATGAAATTCCAAAAAAATTTCAATGCTGATATTTTGTTTCTGTCTATACATTTAGATCTTTATATTATTTTAATATTTATACTTTAATTTAATTTAAAATAATCTTTTTCTGTTATTTTTCTAGAAATTTTGTCAAAACTTTTTGTCAGAACTTTCTTAAATTATATGTAGGTGAAAATCACTGAAACGCAAATAACAGTACAAATAAAAGATTGTTTGATTTTGCTTTAACATAGTTATAACTAATTAATTCAAATTGAAAGTCATGACCAACAACCTTGTCTACTATTTAGTTATATGATAAAATAATACTGGTGAAGGTAGGTACTCTCTGCAATACTTTACAAAAATAAAATCAAACTTAGTTTAAATTCCCGACTTGAAAAAATATTAACTTTAATTTTTTTTTATCATATTCATTTACCTACTTATTAAATGATTCACACAAAAACCAATCAACTTGGATATATCCACATGTGAATGCACCACAATTTTTTTCACTTTGGTCGTCGATAATCATGTCACACGTTTTTTTACACCAAACCACACAGGACAAAATGGCGTTACCATCAGATTATCATAGGCTTGTGGTCGGATTATTACTTAATTTTTTTAACCCTCGCCTACCTGTCAGTATCCCTGAGATCCTCAACTTGATAGGAGCAGATTTTATGAATCACCATAGACAAATCCAACATATCTTGAACTTCACTATTTATCACTTCTCTATGAATTTACAGCTCAGTTATATTGGTTTAGTAAATTAATAAGTCAAGCAAGCTTCTTAACCGGGTGAATATTTTGTTTATTGTAACAATTAGAGATTTGTCGAAATATTTTGGTCGTGTGTGTTAAGATAAACATGTGTTATCCTTCGACTTCTATTTAATATTTGTGATTATAGTTAGAGTCTCATTCAGAACTTTGATCAAATAGTATGAGATAAAATTCCTTCAATTTTTCTTAATACTTTTTTGAGAGTCTATTTTATAGTTTTTTTTTAAACCTAGTTATTTAGAATGTTATGCAGTACTAATACATCTCGGCCATAAAAACCATTGCTCGGCTTTTCATGCAAATTGCTTTAAATAGATAAATTGATATTTTCGTCATAAATATCGAATCCCTTTTACAACGTATTGAAGTGATCGTTGCAAATGACTCATCCTTCTAAACGAGCTACTGCAAATTTAATGTAGCCATTTATCTTTCTAACGTTATCTAAGTTCTGACAATTTTAACACAACTTTGCAAAAGGGAGAGGAGACAAGAACGATAGAGAAGCGGGTAGTTACAAAACGCTAATAAACTGACAGTTTTTGGTAGAGGTATAACGTTGAGGTATGTAAATTCTTAATTAAAGAGGCAGCTAAATTATTGAGTACATCATTAATGAAGGACAACGTTTTGTAAATCTCTAAATTCTCTTTAACCTGAATCGCAGCCCAATCGATTCTTTAGATTTGTGTTTTAATTGCGAATATACTGGTAACTATATCAAAATTAAAAAAAAAAAACATATGTTGACTGATTTTTGGCTTTTTGATTTTTACTCCTAAAGAAGTATATTTACTTCTTAACCCATCGATAGTCGAAAGAAGCAGGTTTTAAAGGAAAAAAAAAACATGTACGACTTAAATGTTTGAAAATGCATAATTAACCATCCGCTTCAGCTTATCACTACGTTCTTCAAAGCCAAACCTACGCATGGGGTCCAGAAAAAGCTAGTAACAATGTAGAAGCAAACACTAACTTCTAAATTATGGGCTACATAGGTGTTTTACGGCGTGACAGACTTACTTAATAGTCGGGACAGACCACCAACAATACTCACACAACTGTTATAAAGTTTCATCAATAGATTTCACAAGAAAATGCCGTCGTTGTTAGGAAACACGCTCGAAGACGAAGGACGAAGAATTACTAGAATAAAATTCCAAGTGTTTGACGAATAATAATGTAATTTTCATTATGTTTAAATAATATGATTAATTTATTTAGTCAGGGGTGTTATTTACAAGCATCTGTCTGATGGCTTGGATATATAGCACACAGGTACGCGAGCGTGACTTACCCGAGTTGCTACTGAGTCAACCCATGTCTATCCGGGTTAGTAGCACCCTAGTACGTAATTCTTTTCCCAAACCCAACGACATCCCAGCCTTTCCTAGCTTAAGAATACTTCCGATGGGCAGCAGCGTCGGAAGTACAATAAGCCGCTGAAACTGCTCCCGCCAAGCGTGGCTAGTATGGCAACAACTCCTTAATTTGGGGGAGGCCTATGTCCAGCACTGGACTGACTACGGCTGGAATGTTACGATGATATTTGTAGAACTACGGGCTACCTTTTAGGTATTCCGGACGGTCGCCGAGAGCCAGGCATTCATACGTTCACATTACGTGGTCAATCGCCCCTTTGACGTGGTTCTGTAACAATTACCCGATACCAACGCGTTGGTGCAGCGGTTTATTCCTAAGCACGGAATCATTTTCATAATCAGGGGATCCAAGCCTGTAATATCCTTACCAAACATGGAACAACTAAACAAAGTAGGGCCCATAGAATTCGAACTCTCAACTTCCGAGTCTGCAGGCTTAACCACTGACTCACAAATGTCGCTGCGGTAGAAGCAAACCAAGAAGGATGTACATTGTACAGGAATGGTCACAGAGGTATTATTACTCTAGACAAGGACGTGTAAAGACAAAAGGGGATGGCTTTGCCCAGCAGTGGAGTACTACATCGACAGACTAGAAAAAAAGCTTAGACTAAAGTATTAAATAACTCCACTTCAATTTCGCAGGCACATCGTAAACTCGAGGCGTGTAAAAGGGCAATAAAATTCAATTGACACCAGTCAAAGCCGGTAATGTACTGCGAGCGAAGCACTTTTCATGTGTTAACATAAATTCTGAGACTCTCATTCTATAGTCTTTATACTTTTTCTTGGACCAAATGTGACAAATGGACGTGGCAAATAATTTAGAAATAATTATGTATTTAACCAATCACTCTACAATAACAAGATAACAAGATAACTGATATGCCTACACAATTTTAATAAATGCGTACAAGGAAATGCGCAAACTTTTTCGGCCGCTAATAGGGCACGCCCAAATTTAATCGTCTCATCATCATTTCAGCCGCAGTCATTCCACTGGGCATAGGCCTCTCCTAATGATTTCCAAAATGTCCGGTTGAAAGCGGCCAACGTTTGCCTGCGATTTTTTTTTGTGTACGTGTAGTTTTTAGTTATCATACTTCATACTATCATACTAATCTATACTTCTATACTATAATAATAATAATATAATAATAATATTATAAAGAGGAAAGATTTAATTGTTTGTTTGTTTGAATTGAATAGGCTCCGAAAATACTAGACCGATTTAAAAAATTCTTTCACCGTTGGAAAGCTACATTATTTCCGGTGAACATAGGCTATATTTTATTTTCAAAAACATTAGGGATCCTTAAAAAAACTGCAATAATGTAACCCAAGGTGCAAAAAAAAGACCTAAAAATTGCTTACATCGAGTGCGCTGCGAAAACTATTGATGATAGAACAAAATAATGTACTACAACTTTGCAGAACACATCATTATCTACAAAAAATGTCGCGACAGCATATATCTGACTATTATATTTAAGTCACAATAAGTGGTTTTTTATTTTAAAAATTTAATTAAATTGCCGCCGTTAGAAAGGGTTCTTTATTTCTACCATCGTGTTAATCCTTATCAAAATAAATAACTTCATATTCAAGAATGCTTCAATACCTTTATATAACTTTTTGAATTATTCAATTCGGACTTTCCATTCGAAAGATATCACGAGTCCAAATAAACTATTCAAAAAAAGTATGCGGTCGCCTCCCTACGCAGCGGTCGTGTGCGGATTCGAATATTTTCGCTTGAAAATATTTTGGATTCGTTTAGTAGTAATTAAAAACAACAAAAAAGTTTTTTTTAAACTAAACAAAAGTTCTTTTCAGAACTAAACCCATTTCAGTAAGTACTAGCTGATAATAAATATATATATATATATATTTTGTACATTTAACTTACAACTTAACAGCAGTTTAATTTTTTTTATCCTTTTAAAATGCCATAATAAAATGTTATATAACGTTTTTGTCAAATGATTGTTCATCAAACGTTTTTTATCTCAGAATATCGAGTCGTAAGTGTCGTTAAATGTATGATTATATCTAACTGTACATTCTGTGTTCCCAAGGAAGATTAACGTAGGCAGGCGGCCGATCGTAAAACATGCCAAAATAACAATAGGAATGGAAACACCAAGAAGGGAAAGCGTCATGGAAGCGGGAGCTGAGGACGAAACTGGAAGAATGCTAAGAATTTTTGTAGTATTTTATAGATTAGTATTTCAAGAGTTTAATTTTACGTACACTATACACTCCTTTTACCCCGTGGAGGGAACTAATGAAAATTATTGATACCTTGATTATTTTTCTGGTGTAAGAATAAGGTTTCTTTTTATTCGAAAAGATATCAGATTTTTAGGATCAGCCAATTAATTTATAAAAATAATTACATTTAATTCCCCTCAAAAATTGATCTTGATGGCTCTATGGGCATATGCCTATACTTTCGATCTTCCTTGGAAATACATTCGTACATTATTTATAGGTTACTAGCTTTTTCCTGCAGCTCCGCCTGCGTCTTTAAGTAGCCTATGTTTGACCCCGGGTCTTCAACTATATTCATACCAAATTTCATCAAAATCCGTTTAGCGGTTTGGCCGTGAAAGCGTAACAGACAGACAGACTTTCGCATTTATAATATGGATAAGTATGGATTAGGAACTACTCGGCGCCAGAAAGATCTATGTAGCCGGTTTTGAAAGAGATGGATAATGAAGTGTTTATCTTTAACTTACTACATACTTTGTATAACCCGGACGAAGTCGGGGCGGGCTGCTAGTAATATTATAAATGTGAAAGTGTGTTTATTTGTTTGTCCTTCCTTCACGCCCTAACTAAGCAACCAATCGACTTGATTTTCAGCATAGAGTTAGTTGAAAAGATGGAGAGTAACATAGGCTACTTTCGGTCCTGGAAAAACATTATGTTTCCAAGGAAGGTTTACACGCGGCCGAAGCCGCGGGCACAGCTAGTTATCTATATATATTTAGAAAAAGAAAATAAGCAAATATATAGAGACAAATCACACAATTCTCAAAGTAATTTGGATGCTTGTCTTATAAGATAACCATAAATTTAAAAAGAATACAAATTATAGATAAAAAGTGAATTCGGCTCACATCCGCGAGGTAGGGGTACTCTAAAAGATAGAATTACCCCCTTGTACGGTTATGTCCATTTGCCGTCCAAATAACTATCAGCCTTCGGTTTCTGTATTGGTATTACGGTGCTGCACATTCAGTATCTATTATCATCATAGTCATATATCTATTCAGTAACTATTAAATACCCATTTAATGCTTGGAAGCAATGAGCAATGGACCTATTGCTATTAAAGAGCATGAGTAAAAAAACACATTCAATCCGAAAAAGTAAAACACTGTATAAAGAGTATCATAAATAGTTTATTGAGTAATTTAACTTAGTGAGATAAATGTTATTATTTATGAGAAGACTTAAACAGATATTTTTTTGTCTCAAGAACTCATTATTATAGTTTTCGTTCACTGGTTACACGTATTGTTATACTACGCATATTATTACCACAAAAGTTTATATTATTAAAAATCAGAGAACAACACCCAGTAGTGGGGTAATAAAAGAAGATTAAAAAAATGTTTTCTGTTTCGAAAACAAAATACTTAGTCAACAATAAAATTTTGTGGGAGTTCCAAACTTTGTCATTGTGTTATATTTGAACCGTTTTACGGTTATTAAGGTTTTTTATTTAAAAGTCGTATAACCGTACTTTTAGAATTTGTTATTGCCAATTAGAATTAAAGTAAAAAAAATAAGTAACAACACAATGACTAATTTATTTCCACTGATATTTGGAATTTCAGATTATCAAAGAGTAAC
The DNA here is from genome assembly GCA_947363495.1 of Euzophera pinguis. Classification (NCBI taxonomy): domain Eukaryota; kingdom Metazoa; phylum Arthropoda; class Insecta; order Lepidoptera; family Pyralidae; genus Euzophera; species Euzophera pinguis. Next base: position 6,031,140 of record OX376169.1, read on the forward strand.
CCGACATCGAAGTTTCTGCCCGCGATATATAGCATATTTTTCTTATAAAATAGTTTAATTTATTATCATCATACTAATTAAGTAACTACTTAATTATAAGTAAGAAAAACTTACATAAAACAAGTATAGAAAAATGTTTACAAAAACATGCATCATCATCATCATTTCAGCTGCAGTCAGTCCACTGCTGGACATAGGCCTCTCCCAATGATTTCCAAAATGATCGGTTGGCAGCAGTCTGCATCCAGCGTTTACCTGCGACCTTTTTCAGGTCATCTGACCATTTGGTCGGTGGATGTCCAACGCTGCGCTAATCGGTACGCGGTCGCCATTCGAGAACCTTTCTGCCCCATCGGTCATCGGTTCTCCGCGCTATGTGCCCCGCCCACTGCCACTTCAAAGTACTAATCCGCTGGGCTATGTCGGTGATTTTTGTTCTCCAACGGATCTCTTCATTTCTGATTCGATCTCGTAGGGAAACACCAAGCATCGCCCTCTCCATAGCTCACAAAAACATGCAAAATGTAATAACTCTTGGAAGAGTTTACAGAACAGAGCCAACATATCTAAGTGAAGGCAGCTCAATCCTGAATTGAGTGCGTTATTTATTAGTTTAGATTACCCCAACAAATCACGCGGCGGCCGTATCATGCTCTTCCCAAATCGATGCAGTTTCATCTCGCCTCATTTTTTAAATTTATATTTACTAGGAGTTTTAATTACGAAATAACGATTGATTTTCGCGATTGTTGCACATTAAATAAAACTAATTTAATAATTAAAATTATATTTTGTGTAAAATCAAAAAGGAATAAACGCGATAAAACCCGGATTAAAATAACTATTTTAATATTAATTATATTATAAACTTATCTACTAATGATGTTTCGACACTTAATCGAGACTTCATCAGGAAATCCAATTATAATAGACAAAAATGATTAAGAAATGACTTCTTATGTTTCCGCGAGATTAAACTAATTAAATTATTGTACTCAATAGATTCAAATTATATCGTTCATTAACTTGTTCTTGAGAGATAATCATTTGTCTTTTTGCGTCTATAGATTTTATATTCTTAAGCTACAATTAAGTATGTATACTAATATGTACATTAGCTACTGTAGAAAAAGACTAAGCACATTTAAAACAATATCATTCTTTACATATATATTTTTTAAATATATATTTCGTAGCGAATTTAAACTGTGGTGAATTGGGAAGAAGCACCAAAATCATTTCGTGTAACCCGAGAACATCCCTCGATGATTGGGCAAATAAATATATTTCCCGTATCCTGTTTATCTCGTTTGGGGTGTTAATAAAAATGTAGAGGAGATTAGGGTTATTAAACAAAGCTGATTTTTTCGGTGTTAGCATTTATTTTTAAACTATTTAATGGCGCACTTTTGTACAATTGACCCGAATTTAATAACAATTTCATTCAGATACCTATGTCTTAATTTGTGTTTAAAATTTTATAATTATTTTTTGCAATGTATAAATTCAACTTTTTACATACCCAATAAGCCTAGAACTGAAAGAATATATATGACGAACTAGACATTATGTTTAAAAATAGCTTGGAAAAATATTTTTGAGAGAATCTAATCTATCTCGTAAATGGTTGTGATTGTTAATCTGAATAAAAATATTTATTTACGTTGCAATAAATGGCAATAATAGTTATCATTTAATATCCATAAAAATAAAATTCAGTATACCATTCTACCCCTACCTCCCCATTTGGTGTGAATGGATTCGTGCTCAGGGTGGCCGGCGTCCGTCGTGCTATCGTACCCAATAAATTAGGACCCGTTAATACAAGCCGTGCCCTTACAGAAGACTGGTCGTGTCAACTCTCTACTAATGTACTGCCCCGATAACTCCTTCAAAATCACTTAAGTATCACACGCCCAGCTTAAAATGACCTATTAAAACCAAAAACTTACTTCAAATCAAGGGTCATGATTTTTGGTTTATGATAAACATTCGCTGTATTGACGAGCAAGGAAATGTTGCCTCTTTTATATCGTTAGTTTAGGATTCGCTGTCACGTGGTTCGTTTGTGTAATGTAAGTACATTCTTGCATACTTTATTGTTGGCGATGACTTGATAATTGATTTACTGTATATTTAGCTTGGATTAGTCACCATTAAGGTCAATGATCTTGAAAAGGTACTTGATACCCTCATTTCATTCCTTTGCATTAGGGTCTTGAATTAGTGCATCTTTTTCCTTGTAATCAACATAAATAAAATATAAATCATGTCAATCAAAATGTCAATGTTTATCTATCTATCGTATTTTGAGGATAATTTAAATAAAACTTTTTTAGGATAATTAATATTTTTTTATAAAATAGCCTTGTGATCTATTCTACATTCACAAGAGGAGCAAGAGTGATCAGATGCATATCATATAGATAACTAAATAAAGTTTGATCAAAAAAAAATATTTAAATTAAATAACTGTAAAAATCTTTGATTGAGTACTGAAATACACACACTAGTAAAAATAATAACAGATTTACAACTAAATAGCGTTTGCGTATTGCAGTTGGTCAAAAAAGTCATTAGTTCTTTGCCCATTACAATGGCGGGCGAAGCACAACATGAAAGGATATCATCCTGCTTTTACAAAATTGCAGATCATGATTGATTCAAAGAAGTAACACATTAATAAATTAATAAGATTATGAATCATGCAGAAAGTTACGAGTAGGACCTCGACATCGACATGTTTCGATTATTGAGCGAACATCGGCGTCGAATCGATTACATCCTGGCATCGAGTAGTCGGCATGATGTCCTCTGTGGCTAAGCTTAACAAGAGCTCTGCGATGGCGGACTTTTTGTTCGAGGAATTATGGATGGTTATATACAAACATGCACTAAAACTATCGACAAATGCTGGCTACGCTAAAATCAGCTCACGCAATGCTATACGCTAGACGTTGACTTTCGTATCGGAGGTTTAGCAAATGACTCTTATGATCTCATTTTCTTGCCTATTCCTTTATAATTTAGGATGAACTATAATATAATATATCTTTACATAATATGTCTGTTTTAGGTACACCATGCAAAGCACCTGTGCAGTAAAACCATAGTTTTGAAATAAAAAAATCATATAAGATTAGGGAACATATACCTATTACATTTCATTAATTAAAATGATTAAATTAATTAAGTAATTAAATAAGTAAAACAAATTGTTATGAATTTTAAAGCTAGCTATTATTCCAATCTCTTTCCAAATCTCGCATAAAGCAAACAAACATGAACTCCAATAAAAAAATCTCACATATTGCATGACGCCATCCTGCGCATACGCACCGCAGCCTACTCTAGCAATAATTGCGACATGATCGCAGCGACAAACGCAAGATGCGCCTGTCCTTTGCATCGCTGAATCTCATCGTATCACATTTGTGAAAAGAAAAAATTTGCAAAATAGAAAAAATATTTCAGTATTTTTTTTAATTTATGAAAAAACGTCTCATCCGTTAATATTATTAGAAGGATAATTGCTATGGCTAAAAAATATCTCACGATGTATTCATAATGTTTACGATGATGCAAATTACAGTTTGCAAAGCTTAATCATTTAGGATCACTCATAATAAGCGGTTCGGTAGTGGGTAACATTGTTGGTAACATAAAATTCTGCGTAATATGATTATAATTACATCCTTCAAGATAGTTAACGGGAGCTATTGTTAACGTGTTAACGAATAGAATTTAACTTGTATTTTGGGAGTTTCGTTTTCATTATTGTTACAATTTTATTTTGTAAGTTATGCCTATTTTATACTTCAAATTTTTTATACAGTTATTTCCAGTCTTATGTTGCATTACTTGAATCATGCCTGTGCCTGTCCCGACAAATGAAGGCAAAAATAGACACACATACTATCAAAAAATCATTTTTCTACGAATAGTCGAGCTAAAATAAAGCAAAGAGTAGGTAAACAGTATGAAATATAAAATCTTGTATGTAAATCTGCGAGATTGGTTTTTCCGGTAGGTACTATGGGCATAAAAAGTGTACAACCTTTATTCACTTATCTATGTAGCCCACTGTACTGAACAACTGTTTAACATGCGCTCAAAAATCAATTACTAAAACAATAGAATAAAAACTGCTTTCATTCGCCTTCAAGACATTCCCAGACCAAAAACTATTCCAGTCTGACCTTTAGCTAATGCACTGTCTATCCGTACGTTACACTTGATAGCCAAAACTTGTAATTAGTGTATGATTAAACGATTAACGCCAATAGCTCCCACGATTCAAAGATACGCTTCTTAGAAGTTGCATCTCTGCCTTAAAAGGTTTTAGATTAGATAATTATATATAATAGGGTGATAGCTGACTCGGTATTTAGGGTTGGATTGGAGGTAAGGGGAATCAGAATGTAATAATTTGTAATATGTAATAATTTGTAAAAGAACTTATTTACAAATCTAGTATTAGATGCTCTGAACTAAAACTTACATCTATAAATGGGAAGTATAAGTTAATAACACCCTCGTCATGGCTTCCCTGTATCCAGCAGAAAGCATTTACATGCAGATTGATTGGTTAGGTAGGTATTTCTTTCAAATCTTTGAGTAAGATCTATTTTCAGCAGGGCAACTCTTGAGGCTGAATTTGCTGAGGTCAATTCCTAACTTAATGTTATATTGCTACTTACCCGTATATATCATAGAATTAGGAGCACGAATAACCTAATTTTATAATGATAAGTATTTGCGAATTGTGATCTCATTTCGACCGAGTTCCGAAATACAAAAATTCAATAAAGAAGAAATTCCTAATTCGAATGTTTTTTTCACAAATTAAGTACGGAATTCAAAACTTATTAATGTTCCAATTTTCGAATCCACACAAAACTTTTTCAACACTTAAGGTGTAAAGCGGACAATAATTATGTATGTAATTGTTATGATGTTTCCAGCGATTAAGCAGTAGCATTCCGATTGCTTTTAGATAGCAGCAATTTTGTTGTCAAACACATCTTGGATTGAGGTGTGATGACGTTGCAAAAAATATATAAAATTATAATAACTGGTTGTAGAGCATGTTTGTTATCGGATCTCTTAAGTGAGAGTTTGTAACGAAATTTATGTTTGAAGCAATTTTTTTTTATATAACAAAGTGTTATTGGCAGACATAAATGCCATGCGAACTTGTGTTTGTAGTTTTGTTGTCAAAAACCATAAATCTACAATATAAAGAGATTTAGTTTCTGTTCAATCAGTTTGGAAATTTGGCTTCTACGGAAGTACAATAACGCATTTTATGGCTTTCTCGTATTATTTTGAATATTTACAAAAAATGTTATAGAAATTACAAAGGCTTTCATATTTCCCTACAAAGATAATCTATAGACGGTAAAATATCAAAAATTTTATATACTTTATAGTTTATACAAAAGTATACAAGCACTTCGCTAGAAAAAAACAGTGAAAAGAATTTCTCTCTTCCCAAAGTTGAGATAACAATGTAGGTACCCGTGTTTCCACCAAGAGATTTTATTGACGCAGACGCTAACGACTACGTTAACAATATAATATAGAATACCTGTACAGGGCCTCTAGCGGATAGTAAAGTAAGTAAGAAAATCGATATTTTATAAAATCTTAATGCGTTCGCAAGCGTCTCCGTTTATAAATCTCATAGTTTGGTCTGAGTTCCCTGTAAAAAGGGTTACGGAGGTCAGACGGCAGTAGCATGACTTACAGCATACCCTAAGCTCCGAAACGTAAGATGACGACGCAACTAGGAAAACACGTTTGGGCGAAGAAAAACTAAGGGCACTGGTTCTTAATATGAAAAGGACTGGGAAGTCCTTAAGTTCCAAATGACTTAAGGAGCAATAAATTAAAACAAATGAGCAATTACTAAAGCAGCAATCTTCGTCAAGGGTCGATCAGTGCTAATTTAAGTTAAGCATCGGTCATTAGGACCTTACATTTGCAGGCTTCTGTTGCGTTTTGAAGCTCGATTACTGCCCGATAATATATTGAAGATACGCATCTGTGCTAAGAATGCGTTGTACAGGGTGTTTATATTGTGTACAATCACTTAACTTAAAATGAAAATAATTAAAAATCATTAGTTAGTCGTTACTTTATTGTACTAGAATAAAAATAGAGAATTGATTTGGAGATTGAGAAAATATACAAAATAATAATTAGTTATTAAAAAAATTATAATAAGTAATTAAGGGGTATACGAGAAATTTTCAAGTCATGCTCACTTAAGTGTAGCCACACTTCGGTCATTAACCGTAACATATACATATAATAAAACTGTAGAAAGGTCAATTCTGTACATTAGATAGGCTAGGGTTCATAAACATGTCCTAAAATATAATATGTGGAATTTTTGTGTCTTTCGTCAGTCACATCTTTCATGGAAAAACTACTGTACGGATTTTGATGAAACATTTTCTGATATATAGCTAACTAGCTGTGCCCGCGTGCACTCTCCAGGTCTCCAACTATCTCTACACAAAAAAATCACATTAATTCGTTGCTCCGGTTTAACGTGAAAGAAGGACAAACAAACAAACACACTTTGACATTTATAATATTATAAGTATTTAAGTATGGATATGGATAGTCTTCTGTAGCATATAGTCACAATTACAATTTATCCAGAAAATACCACCAAATCTCGAAAAATAGTCGACAAAAACTGACCCCTAAAATGTATGCGCATACTATGTGAGAGGACAAACTACACTGGCCGTTTGGGAAGTCAATACGGATATAGTTTCTTTTACCGCAGTATTTATGTTTTCTATTGCTTTGTAATTGAAGTAGCTGATGGTGGTGTTTATATTTGAGTTATTATATATACTTCTATACCAATATAATAAATGCGAAAGTCTGTATGCCTGTCTGTCTGTCAAGCAACAACAAAACCGCTGAACGGATTATGATGAAATTTAGTATGAATGTAGTTGAAGGCCCGGGGTCAAACATAGGCTAGTTTTTGACGCAGGCAGAGTTGCGGAATACAGCTAGTTATAATTAAATATTTTCAATTAGGTATTAGGTACATAAATGTATTTTCATTCATTAATATCGAGTGGGTTAAATGGCCAATCGACCATGCTCTGGTGACAGAATTGTTTCAAATAAATCATTTATTTTTTCTAAAAATGTTTTATTTGTCTCTTTGTGATATTAGGTATATCAATCAATCAATCAAATCATTTATTTGTGAAAATATTGGTAGTACATATTAGTGTTACGTGTTAGTGTTAGAGCAGCAATTCAGAATCACCATGATTTTGCTGATAGTCACAGCCTACAAATATAACTTTATTCAAATGTCAAATTATTAGAATTATCCCGCAAGAAGTCATTTACGAATAGAATAGTAACTTTTGTCAACTAAAAATAACAATTCCATGAGAAGAAATTACTAAGTAGGCAACATTTATTAGAATACCTTTTTTTTTTCGGCCGGCATATTTCACTTTTTCCACAGAAAAGAATAACTTGAATTTTATAGATTAATATATTTTTTTATAATTTTAATGTGAAATGATCATTGTAAATTCGTTTAAAACTATTTTCTATGTTAATGTATTTTTTTTATTTCACCACATTCTTTGCGAAATATATTCGGCTAGGCGCTCAATATATTTTCCTATAAAACTGTTGGTGATGTCATAAAGTTAATATTTAAAAAAAAAAAAAAACTGTTTATGTATTATAGATATAAAATCCTCATCGCATCAGGATGCAAGTGTCAAAATCAAGTGCGCACGGTTGCAGCCGCATCAAAAGATCCTTGCTTTCATATCGATGTGATGCGTAGCCTATAATCATAATAAATATATAACTTGTTATGCACCTTACACAAGCAGACAACAATGTTATCAACCACGCCCCCTTTTTGTCAGATAGGTCAGATATCCTATCGCATATCGCATATCTTTCACAACCATTACTTTTATGACGACGTCATAATAGATGTACTTCCCAAGTATGTATGTAAGTATATGTATGGAAAGAGCCAGAAAGAAACAATAATATAAATAGATGATGATTGCAAATATAAAAAATCATATTAAATGTACCACATGCATATTTGCGTACGTAAAAAAGTATTAAAAAAAATCAATTAATACTTCAATAACCTATATTCATAGATTTACATTTCATATGTTGTTGGTATATATTTTCCCCTTTCGGAGATAGTAATTTTTTTATCAAATGATGTAAGTAGGAAATAAACATGTTAGTAGTCTAAACTGTTACTGTAACTCCTCAAGCGAATCGAAACACCAATATATTTTCCATTTAAAATCGGAATCATGACCCAGTACACAACTACAAATTAAAATAAAGACATTAAGTAGTGACCTTTAAAAATCACAATACAATTTAACCAACACCATGTATTAACGTTCAGAATAAAATACGTCAGTCTTGTCAAAAAGATGTAGTGGCCACGTCAATCAGCTAGGAGCCGACAGGAACAAAAAAACCCCGCCAATTATTGTAACCTCACCCTTAATGGGTTTTACTTGTAAGCCCTGATTGAAGGTATACTATTTCTGCACTTTTTAATACGGTCTTAAAATACTTGCTAAATATTAACAAATCGTAGTTGTAATATCGTCACATTATGTTGTATTATGAAGTTAGTTATGAATTGCTTTTTTAGCTTAATCTGCTTTTATGTAAACTTATAGACCCGCTAAAAATGAGTCAAGAACAACAATTCTGTGTTCAAATATAATCCTTTAAAATTAATAACCTCGACGGATTTCCGTTGAATGAAATCCATTTCCAAAACATTTGAAATTAAGGATACCTACAAATCGATTTGTCTCGATTGTCTGTGAAATCGTGATTTCCTGTGATTCGATCGTAATCGATAAATATTTGATTTGGATGAGTACAAATTATGCACGGAAGTAAACAATACAACCCGGATAGCGGAAATGTATTACTTTAAAGTTTATTGTAAGATAAGGTTAAGGATTTTTGATATGGAATTTATAATTGTTCTTGGTTTATATTTCATTATTTTTTTTTATGGATACCTATCTATTTTAATTTAGTAAAAAAAGCTTGAGTATATTCCTATGATACAAAAAACTTAACCCGTGATTATGAATAGTAAATATTTTTCATAATCTATAAAAGGCCGATTTATCCAACAATTTACACAAATCGGAGTGAAAATTTTAGTTCAAGGTCAAACCAAAAGAGAAATTACCATATATTTTCCAGTGATATTAAAACCTATTCTGACCTATAACTATCACTAGGTCATAAAAGCAATCAAAAATCAATCAATCAATCAAATATTTATTTGCATACAAGTTGGATAATACTAAAAGTAAGTTAATTAACACACATAATATACTATCTTTCATAATATACTATCTAAGGTACATTTAAAAACAAAAATATTTTCTTAACACTTAATAACCCTACGACCACCGCCGCTCAGTATAACCCCAATAGTGAAGTTGTAATAATAGGTTGCGCCCTAGGGTTGTCAGTTCAAACCCGTCATGCCACCGCGTGACATTTTGACAGACCGACAATTTTAATTACTAATAAAGAAACCTTACTTAATAATAGGTGGAATAGTCAAGGAAATAGATGCAATGATGCAATTATCAAAATTATAGAGTAGGATAAGTTTTATTTGAATGGGGAGTATGTTTATACTGAAGTGGCAATGAGTTGACCTAACTCACCTACATGCAGTGACTGACAAGCGTTTAAAGAGAAAGGTGTTATGGAAACAATGGGATTAGGTACTCATTTTTATTTTGGTATCTATGTTTACGATGAATTTTGCAAGGCATTTGTTTTAGACCCGGAGGTCATAGGTTCGATTCCCACGCGAAGCATACTTTGTTTAGTTGTTTCCAGTTTGGTCTGATAATAATGATGATTCCGTGCTTTTAAAGGCACGTTAAGCCGTTGGTCTCAGCAACCATATCAGAGGTCGAAAGGAAGTTCAGAAAAGCTCTGACGCAAGGGTGCGCAGGGTCTTTTGTCCATGTTATTTGCATAAAAATATATTAGTTGTTAGTTATAGCATTTGATTAGTGCGGACGTTAACATCCATTCGTAGTTTTTTCATTTTATGTACTTTGGTTATTTCACATTTTTAGTATTTCCTATCAACGTTAGCGAAATTTTTGTTTTACAATGTTTTCAGTTTACTTAAAATATCATCAAAGTCTCCAGCAACATGGTAATCCGTTAGGTGGCCACGCACTCCAATAAAGTTAATGAAAGCAAATTAGGTGCAATTCAAAGAAAACACCAAGTGCCGACCATAAACGACCCAATTATAGCACCCGCATCCCCGAATCCCTGCGTAACAAATCACACATCAGTTTCTATGATTTTGTCTAAACCCTAGAGTTATAAACGTATTATAGAGAGTCCCCACAATAAAGTACATTTTGTACTTTATTGCGTGGACTCTATAAACTCTCTAAACTAATTGAATACCAATTCACCACATTCTACGAGAAAGTTTAAAATGTAATACTTACAAACATCTTCCAATTATAAATTACAAAAATTGTAATACTAAAAATGCTATTTTTAAAAAGGCTGACACAAGCATAATCGGCGAGTCGAATAATTTTTGTTCGATATCGAAGGAATTTTTACCAGTACCGCTTTATCTAGAAGCGTGACCAGGATAAAATCCACAATAGGCTTTGATGCGTAAGCTGACGAGGCGACAGCTGGGAAACATGGATGAAGATTACAAAAATATATTTCGTAGCATTTAAAATTTAAACCAGGCGAAGTGGGAAAAAAATCTGGAAAGCAGGCCTTGGGCAGAAGCAACCACCTTTGAAGCTAATTAAGAGGTGATTTATTTCAAGATTACCAAATAGACAAATTTTGCTAAAAACTTCACATCTATACACACCACCTTGCATGTCCCTACCTCCTAACTCTACTCGCGCGCGATCTTATAATGATAGTCACTCTAAGTTAACCCTATCACTAGCGCCGCCGACTTATTTTAAGCCATTTGATTAATTAAAAAATAAAGAATTACAATATCGACACCGTGAAGGGAGCAGTCAATAAAATTTGTTTTTTAATTATGCTTTATTAGGTGAATTGGCTTTGTTTTTTTGACAGTTCGAGGCGGATCTGTTTTGACGGAACCCTTTGTCGTCAGTTCGGTTCCATTGATGATTTTACAAGGTCAATAATCATTATTGCCTATGATCATATCATTATCTAGTTTCGGAAAGGGTGAGCTTTTTACCAAATGTATCTGTTATAATTGGTTTACGGTTTAATTTCCGTTTTGAACGTTGTTCATAATAAAACAATGTTTAATAATCCATTTATTTTTAATCATTATAAAAATTTAAATTCTTTTTTGTAATAAAATCAGCTACGGCCGACGTTTATACAGATTTAAAATGTCATTACTTTTGAACAGAGTTTTAATAAATATATATTTTAAACCTATTAATTTTTTAAAGAAATAGGTAATTTCCCCCTACTTTTCCCTCCACGCCAATTTATCAAATCGTTACAAGAACAGACAAAAACTCTAAAGCAAAAAATTAAACTAAGAAAAATACATCATTTGGCCAATTGACTCATTAAATTAATTAAAACTCATCAATATAATCATCAATTTGACTGGATTGAGATTTTACTAATTCGGAATCCTACATAACATATTTAAACAAGTTATCGTAAAACAATCTTAAACGCCATTTTTTACACAATACTCGTTATCAAGACAACATCCAATTGTGTCATTTTTCACACTCACAAATTTGCATACAGATTTCAATAAAAGCTTTTTTGACCCGGTGACTAAACCTTTTTGTTTTATAGTTTAGATTTTTTACCCAGCTGATTAAGTGCATTATGCAAATTTGCTAAGAAACATTCATATTTTGCAAGTGATGGGGCGAGTGGACACTGGAGATATGCGATTATAATAACAAGCCCGAAATTCAACGTTCTGTTTCAAAGAATATAAAATAGCTTTTATAAATTTATAGAATAATGATACTTATCATTGTCAATGTATTTAACAAAAAACATGCGGGTATTTTATAGGTACGTCTATTAGTTCGGTTTTTAAGAATGTGATCATAATGTATGTTAGATAAGTGTTTTATATTATTAAGCTATAATTATCAAAGCTAGATAATTCGCCTAATTGGGTTTCATACTGTATCAAATTAAACTAGGTTCAAATATTTATCCCTTTATTCATAAAAATTACGAACATTCTGTAAACCCACATTAACTAAATATGTCAAGTCCTTTTCTCTCTTAACTATATTTAAATATAATTTAGATAATGTGGGTTTAAAGAACGTTCAATATTTTTTATGAATAAAGGGGTAAGATGCTAGGACAAGTTTTTAAAATACATTCAAATCTCTCAACCTTAAGTTTAGAATGCATAAAATAGGCAATATCTATCATACTGGAAAACGTTGTAAACTTGCTCAATGTAAACTAGACAAAATACGCCGTAAATTTCCATTTTCAATAAACCTATCGTCTTGGCTCCATTAATTCGTGCACCATGGTGGCCACGATAAGCATGTTTGGACATCTTGTATTTATGCCGTGTTGGAACACACACCTTTTATCTAAATTACAGTATTGGAAGCCCCAAACGTATCTATTCGAATTCCGGACATAATTAAGACTGATAGAAGGTTTTTAACTTACAAATCCATTGTGCAATAAGCAGGTAAAAAATATTTTATTCTTAAGAGCATGTTTTAATATTACTTGTTACTCACTTTGTTAAAAAGTGACCGCAGATATAACTTTTGATATCAAAATTGACCGAATCATTTGTAAAAGAACACTTTTGGGCTTAAATAACCAGATACTAGATGGTTATTTTATTAAAATGTCATGGGAGGAACTAAAATAAAGGTAACTAGGTAGGTATTAAATGTAATTAGAAAAGGAAAAGTCGGCCCAGATGTTTTAAAAACACATTAGGGAATTTCAAAAACTTAGCAAATAGACGTCTCAAAAAATGTCAGCTACCCGAATTAGCCGATCATTTTAAAAGAAAACTCATAAAATATAGTTTTAATACATAAATAAAAGTACTGATTACAACACAAATTAAGCAAACAATCTAGTGGCCCGTTTATTTCCTTATTACCACTTAATCAACTGTCCTAATAGACAATAAAAAATATCAAAAGCCACACACGTCAAAGCCATACGTACTAATTATAACCCTCCAGCTATCTCCCAATCGCAGCTGTGACAAATTAATTTTGTTAATCAAGCACAACGCATGCGCAATGCATCACGGGGACAGGGACCGCAGATAACATTAGTGTGATATACGACTGGCCGAAAATGCAGTGAGGTGTTAAAAAGACCCGTCCGCCGGTGACAGGGTTGAATAGGGTTGTCGAACGATTTTTAACAGATTGTTATCGATTATAGCACCTTATTTTTTAAATGCTTATTTAGACTGCCTGATATTTTTGTTTTTAAGCATGATATAATGTAATATTAGTTTTCATGATGTGTAAATATTTTTATCCAAAAAAAATCTTACCTTGTGTTAAAACAGAGAAGTGGTCATTATACCATAAGATTCATCTTTAAAAAACAGATGTCCTTTATGTGGGTTGTGGTAGCCCTATTCCACTTAGTGTTTTTTACAATTTTTGTGGTAATTCGGAAACATGTCTAAATAAATTTATTGACGTTCAACCTTACAAAGGTGGCTTATGGTAGATCCATATATTGAACATATAGTAAGAATCAATTTTATAATTTTACATTAAAATATCGATAAAATAATAAGAATAAACACTATTTATCAATACAAAGAAAGTGCACTACTCGTACTAATACACAATTACCTTAAGATATACTTAGCTATAACTAAGCTACTTATATCCATACTTCCATCCATCCATACTTTATATTATAAATGCGAAAGTCTGTCAGTGTGTCTTTCTGTCAGTCTGTTACGCTTTGGCGGGGAAACTGCTAAACGGTTTTTGATTAAATTTGGTATAAATATAGTTTTACATCAGGGAAACATCTAGTTAAACATAAAATGTCTTATCAAATAAATATATTTGTATGATTCATTTTTACAAAAACCTGTTATATCACAACTACATACCACACACGTGTAAATCTAAATTATTTCGTCACCACTTAAATTTCCAACATAATAGACACAATAAAATATAATCTAATACTGTTTGTTATCTGAACTATAATGTACTGCCCAACGAAATGATTTATCATTCTTTTAAGCACCTCATATTACATACAGTGTGCTTGTGTGTGAATTGTAATAAGGTACATCTTCAATGTGTGTAATGTGGCAGTTCGATAAGGATATTGCTATTTTGCTTCTTGTCTAAAATTTAAAAAATAAAAATAGTAGTATGGATACGTAAATAGTGCCAGAATGTGCGCAATGTTAAGTAAAATATTAGAGTTAATGTGGCTATTTTTAAAGATATTTACCTAATTATTTATGGGCATTGAAATACTAACAGGGCTTATAGGATCGGCCATGGATCGGCTGAACTAGCAAAGTGCTCAATGAACTTGCAAGCAACTTTAAAATGTATAATATAATCTACAATAAGTACCCATTTCTTTGACTTGGATGACATACTCGTATTCGTTCCACTTTTGTTATAGTTTATATTTTAAATCCATCTACTGAACCTATTAATCTATACTAATATTATAAAGCTGAAGAGTTTGTTTGTTTGTTTGAACGCGCTAATCTCAGGAACTACTGCTTCGAATTGAAAAATTATTTTTGTGTTGGATAGATCATTTATCGAGGAAGGCTTTAGGCTATATAACATCACGTTGCGACTAATAGGAGCGAAGAAACAGTCGAAAATGTGGAAAAACGGGGAAAATTATTCATCTTTGAGGGCTTCCGTTGCGTGCGCTGCGAAAACAGTTCGAGATACCCAAAAAATATGAAGAGTAGTAGGTACTTTAAAATATATCCTTTTTAAAACTACTTTAAAATATATTCTATTAATTATGTAAATAAGTCGTGGGTAACAGCTATAGGTAATTTATAATAAAGCTGAGGAGGTAGGTTTGTAAACAAAAAATAAATATGATTCCCAAAATAACTATTCCACGCGAACGAAGTCGCGGGCACAGCTAGTGTTTAATAAGTGTCTCATCTTTAATTTATAAAACAAATAAGACTATAAGAAAATAAAACTCTTTTAAATTACAAACGCAATGCCCTTTAATAGCCTTTTTTTTTTTTTTTATTTCGCAGGGGAATGCATTTACGCACAGAGTGTGGGACTCCTGGGCCGCTAGTCGGCCCAGACTACCCACTAAACCCCTGCGGGTGCCGTCGGCCGCATTGCAGGGAGGCGCCTCGGATCTGACTAGCACAAGACGCCTCTGCGACTGGCCGGTTTCTCACCAGAAACCGGACTCGCCACTCTCAGAGGCCCTCCGACACCTGGAGGACCTCTGCCACCGGGTGGGACTATTTTAGTCCCACCGTTTAGGGGGGCGCTTCCAGGCGCGCTAGGTAGCGCCTGCGTCGCACCCCCCCTCTCCGCCGCCGACCCTTTAATACCCTACGCAATACTCTGTAATTACACTTTTCTTGTCTTTTCCTCTCTTGGGTTTGCTGGAAGAAATTTCTTTAGAATTAAGCAGCTCCCTTGTACTTTCTTTTCCTCTTATGTATAATCTTTTGCATTTTTATTGTGTACATGAATAAAGTAAATAAATAAACGCGATAAAAGCCGTACCAAAATAGGTTATTTTAAAGAAATAATTTTTAAACGCTGTTTTAAAACGACGGAGTTGTTCGTTAACAAACATACTCGTGAAAACCTAAATAAGAACCTCCTCCTATTATTAGTCTTGAAAACTGAATCAACATATTGCCTGCAACAAATATATAATCCATTACACAAGTAAAAGACGAGTCTATTAAATTTGATTAATATTAAACACTGGTGGTTTCCGAGTCTCCGTTACATGTTGGCCTGGTGACGTGAACATATCAATTTTATACTACTTTTTAACCGAAATTGAGTAAGGATGTGATCTATGCTCTATTAAAATTTCCAGTTTATGAAGTTAGAATGACCAAACTTGATTTAAGTAAGTATTTGATATAGGGATATTAATTGATGCGAAGCGTTTAGGAACGTCAGACCAAATCGTACCTAAACTTAGCTGAGGAAGAGGAGATCCCAATTTGGAGAAGAAGAGAGATGGCTTGGTAAATATGATGTATTTTTCGCATTCCTTAGAAATGATAATGAAAAATTTATAATAGATTTTGGTTTATTTAGATAAATACTAGCCAGCTTTTTAATAAAAAATTGGAAACGTCTGACTAAATTATGTTCTGTCTCGATCTTTTCCGTCAAATTATCGATACGAGAGAGAAAGGGACATATTTTTGCCTTTAATACCTCTGTTATTTTTTTATAAAAAAAAATATCTTTATATCTTTATGAATAAGGCGGTTATATAATATACGTTATTGCATAGTGTACGGTGCAGGCCATGGTGTTAGCCATAACATCATACATGAAGTGATGCTGATGATAAGTTGATGAACTGCAAAGTGTCCCAAAAGAAGTGCGCGAATCTATCATTAGTGTCGATAAGGGATCCTCCCCTATGATCAAGCGTTCCGTAAAATTAAAAATTTCTAGTGCACATTTTCACAACTAAACATTAGACATTTATAATTTTAATCTAACTTAGAGCAATTTAAGTTAACATTTTTTAATGTATTTTTTAAATTTTTTACGATAATTATTTCTTTGTTTTTTCTCTTAAGAGCTAAGATGTACGAGCTATATTTGTAAAGTTTTAATTTTTATAATATTTTCACAATTCCCTTGCAATGTATCAAGCGCTGCGTATTGCTGACGCGGCTCATTTGTACTTATTTAGTCATTGAAATAAATTAGTGTGCAACTTACACCCAACCGGACTGGTTTTTATCATTTTCAATACCTTTCCGATATCACATAAATATCATTATCATATCAATCTATTTAAAGTGTAATTCATCCCTACACTAGAATCTTTAGGTTTTTAACGATCTCAGACGAAATCTAAAAAAGACAAAAGTCCCGCACATTACTAATTGACTAATGTTCTGTTATTAAAATAAATAATGATTTGATGATTTTTTTCTGATGTCTCTATTTAATTTCTTTCTTTTTGCCATATGTACAAAAAAAAGTGATTTTATTTTCCGGAACCCACATAAGTATTCAACCAATGCGTCACAAATATTGGAAGTCACAAAAAACGAACATCTCACGACGCGATATATTGGTTACATGATTTTGCAATTTAACCATCGTGTGTTTTCTATTTTGATTAACATAAGCATTGATAGAAGTTCCAAGGATCGCTTGGCTGACCTTAACTCATCTGTTATTTAGTGAAACTGTGCTTTCAAAAGAACAAATCGGTTGTCTACATATTAATCTATATTTTTCTTATGTGTTGTTTAGGCAGTTAATTTGTGGTGGGTCTTTCACTTTTTTACCCGAGACAGTAGAAGGGTTGTGTTTTTATTGTATGTACTAGCTGACTCGGCAAACTTCGTACTGCCTCCGAATATATTCTCCTTTTGCACCTTCCCTGGACTTCCACAAATAATTCAAAACCAAAAATAGCCAAATCGGTCTAGCCGTTCTCGAGTTTTAGCGAGACTAACGAACAGAAATTGATTTTTATATATAAGATATAAGTAGATTTATATGTTTTCTGATACAGTTGAACGACTTTAACATAATAATATGAAGTATTTCATATTTATAGCGCCAGTGACTTGAAAAAGTAAATTTGTCAGACGCCAAATTGTGTGGTCCAACAGCAGAATTTCAGTATTGCTAAGTAATTTACCAGACCGTGCGATATCATATTTAAAAGTCAACCTCTTTTATTTTATTACAAATTATTTCATTTGCATCTTGTTATCATAACCCAATTAAGATGACCCAGTCTTACACAGTTTTAAAATTCATTCCTCCACTTAAACTGAATAAAAACACTACATTATTCAAATCTGTCCTAAGGCGTATCGTGCACTGTAATCATCCCGTCTATCTCAAGATTTCAACATGACTGATTGTTTATTGTCCGACCGCTACCTGTCTTACCCAACGACATAAAAAGGTCTTTAGCAATTTATTTCACAAGCCATTCTCAATCTATTTACAAGTCAATAAGATTATTTTTCCTATGATCGATGATTTGAAATTACTTGGAAAAATATAGCGCTCTCAACTTAATCGGCTACCTGTGTTACGTATAACAAACGCCGTTCGATTTTCAACTCTGTCTCGCCTATTACAAGGTATTATTTTTCTTAGTACATAAACGTGACGCGCTTCGATTTTCAAATTGCAATTTACAAGCATGCTAGTGTAAAAGTACCCTACATTTAGGCTCGTGCAAGCAAGCCATTGTTCTTACAAATATGCATGCAAGCTGTCGCATCAGATACTTCTTGAAGGATATATGCGTCAAATCTTGATCCTTGTGTTTAGTTTAAGACGTTGAAATATTAAACAACCGAAATATTCCAAGAAGATGTCATTAATAAACGATTTAATTTTGATTTGATTTGTTAGGTAGATGGATGGAGATGTTGCCTTTAATTCTTGTAACAAATTGGTATTTCTTTATTCTAATAAAATTGTACTAATTAAATCGAGGCTGCCTGCCTCCGTGGTCTAGTAGTTAAGAACTTAGACCCAGAGGTCGTGAGTTAAATTATCACGGGAAGCATACTCTGTTTAGTTGTTTCCAGTTTGGTTAGGACATTGCAAACTTGAACAACCTGATTGTCTGTCTTGATAATGATTATTCCGTACTTCGGAAGGCACCTTAAGCCGTTGGTCTCGGCAGAAAACTATGTCTACTTCTGAAATGCCATTTTAGTAGATTTGCAGAACTTCATTTTAGGAACAGATAAAATCAAAAATATATTTTTTTATACAACTAAATAGGCAAACAGGCGTACGGACCACCTGATGGTAAGTGGTTACCGTAGCCTATGAACGCCTGCAACACCGGAGATGTCACGAGCGCGTTACCGACCTGTCCGCTGTAAGCACAGTGACCCCTCTGGAGCTTGGCGACCTGCATCACAGTGTTATTTGGCTGCGGTCTACCACATTTACATTTTTAATCTTAATGAAATCTTTATCTCTTTTTTATGACTTTCACAATGTTAACTCTATTGATACTTAGAAAAAGTATCAACATAGTCCATCACAGTATATCCATTGATTTAATAACAGCACCGTACCCGATCGATTCCCAAATGCCTTGATTTGCCTGGAAATTATAATAATCTTTCCCAAAACAATGGAAGGCGGGGTTTGGGTAAAAAACATTGCACGTACAGAAAGTATACATCAACACTATTTTTTTTCAAAACCCGATGTAACGATCAACATCATAATGATCAGACAACGGATTTGCATATTTATAATTGGTGGTGTTTTAATATTAGGATGAATGAATATAATTTGGCATTTTTAATTGCAAAAATATCATAAGTTTAGTAAACAGATTTCACCCGAAAATTTTACGATGCTTAAAATAAATGTGATGAGATGACAAAGATGTGAAATGAAATCGTTTATTTTCAATCTCTTTAAATATAAAAATGAATTGTAAATGTTAGGCACATTAAAACTCGAAAACGGCAGGACCGATTTGGCTTATTTTGATTTTGAAATATATGTAGCACCTAACAGAAGGTTTGAGTGGTTAGAAAATATTAATAAATTGCAAGGGAAATTGTAAAAACAACAATATTATTTTCCCATACAAACTGGACTTAAATTTTTTAAAAGGAGGGAGAGAGCCAAAATTTTTTTCTAATAACGTTGTCTTTGTTATTTTTAGTAGTAGTCAGTACTGACACCAGGGCATATAGGGTCAGTTGGCCTTAGATAACTATTTTTCACCGTTTTTAAAAAAGGAGAAGATTCTATGTCCGTGTGTATGTAGTTTTGACTCAAGCAAGCGACTTGAAAAAACATAAAATGTCAAAAATGTTGATTATGTTTATTTGAATGACATCATTGTCCACTTTCATTTATCCAGTCATTTTGATTTTACAATTAAACTACTGTACCGATTTTAATAAAATTTCTATGGGACGTAAATGAAAGCACATTATTTCGAACATAAAAGGAATATCTGAAACCAGTTTGGAAACGACGGAGTTGTGCGGTAACAAACACAAAAAAAACACTTGAAATGAGAACCATGTCCTTTTTAGATTTTTGAAGTCGGTTGAAAATCTCATAATATTACGCACTATTCTTTATTTTCAGACTTTGGGTACTTTCTTAGGTACCTGAGCCTTAGGTATAGATATGAGCTAAGAGATTTTCTGTCGTTGCGATGGTGAGAGTTGCGGGCATAGAAGAGTAACTTTATTATCCCATGCAATCCAATGACGACGCGACTACAAAGTTCGCCGGGACAGCTAATAGAATATAAATATCATTTAATGACGTCAATTTACTTATATTAAGTTTACTATCACTTCCACAAACTTCAATATGTATTCATTTGTGGAAAACTAGAGGAAAAATGTACCTAAGCATATCAATTGTTTATAGTAGATAGATCACTGTTTATTCTCATTATTTTCACGACCTGAAAATAACAGTACGTATGAAATTAAGAGAGCTACTATCAATTAGAATGTTCGATGTAAATCTATCTGTAGTTTCATTAATTTACACTTGAAATGGTTACACAATGACAGCTTTGTGAATGCAGTCTCGTGTAGATTAATTATGAGGGATGAGAGTTCCTACAATGGCACATTCTATCTGATTGACTTTATCAATTTTTAAAAGCAGTAATTAAAGTTTTTGAAATCTGTACATCCTGTATTTGCATTACGCACAATACAGCTAAGTATATCTCTCTTTACCAATTAGTCGGATGCATAATACGCTGCGCTATATATTCCTTTGACAGACTTTGGTTTTGGTAAATAGACCAATTTTGGTAAATAATGTTTTTAGTTATCCGATGGCTTAATAATGATAACTGATTTAGTTTGACATTTTAAATTTAAATATAGAAAATCTCAAAACATTAACTTAGTTACGAACTTGGGAGTGGTCGACAAAATAATTCAGAATTAAGTCGTCTCTCGCACTCAGTAAATTCAATGTAACTACTATTTAAAAAAAATAAAAAATAAATCTTTTATTTCAGACCATAAGTCCATATAGGGTTAGTAAATTAAACATAACAACTAAATTTAACAATTTTCATATGTCCTGTATACTTACTTTTAATTGAAATAAGATAAATAAAAAACTTAAAATATATTCAAACGTTACCTACGTTTATTTTCTTAGACTTTGAACAAACATCCTTTACTTTAAAGAGGTTATGTTTTATTTATTATCCAAAGCACAGGCGTCGAAGTACAGTCATTGTGCGGAACAAACAAACGCACAGACACACACTCAGTTATACTTCCGCTAAACCATATATGTAAGAAACACGTTTATGTACCAAATTTTGGTCACATTACTACACATTGGGAAGAACATATTACTGAAATTGTAGGCTCTACTTGGTGAAGCATCTCGAAAAAAAAGTTGATGAGATGAGCGTGTACATGAAATGAATCTATACTCTATACATATAAATAAAATTGGAGTGTCTGTTTGTAATATTGAAATAACCGTTTTTTACTACATACATATGAATATATATACGGTACATGCACCAAAATATTTTTTTTTTACAATTTTTGTCTGTCTGTCTATCTGTCTGTCTGTTTGTTGCTAATCTCTGAAATGGCTTGACCGATTTTGACGGGACTTTTATTGGCAGGTAGCTGATGTAATAAGAAGTAACTAAGGCTACGTTTATTTTAGAAAAATTATTTTATTTTAGAAGAATAAAGTAAGACAATTATGTACTTAGTACTTGCTACGCTAATAGTATATTTTTAAAAAAACATAGCGTTTATCTGGGCTCCGGTGAGTCGTAATATATACATTTGTTTCTGAAGAACTTACTATGTAGACTTTTAAAATTCTTAGCATTTTGCAGATAGGATGGAAGTTTTTTTTTAATCTTAGGTGATTTACTAAATCATAGGTTAGCAAAATATTTTGTCCTATACAGGTTGTATAATTATTATATAATAATTTACTTTAATAAAAAAAAAAAAAATACTTTAAGATTTTGTATCGAATTTCAGATTTAACATACAAAAATTCAGTAGCGAAAGTATCCGTAAGAAAATCTCATCGGATAGGCCCTATAGAGATCATGATTTCCAGTATGAGTGTACCTTAAAATATTTCCTGATGATAAAGCAAAATTAAAACTGATAAATGATCAGGAATGTATTATTCATATTGTTGGCATTTTTTATTTCCGACATCCATTTGGCTGACATGTATAAATCCTCGTCATTCATAAACTATTTGGACAGTGCCAGACTATGGCATACTATGCCTATCTAACCCACCATTAATTATTATAAAATAGATATGATATTGGCGACGTGGATATGATAAAAGGGACAGCGAAGTGTGTCTCACCACTGAAGTCATCTGGCTCTAGTGTCAGCTACTATAATATTATATAGTAACGTAAAAATAAATTTATATGTAGGTGCTTAAGCACATTACAATTTCATTACGAATTTTACGTATAAAATCCATATTTTAATTCAATTATTCTTAGAGACAGATAGAGAATAGATGGGTAAAGGAAATATAAACATTATTCCTCATTGTCCGAGTATCTACTTTCGTTTTTTCCTATGACACCACCGGCTTACGCTATAGGTAGTGTTATAACACGTACATAATAATCTCAATTATCTGTAAAACTTGTTATAGTAAACTTTGTTACATAAACGATAAATCCAACACCCACAATCCCGAAATTCCTATCACACAACTAAGAATGAAATGAAACGATGATTTAAATAAAGCGTATTGCAGACAAAACTTCACAAAGTGTCGTTCATGGGCGACGTCGAGGCGTCGGCTACGTATATATTTTAAGGCTCACCCTGGGATCGTCTGCGACCTGCCTGTCGCCACAGTTTGGCACGATCGCGTAATAGTTCGGAGAAAAAAATAATTGTTATCGATTGATTCAAATTTGGAAATAATTTGATATAACATCGGAAAAAGCTAATTAGCCAAGACGTTTAATGAAAAAGTCTTCTCTGTAAAAAAATTATAATAATATATTAACACTTTCGCTGACAGTAACGTCTCTCGACGTAGATAACAATTGAGTGCCATTGTTATTTCCTTGACTGTCAGTGAAAGTGTTAAGATGTTGATTCGTAGATCTTTCAATTACTTCTTATACTTACACCAACTTCTTGTGACAGAAGTGTAAAAACATGGCACGCGATATGCCTTTTTGTAGTTGGAGTAAATAAAAATAACATTAGTCCGCTTAATCTTATTATATTCGCACTAGTTATAAGCACGAACAGGAAACAAAAAATAATACAAAAGCTTACAACAAAGTAGAAAATGACAAAATTACACAATGTATAAATGACTGCATTTGTGTAATATACCTATTCTACAGATACCAGAACCTTGAACCCTGAAAACAGCAAATCCTTAACAGATGATTGAATGCCAATCATTCAAACGTAGATACGGTTGTTGTATGCCCAAAAAGATGATTTCATCATAAATTTTAAGCAACATCTGGCTGTACTTATTTTGTAACTATTGAGTAGTTTTATTTATTTACAATAACTTCACTGTATTGTGGTTAGTTTGTTAATTTCATTTTTATTTATAATATTCGTAAACTTTTTGAACATAGCATTCAAATAATAGCACATGGTTGTAATTATGCAAGTTTTTATTATCATATTAAAAACTCTAATGTACTACAGAACACGGACATCCCATACCATGTTCCTCTACAACAGCTAAATTTAAGTTCCAATAAGCACTGCACATTATTTTGTATGCCTATACAAAAAAAAATCGATAATCGATATAAAATCTCACACCATCACTAGCGGCCGCCCACGCGGGTCGCTGTGCGCTCGCGCCGGCGCTCGTGACATAACATCATGGAATCGTTCAATATCTTTCGCAAGGCGCACATCCGTAACCTTTACAACCAAATTAAAAAAAGCATAAAAATTCTACCGTCAAACTTACTATCGATATGTCATTTCAGCGCTTCGATTTGCATTCAGTTCATGTTCACGATCGGTCGAACTAAGCATGACTTGTACGATATATGTAGTCTTTTCTTCTTTCAACATATGAATGGCTTCTTGTCGTATCAAATTCAAGAGTTTCAATCCCAAATTAGACTTAAAGTTTACTGCCTGACTATTTTTACTTATTAATTTTTTTATAAATCTTTATTGTACCACAAGTAAAAAATACTTATACTATTTAATTTGAAAATTGCTAAAAGCATTCTCTCCTACTCTACCATTAGGAAAAACTGAAGTCTTTTTCAAATTTTGATATTCTTGTAAATATCACAAGTTTAAACACACAAATAATACCAAACACTATCAATTTATCACTCTCTCTCCTCAATTTTCTTAGCTCAGCAATTCAATAAATATTCTATGAATTGCTACCTGAAAATGTTAAGAAAATACAAATTAAATCAGTTACATCGTAGGGAGCAAAGTCGTGTCTTCTGCATTTTGCAGAGGACTCGACACCCACGACGTAACCATTATTTATGTTTCCATATTATATTCATTCACCAATTAAACGTTTTCATTGACTAGTTCACAACGGGACCGGCCAGTCACAATATTGTAATATAATATCAGATCATTATGGCATTAAATGCGGAAATGTGTGGGTGCGAAAACACCGTATCTAAACTATAATTTGAGATCTGTCCGGGGGTACCAAATATGTGAGTGCAGAATTATCACTTGTAAAATTTTAAGACTCAAAAAGTAAATGAAAATAATAAAATAATATAACATATTAAGTTTTTGTGTCAAAATGTAACAGTTACAATTTGATTACAATTCGACCTCAAACTTCCATTTTTATGCCTAGCTATGCATAGCGCTATCTGAGGTCTAGCGACAAATGACTTGGTATTTTCCATTTGGCTAAAGTTTTTAAGTACATTTAAATGTGAATTGGATTAAAAGCTTAATGTTGTTTGACATTGTGCATTGAAACTGTGCATTGTTTTCTTGAAATTAAATATCTTTACCTGGTTGATAGTTCCGAATGGACTTGAATGGATCTGTTGTAAAAACTATTATTATTATAGTTTTTGAATGAACACGAAAACTAGCGATTATTATATTATATTTAACTGTAGATAGATTTTGATTCAAATGTCAAACTATAGAATAATAATCCTATTATTTTGAATTAATGATATAAATAACTTCAATCATTTAACTTAAATCATTAATCTTTACAGTTTTTAGGTAACACACTGAAAACTTATGTAAAACCATTTTTACGGCGACCACATTTATTCAGATAGGTCCGGGCTAAAAAACGTATCTGGTTCGAAAAAAAATTAGTGACTCTTCTGTACTCTCTCTATGCGTAGTCGGGCCGTTATGCATAGAAGAATAGCCGTGACCACATATAATTGTTGTTTGATAAATGCTTTAATTGTTAACACGTGCGTCAGTTATTATTAATGTTGTGGGTGCTCTGATGTCAACTTTCTATGTGTTTAGGTAAAATATATTTTAAATATCTACATAAGCTTATTTACTTTTTATTTCATAGCAAAGATGTCGTTATATTTGATTGTATTGCATTCTACCCAAATGCATCTTAATGATTTCTTAGCAGCAATGAATACAAATGAATTGTTATAAAAAATTATCAGCATCCTAGCTTTTTAACAAAATTGCATCCTAAGATAATTGACCCTTATGTTCTAAGAAGGTGTCGTTAAATTTGAATGAATTGCATTCTACCCAAATTCAAGTAGGTGATTTTTCAGTAGCAATAAATACAAATATTTTGTTATAAAATAATCATCAACAACCCAGCTTTTTTTTTCAAACTGCATCCTAAGTCATTTGAACCCTTATGTTCTAAGTAAAGCTTTTACTCAGGAAATTATCTGATTTACATGAATTATTTTAGTACGAAATCATTCCTAAGAGTATTTTTTTAAATGTTGGTATTTATATTATAACCTATCATCAGATTAATTTAATTAAAATATTTTAATTGTATATTATTTATTGCTGCATACCCTAAGGCGTCTTCAAAATAATCATTTGCAAATCTCGTCTCACCAACATTGTCGTGGATTACCCAAAAGTCAATTTCATGCCTTTTACACCATAACACATCGTGGCAACCGCAGTTATGTGATATGAGCCACGATTGACCACATTACTCATGCACATCAAGCTGATAAAAATTTCTGGAATTATGGAGAAGGCATAATAAACACCCACAGTAACATACACACTATCTACTAATTGTAAGTATTCTCTAACACAGAAAAAATCGCAAGAATAGCCTTTCTCTGTGGTCTAGTAGTTAAGACATTTGCCTAGGATATAGAGGTTCCATGTTCAATTTCCACGGGAGGCTGGCTTTGTTTAGTTGTTACCAGTTTGATTGGGGCATTGCCAGGCTTGAATTAACTGTCTGATAATCAAGATGATTCCGTGCTTCGGACGGCAGGTTAAGCCTTTGTTGATCCCGACAACCATGTTAATAGTTAAAGTACATCATGATCCTATTGGTCTGGTTTCCTGTAAAAAGGGTTACGGAGGTCAGACGGCAGTAGTTTCATTATAATAACCAGAACCGCTAAATCTAGGACAAGACAAGACAAGACAAACATTAAAGTGGGCCCTGGCCTCTGTAGTTACCAATTTCTCACTTGATGTAACCGAGAAATCACTGAGAAAAATTTTATAGGTTTTAAGGCTGGTTGAAAAATGCAGAGTAAAAAAACTTCCACAAAATTTTGATCAATTCTTACGTTAAAATTTCAAGATAATATCGAAATTTAATTATTACTATGGGCTATGTCAATCTAATGGATTACTTCATGATGTCGTAGGTTTTCGCCATTGTTACATATAGAATTAAACAATTTAATACGGTTTTATCGCGTGTATTACTTATTTATTTTACACTTAACCGTACCGTATTAAATTATTTAATTCTATCTCTCTATTCCTTTTTATCTAGACAAAACTAATGTTAGAATAATAAATAAGGCATGCCATATCCAATGAATTCCTTTGGGGCTCAATGGCCAAGCAGATGCGAGTCCCACTTCAGATTGCACAATATATAAGACTTGATTTACAATGTATAGTGGCACCATATTGCATCTATGATCAATTTCTGTTAAAACTATTGATGAATGAATTACTCTTTATTGCATCTCGTGTGTGATGACTAATAAATTAACTTTATTTTTGTTACATTTTTGCATTTTTTTTACTTGATTCCTCAACTATATCAGTATGAGATTCTAAAGTCGCAAAACAAAAGAACTACAGTTTTAAATATAATAAAATTAAACGTTCCTTTTAAATGCATTCATTTGTTCCATAAATTGTAGGTAGATCTATAAAGTCATCATTTCAGCCGAAGTTAGGCACATGCTGGATCTTCCCAAATCTTTCCCAATAATTACCAGAATGACCGGTTAGAAGCGGCCTGCTTCAAGCGCTTGCCTGCGACCTTCTTCAAGTCATCTGACTATTTGTTCTTGCTCTTGCCGATGTGTGGTCACCATTCACATCAATCTTTCCACCACTGGTAGATCTATATAAGATAACATAATTTATATCAAAGATAAAAATCTCACATGGAGTTATAGACTGTTAAGCGGTTTCATAATTACAATTAATACTTAAACCAATCATTAACAAACCACAAGCTAATAACCGTATAAACATAACTTTAGAACAACTGGTATATAATTTGCGTGTTAATAACGAAATTGGCATCCTTCTTTAGGATCGAAATATTGAATGAATGAGTTTTATATTAACGACCATTCAGCACGCAAATTTCATTCAATATATGAATCCCTTTCATTCAAATGATGACGCCATTGATTGAGAAATCATCCTGTTTGTGGTTGGTCGAAACAACATTAGTTTTAATTACCGTGCTGATCCGTAACATGTAAATCTTTATGACTATTCTGCAGAAATATTCATACAGATAGTTATGTATTGCAAAACATAACACTAACCTTAGTGTTATGTTTTTAAGGTACCTTTAATAAAAACCAAAGTTTTCAAAATGGACTTAACGTGTTTCACCTGCCTTGAATAAGGGTATACTTACAAACGTACTGCGATCAAATCGCATACATCTTGGAAAAGCAGACCGTGTTTGATAACATGGTAGAGGCGCTTCGAACTAAACGCAGGCTAGATGCTAAATAAAGTCCATACTATTTTATATCTAAAACAACTAAAAGAAGAACAGAATAATATTACCATGAATCCTGGGCTCCAAAGCACCAATAACCAACGGAGAAAACAACAGGATGTACATGACAAAACAGACTTACTGTTTCATTAGAAGTTGAATTGTAGGCATAAATATTTTTATGATAAAAACCGTCAATCGCAGAGTAAGTCTGAGGAAGCGTCCATCGCACTGGTCAATCGGCGTAGGCGCGCGTAGGAGGCATACCTAATGAGGCCTGTTCACACGCTTTGTCTAGCCATGAGTGGACGAATAATTGCCTAGTTCCATATAAGACTATACGAATTTTCTTTGTATAGAATTCTAACACATTTCATTTAATTTTTTTTATACTGATGTGTTGTATGGATGTCGAATTTGAAAAAGAAGGGATTTCTTAGTTGCTAAAATGTGATATTTGAGAAAACGTTCGGACGACGCCCCATAACAGTACTACAATATCACTTATGAAGTAAGAAAGATTATTTCTGTAATGATGATGAAAGAGTAACTCACACGTTAATAGAAACTTGATGTAGTTAAGGTAAACCAAGAACAAGATGACATAAAAAAGTGTTGAGGAGTAGTAAAAGACAGGGACGCACGGAAAGGAAAGCAATGGGCACAGATAGCCATTGGCAATAAAGATGAATAACACACATTCGCGCAAGACAAATAAATACTAATAAAAATTATTGCTCAGAACAGAACTGCACACGACATGCACTATTAAATGATAAGTTTGCTCATTGTTCACGTTCACATTGGCGCTGGATGCCTTCCGCGTATTGTGTGGTTCTGCCGAGAGCAAAATTAGCGCGAAGATCGTGTCTGTGTGTTTGTTTTGTTCGATTGCAACTTGTGAAGTCCACGGGCTTACGATGGGAATAGTAAGGATTTGTTACTTCTGGTTCTACACAACGAATTATAGCAAAAATTGGATGTCCGAGACACAAAGACCGTTCTGGGGCCTTACTATCACCTCTAATAGCATGGCAGAAACCAGTGAGTGGACGAGATTGCGCAATACAAGTTGTAAGGGGACATCTTGTTTACTCACTCGTTTCTGTCCTGCTATTAAAGTTGATGGTAAGGGCCCTGTACATTTTAACTCGCAAAGAAGAAATAGCAGAGGTTATCGATGAGTCCCTCCTGACTTGACTTAGTAATAAAAAAAATACTTCTTTCTCCATCAGCAGCTGCCGATGCTGATTTATAAAAATATAAAAAATATTGCTATTTCTTCAACGAAATTACTTAGGTTATTGGGATCTAGCTTGAAGGGAAGCTTAGATGGTCCACAAAATGATTCGAAAGTTAAATCTTCTTCTATCCATAATGATTATGTCACATATTATTCATACTTTCATACTATAATATATAATACTATAATAATACTATACTATATATAGTGCGAAAGTCTGTCTGTCTGTTACGCTTTCACGATCAACCCGTTCAACGGATTTTGATAACATTTGGTATGAATATAGTCGAAGTCCCGGGGTCAAACATAGGCTACTTTTTGACGCAGATGGAGCTGCGGGACACAACTAGTCTTCCATAAACGTTTCTATAAGCATTCTAAATCCAAAGCTTCTCCATGCCTATCAATGTAAAACTAGGCAAGAAAATTCTTTCTCTCCTCAATTTTAACGTGAGTTCAGTTGCAGACAAAAAACATTAAAGCGATATATGACCGTTGCAATAATGACTGCATTGTAATATTCTTGTTCAATATCATCAAAAAAACTTGAGGTTAAAAAAGGCATAAAATAATCATAGCACCATAAATTTAACGTATAAAATAAAACAGCACAATCCATAAATTCTATTTGCGGACGAACTCGTGACAACTTGCGCAAGCGCCTCCCGACTGGCACTACTTCCGTTAATACAATCTGGTTTTATGCCAGCTCCGGTTACAAACAACAACTGTATCTTATGGATTAAAACTGTGGTGGGGTCATCTTTATCTAGGTTACAAACACAATATTTTATTTAAGCATCATTAAATTATCGGAATGTAGTTGTCGATATTGGCACTTCTGAATAAGTAATGTGATGTTTGTGGATATGTTTTAACAGTTAATCTCCAAGTGACATCAGGGTTACACGTCTTTCTGTCTGTTCAGAACAAACACGTGCCTTCATACGTTTCTTTGGAATACGGAGCAGCAATAGGGGCTCAGCAACCACTCGAACATCAGCTGATCTACTCTACCACTTTGTTCATCAGCTGATGTAGAGTAGATTCGGTGGTTCGAAGTTATCTCTCTTCTCGTAACTGACTTCCTTATTGTTTCATCACATTATTATCATCATCATCATCATCATCATCCTAGCGTGTATTCCTAGTTGCGTCGTCAGCTTACGCTTCGGAGCCTAGGGTGCGTACCCTACAGCGTTGTAAGTCATGGTTCTAGATTTGGCGAAACTGGTTATTACAATGGAGCGACTGCCGTCTTACTCTAGACCAACAGGAACATGACCCGAGGTATGTTAGTGGCCAACACTGTCAGAATTTTTCCGGCTGCCCCAAGGCATCTAACACAGCATAACGACTGCTATCTATCGACACCAACCGGGACCGATGGCAATCAATTTATGGTAGTAAAATGTTTCATATGAATGATAAAATAAATTTTGGAGAATACCCAATTGCTTTACCGTGGCGCACCCTGGAAGCAGCTATACACGGTAACGTAGAATCTAGGCTGACTGAATGCAATATGTTCTAATATATTCTAACTAAAAGGTCACTTCTGCAACAGTAATCAGCAAAGATCTAGACTAGTCGTTTGAGGTCAGGATTTTTCTGTTCCATATAACAATATAGTATCTGTACCGTGGGAACCTCCTCGCGCTGTGAGTTACAGCGTAAAAATTCAGCTTTCTCGTTGGCTTCCGTAGCGACCCAGAGCTGATATCATCAGAGATGGGCGATATAGTCGCGAAACAACCCGCTGAATCACGCTCGTCTATACACGACGCGACGCGGATACGGATGCGCAAGCGATTGTGTAACTGTTTTTGTAGAACTACTTCTTGTCGAGTCAGAGTTATTGCCTGCACTATTTTGAATTTGCCAAGTATTTAGCCACTTCACTTTCCAAGAACAAGAGTTAGGGCAGTTAGGACAGGAGGTTGTAGATGTGGGGTGCAGGGCAGGGAACCTCCTCGAGTGTCCGGTCCTTTGAAAGCTTCGCATTCTCACTTGATCCCAAGGATCCGGTGAGAGGGCGGGCTAACAAAGGATTCGGGACGGTGCACCCTGGGTGACAGTTAATAACTCCCTGGTAGTCGGAGTCTTGTTGACTGTCGGCCAATTTCTGCCAACAGACCACTCCATCGCCGTCTATAATGAGACGGCGGGGTACGAGCGTGGTCCATTTATGGGCCACTGTCTGATTTGGGGGGGTGGCCGAAAGGCCATGGCTGGAGGGCGTCGTGGTAGAATGCTAACGCGACCCCATGGCGCCCTCAACAGCCGGTGCGGAAACACCGGAGGGGTTTTAGTGGGTAGTCCAGGCACTCTGCATGGGAGTCCCACACTCAGTGCGTAAATGCATTTCCCCTCCGTTAACCAAAAAAAAAAAGGAGGTTGTAGATGTAGATCTCACGCAACCACAGCAAGCTGGCTGACAGATATTTGATCAAAGCAGGATGAATAACATACGCAATAATAATGCCCACGTAGAAGAGCCCATTAAAAGTGATTGATTTACTGATATGCTCCTGAAATGTGGCCATAGGATTCTCCACAGTACGGAGAGATTTCTTTGCCTCTCTCATTCTTGGAATAGGAACATAATTATGATTTTACCATAGACATGGTATGCCCGCTACCAATACTGGTAGCAGGCATAAAGGGACTAACATTACATTAGCACCATTCAGCCATTCTAATTAACTATACCTAAATGCAGTATCGCTGTAACCGCATTGTAACTGTTGCCTCAATAGTCATCAAAACACTTTCTCGTATGTTTCCGAGAGTTTCGGCTAATCTAATACTAAGCTAATCAGCAAGAAAAAAGAAAATTCGATTACGATAATTACTCAGCGATCACTCGATTATACTATCGATTACACTGAGACAGGCAATGACTAAGCGGTGCCTCGCAGTCTACCGTGTTACGCAGAAACCAGTTCGCAAATGACCGCTACACTTGTTCAATCGAGGACGATCGCTTCAGGGCTGTACTCAGCTTTTTTTAGATATAAATCCAAATTAGTATGTGCGTGGGAGATTGTGAATCTTACATGTGACGCAATAAATATTTATTTATTGCAAAAAAATTATTGGGGTAAGCTAGGTTAGGTGTATGAACATACTTCTAAGTATATATAGAATAGTAGCTGCTGAGTATCTAGTTTTGCTCTAAACTTGCAATCTATTATTATTAGTATTGAGGACTTTAAATTAAAGTTTGGCTTATGATCGCGTTGTACCTATGTATCAGGTGGTATGATGTTCCAAGATTTAAAATTTAAAATATATTTCATTCAGATTATAACGAGAAAATTGTACAAACTATTGAGTCTACTGAATTGAGTATACTCCACTAATAAAATATTTTATCTAACTTATCTAACTTACTCGTATTTACACAAATCCGAAAAAAATATTTTCTTATTAAATTATAAATTTATTTTCCGCAACACAATTGTTATAAATAATACCACATGATTCATTTGGGCTTCCCCGAGGTTTCCCCAACCTCTGAGTTACGAGTACTATAAAATTGAGAACCTGTTTACGATTTATTTTCACAATCATATTGCATAATGAACAGGACTAAACCACCGTCATATGTTTTACTTCTATGACTACTGCCGAACCTAATCTAGTGGTAAGGTAACCATGATCTCTTAAATCCTTCAAAATGCGAGTAAATTTGATGTTGTGATGTCGCCTTTTACATCCTCTATTGCACCATCTCTCTTAGTCACTCACATTTGGATGTATTTATGAGACCATGGGAGACTACACTACACAGGCATAAAAGAAATCCTTCAGGACCTGCAACGTGCTTGTGACACCAATGATATTGCAGATGTCCATGGGCTATGGTAACCAGTTCAATTATAAATAAGTATTTGCCTATTTATCTATAGTAAAGAAATAGAATAGAAAAGGAATCTTTACGAGGCAAAAGTGACGATCTCCGAACGATTTCAGCCATGGAGACTACTTACTGCTCCTAATAGGTAAATTGGCGCTCATACGACTGAAGATAGCTTGTGTAGCCTATAATGTACCATAGATCTTATATTGGTATATTAGTATATGTTCAATCAAAGGTAGGTGCATTCTTATGTGTAAGCATTTGAAAGGCAAACAAAGTAAACATGTAGTTCATTACATTGTTGGCAGCTAATTTTATTATTACGATTTTGACACACATAATAATTTTCTATTGTTTAAATTACTCAATACCAGCTTATGAATAAAAGAGAAAGCACCTAGTTGGCTTGTTTCCATCTCTGATTCATGAAATACAAGGATCATGTACTCTTTAATTTCGACCTTTAGTTTTTAACGATTTCACTCATGCTTGTTTTTGTAACTAAATAATTGAGGACTCTTTTACTGACAAATAGACCTTGAAGTCATCTGAGGTGATGAATTTGTTCATTCATTCATAGGATAACGTCTTAACTCTTTGCAATCGTATAAGATCTAAAGATCCAAAGCCTGACTCCATCGTCTCCTAGACTCTTTCCACTTACTGCTAGATCTTTTTTTCCTGGTGGCCAAGCTTATGATTTCTATGAGGAAATGACAATTTAAGTTGTTACTTATGAAGTAGGTCACAGTCTGATTCCAAGGCCAAGATTCAATTTAACCAGACCATGAATCGCTTTGGAGCAAGATATTTTTTTTTATCTCAGTTGATCAATGATGATTCATTGTCATCATTGTTCAAAGGATAGTGAAAAAAAGAATACTAGTTTCTGACGAAACTACTAAGAAATATTCCAATTTTATTGTTTTTACTATGACTAGTGTGGTGTTAAATTTCTCTTCAAATGTGTGTACAATTTACACATACATGAACAGTCCACTCAATATGATGATGATAATCTTAAGGTAGTTCAAAGCAAACAAATGTTGATAGGTTTAAGGGAAGGGAAAGGGTTAGCTTTTTGAATACATCTCAAGGCTACGTAGAGATATCTTTATAAGTGTCAGGATCTCGTTTAAAAACAAAAAGAGTATGTAATAGAAAATTAATTTTATTCAATTATTTATTATCATTGATTTACACAATGAAATGGAATGGATACATACAATAAGATATAAAATATCATGATTTTATACATCTAAAAACTATATTAAAGTATGGCTACCGACAGGGATTGTCTGTCCGTTTATTGGCACTTGGAATAATATTATTTTTATTTAACTTTATTCTGTTACATACACATGCATAGATTATTAAAATTTTCAAAGCCATTATTATATAGCATCTCAAAAAGTATTTAAAAATATAGTTGGATAACAAGCATCTATTGCTAAATATAAAGAAATTTTAAATACATTTCGAGTTCTCTTAGCATATGCAACAAAATAAGTTTCGAATAAAATAATTTAAAGCATAAGTAGGTTGAAACGCTGTCTCATACGTTAGTTTAGATATATGTTTTTTATATATCATATATAGACAGAATAGTTTGAATTTACAAACCTTACCGCACGTTTCGTAGGCATCGAAATATGGTAAAGTTAGTTGAAAGCCAATTTTTAATTGCAAAAGAGCCAATAAAAAATTAATAACATTAAGTTTCTTGTAGGTGTATATCCTTTACATCTAGTTCAGTGTTGAATAAAGGCCTCCCTTATAGATTTCATCGGTATACTACGACTTTTATAAGGCCGAAAGTTCCGTCCATAGTAATATGGGATTATTATATTTACTCTTAGTCGCTAAATTATTTATTTATTTGAAAAACGCAAATAACAGAGGCTGACGATTAAGATATTTAAGTTCTGGTTACTAAAGTGTATTTTGCATCTGTAGCTTATTAAATGTATGAAATACTGACTAACATTAATATAAAAATATGCAAACTAAAAGCATAAGAATATTTCAAAATGTGTTTGTGCGTCAAATGTCAAGAAAAAAATTGTAATAGAGTGTTTTAGAAGTCTTATTTCACAAAATTCAAAACTAATCCGATGAAAATATGTTAAATTACAAAATTAATTTCTTGACATTAACACATCAAATTAAACTTCGTTACGTCTATACTTTTAAATGTTACAAAACAATCCAAAACATAATTTAGCGAAATGTTCCATTAACTAATAAAAAATAAATTAAATTAAACCAGATAATTTTCGTTAATTTCCGCAAAACCTCAAACTAGAACGGACGTTCTAAGTGTTAGAAGTTTATAATAAAAACAAAATTTTAAATATAACATAAATATTATTTTACATTAAAATATAGCTAAGCAGTTAAGCTGTTTAAATGCTACCGTCACTAAACCTAATAAATACTATTTACAAATCACCAGAATGTTCCATAATGTTTGTTATAAAAGAATAAATATTCAAACAGAGATAGTTAAATAGATATACACTTTATTGTACCAATCACAAAATTAAAATTAAAAGAATTACATTTAGAAAATTGAGTACAAAATGAGAGATGTAAAGTCAACTAGATATTTTTTTTTCATTTTCTTGCATTTCATGTCATAATTTGTACAGTAAACAAAACTAATAACTTGGCCCTTAGATTTAATGTTGATCAGGAGATTCCTTGAAAATACGTACAAGCAGGCATTTTCAAAGTGTGCCTATTAAATGTTTTAAAAACATCACTAAAAATGTTGGTTTAAGTAATATTTAAGCGTCATTTTTAGTTCTGTTGGCTGTACGTACATGCATGTACTAAGTATCTGTATTGCTGTATAGTTTTTATGCTTAAATACAATTTCGTAAAGGTTATTAATTAGATCACAGTTTGTTTTCATTTTAATTCAGAGAGTTGTAATCTGTTTGAATATGAATTCAATAATTTTTTGTGCTTTAATTTTTTTTCACCATTAACTAAGTAGAATGGGTCTAGCTTAGATATCACAAAGATTAAATATTACTACAGTGCGTGACCATTTATTTAGCATAGTTCGTTAACTATGCCAAATAAAGGCAGTTTTCAAAGTTCTTAAATTAGTTTTTTTTTTTCAAATAGAAATACATACATGATTAAATAAATGAGCGTCTCCAAACGACAGCTTTTAAAATTCATCTTTGCAATTCAGAATCGAAAATTCTAAATTTAAATTTTCATTGCAATATCCCATTCTGGCGGCGGCATTAATGATGAAGCACGAATACTGTTACGTAAAAAGGTTACTCTGGATTGTTAAAAGCAATGACGTCAAATTTTGAAATTGATGATTTATCACCACCTCGTGTACATGGTACTCTCTTTTGTAGAACTGTAGTGTACTATTACTCTGTAACAAAAAAATATTTATGTTTATAAGAAATGTGTAACAAATATATTGACTAGAATAAAAAAAATTGTTTTATAAGAAAAAATAATGCTTGTGGACAAATATTAATAGCACGATCTTTTGATAATAATTCGGCGGTCTTCGATTATCCACTTTTAGCGACAACTGATTATAAGTTAAGTACGTGATTCTGTTATTTCAAAAAGAGAATCTTCTTATGAAATAAAATTGATTCTTACTCTATTGTGTAAGAGAGACCGCTGTAGTAGGATCGTGCTTACTGGATCACCTTCACCGCCACAAGCATTGACTACATCTACAACAATTAAGAAAAAAAAATATTAGTAATTTAGTTTCATCTACTTTCAAACGGGTATGAATTTAACTTTTACCTTACATATTAATATATTTTTATATGCATATTGTATTTTTTTTACTTTTTTTTTAAATATTATCTTTTTTAATTGAATTGTATGTTTTCCCATTTGAAAATATTTCTGAAGGTTATAGTCGAAGAAATTTTACAAAACCACGTTAATTTTTAGTGTCAGGTAATTTTTTCAGGTTCGAGAAGGACAAAACATACTCGTATCATGCCAAAGGTGTTACAGTTAAAGAGTGCAGGAAAAACTTTGATTGTGCCATGTTATTGTCAACCTTAAAATAACCCGTTCCTTTTATAAATCCTATCCTGAAAATAAATTCCTAACTAATACTATTAATATGAATTTCTATAATTGTTTGTTAACTCTACACGCTTTATCTACCAAACTAATCAATCTGAAATTTTACATAGTTTTGTCAGGAGTACCGAGAACGATCATACGGCTTTTACTCCTAAATCATTTTTGTCTCAATTTTGTTGCTATAATTATAATCTATCGCATAAACTATGTTGTAGTACCTATCAAATTTTGTGAGGCTGGATGTATGTAATTATGGATCAATTTCCACCAGAGCAAAGCCTTAGGTAAGTGATAAAAGAATTTCCATACATAATGGTGTAAATATATCTGTGTTCACAAAACATTATTTCTGATTATATTATTCATTGTTGTTTTTGAAGTATTGTTTACTTTTTTGTTACGAACACAGTTACCGCTACTACAAGCTTAAGTCAAAACCATATTTTTATCTCGCCTCAAAAACAACGTCTTAATTATTCAAAATCGTGATGGTGATATTAATTTGACAACGGACGGACTTTACAACACGGATCAATCGTATATTTAATTTAAAAATATTAATCGAAACTAGCTTTGTGGTGTGGATTCGTCCATTACATTTTAATTATTTTTATTAGATATATTTACAAACATTTTTATATTAAAATGGCGTCTCTTGCATCCTTGCTGTGACTTTTTATGTCTAAAATTAGGTCAAGCGAATTTGAATCCCACGGGAACAGTACCTTTTTCCAGATAGAAGTAACCCTATGCCTTTCTCTTCGTAACTATGAGTATGCGAAATTTCAGGAAGATGGGTTCAGTAAATGTGTGAAGAGATAAAAAAACCCCTACCGACAAACACATAAAAAAACTCAATTTTCCTTATAAAATATTAGCAAAAAGTTATTTTTCTACTCATGAATTAAATAACACGAGCTTTATGTCTAACCTACTCGTACATATCAAATCAGTTTAAATCAGAATCCTTATTCAGAAACTTAAATACAGTACTACTATAATACTACTTCACAAACATAATCTAAGAAAATCTCATTGCGATTGCAGCTAAAGTGTTCAATTGTTCGCGATCGCACCTCTAGCGCGGTTAATTAGACGTCTTTTGAGAAATCTCGCCTTATAAAGGAGGATGTTTAAATTGGACTGTATTGGAAATGAGCGCAGTTTGAATCAGTTATTGGTCTGTTTGATGTTTTGGTAAAGTTATTGCATCTTATTGTCGTAATGGGTAAGCCATGAGGTTGAATGTCTACGTGTTGGATAAAATCTTAGTACTGATGTGGTTTTTAAATATCTAGAAATGGAATATTTGTGTGCATTTGAAACATTTTATTAAACGTGCCTCGGAAAATTTATACTACCTATAAATATGTACTTAAAAGAGTAGTAGAATAAAATCCAGTCACGAAAAGAAAACGTTTTGACTGTATGGCAGATCAAATCTATGTAATCTATTTTAACGAATACTGTAACATCAAAATCAATACAAAATAGTAAATAAAAACTTTATACCAGAAATTGAAAACAAAGAACTGGAAATCATCAGATTTGATCTAGTTGAGTTTTTTTTTTGTCCAGCTTATTTCCTACCTATTGTGGCAATTTAACAATTTCTGAACATCCTGTACTCAAACCAAAACTCTCGGTTCCCACAGTCGCACATACTACAGGGTGTGCACGTTCTAACCCAGTCTTGTATCGCGCGGAAGTGAAATAAATGCCGTCGACTGTCACCTACGCCCTTTACACCGTTCGCGGAATCGAAATCTCGCCACTTCGAGTTGTGTTCGAGTTCTAGATTCGTTCGAGAAAGAATGGTAATGCACAATTTTGTTTTTGTATGGCCTCTGTATTTTTAAAGATCTTCTATTCATCCAAATCGAATTAAAACTTTTTTAAAT
Organism: Euzophera pinguis; assembly: GCA_947363495.1. Classification (NCBI taxonomy): domain Eukaryota; kingdom Metazoa; phylum Arthropoda; class Insecta; order Lepidoptera; family Pyralidae; genus Euzophera; species Euzophera pinguis. The sequence goes on from OX376169.1 coordinate 6,070,695, forward strand.
TTGTGAAACTCGGGGAATCTATTTGAAATTAAACAATCATACTACGCGCATTCAAACTATTAAAGAACAATTACATTAGCTTAAGGCCAAACGTCATTAGCATTTTAATCAATTATAATCGATGCGACATCTCGAGTCGCGCTTTCAACTCGATAAGAACATCGCAACATGCGCCGATGCCCCACTGCGATAACTAAATCGGACATCAGCAGTGCACTTTAATTTTAGATTTAAACAACCGATTTACTTTTGTTTTCAAATAGTTTCATTTCATTCGGCGTTACCTTCAATTGTTAAAAACAGGAAACCGACTAAAATTCTTTAAATTAAACTATTTAAATACGGTTTTTATTGTGTTTATAATTTAATGTGTCAATCGCGAAAACATAAGAAATCGTTAAGCATTTTTGTTGTTTTAGTTAATATAACATTTATGAAACAACAAATACTAAAATTTGATTTAGTTTTGATATTAATATTTTAACACAATTTAAAAAATTACTATAATTGTTAACTATTACTTTAAATGTTGTTTTATTTTATTTTTTTCAATTAAAAGTGAACTTTTTAATTAAGATAAAGCATTTTTCATTACGGTAATAAGTATAGCTAGATATAAAAATACAGAGAGAACAACATTAGAGTAAATATCCCATGAACACGTGAAAAACGAAGACCGACTACTGCACCGATACAAGAACGTGGAAATCAAACACTTCCGCATACATTACTGCAAAACAATCTCATATTAAAGCAATCAGTGATCGGTAGCGGGACGCCGACGGCGCTCACGCCGTGAAATTCACACGCAAGTGATACAGTCTTGATATGAGGGTATAGGGTGAAAGACGACCACCAAAATATACCTTTCCGAAAGCTAGTTCGAGAAAAATATGTATCTTTAGGAATGCGATAAAGGAAACAATGATGTTTAATTTCGTTTACTGAGTATAGATAATTAGAAGTCATGCTTAAAGATATTGAAGAAACACGCGTCTGATACCGGCTTGATATAAAAGTACATGGTGAAAGACGACTACCAAAAAAGCCATATTTTTGCATCGTTCGAGAAAATTGTACTTAAGTCTTTAGGAATGCTATATAGGCAAAATAGGCTTTTATTTTATTTATTTCGAAAAAAAAATGTATGTCTTTACGAAGGCGATAAAAAAAACAACGAAATTTACTTTTTTCACTAAGTATAGATAATTGTTTAGCTAAGTGACATGAAGAACCATTTAATAGTTTACGTTAATAGTTCGTGGTTGGTACGCCGAAACGTTAACATCTTGATCTAGAGCCTGAGGATGCCTCGCTTAGAAGCGAAACACGTGTCACATATGCTATTGCTGTTGGTACTAACAGTAGTGGGTGGGTGCTGGCCGGCAATAGTTTCCACGACCTGGTGGCGGAAGCACGGAAAATGGTAAGTGCTTGTACATGAAGAACCATTTGATAAGTCTGATCTTGTTATATGTTGATCTACGAACAAGGAAGTCGGATAGTGTTTAAAGACCAACATCTTACGCTTCGGAATCACCAAACATATTTTGATTTACAATCGTTATCAGAAATATTTTTGCAATATTCATGAATTACTAAAAATAATAAAAATATAGTTATGTCCAACTAGCTCTTAGACTACCACTTGTATGAACAAATACTTCGATAACAAACCCTTTGACGCTGATTGGTGTTATTGAACTTCTGAATCGTGTATCGGGGACTGAAATTATATTACGTAAGGTAATGACGTGTTGAGTACATCGTCACGACTTTGTTCTTCAGTAGTGTTGCCGTGCGGTTTCATTTTCCAAACTTGTGCCTATCTGTAGAGATTTCTCTAAAGAATTAGTTTTCATGGACATATTTGCTTTTTTTATGTTCAAAATATATTTAATTTAAAACCACCTTATAAACAATTTAAAACTAACTTAAAAATGAACTTAAATAATAATATTTGCTTTTAGAAGTTGAATTGACCAAAAAAGAGATGGAGACAAATTATTCTACTAACTTAAATCAAGAAAATCCGTAATATTCCAATATGTACCTCTGTGTTTTCTTTCTATATTAATTAAGTCCATCGATATACCCAAGTATAGACTACATTTTTAAATTAGATCAAAAAGTTTGTATTTGTACTACTACTCTTACTTAAAAAAGACTTCCTAGATTTACGCTAGCAAAAAATGCAAAAGTAAATGAAGATATTTCAACGCAAACATCTGCCAGAGGCGGAATCATTACAGAAACAGATCGCGTAACCTTTCTAAACTATGAGGGCAATCTCGTAGTCGTAAACGCCAAAACAGGCATCACATACATGGGTGCACTGACAAATTGCCGCAATTTCGACCAACGGTTAAGCGTGGTACACATTGTTGCCTTGTACGGGCGCGCATAAACTGCGAATTAGGGTTGTTACACTTGACAGCTTACGTGTGTATCAGCTGATACTAGATATGTTGGGTATTTCTTGTTATGAAATTCAATGAATGTAGAATTTTTGAATGACATGTACCAGTTATTAAATGTTGAGTTTGTTTTAATTGTTGCAAGAAACAATAAAGAAAACTATTTTATGCTATCAAGTGAAGTTATGAATTCATCAATAGCATTTAAGCTATTTATTAAATAAAACTTAAAGATCGTTCATTCATTCATATTTAATGGTTTGCATGGCCAATCAATCCTGTACCGTAGTGTCAGAGATTTTCAGAACCGCCTTTCGTTGATGCCGGTGTAAGATTGATGATATTTCATCATTGCTGCGTAGATACAACCCTGCCGCAAATTATACCGCGCAAGTCACGTGTGCTGTTCTCTTGTGGGCTACCGTCCGCGTTCGCACAGTTTCGGAAGCATTAGGGCCCATTAAGCACCGTTAACACACGGGTCCGTCACGAGCGCACGACTCGAGCGTGAGCGATCTATCGAAGATCTCGGTAGCGCCGTGCCGGATCTGCTACATTCACACGGAACCGTTCCACTCGTGTGTACTCGGTTTTATAATTTCGGACGTTACTGTTATCTTGTAATTTTGATCGAGAATATGATCCTCTGAATTTACGCGACTGTAAATATACCTCAACGCAATCAATTAAAGTGTATTGACCCATACAAATTCTTTTAGGTAAGTAATCAAATTACAAGCACTTACCAAACTATTTTGCGTGCTTCTGCCATCATTTAGTTCATGCAAAATTGCCGGCCGGCAATAGTTTGCACTGAAACTGGTGGCGGAAGCACACAAAATAATTTGGCAAGTGCTTGTAACTTTATTTTCCGCAAAGTAACGCCTGAATCAATTAAATAGTAATCAATTAATTTTCCTCTGTAAAAATTATTGATAATTACATGTGCTATGCAATCAAAATTCTGCTCATTTCATAGCATAACATCTGCATTCGGTGACATGTCGCTACTAGCACATTGTATGTTAATCACAAATGACAAGCCCGGAATGTGTTGACAATCTTAACTGACATGTCTCAACGCACCTAATAATTAGACTTACAATGGGTGAACGCGCCAAGTGTGAAGATCGAGGAGTAATCTAATAAAATAATAATTTTATTCATCACTACTTCTTCATAAGTAAGAGTATGATTACGAAAACTAGCGTCATCTTCCCTTAAACTGTGTCAAAGTAGCTTCTTTGAGATTCAATTACTACAGCTCTATCTAATTCGTAAATATGATAAAGACTTTATGGTATGAATGTAATATGTCTTAAAAATCCATGTACTTTTACTGATTACAGATCACTTGCACACAAGTAAGGTCAAACATAAATCTAAACTTTATGTATTTTACATCCACTGACTTTAAAGTGCTACTATATACTTACATATTATCAAACAAAACCGCATTATATTTATCTCTACTACCAACTTTCAAGTTGTAATGTGTACCTATGCATTAATTTCTACTCTACTTGTCTAAACAACTACCCTAATGTAGATTAGATTTAAATTTTAAGTAGTTTAATGACCCCTATTATAATTGACAGGTAACACAGAGGATATTTTCGAATTTAATTTATGTTTACATAGTATTACATTGTATACAATTTTAGATAACGCTATACAAATAGTTCGTTCACGTGACTTTTATTTGTTCTGCAATGTTACTCAAGGGTAATTAGACTTAGACACAAAAAAATCATCCTTATGTTTTATAAAATAATTTGTTAATAATAAAGCCTAAACATTATATTAGAAGTAACATAATGTGTGACTTGAATTTTTGACGAAATTCATTTGCTCTTGCGATTTTTTTTTAAATCGAATTGCGTTTATAGAGCTGGCTAGTAAATTTTATTTGATTGTATTCTATTTACAAAATTAACTGTTATGAATTGAATATTATGCTACCTATTTTGTGTAATCGGAAACAGTAGTCAACGTCATGCCATACCGGGTGAATGCTCCTGTGATGGGCAGGACCCTAATTCCGACAGACCGGTAGGTAAGCCACAGCCTTGCAAGTCTCACCTGACGATACCAAGTGTCAACCGCGATCTATGTAGGCCGTCATTGGTATAACTCTTAAGTATGTATGTATTTATACCTTAGATTTAAAGTTTATTTATTAAAACTATTTTGCCACAAGTAAACATACTTATTGCTAAAAGCATTCCCTACTTAACCATAGGGAGAAACTGAAAAGTAGTGCGGCGCAAAAAGTATACTTGTGAAAATAAGGAAAAAAAAGATTTATTGATAGAAATTTTGATTATTTTAGCAAACAACGGAAATAGTTTTGGTCATATCAGTTTCAATTTAGTAGTAACACTGGACTAATTACATTTACGAAAGCCGAATGTTAACGATCTTGTTATTCATGGTTAAATATTATTCCTCAGTACGGTCCATATTTTGGCATACATTTTAACATTTTTTATTTTATCAAAATGTAGAGCTATTATGATTAATATTTTAAAATAGGCACATATAAAAACTCGTGTTAAACTTATTCTTTAACTTAGTTTTTCGATTAACTCTCCCACATTAGTTAAAACAAATACTTTTTCTTTAATTTCTTTTCAATTTCTGTAGAGATCTATCATTGTTTCAACAACACAGGTTTAGCGCCGCGGTATAATTTAATGGCATGTATTATTTATATGATTTGTTTGACAAATGTCTTAATACATTAATGGTCATCTTACAGCGTACTTGCTAATTAATTTATCGGCGACATTAAACAACTGCTAAAACGACATTGTCAACATATTAAAATTTTATATTCTCGGTGCCACACGCAAAGGCCGATGCGTGAGGTTACATTCATTACTCATATAAATTTAAGTTAATAATTCTATTTACTTCGGTATTGTACAGTTAGGACGAAAAAGACATTGATAATTCAAAGTGTTCATAAATGATTCTGATTCGAAAAAAGAAAATAACCTAACAAAATTAATTTTCATAGGTTTAACCAAATTCTTAATTTAAAATTACAAATGGCTATCAAACGACACACGCATTTCTAATTTTAAAATCAATTATTCCAAAAAAAAAAACACCACCAAAAAATTCAACGATAGAACTCACCTGTGCTGGCGTAGATTGTCCTGCCTTTTGAAGCTCTTTCCACAGACTTCGCAACTGAAGGTCAGTTCCGGGCTCTTATGGGTGCGTTCATGTATCATCAAGTTATAGGACTTGGTGAAGCGACGTTGGCAATACTTGCAGACGAACTCGCACTTAGGGCGAAGTTTACGCCTGAAGTCCCTAGTGTGATCTTCGTCGATCTGCATCACAGCGAACATTTTGTCTGATCTATGATGCGACGCTTGAGACGGGCGGGGCTACAGCGCCTGTAAATGTTATATCTTATCAGATAACTGGAACAACGAAAAATGTCAACTCTATGCTGAAGGCATAAGGTCGACGTTAGGGCTAGATTAAGAGATTAAAAGTAGGTATGTGGGTTTTGTAATGTATGCGTACGTACAGGTTGTTTAAAAGTATTCAATGATTTTACTTAGTTTAATGTAACAAAGTATTTAAATAAAAGGTTGAGTTTAAGGTTCATGGTGAAGTAATTATTTTAACGATATGTGTATACACGTGTTTGAATATACACTGCATTTATAATTAAATTACTGAAACAACTATTATGTTCTAACTAAATACATTCACGATATTCAAATGTACAAATGATTGCAATTAGTTGAATTAGCATACGAACTATGCCTTATATGTACGCACCTTTAACGGCTTTAAAATTATAAATTCACTTTCACAAAACGTTCAGAAACCGAACGAGCTAATCCCGATGCGTTCGGAATTTGGTAATATTTTAAAATAATTTCGCGGACAGAGATGCTGTCGTTTAGACTAAATGTGTCAAAGTACCGTGCGTTCAGGAGCGGGTGCGTTTAGCAACTGACTGGTAGTGCGAGAGGGTGGCGGAAACTACCAACTGATAAAGTTACGCGGAAGCCCCCCTCCACGTGCCACAAGAAACAGGTAGCGGAGAGGCGAAGGCTCGGGAATCGCCAGCGAGGCCTGTGGGCGTATTGGCGAAATTTGGATGCCTTTATCCTGTCCTCAGTTTTAGTGATACTTTACTTGTCTCAGGATCTGCTTCACTAATCTATATCTTATTCCATAGAATAACTGTCACTTTGACAAGTTAGGGGTTAGAGGCGTGGTTGTACATTGGATTGGTAAGGATTATAAAGAGCATTAATTGAATGCACTGACGATAGAAGTTATAGATTTCGTTTTATTACTCTCTTCTCAAAATACATCTAAAAATCCTAGCTAAGAACAAGCATATTGGTTAAGGCAATAACACAAAGGTGAATTAAAAAAAATGTTTACAATTGACAGACGCTAAGCTATAAAATTCTAAATTTAAATACATTCCAAGTTTAGACAATAATGACAGTCTTTAATTTGGTTTGAAAGATATTTTTACTATTCATGCTTAAGTAGAAAAATAATTCTTTTCTCGCAACTAATTACCAAATAGCCTTAAATGAAAATATTTCTTTTGTTAATAGTAAGGTAATGTTAGTTACCATTGTGGACAAGAATAATGAGCTCCCACGCTTGTTTCTAATCATATTCTAGAGTGAAACCCAATTGACATATACTCGTGACAAATGTGATGAGCTTAGCGTACCTATTGGATTACAAAAGTCGGACATCAGACGCTCTTTTGTAATAACCAGTACCGCAGAATCTATGGCAATGATTCACAGCGTACCCTAGGCTAGGCGTAGGCTCTGAAACCACGATTTTGACGAAAACAAAGAAGATGACAAATAAATCGATGGAAATTGTACCGTATACTTTCCATATGATAGCGTGTTGGTGGGAAACCAACGGGTGGCTTGAGGCGCTACCGTGGGTTTCACTCACGAAACACACACGGCTCCCACTTATTTCGGCAATGGTATTTTTTTTCTTTTTAAGTAAAGCACCGGTACTGTTGTCGGTAATTTGTTGATGATTTTCGGCTTCTGTCATTACTGCCTCGGGCTAAGTACTTTCTATATTACGAATGCGTAATTGGTATTATGAAGTTTTGTAGCAGTCTGATTTAAAACAATGAAAACAATGTTTAACCCAAAGGTTGTCTGTTAGATAATGCTTTTAGGCTTAAGTTTGCCTATTGTGTAATAAAGTTTAAGTAAATAAATAAGACTCCGAGAGAGCTCGTCTGCCCAGGTTTTGCCACAGCGAATTTTATCATGCCTGAGCCTGATACGTTTTTTTGTCTTTAACAGCAATTATTTTCATTATATGAACAATAATTTTAATTTGGTAAAAGTTTTCTGTGTGAGCTCAACTCTTTTGTGATTTGTGTCCAAATAAGCTAAGTTTCTCAAAGTAACATTACGACTACAAATACAATAGGCAACTGTTTTCATACAAACACTTATCAATAAAGTAATATCACATTAGACCACAAGCCCATTACACCTTACAATAAATTATAAAGCTGCCAAATTCAATAGTAAAACTTATTTCACTCTTTTGATCTTTGAAAATTTGCGGTGATCGATTCAACACAGAAAACCCTGACGTTTTCACAAACACAAACAGTAAAGAAGCAGTAAAGTCCAACTCTTGGAACAAGCGTGTAGCGGCACTTATGAGAAATTTTATAGTCTCTTAACAGCATACGAGCTGGATCTTGTAAACGACCGTCACGAGTTGCAGAACAAGACAGGTAAAGCTGTAAATCCACGCAATGCTACGCTATGCACATATCAAACTAATCCAATAGTCACAGATTACATAAAATCAATCATTCGTAATTAAAAAAAAAAGATTTTTATAAACTTGTAATCAACGAATTAGTGCTTTTACAACTAATTTGTTCATCTTTATCCATATGCTAAGCAATCAATAATTCTTATTCATCATCATCCAAATGATTCGCAATATCATCTTAACTTATGTTTAAGAGCCCATGACTATGTCTGTGAATTAATATTACTTGTCCTTTCATAGGGGATAACCTAATAAAACTTTTATAGCCACACTAAGAAAATAACGAAAAGGGAAGTGAGACAAAAAAGTGAGTCAAACAGAACTAATAAAAGTTTTAGTAAAACATTTCATGAAGCACCCAGACCACCTAAGTGTCGCAGGAACAATTTTTTCCCCTTTATGATATTACTTAAGGAATTATAGGAATTGATAATCTTAAAAGTATTTAATGAGCTTATAGATAGAAATAGAAATACTAAAATAATTGCAAGTTATTAGCCTGTAGTCTAGAAAACAATTTCTATAAAAAAAAGACATCACTCTTATTATCAAATCATTTCAAAATCACTATGAAATTTAAATTCAAACTTATCTTAATACGACCAATTAGAATCTCTACTTCAAGCTAAATAAGCCATCAGGGGATAAAGCTAAATAGCATAGTCGTGTATAGAAATGGATTAGCGCCTTAATGAGTAGTATTCATGAGCAAATCGTACACATGACCAATCATAACTTCTTGTTAATTAGGCAGAATAAGTATTAGTCAATATTCACTTTCATGTGTTATGAGTCATAGTATGTTTTGTTTTTACAACGACAGGCTATTCTAAAGTAGACATTCTAGTAGATATTACACACTTTGATAATATATTGTGTTAAATTTGTAGGACGTCTAAAGCCTCAGTTAATAATTACCACAGGTTTTAGTAGTGAACTATTTGATTGTGTGATATCTTATAATTTAAAATAGTTATTGCATAACGTATTGTCCATATGAAAAATATATTTTCAGTCACAAAAAGTACTCTATGAGACATAAGTCTTTTAAGTATTTGTCAAAAAAAATCTAACAAGAACAATCAGATTAAAATTCCTTTAAAACAATGTTACGTCACGACAAACAGTAGACACGAAACATCGCAAAAAAATAGTACTATATACATATAATATATATTAGTCCAAACTCCTTTTGTGGTAACAAAGACAACTTAAAATATATTGATAAACATCTTTCATATTACCGAGACGATTCTTTTGAAGTTTATGCTAATTCCGACAAAACTACAAAGAAAAATTAAATGTTTTTAACAAAGTGCTATAAAGTCCACCCTTTAGAGTATCCTAATCTTAATCCTAACGGCGAAAATGAGTTTATGTATTTGTTTGTTTCCTCTTTTTTTTCTTTTATCTACTGAACCAATCTTCCTAAAATTTAGCATACACACAGTTGGGGTACTAATAAGCACATAGGGTAGTATCCCAGAACAAGTTAATAAATAATCACCCAATATCTAATATATAAAAGACATTGTTTACTCAAATTGATCAAATATACCGAACCACTCCGGATTCCGAACCATTTAAAGGCACAATCAGTCTTCCATAGCAAAGAGAAACTCGTGATAACAGTCTACTTAATCAATACAAATCAAGACCACACTGAGTTTTTTTTATAACGTAAAAATCACTGTTTACTCTAATAAATGTTCTACCTTATAATTACATTGAACTTTCAGCCCAATTGACATCACACACATATCTCAGCTTATTTCAAATTTTTAAAAAAACACTTTCTCGTCTTTGCCAAACATTCAACACTAAAAGCGACGAAGCCTATTCATTACTTATATAGCTTATTAAAATTAGTTCAAGCGGATTTCACATGACTCACAAACCGCAAGCTTAAACGCGATCTTTAAGACCGATCTTCAAAAATGCTCCACTGACTGTGACTCACGCCCGTCTCCCTTGAACTATTGACATGACATTTTCACGGAACGCCTCGTATTAACATGGTAAAAATCAATGTACATTGTTCGAAATGGTAATGAGGTATATCTTCTTAGAAAAATGGTAACAATGTACCTACTCGTGGATTAGCACGTCACAGAGAAGAACTGAGTTCTTGTGAGTTTGTGGTGCGTAATTTTTCAAGTAACTAATTATTAATTAGAAAATGATGCTAAAAAGCTTGACTGACGGGAATGCCCAGGACGTCGTATTCTAGCTAATCACGACATTTTACTAGAAACTTTGTATGTTACTTTTAGTTGGTATAGGTGTAATGAGAAACGTGTAAATTTAATTGTCATGACCCATGTTGTGTTTAATGTATAAAGTGACGCATGTAGTGACTATATTTTTTTCTTGTGGGGAACATTTAAAATGTACATGTATGTAAATTTGAATATCAATAAACACTTGAGTAGTAAGCTAAGCATGATTATGTTTAAGTCTCCATTAACATATAATAAACAAGGTGAAATAAAAAGAAAATTGAAGTAGATATACTACATTTAGCAATGGGCTTTAGCGCAGGATCACAAGAGAAAACAAAACATCGTTAAAAAACAGATTACAACAACAACAGACTTTTTACTGCTAACAATAATATCGTTTTTAAACACATTATTGGTCATTTTGCTTCATTAACAACATTGTACAATCTCGCACCTACATGTACAATATTACACGTACAATACACGTATAATAATTTCTCACAAAAACTGCCACTCCAAAGATAATATTGCAAAATTCCACAAATCAGCACAATAGGTTTTGTTCTATTAAGGTTGTGATTTGATTGTTAGCAACATTGTCTGTACATTGTCCTACTCGTTTATAATATGGCCGTTACTATGATTAGCAAGCCCCTAATGGAAGGAGAAATCTTGTTTATGCGTTTACATGCCAAGGCGTTATTGCATCTACGAAGTTATAAAGTTTAATAATTTTATCTGTTTGTATAGAATTGAAAATTTTAATGGAAAATGGAACTATTTTAAATCCCATGTCATAATCATACTCTTAATGCTATAAGATTTTTATCTGTATATATACTTGACTTGATAGTTTTTTTTTTTGGTTTATGTGAGTAGTATTGAGTTCTCTGGTATGCAATTTAAATTAACGTTTTAATATTATTTACTAAAAAAATTATTTTCTTTTAATTATTTAGATTAGTAAAGTACCTTTTTCCTTGAGCTTCATTATGAACTCTATTAAAAGAGATTACCTTATAAGCCTTCCGAACAACTTCACACACGCAAACGACCATAAATATTACAATTTTCTGTACCGATACTGTTCTAGTTCATAACAATAGTATTAATTTACGATTCTATAAAAACTTCTTCATATAAAGAGCTAAATTTTAATGCTTATGCATTGAACTATTGAACTGAAGATCAAATGCCTGCCGTAAAACATTGCCAACCGTTTGGCTTGAAGTAATTAAATTTTACCACATAATAAAAGGCATCGTTATGCTCTAAGGATGCGTATTCATTGAGAACATCTTTGTTATTTATGTTACGACTATGAAGATGTACATTGAATGCAAACTGAATTAATATTTCTCAATGGCATAAGAAACCTATAAATTCTTCGTCCTTTTCAAAACAATTATTCGTGATAAATTTATTTGAAACATTATCAAAATTCAGGAAAGTTCTACACGCAGTGGTTAGCCAATTACTTAAAGGGGTACCTAGAAAACTAATAATCTTTTAGGTACATTGCCGTGTATTCACTTTTATTTATAATTTTTATTTTTACCTATTTTTAAAAATTAATTAAGTTAACTACATCATGATGAAATTAGTTTCCAATTGGACTAAGTTTTAAAAAAAAAAGGTCGCAAAATTTCTTAATATTAAAAGTACTTCATTGTTTAAACGTCAAAATACCAACTAAAAATTGTCGTCCAAAAATTTAAAATGCACAATTCGCAATTTATTGGGTCCTTACATCGAATGTAACATTCAACCGAATGCTCCGATTTAGTACTCGCCTTTACCATTCGCCCAGGGTTAATTTCATTCTATTCAAAACGTATGAATAATGTATATACAAAGTCAGTGAGATATAGTGCCCGGTTAAATTTTATTTGAGAATCGTTAATTTTAATTGCTGCTTCGGTTCTGTTTGCCGTCAGTTGCGCAAGAGTTAGCTCTGTAATGATTGCGGAATGGAAGTTATGTTACTTTGAGCTCCTAAATTCCTTTTATTGAAGGATATAACTTTCGTTAGTTGCATTTTGAGCTCTTACTCGTAGATGTCCTAGAAACTTCAAAAGAAAATTAATTAGATTAGAGAACGCAGATGCATCCTATTTGGATTAATAAAAGATTTTTTCAGTTTTTTAAATTACAGTCATTGAGATTTTTTTTGCAAATCGCCTACATAAATTTGGTGAAATGAATGAAGTATTTAATGAAGTATTGAATAACAATCGCGAAAACATAAGAAATCATTATGAATGAAGTAACTTATAATTTGCAGTTTTCCATAAATAATATATATTTATGGAAAACTGCAGTTTTTTTTAAATGAATCCAGTGTAGGTCTATCTATAAAGCTAGGCTACTTTGGACCTCTGGTTTTAAAACTAATCGATATCTATCCATTCTAATATTATATGTGCGAAAGTCTCTCTGTCTATTACGCTTTCACGGCCAAACCGCTGAAAGGTTTTTTGATGAAATTTTGTATGAATATAGTTGAAGACCCAGGGTCACACATAGGCTACATTTTGACACAGGCGGAGCTGCGAGAAACAGGTAGTTTACAATATATCATCATTCAAATTTAAAGTAAAATCAGATATATACATTTTAAAATACTTATCAAATAATCGAGTGTTGGTTCCAACAAAAAAATACCAAGCACTATCGTACCATCAGAAAGTCCATAAAGGACAGAGCACACTGACAACAATCTCCAAAAAGGGACATCAAAGGCTTTCATAAAACTCAATATTTATCAAGTTGTGTCACTGGCATTATGAGCGGTCTAATATGATCTATTATAGTCCATTGAGTCTATTGTAGACCTTTCAATGATGGACGAATTGCTGTATCAGCATGAGTCGTGTCGGCTTTCGGCTTTGGTATTTCTTGGAATTTGTAGTGTTAAATGGTCATTATATTAATTGCGCAATGCTAAATAATTGAAGAGTTTTCAACTGTAGTTTCTTTAAACAAACATTTAAATTTAAAAAAAAAAGGAAGCGAAAGTAATTATTAACAGTAAGTAATATCACATTAATTTTGCAGCGATTTTTACGAAATTCAAGACGAATTTAAATTGTTTCAAAAATACACAAACATATTTATATATTTTGAATTTAACTAAAACCTATATGAAACTTTAGAGACTGGGTGAAATGGAAAATCCACGAAAGGGCATACGCCCAACTAAGGGTGTCACCGGGCTGAAGAAAAAGAAGAATTTAATATTCATTTAACACACAGGTAAAAGAATTTCATGTATTGATTTGTGATCAAATGTCTGACGATAACCATGACACCATCCCGAATCGATGTATCGATTCAAATGCACGATTCGATTTGAATAAAATTATTACGATCATTGTTCCGCACTCCTCTCGTTTCAACACGAATTTTGTGTTCATCATTCTATTTGACATTTTTACGAACAATAGTCTCTCTCTCACTCTAACTTATAACTGTCCCCATATAAACGAGAGAGATGGAATGCATTGTTAGCTTGTCCTTTTGAAACAGAATGTGTGGTTTAAGCTGAATCATGTTTTTATAATTACTATATTTGGGGCTATGAATAAATATTTATAAATCAACGATTGATTGGATTAATATTTTTGTTTAATCTAATTATAAATTTAAGATTTATTTAATCTTTACGATAGGCTAATTTGAGAACTATTTACTATCTTATAATAACATCACATAACTTACAACATAACATTAGAAATTCTTTACTGATCTTAGCATGCAAATGTGTTTTAATATCATGAATCCACCCAAGACACAAGATACTTTACAACAACAAAAAAAAAACCGCAATAAATCGATAGAATTCCCATCGAACCACTTAACTCGATCTTTCAGCGAGGAAACTACATAGGTGCAGTACTTAAAGAAGATAATAATAACAATTTAAACTTAAATCCAAACTACGCTAAGACGGACCAAATTATAATATACAAATGAGCGAGCGAGCAGAAATAACGAAACAGTTTATGTCTCGTGCGTTCCCACAGGAACGTTATGCGCCGCGACAAGAACAGCGATTGCAGTGGAGAAGATATATTTATTTTCTACAAAAATATATTTATTTTATTTTATAAACGTGTGGATTTTTTTGTAAACGTAGTGACGTTAAATATTACTTGAGGTAGGAATCTGTCACAAATGAGTTAGATTCTAGATATTACTGACAGGTATAAGAATCACGTTGATAGCCGTGATTCTCAATTTGAATCATTGTAAGGCTTACGCGGAGACATTGTCATAAATATAAATTCTTCTTCATTATGAAAAAATACTTAACAATATAATACGAGTAAGATATTTCCGTAATTTAATATTCCATGTGTTACATAAAGTTGTAAAATAGTTTTGATATTAGACGGGTACTAAAAGGCATTACTTCAGTCATTAGTTCAGTATCTGAATCGTCGACCACGTACTGAAAATAACAGTATGAGAATACATAGTTACAAAAACTTTCTGAATTCAAATCACTTCCAACGGGAGTGCAAAAATATAATTCAAGAAATGTGTAATTCAAGCTAGAATTATGTAGTCCTTTGAAAGCTGAATAAATTTCATTACAATTTAAATTGCAACCAACTCGCAAACACGACTCCACGGACCTCTCTGTTCTACGAGTAACCAAGTATCAGTGAGTCTGGCTGATATATTGGGGGCTTCGGCCGAATCGCCCCCGGCGCGGCCGAGCTCGTCTGCCTATGTTGCATTAAGCTTATGTTCTGTGCTATGTCGTCTCGATTGCTTAGGCCTTGTAGATACATACTATTATTATAGGTAATTATTTTGTTAAGAATGAAAAATATTGAAATTTTTTAATTTATTATTTTCTATGACCAACATTGATTTTTGGAAACTACGAAAATAAAGAAGACGGTCTAACATATTTTTTTATAATGGTAACAAATTATTTTGCTGGTGTAAATTAAACTTATTTCACACGTTTTTAATAGCGATAAAAACCATATTTATAATAATAATAATTCATATTCAAAATAATAATATTTTATTTAAGTCACAGATGTAGATTTAGTCATAGTAAAGTGCTTTGGTAACAGATTTTCATATAAAACTTTGTTTGTTTACTATGATTAATTTTCCATCTGCTGATCTACTGCATTTAAAAAATATCTCACACACCAAAAAAGACACACAGAAACAGCAAGTTTTTCACCAAATTTTCTAACGCTTTTAAAAATATAGCTGTGTACGAACATGAAGTAAAATTCTCGCACACAAAGAAACACAAAGTTTAGTAAATACATGCCCACACAGTAGCGCTTTCCCTCTCCCTCTCCCAATTTCCCCTCAAAGAGGGCGGCCCTCACAGTAGCTCAAACAGAGGCATGTACAGTCGACTCACATTATATATTCATATGAAAACCGGCTACTGGTTTACGCGGCATCCAATGAAAGCGCTGGTAAAACCGTTACGCGTAAGTCTGTATGGATTCAATCGACGAATTATTTATTGAAGTTCTTTATTTAAATTATGATTTAAAGCATGTTTTTTTTTGGATAACGAATTATGTTTGCTAGTGTGACCATAGCTTAAAATTGGGCAGATATTAATTTATTTTGGAAATCTACTGGAATGGAAAGAAGTGCTACTAAATGTCCTAATACTTAGAGTTATTCAGAAAAATGAAAAAAAAAAAACATTTTCTTTAAAAAATGCTTACATAGTATCAATACGGAAAAAATCTATTCAAATACATTGCCAATTGACTTATTTATTACCTATCTGGTCTCCTATTTTATGAATGAACTAGCAGTATTTATAGCCAATTCATAACATAATAAATTACTATGTAAATAATATTATTTACAGTCGATTTAGCAAATCTTTTTCAACACTTGTTACTTATTTGTTCGTGTCCATACATACACTATTCTATTTAAAATCCGACCTCATGACTATCGTAACTGACAACCAAAATTGAGACATCATGTTCCCGAAGTCGTTAGAACTGCATTGAATAGTCATAAGCCAGTAGTTATTACGTGTAGATAGATAGAAGCCATAAAATAATATATCGTATTCATAAATGTATTCGTGAATAATAAAATACTTTTGACGGTCTTTGTTACTGCAGTTAATTATTGTTATAGGCTGAAGGAGTTTAATGCATTAAATTAAACTATTTTAATACGGTTTTCATCGCATTTATTACTTATTTATTTACACCTGACGTTTCAAACACTTTACAGCGTTCATGGTCGCAGGCAGACTAAGTTAACATTTGTCTTTGATGTCATAAGATTACAAACTACCGCCTGAAATTTTTATTGGGAACTATTCCGATTCACGCAGTATTGGCTCACAGTATCTAAGGGTCTTGCAGTCTGCTTCCGAGTTTGCGATTTTATTAAGTTAATGACTGGGCCCCAAGCTGGTGAGTTTAATGAAATTTATAATTGAACAGTTTTTAGATTTTAGGGCAATAAAGAACAAAAGTTGCCAAATACAATGTTTTATCCAAGCCAAGAAGTTTGATTCATAGCACCTATATCACCATAAATGTATGTTACGGTTTAATTTATTTTTTATATTAAACCAAGTAATTTGGCATAATTTAAGCAGTGTTAGTCTATTCCTATACTTGCAGTCTTCAATTACGTACCGTAACCAGATTATGTGATATTGTAATAGTGATGACGACACAAAATTTACAGATAACCTATTTTGACATTTGAAAAACTCCCTCGAAATCAACTTTATAACATTATTGATATCATTCGAATAAATCATTTAAAAAACGATCAAGCTACCGTGCACCAATCAGGCAAAGAGGCGTGGCGCGTAATACGGCTGCCGCTGTAGTTTAAAAAAGGAATATTTTTTTATTTACACGGCTCGTGAGCGCGTGGGTGGGACTTTCTATACCTCGCGGCTTTCTCGTGGGACGAAACTTCGAACATGATTATTATGTACGACACGATAGATGTTACAAAAGAATCATGTTATTATTCTAGAAGATATGGTTACACAAGTGAGCAAATGCATACTTTCATACTATTATAACTGCGAAAGTCTGTCTGTAACCTTTGTATGGCCAAACCGCTGATGGATTTTAATGAAATTTGGTACGAGTATATTTGAAGACCCGGGGTCAAACATAGGCTACTTTTGGACGCAGGCGGAGTTGCGTGAAATAGCTAGTTCGAAATATAATGTTTTTTTTCTATTATGCCTATTGCAATGCCTTATTTTAGTACTTCCTCACTAGAATCTGACAGTTATTGTAAGCGCCGCTAAAGAACAAATGATTTACCAATAGCCAGATATGTTACTCGAATGATAACGCAAACTTTATAAGCATCATTACTCTGTAGTACTCTGTAGTCTGTCAGTACTCTGTAGAGTAAGAAGTACCTTAGATCACAGGATCTAAGGTACTTCTTACTCTTTATGAGTCATAGAAATGCTCATACCCACGTGGCATATTTTTTTTCAGAAAATTTGCATAAAAGTAACCCTAAGAATCTCGTCCTAATAAACCCTCTTTTTGACTTCAAACGCACCGACAATATTTTTTCCTGTCAACGACGAAAAATAGAAACAAGTTTGCACAAAGTTAAGCCACTATATTGAAACCTTTCTCAGTTTAAAACTCAATTTAGATTAGACCACAGAACTTAACAAATAAGGGATAAGACAATAACTCACTTCCTTTAACCATAAAGGTGCCGGACCAAACAGCTGTTATGCGCTCGAATCTATATCTATAACTCCTAAACACACAAAGCAGGTAAAAGTATCACCTGTGGGTTTCGTGGCGCTTCCATCAAGTTGTTTGTGTTTTAAGGCAAACATACGCGAAATAGCCCGTACAAATAACACCTAAACTAAACGTCAATGGGTCAGTTTTGTGAATGAAATTTGGTGTCGAGTTACGTTTCGCTGATTTACCGGGATTGTGAACATTTATATTTTTTTTATAAATAATAATATCGTACTATGTGGTCCCAAAACAGAAGTTAATTTGCACTTAGTTTAATATAATGTTCTTTTGGTGTTGTGTAATTCTGGTGTTAACAGAATTTTTAGAATTACCCTTTTATGGCATTTATTTACTACAAAAATGTTATAATTAGAAAAACATAAAACGAAACTACCATAATTTATTTTGACAAATCTATAAAAATAATAATACAAACTTTAATTTAAATTTAAATATCTAAATAATTTAAGGGGCAATATTTTTAAAGACATAATTTTAGTAACAGTAAAAGATGCAACTTACCGGCCATTCCCAAATTCAAATATATAATAAAGAAGTTAATTTAACGAAATAACCCAAATCACGTGTGCTTTCCACAAAAAAGGTAAAAGGTACTTATTGAATCACGCCCTACTTCACTTTATATGGCCAAAAATCGCCTCGTGAATCACTTGCAATAAAAATTTATCGACATATCTTTCACCCATGATTTATTATCCACCTACGTGAAATTTTACCTAAAATTTTACTTATTTTTTATTTTTTGATAGATACTTACGCCTACTCTCAAATGGCTGGTAATTGTCCCTTTAATGAAATTGTAATACTTCACCCAATATATGGAAAATCTTAATGTATGATATATTAAAGCTATCCTTGAGAATCGCTCTATCTATTCCCTAATGAAAACCGCAGGAAAATCTGTTTGGTAGTTATGTTGTTTTAAAGTTCAATTTTATTGATGTACAAGTTCTGCACATCAATGATAATAATAGATAGATGTATTCGTGAGCTACTAGCTGTTCCCCACAGTTCCGCCAGCGTGAAAAGTAGCCTATGTTCAACCCAGAGTCTTCAGAGCGTAACAAACAGACAGACTTTCGCATTTATAATATTAGTATGGATAAATCATTTATTTTTCTGAAATAATTTTGATTCTGAACATTTTTTCATCATACGTTTAAATTATACCTTTTTTACTTCAAAAACATTTATAAAAATTTAGGTATTTCTTTGAATATCATTTTACGACAGGGGAAGTACAGAAAACCTGGCTCTACCTATCATACCGAACAACTGATAGGTTATCTTACCGCGCCTAAAACATGTGAAACAGTTATTTAAGTCCAGTCTCAGAATTCGTGCTAAAGTAAGTACTTAAAGTAAGTTTACATTTGAATTTTTGGAATTTTTGTAACAAAGCCCTTTTTACCCATTTTTAATACTTTTATGAAGTGATTTATGTCGCCGATAAGCGACATGGTAATATAATATTAAAAACATCAAAGCTTGCTTGGGTTTTCCCGAATCTATCTTTTTTGTCCCCAAAAATATATAATTTTATTGTTTAATTGCGTCGCAATGTGCTGAACCATTTCCAGGGTACGCAAAAATGTACCATTTTTTTCAAGTTATAAAACTGGTTCCGACGTTGCGAAACCTCTGCTTATTTCAGTTCTAACTTAGCCAAAGAAATTCTAATTGTTACAATACGTGTGCTATAGCTATAGCACGCATACATTGTCTTTCATATATATATATCAACGACAATGTATGCGTGTGGGTAACAAATTAAATTAAAGTCACTTCAATTTAAAGTAAGTACATAAGTATTTAGATTTCATATATGACAAATTATTTAAACGACAGACTACAGTGAAACAATCATCATTATTTCGTGTAGGTGACATTGTCAATCGACCATGTACACCCTGGTGACAGAGCTGTGCGGAGCGGAACCGCCTCTCAGCCTCTGACTGGTTCCTTTAACGACCACCTAATGGCAGCCGGGTCTAGTCAACCTTTGTGTAGTAAAAGAAGGAACAATTTGGTTACTGGGCTATTGAGCTCATCGTTATTTCAATTCTACTTCAAGAGGAGTCTCTGTGTTTAGAGGAAGTATATTTTGAGGAAGTTTTTTCTTAGATTAGTTTCCTAAGTAATGTGTCAAATTAAATATAATCACAACGTATTTGTCAAACCAGTCGGCGACAAAAAATATTTATTGTGACATGTTTGCCAACCCTTGAAAGGAGTCGCGCACTATTTGTTGATATTTAACACATCCCAAGAAAGGAATGCTTTATCTACAAGATTACCTATAGATAAGAAAGCCGAAACTTTTGTCTTTTATCTAGCACAAACACAAATTTCCTGTGAAGTGTTTAAATTTGTTATGTGGCGGATATTGTTTAAATGTGTGAGTACTGAGTATTTATTTTTTACTTGCTGTTTCACCGCAGCTTCGCCTTTGTAAAAAGTATACTTTTTGACCCAGGGGCTTCAACTATTAAATACACTGCCAAATTTCATCAAAATTCATTCAGCGGTTAGGCCGTGAAAGCGTAATAGATAGACAGACAGACTTTAGAATAGAATATAATTTATTGAAACGTTTATCAATGTAAAAATGATTTACAAAAATGATTGACAAAGTACAATATACGCATGACAGACGTCTCAATAGGTGGCGGCTCAGTATTACGCTAGCCATGGCAGCATGACTAGCATTGGTTTTCAGTTTCAGTGGCTTTGGCACTGATAATATTTTCTTATTTATATTTTTGCATGTTGACAAGTTAGGGCAAAGAACTCAAATAAATCCTACATTACATAGTATTGAAAATAAGACTTCTCAAAACAAATTATACCAAGTTATAGGGGTATTAATCCAACAAACAATTAATATCAAAGCTAGGAATGCCAACACCGGCAAGAATTTTAATACCATAGACAACGGAATGTTTACATAATCGGACGAGAGAAAAAAACAAATTAATATCAGAGCCCGAATAATGAATTCCGTGTCCTCGATCAATATTTTTATAAATGGTTTTAATACGGCTCTCCACTGTGAGACGAGCGGGTCCTTTTTGTTATGGAGGTGACAAATGATTGCGGGTCGCTTGTGGTAAAGTACCTAATCATTAAGAATCACAGACTAAATATTTAAGAAATGAATCTATATGAAGTTAAAAAGTTTATTTTTAACGTTTCGTCGAATAATAGTCTAGATATAGAATATAGTACCTAGTCTAAAACGGATCAATTCTTAAAATGTAGTTGCGAGGATGACTGAAATATGCCCGATTCTAGATGGATTAAATATTTAAATGTGCAATTCTTTAACAAAACTTAACCATTAGTCTTTAACCTTTTGAATGTCTAAGTCAGAAAGTACCAGACATATCTAATATGTTTCAACATAGGTATACATTTCGAATAAAACCACGGGAAACAGCGACTTTATAAATACACTATTCCTTTAAACCTTTTTTAATGGCGCCTAATGATTTCAAATTGCGATTGTAAGTGGTTATAAACAAAGCAATTTCTCGTAGAAATGCAAGAAATTTTACGAAAAATATAAAAATTTTAAACACGATAGAGAGCTACCATAATACATTTCTGATTCATCTCCGGTAGTAAACACTTGATGTATCGTGAAATTATCCTGGTAGCTCTATATGGCAGACTACACTATGCTATATTTTTCCTACGGCTTCCTGTGTGATTTGAACACATATGCCATAGAAACATATTTTTCTAGAATGAAAGGTCTCAGTACGCCTAATACTCGTACCTATACTTTTATGTATGCGAAATTTCAGGAAGATTGGCTCAATAGATAAACGTGAAGGGATGACAAGAAATATTCACTTTCGTTAGAACTAAAGCAAGTGCTATTTTGTAATAATTTTATGGTTTTCTTAGTGTTCATCATTATAACGTTTTTCTGATTTAAAAAAAAAAATGTATTTATTTGGAGCCAAAATCCGCTAATACGCAATGTTTTCTTTGAGATATTATATTAAAATTTAGTTTTTTTAATTAAATTGTGATCAACAACCTGAACTTCTACATAGTGGAATCTACTAGCTGTCGTAGATTTTTTATTTATCCGTGTATTGTAACCCTAGTATAAGAGACCGTGGTCAATCGGTAAAGTTGAAAGAAAGTGGCATGCGGCGAAGCGCCCCGGGGCGAGTCCTCAGCGGTCCCTAAATGTGGACACGTTCGATATTTGAAAATTTGAATTATGCAAGCCACGGGTGCAATTATATTGGATGACTTTCGCTGTCAATGTTACTGGCTGTTTATAAAAAAGTGTCATGTTTGTTTTTTTTTTTTGTTTTCACTACTTACGTGCATTTTTATTACATCCTACAATACAAGCGAGGCTTCACGTAAGGCAGGAGCTGCATGGGCGGGTATCATTTTTTATCAAGTGGATTGTATGCTTGTTTGCCTACACGATGTATAAAAATCCTATAATATATAACGTATTTTATAAACATGAATGGAGACAGTTTGAGAATCGCACAGTTTGAACAAGAGGCGGAACCGCGGGCCACAGCTAACATTATTTCATATTGCAATAAATGTACCAACATATTCTAAACAAGTACACAAACATAATAACTGCCCTAACATTTTATTTTGACATTGGTATCGCGAACGAAAGAAGCAGAATATACAAATTATTAAATCAAATTGAGATCCCCTACGTAGGTAGGGTAGGCATATTAACAAGGCTATTATAAAAAAAAATGATTGCCTCAAATTGTATCATCATCTAAATATAATTTGCCTTATTTGCACCGGAGCGAGTTGGCAAGGCGCGGGCGGCGCGTGTCTGCCACTGAGTTACGCAGCGTAACCCAGGAGCTAAAAAACATTTAGAGTACACATTTTGTGACATCGTAAAAATTGTACATCGTATTAAAATGCTAGTAAGGAAAAAAAAATCAATATCCATGTTCTTTCTGTATAATAAAGTTTTTAAATATATACATAAATACATAACGGTTAATGAAAATCCAATTGTTTTAAACATACTTATTATCAACTAACATGTTACTTTCTCATATTCTATTTTGTGTGTTTTTTTAATTTTTTGCACAATTAATTATTTAACAAAAATACATAGTTTATTGGGTGTTGTATATCAGCAATAACAAAGTATTAATAATCACTATGTAATCAACAACATAAGTCCAAGTGTCAAAATACGAAAAAATAAATGGCAAACTTGAAGAATCAGCGTCAGGCTATTATACTATATTCCACTGCTCAGTAATTACTGATGTAAATTCTTGCCTTCGGCCTGACACAGGAATCAAGTTATGTCGTTTACCTTATTTAATCAAAACGATTTAATACAAAAGGTCGGACACGCTTATAAATACATTAATTTGCGTAAAAATTACACTTTTCGATGTCTCTTTGACGGTTTAAGTAAAGGGACGGTTATTTTATTAGTAATTTATAGTGAGGTCGGAATTTGAATTACGGCTTTGTATTTGCTTCAACATTTTCAGTTTAAGACATTTAAAGTTTTATTTTATTCTCTCAGTTCCAAAATGTCACATTGAAATCATAACGTGTTTTACATATTTTTAATCATGAACTAAAAAAATCTTTAATAACAATTTATACTACTATTTTAAATATAAATCTAAATTATCTATTAATTGGATGATTCAAAACATTTAAAATCTATACATATATGTCTTACACATTTATTTAATGTATTTTTTTATTCTTAAATTTGATAATCACATTTGAAATATAGTTACAAAATCTGATTACAAAAATGCGAGTTTATTATATGCTTAAGCAAGAGAACGGCTTACAATTTACCTATTTATAGCCTGGCTTGTAGAATCTCATCATAGAGTAAAAAAAACATACAGACGAATGAGTAATAAGTTACAGGCAACGTAAGTAAAGGTTTTGTTCAACGCAATATTTGTTCAGTTTAAATATTCATTGCGAATGTTCAACTTTTATGTTTACAGTCCTGTTTCTGAGTGCGCATGAATTTTAAAGCGTGTTGACATTTTTATGTTACGAATTCATTTGTTTATATGTGTGAATATGTTTGTTGATTTATTGTTTATTATTTTAACGAAGAAATCCGAAGTTGATCATACATTACAATACATTAATTTACTGATTGCAAAATTTATTTATTTTATTCAATTATTTCTATTATAAAGCGTTCAAGTAAGTATGTTATCTCTATGATAATGAAGAGAATAAGAATGAAAATTAAATGGCGTAAAAACTTCAATTATAAATAATATAAAGGTAGAAAAGTTTTGAAGTATTTCATAACTAAAATGCATATAAAGTACACAACACAAAAAAACATGCATGTAGCAAACAAAGCTATCAAATTGAATGGTCTCTTAAAACCATTACCAAATTTTGATGAAATTGTGTAATGTTATGCGAAAATTAAGTTTAAACCCAATACATAGGAGGGTAGAACAGGTAGTGACAAAATGTAATTCTATTTTTGAAATTGTGCAAAAAAAATGTGGTATGTCAATTAGGTATCTTCAACGTCCACAAATCTCACGGGAATCACTTGAAAGTGTCAAAAATCGAGCCTAATGATGCATGCAATACAAAACCGAACAAAGCTGTCTTAAGGATTCTTTAAATCACCAAAACTTTTTCTGTGACCATTCTTCTTTTATTGTTAAATAAACCATAAATCGTGATAAAATGGTCGCCAATGGACGGTGAATGGACGGAGTTTGGAGCTCGTGATTTTGATAAAAAAATCCAATATTTTAGTTGTCCTTTTTGTGGTCCTAGCGCCGCGCCGGGCGCTAACGGTCATTTGCATTATAATAGCTACGATTATTCAAATAACGTGTGTTTGTGGACATGAAAGGCTGGGAACCTTTTACGAATCCTTTATAATTTATACACGTTTTTACTTTATTGTATATGGAAATGTTAATTGGAATAAAGTTTTTATAAAATATTACACTATTTGATTTCGTTATAGTTTTTTATGATATTGAAAATATTTACAAATTTACGAAAGATGAAAAGTTTAAAATTTTCGGTACGTAAATGTTATTATTTGTTAGTGGGCAATCAAAGCTTTTAATCTGTTTTTGAATAAATTCAGTGAAAAAATAATAAATAGTTCATGTAAATTCTTTAACACTTAATGAAAACATTTCACAAAATACTGAAAACAATTAATATAATTTTAATCTAAACACCACTCTCGAGGTAATCTCATAAATTTTCATATCTAATTAAACTTAGAAAGTGATAAAAGCTGCGATAAAAGTAATTACGAGAGCGGTGATTACATCGTGGAAAATAATAGATGTTCAGTACTCACTGTATTTGGCGCTAACAACGGCGACGTTGCTGATTAATGTTTATTTTTACGTATAAATTAGTCGAGTGCGCGGCGGTGACTGTTGCGAGTTCAGTAAAAAACAGTAATTTATTAGTGGCGACTTCTCGTGTTGGCACTGGCTTAACGAGTGTGTGGCGTGCGGTGCGGTGGACAGAAAAAACTGGCTCGCCTGGTACGTCGCTCGAGCAGCAGTGGCCTGAGGAAGAATAACCCCAGGAGTCGATGGGAGCTGCCACCGCTTCCGAACGTACCCCGCACTCCGCGAACCCCGCGCCCGCCCGATACAGATCACGCATTCTACGAATACCTTTAACGTCGGCGTCGACGACCGCCAGCCGTCCCTTTCGCTCCAACGCCGGTGCTGCTGCCGTGGATCTTCCAACATGCGCGGGACGAAGGGGGCCTAATAGACGTTTCACAGCGGACGACGCTTCCTAAGTTCACCAAGTAAAGGTCACACGGGCTAAGCGAGCCGGACGACGCAGCGTGGAACTCGAGGTAGCGAGTGCGCAACACCGGCAGCGCCCACATGACCGGCGTTTAGCTGCGAGCGTTGCTGGGAGACCGCTAGCCGTCTCGCTCTCGCCAACAGGATTTACAGACCTTCTCGTTCACGCACAACGACGTGGAAAAATGTATCTAGTTCTGTAGAGGCGACGCAGAGTGCAGTAGCAGTTGAGCTTTTTTTTTTCGTTTCAATAAATTTGTGGTCGTTCGTCTCGCTTAGGCGCGCGCCCGGGGCGTCGTCGACCGAGACGGTATATTGCCACCGGGTTACGCCTTCCGCGCGTTCTGGTTAATAAGTAGGTTGGCGCGGTATTAGAGCCTCCGTGTACTGAATGAGCGCAGGTGCATGTTAACCATATGATATTGCCGTAAATACGGCTTGTTTGCGCTGTGGTCGGCGTTTATGTGCGCCCGCGGCTACCGGCTTACGCGCCGCCTCCTTTCGCGATCTCCCAATGAATATGCTTATGTGTAATATTTACTTGAATTCTTATTTGTTGATATTAAAAAAGATTAATAATTTTACTGTTGTAGAAAAATGTAACTCTTTTTTTTTTCGATCTTTTTCAGTCACAATTTGGCGTGACAACCGTTCGCTCAAGAACTCCCAATAGGTTCCCAAGAAAGTCAAAGTAAATTATACAATAAGATCCATCAATAGCAAGAATGTCCGATCTCTAGTGTGTCGAATCATCCCAAATAAGTCTCAAACGTAACGGTACGGACACGAGTCTTCACAATCATTATAATAGAATAATGAAACAATACAACAATGACTTTTTCACGGCTGTAAACTACCAAATAGGCGACAATGTCAACATCAAAACATATTAGGAACACATTGTTTACTAAATTGGTTTCCTTTATTCGAATCTGCGGGACGTGCATGGACACATTGTCGGATTATAGAGTGCGAACTGGCCATAGACAAGCCGATGTTAGCTCACAATATCAAGAGACGTTTGTGGAAATAAAAAACTTTGTCTATGGATGAATGGCATGACCACACCGGTTGACAGGCGTCACGAATTTTTGACAGTTTTCTTGGATATATAACTGATTTCGAAAATGTACTGTTAATATTGTTTGTGGGTGTAATAAGCATGCGTAATATTGTCATTCAGTCCTTTCTCTGTCTAATCGTTGTTTTCCCCGAGGATTAGTCAAGGTGCAATGTCTAAATATATTTTATAATTTGGTACTTAAGACTGAAGAGATTTAGCATTACTTTTATGGTAGATACTCGTACTAGCTGACCCGGCGAACATGTCGTGGCATGCGCGCGAGCTGCGCGTGGTACTGGACAGTACTTGGACATTGCAACATGAATTTATTTTTCTAAAATAAAAGATTTTTTCTCAAATAAACGTAGCCTAAGTTACTCTTTATTACATCAGCTACCTGTCAATAAAAGTCTCGTCAAAATCGGTTCAGCCATTTCAGAGATTAGCCGGAACAAACAGACAGACAGACAGACAGACAAAAATTGTAAAAAATGTTATTTTGGTGCATGTACCCAATATATATTCATATGCATGTAGTAAAAAACGATTATTTCAATATTACAAACAGACACTCCAATTTTATTTATATGTATAGATGTATAGATAAATTTAGAACTCGTTTGTCCTTTACTTGCTATTGATGACTTAATGATGATAAGATGATATTTTAATTTATCCAAAAGTAAAGAGAGTTATACGAAAGGCCGAGGAAGCTTTGTACAAAGTAATAATAAATTAAAAATTATGTGTGAAATATTACTGAATGAAAACTTTTTATTATATTAAAGTCAAAAATATTTTTTTAATAAATAGTACTTATTAGTTTACAAAGAAATTTACAATAGGCACCACCAACTTTTTTGTTTGTGGTGCCTATTGTAGACGTTCAATAATAACCACTTAATGGTCTCAAATCTTGTGAAATATGATTATCCTGTAAAAAACCCGGCAAACCCTAGTTTCAGAGTTTATTCACTTTTAGGGCCATTTTAGTGAAAGCATTCAATATTTGAAAAAAAATGAGTCGATTGCTACGTGACTACGACGAGCTACGAGGAGACGCGTTGATGTCTTTTGTTTGCTACGAAGAACCTTTAAGAAAAAAAATATTTCTTTCAAAATTAGACTTTAAATTCGTTTATATTTATTTATTTATATTAAAAGTATGCTTTATTTAAAGATTTATGAATTCAGTGTTTTGAAAAACCTTGATAAATCCGTAAATAATATTTTAAGCAAATACGTCTTCTTATACGTTGTCCAAACTTGAAATAAACTGTTTAAATAAATCGCATCCCCGATACTTGTTATGCCCATTACTGGATCAAAGAGGGTTTTTACCTTTAACAAAAAGCTACAATACTTATACAATGCAATATTTACTCAACACAAAATTTCCACTTTGACATTCTATTCCATATATAATAATAAACACGATGAATCGATAAGATAATTCGATAGTAGAATCGATAGCGACGCTACTGACCGGCTCCATAAAAGCGAATCGATGAGCCTTATACAGTGACGACTATCGAATTCTAAAAATAATACTTTAGCTCATCATTAGTCCGACAATCGGATCGTGCTTTGTCTTTTTACTTGGTGACGCAATTCATACTGAAACGGAACAATAAAATACCAGAAATTGACAATCAGAATTCAACTCTATTCGTTTGTAACAAAGTTTAAATTTGATTTAGGAATTTCTTTGTTGATCGCCGAAAGAATTGTCCGTTGACAACAGAGACATCGATGTTGTCCTTTTTTTGAATATCGAATGTAAAGAGCATTCTCATGCCGCTGTGAGAACGGAGACAGCACGGGAATTCCTATTCAGCCAGTGTCTTTGTGAGGAAACGAAGCCTGTCGATAGTTTCACGAGCGGGCTCCATTGGGACTTATTAACTAGACCCTTGAAGGAATTATACATTTAAGATCTCATTTTATTCTTGTAATAAAATAGTCCATACGGGTTTATGTGGACTAGTGACCGGAGAGGAAATGTAGTGACAGAAAAAATTAGAGAAGAGTCTCTCTTCTAGACTCTTTTCAACTAAACAATGAGAGAAAATGTAGTGACAGAAAAATTAGGGAAGAGTCTCTCTTCTAGACTCTTTTCAACTAAACAATGAGAGAAAATGTAGTGACAGAAAAATTAGGGAAGAGTCTCTCTTCTAGACTCTTTTCAACTAAACAATGAGAGAAAATGTAGTGACAGAAAAATTAGGGAAGAGTCTCTCTTCTAGACTCTTTTCAACTAAACAATATCAGTGTTTACGTTCTTATCTGTAGTCTGTAGATACAAACTCCCATTTAACTCTTTCCTTTTGGCATTTAGATACATAGTCTTTACAGCATATATGTGTCCACTGCTGGACATGATTCTCAATTCTTCTCTTATTACGGCGGTTCTGGGTATAGACTGAGGCCGCAGCCTTATTATTTTATGTTATATTTTTGGAGCAATCCATACTAATATTATAAATGCGAAAGTCTGTCTGTCTGTCTTTCTGTCTGTCTGTCTGTCTGTTACGCTTTCACGGCCAAACCGCTCAACGGACTTTGATGAAATTTGGTATGAATATAGTTGAAGACCCGGGATCAAACATAGGCTACTTTTTGACGCAGGCGGAGCTGCGGGAAACAGCTAGTAAACTATATTTGTATATTCTTTTTGTCTTAACCTATTCTGTCCCACTGCTGGGAAAAGGCTTTCACCATTCTCCTACATTCATTTCGTTCTACAGCTACTGTGTTCCATCCACTGTCAAATCTATTCATATCGTCGCTCCAACGCAACCTATGTTTGACCCCAGGTCTTCGTCCGTTCAGCGGTTTAACTTATGAAATGTAATAAATAAATTGGATTAAGATTAATTTAGATACTAAAGGGAACAAACTGTTTCATGACAATTGTGGACGATTACCATCAGACTTAGCTAAGCGCGGTGTGACAAGCTGCTTCAAAGCCTTATTGAAGTTAATCGGCTAGTTAACTGTTACAACTTTGTTATGTGAACGGGAAATTACTGTGAGAAATTTAAATTTGTTATATTTGTAGCCATTTGTGTATAATCTTGATTTCTTTTTAAACTGTTGTAACATTGTATTTGAAATTTATTTTATTTATTTATCGCTAACATTTACAAAAAATTACATGAAAAGCATATTAAAAGCTCATTTATATATAAAAACCGTATTAAAATAGTTTCATTTATTGTGTAACAATCGAGATAACATGAGAAATCATAATATTAAAAGCCCGTCCCAGGCTGAAATTACGAAGTCTCTGAAAAGCTGTCTAATTGAGTGGTGAATCTTTAACTTTATATAAATGGGATCTAATTATTAGGATAAAAAACGAACAACCTATATGTTATTTTAATTTTTAATGTTCAGTACCCAAAGGATAAAATCGACCCTTTTACTAAGACCCCACTATCTTTTTTTGTAGTAACTAATTTCCATCAACACATGACCTAGACCACCAAAACAAGACGATACCACGAAAACGATAAAAGAAAATCAAAAGTGATAATAAATCGGTTAGGTTTCGAGGAATCTACATCTTGTTTTAATCGATTAAAATTCGGACTCCCGATCGGTATGTTTGGATGATGAATGCGGATAATCTGCGATCTGCCACTGAATTCCACAACAGATACCTCGTTGGCGATACCTTCTTAAATCACTGTGTTTTTTTCTGCCATCACAATACTTAATTTATTGTTAAAATAAAGATTTCAAAGATGTTTTAGTCCTATGTTATCTAAGTAAATAGGTAAACGACACAGATTTTATTCAGTCTAATCCAGCTATGATAATTTTATATGTTATTTTTTATGTTCATCATCATTATCCCCAGAACCACAGTACTATTGATAATTCAGTGCCGGAACATTAGGATCCACATTTTTACCACATTTGATTTGAAAGGGACTGCTTCCGGAGTCTTCCTACTCTTAACAAAATTAGGGCAGACATTTCTAGAATATTGACCACGTTGTCAATAAGCGCAACATGGAAAAACATGGGGTTTCTAGAAATGAGCTACTTTGATTAATTATCTAGCATTTAGGCTACAAAACTTCGTCCGTGAAGTTTACCTTTATCAACAAGGATTAGTATAATTTCCTTCACGTACCTATAGCATTTCATTACTTAGAATCAATTAACTTACTTTAAGAAACTGTTGAAAATGTAATGGTTGTGATAAGTTTTGGACAATAAACTATTCTGTATTATATTCTTACTTTAAGAAATATTATAAACTAGATATTATTTTGCAACTAAATATCGATCTACTTATAATGAGTACACAGTTACCCTGCGCTCTAAATATTCAAAGTTACAAACTTCGTAAAAGCTTATTAGATGCAGTTTGAAATGGAAAATCTCAAGAAATAGCCGCAAGGCATTTTTTTTTTTTTTTTGATATTTGGTCATTTATCTCTTTCCTACATACTTGCTACTACTGCAACATAAATGCTAATAACCAATTGAGCTCCCCATATTACATTACCAAATTTTCATAATATAGTAATAAATCGTTGATAATAATGTAGACTAGGTTTTGCTGCTTATAACTTTAACTTGCCTAAAGCAAAAGAAACAACGGTAGAATTAGGTGTCAACGCCCACACTTAAATTCAAAAAGGTTTACGAATAATGCCCCAATAAATACATTTGTAGTATTGGCTTACAAGCAGAATAAAAATAATTATTTCAAACTGAACTGAAATGTTTAGCTTAAACATCTTACAGTATATACGCTCAATCAATCATATAAATGAAAAGGAGGCGCTGAATGCGCGCACAGAAATTCCCACAGTCTGGGCAACCTTCTTGCCCATGACCACAGCCATGACATAGCAGGTAATCACGACTCTCTTCGTTTCTCTCTTGTTTGTTCACCTCGTATGGAACTGTGTCAGGTCACGGCAGTAGCAGAAAACCCAAAAAGTTGGCGGATTTGTTCTCACAACTAAGAATGAGAAATGCGAAAGAAGAAGATCGTAGACGAAATAATGAAGAAAAAGCAGGAAAACTGAATTTCTGCTCCGCAACAATCATGGGAGGTTGCAAACAGAAAAGCGTTTAAATAAGAGATGAAATAGTCACATCAATAGATTATAAAAGATATTTATAAGTGCATAAAATACACGTCTTGTTTTACATTTTATGAACGCGATCCATCATTTGTGAAGTTGTAAATTTTAACAAAATATATGGCGACTACCGAGTTTTAATCTGATCTTATTATTTTTAATACCCATTACAATATCGCTAAAATTAATCACAAAAGGATCATTATTTTGAACGAAATATTTAAAACATCGATTCACATAAGTTTAAGCCGCGAGCGATTTTAGAACTGAGGAGGATCAAATCGATACAATCGAAAAAAGGACAAATAAATCGATTTTGGTCGCAGAATAATTGTGTTTTACAACCGTGCCGAACAATAAATAATTCAATTTGGTTGTTTAAATTACTTTTTCGGTATAAAATTTACGCTTTTATTTTTTAAGGTAAGGGTTTTTAAATAGCGTTTTATTTTTATCGATGGGACTTGCATGTCAGTCGCAATAGATTGTTTGTTTCCTTCATCCTAGCTCCCCAATGACTAATATCTCGCGTACAATGTCCCTAAGGTAAACTGGCAGACAATACATTATAGCATTAAGTTGTACCTGTTGTATGTAATTTTTGATTGTGTGCAATAAAACTAAAGAAATAAATCCTTGCGAGTTACGTACTTACATCTTCAGCTAACATTTCTGAGATTTTGAATAGTAAAGAGTACAGAAAAGGACTTTCATCTAAGAAAAAGTTCTATCCGTGGGGTTTTAGTACGCGTGCGAAGCCGCGGGCAAAACCTAGTTATTTATTAATTTATAGTCCTAATGCTTGGAGTTTGCGACAGTAAAATGCAAATGGGGAGTCGATGTTATAATTTACTGGCAGGTTAAACAATTCAGCGGCCGATTTTAAGTTGATGACCGTTTTATGGCTGTTACTCTTTTTGCTACTATATGTATATCTCTATAGATATGTTAATACACACAACGGGTTAAATTACATATATCTTTTGCATTGTAAGTACACATAAAAAAATAAGAATAGGTTGTACTGTACAAGCATTTGTTGTTTGTTTGTTTAATTTTAAAACATTAGCGAAATTTTCCTAAAAATATAACTTTCAGTCATGACTTCATTATGAAATTGATTTATAGATAAAAATTAAAATTAAAATTATTTTTAATTGCGTTTTTCAAATCACGGAAAGAATTGAAAATTTCATGAAAAAGTAACATGCGACGAACTCTTGAATATTTTTTGTAGAATTAATTATTACACGCACAGAAGTGCGAATTTTTATCAAACACATACCAATACAAGAACGTGACTATTTTTTTGCAAAGATTAAAAATGACGGTTTTTATATATCTTATTCCCGCCTTATCAGTTATTAGCACAGATGTTCCTATCTACTTGAAGATCGAAGGTGAAGAAACAAAAAATCAATTTACATGCAATTTAATGAGCAAATTATGCATATTAGTCGATTTTAAAATATAAATCGGCAAAGGCGAGACAAATAAGTCATAACATTGAAAGAACGTATAAGGACAAACCCGTCTTTTTTATTTTTTTGTTAGCTTGAATACAGGAATCGACATGTTTTGCCTACGTAAAAAAATCTGTTGAATCAAATATAGGTTAGGTTTGCATTAAGTAAAAATCTAATGTAAAAAAATATGTAATGTACGTAATGTTATAAGTATCTATAACGTATACCAACACATTTTAACGTGTTTAAACAATTACCAAGTCTATATAGACTTTAGTAAGAAAAAGTTGACCGCTAGGAAATATTTTCTTCACATTGTGCACACAATGCACTTGAATAATACAGAGAATCCTAATATCCTAAATTGCCTATTTATTTAACTTTCGCTGGTATAAAGCTAGGGAATTAGCTAGCAAAGAATCCTTTGGCAAGGTCTTTGAACAGATTCCGAACTCAGGTCAGCCAAAGCAGGAAAGCCTGTACAGGTGGAGCTACAGCACGGTGGACGCCTGCCAGTATGGTGTCTCTTCCCAGAGACGGTACATCCCTGTCCTGCCCTGAAGCCACTGACAATGCTTGTTTGTTTCAGAGTTTTGGTCCTCACTGTTATAATTGCTAGAGTCGACTCGCCAAGAAGAATATTAGCAAGGTAATTTTAAAAGCTAAAATAACACACCTAAACATTTCCGTGGGCAACAACTAGTAAAACATAAGTAATGTGTATAATATTGTTGCTTCTTCGCAAGTTATTCGCGCATTGTGCATATTGCAACATTACAAAGAAGAGCATTAAGACGTAAAGCGATACTTTAGTGGCCACTTAAATAACATGTCTCATTTAATCGACTCTGTAATCGGATACGCGGCAATCGATTCTTATGATTTTTCTCGATATTGAACTCAGTCGATTTGATGACCGGCAACTATAAATTATATGGGTCTGCATGAGGTGGTCTGAATCAACTTCTGCGTGTGGTTTTGCCTGTAATTTAGAAATAAATAGCTATTTTTGGAAGTTACCCATTCTCATAATTATACACTTGTATGTGGGACATCTTAAGAAAATAGGTCCAATGTGGAATTTTAGAACAAGACGTAAGTATTTTTGTATAATTTTAAAGCTACATCCTATAGAAGTCTTGGTAAATGGATCAGAAGTTTAATTCTAGTTGATATACTCTCCACATAACTCAAAAAGTTAAGGTAGGCAGTAGAATTACATCAAGTTCTGTGATAAAAGATTTTCTGTAAAGATTTCAGAACGCTAGAGATGGTCTCAAAGTGTTAGGTACTAGCTCTATAGTTTATAGTGACAGTTCATTCATATTACATAGCTGGTAGTCATCTCAGTCAACAAAAAGAAACAAAAAGAAACTAGTCAAAAATACATTATATACAAATAAGTTACTCTAGAGGTGAATCTACTCAGCAGGCAAGCTAAAAACGATTGCAACATTTTCTCTACAATACCTTTAAAGTTTACCGACTTTACCGCACAGGAAGTTTGTTTGACACATGCCGTTAACATAATTACAGACAAACAGAGCCTCGCCAAAATACGAACAGAATCAATATTCTTTCTCAGAACGCCGCGGAAAAACGATAGGGTGTCTTTATGACAAAGTTAAGGACGTCAACATTACATTTACAGTTTACTAGTCATCTGGCATAGAAGTTTAGACTTTAAATCAAAGGGTTAAGGGTTCCGTTTTTAAATTAAAGTGGTTTTTAAATGCTTGTTGCGGCGTTGCATATAATGTTGCCAGTACCACGGCGGCTTGTCAAGCAGTCGTGATGGGCGGGCTTTGTGACAGTTACCTATTTCGATTTTGGTTTCAACACGTTACAAATATATAAGTACTCCTACAGTTAACGTTCTCAGAGCTCTATTTGGGGTCCACTGGGTTCTCATCCGTATAGCCTTAAAGTTGCTTTATAGCGCTATCGTTAGAAGTCATCTCGATGATGGTAACTTTCTTTTAGAGCTCTGTAGTTATTAGCACTTGCCAAATTAGACAAAATTCAATACAAATGTTTTCGTCTAATAACAGGCACGATGAAATCATCACCTGCAAATGCTCTTCAAGTGGAATGTTTAGATCCTCCCCTGTGTTTTAGACGACAATATTTGGCGCATAGAAGTCCCAAATATCCTGACGACCTTTATTTGATACTCTAAATTTATTATTAGATGCCTGTGCACTATCTCTATATTGAACTCGTCTTTACGGACGCTTCGAAATTATTCCAAAATTCCAATGTGGGTGCTGCAGAATGGATACCGAAATTTGACATATTGTTAAGTTTTAAATGGTTACCCCAGACGTCAGTTTTCACAGGTGAAGCTATTGCCTTATTTGAAGCCGTTATATTTGTCCTATCATATGGTCTCAACAACTCGCTCATTCTTTCTGGCTCTTCAAGCTGCCTTCAGGATATTTTGAAATTCCCACTACGATCAATTCGAGATTCGAGATTTCTTATATAAATGTCATATTGCTGGCATTAATGTAGTCCTCGCTTGGATACCTGGTCATTCGGGCATCTCAGGAAATGAGAAAGTTGATATGTGGGCTAAACAAGCTGCCACTGAACCCATGTTCTGAAGTACATAATAACCACCACGCTTGGGACCTTCACCTTCTTGCCAAACCGGAAATGCTTCGGCACTGGGCAAATCTCTGGCAAACAACCAGACGCCTTAAAGGCGTTTGGTATGGAAATTTACAACCAGATATCCCCAAACATCTTTAGTTCTCTTAAAATCGCAATCTTGAAAAATGGATTACCTCTGTTATTATTCGTCTTCGTTTGTGGCATGCCTGTACTCCAGTCTTCCTTGATAGTTCTGCGAGTGAATACGGTTTAGACGAAGGTTCTTTACAACACATTTTCTTTAATTGTCCAAAATTGTCGGTTAGTTTCTATGGCATTTTAACTTCGACGTTGCGTCAACAACAAATTGATATTTAATTCCTACTTAATTTGGGTCATACTAGATTCTACTATATCTTAGCAAAATTTTTGATAAAAATTGAAATTTTAGTTTATTTGTTGTTAAAAAATGTGAATGTGTGTGTGTGTGTATTTTATACACATCTTTTTTACCTCTGCCAGGTATACATATTATATATAAGTCATATATTAACAGCTATTTTCAATATTGATACGAAATGTTGTGCTCGTCTTTGTATGTTTTACATAATACCTTTTCCTTTCAGCCTATTTGTGACGTTTTTACCGACAACTGCACAAACAACCAGTGTCTCTTCAAACCATGACATTGGCAGAATCACGAGATATCGGTGGAAGCCATAATTTATATGAAAGAAAGAAGAACTCCTACTTTCCAATGTCGATGTCATTCGCATATTATACAAGCATCCGATTTTAATATTTTCATCATACAAAAATTATTTTTGATTTTAAAAACACGTAGAAACATAATTTTACAAACTGAACAAAGAGTGGTTTCTAAAGTAATGTTTTTCAACATAAATAACATAAATGGAAAGGATAAGAACATATGTTTGGGATTGACCGAAATATACATAAACAGGTCTATGTCATATCGTTTCTTTTTCAAAAGATATTATGTAAGAAATGACAAACGTACATATTTTACCAATTTTTTTGTATTTTAATACCTAATGCTTTGAATTTGAATGTAAGTATTGTGTAGATGTCATGGTTTAAGTATTATATATGAAACTCGAAATGCCTACTAAAGAAAGATGCATTAACTCTAAAAAGCCCCTTTTCCAGGCTTTCGTCATGATCACTGATTCTTTAGAAATTGTCAGTTCAATAAGAAATCGTATTTTCATATCAATAAACTTCATTCATAAATTTTAATACACGTGTACTGTAAGGCTTCCCAAACGTCGCTGTTCATCCATGGTTCATATGCAAATAATTTACGAATGTTTCGAACACACGTCCGTTATTATTCTTGTCACCAAATGGAAGGAAATAAAAGGGACATACAATACAAAACCTGCGCTCCCAGGTCGGCCGCTGCAAGTCCAACCTGCCGAAAAACGGGTTTACAAATGGGACAGAATGTCAGTTCGGAGAGCCAGTGCAAGCGATGCTTAATCTGCTGGAGTGCCCCTTGTGGCCTGCTACCTGTAGCAGAAGCGAGCTGCTGGGGGCTACGGTAGGTGCGATCCAGGCAGGTGGTCGACGGAGATTGCCGCTCTCCGAGCCGTCTGCAACGGGGCCCGAAGAGCGTACGGCCGGAGTCGACGGCGCAACCCCCGTGACGAGGAGAGGGATGACCAGCTGTATGCGGTGTATGTCCAGAAACGTGTGGAGCTACAGCTGGCCATCAGTCGGGCCAAGGAGGAAGCCTTCGAGGAGCTGGTGGAGGGCATAGAAAGGGACCCGTGGGGTCGCCCCTGCGGCCACGGCCCTCGCGGGCGACCCGCCGTGGGAGTTGGTAGCGGAGGCGCTCGCCGAAGTGTACCACTTTGTGGCGCACAGGAGGGAAATCGGCGAGCGCCCCTCGGCGGAGATCGTGCGGCGGGTGCGCCTGCGAGCGCAGGCGGAAGTCGTGCGGAGGTGGGAGGCGGACCTGGCGCAGGCGGCGTTCGGTGTCCGCACAGTGGAGGCCCTGCGTCAGGTCCTGGAGAAGTGGATGATGAGGCGGCGCAAGCCTCTCACCTTCCGCATGACGCAGGTGCTCACCGGGCACGGTTGCTTCGGTGAGTACCTGCACCGCGTGGCCCAGAGGGAGGCCGAGCCTCGCTGCCACGACTGTGGCGAGGCTCAGGACACCGCTCAACACGTCCTTGAGCGGTGTCCCAGGTGGAGCCGGCAGCGCCATGAGTTGGCCGCCGTGCTTGGCGGGACGGACCTGTCGCTCCCGAGTGTCGCCAACGCTATGCTCGAGAGCTTGGACTGCGATGGCCTCCTTCTGCGAGGTCGTCATGTCGCAGAGGGAGGCCGAGGAAAGAGACCGCGAGGACGATCCCCTCGCGGACCCGATCCGGCCGAGACGGGGGGTGCGACGCAGGCGCTACTTGGCGCGCCTGGAAGCTCCCTTCTAAACGGTGGGACTGGGTTTAGTTATTGTATGACGCTATGGGTGTGCCCAGGACTGCCGAAAAAATGTAAAAGGAAATCCCGTTTTTTCCAGTGTTGAGAAAATTCAAGTCACAGTAATAACTTAGCAATTTTTAAATAACCGCTTTAGTTGGACATTGACATACCAAATAGGTAGGTAAAACATAACATAAATATGATATATCTGAAAGCCAGTTTTATACATATTTAATTGTAAAGAAATAAGAAAAAATCTTTCAAAACAAAAAAAAACATTTTTGTATTAAGTAACAAATTTGAGGGTGCGCAAACTTCTAAATAAGTAGATAGCAATAAATTATACCAAATCTTCTTCTGATACGACTATTGACTAAGGTACCAGACTGTTTTACTGAATATGAATTCGTCTATTCTATATTCGACACCAGGTATTATGAAAACAAAAAAGAGGGAGGAAAAGAGGAGGAAGATGCAATTAATGGTCCTGTACCGTCAACTGCATTTTCTCTTGAAAATGTCACAAATCTGAAGAAAGTGGGGAACCAGAAAGAGCGGCATTAACACATTAATCGTGCATTTCTGTTTCAGAGTAAGAAATTTCACTAGCATCAGAAAGTTCATGGTTATTTGGCACAAAAATTATATTTTTGCTAGCGCATTTATGCTGTAGACGATGGGAAATAAACAAAATTAGCACCACTAAAACACATTAAGCATTTGACATTGTACGCCACAGCGGACATAGAAAAATGATACAACAATACTATGAATTTGACAAAGTCCGCTGTGACGGACAATTCATTTTGGTGACCAAAATCCCTACGAAAATAAGCAAAGTTGTTTCTTCAATATAATTATATCTACGATTATTTACTGAAAACTCAGCCCGAAACTTAATGATTTTATAAGCCAAAATACAAAAAATATATAAAAATAGCATAGGCAAAACAGTTGGCCAACATTTTGTATCAAGACTGACATTTGTAGTATTGCTAAGGTCGAAAAATATTTTTGTGCCATTTCTTTATACATCTAGGAAATGTTTAATATGTGCTAATATTTGAAAATGTCCACAAGGACTTTTTACAAGTAAATGTCCGGCACAACGTACTCTGTCAAATAAATGGTTAATATGCATTGCTCAGCGGCATTCGGGTTAGTGTTATGGCGGCAAAATCATTCATTCAAATTGAGTGGGTTAGTTAAAAAAAATAGGCATTTATGTCATTGCACATTATTTTTTTTGCACACTGAGTCCCACCCGGCGGCAGAGGTCCCCCAGGTGTCGGAGGGCCTCTGAGAGTGGTGAGTCCGGTTTCTGGTGAGAAACCGGCCAGTCGCAGAGGCGTCTCGTGCTAGTCAGATCCGAGGCGCCTCCCTGCAATGCGGCCGACGGCACCCGCAGGGGTTTAGTGGGTAGTCTGGGCCGGCTAGCGGCCCAGGAGTCCCACACTTCTTGCGTAAATGAATTCCCCTGCGAAATCAAAAAAAAAAAAAAAAAAAAAAGGTGCGATCCAGGTGGCAGCGAACTGGGCTTCTAAAGTTTAAAATCTCATCGACACGAAAACAAAATTTAAACAAATTTAGATTTCAAAAGAGACTAGTCAATTTTTCTGTGAGTCAAAATTACTAAAAATTACTTGTATTAATTTTGACCGATACTTGGCCAACTCTACCACTCGGTTATTTGCCTCTCGTGTGTCCTGTATTGTGCAAGAGACATGGCATTTACGGCACGACAGAAGATGAGCCATTGACTGCACCTCGCCACAATCGCACATTATCGTCGGCGAAACTCCAGTTAGCGTGGCCCTCTTGACATCTTTTAACGCCAGCCCGGAGTCTGTTTAGTGACATCTAGATTGGCCAGGGACACTACCAGATACAGGTTTCTCAGTTGGTGGTATGCACGCTAAGAATGGAGGGTAGCAGCTCCTAGCAGAGACAGCTTCCCCAGTCTCAACACAGTGGTGACCAGCAGTTTTATAGACTAGGGATGTGTCGTGTCGTGTCGTTGGGAATTGGTAAAATAAATAGTCGTACAAAAATTCACCGAAGTGTCTGTCAGGCAGTTACTCATATCACTCTTATTGACCAAACGTGTAGATATTATCTCTAGAAACGGTTAAGATTTCAAATTCTTCGACGGTTTCGCTAATCTGTAGCTACGTGTCTAATATAGAACCCAAAACTTTGTAAAAATATATTATACTTGCGTATAGCTTCCATTCTAGAAACATTTAGAGAAACTGTCTAAGTTATAGACTACTAGCTGTTTCCCGCAGCTCCGCCTGCATCTTAAAGTAGCCTATGTTTGACCCCGGGTCTTCGACTATATTCATACCAAATTTCATCAAGATCCGTTCAGCGGTTTGGCCGTAAAAGCGTAACAGACAGACAGACAGACTTTCGCATTTATAATATTAATATGGATTTTTCTACTGTTGATGTTTTGTATTAAATGTACTATAAATCTTCGTAAACCCAGTGTTCTTTTATTCACGTACTTGTCTTAGGTAGAGCCATACATTTTTTATTTTTGCACAGAATATGTAGAGACATATTCATATTAGGGAATAGAAAGCAATACATAGTATAATTGTACTCTACAGCAATTAGGCACCGTTGTCCAAGCGGCAAAAATAATTGAAAGTGCCAAGCTTACAAAAACACTCGACTAAAAACGCAAGTCTTTTGTTTTAAACATCGATAAATTAAAAATCCCATAAAAAGCGAAAGCATGGCAACCCAGTTATGACGCCCATAGACGCCGCCTGAGAGCGTCGCCGACTACATGACGTGTGCACGCTTATTTATACCCCTTTATCGTATGACGTCGGTATAAAAGACACCGCCTTAATAATAGGACGACAGGCTTTGTACCGGCCCTACATGTTAACGTACAACCATTCATCTTGGCATGTCGATGAAGTATACTGACTCGAGTAATGCCCGCACAATAGTCATAATTCCTATACTGAGAACGTTTAAAGATCTGCCGTCTCTTTAATGGGACTGCGCTGAAGCATCCCCACTAATTTGCGTGTTTTAGGGTTAACTTAGTCGGACACGTTTTAACTAGGCGCAGTTAAGTGAATGGACGCAGTAAAGTACTAGGGCGGAGAAAATTGTAAGCACTTAGATGGCCAATAATTATTGAACACGTAAGTATAAGTAACCTGTTTTCTGAAGTTTCAATCTAAAACCGTCAATCAATATTATCAGATACGTGATCTGACCCAAAGCATTTTAATTTAACTCTACACTTTCGTCCTACCTACCACTCTGGTCCCGTGGTTAAAGGAAACGCCCAAAGAGTCAAAGTTCGAGGGTCCAACTCCCATGCCAGTTCGCAGATTTGAAACAGACAATAAGGATGATTCCATGCTTTGCAAGGCTACACATAGCTTTGTAAAGCATGAAGCCCAAAGAAACACGTCACAAGCTAAGGCGGCTTCGATTTTCTATTTGCGACACGATACAAAAACCGTAGACGAGAATGAATAAATTATTCTTAACTAGCTGTTGACACCGGTTCTTCCTATATTCATACCAAATTTCATCAAAATCCTTCCAGAGGTTTAGCCTTGAAAGGAATTATGGATGTCCTTTGGTTCACACAATCAAAGAAGAATTGAATCAGTCAGGTGGCAAAGTATTGGAGAAATTTAATATAGTGCTGGCTGCACTATATTAAATTTGCCATAGCCATTTTGACTCGACAAAAAGAAGGATGATTGGCATTAAACAAAGTTTCTAAAACAACGTCAAAATAATCCGACTAATCCTAACGGCGTGCCTTCAAATAGCCATTGAAAATTACATCCCAGTTATCTTTGAACAGTCCATCGTGAAATTACTGTAAGACCTCCGTACACGTTCCCACGGCGTACCGCCTGCGGCGACCTTACTGAAACACGAGGTTCTGAAACCAACCAACAAATTATTGCTAGTGATACTTGGTAATGGGATATTGATTTAGTAATGCCATACTGAGATCGCTATAAATCGTACGCCTTAACAGTAAAGATTTAGTTTTAGTTCAAATGTTCAGGATCAGGATACAGTTTGTTTTGGATCACTGTGACATTCTAGTTAGTTGGCATTCCTACTTATAAATTATTATTATTTTTATCTTTGAGGAGCTCCATAGTCAACCGCTACCCGCGTATCCGTATCGAATGCGCGTGTCAATCGACTGCGAGACGCGACCATTTTTGAATTAGTCGCCATTTAGTGGCATTTACTATCTCGAGCTCCTCCGTGCTTCGGAAGGCACGTTAAGCCGTTGGTCCCAGTTGTTATCGATAGATAGCAGTCGTGAGGCTGTGTCAGATGCCATAAGACAGCCTGAAAAATTCAAAGAGAGAGTTGGCCTCTAACACACCTCGGTATGATGCGATATGATATGATATGATGTTCAGGAACTTGCTTCTTGATTAAGAAGAGCTGCTGCTACTGAGTAGTGCCTTTCCTCAGATATAAACTTCAATCTAGATGACTGATTGCAGATTAAATAAGAAAAAAAACCCTGCGCAGATCATTGTTAGTCTAATACATAATATTACCGACATTGCAATGCAGATATGCTTCAAGTGCTTAGAGTATGTATATAAATATGTTCTATGTACTGAAGACCTCCCCTTGAGGTTGATAGGATTAAATGGTTTGAAATGAGCTCACATAATGAACGCCCATTCACAAACCCTCCAAAGGTACCATTACAACTCAATAGCATTCAATTCATTAAATACTACGAGACTACGATATGCTGTCAACGACTCTACTAATTATCACTATATCTCCAGTGCTAGTCAACTCGCGCTAACTTAGACTCTATTCCTAAACAATTTGGGTCGAAAATATAGTTTTGGTTGAGTTATTCGTCATGGTGGTACAGGCGGATGTGAAAAAAGAGTGGATCGACGCCATGTGAGGCCTAATTAAGATATGTATCCGATGTAAACCAATCTCTTTCTGGTTGGAGCACTATTGTCCTGTACGTTAATAGGTATAAGATATTCAATTAAATTTTAAATATATAAAAAGAAATGAGTTTGTTACAATACAAAATTAAAACAAAGCAACTATGTACTTAACACCTAATTTAAAATTCATCTTTATCTGTAGATAAACTTAGGATATACTTACCTATTAAAGCGACGAATCTGTAAAGTAAAAAAACAATTAAA
The DNA here is from genome assembly GCA_947363495.1 of Euzophera pinguis. Classification (NCBI taxonomy): domain Eukaryota; kingdom Metazoa; phylum Arthropoda; class Insecta; order Lepidoptera; family Pyralidae; genus Euzophera; species Euzophera pinguis. The sequence goes on from OX376169.1 coordinate 6,114,633, forward strand.
AAATCATAAAAAATTACGTTTCAAAATCAGCAGCAATTTATATGATATTTGAGCATAAGTGCTTTAAATTTGAATACTTCAAACACTTATGTTGCCAAAAATATTTATAACATTAGAAAAAGATGTAAAAGGATGCCTTCAATACATGCGCCTGATACGTGGGTGGAAGATACGAATTATAGACTATTGTTATTGATATTATTGGGCGGGAATGATTTAAAAAAAAACAAACATGAGACAAATTAAAAATATGCAAACGACATGGGTACGTACGAGAAGACAAGAGAAATGTTGGTGGCAAATAATTCAAAAGGATTAGGATTAACATCAAAGAAATTGAATTAAGTACGTAAACAGTATAGAGAAGAATAAATCTGATAATTCATGATACATTCATGTGTCGTTGCTGCATCATAAATATTACTAGGGAAAATAGTTGTTAGGCACTTTGAAGGATGATGGATTTCTCATTGAAAGAATGATATCAAGAAAGTGGGCTAACTTTGGTATTTTTCTTATTAATATAATTGTATCAAGACATTTTATTGTTATGTCATGCAATGTAATTATTCCTTAATTTTGCTGGTTTTCCGCTGACTAACCCTTGTTTTATAATATGGGCTCGGGAATATTTGTGATCATTTTCACAACGTTGAAGTTTTTGGGAGTGTCGTTTTCATTTCTATATTTATTTTATCTTTAATACGCTAATCATCTTCCGGCCAAGCAGAAGTCTTGGCTATTTATTTCACATATTATTATCTCAGTTTAGTATACTATGCCCGAAAATTTTAATTTAGTCGTCAAATGCGCAGTTGAAGGTGGAAAATGTCCTTACAAATTTGAAGAACTGCGAAAAGTACATACCTATTACCTACCGAAATAAATTCTAGAGAATGATTTTATCTACAATATGAAAGCTATCTTGTATTAAAGCGAGTTTCACTTCTGTATCGATAAAGAATTTTACTAGGCGTGTGCCGACTGACTTCATAAACAGCACATTTGCATCCCGAGCGAGGCCCGCCGCAGAAACCACCTCAATCGATCGCTAAAAAAAATCATCGCATTATACTCGGCGCGCAACTACCTATATAACTTACATACCAAAAAAAACATCCCAACTTCAGGCCATATCCATTTAAAAACCAATCCATTCTGAATGAAATAAGGATGAGAATAAATTAGCATGATCGGCTATATAAGCTTTAGCGCAGCAAGGAGATTCCAATACAATAATACGTGCACTGGGCCGGCGCGCGCGCAGTCTGATCTGACCACTACTGTGCATTTCCCACGGGCTGCGTAGTCGTCCGTCTCTCTCGGTTTATATAGCTCTGTCCTTGTCGCTCCTGATGGACTGCCGCTCTTTCGTTAAACGAAGTACACCCACACACGCTGTCGGTATTTCAGATTGTTCCGAAGTAGAGACCGGCATAGATTACGTCAGCCCACGGCTTGCTGTGGTGCTAGAAGTTTGTTATCGATGTAGAACCACCATGCTCGCTATGTTGCAAGCATTCGGTGCAAATTGTTTGAATGTAAACTGTAATTTGATCTGCAACATTATGAGTTGGTTACAAGATAATTATGATTGTAATTGCTGAAACGTAATGATTTAACGCCAGATAACTATTATCGTATGTTATACTAGCTTTTACCAGCGGCTTCGCCCGCGTGCATCCGAACAAGGATTTTAAAATGTGAGTTTTCGTAGTCTGCGACCCCAATAACCATGAAAATGATTTCCTTGTCGATTTTACGACATAGGCACCCGGTTTCCCTCTTTTAGAGGGTGATTTTCGGAAAATCGTAAAACAGGTATTTACTCATCAATTATTTACAATGCTCTTAAGAATTTTCCACAAAATTGGTCTAACTAATCTCGTTTCTCCATATACAACGTTTACTTTAAACCCTCAACGTCGCAGCGGTTTGGGCTGCAGCGTGATATGTCAGTCACCCAGAGTCTTCTTTTATATATTTAAAGAAGATAATTTCAAAAGGAACTATTTATCTGGAAATATGGCTACAACGAAAACTAAATTAAACTAAGTAATGAATAAATTAAAACATGACATTTTACAGACAAGAACGAAGACATCTGTATCTACTCTTAAGAACGTTTTACATAGGTTTTTCTATCACATATATAGTCCCACTGCTGGGCAAAGGTCTTCACATACCCTTCAAACCTCTCTTACCTTACCGTACCTACACTTAACCTAACCTTACATGGCTTTAAATTGTAAAGTCCTATTTATATAAAATGGAATAGGATTCATCCTTGCAACTAATAAGTATACGATCTTAATACATAAAATCTCTCTAGCTCGCTCAACGAGCTTTGACTAGAGTTAAGCTCAGTGTATTTCTGAGATAGCATCAGAAATTATAAGATTCTTATAAAAATGCATGGCCCAGAGGATGATGAGTGCTATTTTTGAAAGTGTGACTCGCGCAAAATCGGCGAGTCGCATAATTTTTGTTCGATATCGAAATGATTTTCGTTCGATAACGAAGGATTTTTGTTCGTCATATATGTCATACATTTCAAAAATAGGGCTCCAGCCCGCTGAAACAGCAATGTACCGGTCAAAAGTTGAATATTAATCTTGGTTTAAAGTCGCAGAAAGACTTTATATCGATGAGAAATACTAGCCAATCGCCTATAACATTAGATTCTAAGGTAAACCTAAGATTTTTAAGATCTGCGCAGAATGATAAGCTATTGTAAAAAGAAACTAGCAGAGAATTTAAAACTATATTTTGGATCTATCTGTGAGGACCTGTTGTGGCTCACTTGCTATAAATAATTTTTATCTTACTACTTTTATACAAAAGAAGCTGTTGGTCTTCCTAATAAATAAATATGTAAATGTAGAAGTCGGTAAATTGATGTTAGATTAGGTAGGTGATTGATGATTATACAGTTATCATTGGATACTAAAATAGAGCGAATATAATAAAAAACCTTACCAAAATTATATGGGTCAAAATCAAAATGAGTGACGTAGAAATAGCTGCAATTACATCGACGTTTCAAGTCGATGGAAACTAATCGCTCGAAATATTTCGCCTTAATTAGCCGCAATGGTTACGCCCGCGGCGTCGCTTGACACGTGACGTGCGGGGCACGAGTTCTAGACAGAAGAGAATTAGACAACCACCTACCACTAAACTAAGACTGCGATGAAAATTTAAAAACCTACACCATACATTGCCGCTTTAGTACCATGCATCTAAAATACTCGGTGTAAAACAAAATGCAATGGATTTAACTGAACTGAATAGTTTCTTAATCTAAAGTTTACAGAGTCGACATTGCGATATGAAATTGGTGGGAAATTCTTTTAGATTTCGCGTCTAAAATTATTGGCAATTTGAATATTTAGTCTAATCGGTTCATATTAAAACCTTTGCTGAAATGATTAGAGGGCTGATGATATTATCATGTCAACTAACAGAGATTTTGTTGAATATAATTCTGGGAATTAATGCAAATTTCTTGTTAAATAATTAAATCAGCCTACAAAAAAATTAAGCCCAATGTCATAATTAATTATATATACATTCAGTATTTAAAAGAGTTTGTCTAAGCAGAATTACGAGTAGAACCAGATACGCTGATTTTATAACATAAATTAGTGATCACATTCTCTTTCATTCATAGAAATCTTTCAGATTCATTTATCACAAAAGATAAGAACTAGTACAGTATGACACGAGATTATTTTAACGCAGACCCTAGCGACTGTGATAATAGTTTTTTTTAAGTAAATCTGTACAGCGCTCCTGTCGGATAGTTAAGTAACTAACAATGAGGCTTAGTATCATAAAGTGTACTACGCTCTAAACTTATTTAATGGACCAGATTAAAAAAAAAATTAACTACGACTAACGGGTCCTCTTTTACATTTAGTAAGATGATGCTACTGAGGGCCAAAATACCCAATACAAAATATCTATGATTAAAATATGCAGTAGGTATTTCTAGTAATAAAAACAAAGTTTTAATTTTATGATCAACTTTATTCTTATCAATATATTTTCAAGTACATCTCAAGTGTCAGAAATCAAACACATCGGACGGACATGGGAAACACAACATAAGTTATTGTTTGTATTTGACAATGTATCATTGTTGTGCAATAAAGAGTTTTGTATTGTATTGTAACAAAATTTATCTAGAGCACCATACAAGTAGTGAACCACTGCATGAACTGTTCGACCATTAGTCTTATTTAGTCGAATCGATTACGCACTTCTACCTGCAAGAAAACTTGAGTTGCTGTCAATTATGGAAATGGAAAATATAATATGGATTTCCTTCTGCAAGTTGTTCTCGGTCAGACAGCAACTTGCAGAAGTTTCTTGCAGATCCGGAGTGCTATTTTTGAAAGTATCATTCACGCAAAATGGGCGAGTCGAATAGGTAATTTTTATTCATTATCGAATGATTTTTCTTCTACATACGAGTCATACATTTCAAAAATAGGGCGCCTGAAAAGGCGGCCATAGTTGTATATAAAGAGAATTATCTATGGAGCAATTACAAAGAGGAGATGCCGTAATAAGCGTTTTGTAAGAAAGTATTTGTGAGGCTACATGGGGCGGAAGGCAGACGTGTGGGCTGCTTGGTTTCGGTCGTGGCTCCAATCATGGAGCACGACCAATGACAAGCTCCGCCCACTTTTGTGTCGGCGAGGCGCCAATGATCACATCACTGCGCCATTTCAAACGGCATCTCCTCTTTGTAATTGCTCCATGGAATTATCCCATTTTTGACTCCAGAAACTATATCACATAGTCTACTGAAAATTTGTGTCAATCTCAATATTTTATTGTATTTCCTATTTCCATCATTCGCCATATTAACAAGACAACATCGTCTATAAAATAACAATCTTAACAATTAAGAACATATTCAAAAGCAACAAGACGTCGGTGGATTTCTCGATTTAGACATTATAATTAAATCATGCTTACTTCAATTAATTATACTTAAAGCAAAATAGGCAAATTATAAAAATTTCGAATTTTATAATAAGGTAATATCTTAAATAGGTAGGTACATTGTTTTTTATATACCTAGGTACAATAACTATAATTTGTTTCAATATGACTTTGATCCCAAGTTTGATGAGGAGATTCATTAAAAATAAAGTATTCAATATGTTTACCCTGATTAGCATCCAATTAATTTTTATTTTATTAGTACAGGTTAACAAAGAATAAACAAGGTTAGGGATTAAAAATAAAAATTTCAAATGAAAGGACACAACTAAAGTTTGTAATGACATTCTAATCGCAACTGATAATTATTGTAAAAGCAAAAACGTATTTGTATATTTGTCCCTCCTGTCAAGCTTTATCTATTGAACCAATCATCCTGAAATTTCGCATACACATAGTTGGGTGTACCGAGGACATGGGATAATTTTAAACCTGAAAAAGTGCGGGCGAACCCGCTGGTAAAAGCTAGAAGACAATAATCAAGGGATCTTTGATTCGCATTATCGTCATATTATTTTTGTTCTCTATTTACAATGTTTATTGCAAATAAAGTTTCATTAATTCATTTGTTTGTAATATCTTTATTGTACAAACATACAAAAGCATGAGAAAACAAAAGTACAATGGCAAGTAAATGTACATTTTTTTATTTTCAATTTCAGTTTATTAGCATTTTTTTTATTTTACTAATAATAGTAGAGAGCTTGCGAGATGATGCATACGAGTAAATAAGTTATATGTGAAAAAGATGGGAAAACAATGAGGCAATAGTGAGGAAATGGACAAGAAACGTCAGACAACTGAAATATCAACAACTATTAAACATTCTTATTAGGAACTAGCTGTATCCCGCAGCTCCGCCTGCGTCAAAAACAAGCCTATGTTTGACCCCGGGTCTTCAATTATATTCATACAAAATTTCATCACAATCCGTTTAGCGGTTTGGCCGTGAAAGCGTAACAGACAGACAGATAGACAGACAGACTTTCGCATTTATAATATTAATATGGATTGTTGTATGTTTCTGTAAGTATATCCTATATTGAAAATAAACGATTTAATTTCAATGTTTTTCTTTTTTTGTGCCATTAAGGGTATTTGTATCGTGTATAATAGATATAGCGGGTTCTAGAATTACAACAATAAAAACTTACTCTATCGTCGAGACTCACATTCTAATAACGTACCAAGTCCGACGGTTAGACTTACACTACTTTTTATGTACCGACCAATAATTCAAAACTGCAATATGCACCATTAGTAAACATTCCTAAATTAACAGGCGGAAAAGGCAATTTTGTGTTATTGCCTGTGGTGCCTTTCTAAATTTCTACCATTCAATTTAGCCTGATGATATAAAGCACAGTGACGCCTTGATCGGAGTAATAGTAATAATAAACACTATTGCACCAGGAAAATACAATTTTGAGACACATACATATAAACATAATGATGTGCAAAGGCGGCCTTATCGCAATAGCAACTCTTACAGGCAACCTTTTTTGTAGGAAAAATTTCAGGAAAATAAATTTAGGCATGGTGCAGAAACAAAAGCTATATACAATAGTCTAAACTTACACAAAATAAACATATCAGTATTACATATCAATACACATATAAAATACAGAAATAAAACAAGTACTTCGCTTTGACTTAATGGCAACAAAAAAAAAAACTTGACAAGGACTCAGTAGGAACTATAAATTTCGGCCTCTGCCTTAGTCAAACCCCTACTACCAAGTAAATGAATCACAATGGCAACACCACGCTTCCTATGTGCAAAAGTAATGTAATGTAAGTGTAACTTAAGCACGTCGCAGTTTGGCGAAAAACACTTAAGGAAATAAAAAAAAACTCAATAATGTCATCTCATAAAAGATAAATTGAGTGGAGAAACACACAAAATGCAGGAAAAACAGCCCCGAAAACTGATCACGAGCTAAGAAGTTGCAACTAGCGTTTACAATCCGGTGCCATTTCTCCCTTTTTGTTTGAGTTTGAAGAATTTGCTACAATAGTCATTAACGACTCTGAGTGTGGCTGTTGGCCAGTAAATCAATGAAACTATGTAAATATTAAGGCTACAAACTGCTAGCATTTCAGAACGACCATTGAAAAGATAAAAAAATGCTCTGCGATGAAATGAACATAACGCAAACCAAACCGAGTCAGTGTCTTATTCATAAAAAATAACAAAACCTTGGTTCTACCTACTTATTATACGAAATGATTTATATAATATTTGTACAGTATATCAATATAGCAGAACCTATTCTGCAGTCCTAACTGAGGAAAAAAGAAATGCCTCATACTTAGGCCTTTTTTCATCAGACTTTCAGTTGCTCCCAGTAATTTTCGCCGCCTTTGTACTCATTTTTCTATGTTACATACATAGTGCAATAAAGTGTTTATTAATTCATTCATCTTTGGGATCTAATCTAGTCCCTCTGAAAGCAGCTGAATCTGTAAGTCACATTTAATTTTCTGAATAAAAAAAATCATACAGCCCGGAAATAAAGAGATCCAATGATATGTCTCGAAAGTGTTACTTTTTGGTTCAAGAAAGTTTGAGTCGGGAACAAGATCTAAATCCGCTTTGAACTGAACCTCTCCTTGCAGCTTCAAATGCAACTTCGAATGTCTGTCTGTCAGTACCATTGAAGTTGTGTACCGATATGTCTACCTGGGTCAATTGATTGAGTTTTGTCAAATCCGACTCGGCTGGGTAGCATTCAGGAAGCTCCGGAATCTCGTCCAAAAAACTTCAGTGCCTTAAAACTAAGGTCTAAGACCACCGACCAGCAACGTGTGTGTTACCCAGTGACGACCTCATAAGAAAGCTACAGGTCGCCCAAAGAGCTATGGAGATAGAAATGCTCAGGGTTGTCCTACGAGATCGAGTCAGAAATGAGGAGATCCGTAGAACGAAAGTTTAGCTTTCTGAAGTGGCAGTAGGCGGGGCATATATCGCGGTGAACCGATGGCCGATGGGGCAAAAAGGTTCTCGAATGATGTCCTTGCACCGGAAAGTGCAGCGTAGGACGCCCACCGACTAGATGGTCAGACGATCTGAATAAGGTCTGAGGCAGATACTGGATGCAGGCCGCTTCCAACCGGTCATTTTGGAAATCATTGGGAGATATCTACTTTCTTCGGCTGAGATAATGATGATGATGATTTCAGTTCGAATCTTCTAACTTAAACTTCTTAGCATTTATTTTTAAGAACTTTTGGCAAACAAATAAAATAATTTATCCAGAGATTATTATTTTTTGTTAATAAGTCTGTCAGAGAAAAGACTTCACAATCTACTTAACTATTCATTTAAACAATATATTTCTCATTTCGTTCATACATTTTAAGCTAGTGCTTTTGAGGTATTTTTTCATTAAACATACGATTTATAGGGAATCACAAATTAAAACTAAAACACTTATAAAAATAATTATCTTACGAAAAAACATTATAACCCCAATTATACAAATGTATAAAACATGAGGTAGACTTATAACTATTTGATTTAAAACTTTAAATGTCAAAGGGCAGTACAAAAATAGTTAATCTGAACGTAAATCCATCTATTATGAATTAACTTTATAATTATTAATTGACTGGTTAGATTCAGTAATTTGGTTTGAATGCTGTTCACAAATTTATTTACAGAGCATCTATTAATTTTTTTGCGTACTCACACATCCTGTCAAGAGTCCGAAAATACCTAATTGCCAAAGGAACATGAAAATAATGACTCGTACTTACAGTACTAAAAAATAAACTGTAAAAACTATTCTCAAACTCTGCCCATTGGCGAAATAGGCAGACTTTTACTTGGGACACTTTATGAGCGCGATTGTATATCTAGTTGTTTATCCTATATCGATGGTTTGCACGCATATCTTTCACTGGGATATCAAGCCATAAATTTTTTGGTAAGCTACTTCTACCAGGGTTTAATGGAGACGACATGGCCAAGACACTTGTTTCCAAAGTAATTTGCCGGTTTCCGTTGAGAAGCGACTAAGTAGAAACGAGTCGGCGAGCAGGAGAAAGCGATTTTTTTCGATAGTTTTGTCGCTGGTCTATAAGCTAGAATAATCGTTCCCTGCCTAATGACCATACCATCGTAGGCGATTCTCTTGAAGTTTTTCCGCTATGTCACGAATATGAAGGCTGCCCTGAATGCGAGAGTTCCGTATACTGTCTTTCCGCGACACTCCATACAAGCATCGTAGCATCTTCATTTAATAGATTTTTAGACTACAGCCCAAACAGCAGTCTGGGAGGGCGATATTTCAAGGTAGGTGTCAGTGGCTAGTTTCTTGCCATGTCAAAACCTTTGGGATGATACGTCACGATAAAGGATATGCTGCTGGAGCGAAGACTTTGAAAAGTTTCGGAAAATACTGGTTTAAAGATCGAAGGCATGAATCAAATAGTTTTGAAACATCAGAAATTGTAAATTATTCTTAGAAACTATCAAATTATTAACCAATCACAATCATAGTATTTTACTACAATTTAATTACTGACGACTGAATAATTAACATTTTCAACACTCGATAGTTAATTTTAAAATTTCAAATTTCAATTGGCAAATCAAACCAACATTACTGAACCTAGAAAATGAAAAACAACTTTACAAGAAAAACAGCTTATCTGCTAACGCCTCAGACGGTTGTTGGTGTATACTTTGGCCAACAAGTTGGGCCAACCTATGGGCGTATTGACACGGGGCAGGCACCCTTACTGTTCCAGGCCAATTGTAGTAAAGATGGCACATTTTGTAGGTCAATCGTTGGCATTGGTCTGGTGTCATTCCGCTGTCATCGTGCACAACTACATAGTGGGTCGGTGTCACTGTTCCTTGGTCCACTTTCTGCGATGCTATTAGGAAGTCGTACCTGCAAGAGAATTAGCATTGTTTAATACTGCAAGTATACTTCATACAATAATCAGTTATTAGTCATTCTTAATTTTCATTATTTATAGTCAAAATAATTCACTAACTGCCTCCGAGGTCCAGTGGTTTAGGCGTTCGCCTCCGGCCCGGGGGTCGTGGGTTCGATTCCCACGGGAAGCATACTTTGTTTATTTGTTTCCAGTTTAGTTAGGACATTGCATGCTTGAATCACCTGATTGTCTGATAATAAAGATGATTCCGTGCTTCTGAAGGCACGTTAAGCAGTTGGTCCTGGCTGCCATTAGGTGGTCGTTAAAGGAACCAAGTCAGAAGCCTAGAGGCTGTTCCGCACAACTCTGACACCAGGGTGTACATGGTCGATTGATAATGTAACCTACACGAAATGATGATAATGATTCATATACTTGTTTTTCATTTATTTAAACTAAGGTCTTGGACTAGAAAGTGTTACTACCAGTGAAGGCAACGCTCGGTGTTTCTCTACAAGATCAAATCAAAAATGAGGAGATCCGTAGAACAAAAGTCATCGACATAGCCACTGGACTATGAAACTCTTATTCTCCTACGGATTCGCTAAGATTAGCTCTTTGAAGTGGCAGTGGGTGGGGCACATAGTGCTCTAAACCGATGGCAGATGGGGCAAAAGGGCTCTCATATGGCGACCACGAACCGGCTAGCGCAGAGTTGGACATACACCTACCAGATGGTCGGACCGCTTGCGACCGGTTATTTTGGAAATTATTAGAGAGGCCTATGTCCAGCAGTGACCGACTGCAGCTGAAAAAAAGAAGACGATAATAAAATCCTCACCAGTCTCGTCTAGTAATAGCATGGTCCACAACGGTCCCAGGCGGTGGATTCTCGAATCCTCTCCCCGCTTTCAGGAAGATTCTCGTATTAATCCGTTTCTGAACGACCACGTAAGTCAAAGATGGCGAGTAAGTTTCTCCCACCACTGAGAAACATATCTTCATTTGCGGAATCTCGTATTGTTGGAGCAATTTTAGTTGTCCGTCGCCAACGCCGTCCCTGAAAAATAAATATAAATTTACGTTTTTAAGGGTGTACTTGACAAACATCTCAATTAAACTCATTGACCAAGCTCATGTTTTGACCTTTCCTCTCTCGCTATTTAATGTAAAAGAATAGGACAAAATAAGTGGAACTAAGATTAACATTCTGCCTACAGACAAAACGCTTGAACCGGTTCACTTTTCTTAAGCGTTGCATGTAAATACTGACTTTAAAGAGGGATTTTTTTAAACAGAAATGTCGAGCAACATATAACCAAATAGGCTTCTTAAATACAATACATTGCTTCGTCCAAGCGCGCTTCCCAGATGTGTCCTCAGCTTGTCATGGTCTTAGATTTACCAGGGTCCTTACTATCACCTCTAATAACAGGGTAGAAACAAGTGTCACGTGACACAACACTCATTTCTACCCTGCTTTTAAAGGTGATAGTAAACCCCCAGCACTGGTTATTGAAACTTACCTATAGATAATGATTCTATCAGGGAATTTGCCATTAGTCTTCAAGTAATGTTTGAGAGCGTCCACAAGGCAAGATTTCAGGCTGTCCACTATTTCCTGGCCTCTCTCTTGGAACACCGCCTTTGAGTACCAATGAGTCATGGATTGGTTGTATGACGCGACGAAGGCTAAAAATAAAATCATTTCATTAAAGTCATAACCAATAAGAACACAAAAAGCTTATTTAGTTACAATCGTTCTACCACCGCCAATGTGCACATTATCCATTGACAATGTAACTAACTCAATATGGCGGAGGAATAGATGAAATTCCGAAAATGATTGATTCAGTTTTTTGCTCATGGATTTTTTGTATCAGCCAATTAAAACCAGTAAACGCTTTGCTTCTTTCTGCTCGCATCATGACAGAAGTTGATGCCTATAATCAAGGCCGTCTTCGTCGGAATAAATATACTGATGCTCCACAATGCACCTCCAAGTTAAAAAATAGAGCGGTTCCTCAACATACCGAAGTGTATAGAAGTAATACTTACAGCAAACGCTTCGCTTCTTTCTGCTCGCGTCATGATAGGAGTCAATGCCTATAATCATGGCGGTCTTCATCGGAATACTGATGCTCCACAGTGTACCTCCAAGTTTGCAATTAATTTGCAAGAGAATCTTCTGCGTTATACCGCGCACTTTCTTTTGATTCATGAGTGTACGTGCGTTGATTACCTGAAAGTTTAAAAATTATAGATCTGTAATGGTATTTTCAAATTGTCCTGGTTCCTGGATGTTTAGATAAACATTGAAGCCTGAAGCCAATCAGAAAAAGATCGAACCAAAGACCTCCTTAGACCAGATCGGAAACGAACCAATGACCTCCTTAGTTGCGGACAGACATGTTGACTATTGCTAGAAATGTAGATTGTACAATGTTTTTTGTAATAAAATATTTTTGTAATCGCCTTTAAAAATCCCTGTATTTTAATACGACACGAGATAGGTTCAGGATAAAAGAAATTTTGATGATGAAATTTTTGGCGTCTGAAACCCCGCCATTTTGATTTGACCCAGTGAAACTCGCGCAAGTTAGTAAAACGAATCTAATGATGTATCATTTATTTAAATCGGTTTATTTATATGACTAACTAACATTCTTGTTAGTTTGTGTACCCTTCCAACCCTTCTGGGTTGCCCTTCTTTTTCGGCTTCACCACAGTCGGTTTAAAATAGATATTCAAATCAAACTTACCTGCGAAGGCACAGGATTATCAGCACAGCAAATTTTCTTTATAGCAGAGTAACGATCATCTCTGGCCGTTGGACAAATGCAAACAACCAACTGTAGGGTCGGATTGAAGCATTTCTTCAGAGCGGTGACAAAGGAATCCGTACGGTCGTTCGGAAGACGAACCAAGTTCGGATCGGAAACATTTATGCCCATGGGACGACAGGATCTTTTTAGTATGTCGACAAAGTCCTGAAAAAGAAAAACAAAAATACCATCAGCCGAATTGTAAACCTCCTTTTTGAATTATCGAAGTCAGTTGAAAATAGTAATATGTTTATTTAACCCTTAATTGAACTTTATTGAACGTTATAATAGAAAGTATACAAAATCACAATAGCAATAAAGCCTTTTATTTCCGATTTTTTTCATAGTTTACAATTAATTTTTTTTTGCTAAATATCCCTTAATTTGGTGTGCCTCATGGCAAAGGCCTCTTCCAACTCTCTCCATTGTTCTCTATATGCAGCGACTCTTGTCCAATACAGACGTAGTGTTATAAGGATTTAATCTCACCATCTGATTTATGGATGTCTCTTCCTGAACCCTCCCTGTTGCAGCGTAACATTTCTCCTGTCCAGTCCTATTTTTGTTGATCAATACATTTATGTATGTCTATGACCTTGGTTTTGTTCCTAATTTCTGAATTTCTCAACAATCACAATAGTAACCTCCAATTCTCCTAAACTTTTCGTGTAACGTGTATATTTTCAAAAGGACTTACCGAAGTGACTTGTTTGTCCCTGTCAGTGTACAAAAGAGCCCATCTCAACACGTCCACGGCTTGCATCACCGAATTTCTGGTGACGTCAGAGTTCCAATTCGCGTCAGGTTTACCCGGCACCTAAGAAAAAAATGTTTTTATTTTTATTTTGAAATACACACTGTAAGTAATGCTTTACGCGAATTTACTAATGTTTCGAAAAGTTTACGTTATATCAACGTGTACAACGTTGTGACAACGTGTTTCGTGACAAAATGTCTTTCAAGGACAAATTAGTATATGATTCAACGGTGAACTAGTCTAACAGGCCACGCTTAATCAATTGAAACGAAAACTGTTTGCTGATTAAACATTCATTCTTAGTGAATCTACAAATACTACATACTTGAAATAAATAAATTAGTTACTTTTGTGTTATTGCCGAAATACAGATCTTCAGGAGGTAATGTGCGAGCGGTTATGTTGATTGTTTCTTGGGCTATACTGAGGCCCCAGCCGGCTAAGCGTTTCTTGGCCGTCTCGTTGTCCAATACGTTTTTGATGTACTGAAAATAAATAACTTGTTGTTAAAAAACGTTATATTTTCATTTGTATGAAATACAATTGCCCCGCGTCGCTTTACCCGACTTCACTTACAACCCACGAGAAAAGTACTTTTTTCTCATGTCATTCTAGTACAAACTACTACTACTAGTAGTAGCGAACATTTTACTCACAAACATGTCTGTGTGAGCTATTGAATATGTTTTTTCCGGGCTAGAAGTCACATGTCTGGATGAATCCTTACAAAACTTGTCACACTCACACATAGCGTTGCCAGGCGTCCGGATAAAGCCGGACATAGATAGGCTTTTTGATTGCGTGTCCGGCCAAAATAAACAGTGTCCAGCTTGTCCGGCTTTTTACATTTTATTAAATTTAACAAGATTCATGGTGGTAATAATCAGAAAAGCTTTAAATACTGACACACAAAGTCCTCAATAATGTAGGGTGTCCGGCCGTTTTTGCCAAATGTCCAGCCAAACTGACTGGTCTGTCCGGCTATTAGGTTTGGCGACCTGGCAAACCTACTCACACATATACTATTATATATTACAAAATTTTGATCAGGGGAAATGATGACAAACCCCCTGCTTTCTGTAGCGTTATTTATAAAGGAATTCAATCATATTTGGAGAATTTATTGTATATCGGATTCCCCGCAGATTACTAGAAACACATTATTCTAGAATATTAAATAAAATCTTAAACTGACCTGTTTGAACGCCGCATGTCGCTGATTCGGCGTGATTCTAGTATAAGTGGCGACATCTTTCATGAGCCTAAAGTTGTTTCTCTGTTCATCAGTCAAGCCTGTCAATTGACACAGCTCGGGCACCAGGCAGATCATGAAGTCTACAGGGGCTTCGGATCCTGGCATTCGTTTTGTTTGCCTGGAAATAAAAGACAATATGTTTTCATTTATGTTCTTTTCCTCTGCAGATAAGCAACGTTGTAGTCCATACTACAACTATGCTGGTCTGACACCATTTTGGAAATTTTTAGCAATTATTCCCAGTAGTCCCCTCTACCACTGTCCTCCGAGGTGACAACTGTGAATTTTCTTGCCAGTTGTCACCCGGATGACAAATTTTCCCACTTGTTCCTTTCCGATCTGAACCAGAGAGGACAACTGGTATTATTTTTTTCTTAATTGTCACCCATGACACTGGGAGGGGTGACAAAAGCTATGATTCCTTCCCAGTAGTCCACTCGTACTAGTTAAAATAAAGATCTTCTCTCTTTCTGCGCCATAACTGTTGTTAATCTGTGTCTTTGTTCCAGCATCACGCAAACATTTCTGTCCTGATTCAGATAAAATGTTTTAAATAACAAAATTTATCACAGAAAATCATTAATATTTACCATAATTGTTGGTCCAGGCAACTGAGCTTGAATAAATGGTATTACAGAAAAATGTAATATGCACCACGCAATCAACTAAGTATGTAAATTATCTTGCCTTTTTTGCAAAAATGAAATAAGGTATCAATCAGACTTACCGAGAAATGAGCATGGGCTGGTCCCAATCCTTGATTTCAATACCATAGTTCTTTTTGTAGTAATCAATATATGAGATTCTGACGGTCTCTCCATTTTCAGTCTTATCAAAAGTTGACCTTGGGTTCAATGTGTCGTCGATACTGTCAACACTGTAAAGGCAAATTTAATTAATTTTTTTTTTAAAGTTTCTACATTGTTTACTGAATTGGTGAACGACTAAGATGATTGTGACTAAGAAACAAACAGATATTAAAACTTCTGAATATGTGTGTCAAATTGGTGGTATGTTTTTATGCAACTAGGCAGGATAGACATTAAAAAATAGCTTTAACCTGACAAACCCGCTTAAATCATTAACTACATATAGAACTTACCGGAACAATTTCTTATTATAAGTTGTCATGACTGAGCAGCCTATAAGTTTTTCAGCCATAGACTTCTTCCAATGAGCGCCTTCGCTTTGCACTGTCTCCTTGATAAAGGACAGTACAGACTGGGTACGGAGAACTCTAGATGTGGAGTCGAGGGTCAACATCAACCCACCTTCATATTCGTCCACGGCCGTTACGTATCTGCAATTGAAGATAAATATGGCGTCTTTCCAAAATTTTACTCAATTTGATATATTTTATTGACTTTGTGGCGCGACCTTACTTGGAGTCAGCCAAAATAATTCACTTGCTACTCTACTACTCATATAAGCGCCTTTTCGGTTGCATCCTAACCTCGGAGCCGAGAATCCGCTTAAATAACTTACTTATTTTATTACGTAGGTATACAAATACGTACATATACGTAGATACAAATCTATTTTGGCAAAACATGCAATTGCAAATATTTGACCAAATACTATTTGGCAAATAGGCCATGTGTGGTCGTGCCATTATATCCAACAAAACTGTGATTGTGGTTAGGATGTAGCAAATAAATTAAAAAAAGAAAATGTCATTTTATTTCAAACAAAACTATGTTCAAACTAAGGAAGATGTACCCAGTAGAAGATAGTTAATAACTTACCCAGGCCACACCTCGAGCTTATATTGAGGGATCTGTATAGCAGCATGTTCATTGAAATGCTGCCGACCAAATCTGACCAATTGTAGGTCTTTCATTATGTGCTTAAACAGCACATTATATATGTGAATCATTTCGCTCAAGCGGCGAGTGCGACGGAATATTATCTGCAAAAGAGAAAACATATGATTACTTATGATTAGTTGCAGTTGGGGAGGCTCGGCGGGACTCGATCGCTTTTGGATTAGTCGCCATTTCAGTGGCATTCTCTATCTCAAGCTCCTCCGTGCTTCGGAAGTCGCGTTGAGCCGTTGGTCCCGGTTGCTATAGATAGATAGCAGTCGCAAGGCTGTGTCAGATGCCTTTAGGCAGATTGAAAAATTCTGACCACTAACACACCTCGGGTCATATTCCTGTTGGGGTCAGGAAGCAATCGCTCCATTGTAATAACCAGTTCCGACAAATCTAGGACCATAACTTACAGCGTACCCTAGACTCCGAAGCGTAAGCTGATGACGCAACTAGGAATACACGTTAGGATGAAGATGACGCTTTAACCTACTGGCTTACTATCATGTCTAAGACCATCTAAATACGAGGGAGTAAGCGAGATGACGCAATACGGTGTATGCGACATCTTGCTCACTCGCATTTATATGGAATTAAGAGATGGTAGTAAGCCATCTGACAAAATAAGTATCCTACCAGAATACTAAATTCGTTTGTTATTTCATCAAACATTTTATTTTTTAGCACCTTAAGATCTGATATCAAACAACTAAACAAACAAGTATATTCACACTGGTTGTACAAACAAACTAGGTTCACGAGTTGACAACCATTTTAATAAATGACAGATAAAATAATAAAAAAATACTTACAGAAATTTGTACTTCACTATTGTCGAAAGGATTAACAGAAACTAATTTTGTAGCTTCCTCAGGCAACATATGCGGAACATAGAGTGTTGTTCCGTCAAAAGTTTTTTCCTTAAAATATTTATTATGTTCTGAAAGACAGGAATTAGTAATAAAAATAGAAATATAATTAAATAGCCGAGAGCAGTTTTGGCAGAAGCACCACATGACATCAACTTCTCCAAAGGGCCTCTACGCGTTGGATCAATATCCCTGCACAAGCCTCTCAAAAGACTGGTGAATCTGAAGTGGAGATATGTAATTAAAAAAGATCATAATTGAAAAAGACATTACCATTCAGTAGTTTGAATCGTAGATGTTTATAGTCCTGTTCAGGTTCATACCGAACCTCGTATTCAAAAACGTTATTTTCTTCAAAGTTGAGGAATATGAAATTAGCTGTACATTCAACTGGAGTACCAGTTGAACCTTTCATTACCACTGGGGGTGTGTCTTTGACTTCTCTCTGGAAAACAATACAACATAATGATTAATCCCATACATCTTTAAAAGGCTAGGATTGATAATAATGATCTATACTTCTAGTATTTGTATTATAAAACTGAGGAACTGCTTAGTCTGGTTGAATTTAAAAAAATGTCACTCATCAACCACAGATGTCAATGATTACTTATGCAAATTCTTTGAACAGAAAAAGAAATCTTTCTCAGAGGGGGGAGAATTTTTCTATGAAGTTGCTTAAGTAAATCTATACTTCCCGTTTATCTTGTCACACTTTGTTATGTGGGATTGGCACAATATCTTAGTTTCTTCCACTTTCCTCTTTATCTAGCCATTTCCTTCTCAACCTCCTACTCATTTTCTCTCTGGTACAATCCAGCTATCTCTACAGTTACTTCTAAAATACTTCATTTATTCAATTCAAGTAGGTTACATAGCAATCGATCCTGTACACCCTAACCAAACTGGAAAGAACTATACAAAGTATGCGTCTCTTGGAAATCAAAACTATGACCTGCGGTCTAAGGCAAACGCCTTAACCTTTGGACCACAGAGACAGTTTCTTAC
Source organism: Euzophera pinguis (assembly GCA_947363495.1). Classification (NCBI taxonomy): domain Eukaryota; kingdom Metazoa; phylum Arthropoda; class Insecta; order Lepidoptera; family Pyralidae; genus Euzophera; species Euzophera pinguis. The sequence goes on from OX376169.1 coordinate 6,133,064, forward strand.
ATACTAAAAACTAATCATTCCATTGCAGATAAAAGGAAAATACACATACATATAGATTTTTTTTTAAAATACTTGAATTATTTGCATAAGTAATCACTAACATCTCACACCCACATTTTTCCAGCAATCAATGCTAATGTAATCTGAACTACCAAACCTAATGCTAACAGCAGAAAGAATAAAAGGAAATTCTAAACATATCCATACATCCATCCATACTAATATTAAAAATGCAAGTCTAGGCAGACTTGCCTGTCTGTCTCTCTGTTATGCTTCACAACCAAACATCTGAACAGATTTTGATGAAATTTGGTATGAATATAGTTGAAAACCCAGGTCAAACATAGGTTATTTTTAGACGCAGGCGGAGCTGCAGGAAACAGCTATAGTATGGCAGATAGCCTCTAAACGTGACTACTTACAAAGTATTTATTTTTGGCGGTAACAACAGAAGTCTGCACAGTAGATGCTTGTACAGTGGAGGAAATGGTGCTTTCTGCCATTTTCTGTGTTAGTTGTGTCATATCACCTTGGGCACCGACTGGGGCAGTTTTCACTGCTTTTCTGAAAGCAGCAAATATATATTATTATCTAAATCTACAATCCAAAAGTGCTAAAAGGTTTTAATCATATAATATTCAATAAAATGTTTTTTTTTTTTCTTTGGTTCGCTGCAAGTTCATTTGCCAGTGAAACATTTAATATTCTGAATAAATTTAAACAAATTTATTAATATGTATAGAAAAGTTAGCAAACGTTTATTAGGACCATTTAAAAAAAAATAAGAACAAGACAACATATTTTAGTAAATCAAGTCAAGGGCTTAACAATTTTTTTTAATAAGTAAGGAGGTTGTTGTTTGTAGTAGGTTACAAGGAAATTAAGGAAAAATGTTTTGCAAAACTCTAATCTAAGCATATTCCTTTCTTTCTCCTTACAACTTTTCTGTAGATGAAGTAAAATATAATTCACTAAAATGTAACGAGATAGTGGAAGCAAACAGGAAAAATTCACAAAAACTTACAGGTTTTGCAGAAGTTTAAGTCCACGGCCAGCACCCCTTGGAGGTGGTGCACTAGGACTAATGTCCCCGGCAGGCGAAAATGTAGGTTCTGTTAAAGAAGTTACCAATATACACTAAAATTATTGTAAATTATGTATTTTAACAATAATGAGGTTGATAGACAAACAAGACTCGCTCATATTTGTAGCAAATGCATGTGACAAGCTAAGGAGAGACGCAGCCCGTATTGAATTAGTCGCCATTTAGTAGCAGTTTCTATTGAGAAAGTGCTTCAGAAGGCACATTAAGCTGTTGGTCCCAGTTCTCATAGATAGATGGCAGAATTTTAAAACTGAAAAATATAAGGAGAAGATTTTACCAGATGCACTTCCAGGCTTTTGATGCATCTTTGAGAGCATCATGGCGGCAATTCTGCCTCTACCTCCAATACTTGTAACACATGGAGAAGCCACATCAGTTGATACCTGCAAAGAATTAATTTTTCAATTATATTTTTAAATTTTTAAGAATCTTATATAAAAGACATGATTTTTTTAGTTTTTGCAGATAATGGTACAGACCCCTCTTGCGCAAATCTGACTCACACTTAGCTGGTTTTTTTACTTAAGTTCAAAGTATTAACTTTAATGATCATTAACAACTAAGTGCAGGTGCAAGTCTTCTTCATTTAGAAACTCCTCACATGATTTAATATTTTAGGTATCATAGCTCTTTCAAAATAAGTAGCAAAGGATAACTTCATCTGTAATTGGATAAGCATTTACTCTAAATGCTAAAGGACTGAGTTTCCAGATGTTGTACAATTTACTTAAAAAATATCTGTCCAACAACACCATAAGGTCTTGGGTCTGCCAGAAGTGATTTCTTTAGAAATAAGCAGCACCCCTGTACTGTTGTTCTGTTCTTTGTTGACATTGTATCCTATTCAATTTACTGGGTACATGAATTTGGTAAGTAAATATATAACTGAATTATTACTTACTATTTTTTATTACTTATTTGTGGTGTCCTTCCCCAAACCATAATGCATCTCCTGTCCTGTCCTGCGTGCCCACCCACCTCAGAGAGCTCTACGAACCCACTGACAATGCCTTGTCGGTGGCGGAGTTTTGGACCACTGAAGTTTGATAATAGCCAGAGTCGACTCGCAAAGAAAAAGAATACTTACTACACTAGGAGCTGCACTTGGCCCAGGGGTAGCTTCCGGAGATGGATTTTCTGAAGGAGGTGGAGAGTCCATCATCTGAGACTTCTTCAGGGCTTGCAGCAAAGCTAAGCCCCGTCCTCTTCCTCTACTTGGGTCGGCCATCGTTACCTAAATCAATTCAGAGAATATATATAGTACATGCCTATACCCTGACTTCTAAACTTCTGCCCTGGAGTGAAAACAAAGTCACTGTGAATTCTATCCGTTGCAGTGGACGGATTAAGGTATAGGCAACTCGTATGTTAAACGAAGCCTATCTTTAGTGCAACAGGTCGCTGACAAATTGCAATCTACCTACGAGATTGATATTGCAGACTATGCATAATTTTCGCAATATGGTCGCACATATTAACTGGCTTCATGTATAGATAGGTACTTGTCAGTAACGACAACAAGATTTGGTTTATTTGATAAAAACCTACAATTTACTGAAAACAATAAATCCTGGCTATAGTCAGTTGCAACATTGTAATAAATGCAGAAGATTCTGACAGTCGTAACTTCTTACCTTTTATGATTTGTTGTCCAATAGTTATAAGAATGAAGACAATTTAATAAATTTTCATAGAAAACTAGGTAGGTATTTGAAACATACCAATTCAATAATATTCAAACAAACCACCGAGGCAAGGCAGCAACAGTCTGTCGCAACTTACGGTAGTATTGTATTCTCTTTGGGCAGCAACAGCAACAAACAAAAATGAGCGCAAGAAGAACAAAAAGAAAATTTTTCTTTTTTCTTAGTTCTAGTGTTGCCGCTCGATATCGATAGTCGATCGACTACCGACTATTGACATCGAGCCAATACTGTCGATAGTTTTTTATTTATTTTCATTCAAATTTAATTAAGATAGAAATATTATTAGGTTTATGCACAGAAAAATTATGACTAGAAGATGGCATGTGCATGGCATAAAGGCATGTGCAACAATTAAGCCTCACGAGTCTTAACTTGGCTCAGTCGTTCCCTTCATGGATCTAAAGTTAAAATGGATGGCGCGCATGCATACAATAGGCTGACGTCAGAAAATTTGACCTGAATGCATTTCGTTATCCACCTCTCTCTTTCTAACTCTTAATGGTTTAGGGTGACCATGATTTTACAACTGGATCATTTGTAGAAAGGAATAACGAATTCCGAGTAAAAGAATAGATTTTATTTGCAGTTCATACATTTATTAATTGTGATTGCATACGAAAATGATCCAAATGATCTATGAATTTCATTATTGATATGTAATATAAATTCAATATTAGTAGACATAATGTTTTCGTAATACACTTTCTTCCAAATAAACAAAGTGAAATTCACAGAGCTAATTAATCTCAAACTTGCAATTCTAAACTAATGAGCGGAGCGATAAACACGCAACGATAATGAATCTTGTAAGGGAATCGTCATCAGAGGAGGGAACTAAGTAGGCTCAAAACAAAAACAAAATATTTAGCTACAACTTTGTAGATCGCACCGTAAATTTATCCTTACTTTTCCTCCTAATAACACTGCCTTATATTTAAGCCTATTACTTTTGTATTATTTTTTTTCTTCTTTTCTTGTACGCCTCTTTGCCTCTTTCTTTCGTAGTTCCTGTCGCGGGTCTGCTGGAAGAAATTTCTTTAGAAATAAGTAGAACCCTTGTACACAGTTTTCCTAATGTTAAGTTTCCAATGTATATTTACAGCGTGTACATGAAATAAATAAATAAACTTTCGCAGCAAAATATTTAGTGACCGAAAGTTGTTTTACTGCCGAAACTGAATTTCACCAACGGTCTTATTTTGGGTCTAAACTGGCTTTTTGAGGAAAAAATAAGGAAAAAGTAATTAATATCAGTCAGTTTAATTTTTTATCTTTAAATCACAGTCAAAGTGTCTAGTTTATCTTTTAATTTGTTTTTGACGTCCGAATTAGTCAAACCCTCAATATTCATTCCTAGACATTTGTCTAGGAATGAATATTGAGGGTTAATAAATATTTATTTATTAACGCTGTAGCCCTAGATTCTCTATTCCGGTAATAAATTGATTTTCTAATAAAAAAGCATTCTTATTGACGGTCAATACGGTGGGTAATTTCGTGTCCATGACGCCACTGGATTGCCGCCACTGGATCGTGTAAACCAGCCATTATTCCTAATTATCACGAAGCTTCTTCTGTCGACGACATCGCAATACAGTGTGAGCAAGCTTCACGTGTGTCACCGACGTCGAGCCGAGTAAGTTCGCAAACTTAAAAACCGCGTACTTTAAGTTCGTGCGTCTATCACCCACTTTTGATTTTCAAAATGGATCGCCATAGCGGATGTGTCGTCCATGTCGAATGATGCATTGTCCACAATATCAAATTGGTTCTCCGCCAACAATTTAATGCTGAATGCTAATAAGATCCAATGCATTAAATTTTCTCTACCAAATGTGAGACAAACTCAAGTGGGTATAATGTTAAATAGAGAGAAGTTAATTCTTGTAGATAACACCACCTTTCTAGGAATCAAAATTGATTCAAAATTGCAATGGGGTTTGCACATTTCAACTCTCTCTAAAAAACTTAGCTCTTATACTGTCAGAAAAATCAGACAAATAACAGATGTGGCAACTGCTAAGCTAATCTACTTTAGTTACTTTCATAGCTTAATATCGTATGGATTACTGCTTTTGGGTAGGGCATGTGCCACACAGACAATATTCATCTTACAAAAGCGAGTAGTTCAAGGGAATCTCTTAGGGAGTTGTTTAAAGAAATTAATATCTTAACAGTAGCTTCACAATATATATTTGAAGTTATCATGGGTACGAGGAATAATATTACTACTTTTAGAAATAATTCGGATATAACTGATAGTCCTTTGCGCAATAAAGATAAATTATTTTTACCTTCTTATCGACTGTGTAGGGATAAAGACTCATTTGTGGAAAACTGTATACGCTTCTACAATAAGCTTCCTGAATCAATCACTAGTTTGCCTGATGGACAATTTAAAGCCCATGTTAAAGATCTACTTTATAAAAAGGCTTATTATAGTACTGGTGATTTTCCTAATGACAGGAACGTTGAACTTAAGCTTTGTGCAGAGACCTCAAAAATGATTTGTATTCTTTTATTTAAATTATTATTATTATTCAGTTTTTATTTAATTTAAATAATCGGAAATCACAATCAAATATTGTGCAAAATGTTGGCAAACATGTGAATTTGTTCATTTAACTAGTTACTCGTAATTAAGGAAAGATTTTTTCTTATTTTTAAATTGACGTTTTGAAGAAAATGCTGCAGTGGAGTTAGTGGCGCTGCTTCTTCTCCACTTTCGCTTTGGAAGTAGAAGTAAACTTAATATAAGTAAATCGACGTCAATAAGTAATATTTTTATCCAACTAGCGGCCCGGTACGTGCTTCGCTACGTATAAAGTGAAATAATAAATAAAATTCATTTGTTACAAAAAATGTGATATATGAAGAACCGCTCGACCAATTTTTGTGCAAACTTCACATAAACGATCTACTAAATAGTCCGAACAAAGCCTAAACATTTGGTTTGGATAGGTGAGCCCGTTCTTGAGTTATAAAATTACAACGAAAAGTGGCATTGATTTCTATATATATATAGATAGATAGAAGAAAAGATATTGAAAATAAACGATTTCATTTCATTTCTATAGAGAAATCGTTTATTGAAATATTTAATGAGATAGTCTATACTATGATAATAACATGGTATTTATCAATTCTATCAACAGTATTCTTTGCATATTATTATGTCGTGGCCAAATCATAGAATTGATCCTCCGTTGGTCCTTTTTGTCTAGTGGAGCCAAGGCCACAAGTAAAGTTTCCTTGTCATCCCCGAGGGAGTCAATAACTTCCTTAAAGTCTGCACAAAACTACTTCGGAGGAGGTTAACACCTCCTCAATTGGAGCATTTGATTGCGTCTGAAAAAAATCTGCATGCAATTATGTACCACCTTTCCCCTTTTCCAGAAGTGCGTGATCACCCTATTTTGCACAAGTACCAACGTGATAAAGCTTGTATTTGCTAGAAAGAGACAGGTTCCACCACTATTTCTATCTCGCTGGGCTCGGCCTTGCCTCTATGCAAATTTGCATAAGTACCTACTCAGTCTTGTTTAATATATTTTAGTCCATGGCTTATATCGATGTTATATCAATAGGTACAGTCTGTCAAGCAAGTCATGGTAAACACCAACGTCTATATGACATCCCCATAGATTTCGTGTAAATAGTTTTGATACTTACCTTTTCTATATAATAAATATTGTTTTTTTTTCTCATGCTGTTATGTTACTTAATTCTGTATTTGTACAATAAAGATATTACAAACAAACAAATATGATATGAAGATATCCATACCAGAACTAATGCCCCAGATTCGCCCGTGGCTACATACCCAACACCTACCAAGTATCTTCCCTATTTCTGCTCTACCACTACCCTATCCTACCCCTATGTTTTTAGCCTATGTCCTTTATTTATTAAAACTTTATTGCTCCACAAGTACAATATACTTATAACAATTAGCGGGCTTAATGCTAAAAGCATTCTCTACCAGTCAACCATTGGGAGAAACAGAAAGATAGTTACGCGCTAAAAACTTACAGAGTTTTTTAAATTTTATTATAATATGTCCTATCTTAGTCTTTACCAAATTTCATTTAAATCTGTTGCGCAACACAGAGACAGACAGAATCAGTTTTTTTTTACCACTCAGGTGTCAAACAAGCATACGGCCCGAAAAGAGGATTGACACAGGCTAAGATATAGCTTGGTGCAGAAATAAAAAAAAAATATTGTTGGTTTATAACATATTTTATTCAGAGTCTAAATAATCTAAACCAAGGTATTCCACTCCTGAAAAGTGGCCTGAAGTACTTGTAATGTTTACTTCATCATTGCTTGAAACTCTTGCAAAGTTTGTCTCTTCATTAGATTCACTGGAACTATCATCACCAACTGTTATGATAAGTTTATCTATATTATCATACATGGTGCTTCCACGAGAAAAATATTCATTTTCAATTTTGATGACATGATTAGCACAGTTTTTTCATTCTTGTGGAGTTACTAAACGGAATGCTTCTTCAGCTAACTTGGCAACATCTTGACCAGAAATATTTCTTAGAGCGATTCGTTTCGTCACCATTGCCCAAACCAATTCAATGGGGTTCAGATTACAGTGATAAGGACCTTACCACTGTGTGCCCATGTTCACCTAACAGCTCATCTATGTAGTAAATTGGTTCGGGCTTATGCTTTTTTACTAGCATCAATAACGATGGTTTCCTCAGTGTTTCATCATATGAAATGTTGTTTTCAAGGAGCCATAATTTTATTTCATCAACTTTGGATGCAGATGTAGGAGCCTGAGAAGCAAAACATATTATAATTAAGTATTGGTTAAATTTTCATTTTGAAATTAGGTATATAACGATTTGTATAAAGAATCAATATCCTTACAATACCTTGTTTGTTATAATGGAGTGGTATGGTCAGGGTTGCCAAAGCTAATTCATCCAAATCCCCAAAAATCATGATCGAATTCCCCAAATTTGGGGACAAAAATCCGCTGATTCCCCACAAATTCCCCTCAAAAGTTTTTTATAAAATAAAAACTATAATCAATTATTTAAATAATATTTATTGTTTATGTTTTATATTTTTTTCCATATATTAGTCGAAAGCATTTTGTTCGAAGGGTTAAACTTGACACTGCAGCCCAGTTTTTTAATCCCTTCCCTTGTAGCCATTAACGATACTACAGTATCTGTATTCACTCTATTGCGGTTTTCAGTTTTTAATTTTTAAGGACACTAAATTTGCGCTCGACTGATGCATTTGAAAAAGGCAATATCAGCAATAATAAAATAAAATGTTTAAATAACAATTTTTTTTTTTTTAAATAACAATTTTTATGTTTGAGAACAGGTATTCTCCCGCAGCGTTTTTCATGCAAAACACTTTACCCCAGTAACATTCAGCATCAATGTTATCTCCATGAACTTCAAGCCCATGTTGATGAAAATCCAGCATAGCGTGAGCTCGCTACTCATCGTCCAATTTTTGTGCTGTCACAAATTTATAAAGCACTGGAAATCGCTTCAGTACAGACACCAGTGATTTAATTTTAAACTGTTGAGCTTCTAATGGATTTAAAACAGATATAATAGAAAATAAAGGATCTCCGAAATCAAATCGCTTAATAATGTCCGACGAAAATTCTTGGCATGTTTTATAGAAATCTGCAATAGCTGCACGAGGTACATTTTCATCTTTTTTCAAATCTTCCATACTTTCTCCAGCCTGTAATCCAATAAATATTTCGTCTATACCTAGCAAGTGTGTTGAATTTCTGAAGTCAGCATTTAAAATATTAGCACAGGACTTGATGTAGCTCATTTTCATGAAATTAGCAGACAGTGTTTTCAAAAGATTTTCTACTTCTGGTTTCAATTTGTAAAGAAGGGATGTTTCTGATTGAAACAAGGTGTTGAAGCTCGTTGCCAGTGAAAGTACATAAGACATGAATTCTAAATTTACGACAGTGAATTGGTTGTTCATTGTAATGAGCATTTCTTCGGTAGTCTTCGATGGATCAGTGAACACTGTTTCTGTCAAGTAGGCTTTTAATGGAATATATTACTCTAACACACGGTCTACACATGCTTTCAGGGACATCCAGCGAGTCTGAGCTGGCGCGAGAATTTTGTGTATTTCCACTTGAAAGAATACCTAAAACTCTTTCAATTTCATTTGCCTTTTTGAACTTCTACTGAAGTGCGCTCCAACAGAACGCAAGAAATCTTCAACATTTCGGGGTAATTAGAGGCAAGCTTTCGATGATGATAAGTGTATCATGTGACAGGAGCATTTCACTAGAGCAATGTGAGGTAAATCGTTCTTAAGAAGAGCAAAAACGGAACTATGTTCCCTAACCATTACGTTTGTGGTGTCTGAACTAAATCCAACCATGTTTTCTATGGGTATGTTTTTATTTAGAAGCATTTGTTTTAAACAGTCATACAGTCCCGCAGCAGTTCCTGATGTCACTTCCACCATATCCAAAAACAAATGTTCTACCCGATTGGTGTTTTCATCATATATTACAGCAGTAAAACAGCATTGTTTTAAAGAGCTCTGATCCGTCGTTTCATCCATAATTAATGAGAAGAAATTTTTTTTCTGTACGTAATTTTTGTTTTATATCTTCTAAAAATGTGTTTCCTAAAACATTCTTGAGTATAGCTGTTGCTTTGGTTCTGTGTAAAATTGTGTTCTTAGCTATAGCTGAATCTGGAAAAAATATTTTTACAGAGCGGTCCCAAGGTATCCATGAATGATATTGGTATATTATTTTCAGCCAACGCTCCGGCTAGTTTTAATTCAGCTTTTCGAACATTTATATCTAAATCCTTCACTGGTAAGTACATTGAAAGTTTGGGAACGTTCTTTATTTCTGATACATTTTTCTTATGGCGTTCTGAATTCATATGTCGAATCAGGTCACTTTTATGCGCTAGGATCGACACCGAACAGAGTTTACAATTTGCTAAATCATTTTCATCTCTCATATTCGAAACTTTGCATAACCAGCTTGAGAAGTTTGGTTCTTTAAGCCACAAATCATTAAATTTATTCAAGCGTTTTATTTTTAGGACCTGTGTACTATTTGACTCACTTGTCGTCAAATCTACTGAAGTCAAACTTGAACTTGGAGCGGCATTTCCTTCTGTACTAGAAGTTGACGCCTCCGATAACTCGAGCTCAGATTCTCTTTTACGTTTAAGCTAAAAAAAAAACTAGGTAAATTAACCGGATAAATAACAAAGTTTGTGCGCAGCAATATTAGGTTTAATTAACTTACCTTAGGATTATCTTCTTTATTTTTGTTTTGACCTTTTAATAACCATTTATCCATATTTGCACAAAATCGTATCGTTACTTTGCGACAGAAACAAACACAACTTTTTAAACTTGGATCTACTAATTAACTACGAACAGCAACGAACGAAGCCAATGCATGCATTACATGTTCAATCATCCATTTATCAGTCACAAAACAAAACATTTATTATACACTTTAATAAAGGAGAAAAAGGGAATCCCCTGATCATAGACAAGACAAGACAGACAACTGACAAACTAGGGATGTGCCATACATAGATATGTGCAATTACCGGTATTTTGATTTTTCGTCATGAGACCGTCATAAGTACTTGAGCCATACTTAATGATTCAAAAAAATGTTGTTATCGATAATAAACGATGAAATATTTTCCGATGAGAATATGATGTCAAAATTTTCCCCACATAATGCCAATCCCTAATAAATCCCCAACCAACTTGAGATTCTCCACAGTTTGGGGAATTCCCCACAGATTGGCAACCCTGGGTATGGTGCATTGTCCATTACAATTATTGAGGGCTCCATCAAATTGGGCAACAACTTTTCTGTAATCCATTTTGTGAAATTGGTAGCATTCATTTCCGAATGATAATCTTCTTGTTTATTTTTTGCCCGTAAAGATCAAAAGTGCATTAGGAACAAAACCTTTGGCACTTCCTGCATGCACAATTATCCACCTTTTCCCTTTAGATATATTTTGATGGACACCAGCAATATTATTAGATTGCCAACATTTGGTGACCTTGTATAATTCATGAATGTAACTCTCATTCAGATAGATGATATGTTTTTGGAGCTCTTCGGGTAACTTTCGGTTCTCTATTATTTGTTTTAGGTAGTATTCGCGTTTTGCTGCAATTATTGGCTTTTCTTTTAGTGCTGTTCTATTTGATTGACATTTTTTAAATTTAAATCCAATGGATATTAAGATTTGCCGCAGTAACTCATAGCTACCATCAAAATTAATATCCTCTTTCAATTCGGTCCATAATTTTCATAAAGAGGGCACTTCTTTTTTGACTGTGTAATAAAGATGCACTTTTTGACGAATAGCACATATATCAAAATCGTTCAACTGTTTCTTGGGGCGGCCTTTTTTGTGCTTTCCGGGTGTAACAAATACTCCTTTATTTGTCTTGCCTTCATCAACTATGCGTCTAACTGTCATTACAGACACACCTGAACAAATAAAACGGCTTTGTAAAAAATGAAATATTATATGAAAAATATGCAAAACGATCAAAACTATGACAACGTCGTATAATTTGTATGCTAATTACATAACCTCAAAGACATGTAAACAAAACTATAAAGTACGTTAATTAGACTTACAAACCATAAGATTTTTTAAAGATAACATTCTATTCGCTATTTTGAAAACTCAAATTAATGTTACGTACAGGTAAACTTTTCTGTTCGACCGTAAACGTCGTCCAACTCAGCACACTGTATATTTGTTTCAAATTCGGTCATACATTGTTGAAAAACTGTAAATATTACTTTTCTCGCATCACTTCTATTTGTTTTTTTCTCATTGTAAAAATAATAGTTCTACAACACGAAACACTCAAAATTTGATGAATTTGAACTTGATAAAATCAACAACAATCTTTAACGTGACAGCTGAAGTACTCAGTTTGACAGTAAGTTTAGTGTTGCCAGTTGGTTAACGTTTTAGTTCTCAAAACATTTATTACCATGACTTTCTTGACAGACTGTACCATTGTTTTTGCCCGACTATCAATAGCCTATCTAAAGACTACCAATAGTCGACTATCAATCGAGCGGCGACATTAGCTGCTGTGATTTGACAAATGAATGACAAAGAGAGAGGACTTTTGGCGGGAAGCTGTGAAGAGCATATCGGCGCTTTAATTTATTTTCCAAAATTTGTGTTTTTTTGAGTGTTTGTGCATCTTATTGGTGGATTATTATCCACAAAGTGTTCAAAAATAAGAGTGAGTGTTGGGAAGTGATACAATGTTCGAAATGTGATTTTCTTGCTTGTTACCAAAAGCTCCTGAAAATAGCTAAGTGTAGTTTTCTACCACTTAGAATAGTACTTCTGACTCGACTTGATTTAAATTAACTTTACACTTTTTTAACTTAACGAATTTCTTGTACCTATAATTTTTACTTGTTACTGGCTAAATACGAAAGTAAAAGCCAAGAAAAAAGATTTGATTTTGACTTTGACATAACAATTTATCAGATCACAATACTTACGAATATCTGGCTACAAAACTACAAAATAATATCAATTGGCATTTAATATTATCAGTTAATACATTATTTTGTGAACTTGTGCGTGTAGTTATTTAACACCATTTCATAGCTTTTTCGACGATGTTAAGAAATTCTGCGCGTTTGCTGAAAAGTCGCAATAATTGTGGAAGATTATGCGCAGTCTCTATTTACAGGTTGATTATTTTGTACCTACGAATAATATTTAATTCTGGGACTATAAAATTAATTACATATGTAATTTTTATCTTTCTTTTTACAGACAAAAAGAAGATCGGTATTTCAGTGGGTTTCAAGCTATAGTTTCTAGTAAGAATGTTGGAAATGTTTCATCCCATATCAATAAGTGCTTTTGCCGCACTATGTTCATACAGACTCAAGATACGCCTAATCCGAACAGCTTGAAGTTTATGCCTGGAACGAAGGTACTCGAACCTGGTCAAACTATGGATTTCCCAAACATAGGTGCAGCGCAGTGCAGCCCTTTAGGTAGGTAATTGAATCTATGTGTTTGTCATAATAATGATTAAAACTACTTTTTTTTCTGTTTCCATAAAGAAAGTTTGGTATATGTAACCATTTTTAATTTATTTTATAAAATTTACAATTAAATTATACCTAGAAAGAAAAGAAAAACCACTACTTTGTTGATCTGTATTTTTTTAATGTGTAGAGTGCTATGGTTTCTGACCACAGATTACAAACCTCTAGTAACTCTACAGTGAAATCAATTTAATTTTAACCTAAATTAGACTTCTGAAAACTCTCTGCATCTTGACATTTTTTCTCTGTAATTAAATGTTAAAATCTGAATTTCAGCTAAAATGCTATTCAGAATTGAAGGAGTGAAGGCTATATTCTTTGGACCTGAGTTTGTGACTGTAACAAAACAGGATGATGATGTTGAATGGAAATTTTTGAAACCAGAAATCTTCGCAACCATCATGGACTTCTTTGCGAGTGGTTTGCCTGTTGTGACTGACGCTAAACCTTCAGGAGAAACACGTAAGTTATTTTCATATGAAATACAATTTTGTATAATATATTGTTTGTATATTCTATAATTTCTTTCTATTCTATAATTTAATTCAATTTTGTATAATATATTGTTTGTAGAATCTTTTACTTTTTTGTCATGTAAATATTTAAATGTCCATACTATCCATATTTATGTATAGCGGACCATGGGTGCCGAAGCAAACAGTTGAGGATGCAACCAGGGTAACATTAGGATGATGATGACTGTCCACTTCTATAGTTACGCTTTCACTGTCAAATCGCTAAACAGATTTTGATTAAATTTGATATGAATATAGTTGGAAGACCTGGGGTCAAACATACTTTTTACACAGGCGGAGCCGCCGGAAATAGCTAGTTATAAAATAAAGCACACTTTGACTGTGTCTGTTTGTGAAAAACTATTTTGGTGTGCTGCCAAAATATTTACTTACACACCTCTGGAAAAAGATAGTAATGAAATAAAACATGAATTAAATTGTAATACACTTACCCTTTTGCTTTACATACGTATTTATTTTTGTTTCTTGTTTTGCTGTAAGACCTTCGAGCCATTTATGTCCCACTGCTGGGCAAAAGCTTCCCTCTGTTTGGTTTTTTTTTCATTAAAAATGAAATGATTAATTTCCAGAAATCAATGAAGATGATGATGAAATAGTACAAATGATTAAAGAACTACTTGACACTCGCATAAGGCCGACAGTGCAAGAGGATGGTGGTGATGTTCTATTTGTAGACTTTAAAGATGGAGTGTTAAGGCTCAAAATGCAAGGATCTTGTTCTTCGTGCCCAAGCTCTATTGTTACCTTGAAGAATGGCGTAAGTTTTAGTTTCATTATCATTACAGCTGCAGTCAGCCCACTGCTGGACAGAGGCCTTTCCTAAGGGTTTTAGATACATAGATAGATATACTCTGTATACCTAATAGTATCTTCTTCTTCTTAGCGAGTCGACTCTGGCAAAGTCAAATTTGGAAAGACCAAAATTCTGCCACTGACAAGCATTGTCAGTGGCCTCGTAAAGGTCCCTGAGAGTGCAGGTGACTGGGCACTCAGGGCAAGATAAGAGGTGCGCCATAGTCTGGGGAGAGGCACAACAATGGCAGGAATCCTTATATAGTATCTTGATACTAATTTAACCAATGTGTTCAAAGGCGGACTTATAGCTACTGCAATTTCTTCCAGCAAACCTTAGTGTGGACATGGAAAAATAAACACAAATATGGTAGGCATACCATACCATACCATACTTGTTGACCTTATTAAATTATATTAACATTGTCTGCGCTATGTGCCGCACCCGCTGTCACTTTATTGTTCTTCTACGAATCTCCTCATTGTTGATTCGATCTTCTTGGGAAACACGAGCATCACCCTCTCCATAGGTTTTTGGGCGACCCTGATCAAACCAAGAATATTTTAGTACTATAAAAAAATTATATAATGAACTGAAACTTTACAACCCATCTTTAGATATTTTATCTCACGTGCATCTTTCGGCCCCGTCTCGCCGCTTGCGTGCCTCAAGCGTGGTACAGCGGTTGTGGTCAAGCAAGTATAGCTTACACAGCGCGTACATTATCACACAAAGAAGTGTGGATTTCAGCTCAGAAATATACTCCCAATTTTTATTTACTACTTTATTTTATTCCAGGTTCAGAATATGATGCAGTTTTACATACCTGAAGTACTGGCTGTGGAACAAATTGACGACGAAGGCGAAAAACTAAGTGAAAAAATATTTAAGGAATTCGAACAATTAAAAAACAAGGAACAGAAAAAAGAATGAATATTATATTATCGGAATCTTACTTGTAAGTAGGTAGGTACGTAGAACTGTATATGTAATGTATATTATATTAGTATGATTCTTACAATTTTATAGACGGTTTATTATCTATAATTCTATGACAACCATAAAATAATGTCACTCAACCAAAGATATTTGTGGTTGAACTTAATATTTTGTTATTATTAGTAACAATTCATTATAACTTATATTGGCGTATGTCTTATTAATTTTATTAGTCACTAGTGCCATAGGCTTGTCACCAGAATTTTTTTTTACAAAAATCTCTTGTAAGAGAGCCACCATTTTTAAACATTATTTTTTTCTCAAAGTAATTAATTGCTCAGTCAATCATTATTTTAACACTCTCGTTTATTACCTGGAGATTAAGGAGTTTTAATATGGTTTGAAGTTTAATTTTCAGGGGTTGAATGATAATTTCTTGATATACTGTGATTTTGGCTGTATTTCTGTTAAATATTCAATTACCTACTGTAGATATTAATAAATCATTTCAGTTGATTTGTATTTGAGTTTTTTTTGACAAGTTTTTATAAAGTACGAGACGAAAATATTTCGGCTACGTGATACCCCCTATAAGTAAAGCCCCAGTTAAACTCAGGTCTTTAATTTTTTTCTTGGTATCTATGGGAATCTATGGTACATTTAAATGCCCAAAAAGGGCGAAACAGCAGCTGAAATCGTATATTAATTTACTGAATTCAATTTGCGGGGATTTTTTAAATACATACCATCACGCCTTTTTCCCGTAGAGGTAGGCAGAGACTACGGATTTCCATTTGCTACGATTCCTAGAGACTTCTCTCGCTTCTTCTACGCTCATTACTCTCGTCATACACGCTCGTCGATTACGGGTACTCCTGACATCTCCCTTTTTAATATGTCTGTGATTTGGTCGCAATAGGTTCTCCGAGGCCGGCCCTTACAGACTTTTCCTGTCACCTTTGGTTTGTAAATACCTTTCGTAAGTCATCCATCCTTTTTACATGCCCAAACCATCTTAACATGCCTTTTTCTATCTCTGTCATTACATCCTCATTCACACCACACCTTTTCCTTATCTCACTATTTCTAATTTTGTCGCTCAGACGTACCCCGCACATACTCCGTAAAGCTCTCATTTTAACTGCATTCACTCTGTTTTCATTATTTTTCTGCCAGACCCAACTTTCACTACTACATGAGAATTGGCATTAACACTGCTCTATGAACAGTCAGACGTGCATTTTTAGATACAACTCTACTGATCATAAAGGAATGCAATGCCAATGCAGCCACTCTTTTTTTCAATATCACTTTCATGTTTTACATTTCTCATAAACATACAACCCAAATACACAAATTCATTCACTTGTTCAACACTCTTTCCATTCATACTTACATTGCAAACTGTTTTACTTTCATCTGTTTTAAACACCATTACTTTCGTTTTACTTATATTTATTTTCATACCATTAAGTACCTACAAGAGCATTTCATTCATAATCGTTATCTGTTGCAAACTCCTTAGTTTGATTACTTATTTATTTGTCTATGCTGATTTGACTTTTGTAAAAACAAGTGTGATTTTTGTCAGTGTTCTTTCTTGTAAGATCCAAGTGATATCATTATAATACAGAGAAACAACCAAATTCGACTGTTACCTTTCATTTCATCTACAATTTCCGTATTTATTCTTAGTTTCCTTAATACAGTCCACTTGCACACACATATTTGCACATCCATTTACAACATTTTTGGTCCTTCGAGCCTACTTTGAATTAGCCCCATTTTAGTTCGTCACTCATAATATCATGATCACTCGCAGTAAAAAACCATTACAGCCCGCATCTAGTTTCATTCCTATTTCGTCTCCATCTCAAACCTCACATCATTCGGCGGAAGAAGGTCGCAGTTCTCACGGAGCCTGCGCGGGGGAGGAAGACCCTGCCAGCAGCATGCGGTCCCCACAAGCGGCATCACATCGCTCTTCGTCGACCACAAAAGCACGAAAGGCGGCCGCAGTAGCAGCTTTTAAGCGCCGTCAATTTGAGAAGGAAAAAGAAGTGGAAGAAGCAGAACTTCAAGCGGAACTAGAATTCATTGAACTAGAATCAAGGGAAAGAAGCTGGAGTGGTGGTAAAAGTATCAGTCGAACGCAAAACTGGGTATGTTCTCAAAATATTGATTTCGTAGATGAGGAGCCTTTCCAGGAGATTACTCCTGACATACGTCTAGGTCCCAAGAATGAGGAAAATCCTGCAACCGTAGTGACACAGAAGGCATATCCTACAAATGTAGTGACTCACGTTGCCAATCCTAAGGTTGTAGCGAAACAAAATTTCCTTACCGGAAACCAACCGGCAACGGCAATACAGCCACCAAAGTCATCCATATTGACAAGCCGTGACAATATATTGTTCCAGGCAGTAGCAGATACAGCTGCTGCCGCAAAAGCTATAGCTTCCAGCCAAGAAAAGCACTTTAAACCTAATATTTTACCCTTTTATGGGAATGCTCTTGACTGGACACAATTTAAGCGAGCTTACGACCTATCTAAAAATTATTTTTCTGCAGATGAAAACATTAATCGTCTTCAAAACGCCGTCAGAGGACCAGCGGGAGATGCCGTTGCGTCAATTTTGATTTGCGGAGAAGATCCAGACCTGATCGTTGCGGCACTTGAAGAGAATTTTGCGCATCCAGAGGTCATCGTCCTCAAGGAAACATTGATATTGATGACATCATACTGATCGCAGATCAGAACTTACCCCGGAAAACGTGGACGAGTTGTGAAGATGTATCCAGGCAAAGATAACGTGGTCAGGGTGGTGGATATTATGACTGCTGGGGGTTTGTTGCGTCGTCCCGTCAATAAATTGATAAAATTACTTTCAGGGCGGGAGGATGTTGCAAACTCCTTAGTTTGACTAGGTACTTATTTATTTTTCTATGCTGATTTGACTTTTGTAAAAACAAGTGTGATTTTTGTCAGTGTTCTTGTAAGATCCAAGTGATATCATAATACAGAGAAACTACCAAATTCGACTGTTACCTTTCATTTCATCTACAATTTCCGTATTTATTCTTAGTTTCCCTAATACAGTCCACTTGCACACACATATTTGCACATCCATTCACAACAGTTATCATCTTATTTAATTAAATAAAAATAATTTATTTAAATAAAAATTCATATTATATATCATATTCTATGTATTTTATTGTTACTTACAAAATATAAATATAATGAGTGTAAGGACAAAACTATTAAGAACTAATTAATAAGAATGTATTGATTAAACATTCTTTAAATACTTATTTTACTGACAAAAACTATTTTTACAAAACTTACAGAATATGCAAGAGAATTAATTATAAGTATAAAAAATAAAGTGAGAAGATAGGCCTTTTAAGAATTTTAAAAGTAATATTTTAAGTTGATTTTATAAATTTGATAGAAAATGAAGTTGCTTTTACTAGCCGCATACCAAAATATTCATAAAATATCAGTATAATATATTGAAATGTCAAGGTTGTTATTAAAAATAAATTAATTAAATCGTTGTTAAAGGACAAACATAACATCTATTTTTTATGAATAAAATACTGTACAGTGGCAGTGTAATATGAACTCTTAATTTCTTTTCTTCTTAACAAAGTACATACAATCACGAAACCTAAAGTCTAAAAATTATAGTACTTAATCTTAAAGTTCTTCATTCAATATCCGTTATTTATCGGAAATCAACACAATAACTCATTTTTCTTAATTAGTACATGCACATTACATAGGATTGATAGTTTACGAAATAGCAATAATATTTTCCGTCATCAACTGAAAGCTTTTGTTGACATTCCCTATATAACTATTTGAATGGATTTGTTTACACTTTAATATAGACCACGTCATTCGGTTGTAAAAAGTACTATACATTATAATCATTGTCTTAAATTGGTTAAATTTTCCATGTACGGTACATGTCCGTCACACCCTGAACAGCTTGATATTTACAAAATTGGAAGATATATTTTAATTTCGTGCGTTTTTAAACAAAATGAAAGTCCATAGTCTTTATATGCTAAGCCTAAGGGTTACACCGGCATACACAGCAAGAAGGAAATAAGAACCAGTCCATGAAAATACCCATACAATCGTTGCTGGGATCATAGGCAAGGAGTCGATGCCATTTGTACTTCTGTTCGCAGCCGCAGTCGCCTGAGCAACGTCCTGTTGTAGTTTTACTGGAAAAAGCCATGTTTGTTAGACAATGCAGCAAGGGTGGTAGGGATATAGGCCTATGGAAGGAATGGAAAGTGATTATCTTTGCCTAGCGAGCGCGTTGGCGCTCTAAAAGATTCCTCAAATTTCTTTCCACTTGCCTAACTAGGTATAAGAACTATTCTGTGCTAAAAGTACTCAATGCTGTTAGAAAGTCATTTTGACCGGTTGGAAGATGTCTGCATCATATATCATCATAGCTTATCATCTAACTGCGACCACCCAGATGTGTTTGCGGAGAGGCTTTCTGGACTGGTATGTGACATTTATTCACGAGTTTTCTCTCTCAACTCAATTGGACATTATTTGAGACTTAGTCGACTATTTATGGTCATAAAAGTTTAAAAAATATGCGAACCGACTTCAAAATCATCTAAAAACGAAGAAATAATTAGTTGTTGGTTATTAAATATGGTTCCTTAACAGAATATATATGAACTTTGTGACGCGTACCTAAAATAAACTTCGAGGTTTGCCCTCGATTTTCCTAGGATCTCATTATCAGATCCTGACCTGACAACGGAACCATCCCTATGCCATTTAGAATAAAAAAAGAATTATGAAAATCGGTTCACAATTGGCGGAGTAATCGGTGAACATAAGTACGCGTGCCTAAAAATTTGAGGTTTTCCCTCGATTTCTCTGTGATCTCATCATCAGATCCTGACTTGGGGACAATGGGACCACCTAGGGAATATGCCCTTTTGAACAAAAAAAGAATTATGAAGATCGGTCCACAATTGCCGAAGTGATCGATGAATATAAGTGACGCGCGCCTAAAAAAATTGAGGTTTGCCCTCGATTTCCCTGGGATACCATCGTCAGATCATATACATAGAAAAAAAATACATACACACGAACATAGAACCTCCTCCTTTTATGAAGTCGGTTAAAAAATTTACTCACCTGCATATCTCTTGATGGATGGCTTGTTCGAAATGCATGGTGTTGACGATGGCCCGAAGCTTGGTGGCGGAGTTCATCGCCCAGTACGGGGTGGTTATCGTCGTTTTGCTCTCGCATGCGTCTACACTGAAAGCGAAGAAGATGGTGAAGCTTAGATGGTTTGTTACTTCTTCTACTTCTACTACCTTTTTGAGTTTTTATTTACAGCTACCTATGAGGAACCTGACACACAATGTTGCTTCCATAGATTAATAATGCGCCGCGGAGACCAATTATTAATCTAAGGTTGCTTCCAAATATGATTGAAATCCGTTCATAAATAACGCTACAGCAAACTTTCCTCTTTGTTGCCCTCACTTTTCCCAATTGTCTTTTCAAAAAGTTTTTTCAAATAAATCAAGCAACATGTGTGCCAAGAATAAGTTTACAAATATGAGCACAAACAAACACCCCCACAAAAGCAAAATGAGTAAGTCTTGAAATAGAGAATTTCGCTTTAGACTTTATCGCCATTGCAATTTCTTCCAGCCAACACTAACGTTACAACAAATAACCGGTTCTATATTCATTACCCTAAATTCAAAAATAAACGCTATCATAAAATCCTTTCAAATTTTATAACTTAAATTACCTTAGTAATCTTTTTATTCGGTAATCTGCGTCTGCTCTAGGTTCCTTCCTATTTCCAGAATAACCTACATTTGATATTTGCTATTAAGATGTAGGTAAGTGTGGGTTCCCATAGATGTAATATATATTAATCAATGGTTGAAATAGTCATTTATCGTTGCAATTCAAACATAGTGGAAGTGTCTCCGCGGTGTACCTAGCGTGTTTAAGAAGTTTCTTTGATAAAGAAATATTTACCGATCTGTACTATTTCCTGCACGGGCATCTGGCGGAGTAGGCGCGTTGGTCTGCCTCACATGGCGGAAGAAGGAGTCCCCGTGGTGTAAGTCCGGCGTACCGGGTGCGCGCCGGACCCGGCTCCCGCCAGGCGTGGTGAACGTGCCGTACATACGCTTTATCAAAGCTTTGTTTTCGTCTATGAACGATTCTATTTTGTCCCTGAAAATGAAATAGAACAATTTTTAATGAGATTCAAATACACATTTTTAGAGTAATTTAGCCGATGATTTGAATTTGACCGGTGGTCACCGGCCCTACACCGGCTAGCGCAGTAAAACGGTTCGGTTAACTTGTTGTGTAGGAAAACGGTCAGATATGAAATTTATGGGAGGTCCAGTAGTTGATTTCATGCTGCTGAAATTTTGTCTTTTCCCCACTGAATTCAAATAACTGTGAAAAACCACGAAACTGGTCGAAAATTAAAATTTGTTTCGATTTAAGTACTAAGTAATAGAGTTTTATTTGGAAATAGGAAAATGTTATTTTTTGAGGAGTACACAAAAATCACCAAATTGAAGGCATACCGGAAGCGTAAGTCTACGTGTACGCATCCGCATCCGGTGTGTTTCAGCCTTAAATTATATCTACAAATAATGTAAGTAAATATTTGTTTACTCGATTGGAAAAAATGAGAGGAATCAAACTTACAAAGGATAAGCACTGCCAGCTGTCGGACAATACAGCTGGTAGTTTCTTTTGACGCACGGAATGCCCCTAATTATCTGCCCCTGTAGTTCGTAGCCCAGCGCTAAAGATAGAGCTGTCCACAATATCTGGAAAATAGAAAAATCCTTTTTAACACTTATTATAAAACATATCCCTGCAGTTAATAAGTATCAGTGATACAACTTGTATCAGTGGTACCAGGCTTGAAATAAAAATTTACGAGTAATATTGAAAGATCATCAGCTCTTATTTTTTTCAATTTTTTACGACTAAGAGGTGAGGTAAACAATATTTAAAAAACCTGTGACGTTGCTGCCTCTCTCCTCACCGCATACGTCGCTCCCTTCACTACTACCTACGCAACATCAATCTGAGCGACCAGGGGTATATAGTATTCTGTGGCGACCAGTCTTCACTCCGCTCTTCAAGCTAAGTATTGATTATTGGGTGTTGCTTTCGTATTGTTAGGTCTCTGACTTTGTGCCTAGATACCCACGACCTTCGTTCTTGTGTAATTTCTTATTAATCGTTCACTTGGAATCTTCATGTCCAAATAATCAACTTTTCCTTATTGTATTTTTGCTAACTAATGCTATGTTGGTAAATAAACTGCTAAATTATAACTAATCTTGAAATCGTTTATTTCTTTCAAGTCTTTAAATATTATAAAATAAAATAAATCTATTAACCAAAGTGCTATGTAAAAACTACCTCATCATTTATTTCCTAGTTCTGTAAGGGGGTACACTCTGATGAGTATATTTTAAAGTACGCATATGGAATTATGGAGTAGCAGTGATTCCCAAAGTGGTCCAGGTGGACCCCCAGGGGTCCACGGGAGACTTGCTGGGGGTCTACGTAGGCGTGAACAAAAAATGGGGGTCCATAAGATGTTAATGGGGGTCCACGAAAATTTATCTGCTTTTGATAGTAAAGAGCAAAAATGTAAGCATAGTTTTTATAAGGGCCTACCTACATTGTTTTATGTACCTATCTAAGCAGATAATATTTTAATAAGGCAAGCGACTGTTACTTGTCCAAACTTGTGTATTCGATATTACGTACAATTTCGTGTACAGACTTGCAAAGCGCTATCCGCCCGACAATGCTTAATGCTTGTTCAGACATGAACTTGATCAACACTATAAATACTTAATGCCAAAGGCAACCAAACGCATTCATTTGTTTCCGGAATTTCGAAAACAAGGCGGAATTTGGAAAAAAGTTGTGAGAAAATTTATATCTGTGTTTGCTAGTGCCGGAGAAAAGTAAGTAACCTACCTTTTTTTGTTATAGTACTTAAGTATTTTGTTTACGTGTACTAGTCGGTTGATCACAACGGCCTGTATAGATAGGTAACTTAGTAACTTACAGATATTTTAATTGTCCTCTTTCGATTTGAAGACAAACACAGCACGTTTTATTCAATTGTTTTTTCACGAGAGAAGCACTGCCTCTCTAAAAAGGCCGAATAAGCAATATTGCAGAGCAATTAATTTTGTAATTTTTCTTGCAAATAACTACTAATTTTATAAAACAGTAATTTCATAATCATGTTAAATTGATTTTGAAGTAACTATTTTATCAAAACTATTCCTTTTCGGAAAGAGCGAGCGGTGCGCGGGCGACGGGAAAAGGGCGGGGCTTGAACTTCGATGCCTGTTTGTCACGTTTTAACAATGAAGCCGCAGACAAAAAATACGCAAATACACGGAGCGCGTGAACTCATTGATTTAATAAAATGTTAGTTATCGTTTTTATGGACAATTTTGGGATTTCGACGTTTATTTTTTCCTACACAAATATGATCAGTATTCGATACTGAGTACACTAATTTTTATTTATACTATTAAAAATTAGTGGTAAATTATGTACTTTAAAATTGATACCGTTTTGTGAAAACGTTTGTATTTGTCTCAGCGGTTTATTAGTTGGTCCCTTTACAAGCCGTAATTCTATTTCCGCGTGCTGACAAAGGCTGCGGTGTGATACCTATATTCAGAAAAAAACTTGGTTACTAAAACATTTTTTTTACAGGTAAGGTAACTGACACGAAACATGGCTACAGCAAAGAAAAAATGTCGACAATATAGTGTCGATTATTTGAAATATGGTTTTGTTCCATCAGAGGCAGACAAACAATTGCCCATGTGCCTATTATGCAACAAAGTTTTGAGCAATGACTCTATGAAACCATCAAAGCTCGAAGATCATCTAAAAAGGTGTCATACTGATAAAATAGGTAAAGATTTAAAATATTTTCAAACATTGAAAGAAAAATATGGAAAGAGACCCACCATGCACAGTATGTTCGCTTCAACATCTCAAAGTAACGATGATGGCTTGCGGGCATCTTACAATATCTCATTACTTATAGCAAAATCTGGAAAACCGCACACTATCGGAGAACAATTAATTTTACCCGCTGTTGAAGAGGTTTTAAAAACTGTTTTGCACAAATCTCCATTTGACGTACTAAAAAGAATTCCATTAAGTAACAATACTGTACAAAGACGCATTGATGAAATGAGCTCTGATATCGAAAGCTTTTTGTGCAATCATCTGCAAAAAACTCATTTTTCTATACAACTGGACGAGTCAACGTTACCCAGTAATGAAGCATTACTATTGGCATATGTCCGATTTATTGTTAAGGAAGAAATTCACGAAGAATTGCTATTTGCCAGAACTTTGGAGACTGACACTAAAGGCGAATCAATATTTAATGTCCTGAGTAATTTTTTTACGGAAAAATCGATCCCATTTACAAACATTATTTCAGTGGCAACAGACGGAGCTCCTGCAATGGTCGGGCGATATCGTGGGTTTATAAGTCATCTCAAAAGAATTATACCAGGACTTACAGCTATTCATTGCGTAATCCACCGACAACATTTAAGTGACAGGTTGAACCAATCTCTTCATTTTGTAATAAAAGCTGTCAACAAAATCAGAAGCAATGCATTGAATACACGTTTATTTGCTCAATTGTGCGACGAAAATGATGAAGACTTCCAACGACTGCTCTTACATACTGAAGTACGCTGGTTGTCGAAAGGTGCATGCTTAACGAGATTTTACTCTGTTTTCGATTCCATATTAGAGTTCTTAGAAAGTAGAGATCCAGATTTAAAAGAAAACTTGATCAAATTCAAAGCAGACATTGCGTATTTGACAGATTTGTTTAAAAAATTTAATGATATTAACTTGCAGTTACAAGGGGACAGCCTGAATTTAATAAAAACAAAGGGGATAATTTCGGCTTTTCTTGGGAAATTGAAATTTATGAAGCAAAACATTAGTCGGCGCGAATTCTCTCAATTTCCAAACTTGTCGCAGGTAGAATGTATTGATGAGGATATCCATACCTACAGTCAACATTTAAGTGCCCTGCATGATGACTTCAAAACCAGGTTTGAAGATATACTGACGATGGATATACCACCATGGATAATAAATCCATTTGATGAAACGGAAGTGGCCAATGTTGTATTACAAGAGGAGCTGCTCGAGCTAAGCACTAATGAGGAGCTGAAGGTGAAATTTAGAAAAGGCTACCCAACATTTTGGCTGCAAGCAGAAATACCCGAAAAATATCCTGGACTGTGGGAAATCGCAAGGAAATTTTTAATAGCTTTTCCCTCGTCATATCTTGTCGAAAGGAGTTTTAGTGCCGTTACAAACCTCTTAACAAAAAAAAGGAGCAAATTAAACATCACAGAGCGGGGGGATTTGCGGTTATTGCTCACAAAAATAAAGCCAAACATTGATCGTTTGCTGACACTCCATCAGATACATCCTTCCCATTAATTAAAATTATGACCTGAACCTATATTACCTTAATATTTTTTTCTTGTAATTCTATTCTTTTAATAAATAAAGTGATATAAAATGTACCATTTTTCGTTTTTATTTTACATATCGAAATATAGGGACAGAACTCAGAAGTGACACAATTTTTATTTTTTGGCGACTTTAAGAATGTGGTAGAAATGTAGCAGCAGGGGGTCCACCGAAACCAGTAAAATTTTGAAAGTGGTCCACGAGAAAAATAAGTTTGGGAACTACTGGAGTAGACTGTGAGACGGGCACACATTATTTCAGCCCCAGGCAGTCCACTGGACATACCCGAAATAACCGGTTGCAAGCAGCCTGCACCCATTGCCCCAACAATACACGATATTCTCTTAATTTAACTAAGCTTGTGAATTTCCAGCCGAGCCAACTAGTAAGTTGAAATTTTGTAACCAATTAATCAACTAGGTACTTGTATTGGGTTGAGACAATAGTATTTGGAGGCTCCTTCCTTCCTTTCTTCCTGTCAAGTCGATTGGTTACAGTACCGATGGAAATCGTAGCCATTGTAAATTATAAAGGTAAGTTTGTATGCCTATTAGAAATTTATCGGTCTTTCTGTACATTTACGAGTAACATGTCCGGCTTATTCCAGTGTTCGTATTTTTTTCTACGTTCTCGAGTTGTGATTAAATATTGTTCTCTGATGCGAATCAACAAGTAGCATATTTTATGTTTTAGAACAAACTTAACAAAGTTGAATTGTTACTAAGCACACAACACAATCAACGCATTGGTCTCGCGCGCTCGACTAGATACCTAACGTCGGCGTACTAGAAAAATGCGGTAATAAATACTTACTACGCCGAATTCGGCGTACTCGCGGCGTACCCACGTCAGTCACGCCGCAACCGACGAGTGAGTTGGATGTCTAGATAAATTTTAATTTAATGTGAAAGCAGAAGCACAATGCCAGTTTGCGTAGTCAAATTGTGTAAGAATAATACTAGAAGAAATAAGAAAGATACTGGTATTACATACTATCAGTAAGTATTGTATCATTTCGAAATATGGACATAAATTACTCATGAAAATAATAAAACCCTAAAATATGGCGCGTTGTACCGCTCAGTGCTCAATGTTGCCGTGTATTAAAAAAAATAATTTCCCGAGGTTTCGATTTTTATTATTTGGATATTTTGTTTTTAACTCCCGGCCCCAAAATAGGGATATTATAAGTTCGACTTTAATTTTGTCTATTAAATTAACTAAGATTAAATAAAACATTAAGTAGTAAGTATTCGGTTAAAATCTTGTCTGAAACATTGGCACCTACAATAATGTTTTACAGATTAATTTTTCGCGATTCACTTTCCTTATTGAATTGCTCTTGTATTTTGTCAAAAATTAGAATATAATATTAATATGTAAATTTCACATATTATTGTAGTAAATACTTAGGTATCGCCTAATTTAACACTTCATTTGAATCATGTTATTAAAACTCAAATTAATTTTAGATTAAGATTAACCATCGATCTTTATTATAACATTAACAAAAACATGTACTTACTTAAAAATGTTACCTACTACATGTTAATAATCTACCAAATTGACGGGCAATTAAGAAGAAACACATATGATTCAAATGATATGTAATAAATTGAACTCACACAGTATTTTGACCAGAACAAATCCATATCCGCAATCGACCGTTTAATTAACACGTCCTACTACTGTACTCCTCGATAATTAACTGAATACAAAACAAATGCTACCAAAAAAAGACGTTACGCTCAGCGGTTTCGACGCGTATATACTCAGTACATCGCGATCCTGAGATGTTTCTCATCATTTCCTTATAAACTTTATATGCTGGGTGTCTTAGTAATGTGATATTTGAGGTCAAACAAGTAAATTAAAAACCGGTCAAGTGCTAGTCGGACTTGCGCACGAAGGGTTCAGTACCATTATTTAACCACAATATAGACGGACGGACAGCGGAGCCTTAGTAATAGGGTCCCGTTTTACCTTTTCGGTACGGAACCCTGAAAAGAAAAAAAAGAAAGAAAATGTTTAAATACCTACAATCTCGCTACACAGAATAGATAGATATCTAATCACGAAGTACCTAACCTACCTACTGACGCTTAGTATTAAATTATACCCTTACTTCATAATATGCCATTCATTAGGTCACCTATGCGTCTAGGCGTCTGCACTCCTTGGAAGGCACTTTAAAACCTAAGGGTAAATATAATGTCATCCATAGATTTAGAACTTTTTTGACTACGTCAATAGATTGGCTGCTTAGTAAAAGAAACGAGACCAATTTGAAAACTGTTTGTGTGTGTGTGTGTCATACAAGTGTGCCCTGTCAAATAGTGCAGAGTCGAGCGATGCCGACATCACTATGATCGATTTTCTTAACGTGAGAACATTGCCAAATTAAGTATGCAGTACTTTTTGGGATAAGTTTGAATAAAATTACATAATAAACATGCTACTTTAGTATTTTTATTTTTAATGAGCACTCCGACTCGACTTACAGTATGTGAACAGTAATTGGCTAGTAAACTTTTTCATGAAAATGTCTAATTCGTAAACCATTTCAAGGAATAGGCTTAGGGAACAGATTACATTATTCAGATCTTTAGATAAGCAAGTATTTTTTAAGAAAATTGAAGAAAACTTTCATTTTTAGCAAGGTTAACGTGTGACGTAGCCGGATAACTTCCGGCTTTCAAATTTATTTTTTAGGTTGGCAGCACAGGGTAGTGAATAAATATTTTTTGTTTGGTAGCGCTAACTATGCGCTTCACGTACTTGTCACCCATGTCAAATGTCATCTCTGTTCGAGTAAACCTAACTCATATTTAACCTGACTACCCCCTAACCTGCTTACGGGCTCGATCGAGCCCAACTTTTTCTGCGCTACTGTGCTTCTGGGCTCGATCAGCCCCAACTGTTTTCGCTTGCATCATTTTTTAGTTACACAACACTGAGTAACTCTATCTGTCTATGGCTTTTTCTCGGCTAACTACGATCCTGCCACTATCGATTAAAAATAATTCCATTCCCATCCAGGGCCGAAAAAATTTTTAAACACGAATTTGAAGTTGAGCTTGACGGGTCTCATTTTTTTCTAGGATCACGGTACGGGAAAATGCCTGGCTAGGGAGGTTATTTTTTAATATAACTAATGAAATTTTTTGAGAAAATGCTTAAATAAGTCTATTTTAATATAAAATACAAACATAATTGATCACTTTATGTTTTCATGTGTTATTTCCACTTTTTATCGAAAAAGTTGGGAACAAAATGGCTGACCACGCAAAAAACATTTTTTCATAAATTATAAAATTCATTATTTTCTGTGCAACTTTTTCTATTTATATTACTAATTTAATAATAAGCAATAAAAAATAACAAGAAACCACGCTAACTCAAGCGATCTTTCATGATTTCAAAAAAAGAACGCGCGAGTGGAGGATCGCGTCCTTGTCTAACGTAGCATCTTAGTATGGGACAGCGGGCGCGCAAAAAATGCGCCACAAACGGATTTTATGGGAGCAGTCCACATTTATTATACTTTTGGTTTGTATTTTTTTTCGACAGTACGTTCCTTTCCAAGCAATACTGAATTTTTTTTTTTTGGTTTCGTGTAGTAGTTTTTATACTGACCTTGGGTAAAGATCGGTCGAGCCGACCATAAAAAACGACGGAGGTTCATTGTTTGTCAGTTTTTTCACAATTTGAACATTCTGAGAACTTATTAATGCTTGTTATCTATTCTAAGATAGCTAGGCTTCAATAAAATATGTGTATTCATTGCTTTTAACGAAATTTGTAAAACAAAGTCTTGATGCAAAATATATCATTTTTTCGTACAAAAACCCGCGAATTTCGAAATTGTAATTTATTTTTCATTCAAAAGTTTACTGTAGCAGGATAGTATTCTTTGTTTTAATTACAGAACTAGATAGATACTGTTAGATTATAAAAAAATAAGGCATATATATGGTACAACTTTTATTTAAAAAATCATTATAGTACAAAATTACGGGGACAAAAAAGAAATATTTTCCTTCCACCCGTTACTACAAAAGAACCACTTATGATATCGTTATCCAAACAGTTTTGTCGATAAGGTCGATTATCTGTGAACAAAATAAATTTTACGTGTTATTGTAACCCTACACTCGAGTTGTAAACAACGCTTTATCTAAAACACTTGTAACGCGCGCGCGCGCGGGAGCGTTTCGAAGCACAGTAGCGTAGCGGTAGCGGGGGGTCCAAACCATGCGAAGGGCTACATCTTTATTACATTAATTCATACATTATAATAAAGAATCGGTGTCCAATTGATGAAAAATCTGATGTCAACGGATGAAGAGACGGCAGTAAAGTCCAATAAACAGGCCAATATGCAATAGATATACGAGAAACGATTGTAAACAAACAAGCGACCAACTCGCGGCTAGCGGTCCATCCTGACTTTGACATTTGACACTGACATACATATTTTTTAATACCTTAGTAATTTTTGCTTTCTTGCAGTTCGAAATGGCTATTATAGCTACGTGACGTCATCACTATAAAATCTTTAAAATTAAATAAAAAAATAAATATATTTTTAGAATTTTTTCGTTCAAAATGTATCTCCGAAATAGTCTATTCTATCAATAAAATATATAAAATACACAATTTATTTTTTAGTTCACTAGCCAATTAACAAAATTATAATTTTGAGACCAGTGGCCGATTCTCGCTCTACTGAAAGTGTTTACAACATATAGTTGAATATATTTCGGAAAACCATTCTTCTCTGCCAACCATTTTAAGCCATTTTTCGTAAATATCTAAATTAGATAGAAATCGGAAAGGTAGGTATTTAATAGAAATTGTAATATTACAATTACAAGAGATGAATGAGAATACGAACACGGGGTTTTCAGTAGAAATCCGCCATGTTTTTTCGCGGTATTTCAAATTAGACCATATCTCTAAAGGCGTGAGAGTTTTTTCGAGAAATCTCAAATTCGACTTATCTCAGAGACGCGAGAATCATTTACGCGCGTTTGTAGCTGAATTTGTTTTCATATTTATTCACCGTGTCGGATTGCTGAATTTTAAATATATAGGTACGTTTGACACCAGTAGATAGGTATTTATTCCTCCCTAGCGTTTGGGTGCAATAGTATCGATATAATGTTTGACAGCATCGATGTCAAGAAGCCCTAAACTTCAAGAATCAGGCTAGAAATTGTGAAAATTCACGTATTTATTTTAATCCAAATTTAAATTCTTATTAATCTTACATTAGTGCTCATATTTTAGTGCGGAAAAACTATCGAAACATATGAAATCATGGATTTATACCACTGTATAAGTTTATCACTATAAACTTTGGTGGTAGGTACTTTTGTGTAAAATGTGAAATTATGTGGGTTTTATTTGTTACTTGAGTTACATTTAGGCACTGCACATGAAACCATAATCATGCGTTTCTACTGAACACTTTTTTAACACTTACGACTAGATACTTTGTTTATAATTTAAATATTTGTTTTTGACAAGAAATTCGTAAGGTTGCTGTGGGGCATTATTGTGTATATGAAATGGTCTCGCTCTCTATCTCATTCTAACATACGCATATCATATATATTTCTCTTTCGCATTTCCCGTCTATTGGATCCATAGTCTAAGATGTCATCTATCCACCTTCATCCTGGTGGACATTTCCCAAGATAGTAGATATTCTCTTTATTGTACCATTCAAAAAAATTATAATCTTGATACGAATTTGAAAAATGTGTACAAAGGCAGACTTATCGCTATTGCAATATCTTCCAGCCAAGTTATGGTACTTATAGCATATTTAGATATGTCTGATCAATAATATACCTATGACTATGATTTTAGTACAACAATAAACCTTATAGTTTTCATAGCTCGAGCCGGTTCTATTTTCTGCGGTGTACTTTATCTACGTATTTTATTACTTTTCTAACTTTATTGATTCTTAATTACCTAAGTTTTAATATGATGTTATTTGCTGTTAGGGTAATTGGCCTAGAACGGTAGGTTATATGTACTAATAAAATACTGGGACTATGGCAAAATATGATTTTACTGTAGCAAATTAATTTTAGCGTAGGGTAAAAAATCTTAAAGAATTTGTTGATTAGGTCACAATAAAGTTATGTTGTTATTTTGGCTATGTTAGTTTGGTTGACTGGAAGAGATCCCTATTTGGGATAAGTCCGCCTTTTGTTGTAACCTGTATTCTGATACTATGTTCTTTGTGTACAATAAAGATTTTTACATACATACTGTAATGCCATTTTTGCTATGCCATAAATATTAAGTCGATTAACTGCCTAATTGCTCGATTGTTGAGTAGGGGATCGATTCCGCTAATGAACTTTTAAAGGCCACGCAACTGATATTCAATCGCGACTTAATTGTGTTGCATTTTTTTAAATACACTCAATAGTGGTATTCTGCTTAAACGGTTTTGAATCTCTATTCATTTGCGACTGGAGCGTGTTTCAATGATATTAGTAGGGAAGTGTAAATAAAATGAGTAACGGAATATCAGAAGCGTCAAAGTCAAGTCATTACGATCCAATTGCGATTCAATTGTGCACTAGGTACCTATTTAAAATAAGAGAATTGACTCCTCCGTGAGATGTATCGATTGCGATCGTGGAAGCGACATTCTGTATTTTTGAAATGTACGCGGGTGGTAATTTTTGATTTCGACTGGTGTGGCCTGGCCGTGCGAATAACTCCACGAGCCGGTAAACGATAGTCGAATCATTCCTTGCTTGTTCCGGATTTATTTAATCACTCATTGAATCCGTGCGAGTTGGTTTAATTGTCGCCGGCGTATCTCAAAAATCGATACTACATGCCTGTTGTTTTCACACGGTTCGGCACGAAGTCGATGGGTGGTTCGTCGAGTCGATTCGAGCAAATGTCGACTCCCGATGTCCCCATCACTGCGACTGAACTGACAGCTAGCACGCTTGCCGCCACCGGCAGACGAAATCAGATGATTTTCGGAGCGGGTCGATAGTTGCTCGCTATTTTTCTTTTATAATTTAAAGGTTTAAATAGCCATTTAATACGATTATTTTGGAGTTTAATAGTGCAACCGTCGTAACCAATATTTTCGCCGACGTGGTTGTCGTTCGGCGTTTTATGACAGAAGTGTTTTGTTGGATATTCATAAAGAACCCTGAAAAGGTAATTTATTTTATTTTAATTATTGTCCTATTAAGCTAAATAACCGATTAATTCTTCCATTTGGTCTAATAACTTTCTGGTTAAATTGGGGGTTTTGTGAGAAATTTATAATTTACAAAAGTGGGTAGAATGTGTATTTTATTCACATGTGCATTTTATTAAAATTTTATCTAATTTCGGTCTTAAAATGATTTCTCACCATTGGTACACATAAATAAGCGTAGAATATATAAATTCAAATTGAAATATTTCATACAAAATCGTTTTTTTTACAAAATTATGTAGATTTTTCATTGTCGGGTAACCTACCATTTGGAATTATGACTTTCTTTTTATAATTACAACCAAATAAGATTCAGCTCTAAATTTAGGAATAAACATACTCCATTAAAACAAAATTATACATATATTGAAAAGGATTTTGAACAGGAATAAAACCTAGAAATTTCCAGAGCCCCGCCCTATAGTAAACCATTGTTTCATAGGCAGTCTTTTGAAAGTTATTTTGTTATTCCTACTTCAGGGTTAAAAAGAACACCTCAAGTTTCCCTCAGCACTCCCTCCGCTGAACACTGGGAGTTCTGCCAGCTTCCCGAGGTGTCAGGAGTGCATACCACATTTCTTTAGTTGAAACAAGAGGACACTGCTTATACTACCGTTTTAATCTGCGATAGACATTTTTGCTTAAACTGAGGTAACCACACAGCCGAAGCCAGCATTATCGGTCAGCCTGTGCCTGAGCTTTCTACATTTTTTATTTTATTAACCTTTGATTTTATTTTTTTTTTAATTTAAAACTTTAAAGGGATCTAAATATTGGCCATTCGATCTCCTGCGCCCCTAATTTTCTTTTCTCGTTTTAATCGCAATTACTTCTTTACTCGACATTAAATAGGTAACTTCCAATATAATTTTTTTTTTATTCGAGTTTTTAACTTTGTGTAACTTTCAGCTTCTTCTTCTTCAAATAAATATTGTAAAGGTTTTTTTTGTTATTTTATTTTTGCTTATTTCCCTTCAAATTTCATAGAGGACAGGAATTAGATAGCAAACCCAGTTAATAAACATTTCAATACGTACATACAATAAAGTCATTTAGATAATATATCTTACTCGTATCTACTTATAACTTAACTTTCAAATTAGCGCACTGCATATTCAAAACATAAAACTTTCATAAATATTAATTTGAAGGTATACTGTAATTTCTACTTATAGTTTATAAGCCTAGGTTAAATTTGATTTCATTTTCATCGGTTTTATACCAAGCATTTTCATTTTGATGATTATTTCCCAATTGCGAATATAGATAAAAATCTACCGACCGATGTTCGCTCAGAATACAGACATTTCCTATCAATGATTTGCATACAAAGTCGTTCTTTGTCATAATATATCAAACATAAAATACAAAACTTTGAGGCGATGGTTATTAAGATGATTTATGGCACAAATTGCGCAATTTATAAAATGTAAACTGGATCGTGTCATTGGTTTAGCAAGAGCTTGTTTAGCAATTCAAAACTTTGTAGTATATTAGAATACAAGTGTGTCAATAACCTTGCAAGGTATGAAATAAATTTACATATATTTTGGCAAGAAAAAGTACATGGCGTCTCCGAATAGAGTCTTCTGGCGCCCGAAATGATATAAGTATTGGAGGTCGGCAATAATTCGCTCGTTCGCATTTAGAATTCGTAATTGTAAAAATCATCTGCGCAATGTAATCGTTTAATTTTTTAATGTCAGTTATTTAGTTTTATAGATCCCGCAAATGCTATTTAAAGGCCAAGTGGAATCATTAAAATTGATAAAAAATAGCTAATTAATTGGATTCTTTGCTAACCAATTAAATGTTATCTTCAGATATGTCTTACGATGAATTATCTCGTTTATATTACGATATATTCACGTGTAAGTAAATAAGTAAGCATTATTTTGATGTGTCTTTGTGCGAGTTTAAAAGTATTTTAGATTCATCAGTTTGTTCGTAAATCTTAATATTGTTGAACTAAAATGAGTATCTAAGTACTTTTTCTTTCTTGTTTGTTCTTCTTTTATATCAATTAATTACGTTCATGTCTAGAGAAAGGTAGGTAACAAGGACAAGGACCTACTTGTCTAATCTATCAAGCTATAGCCTGAGAAAATAGGAGGAAATAATGAAACGTCGCACAAGAAGTTATCAAGATATTGTGTACATCGAAATTACTTATTCAGAAGTCTAGTTCGTATCTTACATAAAATAAAAAAGGTCATTCAAATTTTGTATCCCAGGAAAACGACCAAAGTGTACATAGACAAGCTAGAGTTATATTGTCAGATAGTATGGTTTATAGGCATGGCATATTGATGACTCTGAAAATGAACGGAACAAAGTGTAGGTACGTATAGTTTGTTCCATTAAATTTGAAATGAACATGAAAATCGATGTGAAACAGACTTTATTAATTATGACATCGACCATGATATCAGAAGCTTTATGATTTGCACATAATTTGAAGCTATTAATATATAATATGAACATGACTCGGATGTATATTTTTATTGCCGTCCTATTAAGTGTGATACCGTCGATTAAAAATAAAATGCCTTTTTAGTTTGAATATTTGAAGTTTAAATACATAAAAAATATTTATTTCTTAAATTGCTTTTTAGTGTGTAAAAGATTGCTATGTAGCTAATAGTATTGATTTGAATTTAGATTATTACCTTATGTAAAAGTACCTAAGACTAATTTTCTGAGAACTTTAACATGTAAGTAATTTTCATATTAAATAGGTACCATGAGATGATTCTGAAAATTCACAACTACACATACATTTACATTATCTTTGAGTGCATTAAGAGTTACTAATTATCTTGTTCGTTTAATTCCATTAAAATATTCATGTATTTTTTTACATCTTAAGTTTAAACTTAGTCCGATCGTAGAGCGTTCTATAATCTTACTCTCGATTAATTACTTTAACTTATCAATGTTATGTTTTAGTCACTTTGTTACCAAATTAGTTAATTTGTATTCGACCCACGGTGTTCCGAATCTTTGCAGAAACGTGCACTGCAAAATCGGCATTATTAACATACATTAGAATTGGAAATAGGATAAGCATACCTAATCTTGTAAAATTTGACATTTTCGAGTGACTCATGGCGACAATCAGTTCGTTTACTTCAAATTTGGAAATCCTGATTAATATTTAGTAGGTAGGTATACCTAATGATCTGAACAGGTTATCAGCTGATTATTTCGTAAGTACATATGACAAACAAGATTTGTGATCTCGTAACAGCATTCTATTATTATACAAATTTGTAAAACAACTTGTTTTTCAACTACTATGTCCTATTTGCAGATACAATATGCAAATGTGTAACTTTAGTTTCTTAAATCTGTTTATCCCGCAACGGATGAAAACGATATCTTATGAATGAATGAACTGGTTCACCGTAATGACCAACACTAGTGACAAAGAACCAACAGCTTGACGCGCGTTGGAAGCAAGGTTCTACTTATGAAAACAATATATTCCAAGCCCTTCCAAGAACCTATGATAGCGGACTGAAAAACTTGATTTAACTCTGATAATTGATCAGAAAATCTTCACAAAATCTTGCTACAGTATTCAAATTCTTTATTGTGGAGCAAATGAACAAAAAAGATTTTACAATTTTATGTCAAGTACACCAAGTCCAGTCTATTATATTGCTGTTAAAGAACAAAATAAAAAGAATCTAAAAATCTATTCCTAACAGGAAAACTGAGTTGAATGCTCCATAAGCGCAGGTGAGGGAAGACCGTAAATTGTCAACAGTCCAGACTGAATAACTTATGAATTGGTCACGTACTGTGTTTTATCAGAGCGGACTGCGAAGCCTACGCATATGACTCAGACTATCAGGGTTGCTGGTTTAGAAAATATAGTCGCTGCCTAAACAAATCCATACGAATATTATAAATGCGAAAGTCTGTTTGTTATGCTTTCACGGCTAAACCGCTGAACAAATTTTGATGAAATTTCGTATGGATATAGTTGAAGACCCGGAGTCAAACATCTTGTCATCTTCAAAAGCAAAGTTCTTGTGTATAAAACAAATAGAGAAATAAAAGTTTATTGACTTAGGACTTACGTACTTTATTGGTAATTCATGGTTAGTTGAGCCTTTGGTCCCGGTTGTTATCAATCAGTAGATGACAGTCGTGACAGCCTGAAAAATCTGACAGTGTGCCACTAACACATCTTCGTGCGGACTTTTGGCGGGAAGCTGTGAAGAGCAGTGTCGGCGCTGTATTTTATTTTCCAAAATTTGTGTTTTTTTGAGCGTTTGTCCATTATAACGGTAGATTATTATTCGCAAAATATTCGTTAACAAGCGTGAATGTTGGGAAGTGATACAGTGTTTGATTTATGTGAATTTCATGCTTGTTGCCAAAAGCTCCTAGTAATCGATAAGTGCAGTTTTTCTAACACTTGCCTTATTCTGATACCTTAGCCTGATTCTTCTGACTAGACTTGACTACTGACTAGACTTTTAGACTTGACTAGAACTTTACGAAACCACACTGTAGGTCTGAAGACGATTAAAAAATTAAGAAGGGCTAAAATGGACTTGTATCCATGGCCGTAAAACCCATTATTTAAAAAAAACACCCTGGTGCCGCCGAATCTAGGACAGGATCAGATTTGAGTTTTCTCTCTTTATGTGCCCCAATTGCCCAAACTTATGCCCATTTGAGGACCATAGAGCGCCCAACGGGTAAGCAAAATGTTATTTTGAAGAGAGAAGAAGAAGAATATGCACATGGGTAGGGTTTAGAGGTCAATAAAAATTCAGGGTTGGCTGATGCCAACCTAGAAACAACGGAAGAAAGATTCACAAGAGCAATAATCTTGTGAATCTTTCTTCTGCTTCTGAGTTGCTCCTGCCCACATGCTTGTTCCGCAGTTCAGTATTTAAGCATTTAAGCAGATTTAAATCGCACGTGTTTTGTTGTCCACTTATTACAATGTCAACCCTACTTGGTGTAGTTTAGTTGCGTTCGTTTCCTGCCATCCTACGCCGTCGCAATCCTAAACATTCTGCTCAGAATGCTTCAATGTGTAAGTTTTATATCTACCTTGTTCATTATCGTCCATGATTTGTAATATTTACACGTCCTCAGTAAAAGTACTGAATCACATTTACATTTTGCACTGTCGTTCATTTTCAAATCAAAAATCAAGTTTAAATTTTTTAAGTAAACATTAAACCACGTCAGAGGCCGAGTGGCGGTTCCGCACAATTTTGACACCAGGTTGTACATGGTCAACCGACAATGTAACCTACACGTAATGAGGATGAGGAGTAAACATTTATCCGTTTTTTTTATTCATGAGCTTTAATTTCAATTAGATGCTAAATCTAAACTTTACAGACTTGGAAATCTCGTACATTGAAAAATTGTTTCCGTATTTTATAATCTAAATCTTGATTTTGGTTGATATTTCAATTCCAATAAAAAGGACAAAAAAGAAAAATAACTGATGATGATTCAAACCATACTTGTACAAAACCAGTCAAACAATGTTTAACATTTAATATTACGTTTGTTGACTGTGCTGGTCGAGGTTACGAAATGCAATTAGCGTCTTAACGCGTGTTCACTGCTATGAAAACAGACGAACGTAGTATATTCCCCCGATGTCACAGAATTATTAATAGTACTAACGTACACGGACACTCACAACCTCCCATCTGAAACAGATACCGCACCTCACCAGATTTAGGGTAAAAATCTAGAGAAAAACAATGCAAGGATATCGCGTCGATACGGTAAATAACCGACCCTACTACTAAAAACGCATTGAAGCGGTCGGTCCGCGGTTCCCAGGCATGACACCTCGCCTGGCGGGAAGATCTACTCATTGCGGCTGTCGAGCATATTTTCCTCATCACTCCCACCGTACTCCAAACTGGTGACCCCGACGTGATTGGAAACAGCCTTCTTTCACATCAAAAATTCTCCAATCTTCAACATCTCTCATCCTCTCAAGCCTCATCATTTTGTCAAGAGCAAGTAGTCTCACAGCAAGCTAACAACAAGGGTATCACTAGGTTCATCGCAACAGACTCACCAAGCTTCCTGGTTATGCAATCGCCCTCACTCTCCAGGACTTCAGCAACCGGCACATCCACCGCAGCCGACGTCTGGTACTCACGGCCGGCACACAGTGGCAGTTCTGCAGGACATCCACCGGCGCCAACAAGTCGACATCGCCTAATACAGTCTCGACTCACCGCAGACTACGAGCACGAAACGCAATCGCTCACACCCGACTCACTGGGATTATCGAGCAGCAGCAACTTCCCTCCCGAATAACTGGGCATCAAGAAAACTGGCAATTGCAAGCTACATCCGAAGCACAGACTGCACATGAAGCCTATCAGACCTTCGGTCTTGGGAGGGAGTCCTGTGGCGACACTGTCGCACAGCAAGTAATTTCTATACGACTTAACAGATGGTGCTGAAACCAAATAATCTCAAGTCCCATACAGAACCCGAATTACTTTGGAAGACTAAATCGCGCTATCGAAGTTCTTACGGATTGGAGCATAAATACAACCTCCGAATTGAGCGTTTGCTACCGCTCGCGAGTTTGCATCGCTCACTGTCCCGCTGTATATTTTAAAGCTCACAGGAGCTAAAATTGTAGGTCAATAACAAAAAAAAAAAAACAGAACATCGTCGGAGCCGCGGTTCCCCAGGCATACCACCTCGCCTGGCGGGAAGATCTTCCCTGTGTGACGGTGAGCATTACACCATCGCTCCCGCCGTATTTTCAAATAGGTATCGGGCTCGCCGCTGTTGTATGGAGTCCAGGGTTTGCCTTTGTTGTCATTTCAGTAATTCAGCAATTCTTTTTTTTCTAGAATAGGTCCTGGGATATTTGGAACCGCATGAAACCATTGACAAGTCAGTCCAATCAGTGGCGGTTTTTTGATTCCATACATCTGCAGTGGGTAATTTTCTCTCCTTGTTTCCTTCCTACAAACTTCAATAGTATAATTGCATAAGTCTGCATACAAAGGTATAAAAAAATTACTGTATGCAACATTAAGTATGCAAATTAGTAAGAAAATGCTTTACCTCCCGAATTGACAAGATCTCGTGCAATGCTCGTTGTACGGGGAAAATAAAGGCATGAACATAACATTCTCAAGACATGGACACATAACTTGAGGAAATTAACTACGTAACTTGAATTCTTGTTGCAGATTGCTAAACTTGACACAACATTAGATAAAGTCATTTTATAACTTAATTGAATTATGTGCAATTTTTATTCGATAAACAGTTTTTTTTTCGAATTTTACATCGAGCTGCCCGGACCAAGAACAGCCATGTTTTCATATCTGTGTACCAAGATTGATCATATAGAACGGTTTCCACGGCTTCAGGGCTACAGGCCTGAAAAATGGCAGTAAATACTTAGATAAGTATATCTGATTGATCAGACGACGTGAACTTATCTTTCCTATTTGCCAGAGTCAATTGTGGCATCAAAATTAAACCCACTTAGACGCTCGTTCAAAAACATTTTTTTTTATAAAATTGTGACCGTAGTACGTATTTGTCGTGAATTTAAGCTTCAAGATGCCACGAATGAGTAACCATCCAAATATGGCGCGTTCAATTTTTTCAGCGCCTTTTATTAAGCTTTAAATTTTAAACCATTTAAAAACAAGGGCAGTCGTTCCGTGACCACGGCCGCTGTAACACAGTTGAAACGTCTGAAGTATGAAGGTATTTTACGCGCTTAATCCTGTAATTTTATGTTTTAAATATGCACTGCGTTAGTTTAAAAGTTAATTTTAAACCATGTTCGAGAACTAGCCCTAGACGTGAGGCAACAAATTGTTTAAACGGTACTAACGTGACCAGCAACGCGTTTGTCTCCGTGAATAAATAACCTTTGCTTGCTTAACCCAGCTTTGGTAATTTGCGCAAAACATTGAGCTAATGCCCTGACGTTGAATCTCCTGATACAATGGTGTTGTAGGCATTTACCTACAACACCATTGTATCAGGAGTCATCACAGAATCATAACTTTTTCCCCTATACTGAAGATTTCGTGCCCTACTTACTGGTGGATGATAACATAGATTTATACGAAATTATTATGTCGATGTAACTACTCGTCATATTTCAAAACGCGGATTAAGGATAGTTTTTGGTGTAAAACATGAACTTTTATTTGAAATTTTACTTTAATTATTTAAGTCTAATCCTAACTAATAATATTACTAAAGATGGTAAGCGTCCAGATGGTTTAACATTGATCCCATGGCAGAGAGGGCGTTGTCTTTTGTGGGATGCAACCTGCGTTAGTACTTATGCGGCGTCCTATCTCAATTCAACTGTTCGTGATTCTGGGGCAGCAGCGAGGATAGCTGCTGGACATAAACACCTCAAATATTCAAATTTGTGTTCTCAGTACGAGTTTGTTCCAGTAGCTGTTGAGACTGCTGGACCATGGTGTTCAGAGGCAAAAAAGTTTTTGGGCGAGATAGGACGTCGCCTAAGAGACAGAGGTTTTGACCATCGCTCCGAGTGGTACTTGGTTCAAAGGATATCCATTGCGATTCAGAGAGGTAATGCTGCCAGTATAATGGGTACTTTTGAGCCGGGTGCCGTTCGGGGTGGTATATTTTTAGATTAGAAAAGTTTGTGGTTTTTTATTTTTAGTTTTTAGTTAGTTGTAATTTAGATATTTTTTTACGTGGTTACTAATTACTTGTACTATATATTAAACTTTATACTAAAGTGAGTTCGTTTAATTATATCAAGCTACAAATCTTCCAAATTGAGGAGGACATAGATGATACCTTTAATCCCGGAAAAGAATACTATTTCCGTGGGAGTTAAGTACACATGCTAGTAGAAGTTAAAGTGAAATAACTTACAGGTATTTGGTAGAAGGTGCCATTGGCGACAGTTGGATATGATGTCAGCGGGACCACCGGGACTGTCCCGTTTCGGACGAGTATTGGACCTTGGAGCGGCGTGACGGCGGGTATGTTTGAATCCGAACCTGGAATTGAAAGAAAACTATATTGGTTTGAATAAAAATGACGATGTTTTCTGCAAAAATTTTGATATGAGATGTAGGACTTTATGATATGGTTTCAAGGCACCTACTCGTACTAACTACACAGGTCACTGTATCAGACGTTAAATCATTTGGTTATCTATGGCCGGTGATATTACTAAGTACCATCGACGATTAAATCAAGATCAAAATTCTTGAATCAAGCCATACCTTTTGATGGGTCTGAGCTGAACAAAGGTGGAAATGAGACTATCGATGGATCAGAATGGAATTTAAAGTGGAAACAAATCACTTTTTAATAAATAGTTTAAAATATGTCGACATATATACTTTGATACTTCTTTGAATTGAACACTAGTACTTAATTATAAAAACGTCACATATTCAAAAATTCTATCGGTAATCCAAATTTTGTGGACAGTTAAACAGTTAACTTAATTTTAGAATAGTTGTATTTGTAGGTAAAGTAGAACCGTGTACTGCAATAAACAATATATCAGACAATTGCCGCCTTATCACATAATAGCAACTTATGTTAGTTTGGTTGGCGCCTAGTAAATTCAAATGATAAATTAAATCGATAATTTCGCACACAGATGTTGAATTATGATGTAGACAGACAATATTGAAGTTGCGATTGTCAATAGCATTGCCATTAATTGTAGATAGTTTTGTTGATTTTACGAGATGATGATAAAAATAATCATCTTTTTTTGCTACGCTGCAATCGGATATGAAGAGATTAATAAATTTAAAGTAACAGAAGACACAGACAATTAGAATTTTTTGAAATTTCTTTTATCTTAAAATTTATTAGGTCCAGGAGCTGCAGTTAGTTTGCTGCAGGAAGTACCCGAGATATAAATATATCTATATGATATTTAAGCAGCATTTAAACGAGGTAAGAATAAATTTTGAACTGTTTTCCCTCAGCCGCTTTATCCATGAAAAGGAAGAATATGTAGTCGTACTAGCCTTGAATATCTATAATAAGGAATCAAGGATGTTTTTAAAAAAACGCGATATTTTTTTCCAGTGTCTTGGATAACCTCACACTCACACCTATTAACCGTAAAACAAGGTAATTTCATCACGAGACGAAGGTGTGTCTGCGGTCGCAGATTACGAAATCACTAATCTGGTACGGCGGTATAAGTGGATGATGTTTTTATTATGTTTGGCATCATACTGTACATGTAAAAAAAAAATCAAACGTAGAGTTCACAGATGGGCACGAGAATAACATTTGTTGAAATTCGAATTTCAAATAAAATTCGCCAAGTGCAGATGTTATAGGATGGAGTTTACTGTTAGCCAAAGTTTGCTTCTTCTTGTCGAGTTGAAATGGCTAACTCCTCAGATCTCATATTTTTATCTCATGTTAAACCGCTAAAAATTGATTTCCCAAATATCTCAAGAGGATGGGAGTGGAGTACCTAGTAGCGCAGAAGTAAACAACAAGTATAAAAAGCTATTTTGAGATGATATTATAACAAACTTCACTAACATACATGATTACAAATTACAATAAGAGTCACATGAATAAATGATATCAGCGACTTCTTTTATTTTAAGTTTAGTTTTACTTAGTGCCTAACCTAGGTTTTTTATCCGGTAAAAGAGTTTCTAAGCGGCCAGATCTGGGAGCTAACCACAAATCCACTGGACTGAACCTGTTTTTGCAGCTTTGAAACACCTAGTAAGTGTCAATTGCCGTGGCCTGTTTGGAAATCTGGGTTGGTGTAGG
Source organism: Euzophera pinguis (assembly GCA_947363495.1). Taxonomy (NCBI): domain Eukaryota; kingdom Metazoa; phylum Arthropoda; class Insecta; order Lepidoptera; family Pyralidae; genus Euzophera; species Euzophera pinguis. The sequence goes on from OX376169.1 coordinate 6,176,912, forward strand.
GGAAACCTAAGGGGTATCGACTGCACACGAAACCAGTGAAAGTACCGCTTCTCTTTTTAGACCATGGCGCATCTCATGTCGTTCTCTATTTGCCTGTACTGTAACTGTAACCAAAACGATTTATAGTGGCTTCTGATGAGGATGTTGAATTAGCTTTTTTCTGGGTTGGTAAAGTTGACTGCTATCCACTTAAAAAAATCGTTGAAATGTTAACACAACACATAAGAAAATCTAAAGCAAATTTAAGTCGAGTAGAAAATAAAGTGCCTGACCACGTATTAATGTTAGAATAGACTAGACTGTTACTAGTAACAAACGTAGGCCGCGGTCTTACTCATACTGCCTACATAAGGCTATCAATTTAAAACAAATGTTGACCCGACTCGAACAAGATCATAATAAAGTATTCGAAACTCACACTCAGGGCACGGACCGGTTTCGACTACCATAAGGTCGGTATTTGAAAGGGCTGCCCGGTATTATGCGTAAGCCATTCGATTTACTTAGATTTATGTCAATGTAAAAGTTTAAGTGGAGCACACACTTTGATACACAAACTACAGTTGAGTATAAGGTCTGCGCAGACAAAGGATTAGGCGCTTGTCCGCAGAGTCTGCCTTTTTAGATGAATTTTTCGCACTAGGGGTCTCCATCCAAGCATGTGTTCCTGGTTATATGCGCGGCTTGTGCTTGTGGACCTGTGAGTCTAGGGTACGCTTTTTTAGGGCGTATTAAAATTCCTTTAGGGTCAGCAACGCGCTCGTGACATCTCCGGTGTTTCAGGCGTTCATAGGCTACGGTAACCACTTACCATCAGGTGGGCCGTACGCCTGTTTGCCTACTAGATTTTCTGGCTACCTAAAGGTATCTGACAGGGCCTTAAGACGAGCAATAACAACCCGTAGCCTTCTTAAGCATGGAGTAGCTCGATCCATAATCAAAGTATTATTTGGGAGTGACTAGGTATAATTGATATTACCTACTTGCCTATTGCTTGACATTCATTAGTTTGGATATATGTGTTGGTATGAATCATACATACTTATTACGTCTATGTCGTGACCTTTCGAATGTGTCTATCTGTTACCTTACTTAAAATGTTATTACAGCAATAAATATATACCAAATACCGAATTTAAGTAGGAATATATCTCCGTCAAGATAGTAAACATTTGTCACATTTAATACCTTATGAAATTATTATTTAATTACAATGATTCACGTGAGCAAATCAAATTGTGAATTCATTTTAAGATTGCATCAAAGCCAAAGAATACCCACATTTTTTAATTATAGTTCTCAAACAAGTGATAAGTATAGAATTCCCTACTCAAAATTAACCCTCCCATAGCACCAGAAAATAAAGTTTATAGTGGGATAACATAAAGTAGAAGAAGATTCTACTTTATGTTATCCCACTTATTATGCCGAAATCATGTTTATCCACTTAGGTTTATAACTATTTATCTTTGGTGTTTTCATTTTCCCTGATACTGCATATCCATCACTTTTTTGGTATTCCTATATTTAGTAACTTATCAATTACTCAATGAAATAAACACATTTGAATATCAGTTCAAGGTCATTCGATTCGAATCATAGTTATGTAAAGAGTACGTAGCATATAAATCTATGGCAAAGAGTACGCTGTTCCGTAGTTCAGTGATTTTCGTTGCTTATCGTGTTTCCATTTATTCGTTTAAAAACATTATTAAAAAATATCTAACCAAACGCATTTTTATTAACTGTACCATGCTTACAATACAATACAATATAACAATTATTCAAACTAAAATTGTAAAGACATCCATATTATATACGATAAGATTTCGGCAGGTCGATGCCTAAATACGTTTATTCGTATAGTTAGTTTAGTTGGAAATAATACAATTTTTATGTTATTTTATAACATTTAACAATAAATCCACAGCCTCTTATTACAATGACATATTTCATTTATCTAAGTCCTAGATTTGAAATTTTTATTGTCACTAACACACTCGATTACAGAGAACGGATTCCTAAAAATATTATTAATTATCTTGTATGTTGAAAGCTTAATGCGGAGATTGGTTTGGTTATATGAAAGATGCGCCCCAATTTCGCTCCAAGACCAGTGACCTCACGGCGATAACTGTTGGAAAGTGAAAACAAGGTCGGTTCACACCTTTATGGCGTCACTCACGAACGTCTTAAAGCTGTCTAGACTTTGACTTAATTTGTTTATTCGTATTTAGATGACATTGTTTTGTTTGGCGTGGTTTTGTTGATGCCTCTACATATCGTCTAAAAATCTTCCTTTACTCGTAACTATTCTACGGAACGGCTGTTATTTTTAAAATAGTAGAAAGCCATCTTCAATTAAAAAAATACATATTTACCAATCAGATATAAATCCTTTATCTATCACATAATTTTATTTTCTTATTTTCACGTTTACTTATTAATTGTTAATTAAAGCTTGGGTTGATCATCATCGTTTCGTGTAGGTTATATTGTCAATCGACCATGTACGCCCCTGTGTCACAGGTGTTCGGAACTGCCTTTCGTCCTCTTAGCTTGGGTTTTAGGGGCATAAAAGAACATACCTACGAGAAGTTAAATACTTATGACAAAACTACAGATAAGAACTCACAATGTCTGTGGAAGTATGGACACAACACAACATATTTTCATTGAATCCCAGTAGAATATTTACCTACTAGACAACAAACATATCAGTTTGATTAAATTGTATAATCGATTTGCATTACAGCATCCATTTCCTTACAAATAAACAATCAAGGGATGTCCTTACTGCTCATTACCAAATTTTTTACTGTGGCATTGAGCAAAATTGACATTTGTGTGTTTAAATAATCTTGAATTAGAATATCTATTGTTTTGCTCATTAACGTCATTCTATCAAAGCCACAAAAATGTTTTAGAAAGGTTCACCATATTTCTTTGGATAGGTACATCGTATAAATTACAAGCGAAACGTAATTCATTTACTTAGTTAATAAATACGCTGTAGACGTCAGCTACTTATGAGGACGACAGCGGAACCCCTGGGCCCGCTTGTGCTACAAATTTTGGCAGTAGATCTAATAAAATGACATCGCTCACGAACTGGAAGTAGGGCTTGTTCGCAGTTTTACGGATAACAATCTGCACCGCGTGCTTGACCAATTTATTTCAATAAACGCTTACAGTAAATACTGAACAGGATTTAATTGTAAAGTGGACCACCTTGAAATATTGTACCCGTGACGGGAAACTATTTTATTGGCAAGTTTTTAGTTAAACCAAAATTAGTCCTATTAAAACGCTTCCCTATCTTTAGCATAAAAATTTTAGACATAATGTAATATGGCATAATGGTTTTTAAGCATACCATTGTTAAGCATAACTGTTTAGGCATAACAATTTAAAGCATAATGATACCAATCCATAATTTATGAAGGCATAACGCTTATTTATTATAAGTAATATTTATTATTTATTTATTAAAACTTTATTGTTCCACAAAGTACACATATACTTATAACAATTGGAGGACTTAATGTTAGCATTCTCTACCAGTAACCATTAGGAGAAACGGAAAGATAGTTTGGCGCAAAAAAGTTAAGGGGGAAAAAATGTATTACATAATTATAGACCCAATTTTATTAAAAGCTTAAGTTTATACACTACGCAAACATACATAAAATAAATAATCTTAATCATAAATTTCACAAATCTGTATTTCCGTACGAATAGTAAATCGAATTTGCGAAGGCAAATATTGTAATAGGCAGGACTACTAATTTTTGATTTTACGTTTAATTAAATGGAAGACTTATGTTAAAAAAAGGGTAAGATATGACGAAGTGAAACTCACGCGAATTTGGTCAATACCAAACGCTCCATGCCAATGAAACTAAAACGGTGACTTCACGCCTAGGTAATTTACAAGGGTCGTTAGACTGAATTTGTTCGACAACTACCTTAAATATTGCTTTCATGTAAATAGTTCCCGAATAAAATTTTATTTTTTTGTATATGTTCATCGATTATAATAATTTTTTGTAGTAACTTTATATTTTCAATATGGACATTCCAATTGACTAATAATACTTAAAAAAACTTTTGTGCAAAATTTCAAAGTGAGAATTTTAACAACGAATTAAAATACATGTATGTTGCCATAAAATTCCATTATTTTTACAATTTTTGAACCTTGTTGTCAACTCAGATATATTTAAACATATTGGCGGCTTATGGGTGGCCCAAGGACAAGGATATATTGCATATATATACTTTGCTACTATCCGTACTTACACTAATATTATAAATACTCATTTTCATTTTGTTTCTGTTATTCCTATAAATATTATGCCAAAATACTATTAATCTTACAGTCAAATCAGCCAAAAAAATAATTAGGGCAAAATTACCAGTATGCCTAAAAACAATTATGCCTAAGAACTATTATGCTAAAATATTTATGCCTAATTTGGTATGCCTAAGTACATTATGTATAAACAAATTATGCGTAAAGAAGGGATCCCTATTATAACGAATGATTCGTCTTTGCCTTAGAAAATCTAAGAGTATCTTTGGTAAGTGAAGAATCTAGGTCAAAATGTTTGGTTTAGTAGCTTATCATTAAATTTTAAATAAGTTAGTGGATTTGACAAAATTTAATGATTTTCGATTACTTGTAAAAATCCTTACCTGGTCCAGGAATGTCGTCGTAGTAATCGTCATCATAGTCGAGCACCGCATGCAATTGTGTTTTGCCTCCGGCGTTCCCAGTCTCCACCTTGGTGAAGCCTCGAGGTCGTTCTGGAGGCGTCTGGCCGCTGCTACCACTTCCTGTTTTTGTTTCAGCTTGTGGCCTCTGCGGTAACGTCGCCGCAGTCGAGGCTGGTCTATTCACAGTATTCACATAGTTGAAGTTATTAACATTTTGGTTCGAATTGCCTTCGAACCTCCGACTAGAAGGTGGGGCGGGCGTCGTAGCTGGAGGGTACGGCGCATCCGCATACCCTGGATTATAATGTCCATTTTGATCATTGAGTCTTCGTTGTTCGTAATCATAATCACCACTGGGGTCGTGATAATATTGTCCTGTATTATCAAATCGCTTATTCACTTCCTCAACTCTTTGATTTTCTACTTGCACGTCTAGCCTCGTATTTTGTTGATATACTTGTGTGTGGAGCTGACCAGTGTAAGGATTGTGTGGGACATCGTTATGTGGGTAGTGAGTGTATTGGTTTGGGGGTGGAAGGTAGGCGGAACCGGCTCTTTTTCGGAGTTTAGACCTACGTTGCTGGGCGGGAGGTGCGAAAGGTTCGTGCCCAGGTTGTGGATGTTCTGGTTGATCTGGGGAGTAGAGTAGATCTCCGAAGTCTACATGAAGGGGCTCGGAGGAAGTTGGAAGGACAGGAGGCGCTGTGGCCGGCGTTAGCGTAAAGTTAGCTAAAGCCATTTGGTCATTCGTTCGGCATTGGCGCTAAATGTCAAATCACTAAGTCAATATGTGTTATTACGCTCGCGATTGCATAATGTGAACGGCGTGGGATAGTCTAGGCGCGCGATCGTCTTCTCATTGTATACGGAGGACACCGCACTATGCTACTATATTTCACTGTGACACACACGCCGTTTTGAACCTGAAACAATGAATTGTTCTGTTGTTAGATGTTAATTAATTGGCTTTTTGTTTTAAAGTAATTTATGCACTGATTAGACAACGTGAGTTTGTTACTAAAGATCTTCTACAGATATAGACACATATTGAATGTGAAAAATATTATTACTGTTTCTGTTTTACAAAGTGTTGTAAGAAATTTGACAGTTAAAAATGTGATATTTTTTAGAATTAACTAAACTAGAAATATACCTATCAGTAAGGTCTTCTTGTATCACTTTATGCTCTGCCATAAGTAACGAAACTAGACGTGAGTGTTGCATAAAATAGGGTTTTCGATAAAAATTATGGATTATTACATCCGTCAAGATTTTGTATGAACATGTTACTCAATTTATTTCCCAACAAAATATATGAACAGGGGCTGCAGTTTACAATACTCACGACATTGGTTTCGTCGACACCCGCTAGAAAATTCGTGGTCTAGAGAGAATCGTCACAAATCAGCCTCAAGGATCAAAGCTCGACTTACTATAATAGATAATGTACCTACATTGATGTACGAGGTGGTAGTCAAAGGATTTTATGTATGGATTTCCCATCGTGATATCCGTGCGACTACAAATGGCACAGTTTGAAAGGCCTGAGTCGTGATGCGCTCGTCTCAGCCACTTTTCGATTTAAACTAGGGGAAATCCAACACCAAATAAGCTGGATTACTTTAACGACGTAATTGTGATGTGCTCTTTTTGGTACCGCTTTGCTTCTTTAGTTTGTAGATGTAGGATGGATAATGTGGATAACGAGTATAGAAAGCTAAGATGACGAAAAAACCTAATTTAACGTAACCTGTTAACAAATTCATAATTCCTTTTGGGTGTTTGTAACTTTTTATGCATTTTAACGGATTAGGATAAAATTTTTACACTTATAATAAAAATATTCAAAGGTTCAAAATAAGATTCATATTCTATTCAAGGTGATTTCTGAAGCAAGTGAATTATTAAGTGTATTCAGTAGGTAAATTAAAATTTTACTAGTTACTATTTGTGTAGAAAGTAAATGAAACTGTTGATATTCAAAAATTTGTGTTGTTGATACAACACAAAAAAAAAAACAATCTACAAATTGTCGCGTCGTCAAGATCAATCCGGTGATATAAATTTTCGGCATTCGTGCGACCCTGCACGCGTACTCTATCGAAGAACATCTAGATCACGAACCACGATGCATCCGTGGGAGCAAGATGCTTGGGAACCGGGTGAAAGAATTATGCAACACTAATTGATATTACGTATCGATTCTATTGAGAAAATCTCTTATGGAACTTGTTTTTTGATTAATCATTAATTGTTTGATTATACCTTTGGAATGATTGTCAGTTTCTAAGTAAGATGCCTTCGTATGGGTGGTAACTTCGATAAATAGAACGAAACTCAGCTCATGGTTTGTAAGTGTTGTTGTTTGGGCGTGAGGGTTGGTCTTGGAAAAAGGACACTTTATGTCCTAGGTGAACAATGTATTACTCCACTTTACTATTTGCAAGGAGCGATAAGATGGATTATCAGCAGCGTTTGCAAAGCTATTTAAAGAATGGCTTTTCTGGCTTCCATGAAAAGAGTCGCTAAAAGATTCGAATTTATTTAGCAACGTACACATGTTACTCCAAAGATTTAGTACTGGCTACAGCAACGGTTTTTTAAGAATTTGCCTACTATATTGACATTTGCACCGAGATGTTTCATAATGTTTAAATATAATTTAAATAACAGATTGCGTTAACACATCAATGCTAATTATATTTGATGGTATGGATCTAGAGCACTTCCTAGCGAAACGTGTTGGCAATCAAGTAGGTGGATATCATGATTATTTATACCTATTGTTTATTATACTCGATCGATGTCCACTTCTAGAATTTTATTGCCATTTTGCCAATATCAAATGGGGTTTTTATTGAAATGATCAGTCATATTGTTTCTAAATATATATTTTTTTAATTTTTTAAGAGATGCGTGTTTCCATAACAAAATATATGACTAACATTATTCCTAGACTTAGTTGTGTAGTCTTTGATTAATATCGATTCAATTTTAAAATTTGCCTTTTAAACAAGCAGGCTAATGCGATATCTGATTTCTATAAAAAAACCATGTGATTTTCTCGCTGGAGTTAATACCATCTTCATAAATTACATCTGCCTACTTACGAGAAAAACAAATTAGGGCGGTCAGCCATCCTAAAAATACACGATGACAAACAGTAGGCAGTAGGCCTGATCTTCAACTAGCTTAAATGTCATCTGTTCATCAACATATCGTATTCAATTTAAATATATTAGTAAAGATGACGGTCGTCTTGTAGATATGCCGATGAGATGGATGTTGGTGCTACAACATGTTGTGATGAAAGATAATGTGATTTAAAGGGCTCATGAATGTTAATTTACAACTTCGACTGACAGCTGTGAAACTAATAACCTACATGCAATATGCTAAAAGAGTTTTTAATTATACGTCTTGTTTTATTTTTTAGGTTACTACTCCCGCTTTGATAAGAAAGAATATCTAAGGCTGGCATGGTAAATCAATTTATTGATGAAATTAAAAGTATTTGGTCCAGCAAGATTGAAGCTGAGCTTGAAATAGCTATAGAGAAAAAAGGAAAGATTTGAAAAAAATAATTGATAATTGATTAAATATATACCTATATTTATGTATATATATTTAAAATGAAACAGTATTTGTGTATGTTTTATGTATGTTTACGTAGTGTATAAACTTAAGCTTTTGATAAAGTTTGCTCTATAAGTAATACATTTTTTCCCCTTTAACTTTTTTGTGCCAAACTATCTTTCCGTTTCTTTCTCCCAATGGTTGACTGGTAGAGAATGCTCTTAGCATTAAGTCCGCCAATTGTAACGCAAGTATATGTGTACTTTGTGAAACAATAAAGTTTTAATAAATAAATTGATAAACCCCGAACAGTTTGTTAGGTGATTTGATAAAATTTCTAGTCTTGACTTGTCCCGTGGGACTCGAGTAAAAGTGAAATAATTAAACAGTTATATTTTTGAGCAAAATTTTTACTGTCGTATTCGAAGCTTAGTCATAGTAGGTACACATTATTTGCGAATTCATTCTGCGAGCCTACATTGGCGACCTTGTCAATATAATTCGAGTTGCTGGAATGTTACAATGGCCGTGAATGTGTAGCACTCGGAGCATTTTTTAATTCAAGTTAAAACCGTTTTATAAGCTTTTATTGCAGATACACTTAGCGCTGGCACAGCCTGCATGGTGATGTCAGTCCTTCAACAGACTTTAAAAAGAAAATTATCAACAATGCGCATAGTCATACAAAGTATTAATTTTGTATGACTATGCGCATAAGATAGAATTATCTACGCACCTCTTTTTTACCTACTTTTGGTAATAAACTTCCATCGATGTTTCATATCCAAGATTTAAAGACAATCTTGGTCTTCCACTCTCATTCTACCCATCAGATACAGGACACCATATTTAAAGATCTATGCGCCAGAAATATGATCGGCCTCATAGCATTTAGCCTTTCTTTTTAAATTAAATTTTCCAACAAACTGTTTTAAATTTTGCGCTCATTGTCATCATCATCAGCCTTTTCAATTTAAATTGTAAGCCGACCCACTCAGTATCGTCGTTCTTTATTATCAATGTAAAACACTAAATCATTGACAGTAAAAAATCTATTACAGTAAGTATTATGAATTTTTAAATAGGCCATACACCAGGTTCAGTTGCCTGACTGCAAGAGTATTGTGGCAATTTGGATGATGGTGTAGTCACAGACTGATAACAATAGTTTCCAACAACAAAATCGTTCTTAAAAAGCTCATTCTTTCTGTGCTTACAAACTAATTCATCAAATGGCGCATCAATTGCTACAATACATTACAATACTAATGTACCACACCAGACATTTCTCGTTTGGCGTGACCTGGTTCTGTCAGGTACATTGCGTCACTAGACAGGTCTAAGAATAAATATGCTCATGACCCTTAGAGTCAAAGCCATAAGGCGTGTTTAGGCTTGTCTTCCTATTAAACAATTTTATAATTAAAAGATTCAAATCTTTACTTTTAATAATTATGAAACTTGTACAAAAAAGGTTTAACCAAAATCCATATCTATCCTTATCTTACTTCACTCCTTAATAATATAAGTGCGAAAGTCTGTCTGTACACTTTCACGGTCAAACCGCTGAATGGATATTGATGAAATTTGGTATGAATTTAGAATCGAAGCTGCGGAAAGCAGCTTGAATGAAAGCTGGTGAAATTGAATATTAAACAAATGTGATAAGAAATATGGACAAGTATTAAATAAACTGATTAGTTCGATAAGGCCTGAATATAATAGTTAAAAATCATCACGATAAAATCAGATTTCCAAAAAACCATCCACGTCCAAGCTCATCCGAGCATTATATTTTTCGTAAAATTATGTATTCTGTGGTATAAGGAAAGTGTAACAAATCATGTCTCGATAATCTATAAAAAGGGTTGAGGTGTATATTCTCACCGTGTTACTTCAAATCAAAAACCGTTTGTTTGATGTTGTCAGGGTCTTGTTATTGCAACATTTTTTCGTTATATCGTGTTTACAACGGTTTTTTCGTTTAATCTTACCATTTTATCTTACACCAGTGTGGTACATGGTCGACTGACCTAGCTTATGCTATCTAATAAACAAATAATATAAAATCAAAAATATCAAAACCTTTGGCAGGTACGGAACAGATAAACAGAATTATGTATTTGACATTAACTACTGAACCGTTCTCCATAAAAAGAAAAGAAGAGAAAAGAAATAGAAGGTTTACTGACACAGATAAAAAGATAAATAACTATTTTCTGAACATCTGGAATTTTAATATAAGTAGTCAATAAGTAAAGTGTAGTTTATGAAAGCTATTTAAGCTTTATTTTTTTTTAACAAGACGTTGCTTAGATACTTTAAACCTTAATGTATATCAGGAAATGAAACTGACTCAAAATGTCACAAGTATCAATACGAGTACCTACCATACAATTGACTTTCATATCTCTTTGTATGACTTGGCATTTACTTTTTATCACATGTTGTTTATTGTATAAATGCTAAAGAATCATTAATGAAATTGCTAGCAAGACCTATATGAACGGGAAAGCATAATGAAATGTATTTTTACACTTTATTTTAAGGGTAATCTTCTCCTGAAGAGAGTCGTATTGAGCTAATTTTTCTGAGGTGCTCGATAGCCGTATCAGCTGCTAATACCTGTGTCAAGCGATGACGAGGCGCCATCCGTGTTGGATTGGTCGCCAATTAGTAGCATTTTCTATCTCGAGCTCCGCCGTGCTTCGAAAGGAACGTTAAACCGTTTCGATTCTGTCCATGAACTAAATTAGTTTGTCATTATTATTTTCAGCATGGCCTAAGGCGACTGACATAGCCTTATGAAAGTCATTTAACGATAAAGGCCGATGCCTTTATCGTTAGATGACTTTGTCGTTGCGCACTAACACATCCCGATCATGTTTCTATAGGTTTGCTTTCCCTGTAAAAAGGGATACGAAGGTCGGGCAGTCAACAGTCGCTCCATTGCGATACTCTATTACCGCCAAATCTAGGACCATGTTTGAAAGCGTACTCCGGGCTCTGAATCGCGAGTTGAGGACGGAACGGGATATGATTTCTTTACGCGTGAAAAGTCTTTCAAAGAAAAAGAATCATCTTTAAACTTCAATAATTAATGAGGACGTTATTTACAGTTAATCTGGAAATATGACAAAGTACGCATTCAAACTCATAACCTGGCATCATTAGACGAAAGTATACACCACTGAATTATAGAGTCTGTTGCTAGTTGCGATGATAAAAATATAACAAATTGATGTTTTTGTACTATCCAATCTATTGTTAGTTAAAAACATAAACAAATTTCGCAAAATTAAGTTTTCAACGTAGTGTCAACGACTTAACAAGGTTACCCGGAAAATGATCCTTACGACCCAAATTATATAAATTGTTCTCACTCATTAAACTTGTTTAATTGCTTGCGGACTTTCGATTTAAGGTCAAGAAAAAAATGCTTCCGTGTGGTCATAAAAAATGCCGGTATGATATGACATGTCACAATTGGGCATTTGCGCGTGTTGATTTAACTGTGATATAAATGTCATAATCGAATTGTTCAAATTATTAAACGATCACGATAAAGCCATCATGTTAACTCGGACCAAGCTTGCGGCGGGAGAGAAACATAGTCAGTAATGATTTCTTATGTTTTCGAGATTGTTATACGCGCATTAAGGACCGTTCAAACTGACGCGAATCCAGCGCTACTGGCGCGGCGGGACGCCCATAGAGATAAGAATCGGTAGAAGTGCCGTAGCGTTTCAAAAAGTTAACTGGCCTGCTAATGACACTTCTATATATATATTTTTTTAATTTAAACATAGTCATTACTTTTGTGAAATATACGCAGAAATTAATACTACTCGTATTAGTACTTCCCTATTGTAACGGACCTACAGTTTTTTTTTTTGGCTAATGCTGTAGCATTGTCCGGAAAAACTTGTAATTATGGAAAAAAGGAAAGTGCGGATCGACAGTGTGGAGAGGGTTACAGGTTGGAGCGTATACGAGAACAGGAATACCATTTTTGAAAAGTGTAACTCGCCCAAAATTGATGAGAGGAATGATTTTCATTCTTCATTATCGATGAGCCAAACGATATGAATAATTCATTTCAAAAATAGGGCTCCAGAGCGTTCCATAGTTCGGATGATTGCAAACTCCATAAACCTAAACTTATATTAACAGAAAAAACTATAAGAGGAAACTGAATGGAAATGTCAGGAGATAGCCTTAGGCCAGCAGTGGGACAATGGTAAACTAGTTTGTAAAGACTTTGTAATAAACCTATTTAGTACTATATTTCCAACTAATCTATTAATGTATACAACATTTTAGTAAAACTTGACGGACCACGACAGACAACTGCATGTCGATCTACCCTACATGAGTTTTTATTTAAGCAGCAAACTAGAATGAAAGAAACTAAATTGCATAGGGTGATTTTATGATGATGTTTGGCATAAGGGTAACTAAGACAGATCAAAATGGAGACCCCCATTATCGGAAGCAGATTCACTTCAGCACAGAACCATTATTTTAGACCCCAAAAATAACGGATTTTAACATTGTAAAATAATTGACGTTAATTTTTATATACTTTGCCTGGTTAAGACCCTTATGTTTGGATTCAGACAGTTATTTTTCAGTCAGACAGGTTTCAGAGCCCTACACTCTGTGCTTAGAATATAATAAATCATAGTTCTGGAATGCTGCGCCATCATAGTGATGAATTAAATGTCTTAGTTAAAATGACTTAATTTCCGATGTATAATTTCATAATTAGTTGATATTTTAAATGCCACGAAGTTTAGAGTATTTACTAAGGACAGGAAACTAACAGATTTTATGAGCAATCAAATCTAGTTAAGACCAGTATAATTAAGTGACAATGATGGTAAAATATAGGGTACATAAAAAATAATTACTAAATAAGTGACAGAAAGAAATCAAACTGTATGTTAGTTTTTAAAAATTACCCGTCCTTTAGATACATTGTACAGTAAAGTTTCTACCTAAAAACATAACACACTTTTATTGTAATAGAAATGCGTGCTTTACTTTAGTTAAGCTCGCTACGTGCCGTAGTCATTTTCCCTACGAACGGCGGCCATATTTTAAATATTTTATGGTAAATGTCATTTATAAATCTAATCCGGTACGAGAAAAGTTTTTGTAGCTTTCTACAAAAATCGTAGCAAGCAGTCTAGATTGTCATGACATAATTGGCCAGTCAAGTAATCAAGTTAAACAAAGATCAATAAAATACACATATAAAACAAACAAAAAAATGTACAATAAAAATCAAAGAAAGTTAATTAAAACTATCATTAAATAAAACATTTTAACAAAGCGAATTATTTAAACGAAACATAAATATAAAACTTTCTGCATATTTTTAAGTATGTATGTTGCGTTATGTCATTGAAAAGTTTGATCGAACGAGACGTTTGCGTAAATAAATTGGCGACACTTGCTCAAGGCTGTTTTACTTTAGTCAAAGTCTGTATCATGGCTTATAATGTGCGTAGATTTGACTAGTTGATATCCCTAACGTAATTTAAATAGCAAACAACCAATGGCGAAATAGTTGACACATTTTTGCCATACTTAGTAACATGGTTAAAAATAAGTCTGATTGTACTAATTTGTGCGAATTAGTTACATTAAAATTGCAAATGAGATTTTAAAGTATTATAAATCATCAATCCTTTTAAGATATCAATAAAGTTAGATGGAGGTATGAAAATAATTTAAAAGTAACGCCTAAATATATTCTCTCACGTAAAAGCAATAACTTTAAATTCGTCTTAAAAGTAAATACTAATAATTTAGAAGAAACAGTAAAACCATATAATTATAGATACACTTACCTCTCAGTCCCAGTATAACTCAAAAAACAAAAATCTACAGTCCACACAGAAACCGTCACGTGTTTATTTATGACACTCGGAACATGTAATTTGCGGGGTAGACGATGACGCGGTACCAACGCACGTGTACTCAGCTTGGCTATTACGCGATGACTGAGACGTCAACTGTGCTCCTTTTACTCAACAAGACCACAGACAAGACCCTGTGTCACTGGCCAGTAATATTGATAAACTTCCGATGATGTATATATTCCGGTTGGTATTTATCAATTTGCTGGTATTACACGCGGAAACAGCTCCGGATCAAATGTTTGTGGTCAGATATGTTGCATTGTAGAATTTCGAATTTAATTTTATCATCGATGGAAAATATGTAGCCGGATTTTACCCGCATCCTGTAGGTATTAAGGGGACGGCCCTACACATCGATCATTGGACAGTTTTAAAAAAAGTTTTGGGCTATACCCGACAATTTTATTGTTGGTTAAACACGATGTTATAATGCTTATTTTAATGCGTTTTGGACCTCTGTGGTGTAATGGTTAACATGCCTATTCGCTACTCAGGAGGTCCCGGGTTCGAACCCCGGTGAAAATGATCTTTTTCTGATTAGCGTGGGCCGTGGATGTGTACCTTATATGTATTTGTTATAAAATATAGTATCGTTAAGTTATGGTTAGTCCGCCATAACACAAATATCGAAATCGAAATTAATTTGGGGATAACTCAAACTGTGTGATTTGTCGCTTTATATTTATTTAGTAATGGTGAGAACTTAATTTTTTTATTCACTTATTAGTTATAGCTTATTAGCATGGTTCATGCAATGCAAGGGACGTAAATATTTAAGTAAAAAAGGTTATTAATACTTGTGGTTCAAGTTTAGTTTACAAGTGAAAGTTGGAATTTTAAAGAACACGGGCCAAATTAACTTTAAACGTTTTTTGTCGCAAATTGTCTGGAAATAGAAATAATAATATTTAGGTTTTGCGTACGTTAGTAGGTTATCATTTACATAAACATGCTGTTTATATTTAATACAGCTTTTTCCCGCAGCTCCGCCTGCGTCAAAAAGTAGCCTATGTTTGACCCCGAGTCTTCAACTATATTCATACCAAATTTCAACAAAATCCGTTCAGCGGTTTGGCCGTGAAAGCGTAACAGACAGACAGACAGACAGACATAAAGACAGACAGACTTTCGCATTTATAATATTAGTATGGATTTCTTGAGTATTATTTTAGTTATCATGGGATCGGGTATTTACCTCGTTGTACCCATTTGTTGCGTAATGCCATTGCTTTTTAAAATAAATCGAAGGCTTTTTATATTATGAAAACCTCACGAAATGTGGTCAACGAAGTCTATCATTAGTTGAATTTTACTTTGTACCTTTGCAGATAAACCTGACACCCTGATTTTTAAGGCAATCTTCGAAATATTTGGAATAATTTTCTTTGCTTTTTCCTGAACTTTTTCAAGTTCATCACCAAGTTCAACTAATAATTATTCCTTTCAAGTTAGTTCTCATTGTAATCTATGACTACAATGTCAAAGTTTTTATGTTTTCATAGATTTTTTTTTATTGTTTCGCAGATTCTAGTTTGATTAAATTAATACTCGGCACATTTAAAAAATAAATAGAGATATAAATTTTTCCTAATAGTTTGATTTATTGGAAAAAATAAATAAATAGGATCCATTAATTTTTAGGAGTACCCGTAATCGACAAGCGTGTATGACGAGAGTGATCAGAAGATCGTAGAAGAAGCGAGGAAAGTCTGAGGATCGTAGCAAATGGAAATCCGTAGTCTCTGCCTACCCCTACGGGAAAAAGGCGTGATGGTATGTATGTATGTATTAATTTTTATATTCCAATTACAAAAAAAACTATAAGCAATTGTGTGTATTTAGCACAGATAGGCTTTAGACAGGCTTTTGTTCGATTATTATTATTACTTACATCTTGTTTGCAATCTTGATATCATAATTTGAAAACTGACAAGTCTTGAGACAAAAAATTTATTCGTGTATATGCGTCTATTTATAAATTAAATATGCTACAGATTCTATACTAATTAGTTCTGAATAAGCTATACTCGACTATAATGATGCAAAAAGTAATGTGTCGAATCATCATCATTTCGTGTAGATTACATTGCCAATCGACCATGTAAACCCTGGTGTCAGAGTTGTTCGAAACCTCCTCTCAGCCTCTGACGTGGTTCTTTAACGATCACCAGATGGCAGCCGGAACCAACGGCTTAACGTGCCTTCCGAAGCACGGAATCATCTTCATTATCAGACAATCAAGTGATTCAAGCCTGTAATGTCCTAACCAAACTGGAAACAACTAAACAAAGTATGCTTCCCGTGGGAATCGAACCCACGACCTCTGGGTCGAAGGCGAACTCCTCAACCACTTAATGTGTCGAACAAAAATCATATTTAGACTCGCCGATTTTTGACTCGCGTTGTACGTTTATTCCTTGACATCGAAACTTACTATTTATGAGAATATCTGATCTGATGAACTACTTCCATTCAATTCACCGAATTTGGGTGACTTATACATTTCAAAAAATATGGATTCAGATAATTTATTACCAAATTTGGCCACTTTCAAAGCATACAAGAATTAATTCATCATTTGTGTTGTCATTATGGCGCTATCTGTAAAAGACATCAACGAGTACCACTGTTCCTGTTTCATAATTGCAAAAAAATAACATAATATGCTAAACGATTCTGAGTCTTCGGCACTTACAATATTAGAGATATTAATAATATCTTATCCCTTAAACGAGATAGACAGAGCCTAAAGTTAATACTTAAAAATACAGTTAAACAAATAAAATCGATCCAACTGTGCGGAAAGAGATTTGTAATTTTTTTACACAACTAAGTAATTTGTATTTTGATGCAATAAAGAGTATTTGTATTGTATTGTATTATAAGTAGACAAACAGGCGTACGGCCCATCTGATGGTAAGTGGTTACCGTAGCTTATGAACGCCTGTAACACCGGAGATGTCACGAGCGCGTTTTATTTATTTATAAACCTTTACGTATTGTACCACAAGTAAAAAAAATACTTTTGCAATTGGCGAACTTAAAGCTAAAAGCATTCTCTCCCAGTCAACCAGTCGCGTTGCCGGCCCGAAGGAATTTTTTCACGCCCTTTTTGAAGGCTCCTTAGGCTGTTATATTCACTAGGGAAAACCATGGCAGGGAGTTCATTCCATAATCGCAGTGTACGAGGGAGGAAATTCCGTTTGAAGCGTACTGTACGCGATAACATGGGATCCAAGGTATAGATATGAAATCCCTGACGATGGCGAGAAGTGCGATGGTAAAAAGTAGCTGTTGGCATCATGTCAAACAATTCCTCCGAGCATAGCCCATTATACAAGCGGTAGAACATGCATAAGGAAGCGAAGTCTCTCCTAAGACTAAAAGGCTCAATACCGCTTGTAATCACGGGATCTTCGGCAATTCTAACAGCGCGTCTCTGTATTGAGTCAAACGGCTTAAGCTGACATCAGGTGCTCCCGCCCACAGATGACAACAATATTCCAAATGTGGCCGCACTTGCGCCTTATATAGGAGCAGTCTATGCAGCGGCGTGAAAAATCGCTTAACCCTGTTGAGAACTCCGAGCTTTTTGGATTATATAAATTATTACTTTTATATCTGATTTGATGTTGGTAACATTTTTAAATTGGAAACATGTTAAGGGATGTTTAACTGTGATTCCTTGTGAGTTCTGAAGAAACGAAATTAGTTCATATTATCTTGAAATTTCAAAGTTGACATATATCTTTCTGTACAAATTTACAGAATGCTTTAGTTTTAAAAACAAACATGGTACTTACACATACTTTGTTTTTTTTTTTAAATATGTTGACCTAGTATCTGTTTATAATTAAAATGTATGCAAAATGAAGCAGCTGCCGTACACACAGCTATGTTGTTTTTTGGGTTCTGTAACCAATAAAGAGCCCTTGTTATTTCGTCATATTTAGCTATAGTGAAGGTTTGGTTGGAAGACTTATGGGTATAAAACAGTATTATTGCATATAAAATTACTTAAAACAAGAGTGGGATCTTTCTTTTTCTTTTTTTTCCGTGCAAAATAAACTTTATATTGCATCAGAAAATTGGCAATGTTGATGAAATGAATGAAATGAATGAAATGAATTAAATGAATGATATGAATGAAATGAATGAAATGAATGAAATGAATGAAATGAATGAAATGAATGAAATGAATGAAATGAATGAAATGAATGAAATGAATGAATGAACTGATATACCTACTGGGCTAAAAGTTACATATTAAGTCTTACTGGAAATCATTAGGAGAGTTTATGATGACTATTGAAAAACGTATAACATGTTCATTCAATATACTGAACCTTTGAGCGAGAGTTTGACTTCTCCTAGATGGCTATTTGGAAACGATTTGTAAAATCATACTTTACTTGTACATGTGACATGTTTTACAAAGCATCAATTCTGAGAAAAACAATAGTTTACATAATGTTTTCTATTTCTATGTAAATTTTTGGCAATATTTGAAACAAGTGTCATTCCGTCAGACAGGTAGCAGAAAAAATAAAGAAGAACCGTGTAATGGCTTTTGACACGCCAATAGAGCGCATTTGAATAGTCGTAAATGTCGTAATATGAAAATAACCCAAGGAATTTTATAGGGTTGACGTCTGTAAATTTATATACTCTGGGCCTATATCATTGTTCTCCTTACCATTTCACATTGTCTGGGGTCAGTGCAATATGTAATTGTAATGCGGTTTATTTTTACATCCCTTTCAACTCCTACCATGCTCATGTCCTATCCTATGCAATAATTCTCGAACTACTCGAACTAGATGGATTTAAAAAATTCTATTTGCGTATCATTGAGTTATTCAAAAATCCGGAAACAACTAATTAATATACATGTGCGAAGTAATAGTTTATTTGGATGTCTATCTCCACTCAGAGTTGTTAATTACAATTATACTTAAAACTCAAATAAAATTTTCTCCGAAAATTTCTAAATTTATACACATCAGTATAGATTTACGGAAGCAACTGTTTAGTAAAGATTAAACAATTTTCGCTAAGGGACAACTTTTATTAGAGTTTGAAGAATTTGCATAATTATTTCTTCCTCAATAATACATAATATTGATTAATAAATCGAATATCAAATTACAGGTTATGCCAATGAATTTTTCCCTTTAAGGACAACCCTAACTCGAACTGACCGCGTGTAACATCCGCAAACTGTAGCAGTGCGCCTGCGACGTTGGGAAAACCGCGAATAAATTCATTGTTTGTCCGACAAAGCGGTGACGCCGACGCATGTTCTACGACCACGCAAGCTAGACCTCCAGAGACAAATGAAACACTCCCTCTTACCTTCACAAGTCAAGAAAACCCAAAGAGCAGAGCAGCTCAAATAACATTGGTCAATTCGCAGGTTGATTAACTTAGTTAAGATACGATTATCAAATCGGTTCCGCCCTTTTTTGGACATTCGTCTGTCACTTTTCATCCGCTTTTTTTACGAATTCTATACATCATTACTAAGATTTTATTACCGTGGTGTAGGCTAGCCGTAAGTTATGTACTGAGTCATACTACGAAAGGTATTTGAAACTAGTATTTACAAGGTAAACTATATTGTTCTCAGTCACAAATGCTCTTAATATTCTACGGGAGAGAGTTGAGTCATAATACATGCATTTTTAACTCTCAGGACCTTTATATATTGACAGTAATTGGAAGTCTAATTTATCCTTGAAACGACAGTGAGTCAATTCCAGTCCGTACATTCTACATTCAAAGATAATAAATTATTAGACATAAAAATCGTTTAGTAGACTTGTCTCCCCTGTTGGCTCCCTCGGGGGAGACAAGGTACTAATTACGTGGCTTACTGTACTGGTACTGTAACCATTCGAGAAAAGACAAAGGCCAGGAAGTAAGTGTATATTTGATTAACGTATCTAATTCTCGCTAATAGTTATCTACATTAGTATTGAAAGTCATGAGTAATGATCCGTGCAATATATGTGGACGTTTGATCGAGATGTCTGCGTGTTTCTGTTCCTGTCAAAATTTAAGCAATATATGTGTCTCCTATTATCCTGATCTCAATTAAAATAAAATAAAATAATTCCATTAAGTTTAATTTCAGGGTATATGTATCTAGTTTAATCTATATTCAGTTGTATCTACTATATCCTTTTCTTTCGCTGACTGAAGATAACCAGGTGTAGAAAACCAGCATTTTATGACACAAAATAATGGTCTACGACCTGGTAAATAAAGAGGTCGATTTTTGGACAATAAATACCAGCAGGTCTAAAATGGCCACTTTGAGCAATTCATCAAAATGAATCATTTCATGAATTGCAAAGCTTAGCAATTCTGCAAATTTTGACATTGACGTTTCAACTCTAATTCAATTCATTTCGTGATTCATTTTCTGAATCACTTCTCATGTAAGTGTTGCTATAGTAATAAAATAAAAATAGATTTTATAATTTTAATATTTTTATTGATATTTACAATTCTAAAGTTAATTTATGATAGTAAATCAACATTATTGGTTAGATAAACTTATTTCACAAAAAAATCATAAAAGTACGCACGCTATGCAAAAATAAAGATTATTTTTACGCCTGGCAATAAGGTAAAGCAATTCACGAAAAGTAAGCCATTTTGCGACTTTCCGTCAAACAGCAGAATTGCCATGAAATGATTCATTTCATGAACTGCCAAAATGTGGCTATTTTAAGATTTGCAATGATTCATAATGTGATCATATTGTAATTCGTGCAAAGTGGCCATTTTAGATCCACTGGTCAAGACTGTTATTTAGTGTTAGCGGTTGCTATAAATATCAGAAAAAGTAAGGTTACGACCTTCATTACTTACCAGTAATTCTGCTATTTTGGACCAGAGTGTGAAATTTTACAATGATATAAACTTTTTATTTTGCGTGTAAAATAAACCGTTTCAAATTGACATCAATGCCCTATTTTTGAAATGTGACATATTTTATATCAGATCAAAATCGTTTGATGTCGAATAAAAATCTTTTGATATCGAACGAAAATCATTGGATATCGAACGAAAATTATTCGACTAGCTGATTTTGCGTGAGTCACACTTTTCAAAAATAGCACCCCTGATGTTCAAATACAAATCAAAGTTTGCATAACACACATTGTGTGACTATGAGATGGCACAAATTATATGGGATTTCCTGACTTCCGTCACCGAGTCGATTCGCCACGCGATTTTTTGCAGTACGTTCCGCTCAGAGCCGGATAATTTTTTTCCATTGTTTCCGATCATTACACCTCATTTGATTTAATTTATCCGCACTTTAATTCAGAAATTAGGATTTTAACCTCTATTTGGGTTATTCCCCGTTGCCTATCGAATAAAACTTTTTAGTATCGTTTGGAAAAAAAACAATTTTACTGGACTTTTCCTAAGCTGATCGATGAAAAAGTGTCGTACTAGGATTGTAGTTGTGATGTGAAAAGCGAGGATGAAAAGCTGTGAAATGTGTGTACATTCAACAATGTCTACTTGACAAAAAAAATATAAAAGTATTTTCTTTTACATTAAGCCAGTATTTTCAACATTTTCTTTTTCAAATGATCTATTACTATTTTCTGCACATTTAGGTTCTTCCAATAAACACCGTCTTTTGACTGGCAGAACACGAAATTGTCGAAAACGTACACTCATTGTTCGCAAACTCGCAACACATCAATGCTTGCATGTACAAAGACCTCGCTTCTTTATGCCCTTTTCCACCAAGCTGTATATTTATCATCATCATCTTAGCGCCTTCCCGGTTGAATTCTCAGTTGTTTGCTTTGGAGCCCAGGGCCCGCGTTACGTCTCCACTTCGCCGGATCTTCGGCATCCTTGACAGAGAGTCCGTTAGCACTCATATCTATACATATATGAGTATACACAGGTATACAATTTACAGTACCAAAAAAATATATACACCTCAACAAAACTAGTATTATTGTAAGTGGTATTGGTTGTCCTCAAACATATCCCTCGCTATATTTTTTTAATTTTGTAACAAAAGTTTTAACAATTATAAAAATACTAGCTGTTTCCCGCAACTCCACCTGCTTCAAAAAGTAGCCTATGTTTGACCCCGGGTCTTAAACTATATTCATACCAAATTTCATCATCAAAATCCGTTCAGCGGTTTGGCCGTGAAAGCGTAAGAGACAGACAGACAGAAAGACAGACAGACTTTCGCATTTATAATATTAGTATGGATATATAGTATGGATTTGATAGATTATAATCATGAATGGAAGGGCTACAAGAATGTAGTAAGTACATTATAATCTGTAGTACATGATCACTGACGTATCCGGCTTTAGTTACTGGGATATGCTAATTATTATTGGTTTATAATAAGAAGTCAATAAAACTGAGGCGGTGTCACAACAATTTAAGGAAATTACAGAAGTGACTCTTCACTCTTCTCACCCGCCTTAGAATAGTGCATCAGAAAAAAATCTATTAGAATTTGACTTGAAACAGTAGAAATTGGGTCATCGAAATCTGCCTATGTAGAGTTATTTGTAATTATATTTATGTGAGTGATTCGATATACGCTACAGGACCTGCGCTATATAAGAATGAATTGAAATAATTTATTTTCAATTTAGGATATATTACTTATTGACGTCAAGTTTTACTTAAATATTTTTTTAAATTTATCATGTAAGTACCCGAATTGGTAAAACATTCAGATGTTACCAGTGATAAACAAACATCCTCAATACAAAAACGCTATTCAATCAATTCGAACATTTTATGTATATTTTCTTAATTTATTTAACTTTATTACAATAATGAAGCCGTTATAAAAAATATGAAGTTGTTTTATACAAATATACAACAAATGAACAATAAAGTAAGTATGTGGTTTTATTTTAATAGCAGCATCTTAACTGTACTTCTGTATTATCCTTATTTTTATGTGTCACGGCTGGCACACGCTACCTTTTAAGGAGAAGTTTAACTTAATTAGTTACAATTGCATTATATTACATAAGTATGTTTAGTATATTGAAACTTAATAGCAAAAATACTCGGGATAAAAGACATGAAAGCCTAAATTATCCACTCTATCATAAATTGGGTTTCTTTAAATATTAATATCTTATTCTATAAAGGGAATTGATATTTGTAAAATAATTTCTTTTTTGGTTTAGTAATCTATCATATTCTTTTATAAAAGAGTTAAAATAGAACTAAAACGTACCAGAGGAAAACCACCAGCACGATGGTGGGCAGCGTATGGAGACCAGGAGGTCTAAAATGGCCATTTTGAACAATTCATCAAAACGAATCATTTCATGAATTGCGAAGCTTAGCAATTCTGCCAATTTAGACATTGACGTTTCAACTCTAATTCAATTCATTTCGTGATTCATTTTTTGAATCACTTCTCGTATGAGTATTGCTATAGTAATAAAATAAAAATAGATTTTATAATTTTATTTTGTGTGTGTTTAATTGTATTTTTATTGATATTTATAATTCTACAGTTAATTTATGATAGTAAATCAACATTATTGGTTAGAAAAACTTATTTAATTAAATAAATCGTAAAAGTACGCACGCTATGCAAAAATAAAGATTATTTTACCTCGGCAATAAGGTTAAGCAATTCACAAGCAATTCACGAAAACTAAGCCATTTTGCGACTTTCCGTCAAACAGCAGAATTTCCATGAAATGATTCATTTCATGAACTGCTAAAATGTGCTATTTTAAGATTTGAAATGATTAATAATGTGATCATATTCTAATTACCAAACAAGAACAGGATACAAATTCTATTAATGTTATTACATTTTTCACATTGTACGACTAATCGCGCATTCTGGAAAGACATATGTGGTCATGTCACGATCCCCAATTAAAAAATATATTATTTTTGTTGTGCCCAGGGATCGATCAATAATAAAATATGCAATTGTATGGACTTTATGTATGACTTCCCCTTAACAATCTAACTATTAGGGCGGGGCTGGTCGAACATTCCCTTGGCTTTGATCTGTTCGCTGTTTACTATCTAAATTAATTAGCTGCAATAGGAAATATTTCGCTATTATTGTATTAATAAGTCTGACCTATCAAAAATGTTTAGTGTGAAATGTTAATCTTTTTATGTACGTGGAGGAAGTAGAAAGGAATAAGTCCGCTAGGCTGCAATAGCGTTAGAGAGTACCTTAACTATTGCATTTTCTTTACACAAACGCTAGTTATATCTAGTATCATATCGGTATGTCGAATCAGTGAAACATTCCTGGCGAAAACCTTAAAAATTAGCATGTGCATTTTTGAAATCTCGTAGTAGGAGGTACCAGGGTCAGCTATGTCACATAAATCACGGAATGTAGACTATTTTTAAAATGGCAAGAAAGTGCTGTTTCTGAGAGATATATGGAGGCTTTTGTCTATCAGTGGAACATATTAAAGAAATCTTAATTTTCTAGAACCTTTGTATCAGTTTCAAATTTTGAGATCACATATAAAATTACTTCAGCATTCGATACTTGTATATTTGCTATTTATATGGGCAAAGCCGGCAAAAGCTATGAGAAATTTTGAAAAAAAATTGTAAGTTGTAGAGCCCATTTTGAAGACCTTTAACTTTGGGAATAATGTATTATAAGCACTGGCTTGATTCTTAAAGCAGATTTAATGAAGGCTAACACAAGAGTACAAAATAACATAAGATTGCAAAATTAATCATAAAATTTTAAGGAATTCGCGCAGTTATTATAGCGACCTCCAATCAATCCTTTGATCAGTACTTATTGTCTATAATTATATAAGTACGTAGGAAGTAAGGCTAGGTTATATATTTGCAATACAATAAAATGTATACCGCTTCCTGATCCATTTTTATTGCCGTAAACTAAAGCCTTGCCACAAATAAAACAGCAATAGAACAAATATCGTGAGGTTTAGTTTGTTAACGGATTCATTAAGAAACTGCAATTAAGATTATTTACAACTTTATTCTTTAATAAGTAATTTTCATTTGCAGATTTGGTGCTAAGAGATTTGCTCTACCATTCGTACATTGTTAAAAACAGAAAGTTTTTGATACGTATATCGCGATAATAATGTATCATATATTTCCAGTTTTCTAAATCTATATGTTTAAGTTTAAGAAAATTTTATTTTCGTTGACTTTAGAGCTATTCCTATAATTTTTGTAAAAGCATCACTATAAGGGCCAAGTTATTTGTCTCCTGAATCGATACCTGCTAAATGAAAGGTCAAGAAATAGAGTAGGTGGATTTGACAATAAATGTATATCATAATTGTCGACGTATAATGATATGTTGTAACATTTCATTAAATATGCGTGTCAATAACATATTAACTAATAATGATTAATCGTTGCCGGATCTAAAGATAATTAGATAGCCAATAAATAAACATGATATAAAAAGTGCCGCTGGCGGGAGACTGAGCTAGTTGCACGTACTATATTTGAAACAGAACGCAAGAAACTGAAAAATAAAAAAAAAATAAGTCAATTTAATTCATTTTTATTTATCACATTTGTCAAAATATATTCATTGACGAAAACCAAATCAGGATATGTTTTATTAGTTTAAAACATAAAGCATTCCTCATTATATGGACCCACGTGTTCCTATTAGGTAAAAATATTCAAAAACACAACAGTAACAGAACACTGGAAACAAAGAAAGAACCTTCGACTTCTGAGCCTGTCACAGATATAGTTAATTAAATGCGATACGCGTTTCTCACAGTTCAGAGCAAAGATCAACCGCCGCGGACTGCGAACTTTTCTTTGCTGTATGGTATGTAAGAATTATGAATAATTCTGTATCTATGGGTTTCCATCCATGCATTTTAACATTCGAATATTGTTTGTGATGTACCTAGTCAATACTTGCGTTGCGTCACAACACGAGCTTATCGCAATATTATGTATTCAGGGCTAAACTTGAAGACTGCGACAACTGTCCATATGAATATCACATGAGTATTGATATCTTTGTTGTGCCTATGCAGTTGAGGCGTAAGGGCTTCGCATCAAAGCAGTATTGAAATTGCGGAAGTGATTATTTTTCTGCCAGATAAACTGAGAGATTTTTTTAAAGGTTTTAGTAGGCAAACAAGCATGCGACCTGCCTGATCATCATCATCCTAGCGTGTATTCCTAGTTGCGTCGTCAGCTTACGCTTCGGAGCCTAGGGTACGCTGTAAGTCATGGTCCTAGATTTGGCGTAACTAGTTATTACAATGGAGCGACAGCGTTCTGACCTAACCCTTTTTACTGGGAAACCAGACCAACAGAAACATGACCCGAGGTGTGTTAGTAGCCAACACTGTCAGAATTTTTAAAGCATCTGACACAGCCTCACGACTGATATCTATCGATCTATCGACAACCAACGGCTTAACGTGCCTTCCGAAGCACGGAGGAGCTCAATATAGAAAAAGCCACTAAATGTCGACCAATCCAATAGTGGTCGCGTAACGCCGTCGCTTGACACGCGCATTCGCTATGGATATGCGACCTGCCTGATACATCTGATAAACGAAGAACGCGCGAAGACTTTTCACGATATTTGTTTTTAGAAGTTTGTTAAGTATAAAATGGCACTGATTTTTTATGTATTTTAAAGTTTATTAGCTACAGCTACAATGGGTGGACTAAACCTTAAAGGGTTAGGATTAAAAGAAATTAATAAAATCTCGCAAAATAATACCAGCAATAATGCTGTCCGATTGTTACACAATTGAACATCGAAATACGCGGTATTTTTTTTTATTTCCATTATAAATTTTATTTCGTCCACAAATTCTTAAAAATTACTTTATGTTTCGTAATTGAAGAAATAAAATTACGTTGTTTGCATATTATAAAAAATATGAAACACTATGATTCCGTACGAACAATCGGCACTTAAAGACGTAAGTATTGAAATGTCCGATAAATGGATCACAACGAATAAAATTAGGCCCGAAGCGGTTACAATTAATAGGTACCGGATCAAAATAGTTTCAATGCGTAGTGATATAAATATTAAATTACATTTATAATTCATAAGTCGAGACGGAACAGACATGGCTTGCATATTGTGCCTTTGTCTTAGGCGTATTATGCGTTTTAAATCCTAGGTAATCCGCAGTTTACTAATTTTAATCACTATCATAAAAAATATTTCAAGGCATATACACTTTCTGCAGGCTTAGACAAGTGGCATTATGACAAATAGAAACGCTCACAAAAATGTATAAAAATTAGTCAGCGAGCGAAAACTACGTCACATAGTAATAGACACGTAGCTAAGTGGCAATTTTCAATTTCTACACACGCTTCCCAGGCTGTCGGCGACTCCTGACTCAGGAAACAAAATGGCGATTTTTAAATCAACTGTCATTTTTCAACCAATAAACGAGATAGTCGACACAAATTTAAAGAATGTTGCCTATGGTATCCATTCCGTCTTCCGTCCGACGGAACAATCCGTTTCTATTATAAAATGGTAGCCAAGTGGCATTTTTTGACAATTCTACAGTAGATTCCTAGGCGATCGTTAGCACCCTGACGCAAAGTATATGTCAGTAATCTGTTATTTTCCCTCTATTTTGGGTAAGCATGGTAACCCACCTCGACCTAACTTATTGAATCTTAATGTCACGCTCTTATCAAACTCGTATGTGTGTGTGAGAGACGTGTGGGTGAAACTAAACCAAAGACAAACTTCCCGTTTTAGCGTTTGCGATCGTTCCCTTCAAGAGAACTAGCGATTGTCCACTTGGTGACCATTTTTATGACATTTGGTATCGCTCACGCTAAAACTTACTAGCGTTAAATCCCTTCACCCACGGTGCTATCAGAATGCAACTTGAGTATGCTAAGCGTTTACTACCGACAAATCTTTATCTTCTTTGCGTGTAGATAAGCTTGCAACTAGTCAGAAACTACAGACAAATAACAGATGTGGCAACTGCTAAGCTAGTCTACTTTAGTTACATTCATAGCTTAATGTCGTATGGATTACCGCTTTGGGGAAGGGCAAGGGACATACAGACAATATTCATCTTACAAAAGCGAGCAGTTCGTGCCATCTATGGTTTAGCCCGAAGGGAATCCCTTAGGGAGTTGTTTAAAGAAATTAATATCTTAACATTAGCTTCACAATATATATTTGAAGTTATCAAGTATACGAGGAAAAATATTACTACCTTTAGAGAGAAATAATAATATTACTGATAGACCTTTGCACAATAAAGATAAATTATTTTTACCTTCTTATAGACTGTGTAGGGTTAAAGACTCATATGTGGGGAACTGTATACGCTTCTACAATAAGCTTCCTGAATCAATTACTAGTTTACCTGAAAGACAATTCAAAGCCCATGTTAAAGATCTACTTTGTAAAAAGGCTTACTATAATACTGGTGATTTTCATAATGACAGGAATGTTGAACTTAAACTTGGTGCAGAGTCATCAATAAATTGACATAATATTAAGTATTTTGCTTTACCATTTGAATTTTATTATTATTTTTATTCAATTTTTATTTAATTTAAATAATCTGAAATCACAATAAAATATTGTGCAAAATGTTGACAAACATTTAAATTCGTTCATTTCAGTAGTTATTTAAGGAAAGTTTTTTTCTTATTTATAAATTAAAGTTTTGAAGAAATGCTGCAGCGGAGTTTGTGGCGCCGCTTCTTCTCCACTTGCGCTTTGGAAGTGGTAGTAAACTAAATATAAGTAAATTGACGTCAATAAGTGATATAAAAAACCATATATGGAAAAAAAAACGATTTCATTTCATTTCACTAATACTTATTTACAAATAATTTTCGTTTATCAACTGTTCACATCATGTTTATAGCAATAAAGTTTATTCAAATATTAAGTAAATATCACTTTCACTTATATAAGTATAAATTCCATTTCAAACTTTTAAACCTTTTATGCTTGCTACTTTATTTCAAACAACCTATTCATTCGGAAAAGAAAGAACTAGAATATGTAAAAGGCTTTTCGCCCACGACGCAACACGACTCACGCGACAATATTGCAATTCAACCAAATTTTTGTGAGCATATAATGATGTTTCTAACTATCAATTAAAAATATTTAAAAAAAATATGCATATTCCCCATTCCGTCCAATCCGTTGCGTGAGGTGCGGCCGGCGCTTTCTATGAACGCAACACATCCTCGCACGGCTCGCACCGCACATTAATGCGCATTTTTACATCTCCGCTACACATTCTCGTACGACACATTTTCCTCGCACAGCTTTGGTGGAAACACCCACACATTTTCACAGCACAGCTACACATCCTTGCACGACACATTTTCCTCGCACATCTCTGGTAGAAACACAGTAAGGCTGCGTTTCTACCTTAGGTCTTGTAAATCATTCTTAAGATAGATAAGAAGCTAAGACCATAAGATTCAGCATTAAGTTTCGAAGTATGATTTGATATTCTTGAAACTTATGTAACAAAGAAATCAGGGCATTTTTGTAGCAAAACATTTACTTGCTGACTGATTCACAATGATTTCAAATATCTTTATCTAATGTTACCAAAATTAACAAGGTTGTAGTGGACTGTATGTTCTTGTTTGAAATTTAATTCAGGTTCCTCTTCGATGTTTTTTATTCAGGTTTCACAATCACAGATTCACGATTCCAATTATTTACAATTCACAATGTAGTTCTGAGCACACTTGAGCACACTTTCTGAGCATGTCAAAACGAGAAATTAGGCACATATATATATGTTGTGCGCGGTGGTCAACACGTCACGTTCTCGTGTTCATTTTCCTTCGATCAATCATAGCGCGGATCACGTTCCGTCCGCCAATCACGTGGCGCGATACAGCCTTGCCCCTCTACTCATTTTCATCGGTGTCACCGCTTGTACGGGGCAACGATTCAGGCTGTCGCTCAGTATCTATCTATTTATTTATTTATATGTACATTTTAATTAAATCCTATACTAATTCAATATTTACATACATTTCTTATAGACTAAGTGTTTTTACAATACTTAAGCCTAATATCTACATTAACTAATTACGGCGTCTTCTTCATCTATTTTAAGACGTCCGTAACATCTCTCCCCCCGGCGCAGCTTGCGAAGCCTCATCTTCTTCCTTTTTCAACACGATGAGTCTGCTCGTGGGGCGTTTAAAGATTCCCGTCCTCGTTCTGACGTCGACACTGCGTATACCTCCATCCGATGTATCATTCCAATGTCTCGCAGGGCTGGTGCCCATTCGACGTAGGCTGCTCGTAGCTCCTGATCTGCCCCATGGAAATTGGTCGCGTTGTCGGAGTACATTAACTGCGGCCATCCTCGTCGCGCCGCCATCCGTCGTAGTGCCATAATTGCTGAGTCGGTTGATAGAGACGCCACTAACTCAATATGTATGGCACGTGAAGTGAGGCACGTAAACAGTGCACCCCATCTTTTCTCTCGTCGACGTCCAATCTTCACTATCATCGGTCCGAAATAATCCACACCGCAGTTAGAGAACGGGCGTTGGAATGGTTCGAGGCGTGCACGCGGTAGATCCCCGGTAGCTGGAGTTTGCGGTTTTGCGTGCATAATGTGGCATTGCGCGCAACTTCGTTCTATTGCGCGCACCGTCGGTCTCAGGTGCAAAATCCAGTATTTCTGTCGCAGGTCGTTCGTCACGCGTTCTCTGCTCGCGTGGCCAGCGTTACAATGCTCTTTTAGCACTATGAGCTTGGTGATTCTGTGGCGACCATCCAGGATAATCGGTCGTTTTGTTGCAGTAGGCGCGTCGGCTGCCCCTATGCGGCCTCTCACTCGCAGGATGCCGTCTTCGATGATTGGGTCGAGCTTAAACAATCGGCTCGATTTAGTGATCGGGCGGTCCGTTTCTATCTTCTTGAAGTCGTCACCGAAACTTTCTCGTTGCGCTTTTCTCAACAACTCTCGTTCAGCTCGTTCGATATGTTTGCATTCCACACGCACAGCTTTGCGTCGGCAAATATCTATGAATGCAAACACACTGGCGACAGTTCGCACCAGTATCTCGTATTTAGAAAAGCGAGATGGGTCTGGAATCCAGCTTTGCTTCAGGTCTTCTGTTGTCACGTGCAGTACTTCGGCTTCATCTTCGTTGTACTCCCTATCTTTGCTTGTGGGCCAATGTGCCTCAGGCTCGCGGAGAAACGCCGGTCCAACAAACCAGCGGTCGTTTGCGTAAATTGGTGTACGGGCAAACCGCGTCGCGTCATCGGCCACGTTTTCCTTCGTGGATAGCCATCGCCAGTCGGACTTGTGCGTACGTTCCGCTATTTCACCAAGTCGATTTGCCACGAATGGAGTGTAGCGTCTTGTGTCATTGCGTATCCAATTCAACACTGTCGTTGAGTCGGTCCAAAAGATAGTCCGTTCGGCGACTATCGTGTGCTCCTTCTTTATGTTTTCGGCGAGCCTTGTCCCGATCGTAGCTGCCTGTAGTTCAAGGCGCGGTATTGTTTGCGCGCGTTTCGGCGCAACTTTCGCCTTAGCTGCTACTAATATGACGCGGGTGTCGCCGCTGTCGTTGGTCATCCTCCAGTAAGCCACTGCGGCGTATGCTTGTTCGCTCGCGTCACAAAACACGTGTAGCTCAATGTGTTTGTAGCTTTTTGAAGCGTAGAGTCGGTTCAGACGCAGGCTGGCTATTTCTTGCAGATGATGTAGCCATGCAGCGAATAGTTCTGCTTCATCCTCTGGTAAGGGCTCGTCCCATGTCATCTTCAAGCGCCAAAGATTTTGTAATATAATCTTCGCTCGCACGGTGTAGTGACTCAGTAATCCAAGCGGGTCGTAAATAGACATTACGGCTCCCAGCGCTTCTCGTTTGGTAGGCGCTCGGACTTGGTTACGGACCTCTGCCGGTACTCGATTCATCGATGTGTTGAATCCCAGCTCATCTTGTTCGGCATTCCAGTGCAGTCCGAGTATCTTGCAATCAGGCTGCACTCCCCCCAATTGTGTAGGTGCCGTCGCATGAAGTTCCTTCGGTATGCTGCATAGTATTTCTTTGTTGTTGGAGTTCCAGCCACGTAGAGTAAATCCAGCAACGGCATGAACTGCTATCGTTTCGTCCACGACGCGTTTAGCTGTCTCATCGTCTTCATAGCTTGCCACGTAGTCGTCCATGTAGTGGCTCTGTGTGATGGCTCTCATCGCCTCTGGATAACGCTGAGCGTGTTTGGTAGCGTTATAATTGCGAACGAAGTGTGCCATAAATGGTGAGCTTGCCGCGCCGAATATCATGCTCGCCATCTTGTAGTGACGAGGAGGCTTGTCTCTGTCGTTTCCTCGCCATAAAAATTGTTGAGCCGCTTGATCCTCGGGACGTATCTTGATTCTCAGAAACATCTCTTGTATGTCGGCGGTGACTGCTACCTCCTTTTCTCTGAAGCGGAATAATATTCCGGGTAATGACAGCAGCATGTCTGGCCCGTCTAACAGGTGATCGTTCAGGCTCACTCCGTGACTTCTTGCCGCTGCGTCGAACACTAATCTTTGTTTGCCGGGCTTGTTTGGGTTCTGCACGGCAAAGTGAGGTAAATACCAACAGACGGCACTTGCTTGTTCCGATCCGTCACATGGCACCGCGTATCCTTTTTCAAATAATTTTTCCATCTGCGCCGTGTATTCTTTGGCGAAGTCAGGTGTGGCGTCCATTTTCATTTCAATATTTTGTAGTCGTCGAAACGCCATGTTGAAGGTTGGTGGCATAGTTATCTCATCTCGTCGCCACGGTAATCCCACTTCATATCCACCGTCGATCTTCTTTATCGATCTCTTGACAATATCGATAGCGCGTTGATCTTCATTAGTCACTCGCGGCTGTAGCGCAACTCCGAGTGAGTCGATTTTAAAATGCTTCTCGACTAGCTCGTGGAGGTCTTCTTCGTCGTTTTCCATCGTGTCTGGTTCGTAGATGTGTAGCACTTCGTTGCTCCCCATTACGATGCTTCGCGGCGCCGTTCCGTGAACAACCCAGCCCAACTGAGTTCGCGAGGCGGCTGGTTGATTCGGAAGGCCGACTCGTAGTTCGCGGGACACGATGCACTCCCAATGATCAGACCCCACTAGGATGCCAGGGCGTGCATGATCATAGCACACGTCATCCTTTTTCAGGTCTCGAAGGTGTTCATTTTTCAGTAGATCTTCAGGGATTTACTGTTGGTGTAGCTTAAGATCCTTCACGGTCCGGGCTCGAAGCTTATACGGCGTCGTTTCTCCTTTTCCTCGCACTTGCAGAGTCACTATCTTACTATCCCTCTCGTTCTGGGACATGTTCACTCCGTGTAAGTGTAGAGACTGCGACGGTCCCTCCGCTCCGATGCTATCAGCCAACTTCTTGTCGATCAGTGTGATTGTCGCCCCTTCGTCGAGTAGCGCGTAGGTTTTCGCTTCACCTCGTGGCCCAGTGATAACGACAGGACACATTTTCAATAACACTGCGCGATTGCCAGTGGCAGCGTTCGTTGCGACAGACAGCACTGATTCACCGCTTGATCGTTCGGCGGTTTTTGGTGCCTCTTCCTTGTCTGGCGCGTTATTCTCGTGGTGCAATGTAGAGTGGTGCGGACGTCGGCACTGATCCACTCCGCACGGCCTCGCTTTGCACTTGATGCGTCGATGCGCTCCTTCGATGCATTTGAAGCAAATCTTCTTGTCTCGCACAAAATCCCAGCGCTTGTCTATGCTCATTGCCTTATAGTTCGGGCAATTTGACAGCGCGTGATTCTTTTCACAATTAGGGCACTCGCGTCGGTTTTCTAATGTCTCATTCACTGTATACACTGCATTCGATCTCTTTTTGAATGTTCCACTAACGGTTTTAGTGTCTTTTTTCACTGCACTCGCGGTTCCCGAACTTGTACTTGGCGTGTACATGTATCTAAGCGCCCGATCCGCTTCTTTCATGAGGAAACGTGACAGTACGACGGTTTCCGGATCTGTCGTTCCTTCGTGTTCACACGCGTAGTCACACCAACGCGATTTTAGATGGGGACTAAGTTTATCGAGCACTTCGCGAGTCAACAAGGGGTTATGTAAATAACCGGGTCGATCGATTGTCTTGAGCGCACATATCACATTTTGCACTTTCACTGCGAAGTTGTTAAGATCCGTTGCTGTAGGTCCCAGCTTTGGCATCTTCTTTATCTCGTCGAGAGCTCGGTCGATGATAACTTCAGGCCGTCCAAAACATTGTTCCAGTGTTCGCATGATGATGTCCGGGCTCGTTGCTGTGTGTAACAAGGCAGACACAGCATCCCGTGCTTCGCCCTTAAGACAGCTTCTCAGGCGTTGTATGTTTTCGGCCGGTGTCACGTTGAACATCTTCGTCGTGTCGTTCATGGCAGCTTTAAATGACAGCCACTCGTTAACACTACCGGAAAATGTTGGCAGGTCGAAGTGTCGTAAGCGCGGTCGAGCCATTTTCTCCAACACGTCTGCCAGCTGCTCGATGCTGTTTCTTGTTCGGGTCGGTGTTTGAGATCTTCGTCTTCTTGGAGTCTCGAACCGTATATGTCTTGATTCCTCTTGGCTAGGCCCCTCCCCCCGTGAATCGAGCGGATTCGTTCGTAGCCACTCGTCCACTTTGTCCTGGGTTCGGTCTTCTTGTACAGGGTCAGGCCGTGACTCTTCTTGCTCTTCCTGGAGGGTGGCGACGTCAACTGCTAGCCGCTTCTTGATCAACTCGGCCTCGAGCTTTAGATCCAGCTCCCTTTTCTTGATCGCCGCTAATTTCTCGGCCGCCTCCAATTCAGCTACACGTAGCCTTGTGTTGATGCTCGTCGTTGATCTCTGTGAGCCCATTGATCGTGCAGGTGATCGCGCTCGTTGCCGTACTTCGTAGGTCGTTGGCCCGGTCGATGGCCCTGCGGCTACGGTCGCGGTTGCAATCATGCGATCTTCACTTGGTCTTGTCAATTGTGGTGACGCTGGTGGGTCCAGGGAAAGTCGTCGAATTCTCTCCAGTTCGATTCGTTGCCGTTCGGTTTCTCGACGTATTCCCTCGTTGCGTTGTTCCTGGATACGCCCTTGTTCTTCCAATTCCGCAGCATCCCCTTGACTCCGGGTAACAACCATCGCGTTCGGTAGATGGTCGATGACTGAAGAATTCAGACGAAGACGTTCGTTCTTCCAAGGATTTCGCTTCGATTGGACTAGCGCTTCCCAACTTGTGATTTCTTCTTGGTTCCGGCTTCTTCTAATGTCGGATCCGGCTCGAAGGACCAAACTGTAGTGGACTGTATGTTCTTGTTTGAAATTAAATTCAGGTTCCTCTTCGATGTTTTTTATTCAGGTTTCACAATCACAGATTCACGATTCCAATTATTTACAATTCACAATGTAGTTCTGAGCACACTTGAGCACACTTTCTGAGCATGTCAAAACAAGAAATTAGGCACATATATATATGTTGTGCGCGGTGGTCAACACGTCACGTTCTCGTGTTCATTTTCCTTCGACCAATCATAGCGCGGATCACGTTCCGTCCGCCAATCACGTGGCGCGATACAGCCTTGCCCCTCTACTCATTTTCATCGGTGTCACCGCTTGTACGGGGCAACGATTCAGGCTGTCGCTCAGTATCTATCTATTTATTTATTTATATGTACATTTTAATTAAATCCTATACTAATTCAATATTTACATACATTTCTTATAGACTAAGTGTTTTTACAATACTTAAGCCTAATATCTACATTAACTAATTACGGCGTCTTCTTCATCTATTTTAAGACGTCCGTAACAAAGGTATTTCATTTATTTTGTTTCCCATCTCAAAAAAAATTTATATGCGCATGATTCAACATTTTCCTTTACTGAAGAATTTGATAAATTCAATTTCCACTCAGGTTTTCATCGATAAATAAGTGTCATTTCAAGTTTTTTAATGGAGTTTTCAATACAAGCTGAACCGGTTAGACCGCTCTTCAGTTCTCTGAATCAGTCGTTGTAACAATACTGACAATTAACTGTAACTGACTGTTTAACAAGTTATTAATAAGTAAATTAAAAGTAATAACGTATCTGTGATGGACACCTTAGTGGATTAATTGTTGACTTCTTATTTAGTTTATTATCAAACACCTTTTTCTACTGGAAATATCATTTCCCTGTTTATCCCACAAAAACACAATGATCCCAATGAGTTCCGAGTGGCTTTAGAGCCTGCATAAGTACTAGTTTGGCGAAGACTTTCAAATTCATTTTTTATAAACGTCAAGCATTCTAGTACTGTGAATGCTATTGTTTGTGTATATGCCACCAATTGGCAATTAGGTACAAGGTGTTTTGGTTTTCTGTTAGATCCTTATCATTTACGATTACTTATCCACGGAAATTCTTAACGGAATTAATGGAACGGAATTTCTGCAATATAATTCTTTCCTTTCATTTAATTTATTCACTACTAGTTCAAAGATTATCCAAATAGCCATTACCCTGTCCAACTACTGGGCAAACGTTCTCTGTTTCCATACCTCTCTATTTATTGATGTTACTTTCAACTCAATGTCAAAATCTCTGTCCATCTCTTTCAAGGTTTTCCACCTTTTCCTTCGCCCTTCCGGAGTCTACTTCGCAGCAACAAATGTCCATCTTTCAAGATGCATTCGATTCACGTGTCCCACCCAAGCCTTTGTTGTATGATCTATTTAATAATAGTTTTCCTCTATCATTCCTCAGCCATTAATAGAGCATGGCTCCTAATCCTTTCACTCGTAACATTTAGTTCAGTAATTCAGAGAATTGAACCAAGGCTTTTAACCTAAACCGACTTCCAAATAGGAGTACGTAGGAGGCAACTCCTAAATCTGTCATCGATTAAAAATTGTTTTGGAAAATTAAGTCTTTAATTTGAATTCGTAAAAACAAATTATCAGAAATAAAAATAGTTTAGTTGTATTTTATCAACCAAATAAACGAAACCGAGATTATGCTTTTAATTTTTTGTTGTCGAAGCAAAACTAAATGTATATTAATTTTCATTTCTACTAAAAAGCAAAAGCTTCTTAAAGCTTTTTAAGTCGTTGTTTGGCTGAATATAAAATTTTCTATAGTGAAATTGTATACTGTTTAAAAATATAAGATTAAATTGAAATACACGAAGAAATCATATTTTATAAATGATAAATGAAATAATTATAACAGAAACCTATTCTCTTTCTTTTGATCAAAGCCATAACCATCTTCTGTTGTTCGAAAAGCTATTCAAGCTGGAACATTTAAATCAATGCCACAGATTATATAAAACTATACCAATACCTTCGGAGGTTTCGACATAGCGTCGTTAAGGTCAACGAATCAAAGAGATCACCGAGACACATTCGGTAGCCATGAACTTTCCTCTCAGTTTCCGAGTTCACTCTAAACCTTTGCCTTTCATAAAATACGGTCCATGCATTCCATGTTTGAATTTGAGATTGATAAACTATTCTTGCTGATACATAGGTATTGGGAGATGTGAGACTCTTCTTCGTCTGAGCTCGTTTCCCGATTGCATTCGTAGTTCGTAAGCTGAAGCGTATTTATATTGAATAAGCAAGCCGCTCTCAGCTATCGAGCATTGTGTTTGGAAGATATGTGACGACGGGTATATTTTACGTGATATTATAATAAGATTTAAAAAAAGTAAAGAATGAATAAACTGTTATTTTGTACATATCAAAAAACGCCTTGGTAGTTGCCATTTAGTTACCTCGCAATTTTGCGACCATTGTTTATGTTAATCTGTTCCATATTGAGAGCTCTGCCTTATTTCAAACATAAAAAAAGAAAGTAAAAAAATTCTAGCATTCGTTGCTCTTTTGTTCTGAGCGCTCTGAGAAAAACCAAAGAGCAAAGAACGCTAGAATAATTGGTAGCAAAAGCGTCCGCCTTTACCATCTTATGTACACCACCACCACTTTTGTTTCCAATGGGAGCAGATTTATGGACTTCTACTTAGGACTTTGTTACGGATGAATGGATAGATAATCAAGGTGCCGTATTACGAGGAGGCCTGACATCAGATGAACTGGGAAGGTGGACGGAGAAAGAAGATTTCTACTTACAACAATTCTTCGTAGTAATGTAAATAGTATTTTATAGAACAGTTGCATTAGTTGTTTTGTTCGCAGTAACTCACATACAAGTATAAATTTTATAACAGTTTAGAACGGGAAAACATTTATGCCAATCACAAGGGGTTCCTATTTCTACCATATGAATTAATTAGAAAGGCAATTAAATTAACTACTGAGTTCTTTGTTATGATACAATCGTGATACTTTTTGCTTGCGGTAGCAACGGCGCCTAGCCGAGGTCCTTTAATACATTCTCACCGGAAAACTGTCAAATGTCTAAAAGTTTTTTGGTTGTGTCCTAATCATTGAGAAAGGAACGTGCGGTTTCGATCAATTTCGATGATCTTTGGTCCTAACCATGGAGTCATTGCAAAGAGGAGATGCCGTAATAAGCGTTTTGTAAGAAAGTGTTTGTGAGGCTACACGGGGCGGAAGGCAGACGTGCGGGGTGCTTGGTTTCGGCCGTCGCTCCAACCATGGATCACGAGCAATGACAAGCTCCGCCCACTTTTGTGTCGGCGAGGCGCCAATGATCATATCACTGCGCCATTTTAAACGGTATCTCCTCTTTGTAATTACTTCATGGTGATAACAGATAGAGAGACAGACTCAAAAGCAAAACGGATTTTAGACTCCAAGAAAATAACAGAAGAGAATAAAAGTGCTAAGGTGCAACAGCACCTTTGCACTAGTATTCTCTTCATGATATTGTTTTAGAAATAAACATTCTTCTAAAACAATATTATGCAGCACTGCCTATCATTAAGTTTTATTAATGCAGACATTAGACAGCAGATGGCAGAAATTTTATATGGCAAATCTGTAAAATGCCCAGGCGGATAGTAAAGTAATTGGGTATTCCAAAAAATTTTATTTTCTCTTATATATCTAAAATTTTAGTACCAGAAACAGACGTAAGAAAGAAATTTTGTAATCCGTTCTTAAGTAAATAAGTTATAAGCCTTTGAAATTCGTGGGAAGGAGTAAATGTCAAAAAACCAGAAAAAGGATGCACTGTGTGTGCATCTTGCGTACAAATGAGATAGCAATACGTCCCCACCAAGCTCCCACTTTTCATCATAAGAAAGTTTTAAATGCTAATTACTGCTATAATTTACAATCATATTTATGGTTGTTTTCAGAATCGGTTACTTTTTCGTATATATTTTGTTTAGAATAACAAAATTAACCAAGTATGAAAACAGTCAAGTAGCCTATTACATTCTCATCGGAAAACTGTCTTAGAAAAGTTTTTTAGTTTTCCAAGCCCAAAATCTGAAGATGTGGGTTACAAAAGAGGCTTTGGCACAACATTAGTCACACAGTTTAAATCGTTGGGAGAGTCGATCGACTCGCAAAGAAGAAACATGCAGCTTACCTATTTCAAATAAGTTCATACGTGCATTAAAAGTTACTCGCTTTCTTGGTTAGTATCTTTATTTTATTTTTATTTAAACTTTATTGTACAAATACAATTGTAAGGCACAATAGGTGGACTTAATGCTAAAAGCATTATCTAACAGTCTTATCTTATTGACTTCCTATAAATTTACCAAATCGTTAGAATTACTAGATCTCAAAACGACCAAGACTATAAGAAGTCTTTGTCTGAAATTTAAAAGGTAGTAAAATGACTGGCTATCTAAACGACTATATCGTTAGCTGGCCATATTTCAGAATCACTGCATAGGAAAAATTACAAGTACACGCACGATGAAATTAAAAATAAAACGATCAAGTGCGAGTCAAGATGGCGCAGGATATATCGAAAAGGAGATCCATAATGTCGGAGGTCAAGAGGATCTCGATAGTCGAGCGCAACTCGCGTTTACGTAGCGAATACGCGTGTCAAGCGACGACGTGATGCGACCACTATTGGATTGGTCACCGTTTTAGAGGCATTTTCTATCTTGAGCTCCTACGTGCTTCGGAAGGCATATCTAGCCGTTGGTCCCGGTTGTTATCGATAGATAGCAGTCGTGAGGCTGTGTCAGATGCCTGGCAGCCTGAAAAATTCTGACAGTATTGGCCACTAACATACCTCAGGTCATGTTCCTGTTAGTCTGGTTTCCCTGTAAAAAGGGTTACGGAGGTCAGACGGTAGTCGCTCCATTGTAATTACCAGTTCCGCCAAATCTAGGACCATGACTTACACCGTACCCTAGGCTCCGAAGCGTAAGCTGACGACGCAACTAGGATGATGATTGTCGTAGGTCAAGACTAGACTTTTCAAAAATAGCACTCTGGTATGAACAGAAGTTTGAAAGAAACAGTTTTATACCTAATTACACAGATACTTTGCTATCTGGTAATTTTGCTACGTAGTCGTTTCGAGATATGTATAGTGAAAAGAAATCGTTTATTTTCAATGTGGGATATATTTTTTTTTTTTTAATTTACTTAAATTAAGTTTACTACCACTTCCGAAGCGCAAGTGGAGAAGAAGCGACACCAAAAACTCCACTGCAGCATTTTCTTCAAAACATCTATATAAAAATAACAAAAATGTCATTTATTACCAAAGCATTTTGAAATGTACTCATTATGCTACTAAGTCATTATGACATTAAGACGATCTGCATTCATTGTGTTTTAGAGATGCGTACTTTGTGATAATTAGCCATTCTGATATCTTGACCTTCTGATACTAACCCAGCTTTATTTGTATTTCTTTAAATATCTCTCTCCCTCTGTCATCTTAGTTCCTCTCCGATTGTGTCCTCCAAATATACGCTGTTCTGCTATTTTTTCTCAAATTCCCCATCACTAAATGTTATATATCCCTGTTGTCTGCAAGCTTAATTTTAGTTTAATACTTTAGAGATATCTAGTTTTTATGATTTATAAGCAGCAAAACTTAAGGCTAAAGGTGTAGGTAGGTAACTACTTGTAAATAATAGTGTATTGTTAATATCTGTCGGCCACTTACTTCAATAGAACTAGCTTGATTGCCACGCCCAAACAGCTGTTGTTATTTCACTAATCATACCACCGGAATAAATAAGTTAATACTTACATATTTATCTACCTAACTCACACTTAGCCACTGCAAATCGATCTTGATTATTTTAATGTTTTAAACAGTAACTGTTGTTAAAGAATCCAAACAACGAGAAGTAAAATAAAATTAATGTAGCCTAGCATTAGCAAACTCCGATTCGCGAATTTAAATAAATTATTTTTGACATTGTTTTAGCTGTTATCAATGCCTTTCAACTTTCTTAGTAAAGTAAATAGTCTAAATCGTGTGCGATCACTCAATATATGCTGGCTGATGTCTTCTTTTTGTCGAGTCAAAATGGCTATTGACTACTATCAAACTATTTATTTATTTATTAAAACTTTATTGTTCCACAAAGTACACATATACTTTTAACAATTGGCGGACTTAATGCTAAGAGCATTCTCTACCAGTCAACCATTGGGAGAAACGGAAAGATAGTTTGGCGCAAAAAAGTTAAGGGGGAAAATGTATTACTTATGTGTTAACTATGTGACTATTTATCAAATTTACCCAATAATATCTTGCCACCTCTATTGCTCGTTGATTCGCCATATTTAAGTCTTCCATAGTGCAAGAGACGGGACTATTGGGGCACGACAGGAGGTGAGCTATTAAATGCACAGCTCCAAAATAACTTGGTTGTTGTTAGAAAAGCTTCACCTTGCACGATTCTCCTGAAACCTTCCAACACCAGTACGGAGTCTGTTGAGTGTCTTCCAGACTGTCGCAAGGAATGATGGCTGATGTAAATTAAGTATAATTTTTTTTCTCTTTGATTTCATAAAATAGGGTGACACACCTGTTTTCGTGTCTTTGGAAACACTGAATTTCCTTATTTCTCTGTACGGTTGGTGGTGGATCCTACCAATAGATTTGTCAGTTAGGAGGAACATCAACATTACTCACACCTGCTAAATGTATCTGCATTGCATACCCTTCATCGACTTTTAAACTTCTTCGTACAAACAAGTGTATTTTCCCTGTTGCGTTTTCTGCTTTCGCTTTATACCCTATGGAACGCTTTTAATCATGGTCCTAGTTTCGTGGTACTGGTTATTACAATAGAGCACTTGCCGTCTGACATCTGTTACCCTTTTTACAGGGATAACCAGACTAACGGGAACACCCCGAGTCGTGTTGGTTGTCAATACTGTCAGATTTTGTGACACAGCCTAACGACTACTATATATCTGCCCCTCTAAAATGGCCACTTTGACCAATTCATCAAAACGAATCATTTCATGAATTGCGAAGCTTAGCAATTCTGCAAAGTTTGACGTTTCAACTCTAATTCAATTCATTTCGTGATTTACTTTCTTGAATCACTACTCGTGTGAACATTGCTATAGTAAAAAAATAAAAATAGATTTTATAATTTTAATATTATTATTGATATTTATAATTCTACAGTTATTTTATGATAGTTAATCAACATTATTGGTTAGAAAAACTTATTTAACTAAAAAAATCGTAAAAGTACGCACGCTGGGCAAAAATAAAGATTATTTTTACGCCTGGCAATAAGGTAAAGCGATTCACGAAAACTAAGCCATTTTGCGACTTTCCGCCAAACAGCAGAATTGCCATGATGATTGCTATTTTAAGATTTGCAATGATTATTAATGTTATCATATTGTAATTCGAACAAAGTGGCCATTTTAGACCCACTGTCGATAACATCCAACGGATTTATGTGTCTTCCGAAGCACGAAGGAGCTGGAAATAAAAAATAATATGCCACAACACAATTGGCGACCAATACAATTTCGCCGCGGTTTCGCCGTTGCTTGACACGCGCTATCGTTACAGATATTTACTAAACACACAACCACGCTCATCTATCGAGTTCCTCGACTTACCTTTCATCGACATTTAAAGTATCAACACATTGGCAGCTTAATGGGGCCTATTATTGTCGTCTATACTAATTACACTTTAGGCTTCTCCTCCAACAATGGCGGTCGGCCTCCGTTAACCGGGAAGTTGGTGAAATGATCAATCAGAGCGACCTCGAGATACTTCCGATCTGAATTGACGAAAATGTTCTCATTAGGTGATTCGTCAGGCCATTGGCTTGAGTATTCCGTTGGCATGAGATCGAAACATGTTTGTGTATGTACTTGATCCTAATTTTATTAAGTTTTTTTTGTTTTAGAGGAATAAGGCGTGTATTGTTATAACACTAGTTTCAGTCACCCGTGGTGTGTATATATCACACCTCTTTACTCGGAGTGGTCGTAAAAGTGACAGAACACTGTTCAAGAAGAATTTGGACGAGTCGTTGGAAGGGCATGCATAGATGAAGAAGAATAGATTTTCATACCTATACCTTCCAATATTTTTAGTGAAATGATTTTGTAGGTCCTGATCGCCTTAAGACCATAGCAGATGGTAAATGTATGCCTTTTTCCATTATCTGAAAATAATCCATACAGACCTAAGTAGATATATTGGTAAAATAGGCTAAATATGATTAAATTCTAACTACGGATATAAAAAATTGCTTTTAATACGAGAACTATATGTCAAATGTCAACAGAGTAGAAAACTACTTTGAAAAGTTTGAATCATTCTTCACTGGCATAGATTATAGAAGAATGGCCTCTTGGGACTATTCATATTTCTATTTATTCATTTATTTGACTTCATTAGAGTGAAGTAAAGGGAAGCCAAAGGCTTTTTCTACCAGTCAACCAATGATCTATGCTCACCGGGTATTCAAAATGATGAGATATTTTGAATTATACTCAACCATAGAACCAATACCTGCACAATGTATTTGCGAAATAGTACAGAATGCTCTATCTATGGTCTACACCGTGCTCTGTAATGATTTTCCTTTATGCCATTTACAATGCCATCTGTTGTTTTTAGTCGTAATCAAACCAACTACAATCTCCCAAGTAATTTAGTCAGAGACAGCCGGCATTCAGTTCTTAAAACACGATGTAGTTTTTGTGTCATGGTATTAACACAGATGTCGCTAGTAATAAAAATATCCTATCACTTCCACGATAATAATATCCATATTGAATTTGTTTATATGTTTTTATTGTTCGTTAAAAGAAATATTTACAGAATATACATTAATAAATAAAAGTAGAAAATATATATATATATTTATATAAATTCATACTCAACTTTTTACCAAGTATTTTTGACATACCTCCTGTCCTGCCACATCCTTATAATAAGAGTATGTACACTATACTATACTGTACTACGAGTATCTTATCTTACGA
Source organism: Euzophera pinguis (assembly GCA_947363495.1). Classification (NCBI taxonomy): domain Eukaryota; kingdom Metazoa; phylum Arthropoda; class Insecta; order Lepidoptera; family Pyralidae; genus Euzophera; species Euzophera pinguis. Next base: position 6,221,525 of record OX376169.1, read on the forward strand.
ATGGAGTCCTATTTTCAGAAAGCAAGTCGAACTTCTGGGTTCTTTTGTACTTACCCCATTCACTTATCATCCACATCAGGGTTTCTGATGGAGGACTGCATTTAGTAGTGGATATCCGTACTAATATTGTAAATGGGAAAGTCTGTCTGTCTGTCCGTCTGTTTGTCTGTTACGCTTTCGTGGCCAAACCGCTGAACGGATTTTGATGAAATTTGGTATGAATATACTTGAAGACCCGGGGTCAAACATAGGCTACTTTTAAACGCAGGCGGAGCTGCGGGAAACCGCTAGTAAATAATAAATGCGAAAGTGACTTTTTATTGCAAAACAAGCAATTGATTCTACATTCCTGGTATATAAGTATTTTTTGGCAGGAAAATTTCACGGCCAAACCAAAGTCATAAAATTCTGTACAAGAATTAAGTAGTTCAATTTTGGCTCAGAATCCAATGTCCTTACAATGTTTTCTGAACAATGTCGATGTTCACAAACAATATATTTTTGCTGATAGAGGGTAATACCTTGAATAAACTTATTCGGAAACTATCTGACCTGTGACTGTTAAAAACAAGGTCAAACAGGGGTGGATTTAATAAACAACCCCATTGACCCTCTTAGATAGGACACGCGGCGCCTGCTTTCCTGTACAACATGGACTGACATTGTTAAGGTATCATTCCGTTACTGCATATAAAACCCTCTTTATACCTCAAGGATATCGGGACAATCTAATATGAAAGAGTGGGAATGCTTCCTAGATTTGATCGTGTGTAGGCTTGCAGCATGTTGCTCTTGCTGCTGGTCCAATATCGGCCAACCGCGCCTGCTACCATCCTGCACGACTCAGTCTGTAGCGTGGTTGGACCGATTCGCCGTGAGACGAAACATTGGCTGGCAAGTGTGTAGAAACGAGATGATATTGCCCCAATTTGCTTCAACCTAGATTATGCTACGATCTCTCGATCATAGTCTTCCATTATTCCATTTTTATTTTATTAGTATCCGAATAGATAGCATTATTGATAATAATATAATTGTACCTACATGTCGGTGAAGACGATGACGAAGACACCACCTCAAGCGAATCTGATTAAACTTGGTTTTTTTTAAATGATTGCAATTAATATTTATGATAAATATCTAAATAATACTGACTTTTTTATTTTCTTATCTAAAATCTCAAAATATGTAATTATTTTGTTTATTTACTTAACTTAATAGACTAATAATAGTTACCACTAATACGAGAGTTGTATAACGTGTTATTCTTCTGTAATTTCTCTGCCCATCACTATTGACGACTAACTGACAGGTATCAGGAACATGGGGTGCAGGGCAGGGAACCTCCTCGAGTGCCCGGTCCTTTGAAAGCTTTGCATTCTCACTTGATCCCAAGGATCCGGTGAGAGGGCGGGCTGACAAGGGATTCGGGACGGTGCACCCTGGGCGACAGTTAATAACTCCCCATGCGACCCCATGACGCCCTCAACAGCCGGTGCGGAAACGCCGGAGGGGTTTTAGTGGGTATTCCGGGCTGACTAGCAGCCCGGCGAGTCCCACACTTTGTGCGTAAATGCATTTCCCCTCCGTTAACAAAAAAAAAAAAAAAAAAAAAAAAAAGGTATCAGGAACATATTCTTTGAGCGGCAGAACAATATATAATATTAGCTTTTTCCCGCAGCTCCGCCTGCGTCAAAAAGTAGCCTATGTTTGACCCCGGGTCTTCAACTATATTCATGCCAAATTTCATCAAAATCCGTTCCGCGGTTTGTCCGTGAAAGCGTAACAGACAGACAGACAGACTTTCGCATTTATAATATTAGTATGGATACTCCATTTTTTCTTGTAGATATCTTTAAAGGCGACTTGTAATGGCAAATTTAACTAAATGTGGAATTTGTTTTGAAATTAGTAAAAAGAACTGTCCTATAGTTTCTTAGCAAGACAACGTAGCCATTCTACGCAAGTGCAACCAGATTGAAGCCTAGATTGTCACCGACGTAAATACATCAATATCTATACATATAATAAAATTGTAACAGGTTCGATATCTGTACATTGAAGATTTTTAGGAAAAAACAATCTGATGGTCATATTGGACCAACAAAAGCCAAAACAAACATTTTAGATTGTTTGTTAATAAATAAATAACTCTTTATTTTAGGTAGGGAGGCGACCGCGCGGCGACCACGCGACTTTTTTCTAATAGTTTTTTGAACTCGTGATATCTTTCGAATGGAAAGTCCGAATTGAATAATTCAAAAAGTTATATAAAGGTATTGAAGCATTCTTGAATATGAAGTTATTTATTTTGATAAGGATTAATAGTAAGGTAGAAATAAAGAACCTTTTCTAACGGCGGCAATTTAATTAAATTTTTAAAATAAGAAACCACTTATTGTGACTTAAATATAATAGTCAGACATATGTTGTCGCGACATTTTTTGTAGATAATGATGTGTTCTGCAAAGTTGTAGTACATTATTTTGTTCTATCATCAATAGTTTTCGCAGCGCACTCGATGTAAGCAATTTTTAGGTCTTTTTTTTGCACCTTGGGTTACATTATTGCAGTTTTTTTAAGGATCCCTAATGTTTTTGAAAATAAAATATAGCCTATGTTTACCGGGAATAATGTAGCTTTCCAACGGTGAAAGAATTTTTTAAATAGCTCTAGTATTTTCGGAGCCTATTCAATTCAAACAAACAAACAATCAAATCTTTCCTCTTTAAAATATTAGTATAGATATAGATAACTATGATCCATTTATGTGTTAGTATTACAAAAGGCCTTATATAACTATGTTAGTAGTTTAATCAAAATAAAAACAGAAAAAAAAATCGAGTAGGTAGGTATAATTCTTTAATAAATCATGAACCTGCGTGAGAAGTCGAGCTGACAACGGCCAAAAGAGCTCTTGTTTTCGACCTCATTCATCACTCGCTCAAGACCTCTCAACACAGGTGCATGCGGATCATCTGCTATTACTCTCAAAATGCCAAAAAAAAAATTAGTGTTAGTGTCAAATGCCTTATAGTTAGTAGGGTAAAATTGGGGATCCTGGATCAACATGCGGGCCTCGCTCCGCTCGGCCCGCATGTTGACCCCAGGATCCCCAATTTTATTGGTTTAACCCCACTAATTATAAACTATTTTTATGATGAATTTGACTTTCATCTTATATCTAATTTTAGGAAATGTCTGTATTAAAAGATGTCTGTATTAAATTCTGCCTAGGAATGTAAGATTGTTTTCGTACTACATCTATTTATTGGGTTAAAAATGGGTGAAACAAAATAAAATGCGAAATACATACTAATCAGTTTTTTATTATCAATACACCAATTTCTTAAACATAATACATTTTTTAAAGCACATATTGATGGATGATTTGATCAACTAAATACATTGTTATTTGTTGAATATGCTTTATATAAATTATTAAAATTGGGGCAACCCTTATCTTCTAAATTATAAATATTATTTGCACCTGTTATGTCTTTTATCCAAGTCATTTTTTCAATACCTTTACAATAAACAATTTTATCTTTAAGATAATTTTGAACAATACTTTTGTGCTTCGTATATGGTATAAATCCTTCATCCCACCGTACTTTTCGATTTTGCTCTAACCAACACACGTTTCGCTTTTCAGCGCTAGTAAGATTGCGAAATGGGAACGGCGGTGATATTAAAAAAAAATTTAGCTTATTGGCATATATGACAGCTACTTCTTTTACAATAAATACGTTGTTATCGATTTTAAAACCTTAAACATCCACGATAGCAAACATGTTTTAATAGTAAATATTTTCCGATTTAATAAAACAATAACTTAAGATAGTTTTCGGACAATATTACTTAAAGGCTTATATTCAATAAGTCTGTCATTAATTATTAAACAATAAGCACAGGTGTTATTCGGTATATCTTGAGAGGTTTCAATTTCCAATCGGACATCAACTGGACCTGTTTTTAAATTCTCGTTCTGTCTAGAACAATCGATTACAAATAACGGCGCCTTTTCTTTAAATTTGTATAGATCAAGCAAGGGGTCTGTAGGACGGTTATAAAACAACTGACGGAATTGAACATACATCTCATATAATATACTGTACTTCTCCTCATCAAACTTAACGTTGAGAGAATCATATGGATAATATTGAGAATTTAGGAATAATGTGACGTTAGTCAGCGTGCAATGATCAAATATAGAACTGTCTGTCGTTTTACAATTTTTTCTATTTGTTTGCAAGCCAAAAATTACGTATCGCGGTTTTTCCAATTGAGATGTAGTCTTTACGGCCCACGAATGCTTTTTTGTTGTTGGTAGTAATGGATATTCATATAAATCCCAGTTTCTGAATGCTATTTGAATGGGATTATCTTTTTCTAATTGCTTCAATAGTATTAGTCTCTGCTTATCAGAAACTTTGATATGAGGTACGCGCCATTGAATCCTGTGTATATTAATGTCTACAGTATCATTAGCATCCATAACAATACTGTTTAGATTTGAACTAGTTCTATTAAATATAAGTTCATGCTTACAATTCATTACAATTTTGTTATAATCTTCTGCAAAGCCTAATATTTTATTTAATGGTATAAGAATGCTAAAATTGCCATTATTATTACTTTTATTCAAGTCCTCGTCAGTTTTCCATCCCCACGCAGCTGCTGCCTTACTCTCACAGCTACTCATTGATATATATGATTTTAATGATGTAGTTATTCCAGCGTTTCTTATACGATCAATTTCTACACCATTTATTTCATATCTTATATCTTGGAAGAGAAATAATATAGCATTATTAGTAAACTTGACATTCTTTTTCTGAATTTTACCGCTGGCGTCCGCATGACTCACTATAGCACTTCCTTCGATGTAAATAGAGCTGGCTGACGGTAATACATATATATCTTGATGATGGATCGGTATTCGTATTTCATCATTCGTATTGAAACTGTTATTATATGGATTGTAAGTATGTATTTCATAACTCTCAATTGAATTATCAAATTGAGTTGAATCATTTATGTTCAGGATAGTCATGTTGTAAAACCGAGTGCCTTTAGAAATTCTTTATTATTTTTATTAATTTTTTTACGAGTCACAGCACGTCTAACTTGTTTCACTGCAGTCTTCGAAATAGATTTCTTAACTTTCTTTACTTGAAATTTATAAACGTTATTACAATTATTTTTATGAAAAACAATCATTTTATTTTTCTTAAATGAAGACACAATTGAATGTTTTCTCCGCGGAAATTAATACGTTTCCCATCTAAGTCCACCACTTTTACAGTTACACATGAAATAATATTTTGAGTAATTGGAAAGTATATAACGTTATTTGGTATTTCGACAAATCTATGACTGGGTGGGATGTTTGGCACGAATTCGTAAATGATATGCGATGGAATACCATTAGTGTAAGACCCTTGTATAAGATCACATTCGATCCTTATAACAGACACTGGTAGAATGTTGATTGGAGTCGTTGACTCATGCCATTTATTTGCTTCCAATTTCACTTTTGGAAAACCAAGTAAAGATCCTATACTATTTTCTACACCAAAATCTACAACTTCACTACAGAATAAGAAACATGACATAGTATTATTATTCGGTTTTATTATTAGCTCACATTTATTTTTAATTCTGTCATTTAGATATTCATATAAATCTTGCAAATCATAAATTCCAGTTGGCACCTTAATTTTTTGTTTACTTTCTCCGTACACGAATAAATTATTGCGATCACTTATATTAGGTATAGAATTGAAAGAAGAAAAATATAATAAACCGCACTCGTATGCACCATCTAAAATAAGTGGAGGAATAAAATTCGTTTCCAAAACAGAGTTATTTCCAGTAATAGTGAGCGTAACAGACATTGTGATGAACTGACTTTTATTCTGCATGCATCAATATTTATTTGTCGTAATGGTTGTGATGGCGCCAAAAATTATTAAGAAATCTTATACAAAGATGTCCACAATTAAATGGGTTATTTCCTTGGAAATTTGTATAGTTATAATTAAATTTAGATCCCATGTATTTCACAAATTCTCGAGGTGGTTTTAAGTCACCATAACTATCAAAATATTCTATATAATCATTAAATTTTGCATAGGCTACCCAATGAGTACCAGGATTTTCAGATTTATCTAAATTGATAATACCACATTCTTTCTTAAATGGATGAATTGGTAATTCATTTCTCATATACACCCCTCTGAAATAAGGTATATTTTTTGAATGTTTTAAAATATCAAAGTTAGATAGTGCTCGATTCGGTAGCCTAATATTTAGTTTTTTTCTATCCTCGAATATATTCCTAAACCTTGTCCATAAGGTTTAATGTGTAATCCGCTTCCAATACATAAAGATTTCAATTTTTCGTGAGACTCTTTTTGAAATAATTTCTTAGCAGATTTAATAGCATTGATAGCTTTTAATACACCTACTGGACCACCTGCTAAGCTTCCAGCAGCAGCAAGGCCTGCGAAAATTGGAATCAATGGTAATACCCCACCAGTCTTTGGTACTGGAATAACACGAGGTACTTCAACAGGTAACTCCGATGCTAATTCTTTCGCAGCTGCAATAGCTAACTCAATTGCAGCTTTTTTACATTTTGGTTTTATATTACGTAGGTGCTTTTTTGTTTTAGAAATCATATTTTTAAAAACTTTGCTGAAACCAGCCCCAGAGGTTTTCGTTCTTGTCTTTACTGTCTTTGGAGATGCAGATTTAGTTTTAAGAGACTTTTTCTTTGTTTTTACTTTCGGCTCCATTGTGATTGTTAGGATATTTATTTTACTCTACAATTTATTGGATGTAACCTCTACCTTCTCTCACACCTAAATGCAGAATGAAGATTATTTTTCTTCGAATTAATATATATGCTTAAACGACGCTTGATTTCTTTATCCAGCTATTTTCAGCTACAGGCAGACCTAACCATTTAACAAATAACAGATCCCTTTTCTTTTTCAAAACTTTTTCTACCAAATAAATATCAGGATGTTTAGTTTTTTGTAGTTCTTGCGTATAAAATGCGCCTAAAATTCGTCTCTGTCTAATATCTTTTAAAAGATATGTAATAGGACTTGTGTTCTGCACCATAAATATTTTAAATATTTCTGTTGACCAATTTGGAGTATATCCTTTCTCAAATGTCCCTTTATATTTACTTATACGAACGCAATCGCCAACTTTAAATCTTTGACGTTCTTTTTTTAATGAAGATAGTTGCAAGGTTTTATATCTTTTTATTAATACATCTTTGTTCTTTTTATTAACTTTATTTGGCGGCTGTTGAATTGTTCTGTGAAAAGTTGAGTTATATTCTTTAACAAGATTTTCTAGAATATGACCACTCCATTTATAATTGCCTTGTAAACTAAAATATTTGTAAATTTTATTTTTTATGGTTCTGATAAATCTTTCAACTATTGATGCTTTCTTCACGGAAAAAGTAGAATAATGATTTATATTATATTTTTCTACCAACTTTTTGAAATCCGAATTATAAAACTCCTTTCCTAAATCTGTTTGAAGATTTTTTGGAACGCGACCTTTTTCTAGTAATGTTCTAAACGCTCTAGTTACACTTATTTTGTCTTTATTTTTGAGGGGATATGCCCAGGCATACTTTGAAAATGCATCGATTATTGTTAAAATGTATTTATAGTTTGAATTTTCGTTAGAATAAGATTGCATATCAATTAAATCGGCTTGCCACAAATCATCTATATCTTTGAGTATAACATGTCTTCGGGGAAAATTGTATCTTACTGGTTTATGTATTTCATTGACTACATCTGATTTACTCATTTTTTATTTATTTTTTGTTTTGCAACATCTAGATTCTTTTTTAAACTATTTATTTCAATATTTAACAATGCTGTTAAATCATCGAGAGTTTTGAATTTCTTTAAGAACCCGTTAGTTATGTTATCCACATACTCTTTAGTAGCACAATCATTTGGATCTACGGGCGCTCTAATATGTTTTATGATTTTATACTCCGCATCAAATATATTATTCAGTGAAGAACTGCGCATTTTTTGCCTTTTGTGAATATGATGACCGAATTTGTTGACATTCATGTTCAACGTCTATACTACAACTGATCTTAATTTAGACAAATCACTTTTTATAATGCCAGCTTCTTTAAGTTCTTTAATTATTGAAATGATTTCATTGTCATGACTCGTGTTACCAGCATCTTTAGAAGCAATCAAAATTTTCAATCTTTCAACTAATTCATTAGGATCATCCCAATAAATAAAATCGGTATTCTTTTTATACGATTTTAAAGGTAATAGATTACCACCTGTTTTATTTTCCTTGCAATTATTTTCAAAGATTAGAGGTTTAATAACGTGACAATATTTCATTCCTTTATCACCTTTGATCTGACCTGATGAATGATAATCTCTTTTGTGAACATTTGTAAAAGATAAAATATCTTTATATACTAATTTGTCTTTATCAGAAATAATTTTCAAATTGGGTTTACTTTGAAAAAGTAATTCCCTTAATCCTGGAGTTACTTCATAACTATTTTCTCCTATTTTAACCATCTCTATTTTATTGGAAGAATCATTAACAGCGTCTGTAAATGTAACCAACGTATTGCCTATCATCAATTTGCCATTATCGTTGCGTACACCAAAAGGCACACATAATTCATTTTTTTTCAGATCTAACGGAGTTTTAATATTCTCTGAAGTGATCGGTGTCTTATTAGGGGATTTTATTTCCAATGATTCATCCATTTCCTTTTGCTGTTTCATATTAAAATCTTCATTACCATAGTTTTTATAAGTATTTTCATATTTAACAGTTTGAGGTTGTGCCAATGATTGTATGGAATTTGTTACAGGTTTAAATAACTTGCAGCGTTGTAGTTCTAAGTCATCTTCTCTTTCTCGCAACCATTTTACTTTTTGTTTAATGGCTTTAACTGATTTAATTAAGTCATTTTTAATATTTCTATTCATTTTTGACATTCGCTTTATCAACGTGAAAGTCAAAATTAAAGTAACCCGTGAAGCATTGTATTAGACATTATATAGGCGCCTAATAATTAGTCAAAATTTACAAATATGTCAAAAGTTTTGCGATATCTGCCTTTGTTTAATTCACAATCTTTATTGATCAACAAAAACATATACGGATCTTTCCATATATTAGAGCACAATTTTTTGAATTCATGCCAGCTCATATCAGAATTAACATGCTCTTGGTAAATATGTTTCAAGTTTATTTCATCTTGCTTAAAAACAATTAAGACATTAACATTGTCTCTAATTAATTGTTTTGGTATTTTTGAATATGTTTGAGACAAATAAAAGCAATCAATGCCCTTATGCCGCCCCATTGAAAAATAATTCCGAATATTTACTTGATTTTCACATATTACATCGTCAAATATAAAGACAGAATTTTTATGAACTTCATTTGGAGAAATAAGATCTTCATCATTTTTTAAAATAAATATTTTAACATCTGGAACAGATTGTAAAATATGATCTAAAAGTAAATACTTTGGTTGAAAAGTAGTTTTAGAATATAAATAAACATTTTGAAACTTAAGCCCATTTTCATGCAATAATAAGGAAATCATCACGTTCGTCTTGCCACAGTTGGAGGGTCCGCAAATAATACAGCGAATTGTATTCGGCAATAATTCTCCATGTCGTTTATAAGGTAATGTCTGTAGTTCAGAATCTATATGCGTTATCTCTAGAGACACGACCTGTTTGACCAACTTCATTATTGTCAATGTATACAAATATATATGCAATGGTTATATAATACATATAGATATATATGTTAATTAATACAAAATATAAATAAATATAAAAGTTATGATGAATCATTTAGGTATGATATCGATTTCTGTTGCATCATCGTGACATGTCGAGATTCTGCGCCCATAAAAGGAATTACATTCCAACGACGCTGCAGAGATCGAAATCAATCTTAAGTAAATTCATTATAGCTTTATCTTTGCGCCTGTTACGACACGTCGATTCTTCTGAAATAATTGGTGAGTTAATTTTATATTTCAATATTTATTAGAACATTTTAAAAACTTTGCGACTATCTTTGACAATCTACGCTGTGTATTTATAAAATATTTTTCTTAATTGTTTCAGATAATGTCCAACGCTGAGGAAACTCGTGTTTCTAACCTTCCAGCTCGCACTATCAGCAATGAATATTATTATGCACAAGATCTTTTACAAGATTTTGAAGACGAGCGCCTAAAAGATCTGCCTCCAAATAAACTAATGAATGCTGATGAACAGCAACTGAAGACAAAGAAACCTCAGAAAAAAAGGAAATTTCAGGATCTACAAGGCCCATCTTCATCTTCATCATATATAATTCGCCAAGGAAGTGCTGTGAAGCGAGGACGTCATCTTATCAAAATTTACATATGTGAACTGAACGAGCAGGAAGAAAGTGAAAAATGTGAAAAAAGTGAAAATAATGACATTAGCATAAATGTAAGTGCGCAATATGTGGTCGACGACATTTATGATGATGTGATGGAGGCTGCAAATAAAGTTATTAAAAGAATAGGAGAAAGGCTGTACGAAGTGTATATATAATAATAATACGTATACGTGTAATATGCATAATATAGTGTGTACCAAAATAACAGTAAGTAATATTATTGATTTAAGTATTTTTTTATTTTAGATTAACTTTGTAACAGATATAGATGACATCATAATATTTCATGTTTTAATTAATTGTTATAAAACTGAATTTAAATATATACCTATAATAAAATCAATGTAATAAATAACAGATAAAACAAATATATAGTTAATCAAGTAAAGAGCTATATAAAATTTTGTGTAACAAAAATATATAGGATTCTTAATTTGTAATATAGGATTAAGTATTATCCGCATAAATATAAAACAGCGCAAAGATAAAGCTATAATCATTGTAAACTAGCCACTACACATTATCACAAACTTTGTATCATTGTAAACTATGTAATATGTACAGTCAAACGTCATAAGTGCAGTCATACCTCGAAGACCTTATGCCTATTCTTAATGATCATAATGCCTTGTAGATTCTGACTGCATTTTTGACTCTTGACTATATCTAAGTAGATAGATAAGATATATCTGAATAAAAGCAATTTTATATTTATAAATAAATGCATTTAAACTTTTGTCAGTCTTATTACGACTCCAGCATCCTGCATATGCCTATGCTTGATCTGAAAACATTCAAAGATAAAGTAATTTTTGTAATAAATTGATCAAGATAAAAAAAAAATTGCAGCAAGATATTAATTAAGCATAAACGATCACCTTTTCAAGTACAAGCTTCAAAGTAACATTATTTGAAATATAACATGAATTCAACCATGAATGTAATTGTTGATGTAGAAGGCTTTATGAATGAGAAAAATCAGTTCATACCTAAAGAAATAGCAATTTTGTCGAAGGAGCATGTTATGATATTACTATTAATGCCGCCATATCCCTATTATAAGTTGACGAAAAAGGAACGTTCAACTGTTACATGGATTGAAAGATTTAGAGAATTTTATTGGAATGAAGGTTTTATTCCATACAATCAATACAAGTATATTTTAAAAGAAAAAGATTTTTTTAAAAACAAAAATATATTAACTAAAGGCACTGAAAAAGTTATTTGGTTAAAAAATATGTTAGACACTGCTAATGTATATAATTTAGAAGACTTTGGCTGTCCTCATTTAGAAATATTGTATGATCGCTATTGTTCAAGCATTCAACGTTGTATCTATCATAAAGATATGTGTGCTTATAAAAATGTCCATTGTTTGTACACATGGTATAAAGATAATTATGATAAAATCAAAATAAATGTTTAATAAACTATAATGATGGTGTTTTATTTTCGATCGTGAAGAAATGAATTCAAATCAAATTACGTCAATAAGCATGCTGTAACAGCACATCAGATGGTACTAACACAGTATTAAGAGTAAAGTATTAGCTCTTATTTATTGCAATAGCAGAATTACAGGTGGCGCCTTTGCGAAAAAATAAGACTAATCAACTTACGTCACTAAGCATGCTGTAACAGCACGTCGCATTGTACTAGCAGCGTACTACTTTTGATTAATGCAATGGTACCTGTGATAACAGGTGGCGCTTTGCAAAGAAATAAATTCGTACTAGCTTTTAATTAATGCAATGGTACCTGTGATAACAGATGGCGCTCTGCAAAGAAATAAATTCCAAAATGCAAAATTATATTATTATTGTTATGTTCCAATTTAAAGTATGTCCTAATGATGTTGTTTTGCCTAGAAGCGGTCTGTATTTTGATTTTGGAATATAGAAATGAAATAAAATTATAAATTTGTAAATATCTTTATTTTATTAGAGTACAAAAGCTGATAAGGAGGTACATATAAATAGAACAAAGTTACAATTTAAAAAGTATACATATTGTTATATTATCAATACCATAAGAATTAGCAAAAGAAAGGGTTTTTAAAATATGGTTTTATAATGTCCCCAAGGTAAAGTGTTACAACCATCATCCATAATTTGCCTTTTATCATCATCTCTATTAAGCACAAGTTTGTTAATCTTTTGAGTAAAAATAATATGATTTTTAGATCTAATAATAAACATGTTTTCTCTAAGAGTCTTATTATCCATCAATGCTTTTTTATATTTATTTATGTCAAGTTTATTTGTAACAGATTTTTTAATTCCCTTTGCTTTTCTTATTAAATTACTCCTAGATTCTATACAGTACAATTTTGCTCTTAATCCAACGAATTCGGAAATAACATCACCACCCATTTCATCTTTAAAAAATCCAGGTATTTTGCAATTTAATTTAGGCATATCAAAAAGCTTGTTATCAAAGTTACTCGTATCAAAGTACTTATTGTTATTTTTCATATCTTCATAAAAGTCTGCTGTATTGACCAGATACAAGAGACTATCTGTATCAGTATAACAAAGTTTAATAGAATCTTTGTATATACGTTTCATTACAGAATAATGAAAATGATATAAATGTCCTTTAGCTAATTCTAAAATTGAAAATCCTATGTAAATTGGTCGATCCAGCAAAATTTTTGTTAGTTCTAACTGAATAGCTATTAACGACTCAGAAATAATAGAAAAATTTTTAAAGTTAGGAGCACTTGTATATTTTTCTGCACCACAAACTTTATTTGTCTTATTTGATCTATCATTCCATGTGTTAACTAATTTTACGTCGACTTGTTTTCTTTTATTTTCTATAGTCTTTCCGAAAATTGAATTGTTCTGTTTTTTAAAAAAGTCTTTCTCAAAATCTGACCCAGCTTTTTGTCTAAGTGTAGTATTTAATAATATATATGGTGCTAAAAATGCATATTGATCAAATGACAAAATCCTGTGAATGTTTAATAAAATGAGTCCATTTTTTAAACATTGCTTTAAATGCATAAAATGAATGACATACTTTCGTTTATCATACAAATTGGCTATTAATTTTAGATTTTTACTACCTGGTGGCGCAAACTTCTCAGCTGCAAATGGTAAATCAGAATGATCGTCATGTAATTTGGCAGGATAGTGTAAGTCTACTTCCAAAATATATCCAGTATTACTATCATTTGAAATATTCATTACATTGAACTCATCTATCTCTCTTTTGGTAAGAAATTTAAAGTTTCCAGTAGGTAATTTTTGCATCATAGCATAACCATATAAATTTACGCAATCAAGATAAACTAAGAAACTGTTAGGTTTATTGGTATCATAGTTTGATAGATATTTATTGTTTGCTCTAGCATATCTTAACGAACATTGAGCCAAACCTCCTCGGATTCCTTTTTCTAACATCTGATACATTTCTATATTTGAAATTAAATCTAATTCAATATTAGTGTACAGTAACATCGCATCCCAACTCAAAGAAGGTGATGACACATAATAACATGGGTCAAGGTTGTAATACTTTAAACTCATATCGCGAAATTTTTCAAAAACATCACACAATAGTAGAACATCGCATTTGAGATATAAGTCTGTATATTCTCCCAAGTTGGATATATTAAAATCTTTCCAAACTTGTAAAGCATGGTTGTAATCTTCATCAGAAACTGTTTGGGATGAAAGATTACTGTAAAATTTTGATTGGTCTGGTAACTTGTTTTCTTTATAACGATCCTCCGAGTCAATATAATCATAACAGTAGATACCTTTCTTTCTTACTAAATTAAATAAATGATCATCGAAAAAATGCTGTCGCAAATTTTTAAAATCATCTGATTGCATTGATTTAACCAAATTATCTAAACTTGAACTCAAAAAATTAAAAGAATCAATAAATTTTAATTGAGCCGAAGTATTTTGATCGATCGGAATAAATTTAGTAATTGCAATATATTTTTCCTTATTTTTAGGTATTAGATTTATTCGCCCGCAAGAAGTAGAAAGTTCTTTTATGAATAAATGACAGTCATAGCCTGAAAGGTTATGAAATATGATCGGTATATACGGACATTTTCTTGCATTTAAATTACACTGATTATGCGCAGGACCTCTATATTTTCCAGTAAAGTGATCATGATCTACCACTACAACATCAGTTTCATTAAACTCTTTCTTGCATAAATGACATTTTTTTTCATTTTCAAAAGATTCACGTTCTCTTTTAGTAATTATCAAAGGCTTTGATTCTAAAAGTAATCCGTGGAGCGTTTTAACATCTTTGCTAATTGATTTAATAAATTTTTTTGAACAATCTCGCCCTCTGTATGAAACGAATTTGTTTAGCTCAGGTCTAGAATGACTAAAAATATAGTATGCAAAAGAACTAGCCTCATGAATTTGAACATTTTCAACACATGCAGTCTTATCATTATCTGAATATTCTCTTAATAAACTCTCAAAATCACCGTATATTACAATTGGAATTTTTTGAGAATTACGATAATTAGAAAAACTTATTTGAATATTTTCTTCAGGTAGTACAGTTTGTACTCTTGCACAATCATGATTAGCTAGTTTTTCAGGTGAATCATAGTATATGAAACATTCTTCACATAAGTATATGCGTGACTTATGTTTGGTCAATTGTTTGCGCACAAGTTTGTCAAATTTTTTTATTAAACAATAATGATATTTATTATTTTTTTCGACACACAATAAGTTAGCATGCATTATTTTTCTTTTTATAGTTTTATACAATGGTCCAGTTACTTGATTTTTTTTATCTAAACCGTAAATATTCACGCTCACATGTGTATTTATTTTTTCAAATAATTGAATATCCTCTAAAGTTGGAGGAAACGACATATTAGTTGTATTTAATACTTTTGAATAATGAGGATATGACGCTATTCTAGTAGGGTTATTTTTAGTTGGGTATAAATGTGCAACAATGCTCCATACGAAACAATGTTCATCAGTATTTTTTATATTCAGGCAAGATTTTGTTCTTTGAATTGTTTGCGGCAATGGTATGTACGTCCCGGCTTTCAAAGGATTATATTTTAAAATGTTTAACTCTATATGACTTATTGACTCAATAGTCCAGCCTGATTCACAGAGCTCGAACTCGGAACATTTATTTATTATTTTCTCAGAAAACATGTTATAAAAATTTACTAAGTCTGTATTTTGATGAATAACTTCATATTTAGTGTTAAATGATTTAAGAGATGATTCATTATTTTTCGGTAAAGTATATAAAACATATAGCTCGAAATTGACTTTAACAGATGTATGTCGTGTTAACATTTTTTTTATCAGATGCTGAGATGTGTGTGAAATATCATCTAAAAATATTTCAGGGGATATAGTAAAACTATGGGGACTGATTTGGTAAGTAACAATTTTGTTTTTAAAAGCGCAAGCTATTACGCGAACATTGTCGAATTCAGTTTGGAGTAAACAATTAGACTTGTGAATATTAGATCTCTTATGCGAGGAATGTTGTTTCACATTCATGTTACAGGGTTTGCAAAAGTACATTTTGCACGATTAAGATTTTAACTTTACAGGTAATTAAGAATATTCTGTTTTAAATTAGATTAATTAGATTAAATGGTTAAGTTTTATTTACGTTTTCTTATTATTTAATAATTTTAGCAAATATAAAATGTTATTTTTACCTACAATATTCTATTCTGAGAAAACAATTTATTATGAATTATTGTCTTTAAAAAATTATATGAGTATACGGTTAAATAAGCACATTAATATTTATATTTAGCTCGAAGTTTATGACCAATAGGTACGCAAAAAACGGTCAGATGCATGTGCTCATTTGGCGGGATACAATATTGGTCGCGTATTACGGAAATCTTCTTTCACCATTGCCACCAGCTGGGTAGCCGCCTTCCAAGTTGCTGAATTGTCAGGCACCACCGTTTTGAAGCTTATTAGTGAATGCTTCCAACGGCTTTCAGCGGCGACGGACTCCAGCTCGTGGCAGTTCGAGATGCGGACTTCTATATAATATCCGCCGCGCTTGGTAGGGTCGCTTTGGTATGAGTACCCCGAAGCCATGCGTCGCTGCAGGTAACTTTTCAAGGTCGGAGCACGTATAGTTTCATAGTCTTCATCCTGAAACCAGTAATAAATAGGTACTTACACTTAAATAAAACAATGCTCATATATATATATATATAATAAATCTCATCTTTATCAAGTTGGGATTGAATAGAAAATCCCAGTACCTATAATCAGTTGATTAATAGGTACTTAAGAATCAAAATCGAGTTTAAATAATTCTAGCTGCACCCCGGGGCTTCGCTCCTGTGGTAATTTTGACATAAAAAAGCACCCTATATGCTATTCTCAGTATTTTTCTACCCGCGCACAAAATTTCATCGAAATCCGTCCAGTAGGTTTCATTCTAGCTTATGCCCACAACTTCATCCGCGCGAAATTTATTGTTGTAAATGTCTCAGGTTCTAAGCGACGTATCATAATATTCATAATGCGAAAACCTGCACTAGATTTTAAGTTCAAAATTTAACAATACACGGCAAAACCGTATCACTTTTCATCTACTAGTTTTTGCGTGATACGCGTGCAAATATACAGACAAATAGATGAATAAAAATAATCAAGACTCACCTCGGACGACTCATGTATGACTCGTTTGCGTTTCCTGCTGAAACCGTCAGGAAACTCTTCGGAAAGTAGCGGCCTGGTGCTGCCAGAGGTTGCAGGCCCTCGCTCCGACTCAGAGTCCGACTCAGCAAACTCTGGTTGTTTCTTCGCCTTCGGAGTTCGGCTGGCTTTCGGCTTGGAGGCTTTCGACTTGTTAGTCCTCTTCTTTGGCGCGGTAGATTGCCCTTCACCGTCCGAGTCAAAAGGATTGGAATACCTGAAATCATAATTTATGCATAAATTTACAGCGTAATCAGCGGGCTGGAGATATGACTTGTAATCCGCAGCCTGTATCTATTATTTATTCATTGTAGTTACAAATTAAAAAAAAAAATTAAAATAAATCTAATAGATACATACATACTTACTAGCTTCTTTGCTTGCTGGTATTACGGACACAGAACTGAACAGAGATGCAGCCGCACGATGCACGCACCAAAAAAGAGTATGGCGAAAATATTCTTTGTCGACAAATATTTATAAAACTAAATTATAAGACCTTGTCCACAAGCAAGTCTCTTTCCTAGTTTAATATTTTACAATAATAAATAATACAATGAACTTTTACGATAATGAATCTTATTTTTATTACACATATGATATACTATCGTTTAAACTGTGTGAACTTTAGAGACTCATAGATGAACGATACCTAATTTAACTATCCCGACGCCGCATTGTCGCTGCAATTCGAGATTCAATTTTAATATGGTCAACATATGTACTTATGAGTAAATCTAATTGATGGAAAACGATTCAACTAAGAGAGGTCTTAAAATGCTTATTTTAACATTGGTTTCTGCCAGTGTGACGATTGTAAATCAAGTTATTTAATTTGGGCTAACTAGAAATCATAAAATTTCGTAAAACTAAAGTTAAAATCTTTTGTTGTGTACATAGCATATTGATGCGCGCATTTATTTTACCCGACTGTGAGAAAAGGGTTATGTTTTTCGCTCGTATCTTGTGTTTATGTTTGTAATATTCTTTATTATTTAATATCTTTTAACGTTAACTTTCTTTTTATACAGGACGGATTTTTAGTTTTTAAAGAATTAGATAGGTACTAATACAGAGTTTTAATTGAGTAGCATACAGCTCCTTATTTGTCGCTAGATGACGGGCGATCGTGACGTGCTATGACGTGAACTCTGAGCGACGTCGCGTCACAGTCACGTCACATGTGCAATTTTATCTCATGCATTTAGTGCAAGGGAATACATGCCTTATGTTTATAATATTTCATACCATCTATCAAGATTGTAATTGTGCTCATAAAGTAGCTTTTCTGCATCGTGATGTTAAAGTTTTTTGCTTGAGACGATATATATATAAAATTTTAGGCGATAATGTTGGGACTCCTAGTAGCGATGCTTTGTTATCTGTGGTGTTACGGCACAATTGGGGCACAGTTACATTGCAAAGCGAACAGAGCGAGGGAATGTTGCTAACGGTCGGAACTGCCCCCAATCAGATCCGGTCTGTGTGACGTCTTCCCTCTTCCCGAATAGAAATGAAATAACACAAACAACGGGAAGCGCGCTTGAGAGCCTCTCCTTCGAAACCGAAAGCCAAAATCGACCTCGAGGAAGGCTCGAAAAGCGCGCGCCCGTTTTGCTCTTGAATATTTTTTGTTTAGTCATCTATTTTTTTTTTAATTCTCGATAACTGATTACAGTTATCGAGTTAATATGTTATGTTACACAAGACTTGATAGAATTTAATACAGACATCTTTTTATACAGACATTTCCTAAAATTAGATATAAGATGAAAGTCAAATTCATCATAAAAATAATTTATAATTAGTGGGGTTAAACAAATATAATTGGGGATTCTGGTCATCATGTAGACCGAGCGAAGCGAGGTCTACATGATGATCCAGAATCCCCAATTATACCCTACTATAGTTAATTAATTATTTTTTTAAGCGAGAATTGTCTGTATCCACAATCCGTGTTCTTAATATCCACTACACTAGATAGATATGTTTTGCAGGACGAAGTCGTGGCCAGTGGAATTGTGCTCTTATAAGTGTTCAGATATGACTGGCCACTCGTTTTGTTGAAGTGTTTCGGGGATTGAAGATTGGCCTCGTTCTTATAAACCGCAGGTCATTGCTGTTAAAATTTGTTAGTTTGTGAGTCTTTCTTACATTTTTTATAAAAATATTTAATATTAAATAATTAATATTT
Organism: Euzophera pinguis; assembly: GCA_947363495.1. Taxonomy (NCBI): domain Eukaryota; kingdom Metazoa; phylum Arthropoda; class Insecta; order Lepidoptera; family Pyralidae; genus Euzophera; species Euzophera pinguis. The sequence continues at coordinate 6,240,890 of OX376169.1, forward strand.
TTTTTAAATTTTCCTATTAATTTTATATTACAACGAAGCAGACAGATCTGTCAATCAATCAATCAAATCATTTATTTGCATTAAAAGTGGTAATACATGGTGGTACACAATATTTACACTGTTTCTCACTTTTAACCTAATCATACGCATAGTCTGTCAGATATACGAACAGTGGAGTCTTAGAAGAGAATAGATAATAGTACCTACTAGGATCCCGTTTTACCCTTTAAGTACGGAATCCCAGGGGCGATTATGACCCAGACATATATTGAGCGTCGATAGATACCTCTCAGGGTCAGGCATTTTACAGTTATCGCCAGGAGCGCTATTTTGAAAAGTGTGAATCACGCTAAATCGGCGAGTAGAATGATTTTTGTTTAATATTGAATTATTTTCGCTCGATATCGACCGATTTCCATTCAACTTATGAGTCATACATTTCAAAGATAAGGCTCCAGTACGAGCAGTATATCCGCCGCCTGTCGATAGCACGAATTTACGATGAGAGCGATGTGTTGTGAAGCGCCTAATGCTGTGAAACTTGCCAGCTTGCCACTTTATACCGATACTCATTACCGCGATAAGATGGTGATTCGAAATAAATGTATCTGCTCTACCTGAAATTACGCTCTAAATGGTTCTTATTCGTTACAACAATTAAGTAAAAAAAGTGGATCTTGGTCTCCGACATGAGAATGCCATTTCTTGCAATCTTGTTACATAATAGTTAATTCATAAATATTATTTGAGGAAATAAAAGTAGCTTTTTTTAACCTGTACTTGTTCCACTTATAATTAAGAATATAAAAAAATGATCGGATGAAGATGATAAAGTTAGTATTATGTCTGTTCTCATAACATAGAGAGGGAAAGAAGACCGATAGACGAACCCCTCTTTTTTGGAATTCGGAAGTCGGTTGAAAAGAAAACGATTTTCATTTTAATATCTGAAGATACAAAAGGCAAACCTTTACCCAGCAAAAAGAGTGAGAAAACATCTACAGGCTATGAAAAAAATACCTAGACGTCTTAGTCTGATACCTATTAGGTCACACAAACAATACGAAAAACATTGCTATAAATATCTTGGAGGCCACATAATACTAGCCAACGGCCTTAATATCCATCGCCTGGAAATAATTCCTTAAATACATTTTTTATATTTTTGTCTTAGATTTGTATTGTAAGATCATTTGTAATCATGAAGACAATAAATGAATTGAATTGAATATAGCTCTTGAATCTGGTTACGTGTTTTTAGTTACGAACATGGTTAAAGGATCCGCATATAGCTTTGTCGAATAAATCCATTATCATCATCATTCATCATTTCAGCCGCAGTCCACTGCTGGACATAGGCCTCTCCCAATGATTTCCAAAATGATCGGTTTGCAGCAGTCTGCATCCAGCGATTGCCTGCGACCTTTTTCAGGTCATCTGACCATCTGGTTGGTGGATGTCCAACGCTGCGCTTACCGGTAATAAATCCATACATACATACTATTCATACTTTTCATAAATGCGAAAATCTATCTGTCTGTTCGAAATTTGGTATGAATATAGTTGAAGACCCGAAGTCAAACAAAGGCTACTTTTGACGCAGGCGGAGCGGCGGGAAACAGCTAGTTAATTATAAGTGCCTACCTATTGCAAAGCTATGTGCACTGTCGAACTAATTAAGAGACAGGAGGTGACCCAGTTTCACGTCAGTATACCTATAAACGTCAATGTTGACCGGTTATTATCGACTTGGAACTTAGACCAAAACTGAAAATAGTACGATTTAACAGGTTCAACTCAGCTCTACCTTGACATTTGTTTAATCTATATTTCAAAAACTTCACACGAGTACATTATTAGACGTGTTCGGCATATTTCCCATGTTTTGAGTAGATATAGTAGGCGTGATTAACAAAGGTGTATTTTTTTACCTCTCCTACTTACCTAGGCTGGTGGCGGATGACACCTAAAATAAGAGTTAATACAATGGCGAATCTTTTTAACAGACTTCAAAATAAGAGGAGGTCTACGTTCGACTAAGTATATTTAATTTAACATAAATCTTTATAGTACCACACGAATTCAGGAAACCAATGAAATTATTTTTTCTTACATTTAAAAACACTTGAACGAGTACACAAAGAGGCATAAATCTTACTGGTATATGTAGCAACCATTTGTAAAACAGCGTTTTTGCTCTTATCTTTAGTCAGGTACCGATCGGCAGGACACCTATAAATACATCAACGAAAACTGCATTAATTCCATGCAATTGTTTGTGATCCTGCAACAAAAAGACAGAACTTCAAAAAAGTCTGTTTTAGTTTTTTTAAAAACCTTTGGAGACAGTCTATTTTATTCTTCCTTCATATGTAGAGTCACGCACGAGCGTAAATGTTACCCATACACGTTCATGTAAAAGCCGATGGTTATTCATAGTGATATATGCTTGCAACTGACTGTATATTCTATATCAGAATATCTAAATATATTACGTACATCAATGTTGTTATAAATCGATAAACTTAAAAGTTATCAAATTGTTTTCTTGCAATTTTCAGCAATAGGTAGTTCATTTGTTAGTTTTCTTATGACCAAAACGTGAGCAAGTGAGCGATTTAAGCTCAGGCCGAAAATAACAAGAAACAAAATCAATTTTCTCGTGGAGAATTGGTTTTTAAACATATTTAGTACTTTAACAAACTTTGACCTTCTATTATGAATAATATACGGATATAAAGTCATTAATTTATTACATTGTCTAAACAATTTAGTAATTACCTATTTGTAATGTCGTTTATAAATTCATTTGATGTACTTTCCTAAACAAAATTTTATTCCGGATCCTAGATTTCATGTTACCAGCTGTGGGCTCCTAACCTGATTACAGAGAAAAAAATATAAAGAAGAGTTAAATAAAATTTATATAATATCAGTTACAGTGTACTACGCATTTAAAGTAGGTAGAACCGATCTACAAAGTTACTTAAAAAATTAAATTATAAAAACTTTTCAAGTTAAGTAGGGTGTCCAACAACTAAAAAAAAATATCTAATTGATTCAGGCGTTACTTTGCGGAAGCTTTAACTTACAAGCACCTACCAAATTATTTTGGTCTGTCTGTTACTCTTTTACGGCCAAACCGGTGAACGGATTTTGAAATTTGGTATAAATAAGTATAGTTGAAGACTCGGGGTCAAATATAGACTACTTTTTCACGCAGGCGGAGCTGCGGGAAACAGCTTGTTTACTATAAATGTGTAACGTATATTTGTAAGTTGTCTGTATGTCTATGTGTACCTTACACAATAAAATAATATAAAATTTGTTAACCACATGTTAGCTAAAACTGTTTCGTCCCTTTCTCTCCTATCCGATATTTAGCGTGGAAAAAGGAGACGCAAAATATTTAAGCTAACACCAAGATAATAAAATATTTTTCATACGAAGGATTGTTGATTTAGCATCCGATAGGTTCTTTTTTATGCACGTTTTAATTTGCTCAATCTCTGTGATAAGTAGTTATTAATTAATTTATATAGGTTATTATTAAAAAAAATGTATCGATTCTGTTTCATTTTATCTCTGTAGTTAAATAATTAATTTAAATTTACACAATTGATAATCTATTGGTAGGAATATATTAGGATTTCTAATTATTATGTCTTCATGGACTTGTACGTGATCGTTCATATGACACACACTTCAAATAATTACATTTATTATGCTAATTACTACAAACTTTTCAAACTGAAATATATTTATTTTTTGAGATTTTTAGAAAAAGAAGAAATATTTAAAATATTTTTTTTTGAAAATAATCATAAGCTTTAATTTAGATAGTATTTCTCAAAAACTGTTTTATCTTTAAATACCTACATAATAATTTATTAATTTCTTCAAAATTAATGAATAACAAAAAACCGTAATTAAAATATGATTGTGTTGTGGCCATTTGTGGCTAACGGCTGTGGAACTTATCGGATCAAATCATTTATTTACATTAAATCAATCTAATAATAAATTAGTTAATTATTATGAATTAGTCTAATGAATCTCTCAATTTAACACGCATTTAGTTTGTCGACTTTCTTCAACTATTTCATTAGGAAGTAATAGATTATCACGACATTTATACATTATAAAATTATAACTATTGAATAAAATGTCCTCTCATTGGATATTATTTATTTTTCCTCGTATTAAAAATAATTTGTTAACCACATGTTAGCAAAAACATGTTTCGTCCCTATCTCTCCTATTCGATATTCAGCGTGAAGGAACGAGAAACAAAACATTTAAACTAGCATCAACATAATAAATTGTGTTTAAGACGTGAGTTTGAATTGAGAAGATTACATTTATAATCCTAAATGATTGTCACCCTACACACTATAATAAAACGCATTCATCGGCGTCTCGTAGTCGGGTCGGGGGGCGAGGCGATTCAGTCTTCATCCGAAGTTCAAAGCTAGAGTTCGCGTGTCCAGCTAGTTAGTGACATTTTTTCTGAAATTTCCCACCATGACACGAAGTGCAGTCACCTTACTGAGTTTCGCCGTCTTATTGGCTTTTGTCAAACTGGGTAAGTAATTTTGACGCTGAATTTTTTTTTAATACTATTAAGCGTGGTTACCGTAGCCTATAAACGCCTGCAACACCGGAGATGTCACGAGCGCGTTGCCGACCCTTAAGAAATTTTTTCACGCCCTTTTTAAAGGATATTGTAGTCACTAGGGAAAACCATGGCAGGGATTAGATATCTTATTGTTTTATTCTGTTGTTATTTTTTTGTGTTATTAGTTCTAGACTACGTCTTATATGAATTATCGTTTATTAAACCTACCTATCAAAAGCATGTATATTTTTATTTCGTTAACTGTTTAAAAGTATATTTTTAAATTCTTCATTTTTTTTATTTTCAATACCTCTTGAATCTCTATGCCCATACTATAATATAATATTATAAGTGTGAAAGTCTGTCTGTCTGTCTATATGTCTGTCACGCTTTCACGGCCAAACCGCTGAACGGATTTTGATTAAATTTGGTGTAAATATAGTTTAAAACCCGGGGTAAAACATAGACTACTTTTGACGCAGCCGAAGCTGCAGAACAGCTATAGTACTGTATATAAATAGTGACACAAACATTAAGGTATTTGCAAATTTATCAGAACTGTTTTATAGAAATGTTTACTTCTATATATGACTTCAATCCGTCTATTTGTTTATGCCTCATGTCTGTATGTCTTCGCTGCTTCACTTCATCACAACAAATGTCAAAAATCATTGGATTTTCTGAAACGATTTATTTTTAAAAGAGGTACTTAGACCTTTTTTTATAATATAGAACAAAACATATGGGCGTTGATATATAATATAATATTTAATTAGTTATGATATGCCTTTATAAAAAGCATTTAAACATTTGAAATAAATTTATCTCTATTTATAATGATGTTAATCGAGAAGATTTTGTTATTACAACGATTACTAACCAAATAAATCATTGAAGTGATAAAATGACTTTACACTTTAAATATTAAATAAAAAAACGTGAATTATATACTGTAAATATCTACAACATTTGTGATTGCGAGTTCACAGAGTAAACTTTTATGTGTATCATAATATCAGAATAACTTCAAGTACTTGTAAAAAAGATTACTAGAAAATTAATAAAAAGTAAATACATATTAAGACAAGACGACTTTAAGACAATTATCAAATCTGCTTGCAATTATCAATTATCAAAAGTTCGCTAACAAATTTGACATTCATACCATAAAATAAACAATGCATACTACTCATCTTAACGCCTTCCCGGATGCATCCTCGACTGATTGCCTTGGAGCCCAGGGTCCGCTCTCCTACTTTTTCTTCTCCATTTCATAATTTGTCCACTATGTCACGAACATGAAGGCTGCCCCGGATTCGGGAGTTTCGTATACGATCTTTTCGCGACACTTCACACATCCACCGAAATATAAAATACACAATACATATTTTGGCTTAATTATATTTGTCTTTAATTAAGCGCGTAACTATGGTTTATGGTAGTCGTTAAAGGAGCCACGTCAGAGGCTGAAAGGCTGTTTCGTAAAACCAACATCAGGGTGCACAGGGTCGGTGACTATGTAACCCACTCGATAATAATAAATCGTTCGTTTTTTATCGACCAAATTTTCAAATAAATTTGTATTTAATAATTAATAATAATCATACAATCGTACGAATAGTACAAAATTTTAATTAACAATTAACAAACCCACATTGTCAATTATCAGTAGCTTCCGGTATATCCCAGAAAATTAAACAAATGATCTCTCGTCACAGTCCCGATTGACCTTGCATTGTGGTTGTATTATTCAACAAAACATAGGTGATTTAGGACCTCGTGACGTCATAACGAGACTACGTGATGTAGGTACGTACTGTCGCCTGTTTGGATGACATCATTTCAGAAGCCTTGAGAGGGACCAGTTTGAGTATCAATAGTATTTTTCCTCGTACTAACTTATAAACACCTAGTCAGTTTTATATTTTTCTGCAGGTACCGACGTTTCATTGGTACAGACGTACCAATGGAAATATGTTTGTTCACGCCAGTGTTTTTTTACTCTAGTTTGTATTGGGATCTTATTAGACCTGTTTTCTTCACAAAGAGACTATTCGATTCAGTTAATCTCTTTTGTTTTGTAGTTTTAATAAAAAAAAATACGTAAGAAGTTTTATCAGCTTTATCGTGTTCTAATGATTTCTTCTGTTTTCGCGATTGTTACACATAAAATTAAACTATTCTAATACGGTTTTTATTGCGTTTATTATTTACTAGCTGTATCCCGCAGCTCCGCCTGCTTCAAAAAGTAGCCTATGTTTGACCTAGGACCCCAGGTCTTTAACAAAGCCGTGAAAGGGCAACAGACAGATAAACAGACAGACTTTCGCACTTATAATATAATATTATATTATGTATAGAAGTATCGATTTATATAACCTGTCGGTGTTTTTGCATTTAGACGATGACGACGACATTGTTATTCATAATAACCCCTGTTTGTCAATTTTTTAAATGACAAAGTTTAACCATTGTATTCATGTATTTAATTTACATATCTTAGAAAAACGCGATAATAATAAAGAACAGTTAGCAAAATTATATAAAGAATAGATACCTATTTAAGGAATTTGTATATAGGTATGTAAGTATGTATGTATAATTGTTAGCACGCTCTATCTACAGCCTGAACGGCTTGATGGATTTTAGCTTGAGAGGTGTTGTGTCGTGAGATTCGTATGTACTGTGAGACTGTGACACTGGGTATATCAAAATTTAAAAAAAAACAAAATGGCGGTTATGTTTTTTGGTTTTTTTATTTGCAATTTCAAAAAAAAGAGTCGAGTTTTTTAGTTTTTTTAAAATTCCTTCATCTTGTTCCGTGATTTTTTCTTAGGAAAGGAAATTGAAATAAGAAGAGTCTAAGGTTTATGCCAGGTCAAACCTTACTTGCATTAAAAAAATACAATCTATTAATTTTAGACATTCACGAGTCCAAAATTGTTACCCTTTATTTGTGTACGTACACCTAGATAGATAGTTATCATAGTAAAGTCAATATTTGGTTTAAAATATTAAACATGTTTGAAGGTAAAAATAAATGAACGTAGATCTGAGAATGATTCATAACCATCGATATAGGAATCTTCGCAACCTATTTCATATCTTTTAAATTTTTATTTTATTAAAAAAAACATATTCGACTTATTTAAACTTTGCTTTTTTTAAGTTTTCTGTGAATATACTTACTTCTATACATTAAACATTATGTGCATAGACGTGTACATTTATGTTTTTTCCGCTTCAAAACTTAATTAAGCGACACCGGCGATTTTGATGAATGAACCGTCAACCGATTTGATATCTTTGCTATATATATTTACTTCGAACTCTTCAGTTTTTTGTAATTTTAGTTTAAAACTAAGAACATAACCAACAAGGCATTTCTTCATGAATTTTTAAAAATATGTACATTATATGCAAATATATATAAGTGCTACTAACAAGTTTAGTTATCATCATCATCCTAGCGTGTATTCCTAGTTGCGTCGTCAGCTTACGCTTCGGAGCCTAGGGTACGCTGTAAGTTATGGTCCTAGATTTAGCGACACTGGTTATTACAATGGAGCGACTGCCTCCCTTTTACAGGGAAACTAGACCAACAGGAACATGACCCGAGGTGTGTTAGTGGCCAACACTGTCAGAACTTTTCAGGCTGCCCAAAGGCATCTGACCCAGCATAACTAACAAGTTTAGTTATGCGCCTATCAAAACTATCAATTTTCATGACGGTGATATAATTTTGTTTATCAAGCTGACTCAAGCCTTGACCTTGATAACCCCTCTTAGGTAGATATTGTAAAAGATATCCTTTTGAATTTAATGTCTTACCTTGCACAATCCTTTGACATTAAAGGTAACCTACGCTAGGCCTCCATGTTGATAATGATGTCATAGAGTATCTTCTACATAAACTTAACATACCATTTCAAACAGTAGGAACATTTACCAACGAATTACGTCATGGAAGTAAATTATAGAACCCAATAGTAACCAGTTACAATTTAGACTGATCGTGTAAGGACATTTATTTTATGTATGTTACGCTTTCACGGCCAAACCACTAAACGGATTTTGATGACATTTGGTATGAATATAGTTGAAGACCCGGGGTCAAACAAAGGCTACTTTTTGACGCAGGGGGAGCTGCGGGAAACAGCTAATTCATCATATTTCTGGGTTCAGCGTTAAATATTTGTTTTAAGTTTTTTATTGTATTGTGGAAACCTGTTATGATAGTGTATATATAAATAAATTTGGCTGGTGTTTGAAATGGCAACCAGTAGTCGAACTCGCTACAATATAAATTGGACAAAACCGGTTCGGTGTGCTAGTAGAATAAGAGATAAAACATTCGGGAACATTCCATTAGTATGCGATCATAGTTGGAACTTTGCCAGAATTTTTAGGTATTCACGGAATTTAGTTTTGGTAAACAATCGGTAGCTTTTAAAATCCTTGTCGATTCATCGATTACCCCAAATTAAAATATCAAAGACTAAGTATGACATACAACGAATACGAAATATTATTATGTGTATGTTAATTTATTGAACCTACTTAAAATTCTACATGAAACGTTTTTTGTTTCAAAATTTATTTAATGTCTTTTATCGCCAATATTTTGAATTAATTGTATTAATAGATCGGTAGTATTTTGTTTTATAATTGGAAGTCAAATTCTAAAATGTTTCATGGTTACTGAATACTTACTGATTTATGTAACACTAGCTGTTTCCCGTAGCTCCGCCTGTGTAAAAAGAAGCCTATGTTTGACCCCGGGTCTTCAACTATATTCATACCAAATTTCATCAAAATCCGTTCAGCGGTTTGGCCGTGAAAGCGTAACAGACAGACAGACAGACTTTCGCATCCATACTAATATTGTTAATCTAACAGATAGTAAATAAAGTAGACAAACTTAATAAACCAAAAAATCGTAAAAGTGTACTCTATGCAAAAATTAAGATTATTTTTACGCCTAGCAATGAGGTAAAGCAATTCAGGAAAAGTACAATGAGGTAAAGCAATTCAGGTAAAGTTTTTGCCACTTTCCGTCAAACACTAGGATTGCCAAGTAATGATGTGGTGAGTATGCCAAAAACAATTATGCCTAAGATCTATTATATGATATCAAAGTCGGTATGACTAAGTTCATTAGGACAAAACAAATTATAGTAAAGAAGGGATGAACCATTAATCCCTAATGATCCATTTCAGTAACTTTTTTTTTATACAATTAAGTACGGCCTGCCCAATGGTAAGTGGTTTCCGTAGCCTATGAACGCCTGCAACACTGATGTTACGAGTGCGTTGCCGACCCTAAAGAGAAATTTTTTTCACGCCCTTTTTGAAGGCTCCCATGTTTGAAGGCAACTGTCAACATGTGGTAATTTTAACATATACTCAAATTGTAATTCCTTTAAAGTCGCCCTTTTAGACACACTGATATTATGTATTTCCGATTGGGTGACCCGTGACCAGCGTGTGGCGTGTTTAACCATTCAATACGAGTAGTCACTATGCTATTTGTTGTGATGACTGATGACAGGCAACACGATGACATCATCGTCAACTGGTAACCTTGTGATGCTTGTTTATTATTCGTATAGTTTCAAGTCGTTGCTAATCTAAGAAATCACAATTTTTATAAAAATAATATAGGTATTTTATAACATAAATTTCTTAGTTGGAAATTGTTAAAATTTTAAAGTTTTAACAACCTTTTTATTTATTTTCTGTGACACATACCTACTCGTAATAATCAATCTCCCTGAAGAATGGATTTATCTGCAAATCAACGGTGCATTCTCAGATCAGGAGTGCTATTTTTGAACAATGTTATTCACGCAAAATCGGCGAGTCGAATAATTTTTGTTCGATATCGAATGTTTTTTATTCGATATATACGTCATACATTTCAAAAATAGGACTCCTGATACGACATACCACGATAACTTCGCCTGTGACGTTCGATGATTCACATACATTGTTTTAAAACCACTGACTAAATGTTTATTGTGTTTAAATCGTGAATATAAAGCACTTAAAAAAAGTAAGTGAAAGCTCGAGTGATCAGCTGACTGGATTTTGTATGGGAGATTTCACTTATTTTTACTATTGAAAGTGTTTAGTTTTACGGCCTTAACAGGCTATAAGATTTTGGCCAGTTGTTTCAAAATAACCCTTTATAAAGGTATTTTGCTGGAAATTTAAAAAATAATTAAATAATATCTATAAATTGAGACTTCTACAGAAAATTAATATGACGTAGTAACATTTCGTAAAAAATATTTGGTATGATATTAATTAATGTAACCTAAGTAAATAGTCACAATTTAATAGAGGATTGCCTCAAGGTGGTTCACATTCGGCGAGTGACATCATCTCTGACAGTGCCAAGTAATTCAATCAGAACAACTACTTGTATATAATTGACGGGCATAGCAAAGTCTCCATTTCGAACCTGGCCAATTTTGCTTTTGTACGGAAAAATGTATGTTCCGGGCTAGAGGTCGCATTTCTAAACGGATTCCCACAAAACTTGACACACGTGTTCTTTGACTTATTTAAAAAAAATTGTCGAGAGCATTTTTTGGTTGTGGGAAAAATTACGGCAAAAAAGGGGAAAATTAATTAACGTAATAATAAGGTAACTTATTTGATAACTGCATCGGGTTCAATTTTCACATTATGGTGTATTCCTATTGCCGTTATAACAACAGATAGAATAAAATAAATATTTAAGGGGGCTTCCATACAGTTTGTTTGCGGTTTTTATAGATAATACAGAGCTCTACGTGCGCGAGTCCGACTCGCACTTGATCCGTTTTGTTTAATGGCTATGGTACCAAACCATCTTATGTTCAACTCTATTTACTTTTTTCAAAAATTGTTGCCTAATATAGTACAATGGGTGGAGTTAATGCTAAATCATTAGCTACCATTCAACCTTTAGCAAAAACAGATATCATACACTACCTACCTTACGTACAAGTACAACAGACCCAGACCCAGATTTTATTTAGTCAATGTCATAGACACATTAACATGTCAAACTCATAACACCTCTTTTTTCATCGGGGTTAAACGTAAATATTGACTATTACGTCATCACTCTCCAATGAAACTATTTTTAGCACGTTGTTGGAGTTCAGTCGAGAAAAACGGGACAGGCTAAATATATCTTTATAGTTCTAATTGTATGGAAACTTTGCGTTTCTATGAATTAACGATGCTGATTTTGCAATAAGGTTTTAATATCGTACATAACTGCATCCCTTTATATGGAATTGCATGCCTGTTTTCTTAATAAGTATTAGTATATAGTAAAAACCAAAAATGTAGCGTTTTTATTAAGTTACAGCTCTATAAACAGTATAGAGCACGTATCAATTAATAATTATTGATTATCCATATACCTTCTAACTTAAAATTTAAGACACTACACCTGATTTCATAATTTGAGATGACCTCTCATACAATGCCACAGTTCCAAGATTAAGCAGGATAAACGAAAAAAAAACTACAAGTGTCTTATGGTCCTTAAAAGATAAATCGCGTAGTCATGACTATGTCCTTTCTGAGGTCAGATAACTTGACTTGACACACATTGCTCCACTCCCTTGTTTGGAAGGAAGTAAAACGTTATTTATCAATGCTGATATTAGCATGATATAACTTACCTCGGTATTCATTTAATTTTTTTATCGACTTTTAGTCTGACGGTGCGGGCGTTGTACACGTTACGAGAAATCGTAACATTACCATCAGGTCTGATGTCTTTTTGCCAACTTCATTGTATAAAAACAATTGAATACTGTATTTCCAATTGATCCCGACAAATAATGAGATGTTAGATGTGTTTCTTTTTGCAAATGGACTTTAAGAATTTTAGCAGAATATGAGTTTTTACAATTATGTTTCCATCAGCAATAATTAAACATTTGGTAATTCAAGGTTTGAATTATCCCAATATTAGGTGAAAACACTCATGCAATAATGCTAACTTAAAATATGGCTAATGAAACCATTGAATATTTCTACGAATGAGACCTATAGAAAGCCTGAGATCCTGCGTTACCAGGTGTTACTAATATTTATTATGACTTACTCATACTGCTAAAGGCTATTAAATAAAACAAACAGTAAAATTCTATGGCTTCTTGTTATCAAAACATGTTGTACAAGTTCATATGTTATGTTCAGTCCTGAATAATAAACCTACGTAGAACTCTGATGTAGAAATTCTTAACTGAACGACCACTATTTTAAAACTATTGGTCAAATATTTACCGTGTTTTAACTACATGAAGACCACTTTCGATAAAAAAGATCAAGATAGGCAAGAAAAGAATTCCGACTTCCCATAAATTCTAGAGATAAGCTGACAGGATTTTCTATTATAGGTTGAAATATTTTTCTATTATTTGTTTAAATAAGTACGTACACATTGGCAAATGGTTTTGACAATAAGTTTGTATTAAAAAAATATTTCCCCGGGGATTCGGTAGCTTACATAGCCTACTTACTTATATACAGCTTACATACGGACCCAGAGATGATAACCAAAATAATCCAAGCCAAACTGGTCTCCTAGATATGGCGACATTTTTCTTGTCTTAAGGCATCAGATACTTATGGCTGGTTTACACACGATCCAGTGCTTTCACGGACAATTACTTAAGGGTGTGAGTAAGTTGTTTGCGTATGTGGGGTGGATTTTGTGTCCGTGAAAGCACTGGATCGCCGCAACACAAATCGCGCGTAAATCAGCCTAAACAGCCTCTAATAGCATTAATGCCATCTAATGCGGCGGTAATATCATCAACATATCTACAAATAAATACACTTTACTTCGTGTTTATCAAGGTAGATACATCCTTTCGTACGGGACCGGCTAGCATTGATTATTGTAACGTCTATACCTACTGCCTTGGTTATGGCTTTATTGCGAAAACATAGCAATAAATAACTCGGTCTGACTCTTAATAACTTTATTTGTGGAACAAATAACAGCCAAAATGAAATGAAAAGATTTATATTTTTTTAGACGAGAGGGATAATTTTGTAGTTCACGAACCAACATTTTTACATTGGTTATAAAAAAATGTATTAATCGATATTTCCATCCACATAATAAGGGAATTCTCTATAGTTTACAAATAGGTCAAGAAAAATAGGTATTCTAGATATTCTCTTCATATCTTACTTCATATCTTAAAAAGTAATACATCCATTTCATTGTTCCTAACTCTTCATGCGCATAAGTATGTGTTTTAGGTACTTTTGTTCAGTAGAAAAAGTGTGAAAGTAACAAAGAAACAAACAGATACTTATACAAATTCACTTTCGCAATTTTTATGTTCTGTTAAATGTTGTATCCTGTTCGGTTTACTGTGTACATGCATTTGGTAAATAAATAAATTAGTTAAGAAATAAATTCATACGTAGATGGGAACCGGCTTAATATTTTATAGAGTTCCGTAGACAACTGTCTCAATTGGAGGGTAGATCGCGGTTGTTAACCTTATTATACAGAAGTGACTAATATCAGTTTAATCCGTTTAGTGCTAACTGAATAATTTACTGGAATGAAGCCAGTGCTCCGACTTTGAAGGAGTAGCGTATTTTTGAAAAATATGGAATTATAGTACATAATATAGTACCTAATTTGACGTTGTAATGTAGTATTTATATATTTAGGATTTCAAGTCTGTATAAACACAGACACAGAGATCTTTACTAAGAATGGAGTTGCATACAATGAGTGTCGACTCGAATATTCTCCTTCTGAGCGAGAATCATTTTTTCTCAATTTGAGAGAAATAGACTCCGGTCTGGTTGGGAGATTGAGGATTATCGACTGACAGCCTGTATGAGTGTGGGAATGTTCAGTCCATGGTATATCTGGTGTATCCCAAATGCCCGGATCCTGCCAATAAGTGGCCAAGCTCACCGTTCTATCGTTGGCCACTTAAAGATGCTCATAAATCTTTTAGCGTCGTCTTACAACATCTCTGAATGCGGCTCAGACGTCTTGTTTACGTTTAACATATTGAACGCCGATGACCAGACAAAACAAAAGAAAACCCATTTTGTCGGGCCATCGGCATAGAGTTATTAATAGTTATAACGGCGAAAACTTAAGAATAGGTCAGGGGGCCAACCACATCGTCAAAAAGCAGTATTATTTAAATATTACATCGAGTTTTCGTACCACAAGGTGTTTAAAACAAGTTTAAAACAATATTTAGCTTTTTCAGCAGTTTTGGTGACGTCACCTCTATTTCGTTCATTCAATTCGTACCATGACGTACTGAAATGTTTATTACCTGGGTTTGCTATCTAATTCCTGTCCTCTATGAAATTTGAAGGGAAATAAGCAAAATTAAAATAAAATAACAAAAAAAAAACTTTTACAATATTTATTTGAAGAAGAAGAAGCTGAAAGTTACACAAAGTTAAAAACTCGAATTAAAAAAAAATGAATTTATATTGGAAGTTACCTATTTAATGTTGAGTAAAGAAGTAATTGCGATTAAAACGAGAAAAGAAAATTAGGGGCGCAGGAGATCGAATGGCCAATATTTAGATCCCTTCTTTAAAGTTTTAAATTAAAAAAAAAATAAAAATAAAGGGTTAATAAAATAAAAAAAATGTAGAAAGCGCAGGCACCGGCCGACCGACAATGCCGGCCTCGGCCGTGTGGCCACCTCAGTTTAAGCAAAAATGTCTATCGCAGATTAAAACGGTAGTATAAGCAGTATCCTCTTGTTTCAATAAAAGAAACGTGGCACGCACCCCTGACACCTCGGGAAGCTGGCAGAACTCCCAGTGTTCAGCGGAGTGAGTGCTTCAGGTGTTCTTTTTAACCCTGAAGTAGGAATAACAAAATAACTTTCAAAAGACTGCTTATGAAACAATGGTTTACTATAGGGCGGGGCTCTGGAAATTTCTAGGTTTTATTCCTGTTCAAAATCCTTTTCAATATATGTATAATTTTGTTTTAATGGAGTATGTTTATTCCTAAATTTAGAGCTGAATCTTATTTGGTTGTAATTATAAAAAGAAAGTCATAATTCCAAATGGTAGGTTACCCGACAATGAAAAATCTACTTAATTTTGTAAAAAACGATTTTGTATGAAATATTTCAATTTGAATTTATATATTTTACGCTTATTTATGTGCACCAATGGTGAGAAATCATTTTAAGACCGAAATTAGATAAAATTTTAGTAAAATACACATGTGAATAAAATACACATTCTACCCACTTTGTAAATTATAAATTTGTCACAAAACCCCCAATTTAACCAGAAAGTTATTAGACCAAATGGAAGAATTAATCGGTTATTTAGCTCAATAGGACAATAATTAAAATAAAATAAATTACCTTTTCAGGGTTCTATATGTATATCCAACAAAACACTTTTGTCATAAAACGCCGTACGACAACCACGTCGGTGAAAATATTTGTTACGACGGTTGCACTATTAAACTCCAAAATAATCGTATTAAATGGCTATTTAAACCTTTAAATTATAAAAAATAGCGAGCAACTATCGACCCGCTCCGAAAATCATCTGATTTCGTCTCCCGGTGTCGGCAAGTGTCTAGCTGTCAGTTCAGTCGTAGTGATGGGGATATCGGGAGTCGACATTTGCTCGAATCGACTCGATGAACTATCTATCGACTTCGTGCCGAACCGTGTGAAAACAACAGGCATGTAGTATCGATTTTTGAGATACGCCGGCGACAATTAAACCAACTCGCACGGATTCAATGAGTGATGAAATAAATCCGGAACAAGTAAGGAATGATTCGATTATCGTTTACCGGCTCGTGGAGTTATTCGCACGGCCAGACCACCACACCAGTCGAAATCAAAAATTACCACCCGCGTACATTTCAAAAATACAGAATGTTGCTTCCACGATCGCAATCGATATATCTCGCGGAGGAGTCAATTCTCTTATTTTAAATAGGTACCTAGTGCACAATTGAATCGCAATTGGATCGCAATGACAACTTTGACGTTTCTGGTATTCCGTTACTCATCTTATTTACATTTTTCTACTATTATAATTAAAATACGATCCAGTTACAAATGAATAGGAATTCAGAACTGTTTAAGCAGAATACTACTATTGAGCATAACTAAAAAAATGCAATACAATTGAGTCGCGATTGAATATCAGTTGCGTGGTCTTTTAAAGTTTCTTAGCGGAATCGATCCCCTACTCAACAATCGAGCAATTAGGCAGTTAATCGACTTAATATTTATGGCATAGCAAAAATAACATTACAGTACGTGACTTTTGGCCACTAGCATTATTGTTCTAATGTCAAATTTAGCAATCTTAAAAAAGTTCCTCTTTCGCAACCGATACAAAAATAGCCAGAAAATGATCAGTACCGAATTAGAAAGAATAACAATGCTTTTAAACATCAGATTCGTAATTGCATATATATTAAAATATTTCTTTTTCTATTTCAGGATCATGCACTATGTGTTACCAATGTAACTCACAGTCTCAGGCCGAGTGTGGGGATCCATTCAAGAAAGAGAAAATTAGGCTAGTTGTAAGTAAATCCTCATCTAGTAAGTAATAAGCTTTATTTCTTGTAAGAAATGAAGCTTATTATCGCCCTAGTTTCGCAAGATTTGATGTAGGAGTGCTATTTTTTAAAAGTCTGACTCACATGTCGAATAAAAATCGTCCGATATCGAACAAAAATTATATGACTAGCCGATTTTGCGTGAGTCACGCTTTTCAATAATTTTCAAATTCTTTATTTTTACACGACTGACCAAGAAAGTAGGGTTAGGTTTTTTACGTATGTGAGATTCTTTATTCCAACCATATCGTCTGTCGTGTGTTTTTTTTAAAATAATTAGCTTTTTGTTCATACTTTTCTTTAACCAATTTATAGTCTGCGATTTGCTTAAGTTTATACGCATCACAGTACTAACTTGTCCGTTACTTGGTTTCCACTCCTTCACTACCTTGGTCTCTTATCCAACATTCGGCAAAGTATAAGGAAGTCTCCCACTTAGTCATTATTCATCTTTACTACAATTTCATTTACACAGTCCTAACATTTCTTAGTCTCTTTTTCATCTCCCGCCCCTTTCAAATTCAATATTCTCTGTGTAATTTGATTCCCCTCTCTCCCCACAAGGTGGCAATAGATTGAAATACTTACAGCCATAGAAAAAGGAACGTTTATTTCCGTGTGTATTTTGATGGTCTTTGCTTACAGCTGGTTTATATTTTTAGGATTGCAACAACGACGCCGATGTGCTGGGCTACAACAATCAGTACCTCCGACCACTAGTAGCAGGTTTCCCAGTCAACATCGGTGGCTCAACTAAATACTGCCACAAAATTGTCACGAGTAAGTTGTCTATGTTCTGGAATTGAAATGTTTTTTTTTTATTAATCCGTATTTTCCCTGCCTCATTGCCATCGAGGCAGGCCAATGCTGGAGCGGCGACGACCTGAAAGGCTTTCAACGGGGGTTGGAGTTGAAGAGTTGAACTGAAATATTTGGAATGACATGGGGGAGACCCAAAAGTAAGATACAGGTTAATAGGAAAAAGTATTGTCCTGCTATGATTTCCCCCATTTCTTTCCAAACCTCTCTGTTCTGTCACCTCCGACCAGCGCATGGTCTTTCTTAGCTACCCACAACTTCAGTCATTTTCAATCGCCAATAAGTGGCTAACAGAGCCTAATAGTCGTAATTCATGATGCAGACGTGATCCGTTAAATAACCTTCCACAGGAAGTGTAGTAGTTGAACTCGAAAAACCAAAAATTTGGCTCTGAATTTGGATCGTCAGTTTCACCGGAATTATTTTCGTAAAACATGATAAACAAGCTTCAAAAATGACTGTAGAAAGACGGATTTGAAGCCAGGGTAAATAAGGTTTACGCCCAGAGGAAGAGATATGCTATACACAAGTTTCATGCAAGTTGTCTCAACCTGCTGATCCTAAAGTATGAAGGTACACATAGTCCCGATCTCATTTATCTGTTCTCGAGTTGTCTCGAAATTGACGAACAGGTCAATCAATGGCTCTTAGATTTTAATTATTAATTGTAACAGCACTAATAATTTATGAACTGTATGGACTAAAGTTGTCTGAATACAGAAATTATATTATTATTATTATTAGATCTCCCTCTCTCTCTCATGATATCTTTTTTCCTGTTGCATTCTCGTGCCATCATTTTTACCAATTATTTTAATGTTTCAGATACAAACACAGTCCTCCGAGTGTGCCTAGAAGATAACCCTTACGCCCTCAACACCACCTGTCAAATGATCGCCAAGTCCCAAGTAGTCAAGCACTGCAGCGTGTGCGACAAGGACAACTGCAATGGAGCCGGATCAATTTCGGCATCTGTCTCGCTCGCACTAGCAGCACTTTTTGCTTCTTACCTGTGCCTGAAACAGTAATACATAGATAGAAATATTGTAACAACAGATATTAATGGTCAATGCTTATGTGACCCGTAGAATTAGCTCTTTGTCTGACATTGTTAGACAACGCGTGTGATATACACGTGTGTCTGGCAAAAGAGGTCACATAGTTTAATATACCTAATCACTATTAGGTATACTTATTAAACTATGTGACCTGGTAAGTGTGACTTCTTCTGGCAAGTTATCAAGAAAGTACTATATAGCTACGCGTACCATAGCCACAAATGCACTTTCTTTGGTAAATGAAAACCACTACTAACACTTCAAGAAAGAATTCAGGATATTCCATATATTACTTAAAATTTTATTATTTATGTCTATCAAAAAATATGACACAATCATTATGGACTGAAAAAATAATAGTTATAGCCCGACCAGTAAAATAAAAACCCTGTATTGGCGTCGCTGCTGATCGCCTTTATGTGGCAACATGTTTTAATGTCATGTCAATAAGAAAATTGACAATGCCATTTCAATGTAAATCAATGGAAATAAATCCTCCGTTTTTATTCGCGGTAAATATTTTAATATCTTTCATATCATTTTTCTCTCATTACTATGAATTATTTTTCTATTTTGCTAAATAAATCGTAGGAAATAATCACAAAATACACAATATCAACTCCTGTCTCTATTTGGCAGATGACGTTGAGATGACAGAATATTAGACGAATGCTTAGTTGCCAGTAAAAGAAATAAGTTCCAATATTTATCCGCAATATGGCGAAGGTTGCTATTTTCCTGGTCGGGCTATAAATTGAACACTGGAATGATTGAACTGGAAATATGAATTTACAGTTTAAGGCCCAAAACGAAGCAAATGACATACTAGGTTTTTGTAATAAAAACTATTTATTTTTATATTTATATCATTTTAGAGAAAATGAAGACGGCGGCCACCTTCGGGATCACAATACAAATATTTTTACATACAAATATGTTTCCCAGATAAATATTTACAGAGATATGGAATGAAAACATTTTTAGATATCATTTCTTATCACGTTTTTAATAGTTATTAAAGTGATTTATTAATTTTAAGAAGTCCAGCACCCTTTTTAATGAGCCGAACAAACCTACAGAACGCGTGTTAAAGTTTAGAATTACTTCAGGTCAAAGTTCTAGTGCACAACATGAAATTTTGCTAGTTCTCTTCGTATTGGGCCTTAAATGAACCAGCTCAAAAGTGACAACAGTTTTACTATTTTGAAAATATAAAAGTCGTAATGTGTAAATAAAATTTACAGTGCCGTTGGTTGAAATGAATTCTTGAATGCAGTTGAATTGTATTTGGCAGTTGTTATGTATTTCTATATTCATTTTTGTATACAAGACTGTAGAAATTCGTATAAATCAACGTTTTTATAGTAGACACAATCATGTATAACCGATTCTAAATTATTTAAATAGAACGTAGTATAATACGTAACTTAGTCATTCATATGACTCAAATGTTTATACTGAAAATATGTAGGTCTGTAGTATATTAAATGTTTATGTTAAAACTTTATTTGTTTCAACTCAGTTATTATTTTTTCGTGATATTTTTGTTTAAGTTTTAATATTGTTTATTAAGTAAATAGTATCGTTTTATTGTTTTGGTTATTTATATTCTTATATCATTTACATAATTTTGTCACATTTATATGGAATGTTATGTCCATGCCCCGCACATAATATAAGTCGGACATAAAATAATTTATCCTCAATTGATCCAGGATTGTTTAATAAGAGAAATATAAATATATATTGGCGTCTAACTAGCGCACTCTACACCGTACCGTAAAAAATAGCTGTTTTACGACTTGCTTTGGTAGAGTGTATGTACATATATTTATTATATGTAATATGTATTTAAAAATATACAAGTTATATGAATGACTGCTTTTACACAGTAGAATTGTGATGTTAGATGACCGTCCAATATCAACGTTGTTACATTAAGTATGCTTGTTGAATGTTTAGTATTAGATAAACTTAAGAATAAGATTGTAAAATATTTATTTGCGACCTAAATATTTGTGCTAATGATATTAATCTCAAGATATTATTACATCATTTATGCAGAAGTGTAATATGACCAAATATAACCGGTATATATGTATAATGACATGGATAAATTTTTTACTTACTAATTATTTGTTAATGTAAGATTTTTATTTGTCAATAAAATATATTTCCGTTTTTTTTAGTTTTATTTATTTACCTCATTTAATCCTTTACCTTTTGAAGCTTAAGTCCATGCGTCCACCTTTGTATTGACATTTTTTGCAAGGCTAACCCTTCCTTATTTAGTAAAGGAGGCCAGTTAACTTTTTAATACGCTACGGCACTTCTACCGATTCTTATTTGTATGGGCGTCCCGTCAGTCGTATGGGATTCGGGTCAGTTTGAACGGTCCATTTCACCAGAACATTTCTTCATGATCACTGGTAAATGCAAGTGAATAAGCGAGACATCTCGTATTGCTCTATGCCCCCTCACTCACTCGTACTTACATGGAATTAAAAGGTCATAGTAAGCAACAGACGCATTCAATATTTAGATAGAGGCCATAGAGCTAGAAACACGTACGAAGCCGGTCATAGAGGCATGAAGCTAGACTATTTTATTTTATTTTCTTTGGAAAACAAACAGTCTTAATTTTCTATTTTTACATATAATAAGAAACAAATGACCATTTATATATATGAATATCTAAACAACTTGTCTGATAGAACATTACAAATATAATTATGTTCAAGAGAGAGAAACATAAAATAACAATAAGAATAAATAACCAGAGATACAAAAAAGGAATACCAATCATCTCGAAAATGCTATATCTAATGATTATAATGCGCATTATGATGTCAAAACTGATGGAGAACCATCAAACCACGTCTTTGTAATCGCGTTTCTAAATTTAATGGCGCTATAATTGAACAAATCAAGCTTAGGGTAGGCAACCAGCTTATTCAGCTCCTTAGCAGTTCTGATAAATAATGAATTCTGCCTATAGTTAGTTGTACAATGAGAAACATGCAGAATTGATGGCAACCGCACAGATCGTATTAATATTACCGCTGCAATAAGTAGTATATGGCAAATCGAATGAATTTTGAGCTATTTTGACCAAAAACATAATGTGGGCGGTTTGTCTTCGTATACTTAGAGGGAGAATGTGATGCCTTGAGCACCTTGCGTTATAAGATGAATCAAATGATCTAGACTTTTTATGCAAAATTTTTAAACATATACGTTGACTAATTTCTAATCTATCAATATAAATATTGTACTGTGGATTCCACACTTGGTAACAATACTCTAGAGAACTACGCACCAGGGCACAATATAGGATTTTAAAAATCTTTAATTTCCTAATTTGTAAGCAAGATCTCTATAAAAATCCAAGAGCTTTAGACGCCTTCTTAAAAATATAATCAATATGCTTTTCATAGGTTAATTTGGAGTCATGAATAATATCTAAATCTCGAATCTCCTCTACTTGTTGTAACTCATGATCGTTTAAGTAATATTTATGAAGCGTCGGTTTTATCTTTCTTGTGAATGACATGAATTTTAATAATTTATTCCTACGACAGTATTCATCAAGATTATTAAGATCTTCTTGGAGAAGCTGACAATCCGACGCATCACCAATACTCCTAAATATTTTTATGTCATCAGCGTAGTATCGCTTATATGCTTGAGTTTTTGAAACAGAACACAACATCATTGTTAAAAATATTGAAGAGCAAAGGTCCTAAAAGTGAACCTTGAGGCACACCAGATGGCACCTCATTCCATGAAGATAAGAAACCATTAATGGCTACAGCTTGAGAACGATTTTCAATATACGATACAAACCACATGCATGATATTTGGCTAAAATATCAAAAATAGGTAAATTTGTAAATAGACTTAAGATCTGTATGTAACAACACAATTTACAAATTATTGGTGACTAAATAAATAAATATATGTATTGAATATTCTATTAGTAGTGCTTCGCTTCCGAAGCATGCTATCTTCTAGATGCTATGTTAGGATTGTCAGATGCTAGATAGAGAGTCGGCCACTGAAAACTCGAATTGTAAATTTATTTCTGGTTACTTACTCTGTAAAATAGGTTATGAAATGGCACATGGCAGTCGTAGTTAAAACTGCGATAATTGCAGTAGTATCTATGTAGGACGTCGGATTCATTTCATCTAAGTACTATATTTTTCCTTTAAGAGTGTTGCAATTAAAAGTTGTTTTATCAGTCGAGTGTCTTGTAATGCCACCCTCTGATAAAGTTGAAGTACTAAGCTTATATAAATATGTTACAGTCTGATGAGAATGTATAATATATTTTATAAAAATAATTGAGATTGAATTATTTCTTGATTTCAAGAATTCGTATGATATCTCCAATCCGTCTGGGGATCTCTATAATGTTATGACATGAAGCTTCTCCATAGAAGTAGTGGTTTTGTTGAAGCTAAAATAATTCGAATTAAAAAACTCTCTTTGGTGTTTCACGAAAGGTACAAAAATGGGTATACCAATCAATGTGACGGTCGCCAGGCCCAGTCCATTATTCATGTATTCAATACTAACTTTCTTACAATAAATGTTTCTTCCAACGGTTGACTGGTGGATATACTCTTAGCATTAACTCCGCCAATTGTTATAATTATAATTTGTGTTTAATATTATACATACATATATATATATATTATAAGTTTTAATAAATAATAAATAAAAACGGACGGTCCTTTATATTAAGACCTGTTTCTGTAGTTGTTGAAAAGTGAAAAAGAGTAAGTAGATGGAAGTAAAATTTTTATAATATATAATATATATTTTTATAATATAAACTACTGAATACTGATCAAATCAACTTACTTTTTATGTAAAATTTTCGTTAGATACTATTTAAGATAGTAATAATTTTGTCCGAGAATTAATTTGAACAGCTTGTATAATGTGTACAAAAGATTTTCTATAAATGGATCTTCAATAGGTAATTCATGTCACTTTGAAAGTCATCAGAAACATAGATAGATAGTTGTTGTTAAAATGAAAAATATTTTAATTTTTACTGCTCTAGTCAGTGTTCTTAGTACTGGTAAGTCTAATTCCAATTTTCTAGTTAAAGTTATGAAAGCAGATGTGTGGTTTTTATATTTAATGGCTCCGAATAACTTTAACACCATTGTGTACAGTAACCCACTCATTATGTATGAATAGCTAACTAAAAATAGCTGCCTCATGATTAAGCAGATCCCTTTATACAAACAGAGTAAGTATTACCTAGTCTGGTATGAAAGATAATGTAATTTTTATACAAAATTCGTACTCTATAAATCTAGATTCAGGCTTCATCCAGGCTGGATGTTTTTAGCCAAACTGGAAACAATTTTAAAAGTTGCTTTCCAGCGCTGTTGTCGGATCAACTGAAGCAGGGTCTTCAAACTAATTATTATACTTTATCTTTACAGTAAATAGTTTACAATGCTACCGGTGCACGAATTGTACTTCAGTAATAAGTGAATATCTCGTTACGTGTGGGACCAATACAACCACGACAACAACAACTCCAAATCCAGTGAACACAACAACAACAAGTTCTACTACAACAACAACATTATCTACAACAACGACAACAACTACTACACCATCCACAACAAATCCTACAACAACAACAACTACAACAACAACAACACCACAAACACCAAACAATACAACAACAAATTCTACAACAACGACTACCACGACCACCACAACAGAAACACCAAACAATACAACAACAAATTCGACAACATCGCAAAATGATACAGCTTTGTCTCCTGAAACTATAAGAGTCAGAAGAAGTGCGGAAGAATCGGACAACTGTTTCTGTGATAACGTACGTTTTTTTTTCATATATTTTTGGAATTTTAGCTTTGATACTCGGTGAGATTTACACTCGTAGCAATTCAAGTTGTGAAGAAAAAACATTGTTTGTATATTTGTATGTTTCTTTGTATGTTCCGCGATAACTCTCGAGCCGTTCGTCCGATTTCGATAAAATTTTAAATGTGTATAGAAGACATGCATAGAATTTTTAAGTTCGTTTGGCATCATAGTCGGTTTAATAGTTTTTGAGAAATATTTAAAATTAATGTAAAAATTTATATTTAATTTATATTTAAATTAATGTAAAAATTAATATTTATTCATAACTCTTTAGTTATTAGTCCGTTTTTGTTGATAAAAAAGAATATAAGTACTTTCAATAAGATCTCATAGAAATTCCAAATCCCATAGAAAAAAAACAAGTTTAATAAAATCGTAGAATATCAATAAAACTGGCAAATGAGAGAAAAACACAATACGACATTTTTGATCTTTCATATTTTTTAAGTTGCTTGCTTGATCTTAAAATATGTTTGTTTGTTTTCTAAGGCTAATCGACCGAACCCTGGTGTCAGTACTACGACATGCTATATTATGCTGCATTAAAACTCTATTTTTGGTCAGTCTTACTTGGGTAAAATGTAACATGTAACCTGTTGGTGTACCAAATTGAATAAATAAATAAATAAAATCCATGTAGCATGAACACCTTAGACTATGCATGCAATAGACGGGAAATGCGAAAGAAAAATATATAGGATATGTGTATGTTAGAATGAGATAGAGAGCGAGACCATTTCATATACACAATAATGTCCCTTAGCGGCCTTACAGATTTGTTGTCAAAAACAAATATTTAAATAATAAACAAAGTATCTAGTTGCAAGTGTTAAAAAAGTGTTCAGTAAAAGCGGATAATAATGGTTTCATGTGCAGTGTTTACATGTAACTTAAGTAACAATTAAAACCCTTAGAAATTATGTGTTTCACATTTTACACATAAGTACCACCAAAATATATCACTGTATAAATCCATGATTTCATAATTGTTTCGATAGTTTTTCCGCATTAATATGTGCGAAATATCATGTAGTTTTATCACATGGATGTGTAAGATGCATAAGAATTCAAATTTGGATAAAAATAAACGCCTGAATTTTCACAATTTGCAACCTAATTCTTGAATTTACATCGATGCTGTCAACATCATATCGATAGTATTGCACCCAATAGCTAGGAAGGAATAAGTACCTATCTACTGGTATTAAACGGACCTATATATTTAAAATTCAGCAATCCTATAACGATCATAAAAGTTTATGAAAAAAGTCCGCTACGAACGCGGATAATGATTGTCTCGTCTCTGAGATAAGTCGAATTCAAGATTTCTCGAGAAACATGGCGGCTAATAATATTAAACAAAAGGGCAAGTCTCAAGCCTTTACAGATAAAGTCTTATTTCGGATTTCTACTGTAAACCCCGTGTTCATATTCTCATTCATCTCTCGTAATTGTAATACTCGTATTACTTACAATTTCTATTAAATACCTACGTTTCAGATTTCCATCTAATGTAGATATTCGCGAAAAATGGTGTCACTGGACGATGGGTCCAAAACGACTAAAATTTCACGGTGTATATTCGGGTGCTCGTTAAAAATGAAAATACTAAAGTAACATGTTTATTATGTAATTTTATTCTAACTTATCCCAAAGAATACTGCTTAATTTGGCCATGTTCTCACGTTAAGAAAATCGATAATAGTGATGTCGACATTGCTTGGCTCTGCACTATTAGTCAGGGCACACATGTATGACACACACACTAACCGTTTTCAAATTGCTCTCGTTTCTTTTACTGATCAGTCAATCTATTGGCGTAGTCAAAAAAATTCTAAATCTACGATGAACACCAATGGTTTATTTTCAAAATCCTTACTTCCATAGGTACTAATGTTATAAATGGGAAAGTCTATCTGTCCGTTCGTCTGTCTGTCTGTTACGCTTTCGCGACCACACCGCTGAACGTATTTTGATGAAATTTGGTATAGTTGAAGACCCTGGGTCAATCATAGGCTACTTTAAGATGCAGGCGGAGCTGCGAGAAACAGCTAGCAGGATATAAATATCAATCAATAAACGTCAATTTCGATCGATAGTTTACAACCTGGCATTAGAGGGTTTATTTGCTTACACTTCAGAACGTAAGGTATGCTGCTAATCGTGTTCGTAGATTAGGCAGTACGGTAATTCCCATGGAACGCCTGTTTGGGGAGAGCAGAAATATGATCAGTAATGTTTCAGGCTGCCTAATTAGCTCCCTGGCCTAATCTGATACTTATGCCCAGCAGTGGGTTATGGAAAGCTGATGATATTTATGAATCTGATACAGGATAAGGATTCATGAAACTTTTGGGTACAGGATGTCTTCAATATGGTCCCAACGAATTTATTTTTATTTTATTTTTGGACCTATACTTTATAGAAAAAAATTCTAGCGCGAGGTTCTATGCTATGTTCGCGGCGAACAACTAGTTATTATGAGTTGATTTTTGACAATAATAACCAAAACAAATTTCCAAATAAAAGTTAGTAATCTATTTTTATTTATGAAGATACAAGTACCTATGTTCGTAAACAAAATAAGCAATTTATTTGGTCATGATCATTTCACCCGCAGTCAGTCCACAGCTGGACATAGACCCCTCAAAGATTTCCAGAATAACCGGTTGAAAGCGTTTAAGTTCAGCGTATGTCAAAATCAAGTGGAATATTCCGTTTAGCAGATTTAAAGACTCGACTGCAGGATAAACCGGCATGCACAGGGCTGGACATCCACCGACAAGATGGTCAGATGACCTGAAAAAGGTCGCAAGCAAACGCTGGATTAGGCCGCTTCCAACCGATCATTTAGGAAATCATTAGAAGAGGCCTATGACCAGCAGTGGACTGACTGCGGCTGTAATGATGATGATGACTTGACTATATACCAAAACATTTTTTATACCTAGAAAGCAGAACGACCTGTGTTTAAATTATCTATGAAAATGTCAAATAATATCCATGTTTTCATTCATTCCAGGGTATTTGTAACTGCAATGGCTTACGGATTTTACAGTACATTGATGTAAAAGCTACCGAAACCTATGTCTGCATTACGGATACGTTACATGGTAATTATGAACTTAGTACAGTAGCATAATATTATAAATCGACTAATGACGAGATAAATATCCAAAGCTTTCTTTGAGGAGCTGAATAGTAGCGAAGCGAGATGAAATTTCGAATTCGACTCATATTCATCTTTTATATACACTGTGAAATTTTAGTCGTTTTTGACCCATCGACCAGTGACTCCATTCATGCAACCGAACAAATTTCCACAAGGAACATAGCTCGAAACATGAAAAACAAATTTGGACTTCCCATAGTAAGTTAGGTCACGTGATAACACATTTTATATGGGAAATCCAAAACATGTACTCCATATTTCGACCCATGTATGGGGAAAGTTGTTCAGTTGCATGAATGGAGTCACTGGACGATGGGTCAAAAACGACTAAAATTTCATGGTGTATATAGCATCTTTGGGCGTGAGTACTATTGTGTCGGCCATGAGACCAATATGGAGGTACGAACTCATTAAGTCTAACATTAGAGGTGTGTGTGTTGCCGTGGGTTTTGGTAAGTCCTCTTTCTTATCACTAGCACTCACCAGTGTGTTAGTGGGTTATAATATTTTTCAAGATATCTATAGACATCTTCTATTTACACTGAAACTGTCTTTTGAATCCAGCGTTCTCTCCTTATCATTTCATGCACATCAAAGATTAATTATCGAGTGGCAGCTTATAACGAGGCCACACGCGATAAAGCTTGAGGGCGCACACGTATACACATTAAAATATTTGTAAATGAAAATCATAAAAGTATAATACAGCCATGTAATTTTGTGATCAATTGAATACTAATTTTCATCTTTTCTCGAGTTCTTACACTATACGCCGCTGACTTGGCCACCCCAAGTGGATCTTGGCCACCGAAACGAGAGAACGCCAGAGTGTTCTATTTCTCGCGATGGCTCGCCAGTAGACCGTAGTGTAATTTACAGCTTTCACTTATTTACAAAAATGTTTGTTTAAATAAACATTTATGCATAGGATGATTACAACTAATGATATCATCGCATTGAGAATTGAATATTTCCTACTCGGTGATCGGAGGTATTATCTGCTTTATGTTCACGCTACCATGCAATGAATGCAAGGTTAGGTTGGGAGCAAAAAATAAACATCCCCGTGTGACGTAATGAAATCCACAAAATGGCTTTAAATCATTAAATTAAACTATTTTAATACGGTTTTATCGCGTTTATTACTTATTTATTTACACCTGACGTTTCAAATTTCAGGCGGTAGTTTTGTAATCTTATGACATCAAAGACAAATGTTAACTTAGTCTGCCTGCGACCATGAACGCTGTAAAGTGTTTGAAACGTCAGGTGTAAATAAATAAGTAATAAACGCGATAAAACCGTATTAAAATAGTTTAATTTAATGAATAACAATCGCGAAAACATAAGAAAACATTATGGCTTTAAATCGCTGATTTTGGAACCCAATTAATTCAAAATTTTATGAATGAATACCAAAATGTTTGAAATTTCTCAAAGCCAACTTAACAAAAAAGGAAATTTTCCACACAATCTTCGATTCGATAACAAGAAGTCCTGCTTTTTCGAAGATATATTTTTTCTCTACGAATGTTGAGACTCGAGTTAATTGATTCTTTACCCATAGTTCAAAGTTGAAGGTTTGTAATTTAGAAATATTTACAGCTAACTGTTTGATTTCAGTATATAATGCTACAATCATCAATAGAGGATGTGCTGTAATGCATAATGTAACAGCTCAAACTTGCACAAGCTCGGCATTTTCAAGCAATTGTACCATTTGCGAAACAGATAGATGTAATGATGCTACTTCTATGAATTTATCTATTCTTATGTTAATAACGTCTTTTTTCATTTTAATAAAAGTTAAATAAACGTATTATTATGAATTATTTTTTTACTAAGAATTCGCTGTTTGTATCTGAAATTAATCTTATTTTACGTACTTACTTAATTTATTAATTAAACGTTTCTAAATGTGGACTTTTATTTCAACCTAAGAATATCTAGACGAAGACTCACTTGTTTTTATCTGCCGTATATGGCAGTTATGATTGGTTGAAACTACGGTAATTCTGTGAAAAAGTTAATTATTTTTTACTCGAATCGAGTAGAGATTATGTTATCTCTTATCTATATCTACGGGTTGATAGTGACATTGAAAGCAAATCATAAAATGACAACATTTTCATAATATGAAATCTAGTCTAGGAAAGGAACATCTAGTGTTGCTCAAATTATTTTCGCCATTATTAGCTTTCTCCCAAACCTAATAGTTTTTTTGTAAAACTGAAAAAAGCATGATAAGAGACATGTTTTTAACAAATGGGGGGGGGGTGTATGGAGGGGTGATCGTCCTGACACCGGGCAAAATCGAGCTCAAGACAAAATACTCAAATAGTATAATTAAATTGGGTATTCTTATTTGCCACACAAAGTCTGGCACAAAAGCAAAGTCTTATACCTAACTGTTAATTTATCTTTGACTAGCTGTTGCCCGCGACTTCGCCCACCTGATCAAAAGATATTTCCAATGAGGTTTGAATCACTTAGATTATAATTCTTTTTATGTACCTTTTTAGAAGATTACTACCCCATCGGATCCCAATAGGGATTAATAGTATATCACATCCGGCACGTCGGATTTAAAAATGGTTATTATTTTCGTAGTCAGCAACGCCATAAACCATACAAATAACACCCATGGGGGACATTCAGGGGCTGAATTTTAAAAACCTTAAAACAGGTAACAAATTATTTATCAAAACAAATTCTTCTGAAGTTTCGACTGCAAAGGACTTACTAATCTCCTTCCCCCGTACATACTTTGAATATCAGTTACCCTTTTTGGGGTCAATTTTGAAAAATTCTTCCTTAGTGCATCCCCTGATTACAAAAGAAACCCACTTGCTAAATTCAATGAGAAATCAATTGCAGTTTAGTCAAAGTTTGTCCCCCCTTTTAGAACTGGAATTCTAAAAATACTGGTACAGGTTCATTAATCAAAAGAAATAATTTTGTGAAGTTTCGAATAAAACGGTCTAACTAATCTCTCGTTTTAAAAACTGCTTGCTTAGTGCACCCGCTGATTACAAAAGGAGCCCCTTGCTAAAATAAACACAATCAATGATACATAACCTTTTCCCCCTTTTAGGGGTTAATGCAAATCCTAAATTAGGTATTTACTCATTCATCATAAGAAATAATTATGTGACGTTTTATATAAAATTGTCATATTTCCCCATACATGTTTGGACCCCATTTCAGCCTCCTAACAGGTGAATTTGGAAAAATATTTGCTAAAATTTATTGATGAACAATGAAATTAGTTTTTTTTCAGACTGTCACATTTGTCCCTTTCAGGAGTTAAATTAAAAAAAGTTAAGATTTAGCTATTTAGATTTTATAAATCCCCATAAGATGTGCATTTAGAATAATTCTTGCTTAACCCACATGCCAAAAGTCATTGATATGTCAGTGATCGTTTAACTTTTGCATTTACAGCGTTTGTCTCCCTTTTCCCCTATTTCTTATTTGTCACCCTCTTGGGTGAATTCTGAAAAATCCTGAAACACGTGTTTAATCATTTATCAAAAACAATAATCTTGTGAAGTTTCAAATGAATCGGATTTACTAATCTCCTTCCCCCATACATACTTAGGACCCCCGTTTGACCCCCTTAGGGGGTGAATTTTGAAAAAACCTTTCTTATCTGAGCACTATGTGATAACATAAAACTTCTGTCTAAATTTCACGTTTATATCTTTTATGGTTTAGGCTGGGCGTTGATGAATCAGTCACCCTTGTTCTTTTATATATATATAGATAGATTATATATATAGATAAGTTGTAGAATACCTATATCAGGAAAGAACAATGCTTATTGATAAAACATTAAATCATAATTGTTTATAGACCTGATATCACACTTAACGATAAGTCAACGTTTTTTACCTTCATTATCTTTCTCATAAAAAAATAACCGAACGGTCACAATCTATTAATACGGAACTCTAAAAATATGACTATTTTAGTTTATAGAGAGATTTATAGAATATTTGTAAATATTTTGCTGCGATTTTTAAGTTTTTTTGGGCAGTAAGCATATATCTTTTTAATTGAACATTGATAGGAGGTGCTATAGTGTCATAGTACATTCAAAGCTACCTCGAAAAGCAGCAGTTTTATATTTTGGATGTATTAAAAGTTAAGGTATTTGTGTGCTTCTACTAAATTTTGATTTTTCGAACAAATATGATGTGCTCTTATTCTTAATTACATTAAAAAGAAGTGAAGAGAAGTGTAGAGTACGCCGGGATTCCATAATGATGGACCTAGATCCACTTTACTATGAAATCACGTCGGAGATTTGTCGGAGTCACGAATTTTGAGGCACTCATCATACTTTGGGACTAACTCAATCAGTGTGTTTTGTCCCTATTTATATATTTATTGTATTATATGTATTACGAGTATTCTCAAAAAAAAACCGTCTATGTCTTGTCGGACATTGTATGTCTCTAAGCCGTATGAAATGAAATTTCAGGCGCGTTTAATTCATACTAATTACTCGTCCTGACTCTGAAGATCATCATAATCGTTTTAACCGCATTCCATCCACTGCAGGACATAAGCCTCGTCCGAAGATTTCTAGAATGACAGAAGCGGCCTGCATCCACCGTTTGCTTGCGACCTTCGTCAAGTCATCTATCTAATCCGACCACCTGAACAACTAGAATCACAATAATTTTGGTGCTGCCATTAGGTGAAACCTAGGCTCTGAAGTGTTAGCTGCATGTAACAATAAAACTGGATTGGATGAAGAAGAAGTACTGTCTTTTAACTTTATAGGTCTTAACCGATGGACAGCTTACTATTAGCTACTACAGGAGCTGACTGCTGAGGGTGTTTCCAAGATGTAACCTCAGCTTATGTGTCTGAGGGTACGTAGGGTAATAAAATTCATGGGTATAAAATGGCGGTACTGGTTATCACAACGTAGCGACTGCCGACCTCGGCATTACCCCAATATATAAAGAATCCAGATCAGTACGAGCATGATCCGGGATGTATTTGTGACGAATCAGATTTTTCAGACTTCATAAAGGCTTCACATTCGTATATACGCACTATGCACGAAAAAGCTCTGACAGATATACTTCTAGTGGTGATGGCGACCAATCCAAGAGAGCCCGCATCGGTTCTCTTAAATGGGTGTATTTTTGTAGACTTCTTCAATTAAAATGATTACAGATATTTCTCCTAATTTATTTGAAACCTCAAAGTGTTATACCGACTAAAATTTCATTTGTACCAATTTTCTATTTGTTTTTGTAATATTCGTTACTCATTCATTAGTCAGCACGCGATTCGTTTATTCGCGATTCGCTATCCATAGCGTTTATCAGGCATTAAATCTTATCAGCTCTTAAACATGTCATAAGCGTATCTTGTCAACTTTACCAATTAGAATAAATCTATTTAAAGCACAGAATATGTTACTTCTAATAATAGTAATCTTTATCTCCTTATTAACAGACTTCCAAAATCTAGGAGAGTCTCAATTCGCCTGAAGGTTTTTTGTGTTTACCGCATAACTCTGTTATTTCTGAGCCGATTTTTGTATTTTTTTTTTCGAAAGGATTAACTTTCAATTAGGTCTAAGAAATTTCTTTAAAATCGGTCAAGTTGTTAAATTGTAAAATGAAAATGTCTGGGAACATGAGAGAGTGATAATGAAATCATTCCAGTAAACAAAATTCAACATTTTCGACATTTTGATCTAATACTTTTTCAAGTTGCTTGTTTGATCATTTAATAGTTTTTCAAAGACCAAATGCCCTGTTCAGTGTATAAACCCTCTCACGGCTGAAAAAAAAAATGGAAGGCGGTTTTTGTTTTTTGGAAAAATATACCTATCTAATTGTTAATCTGACAACAAATGTTTTCACAACATCGTCATCTTCATTTCCACTGCAAGTAGTCTACAGCTTGTTACATGCTTCTCCTTAAGATTTCTCGGAAATTATTGATAGGCTCCATTGATATACAAATATATAGACAGATCAAACAATTTTATATGTAAATTGTTTCAATGTTCAAATTTACGAGCAAATACTGAACAAGTATAACTACTTTAAAAACAATCCAAAACCATTTAGAAAGTGCCAAATTATAAAAATACTTTCAATTCGTCAATTCAAATACCTACCATTTATCTTAAGTAATTCAAAATCAATAACTACTCTTTATTGCACGAAAATTAGAGGTTATGCAAAAACTTTAAATTGAGCAATAAAGTGCAATAATTATGTATACTTAGTATTCTTAGGTAGGCTTGGTCTACCCGGACCCCTTCTTCCCTTTATCGTTCCTTTGATGATATTCTCATATGAAGTCGTCGTATCGTATCAAATGCCCTATCATGTTTCCCCATCTATTTTCAAATGCTTCCCTTTTCTCCTACTTTAGTTAACCTTTTTAAGTTGTTAGCCTTTAAGGCCATCTTATTATTTCTAATCAGCGCCATCACCACATTTAAAAAGCTTCTAGTTTGCCTATAGCTATTTATTTATATTCAGGTTAAGTTTTATACCCGTGCAGTCCAATGCTCCAGCTGTAAACTTTGACCAGTCTTTTTCGGGCGGATTTTGCAACATTTTTTGAACAACTGAAATAGAAGGAACTCTACAAGAGCCCAGCTCTGATTAGTATTCTCAATATATTTGATCAAATCAAAACGCATTCAATATATTTAAGTATACTTTTGTATATATGTTTATATGTAGACAATGTGATAATGATCAAGTTATAGAGCGTTATAAACTCGAGTGGGAATTACCTTTTGTTTGTCATAACCATAAGTGTTTGGTTGATTAGTCAGACTTTTACGTTTGACATTTATCCACAACTTTGTTTAGCGGGGTTTATAGGGCTCTACACACCTCAAAGATGTTGGGACAATATAGTATGAAAGAGTGGGAATGGATATCATGTCTCGTTTCTTCACACTTGCAAGTACATCGGAACATAAATCATATAAAAATGAAACAACATTTCAATTGATTGATTCATTGATTCATTGAGGTCCTGGTTTTTATCGATAGATGGCAGTTAGGCTGTCTTTTTCTTTGCGTGTTGATGTCCTTCTACTGAAGTAAGTTAAATTTTTCCCGAGATTTAATTTTTTTAGGCTGTGTAAGATGCCGTTAGGCAACCTGAAAAAATCTGTCAATGTTGGCCACTAACACACAGTCATGTTCCTGTTGGTCTGATTTCCTTGAATAAAATGGATTAGCCAGTGCCGTCAAATCTAGGACTATGACTTACAGCATACGCTAGGCTCCGAAGCGTAAAGCTGACGACGTAACTAGGAAAATACGCTCATACGAAGAAGAAGCTAAGCCATGGTTGTGAGTATGTTTGGATGAATGTTTGTTACTTTGTTACACATTCACGGCTAACTGGCTTTACCGATTTTAATGAAATTTAGTTTGGATGGATATGGTTGAAGTATTATATATTTTATCCATAACCATTTGAAAGTAGGGCAAAAGTAATAACCTATATAAATACAATTTCTAAAGTTAGTAGGTATTTAACTGAAAATATTTATTTATTAAGATTGTATTTAATGAGCTGATTATCTTCAAATGGACCGATTGTCATAAATTTGTAGCTACGAATCATCTTAGTCAAATCAAATGTCTAACAAATAAAACGCGTCAGTCAGGTATCTTTTTACAGCGTGTCTGCGGAAACTAAACCACTTTCAATAAAAAAAAACTAAGTGAAAGCAGAGATTTGTTTTCGATCTTCTATATAATATCAGCTGACAGGTTTGTACTACCGGGTGCCTGTATACAAGGGATTCCGTACCCTAGTACGTGAAAGTAACATACCTACTACCTATCACCCTATTGCCTACAAAGACGCCGTTGAAGACTGACTGGCGACACACGTCACCAGGGTGTTATGAACCGTGATAATGAGATAGTTTAAATTATCAATTTCTATTGCAACAGACATATTTTTTTCGCAGTTTTTATAGATAACGGTATGGAACCCTTCGTGCGCGAGTCCTACTCGAACTTGACCGATTTTATTTACCGTTATTCGTTCAATATACTTATCTATATTAACATCCGGTATGTATTAATTTTAATACCGCTATTGGGTGAATGAAAGTGATAATAATATTGATTAGTACTTGTTTTAAAATAGACAAATTACTCATTTAAATATTTGTAGAGATAAAACAATTGAAATGTGATATAGTGAAATTATCAATTATGTTTTTCCAATGTAGACATATTATGAACTCGCCCACTCAAAACGTTGGATTTTCAGTATTATACCTAACAAACTTAGTTCATAATATAATAATATATAATAGGTACGTATAACTAAATAAGTATATGGGTTCCATTACTTTATTATTCTAAAATAAAAGAACTTTTCTAAAATAAACGTAGTCTAAGTTACTCCTTATTACATCAGCTACCTGTCAATAAAAGTCCCGTCAAAATCGGTCCATCCATTTTAGAGATTAGCCGGAACAAACAGACAGACAGACAGACAAAATTGAAAAAAATGTTATTTTGGTGCATGTACCGTATATATATTCATATGCATGTAGTAAAAAACGGTTATTTCAATATTACAAACAGACACTTCAATTTTATTTATATGTATAGATGAATAAAAACCTTAAATAAATAAACTACAGATAAAACCGACCGAATGATTTGGAATAATTTGAAATCCAACTCATTGGCATTTTTCTCCTTCTTCTTCAGCCCAGTATCACCCATAG
The DNA here is from genome assembly GCA_947363495.1 of Euzophera pinguis. Lineage (NCBI taxonomy): Eukaryota > Metazoa > Arthropoda > Insecta > Lepidoptera > Pyralidae > Euzophera > Euzophera pinguis. The sequence goes on from OX376169.1 coordinate 6,277,856, forward strand.
TCAGGTATAGGCCTCTTCTTGGATTTTCCATTCCACCCGGTCTCTTGCTGGTTCGCATCCAGGTTTTTCCCATAGTTTTATAGAGATCGTCGGCCATTCTCATTGGTGGCTTCCCTACTTTCCTTGGCCAGTTCTTGGTCTCCATTTAGCAATTATAAGAGCCCATCTGCCATCTTCTCTCCTGCTCATGTGCCCGGCCCATCTCCACTTTAATTTGGACACCACCCGTGCAATGTCGGTAACACCCCAGTGCGCTTCCTTATGTCTGTGTTACGAAAGCAGTGGATGAGGGATACTCCGAGAATGAGGGATATTCATTGGCGTTACTATACTCATATTCTTCTTCGACTACTTCTTCGAATACATATACTTACACAATGACACCTTTTTTTATGCGATTGCCTAATAAGCAAACGAGCTACGGCCCGCCTGATGGAAAGCGGTTACTGCAGCCTATGAACGCTTGCTATACCGTTCAGGAGTGTTAAGTGTGACTCACGCAAAATCGATAAGTCGAATAATTTTTGTTCGATATCGAACGATTTTCGATCATTCGACATATATGGCATACATTTAAAAAATAGGGGTCCAATTCAAGATGGAAAGTTATCTTTTTCTGATTAGCTAATAAATGTATTTATTATAAAATATAGTATCGGTGAGTAAGTATCCCCTAACACAAGTCTCGAACTTACTTTGGGCTTTTAGAATAGATAGATAATAGTACTAACTTTGGGGCTAACTCTCTGTGATTTGTACCTATACATTTATTTATTTATATCAGAAGAATCACGGGCGCGCTGCCGATTCTGTATAAATATTTTTTCACCCGCTTTCTAAGCGCTATCGTTTCTTAATCATTTTGTGGAGTTTAATCTTAATGTTCGTAGAAAAAATGTCCTCTTTAGGTGGTATGAGGATGAAGTCCCAGTCGATAGCGAGCGGTGCAGTGATAGAAGCGGGTTGTATGCATCATGCCGAGAAAATCCTCTGAGAACACACAAGCAACGTACAAGCGGTAGAAAACACATTAGGATCTCTCCTTAATGTAACGACTCAATAATACTAATTGTAATTTTGGGATCGTTATCAAAGGTGACAGGAAAAGTCAGTAAGGGCCGGCCTCGGAGAACATTTATTTATTTAATTTGGTACACCAACAGGTTACATGAAATAACATACAATAGACATTCCCACAAATGTGCTAGCACGTAACCCAATTGGCTAGTAAACTTTTTCATGAAAATGTCTAATTCGTAAACCATTTCGAGGAATAGGCTTAGGGAACAGATTACATTAATCAGATCTTTAGATAAGCAAGTATTTTTTAAGAAAATCGCAGAAAACCCAATGACTTTCATTTTTTAGCAAGGTTGACGTATGACGTAGCCGGATAACTTCCGGCTATTCACATTTAATCTTTTAGGTTGGCAGCACAGCGTAGTGAATAAATATTTTTTGTTTGGTAGCGCTAACTAAGCTCTTCACGTACTTGTCACCCATGTCAAATGTCATCTCTGTTCAAGTAAACATAACCTAATTACATTCATTCATACATTATAATGTAGAAGCGGTGTCCAATTATTGAAAAATCAGATGTAAACGGATGAAGAGACTGCAGTAAAGTCCAATAAACATGCCAATATGCAATAGATACGAGAAATGGGGTACCTAAATATTTGGCGATTGTAAACAAACAAGAAACCAACTCGCGGCTAGCGGTCCATCTTGACTTTGACATTTGACACTGACATATATATTTTTTAATACCTTAGTAATTTTTGCTTTCTTGCAGTTCGAAATGGCCATTATAGCTGCGTGACGTCATCACTATAAAATCTTTAAAATTAAATAACAAAATAAATATAACTTTAAGAATTTTTTCGTCTAAATTGTATCTCCGAAATAGTCTATTCTATCAATAAAATATATAATATACACAATTAATTTTTTTGTTGACTAGCCAATTACAGGTGAACACAGCACTCATAAACATTTTGGCAGCAAGCAAAATAAATCAAATATTGTAAATTGTGAATTGTAAATTGAATTTGGAAAAATGAAATAATTTAGATATAAATTGAATTTGAATTAAATTGAATAAGGAATTAAATTAAATTCGACTTTAATTTGAATTATAAGATTAGATTAAGTCGATACTAAATTAAATTAACATGCATTTTGGTGGGATGACTGAATTAATTTTACATACTGCGACCAAATCGCAGACATATTAAAAAAAGGAGATGTCAGGAGTACCCGTAATCGACGAGCGTGTATGACGAGAGTGATGAGCGTACAAGAAGCGAGGGAAGTCTGTAACGATCGTAGCAAATGGAAATCCGTAGTCTCTGCCTACCCCTACGGGAAAAAGGCGAGATGGTATGTATGTATGTTAACAACAGTCATAGCACGTCTCTCGAGTCAAATGGCTTAAACTGGAATTTGGGTGGAATTAGTATTATTTATTTATTTATTTATTCACAGCTATTCACTACACTTACAATTTCCCAAGACGTATAGTGAGTTAAATAAGTACAATTAGTTGGTAATTGACAGTATTTCATAAGCGGTCGCATGTAACTTGCTCTTTCTTTACACAGGAGCTTTGATAGGGCGTAAAGTACTGCTTTGCGGCTTTCCTATTACTTGTAGGCATTCTGAGCTGACTAGAGACAGTTTCAGGATTCTCGAGCCTTAAGAGAAATAAGTATTAGCAGGACGTCTCGACTTCATCCTATCCTATAGCCTTCCTCGATAAATAGGCTATACGTCACTGAAATAATTTTTCAAATCGGACCAATGGTTCCTGAAATTAGCGCGTTTTAACAAACAAACAAACTTTTCAGCTTTATAATAATAAGTATTAAAGTATAGACAGACACATATTAAATATATAGATAAAGAATTTTTCATACACATACATATGTCATGTAATAAAGTAAAATAAAAATAGGGTTTTTTGTAATCAGCTCTGATGTGTTTTTGAGAAATTCGACTTATCTCTATAGGTGCGAGAATCAACCCCCCCCGAATTTTGTCTGACATTGGATTCTACATGGCCATTTGCCCTTGCTACCATTGAATTCGCAGACAGTTCACTGATGAACATAGGCTTCTCTCAAAGTTTTACAGAATGACGGTTGGAAGACACTGCATGCAGCGCTTGTCTGCGACCTTCTTCAGGTCGTTCATATAAATGCGGAAGTCTGTGTGTTACACTTTCACCTCTATATAGATTTTGTTGAAAATTGGTATAAATACCTATAGTTAAAGACCCGGGGTCTATGTCATTCCGATTCCGACTAATCCTTCAGAATACAGACTAATTGCGAAAAACTACTTTTATATGAAGTTTAAGAGTCGCAAACAACTGAAAATGCATCTTCATAATTTATTGGAAGCGACATATCATATCCAATCTGTTAGCATAACGTTTCGTGGAAAAACAAAAATTAATTAAATAATTATCAAATCTAAATAATAAACCCATAAATTCGATTATATTTTAATAATCGATGCTAATAACAACCAATATAACTAATATCTTGTATGCTATATAGCCAGATTAGTGACGTTGTAGCTTGTTTCGCTTACCTGCTATCCTATTATCGCATTTTTGCTCAGATAATGAGTCAATATAAAATTCATATCAAAGTCTTTAGCTGCATTGCCGTACGCGATATCACACGTGGTGAATCCCATTAGTGATTATTATAGAAGAATAATTAAAATGTTCAGTGTCAAAATGAAGTATGTTTTGTGGGCGGTTACTGTATTTGCAGTTATTAATATAGACATATGTAAGTAACATACGAGCTTATACTTTTAACTCATGAACTATTGAACTATTGTCGTAATTTTATATTATACCAGAAGTGCTATTTTTTAAAAGTGTGACTTACGCAAAATCGGTAGAAAAGATGACCGTAAATAAATTAAAAAAAGATGAAAGTCAATAGTGGTGTTATGTAGTAATAATAAATAAACAAATAAATAATTATAATAATGAATTATTTTAGAGTAATATATCTAAAGGTTTACTATGCAAAAAAAAATATATCCATGCTAATCTATACTCCATACTAATATTATAAATGTGAAAGTGTGTTTGTTTGTCCTTCTTTCACGTTAAAACGGAGCAACGGATTGATGTGATTTTTTGTGTGGAGATAGTTGGGGACCTGGAGAGTGACATAGGCTTTTTCCGTGACACAAACGGAATTCCACGCGGGCGAAGCCGCGGGCACAGCTAGTAAGTCATAATTTTTGTCCCGAAAAACAAAAATCTACTTCCAATCATTTACTGAGACCAATCTGAACAAGATTTTTAGTAAGGCAGTTTCAAACAATGATATCAGGGCAATCATAGTCAATTGATCCCTCTGACACCAGTATGTAATTGTGATATGTAAACAGTTGACCTAGAAGACTTATACTACCATACCGACTTTCATAAATTTCAATAAGATCAAACAGAAGTACTTATATATAATTTTTCAAATCCACAAAGTTCAATTGTAGGATTTTTGTTAAGAGCTCCACTATATTTTAAAAACAATTAACAAAACATTTTAGGAAATCAATTTGAACTTTTCATTACTTAGACATCAATATCAAGGCAATTCACCTCCTACGGGCGACTAAAAGAAATACATACAAATGCTTTTGTTTCAGTGCACTAATCGTTATTTATTTATTTATTTAACACTTCTTTGCACACAGTGAAATACAAATTAAATATGTTACATAAAATATGAACACAGTATGTATACAAAAGGCAGCCTTATCGCCCAAGCAATCTCTTCCAGGCAACCTTAGGGTAGTTTGAAATATAAAGAAAGGAGAAATACGGATATGGTGCATAAAGAACAGAACAACGCTAGGCAGAATAACAGAAGTACACGATACATAAACTACTTAAAATAAATACTAATATACGTAATAATTATGTATATATATTTATATATAATAAATAAACTATAAAAAAATACGAGAAGTGGAGACTAAAACAAGATGTACTGAAAAGGAACGAAGCTACAGTGAGGAAGGAAGTGGGACTTTACTTGCGACTTATAACTGGTCGTTATTACTCTTTCGCCTTGCCATTCTCCAGTTCCCGTGGTTTTTTAGTACATTTGTAATGTATTTCTGTTAGTCGCTGGTGGCATCGCGGCGAAATTCGCCGTGGCAAATTCCCCCGTGGCCAGGCCGTAAAAAAGCAGCCCCATCACTAGAACGTACTTAGCTTTTGGAGGTGTACTTGGACGATATTTTAATTGTGACGATATTGAAAGGAGCGCAAATTGGCAGCTTTTCGAGCGCTTTAATGGGAGCCAGTGGTGCACAATATGTCATACTTATGTATTTTATTTTTCTTAATAATGTTAGACTGCTAAAAGAATGTTAAACTAATAGTCTAAGTTTATTGATGTACTTATGATACAACAAAATTTAAAAAAATAAATAAAACCTTAAAAATAAATAAATACTACCAAAAAGTGCAACAGATTTTTTTCCCCTAGTGCAATTATCTAAGAACTTTATTAAATTTGCAGCCGAGGCTGTAGATTGCTACGTTTGTCGTGGATGTCAAAGTGGTGAATTAACATCAGAACAAGTACAAACTTGTCCGCCACGCAGACCGGCGACAGTTCCCCCCACAGAGGATCCAACCACAACAGATGATCCCATAACAGATACTCCTACGACTGAAGAGCCTACTACTGAAGAGCCTACTACCGAAGAGCCTACTACCGAAGAGCCTACTACCGAAGAGCCTACTACCGAAGAGCCTACTACCGAAGAGCCTACTACCGAAGAGCCTACTACCGAAGAGCCTACTACCGAAGAGCCTACTACCGAAGAGCCTACTACCGAAGAGCCTACTACCGAAGAGCCTACTACCGAAGAGCCTACTACCGAAGAGCCTACTACCGAAGAGCCTACTACCGAAGAGCCTACTACCGAAGAGCCTACTACCGAAGAGCCTACTACCGAAGAGCCTACTACCGAAGAGCCTACTACCGAAGAGCCTACTACCGAAGAGCCAACTACCGAAGAGTATACTACAGACGCATCTACCACCGATCAGTATACTACAGACGCATCTACCACCGATGCATCAACTACTGACGCATCTACCACTGACTCATCTACCACCGAGGAAGTCACTTCCACCCCTGCCGTCTCTACTACTGACGAAGTCACTTCCACCCCTGCCGCCTCTACTACTGACGAAGTCACTTCCAGCCCTGCAGCCTCTACTACTGACGAAGTCACTTCCACCCCTGCAGCCTCTACTACTGACGAAGTCCCTTCCACCCCTGCAGCCTCTACTACTGACGAAGTCACTTCTACCCCTACCGCCTCTACTACTGACGAAGTCACTTCCACCCCAGCCGCCTCTACTACTGACGAAGTCACTACCACCCCTGCCGCCTCTACTACTGACGAAGCCACTTCTACCCCTGCCGCCTCTACTACTGACGAAGTCACTTCCACCCCTGCTGCCTCTACTACTGACGAAGTCACTTCGATAGTAGTTCCTGAAGTAATAGAGTTGATGAACTATCGAAGATATAGGAGGGACGTCGAAGATGAATATGAAGTGGCTCCACGCTGCTTTGTCACGTATTTCGAAAGTAAGTTTTATCTGTAATTACTACAAAAATACTTACTTCAATCCCGTCGCATTAGGTGAAATAATGTAGGAAGGCTTTTTCGGTACTAAAGATTTTATACTACACCTGCTCGGAAAGTAGATTCTTGGTCAAGGACGGGGTAGAAAGTACGTTATTCTTCCCGCCAAAAAATGCGGACGGAAAAGTTTTATGGAAATCCATTATTGACCTTGATGTCACATTGTTGACATTGATTCATAAAAATCTCAGAGTTATAATAAAGCAAGAATTTAAAAAAAATGTGATTACATTTCAAACAAAATGATACTGAATGTTCGATTCATTTGCGTTTTTTCATATTTGATAACATTATAGATTCCTTGGAATACAGTCTCTGTTTCAAGTTTAAATTTACTTATCAATTTTTGATGTTTACGCATACCTATCTTCATACATGTATACTTAGTGACCAATTCCACTAACAAACATTTTCAAAGATAGATTCCATTCACGTCTTATTTCCCTCGCAAGTGTAGTTTAAAGCACTATTATAATTCGATAGAAAGTGCGATTCCTAACTCGGCCGTATTTCTAAGGCCCTCAGCTGCGCTGTAATCGGTCACTTTTTTTCTACGGTGAACAATGTACTATTAACGGGGCTAAAAACGGAAAACGTGTTTTAATTACATAATTTCTTTATTGCCACTGTTCTCTACATTCTGTGATATACATTTTTGTAGTAGTATATTTTCATCCATCATTTACCCTCAGGATCCTATGCTTAGCAGTTGGCATCTTGAATATTTTGGGAGAAAAGAACATCAGTTTTTTAGAAGGAAATTATAGGTTTTAGGATGTTTCCCCTAATAGAAAATGATGCAGCAGCAGACTTTCACTTTGTATTTCTGTAATGTCACAAACTAAAAGTAGTATGTTAAAATGATCACCTTATCAGCAGTAAGTCAGCACACACTGACCAGCGTGGCTTATCTTCGAACATATAAGAAAAATTAAATAAATAAATAAACATGTACATACACCAATTTGACGTTCGTAAAGAGGGGTCCGATACTCAACAGTGGGCAAAAATAGATCACGTATTAATTCAAAAAACTAACTCTTGTTAATCTTTTCCAGTTAATGGAGAATCCGACGTCATCCGAGGTTGTGCTTATGAGGATGATAATGCGGAGACTCGTTGCAACGAAGCCATCGGTGATTCGAACGCTGAGATTCAAAACTGCAGGTTGTGTGAAGGAGATCTATGCAACTCTTCAACAAAAGCTACCGTAGGATTTCTTATACTACTCATCAGTATCATTCTAAATCTAAGTTATTAGTTAGTAGATTAGGGTATAGACTGAGCATTACTTGCCTGTGAATTTGATCACAAAAATCACCTTATATCTGTCATTTCTATTTGGGATAGAACATGTGTGTGTGTGTGTCTAACTCTAGTTGGCCATGGATACTTTGAGAAACGAATCGATTTTACTCTGTAGAAATTAACTTATTATATAGAAGTGATTTCTGATAATCTTTTTTCGTAAATATGTAGGATAAATAAATGAACAAATAGTGTTTATTTTCATAAATATTTATGTCATTTATAATGTTTTTGCGTCTGCGCATATAGTTGACATTTAGTTAGTGGGAATTAAAAAGTTATTTAGCTATGGACAAAAATGGTTGTGTTGTAAAGTTTGTGTAAATTGAAAAGTAACTTAGAAGAAAGTATTATTACCTTTTTTACATAGTGGATATGTCTATAATTATCATATTTATTAAATAAGAGGTTTATAAATTTTGTATGTATCTTGATTGGAGATGGGTTTTTTTTTAAATCTCGGGAATAAATGGGAATTAACTATTTTTTTCCTTTTCTTCCACTTGCATTTCAATTTTTCTCTCTAGAATTTCTTCCCGCTGCCCATCTCTAATCTTGATACTAACTAGCTCCTAACAAAGATGTAGGTAATTTTTATATGTAGGTAATTTTTTATGTGTTTTATTTCCGAAAAACGATGTTACTTTACTGCTTACTTATTCATTAAATCGATTGGGTTACATGATCTATCGACCCTGTGCACCCTGGTGTCTTAGTTTTTCGAAACCGCCTTTCGGCTTTTACTTACTGAGTAATCAATTTTAAACGATATCATAAGGATTTGATAAAACACGATTATATTTTAATTAAACAAATGTGCAATAAAATTGTATAAGTGTATTGTAATCTACTGTACCTACTTTTTAGATATAAGCATTCCTTGTATAAGATAGAGAAATGGGTGCGTACCTGACAACACATAAGTGAATATGTATGTTACAAGGGAGATTAAACCTAGTTACCTATAGGGATTCATAAGACAGATAATAATATCATATTGTACACGCTTCTACCCTTCTGGTAAGCATATCCTCTCCTGTCATTCACTGGTTGACTGTAAGAGATCCCTAAGTGGGTTAAGTCCGCCATTGTGCTTGTGTATGAAAATAATTTGTATTTTTTTTTTGTACAATAAAGATATTACAAGCAAATAAACAGATCATTTATGTATTCATTTAACTTTATTGCATAATTGTAAACGGCGGACTTACGGCCTCAGGCTTTATCTAGCAGTCAACTAAATGAGTGATTCTGAGAAAGTTAAGTAGTAAGATAATTATTTATTGATCATGATTTATTATTTTTGAAGGTACTATCAGCAAAATCCAATTCTGTACACTTTTCAAAAAAATTTGCTTGCCATGTCAGCCTATTTAAAGTACAATTTATGAACGATATATTATATTTATACATCCATACTTCCATACTAATATTAAAAATGCTAAAGTCTATGTGTGTCTGTTTGTCTGTGCTTTCACGGCCAAACCGCTGAAAGGATTTTGATGAAATATGGTATGAATATATTTTGACCCGGGGTCAAACATAGGCTACTTTATAACGTATTCGGAGCTGCTGGAAACAGCTAGTATATATTAAAAGCATAACATACATATTTTGTAATACTCGTTGTTCGAGTATTTACCTAGTACCTTTAATTTATTTATTTTATTATTGTTAATAAAATAAATAAAATAAAGGTAAATAGACTAATATAAATCTATGTAGAGTACATAAGGTTAAAAACAACCCTTAGACCGCCCAGACAAATTTCGCCTTTAAAGGTATAGGCTTGTCGTTGGCTGATAGTACATGTGATAATAATTATAAATTATTAAACATTTTTAATCTTTTATTTAACATAGAAAACTTTTTACATAAAATAAATAACCTGAAATTAATAAACATTAAAATCATACCTAGTTAAAAAACGGTTTCAAAGTTTGAAGGTTCGACCACTCGAAATCATATTTTTTATACATACTCGTAGAGTTAAGAAAGGTGTAATCAGCCTTTCACTTAAATTCACTCCTGAGATACAATAGTAGATCCCTGGATTTTTACTCCAGTTTAATATTTTTTACACAGTGAATAAGGTCCTGTAGGATTTAACTCATCATTAATTTATTAATTTGACAAAACACACAATTCAAACTTTTATTCGCACCACAGGTAGAGGTAAGATAATCTCTTATATCCGCTTTCATTGTTGTTAATGACCGTAGAAGCAAATTCTTTGAACACAATAAAAAATTCTCCATCAGAGGGAGAATCTTTAAATTTATACTCATTAATATAGATTCATATACATAAGCAGCTCCTTAGCATGAATATGAAAATTCTCTCTTTAGGCTTAGACTAATAATATTATCTATTCTGTGCTATAAGGAAGATTTATTTTATTTGAGTGTGTAAAATTTGCTTAAGTAGTCATTAACAATTCCGAGTTCGGCGGTCATCATCCTAGCGTGTATTCCTAGTTGCGTCGTGATCTTACGCTTCGGAGCCTGAGGTACGCTGTAAGTCATGCTCCTAGATTTGGCATTACTGGTCATTATAATGGAGCGACTGCCGTCTGCCCTCCGTAACCCTATTTTACAGGGAAACCAGACCAACAGGAACATGACCTGAGGTGTGTTAGTGGCCAACACTGTCAGAATTTTTCAGGCTGCCCCAAGGCATCTGACACAGCCTAACGACTGCTATCTATCGACAACAACCGGGACCAACGGCTTAACGTGTCTTCCGAAGCACGGAGGAGCTCAAGATAGAAAATGCCACTAAATGGCGACCAATCCAATAGTGGCCGCGTCACGTCGTCGCTTGATTAACGAGCTCCTCGCTGAGTTCGGCGGTAAGTCTATCTAAATAGTCATTTAGTACAAGATTTTTGTAAAAAAGCCAAGATGATGAAAAAGTACAATGAAATAATATATTATACATTCTCTCTATCACTTCTCAGAAAAGCCAGTGCCATGTCGTTATCTGCTGATGTGATGTCGAACCCACCATACCCTATTGTTAGTAGTAGTATAAAGTATGAAATGTGTGTGTTTTGATGAAATACTTCATATTGGGCACATGAAAACGAAGTATTTGCACATTTCAAATTGTTATTGTATATATACCTATCACAATTCCAATAGATAAAAGGCGGGAAATAACCGCTAAAGATAATGGCTTGAAGTAATTACTGAATATACAGACAAAAAATTCTTCCGATACCCAAAAATAGCCGAAACGATAAGATAATGAGTCATACACACACATGTCTATTGTAGCGGTAAGTATTTTCTGTGTTTTACAGACTAAAAAATCTTCTTCATCCTAGCGCTTCCCCGGTTTTGTCCTCAGCGGTTTGCTTCGGAGCCCAGGGTCCGCTTTCCTGCTTTTACGTCTCCATTTCGCCCGGTCTTCTTCGGCATCCTTAGTCTAACAGACTAACAAAATATCCCTAATTAAAAGTATTTTCTATCTTTACTAGGGGCGCAGTTTTCGGCGGCGGTTTCAATAATCCCTTACTAAATACATCTTCGTCACTAAAACTGGTGTAACTAGACGATCGCAGCGCTATTATTCTTTTTACACGTAATTATTACATGTCAAATATATCTGCCTTGAATTTTTATAAACGTTAGTACATTTTATGGATAGATATAGAATAAATACTAACCTAATCTTCTGTTAATCTGCGAGTTATTTTGATACATTATAAAAAAATAAGATAAAATGTAAGGTGTTATAAATACATTTTATTAATTGATAAAAGCAGATATCTGATTAATTCAATTTTCAAATCAATTTATGTTATCACTCGTTATATGGATTGTATAATCTGAAATAAATGATTGTTTATTTATTTATTATTTTATACTAACGTGAGTAGTTTCTTAGAATTACCTACGTCACTTATCATTAACAATCGATCTTTAATATAATTTGACATTATTTTACAGTTTGAACTTAGTCCAAAAAGCATCGAAATAATCGTTCGCTTTCTCAATGGCTTAGTCAGACTATTTTCCCCGCACTTATGTGACAATTTGTATAATACTGGTGAAATCTAATAGGTATTATATGATATAAGATCGAAAAGTGTGATCGAAATGATGATAATATTCGATATAAAAGATTAAATTCCGTCATTAAATTAATTAATAAAGTTCGGTGGCCTATTATTTTACAAATTACGGTAGGCAAACTTAATATAGGTATATTTTCTTTAAAATGAATTAATTAATGCCAGGAACTTTAAAAATGTCTGACTATTGAAAATATTTAAAAAATGTAAAATTTCAACAACAAAGTCGTCCGTTGTAGTAGTCTTCTCTCCCTTTTTTTAATCGGTTAAAAATAGAAGAGTAGCTATTTAGTTTCTATTGCTACCGACCGCGTAGATTACAGAGTAGATTCTAAACGCGATATCGTATGCGATAAGCTACTATTGGATCAATAACTATGCGTCAGCCAACTTATTTGGCCAAAACGTAGAGAGAAATTTTAATATCATCATTATTATTTCGTGTAGGTAGACAATGTATGTCAATCGCCCATGTATACCCTGTTGTCAAAGTTGTGCGGAACCGCTTCTTAGCCTCGACGTGATTCAAAATATAGTATAAAATACTAAGCTCTACTGGGTCCATCCTAACGTCTTATTTTATCACTACCTAATGTTTGGCAAAGATTGCTCAGCAATAAGACTTTTGCTCTATATTGTATACATTGTTAATTTCATTTTTGTGATTTTCCAAATGTGGGCTATAATTATATTCTACTTGTTAAAGATATACAACCTCTACTGAAGTCTACTGCCACATTGCTATGGTGATTTTATTGTTTATATTTTTTGGTTGTCATTCTTTCAATAAATAAAAACTTTGGATTCTCTAAATATTTTTTATATTCACTTTTTCTCTTCAATATGGTAGCAGAGGAATAAAACGATCTACAGCAAAGATTTTTTCCACGACGCAAGTCTAATATAATCATGTCCACTAACATGAAAATTGATATCGGGCGGTTTGATGGAAACAATTGGCCCACTTGTAAATATAAAGTGCAGCTACTTTTGAAGACCCATGCTGGTGCGATAGAAGCGCTTAATGGAAGCTTAAAGATGCCCGCACATCCAGGTATGCAAGCCACGGCTGATGATTTAAAAAATTATAAAGAGAAAAGAGATGAATTTGAGAAGATTGAAAGCACGGCTTTATTATTATTGACTACAAACATGACGGAGGAAATGCTTACTAAAGTTATACGGTTCACATCAGTAAGTGAAATGTGGAAAGAATTGAACCGTCTATATGAACGTTCATCTCAAGATAGATCTTATGACGTATGTATGGAGTTCTTTAAATACAAAAAAGATCCTAAGCACGGTATGGGATCACATTTGTCTGTAATAAAGAATTTATGGCACGACTTGAACAAAATGCTGTCGGCAGATGGGAATCAATTACCACAGATTCTATTCATATGTAAAATCTTAGATACTCTTCCAGAAGATTACTTCAGTTTTAAATCTAGTTGGATGCTTTTAACCATGCAAGAACGTACGATCGAAAACCTGACCACACAATTGTGCGCTTATGAAAGAGCTTTAACAAACAAAGATGATGACCAAGAAACAAAAAGTATAACTGAGGCACTGTTATTCAATAAAAGAAAGCAAGCAAATAAGAAAAAAAAACAGAACGTTTAAATGTAATTATTGTGAAGAAGAAGGATTTGGTGTGATAAGATGCACTAATTGGAAAGCTGATGGCAGACCTCCTAAACCTAAGCATCAGTCCACATGAGCACTGGCACTACACAGTTAATAAGCTTAGCATTATCTTTAAATAAAAAACGAAGACAGCAATTCGTTGTATGTCGATAATGGAGCCACCAACCACATAACCAATAGAGGGGATGTATTTGATGATTTCAATTATTTTGCTTGACACACACGGAGTTGTTACAGCAAATGGAGAAAATATCAAAGCGATAGGAAAAGGCTCGATTAGACTAGAAGCTGTCGTAGATCATAAAAGAAAGGAGCTCATCACTTTAACCAATGTTTGGTATGCCCCATCCATAAAGAGAAATTTATTTTCTGTTTTAGCCACACAAGATCTATGTGAGAAAAGTACATTTGAGTCGAGTACTAAGTCTTGCTCGTTGAAGATAAATGGACAAGTAAAAGTTAATGGGATACAGAGAGAGGTATGGAGGTTTATACAAATTAGATGTAAAGATAATCACACCAAATCCTCAGATAAATGCCCTAACTATGTCAAATCAACTTCAACTTTATCACGAACGTTTCGGTCACCAAAACAAAAGACACATAAAAGACATTATTCAAAGAAAATTTGGAATTAAAATCAAATCAGAGAATGATGAACAACTTTGCACAGGATGTGTCTATGAAAAGACTCACAGAAACAAGTTCGGAATAAGACCGAGAGCTACTCGTACTGGAGAACTTATACACACAGACGTATGTGGACCATTTCCTTATTATTTATCAAAATACAGGTATTATGTGCTATTTAAAGATGATTTTTCCCGATTTCGTTACATTTATTTCTTGAGACATAAATCAGAAGTTGCTAATCGGTTACATGATTTTTTGCTAGAATCGAAAACGTCTGGTCACGTTATTCAAGAAATATTAAGTGGCAATGGCGGTGAATTTGATAACGAACAAGTCCGCCGTATATTAAAAGAACAAGGAATCAGGCATAGGCTCACGATGCCTTTCACGCCTGAGCAAAATGGCTGTTTAGAACGTGATAATCGGACTATAGTAGAAATGGTAAGAACACTGATGCACGCTCATAATGAGATTCCTAAAGGACTATGGGCTGAAATAGCAAATACTTCAGTTTACGTACTAAATCGTACGTAACCTACAACACAACAAGGAAAGTCACCCTACGAACTGTGGTATTCTAAGAAACCTAAAATTAGTCATCTCAGAATCATTGGTTGCGAATGCTATGTGCATATACCTAAACAAAGAAAAGTAAGGAAGTTAGACAGAAATGCTCAGAAATGTATTTTAATCGGATATGATGGTGATGACGGATATAGATTATATGACGAGAAAAACTTCAAATTGGTTCGTTCCAGAGACGTGACATTCCAAGAAGTTCCTCTTGTAAGTAACTCGCCTATCGAAGCCGCATCTGAACCACGACTGGAAAGAAATAATATGAGTTTGAGTTCCCTACTTCTTCTAAAATTATACAGCCTGACTCTAACAATCAGACAACTGACATTGTACCGATACAGTCAGATGAAGACTTTCTCATTCATTAAATTAAGAAGCTGGTGAAAATAATGATATAGCACAAGACGTAACAACGCCTGTTGTAGAAGGCTTACGGCGTGTACTCCGAAATCGAAATCAAATCAAAGCCCCAGACAGGTTTAATTTTTAAAAGTTTGTTAATGAAGCCATATCGAATCATGAACCGTCTTCATATAGAGAAGCGATGCAAAGTCCTGATAAAGAGAAATGGAATGAGGCTATGAATTACATGAAGAAAATCATGTCAATTTTCCATACAGACAAGCTGTAGGAGCATTAAGTTACCTAATGATTGGTATTAGGCCGGATTTAGCATACGCTGTAGGCGTAGTGTCGAGAAATCTGGAAAATCCTTCAAAACTGAATGTACTACAGTTAAAAAGAATTTTTCGTTATTTGAAAGGAGCTCAAGGCACCGGCTTAGTGTACAACAAAGGCGATAAAAAGCTTGTATATTATAGCGATGCGGATCTTGGTGGTGATGCTGCAAGTGGCTGTTCCACAACAGGAATTTTATGTCTGTATGCAGGTTCAGCTATCCCTTGGAGAAGTGCAAAACAAACCTCAGTTGCCCTTTCATCTACAGAGGCAGAAATAGTGGCAGCAAGTGAAGCTTGTTGAGAAATTATCTGGCTAAAGAGATTGTTCCAAAGTTTATGTGATACGTAAAATGGAAACGCCTATTCTCTGCATAGACAGTGAGTCCGCAATTAAATTGCTCATAATCTGCCTTACGAGTTTCACAGGAAAACGAAACATATAAAACTAAAACATTTCTACATAAAAGAATGTGTATCAGAAGGCAATGTGAACATAGAACATGTTTCTACACAAGAGCAAACGGCAGATTTATTTACAATGCCAATCTTCAAACCAAAACTGATGAAGTACTACTGTTCACTATTTGGTTTAAAAAAGGAGAGTGGAAGTTAAAGATATACAACCTCTACTGAAGTCTACTGCCACATTGCTATGGTGATTGTATTGTTTATATTTTTTGGTTGTCATTCTTTCAATAAATAAACTTTGAATAAATAACTTGGATTCTCTAAATATTTTTTATATTCACTTTTTCTCTTCAATACTACTAGCTGTTTCAGTTTTCGCAGCTCAACCTGCATAAAAAATAGCCTATGTTTGACCCGGATCTTCAACTATATACATAACAAATTTCATCAAAATCCGTTCAGCGGTTTGGCCGTGAAGGTGTAACAGACTTTCGCATTTATAATATTAGTATAGAGTATAGAAGTATATTTTATTAAACTGACGTTAGCTAAAACACGTCCCTTTCTCTCCTATGTATACAGCGTGGAAAACGAGACGCAAAACACTAGCTAACATCAGCATAATAAAATATTTTTAATACGAGGAAGTATGGACGTATGGATTGTATCAAGAATTTATTGAAAAATTAGCAAAACTGTTTGCACATGCTCAAATAGGCCAGTTAGAAATGCGCAAATAAGAAAATGAATGAAAATCGTTCGACATACCTACCGATTATCAGTGAGTCACACACGTAAAACAGTGAGCTCACGAACGAACACAGTTGCAGTGAACGCAGGCGGCTTCCAACCCGTCATTTTGGAAATAATTGAGAGAGGCCTATGTCCAGCAGTGGACTAACTGCGGCTGAAAATATGCTGATGAGTGACCTTACGGAGTCAGCATAAAATACCTCAAGTATGTCACTACAAGTGGCAGGTTTTGCAACGACAATTGGTAGTTTGGCTGGAAGTGTCATTGGAAAAATGGTGTTTTTACACTCCATAGGTTTTTTGACAGATTCAAGGGTGACTATATTAAAAGGTTGTTTATTTAAATGCTCATAAGATTCCATACTAACTCATCACCATTACATGAATGTACGAGGAATGCGGCCCTCAGAGAGGAGTGGCGACGTGTTGTAGAGCTTGCCACCAACACCCAAAATGACCACGATCACTGTGATATCGACAAGGAAGAAAGAAATTTCCACATGAAATTTTTAAATTCTTCCTTCCCTTGTGCTCTCATTATAATACTAGCCATTTTCTAAATATTGGTAGCTAAGAACAACATAATAAACATACATTATAATGGCGTCTTGCAAAGAAAAATAACCAGTTAAAAATAATAACGAGAAAAGCTATAATCCATTGTTTGAGACATACCTATCTTCAAGCGCACTTAAGCGTAGGGAATTTTTGATAAACTATACTTAGTATAAAAACAATAGACTCGCATTAAAAAAATCATTGTTGGAGTATTAAAGAGACAAAAATGAGAACGATTCTCTATGTCTCGCTGGTATTCTCTACGATCTTGTTTGTAACTGCAAGTAAGTTATATTTTTTTACTCTTTCTCATTTTGTTTTATACAGTTGGAGTGTTATTTTTGAAAAGTACGCATAATCGGCAAGTCGAATGATTTTTTTTCGACATAATTATATTATAGGTCATACTTTTCAAAAATTGGGCTTTTGATCCCTAACCCGTATGTATGTAATAAAGCCTGAGATCAGCTTAAACGCGGAGTCTACTCTACACCGCATCGTTTCAACGATGGAACAATTACAAAGAGGAGATGCCGTAATAAGCGTTTTGCAAGAAAGTGTTTGTGAGGCTACACGGGGCGGAAGGCAGACGTGCGGGGTGCTTGGTTTCGGCCGTGGCTCCAACCATGGAGCAAGAGCAATGACAAGCTCCGCCCACTGTTGTGTCGGCGAGGCGCCAATGATCACATCACTGCGCTATTTCAAACGGCATCTCCTCTTTGTAATTACTCCATGATTCCAGCGATATTTGAAAATCTCAAACTAGCTGATTTGACTCTACACGATATTCTGATTTAATTTTCTTTCACAGAGAGCCCTAATCCTTCAGAACAAGATGACGATCCGACATTGCAATCAGATGCAAAAGTTGCTGTAGAACCTGTACTATTTCCAAATCTTTACTCCCGTCTCGGCGGCTCAGTTAAAGACACGTTAACAAGAAGTACTCAAGTAGAATGCTACTCCTGTATAGGTTGCGAGACAGTGAACAAAGACACTCCCGTCAAAAAGTGCCCGTACACTAGTGATTTCACAAAACAGGGCAAATGTGTTTCGTACGTCGAAAAATACGAAAGTGAGTATACTTTTTCATTTTTTTTCACAAAAAGCTCAGATTCGAGACTTTCATCTGAGATAATAGGTCAATAGGTTTACCTAAATTAAAATTAAGCCTTTTTGTTTTATTCTTCAAAATTAGGGTTTTTTTACTTACTGGTTTTGGCTGTGTTAGGCTTCCTTGTTAATTGTTTATTGTCTTCGTGTTACTATACAAGGTGCGATATAAATCATATTTCAATCGATCAATAATAAATATATATATTTGCTTTTCTTAGCATGAAGTATAAATAAATAAATAAATATTAAACTTCGTGCTAAGAAAAGCAAATATATATATTTAACTAATTATATGAATATGGTACGACGGTGATGGTAGATTTTTAATATGCGTCACTTAGATAGAAGTCTTCGGTTGACACAAGTCGGGAAGGATTTTTTTTTAGCAAAGTTTGTGGTGTACCTAGTACAGTCAAGGGCAGATAAAGTTGTAAATAATTTTAGATTTTAGAGTCTACAATAAAATTTAAAGATTTGTAGTTTTTACTTTGCTTGTCGGTCGTTTCTCCGTTGGAAAAAGTTTTCTAAATTCTCCCTAACTTTCTTCTCACAACTAAAGCCTCGTTGATTGCTAACATTAGGTCGTAACTAATAACTGCAGTGTTGGGGCATTGAGAAAGGACCGTTTATTTGTAGGAGTTTCGATGCTCTTTGGGGACAGGGGACGGGATAGTAAGTGGCCCATTGTTTAAGGAGATGCACAAGTACCACACTCGCACAAGTTTTGCGAACTGTCTATGTTGCCACGCCTGGCTAGGCTCTCCTTGCCACTAGGGTTCGAAGTCCGTTAAGCATTCTCCAAGTCAAAGTATTATTCAGCATAATATCGGTAAAAATGTCGCAGGGAAATGGTAAAACGGCTCGAAGCTCGGAAAAATTCTATAAACTAAAAGTAAACATTTTGAATTTCAGACAAGGAATGGCATATACGAGGATGCTCTTCAGAACGCAACTCTTGCGTTGAAATACGAAAGGCGTATTTACTCCACCCTGACATCGTGACGTTGACCAGTTGCAATGAGTGCGAGGGAGACAGATGCAACAAAAGCACTCTCTCTCAAACTCTTTCCGGTTTCACCATAGCATTCTTTGTATTAATAATGCCATTTTTTACAAAACACATTCTGTCATGAACTCATGACAATTCTACGGTTTATAAGCTCAAAGTAATAAGAATCGTGCCATTTGTTTTAAGTATTTATTAAGGGCAAATGTCTCATCTGTATAATTACAAAGTAAATAAGGCGATTTCCTACTAAAATTGTATTTTATTTCAGCCCTTCTGTCCTTATGTCTGGATATATTAGCAGTGTATTACCATTACAAACTACAAATTAAACTCAATAGTAACCTCCCTCTGCTACATGTTAAATTGGGCGGAATTCGTCAAAGCGTTCTGTCACAGAATAGTTCGAATAATCTCTGTTTTGTTATTTACTTATGATCAATTTAGAGCTACAATTTTAGTCATGTTATTTCGACAACATAGAAACACAAGATCGGGGCGAAGAGTCGGGGTTATTACGCATTTCTAAGAAGGGCCTAATAAGTTTAAGTTTTGTAGTTGTAGCGATAGGAATAAAACAGCAAAATCTCTCTCTACCTATCTAGTTGGTTGGATAGGTATAACAGAACTTAAAATGTTCAACAAGAAAAACATTCATTCAGATTCAAGATCAACATTCTTTTTTCAGGTACTGAATGGCATATACGAGGCTGTGCTTCGGAACGTAGCACTTGCGCTGAATTAAAAAAAGCTTATGGAAATCACCCCGGTGTAGTGAATTTAGTTAGCTGCAAAGAGTGTGAGGGAGATAAATGCAACAAAGGCAGTCTGTCCCGTTCCCTCTCCGGCATTACAATAGCATTTTTCGTATTAATAACGCCAGTTCTAACAAAATACACTTTGCTGTAAAGTCCTCCACAATGTAGGGCATAATAACGGAATCGAAGAACAAACAAGAGATATGATTTATTTATTTATTACGTGATAATGTCTCATCTACTTCAGTAAAGCGATTTTCTACCGAATGTTTATTATTATTCCCATTGTATTATATCTACATCTTGAAAGGCAAGAGAGCAGATAGGGAAGCGTAAGAAGTTACATAGAAAAATTAAAAGTAAAATTAAATTTATACTGGTGAACAAGAAACAAGTAAAAATCAGCCAATTATGATTACCAAAAACAAGTTAGTTTGCATAAGAGATATATACTGTGTACCTAGGTGCATTAAAAACTTGGTAAATGAAGAAAGAGTATCCAAATTCAAAACGTGTATCCAATTCAAAGTTTACGACAAAATATATGCATAGATACTTTGTCCAGATGTTTCTAATATGGTTAGGCATTGATGGCTTGAATTAGCCGATTGTCTGAAAATAAAGATGGTTCCGTGGTCCCAACTGCAATCTGGTTGCCAAATGCCGAAAGGTGGTTCCGAAAAACTTTAACATCAGGGTGGTACTACACGATTGATCACGTAACCCACTGGATATGAATGAACGGCGTCGTATGTATTTCGACAAGGCGATAATATCAAATTGATATATATTTTATAAAAAAATCTAGGTAGCTTAGCTTTAACTAGAAATGTGTTAGAAAATTACGAGTTACAAAATAATAGAGTGAAAGCTGTAATATATATTTTTTGATATTATTTTCAAGCGCAATTAAACGTTTTTTAAAAAACTTACCTATTATAAAACATCAGAAACATTCTTGTATTAAAGAGTCTAAAATGAAATTGATTCCTTATGTCTCGTTGGTAGTTTCCACAATTACATTTGTAACTGCAAGTAAGTCTTATTTCTATTCTATTCTCTTCCTCTTTTCGTTCTCCGACTGCATCCTAGCCACACAAAACACTTCGGAGATATATATATTCGGAGCTATATATTATAGACATCAGCAAAAAAACGTCAGGTTAACTGAATTCTCGATAATTAGACTGTCCACCGGGACAGTCCTAATTATCGAGAATCTAATCTCAGTGAATATCAACCCATGGCATCTCCAGTCAAACTCACTTTGGACATTTGTAAAAATGAAAGGAGTTTGGAATTCATAATCTACTGTACTTAGCTGCTAAATTAACGACAATTATAGTATACATGTATAATAACCCTACTTTACTAACTTTACTATACAGCGACCAGTGCCTCTACGATGACATTTTACTGACGCAAACGTTAGAGTCAGTAATTTTGTATTGCATTGCATATGCATGCATTCTGTAAAGCACCCCTAACGGATAGCTTACTATCTACTTATACTAAGGTACATAAGAAATTTTGTACTAAATCTAAACACTATCGCTAACGTCTGTAGCAAAAAACAATTCAATTTTGACCTTTGAGGAGCTCCATGGAGTAGCTAGATAGGTTGACAGCTCCCAGCTCACACCAATACCGTACAACATAACTCCTACCTAAATTATCTAGGACAGCTTTCTGGTTGTCTACCAGATGCTATGTGACTGAATGACTGAATCTGAAGACTCCTTATACCTATCAGCTTAAAGAAATCAAGCGTGTATTTCATCTAAGTAAGTATTTCCTATTAAGTAAATCTAATTATTTCTTAATTTTCATTTATCAGCCGGTCACAATCCATCTATGCAAGACGACTATCTATTCCAATTAAATGGAAAGGTTATAGAACCTCTACAATTTCCAAGTCAATACGCCAGGGTCGGAGGACCAGACCCTCCGCCTGCACGTTCTAAGGTAGAATGCTACTCCTGCACAGACTGTAAAGATGTGACGTCAGATACCCCAGTAAAAACGTGCCCGCACACCAATGACGCTAGAAAACAGGGCAAATGTATATCCTACGCTGAAAAATATGAGAGTTAGTATAATTAGACTGTTCAAAGCATTAGACATTTCTCTTTATTGTCTAACATTCTAGACTGGAGATAAATTGCTACAGGAAAGCGTCTAAAGTTGATTTGATGCTGCTTGCTGAGCGAGATAGTTATTATACTATACTTAATTTATTTTTAGCGGTTTTAATAAACTTTAGCATTAAGTTCGCTTATTGTGCTATACAATTGTATTATGCACAATAAAGTTTAAATAAATAAATTAATTAATTTAAGTCCTTATTGACTACAGGATTACACAAAACTTCATGGATTCTATTGAGATAATTAGCATGTGGAAAACTTCAATAGTTAGGTACTGTAGAAGATGTAGCGAAGTTTGGAATGAAAAGAGTTAATCAATGAGTATTTGGATGTTAAGTAGAACAAGAGTCTTGTCTTCTCTTGAACTCATTTCGATGTAGAGGTAGATAGAAGATGAAGTCCGTCTGTCTGCTCTAGAACAATAAGGGGTTAAAAAACAATTTTATCCCATCTATTTGCATTTTCTCCAAGAAATAAGGCGATTCTATACTAAAACCATATTTTATCGAGCGCATCATGGGTCTGATTTTCTTCATCTTAAGGTGTTGATAGAATTGTATTTTCAGAGAGAATATGGTATACACGAGACTGTGCTTCGGAGCGAAGTACTTGTGCGGAATTAGAAAAGGCCTACGAAAATAAAGGTAGCCTCGTTTCTCTAGAGAGTTGCAAGGAATGTGAAGGAAACAAATGCAATAAAAGCAGTATTTCCCGTTCCCTCTCCGGTGTCACCATTGCATTCTTCGTCTTTATTAAGCCAGTTCTTACGAAATATATTTTGCCTTAAAGTTCTTGAAAAGAACACCTCAACAAATTTTTATTTGAAACTTACAGAAATAAAGCGATTTTCTACTGAAAGTATATTATTTTTTTCCAAGTGCCATTCTAATATTAAGATTCATCTTCGATCCATCTATGCATCTTTCCTCTTGATCTACAATAACAGGAACATAAGGATCTGTACTGTAACATTAAAATGAAAGAAAAGTAAATTATTCCTTTTGAAAATATATTATACTTACTTTCTTATTTTTACTTTAAAAAAAAAACAAGATTTACAAATTATTATTTATTGAACAAGAGCGAAATACAGACTTTAATCTAATTTTATTATTATTATTATTTGCAAAGAGGTCCATCGATGCGTGGGCAGAACAGGGAATATATAAAAGGCAGTGTACATAACTTCTTATAATTAATAATAAAAACACCAGTAAACACCTGGAGAATTCAATGGCAGCCGGTGAAAGCGTGGGACGCAGTTCAACTAAGATTTCTTATTGTATAGTGAGTGTCACAACAATATTGCTTTTCCAATAAATTAGGCGTTACATTCATTTATGCTTACGCTTACCACTACGAAGCAGTTGACTTTGAGCCGTTGACCTTTTTCGTTTGGCGGCGAACCGCGCGCCATCTAGTGAACATACATGCGTGCTCATCATTCGAAAAGGGAACGTTTACGAGTATTCGTGTAGAACTTCGATGCTCTAACTATAAATCCAGAGTAATTAATAAGCAGAGAAAACTTACGAATGTCAAAATGAAGAAAATTAATAGGAGATTACAACATATTTTAAACTTCTGACTAAATTTTACAGTGTGTTTGGACAGTGATACTGATACCAATCTCAATTTGGACCTGATACCAATTTCAATAAAAAATAAGTGAAAATTAGAAAAAAAAATTTTCGACCTCTCATAGAAAATACAGCAGATTACTCGTATTGTATGGAAGGTCGAAAATTGTTTGTTAGTTTTCCAATATTTTTATAGGGGAATAATTAAACGGCCGAATACAAATTTATTTAGTAGGACTATTGATAAACGGTTTTAAAATGTAGCGTTTCCGAACGCTACTTATGTTTGTGAACGCAACCTCAAAGTTTAGAGCTGTCAATCAGACAGATAAAAAGGTGGGAGAACGGAAGATTTGTTCGTACGACGGATTTGTAGATTACAATAATAAACTGGATTTTCTTCATATAAAGTGTTTGCTTTGTGTTTGCTACAACGAAGTAAAGAGAAACATTGAACACAGATGAGTACATGGTGGAACTCATTACCAACGATCCCCATATTGGTGACCCCTCGAAAAATTTGACTTCGTTGTTGGACACAATTAGCGCACTCGTCATCTTCTTTAAACGTTGCTGTTCCCTGAAGTGGTTACGAACGTTGGGGTTTCAAGAACTCTGCACGTTTCGATTTACTCTACTGGACATAGCACCCTTTTCTTGCCTGCTACCTGTTGGATACCCGGTTTTGGTGTATAACCCTGCACTTGCATGCTGCATCGTTTTTTGTGGGATTACTTACAGCTGCCTGACTTCCAACTAACAGTAAGCAATGGAAGACAAATGGTAACAACTTTTCTTTTATCTGGTGTCGGACAAACTTACACAGTGAAAGTGCTTGTTGAACTAACATTTTTCCCGGTGTTTTTTGTGTACATATTTAATTAAAGATTGTCTCCCACACACATAACTCTCATGAGGAATGACATAAACACATAAGGACATTTATTTTTCATTAAATTGCAACAATTAAAATCCTTACTTTTATAACCCGTTGAAATCATCCCGGTTAATAACTTTATTTGTATTTGATTTTGTTAAATCCTTGCTTCTGCACCTTGCATTCATACTGTTTTGTTTAACTAATTTTAATTACAAATTTCTAAAAAAGTTTTAATTATAATTAGTTACC
The DNA here is from genome assembly GCA_947363495.1 of Euzophera pinguis. Classification (NCBI taxonomy): domain Eukaryota; kingdom Metazoa; phylum Arthropoda; class Insecta; order Lepidoptera; family Pyralidae; genus Euzophera; species Euzophera pinguis. The sequence continues at coordinate 6,302,941 of OX376169.1, forward strand.
TAAGTACTTATAATTTCAAAATTTATTGACTAAAGTACTTAACTTAAAATTGTTCCAAATTTAATTAATATACATAAAAATAATCCTAATTTTCTTTTTAAAGTTTTGTTTGCATGTTCCTGTTTATATATTTTTTTTTTAATTACTTTAAATTTCAAAATGTCCAAAGAATTGAAACAGCAGGTGCTGGAATTACAGGAACAGCTAAAACTTTTGCAACCCGGTTCTAATTTTGCACATACAGTAAACGCAGTATCGATAAAATTGTCAGACTTCTGGGAAGACAAGCCCACCTTGTGGTTCGCTCAAGCAGAGGCACAATTTGATAAATCGGGCATAACCCAGGATGCTACTAAGTACGGGCATATTTTAGCTAAATTAGATACCAGATTGGCCTGTGAAGTGGAAGACGTAATCGCAGACCCTCCTCCTACAGGTAAATATGAAAACCTAAAAAAGGAAATTATTAAAAGATTATCATCTTCTAAAGAACAGCGGGTCCGTAAACTACTTAGTGAGGAGCAGTTAGGTGATAGAAAGCCTTCAGCATTTCTTCGTCATTTGCGGTCACTCGCTGGCACAACGGTTGGCGATGAAGGGATTATCCGCGAACTGTGGATGAGGCGATTACCACCTGACATTCAGCGGATCCTTACAGCTCAGCGAGATCTACCATTGGACAAGGTTGCTGAGATAGCTGATGCCATCTCAGAAACTCCATCCTCAGCGCCCTTGGCTGTTCATGCTGCTTCTTCTTTTTCATCTTCTGAGCTTGACCATATTAAGAAATCTTTGCTCGAGCCATCAAGGAAAGTTGACGCTTTGGCGAAAAACCGCCCATCCCGTCAAGGTACCCGTTCTAGGGCAAATTCTAGGTCGACATCGCAGTCTGGCCCCCGCCTCTGCTGGTATCATAAAAAATTTGCCGAGAAGGCAAGCAAGTGTATATCCCCCTGCAGTTGGAATCCAGGCCAGGGAAACTTCTCCAGCAGCCAGTAGTGGCGGCTTCTGACTGCTCTAACCCTCCCAGCCGCCGGTTGTTTGTGGCAGACTCGGCATCTAAGGTCCGTTTCCTGATTGATACGGGATCAGACCTATGCTGCTATCCACATTACCTTCTTAAAGTGGCTCATAATCCCACAGGTTACGATGTGCGCGCCGCTAATGGTACACCAATCAAAACTTATGGGACCATCTCTTTGTGTTTGAACCTCGGACTTCGCCGGGATTTTCGCTGGAATTTTATAATTGCAGATGTAGGCACTCCAATTATTGGATCGGATTTTCTGGCTCATTACCATTTATTGCCAGATTGTCGCAATTGTAAATTGATCGATGGTTCCACAAATATAAGTACACGCGCCTCAATAGCCCAGATTTCACAACCTAGCGTGAAGGCTCTTGTTGTCGGGGACTCGCCTTATGCTCAGCTGCTTCAGGAGTTTCCCGATATTACGCGACCTCCAGGAATACTGAGGACGTTGAAGCACACCACAGCACACCATATCATCACTACTGATGGCCCACCTGTCGCTTCTCGCCCACGCCGCCTTGCCCCCCAAAAACTACTCGCAGCCAAGAAAGAATTTCATGACATGGTTGCCTGTGGTACTGCTAGACCTTCGAACAGTGCCTGGTCCTCACCCCTCCATATGGCTAAAAAGGGTGAAAAGGCGATTTTCGGGCTTTAAACGCTCGCACCGTTCCCGATCGTTACCCAGTCATATAGGGGATTTTGGTCAGGACTTGGCTGGATGCACGGTCTTCAGCACCATCGATCTAGTTAAGGCATACCAACAAATACCAGTTGCGCCCGATGATATTGCCAAAACAGCTATTATAACTTCTTTCGGACTATTTGAGTTCCCCTATATGACCTTTGGGCTACGTAACGCGGGACAGACGTTTCAACGTTTTATCGACGAGATGGTGCGTGGTCTTGATTTTGTGTTTCCGTACGTTGACGACATTTTGGTTTTTTCTCGTTCGAAGGAAGAGCACGAGAAACATCTTCGTGTCTTATTTCAACGACTTTCCGAATTTGGCGTAGTCATAAACATATCAAAATGCGTTTTTGGTGCCGAAGAAGTGACATTTTTAGGTCACCTGATCTCTAAAGACGGTATTCGCCCACCACCAGAACGCATCGACGCCCTTCAAACTTACCCCTTGCCTAAAACGGTGGAAGGCCTGCGCAGATTTTTAGGAATGATAAATTTCTACCGCCGTTTCCTACCTAACGCGGCCGAATACCAGGCCCCTCTTATTGATATGTTGGCCTCCACTCAATTAAAGGGCAAGAAACCTGTCCCCTGGACTCCGAATTTAGAGGAAGCTTTCCACAAGTGTAGAGACCACTTAGCTAGTGCTACCATTCTAGCCCATCCGGATATTTCTGCTACTCTGGGTCTTTTCACTGACGCTTCTTCTACCCATGTTGGCGCATGTTTACAACAGCGTGTCGAAGATGATTGGCAGCCACTGGCATTTTTTAGCAAAAAACTTACTACCCGTCAGTCTACTTGGCCGGCATATTATAGAGAACTACTTGCTGTCTACGAAGCTGCCCAACAATTCCGACATGTTTTGGAGGCCCAACATGTGCGTATTTACACTGACCATAAGCCGTTGGTCTACGCCTTTTCACAGCATCCGGAAAAGCTGCCCCCGGTACAGCTGAACCAGCTCTCTTTTATTTCCCAATTTTCCACGGACATTGTCCATGTCAGTGGGAAGGATAACGTGGTTGCGGATTCCATGTCACGGATCGAAGCCATTCGTCTTGACGACAATTTATCCGACCTTGCCACTGACCAATTGGAAAACGAGGAACTGCTAGAGATGCTGGAAAATTCTTCGCTAAAACTGAAAAAAGTTGCGATTCCTGGTAGCGACATAACTCTTTATTGTGACACCTCGACTGGGAAACCCCGTCCGTTTGTAACACCATCATTTCGTCGCGCGGTGTTCAATAAAGTACATAACCTTAGTCACCCAGGCGCTCGTACTTCAGCCAAACTGGTTTCTGAGCGGTTTGTTTGGCCTAACATTCAGAAGGATTGCCGTAATTGGGCTCGAACGTGTCAAGCTTGCCAACGTAGCAAGATTACCCGGCACGTCAACTCACCTCTTGGTAATTTTGCCACACCCTCCAAGCGTCGCTACGTCCATGTGGACATTATCGGTCTTTTGCCTTACAGTAAATGTTACGGACGTCTTAAAATAGATGAAGAAGACGCCGTAATTAGTTAATGTAGATATTAGGCTTAAGTATTGTAAAAACACTTAGTCTATAAGAAATGTATGTAAATATTGAATTAGTATAGGATTTAATTAAAATGTACATATAAATAAATAAATAGATAGATACTGAGCGACAGCCTGAATCGTTGCCCCGTACAAGCGGTGACACCGATGAAAATGAGTAGAGGGGCAAGGCTGTATCGCGCCACGTGATTGGCGGACGGAACGTGATCCGCGCTATGATTGGTCGAAGGAGAGTAAACACGAGAACGTGACGTGTTGACCACTGCGCACAACAAATATATATGTGCCTAATTTCTTGTTTTGACATGCTCAGAAAGTGTGCTCAAGTGTGCTCAGAACTGCATTGTGAATTGTAAATAATTGGAATCGTGAATCTGTGATTGTGAAACCTGAATAAAAAACATCGAAGAGGAACCTGAATTTAATTTCAAACAAGAACATACAGTCCACTACAGTTTGGTCCTTCGAGTGAACCGGATACGACATTAGAAGAAGCCGGAACCAGGAAGAAATCACAAGTTGGGAAGCGCTAGTCCAATCGAAGCGAAATCCTTGGAAGAACGAACGTCTTCGTCTGAATTCTTCAGTCATCGACCATCTACCGAACGCGATGGTTGTTACCCGGAGTCAAGGGGATGCTGCGGAATTGGAAGAACAAGGGCGTATCCAGGAACAACGCAACGAGGGAATACGTCGAGAAACCGAACGGCAACGAATCGAACTGGAGAGAATTCGACGACTTTCCCTGGACCCACCAGCGTCACCACAATTGACAAGACCAAGTGAAGATCGCATGATTGCAACCGCGACCGTAGCCGCAGGGCCATCGACCGGGCCAACGACCTACGAAGTACGGCAACGAGCGCGATCACCTGCACGATCAATGGGCTCACAGAGATCAACGACGAGCATCAACACAAGGCTACGTGTAGCTGAATTGGAGGCGGCCGAGAAATTAGCGGCGATCAAGAAAAGGGAGCTGGATCTAAAGCTCGAGGCCGAGTTGATCAAGAAGCGGCTAGCAGTTGACGTCGCCACCCTCCAGGAAGAGCAAGAAGAGTCACGGCCTGACCCTGTACAAGAAGACCGAACCCAGGACAAAGTGGACGAGTGGCTACGAACGAATCCGCTCGATTCACGGGGGGAGGGGCCTAGCCAAGAGGAATCAAGACATATACGGTTCGAGACTCCAAGAAGACGAAGATCTCAAACACCGACCCGAACAAGAAACAGCATCGAGCAGCTGGCAGACGTGTTGGAGAAAATGGCTCGACCGCGCTTACGACACTTCGACCTGCCAACATTTTCCGGTAGTGTTAACGAGTGGCTGTCATTTAAAGCTGCCATGAACGACACGACGAAGATGTTCAACGTGACACCGGCCGAAAACATACAACGCCTGAGAAGCTGTCTTAAGGGCGAAGCACGGGATGCTGTGTCTGCCTTGTTACACACAGCAACGAGCCCGGACATCATCATGCGAACACTGGAACAATGTTTTGGACGGCCTGAAGTTATCATCGACCGAGCTCTCGACGAGATAAAGAAGATGCCAAAGCTGGGACCTACAGCAACGGATCTTAACAACTTCGCAGTGAAAGTGCAAAATGTGATATGTGCGCTCAAGACAAATGCCACATTATGCACGCAAAACCGCAAACTCCAGCTACCGGGGATCTACCGCGTGCACGCCTCGAACCATTCCAACGCCCGTTCTATAACTGCGGTGTGGATTATTTCGGACCGATGATAGTGAAGATTGGACGTCGACGAGAGAAAAGATGGGGTGCACTGTTTACGTGCCTCACTTCACGTGCCATACATATTGAGTTAGTGGCGTCTCTATCAACCGACTCAGCAATTATGGCACTACGACGGATGGCGGCGCGACGAGGATGGCCGCAGTTAATGTACTCCGATAGCGCGACCAATTTCCATGGGGCAGATCAGGAGCTACGAGCAGCCTACGTCGAATGGGCACCAGCCCTGCGAGACATTGGAATGATACATCGGATGGAGTGGCGATACATACCTCCTGGTGCACCAAATCAAGGAGGTGCATGGGAGCGGATGGTGCGATCAGTGAAGACAGCACTCGCCGCGACGCTGCGTGAAAAGGAGCCTACTGAGGAGATTTTGCATACTCTCCTGACCGAAGCAGAATTCTCGATCAACGCTCGACCGTTAACACATGTCAGCGTGGACCCACGAGATCCCGAAGCACTAACTCCGAATCATTTTCTGTTGGGATCGTCCACGGGTCTCCCGACAACCGGCCCGTGCGAATTGGCCGACCGAAGATCTTAGCGTGTCGCCCAGGCTTTAGCTGATAACTTCTGGCAACGATGGCTACAGGAGTACCTCCCGACGTTGATACCACGGGGTGAAACGGCACGTCAACAACGTCAGCCACAAATCGGAGACATCGTCATCGTCGTGGATCCCACGTTACCAAGGAACGTATGGCCGAGAGGACTCATAGAAAAGACATACGAAGGTCCAGATGGAGGTATACGCAGTGTCGACGTCAGAACGAGGACGGGAATCTTTAAACGCCCCACGAGCAGACTCATCGTGTTGAAAAAGGAAGAAGATGAGGCTTCGCAAGCTGCGCCGGGGGGAGAGATGTTACGGACGTCTTAAAATAGATGAAGAAGACGCCGTAATTAGTTAATGTAGATATTAGGCTTAAGTATTGTAAAAACACTTAGTCTATAAGAAATGTATGTAAATATTGAATTAGTATAGGATTTAATTAAAATGTACATATAAATAAATAAATAGATAGATACTGAGCGACAGCCTGAATCGTTGCCCCGTACAAGCGGTGACACCGACGAAAATGAGTAGAGGGGCAAGGCTGTATCGCGCCACGTGATTGGCGGACGGAACGTGATCCGCGCTATGATTGGTCGAAGGAGAGTAAACACGAGAACGTGACGTGTTGACCACTGCGCACAACAAATATATATGTGCCTAATTTCTTGTTTTGACATGCTCAGAAAGTGTGCTCAAGTGTGCTCAGAACTGCATTGTGAATTGTAAATAATTGGAATCGTGAATCTGTGATTGTGAAACCTGAATAAAAAACATCGAAGAGGAACCTGAATTTAATTTCAAACAAGAACATACAGTCCACTACAGTAAAGGTTTTCACTATTGTTTAACAGCCGTCGACCGCTTTAGTCGGTGGCCTGAAGCATGGCCAATGGTAGGTATAACTGCGGAAGAAGTCGCTGAGACCTTTTTCAGTGGCTGGGTGGCTCGATACGGTGTTCCGTGCTTAGTTACAACAGATCAGGGCCGACAATTTGAATCTGCTCTCTTTCAATCTTTGATGCAGCTTTGCTCTTCTAAACGAGTGCGTACCACGAGTTACCACCCGTGTGCGAATGGCTTAGTTGAGCGTATGCATCGTCAATTAAAAGCGGCTCTAATGTGTCATCAAGAATCTTGGTGCAAAGCGTTACCGGTAGTTTTGCTAGGGATGCGAGCTTCAATTAAAGAAGAATTACAGGTGTCTCCCGCTGAGTTAGTTTACGGAGAACCTCTGTGCTTACCCGGCGAATTTATTTCACCTTCCGCAACTCCAGATTCCAGTTCAGATGTAACCGATTTCGCCTCTCAATTAAAACGACTAATGTCGCAATTAAAGCCCGTCCCCATGTCAGCGCATGGCAAGAAAGCCACTTTTGTGTATAAAGATTTGTGTTCCTCAAGCCACGTTTTCCTGCGCGACGACACGGTGAGACCGTCTCTAAAACCTCCCTATACTGGCCCCTATAAGGTGGTCTCTAGAAAGGATAAGACGTTCACCATTGTCATGGGAGATAAAAAGGTAGAAGTAAGCATCGACAGGGTGAAACCGGCTTATCTTAGCGTTAATTCTGATCCTGTTCCTCCAGAAGCGCCTATTTCAGCTCCGATCCCTGTAATACCAGCACCCGCAAATACCAATTTACCGTCGAAACCTTATACAACACGTTCTGGACGAAGTGTAAAATTTAAAAGTCCTTTAGATTTATAATTTTTGTTAGAAATATTTTGAGTTGGTTTCTGTTACAATATATTTATTGCTTAACGGTTATGGTTAACTTATGTGTTGTGAATTGTTTTAATTTTTTCTGTACATAATTTGCTTTAAATTTTCACATTTGTAACTTTTTCTTTGTGGGGTTAGTTTTCTCCCTAGGGGGGTGGTGTAGCGTTTCCGAACGCTACTTATGTTTGTGAACGCAACCTCAAAGTTTAGAGCTGTCAATCAGACAGATAAAAAGGTGGGAGAACGGAAGATTTGTTCGTACGACGGATTTGTAGATTACAATAATAAACTGGATTTCCTTCATATAAAGTGTTTGCTTTGTGTTTGCTACAACGAAGTAAAGAGAAACATTGAACACAGATGAGTACATGGTGGAACTCATTACCAACGATCCTTATAAAGGATTGAGGGGAAAGAATTAAAGTCAGCAACTCATCATATTTTGCCTCCGTAAGTATGATCACATATCGCCTTACCGCTCCGAGCTTTGATGGCTACAAATTCGTCAACGCAGAGAGCTTAGGCTTCTCTGTACACTCTTTTCGATCCTAATGAATCCTCAATCTCCTGATTATTTAAAATGTAATTTCAAATATCTATCCGACTCTCATGACCGTCAACTTCGCTCTTCTAATTCTCTCTTAAAGTACTCCTTTTTTTGCGCCAAACTATCTTTCCGTTTCTCCCAATGGTTGACTGGTAGAGAATGCTCTTAGCATTAAGTCTGCCAATTGTTATAAGTATATGTGTACTGTGTGGAACAATAAGGTTTAAATAAATAAATAAATAAACTACGACTAAACTGACGACTGACATTGATCAGTAAAAAAATGTGAAATCAGATGCTACCCGACCGAATTATTAAATGAGCGGCTAAATTACTAAATGAGAACAAAAATTAATGAATGAGCATCTAAATTACAACATTATATAGTGACAGAACTTACCGTTTCAAAAAGACGACTTTGTTCAAACTTTAGTTATCCAGTTTGCCCAATATTGAATAATACCTTACCGTACCTTAGTTTGTCAATCAATATCTATAACGCTGCTCGGGTTACATTTTAAGCAACTCAAATAAATTTATTTCATTTGCTCAGTCAGTAATTTTATTTTTAAAATGCTTTCGAGATAAAGTATAGATTAAGACAACGTAAGTTACTTAATTGCATACATCATCATCCAATGATGTATGAAGTATGGCATTTATCTTGCGCAGATCATATATCCACATCCAGATTTCTCAGCCAGCTTACGGCGGCAGGCGTGAGATTGTGCAATTCCGTCATGCTTCTAGGAAAACAGCGAAGTGAACATTTGTTTACCACGTCGGATAGAAAGGGTCTGTGGTGACTCCCTCAATCTATTTATGTAGGTGGTGCTTATTTTTTCCGTGGTCCGAGTAGTATCTGTTCAGTTCAGTCGTATCCAGGTTTGTTTTAATTACATTTACAATTTTTTATTGTAATTACAAGCAGAAAATTTTAGATTTCGAAAATCAGACGATTTGCGTGGGGCACAAGAAAATGGCATGGCAATGACAAAGTTGTAAAAACCCCTTAAAATACTCAAGCACGATTATTTCTTTTATTTTTTTGGACGGCTTAATGATCACGGAAAATATATTATTCAATACCTAATTAACTATTTTTACAGGGCGATGTAGCTAAAACCCAATATTATTATTATTTTTAATAGTTAAACATTTGTACACGCTTTCCTCCTACTTCAATATATACAATTATACTGAATATAAACTTTTTTGTTTTAGTACAAATCCAATAGGGTTGAGTAAAGAACTGCTTGACCCAAAGGTTGACTGTTAGATAATGCTTTTAGCATTAAGTTCAACTATTGTGCTTTACAATTGTATTTTGTACAATAACGTTTTAAATAAATAAATAAATTATCGATTTAGCATCCGCGCCTCCGCATCTATATATCATTATCATCTTAGCGTGTATTCCTAGTTGCGTCGGCAGCGTAAGCTTTCCGAAGCGTACGTAGGCTCCGGCCTACGGTACGCTGTAAGTCATGGTCCTAGATTTGGCGAAACTGGTTATTATACCGCCTCCGCTTCTATATATAATGTTCCATAATTCTCTTCGTTCTTAGAAAGTCGTATTTTGAAACTAAGTCGCTTCACTAGCTCTGGCGCTCGTTCGCTTCGCTCACTCGCTCACTGTTATGGTCACTGTGAAACCATAACCTAACCTACTTTCTGTCACAAAGTCGTCTTTTTAAAACAGTAGGTTTTTGTCACATTATATAGTAATTTAGATATTTATAATATTAATTTATATTATCATTTAGTAATTTATTCGCTCAGTTAGTAATTTGATCATTTAGTTGGATAATTCGCCTCTTATAGATAGTAGCTCATTTTGTTTTTCTTTTTACTAATTTTCAACGTCTGTTTAGTAATTTAGTTGCCAATTAAATATATTCCGCTTAAGTCATTAAAACTGTATATCATCAACAGTTGTTAAATATTTTTTTATTCAACCGTTTAATTATTTTCCTTTCTTTTTATATATCGCCGTCTACTAAGTATGATATTATTTGCGATCTCTGTACACTGTTTTAAGTCCCGGTCGTAATATTTACATTTTTTTGCCTAGAAACGTAGGTAGAAACTGACAGAAGACACAACTGACTGTTGTTACACATCGCAGCGCCTGATAATTTGTAAAGGCAAATATTTTTGTTTTGGCGTTTTCAATTTAAACGACTAAAGTATCTTTATTATTATATGCTTGATTATAAATTAAGAAGGCGGTCACCTTTGCGATCAAAATAAAAATATTTCTACGTAAAAATATTGTTACCTAAATTTAAATTCACAGAGTTTTGGTAGAAAAATAAATTTGAGACATCACTTCTTAAAATATTTTAAGAAGGCCACCTTCTTTGTGAACCGAATAAACCTAAAAAAACATGTTTTAAAGCTTAGAATTACTTCAGGTAAAAGTTCTAGTCTAAATTCCACGAACTGGTGGCGAAAGCACGCAAAAGAATTTGGTAAGAATTGATGATTATTATGATTAAGAAGACAGACTGGGAAACAACGGCGCGGTTTAGGGAAGAATGAAGAACTCTTATGTCTGAGGCCAAGATCCGCTTTGGGTCGCCAAGCCAATGCAGGAAGTAAATATCTAAGTAAATATCAATATTTAGGTACTGAATTAATGAAATTAGATGTTGTAAAGTCTCAGTTATACTGCAACAAAATGTTGGAACAACATCCCACCTCCAATCAGAAATGCTAACAATGTTAATCTCTTCAAAACAAAGTTAAAGAAATATTTCTTAGATGCTCAAAAAAATTGCAGTAGTTCAAATACTAATTAAGTCACATGATTGTAAAATTTATTTATATCTCATAACTTCTTACGCTAGTTACATTTTAGTTGTGAATCACATTTATAACTGTTTCTACAGATGTGATTTCCACCTATGAATAGATAGTTCTTACGCAACAAATGTTTTAAATTATTTTCTGCTTTACTGATTAGTTCTACAGGTAGCTCATTAAAAAGTGTGGGTGTTAGCTATTTCCTCGTACGCTTACCGTATTTATTGTTGACTTTCCGGACTATTAGTTTATCCCTTCTTTTAAACGTACTACGGCTTTTGTAGCGTTAATTGTAGTTATTATTATATTAACTAATACAATTTATGTGCATATTTCCATTATTTTATATATTTTTTTCTTTTGTCTTAATTGTAATTTATCTTATAACTGAGACATCCGCGTAAGACCAGTGTCGAGGCTCAGGCCCCGACTTATGCTGAGCGGAGACCTTTTTGGTACTACACATGTTTTATATTACGGTACTTTTAAAATTTTAAGTATTTATGTTTAGTAGTACCAAATAAACATTTTTTCTTTCTTTCTTTCTTTGTTTAAAGTGTACCTATTCCAGTCAATGTAACATTTCAGACAGGTGCTTACCTATATAGATTACTAGCTGTTGCCCGCGGCTTCGCCCGCCTGATCAAAAGGTATTTCCAATGAGATTTGAATCACTTAGATTATTTATGGCAGCGTCTCTCAGGATTTTCCTATGTATTTAGAAGATTTCGGCCTCATCGTATCCCAATAGAGGTTGATATTATATCACTGTTAATTTCGTAGTCAGCAACCCGATTAACCATACAAATAACACCCATGTCCCCCATTCAGGGGCTGAATTGTACAATATAATACTTCTTTATCCTAGTGTGTATTTCTAGTTGCGTCGTCAGCTTACGCTTCGGAGCCTAGGGTATGCTGTAAGTCATGTTCCCAGATTTGCCTGCACTGGTAATTACAATGGAGCGACTGGCATCTGACCTCCGTAACCCTTTTTACAGAGAATCCAGAACAACAGTAACATGACCCGAAGTGTGTTAGTGGCTAACACTGACATAATTTTTTAGGTTGTCTAAAGGCATCTGACACAGCCTCACGACTGCTATTTATCGATAACAACCGGGCTAACTTAACGTGCCTTCCGAAGCACGTAGGAGCTCGAGAAAACAATGCCACTAAATAGCGACAAATCCATCTGAAATAGGTATTTACTCTTTCATCATAAGAAATAAATTTCTGAAGAACCCACATGTCAAAATTCATTGGGATATCAGTGATCGTTAAGTTTATGAAAGGGGCATTTCCCCCTTTAGAGGGTGAATTCTGAAAAATCTTGAAACAAGTAATAATTTATCGAAATTAATAATCTTGTAAAGTTTTAAATGAAACGGACTAACTAATCTCCTTCCCCCAAACATATTTTGGAACCCGTTTAGTCAAACGGGGGTCCAAATATGTTTAGGGGGTGAATTTTGTAAAAGCCTTATCTGAGCACTATGTAATAACATAAAACTTTTGTCCAAATTTCACGTTTATAGCTTTTAGGTTTAGGCTGGGTGTTGATTAATCATTCAACATATAGATAATATTTTGCAACCCCAAAAGCACGCCCGGGGATGCGATTTTTTAAAATCCAGTTATTGAATTATTATTTTTTACTAACCATTAATTCAAATATGTAGTATCTCGCTTCAAAAATGACAAAGATTTATCCAAATTTGCAACCCCTATTTCACCCCTATAGGGATGTTGTTTTCAAAATCTAATAAATGCATTACCTTTTTCTTCTAACTACTAATATAAATAAACAAATTCATGTGTCTCGCTTAAAAAATGACAAAAGGTCCATACAAACTTGCAACCCCTATTTCACCCCCTTACGGATGGAATTTCCAAAAATCCTTTCTTAGCCGATGTCTCCTAGCTACAATCTATCTTCCTGCCAAATTTCATCTTCATCGGCTTAGTAGTTTTCGAGATTTCGTGATGAGTGAGTGAGTGATTTTCGTTTTTATATATAAAGAAGATTGTAAAGATAACATTATAAGTGATTTTACGGGGAATTACCGAAAGATGATTTCAGTCTTATAGATTACTTAGAATCAAGACATATCTAAAGTTGCTAGATTATTTGGCACAGATTAATAATTGGTCTCGCGCGCTCGACTAGATACCGCGCTGTAAAGAAAAATCAGTTTCCAGAATGCGGCCACTTAATAGGAAAGTGTGTGTAAAACAATGTGCAAAGACGCACACTAGCGTCGATTATGGTGTTGCCAGCTACTTGACTGGTGCCCGACCAATGGGAAAATTATTAATTGCTGCGGTCTTGTTACGTATTATAAAAAGTAGCTCAGAAAAACCTTTAAAATGAAATTAAAATAAAACTGGCCAAGTGTGAGTCGGCTCGCATGGGTTACTATTTTTTATTTTTCTCCATTTGGACCGCCTAAACAAATTTAATATTATCTCATAGGTTATCCTGTAATTTATGAATCGAAATTCTGGAATCGATAGTTTCGGAGATAAGGTAGGGGAAATGGTTAGGTTTTGTCTACTTTATTTTATAATTCTAATAAAGAATCCTAAAATTGCAACAAAACTTTCTTTTGATTTATTATTACACAGTACAGTATGTTAAACGTTACTTTAATTTTGTATTTAGCTTGGAGCTAATTGATTACTGACCTCTTTTTAGTTGTAACCCGGGTTTAAATACAGATAAATAAATAGACATACACATCCTATCCTATACTATTAAACGAGCAATATTTGTATGTATATTTATATATATATTTGTCTCGCGTTTTCGAAAACGGCTCTAACGATTTCTTTGAAATTTTAAACATAGGTTCTCATAAAGTCAAACAATTAACCTAGCCAGGTTCCATGTCTGGGAAAATTCGTTTTTCCCATATTTTCCAGTAAAAAGATTTTCCGCATGAAATTGTAGTTATAGTACAATAATTTCGGCGCCGGCGGGTCAGCTTCGATAGCCCAGTGGTTAAGACATCACCTTTGTACTCTGGTGGTTCCAGGTTCAAATCCCAACTAAAGAAAGTTTTGTTTTTCTTTTTTTTGTGTTTTTTTTTGTTTTGGAGTATAAAAGTATTAATCAGTATAAATCGCGCATATATTATTTTAAAATGGCTTGAAAGAATTATTAATTTGGTTATAACGTAAAAAACATTATAGTTTCAAATCACAAGTCATCCAAGTATCACCATTTTCTCAGGATTCCGTCATCAGAACCTGTTGAAACTAATATGGGACCAACTAGACGGTCCAACCTTTCAGACAAAAAATTAATTTTAAATCGGTTCACGCGTCTTTGAGAAATCGAGTAACAAACATAAAAAAAAAGATTCCGACGAATTGATAACCTCCTTCTTTTTTGAAGTCGGTTAAAAATTGAATGATAAATTCTACCACTGACCCAAAGGAAATACTTACCAATCCACGGAGTAAATAGTAAATAATTAAGTCCTAAATCGAGCCTGCCTGTGTCAGTAGGGGGTGTCAGTGAGCTCGCCCAAATAGCAGAAATGTTTAAAAATCATTTAAAAATTGTACCTGTACTGAAAACCAGTAAATCCGTTTCTCAGAGAGAACCTACATCACAATTAAATTACAGGGTTTCAGCAAAAGAGGTAGACAAAGTAGTGCAGGGCATGACGAGGGGAAAATCACCTGGGCTGGATTCATTAAGCATTGAACATCTACAACACGCAGGAGTCCACCTGCCCAGAGTGCTTTCCATGCTTTTTAACCTTTGTATTAGTCACTCTTTCCTGCCTCAGGAAATGATGAAAACTGTTGTTATTTCCATCTTAAAAAATCGCACAGGTGATATTTCCGATGTAAACAATTATAGGCCCATATCGTTGGCAACAATTGTAGCCAAGGTATTGGACGGTTTGCTTAAACAACTAGAACAGCATCTGCCCCAACAGGATGCCCAGTTTGGTTTTAGACCGGGGCTATCGATTGAGGCGGCAGTATTGTGTCTCAAGCATACTGTCCAGTACTACACAGATAGGAAGACACCCATTTATGGGAGTTTTCTAGATCTGACAAAAGCCTTCGATTTGGTGTCATATGATGTGTTATGGGAAAAACTAGAGTCTGTAAAAACACTACCGAGTGACGTCATAGAACTATTCAGATATTGGTATGGTCATCAGGACAACATGGTTAGATGGGCTGGCTCATTTTCTGGAGCGTACAGGTTGGAGTGTGGGGTGAGGCAGGGTGGGTTAACCTCTCTCAGGCTCTTCAACCTGTATGTAAACCAGCTGATTGAGGAGCTCAACAGTGCCAGAGTGGGCTGTTCAGTCGATGGGACACTCGTCAACAATATAAGCTACGCTGACGACATGGTACTGTTGAGCCCTTCAATCAGCGCCCTCAGGACTTTGATTGGTATTTGTGAAGGGTATGCGGCGTCTCACGGTCTCAGGTATAATACAGATAAAAGCGTGATAATGCAATTTAAGGCGGGAAATAAATACTATCCTGTGATTCCACCAGTAACCATAAGGGGAACTCCGCTTAAAATTGTATCAGAATTTAAATACCTGGGGCACTGGGTTACCGAGGACCTTTGTGATAACGCAGATATTGACAGGGAGCGCAGGTCGCTGGCAGTACGTAGTAATATGTTGACACGTAGGTTTGCGGGTTGTACTAAAAGTGTAAAGAAAACATTGTTTAGGTCATACTGTCAATCCTTTTACACCTGCAGCTTATGGGTCAGGTTTTCTAAGAAGGCTTACAGTGACCTGCGCATTCAATACAATAATGCGTTCAGGGCATTGATGGGGCTGCCACGGTACTGCAGCGCCTCGGGAATGTTTGCGGCGGAGCATGTGGACGATTTCCACGCAATCATGCGTAAGCGGACAGCCTCACTGTGGCGTCGGCGTCGGGTCCGCGCCAGCCCCAACAGTCTCTTGCGGACGGTGGACGAGCGGTTTGACAGTCAGATACTGCAGCGCTGGATTGCTTATCACGTGTTGCCTACTTTTGTCACCACTAAATAAAAATAAGTGCGAATGTACCTACCAATTCAAATAGGACTGAAACGTGGAAAGTACTTAAGGAATGCAACTAACAACGATTAACGCTAGATGGCGGTAATCTATTTACTGAAAAAGTACAACGCGCTATCGTTGTGTTTTCAAATCGCATAGGTGATGTTATGTAAGCCATACCAAATTTCATCAAAATCCGTCCAGCCGTTTGGCCGTGAAAGAGCAACAGAAAGACAGACAGACAGACTTTCGCATTTATAATATTAGTATGGATGGATACCATAACTACCGAGCGGAGCTCGGTCGCCCAGGTACTTAATATTATAAACGCGAAAGTTTGTAAGTATGGATGGATGTTTGTTACTCTTTCACAACTAAACCGCTGAATTGATTTTCATGAAATTTGGTACGGATATAGTTCAAGACCCGGAGTCAAACATAGGCTACCTTTTGACGCAGGCGGAGCTGCGGTAAACATCTTGTACATACGAGTAGATATTATCATGGCCTTTTTCCATACAGTTGTGTTGCCGGAAAATAAATTACACATCGAATAATAATCGATTCTTTGATAGTTGAAAATATATTCTAAGGTATCGATAGTGATCATATATCGATAGTATCGATAGTATATATACATCATACATCCCGCGGCCGAGTTCCGGTATATCTGTATAGTATCGGTGCCTGAAATGCTTGGTATTGTTGTTAATCCATTAATCGATTATTTTTCATAAATTCTCAAGAATTACTACAGATTAGATTATATCGATACTACAGATACATAATCAATAAACGATTACCTTTGTTGATTATATCAACCCATTCCAATAATCGACTAATTGTTTGATATTGCAGTTAATAATCGATTAATTGTCAAAAATCGATTAAATTTATTATATCAATACTTTCGATATCTTAGATTATTTAAAAAAAAAACAAATTCGATTAATCAATTATCCGGCAACAATACCCTACGGGGTACCAACTACCTAAAGGCCATATTTAGAATGTTGGTGGGTGTAAAGTGGAAATGGAATCAAAATAGTGATAGGTTGCTAGTCGCATCGCCTACTGATAGGTATGGTTCTTCGATTTTCCCCACTTCCTCGGCCGGCTTATATGGTCTGCGCGGGAAGAGAAACAGTAGTACATTCCACGTATTTACTTTTCTCCCAGATCAGCATTAAAGAAATAAGATGTTAAAGACAGACAAAATTGTCAGAAAAAGTCAAAATTACAACATCCCTCTTTTGGAGTCGGGAGTTAAAAAACAAAATATCTAAATAATAAAAATCGAAACCTCGGGGAATTTGGGATTATTTAATACACGGCAACATTGAGCACCGAGCGGTACTTCGCGCCATATTTTAGGGTTATATTATTTTCGTGAGTAATTTATGTCCATATTTCGAAATAATACAATACTTATTGATGGTATGTAATACCAGTATCTTCCTCATTTCTTTTAGTATTATTCTTACACCATTTGGCCACCGACACGGAAACATTGAGCTCGGTGTTAAAAAATATAACTAAATAATAAAAGAGGCAAATAAGTAAACAAACTTTCTTATATGACAGATTAAGTTACAAACTAGTAGTGTGTGTGTTATTCTCAAGAACAGTGTCGTGAAAATATAAAAACGAAGCCAACAAAAAAATCCCAACAATTCCATAGTGGTTTCTGTGAAAATAGTCCATAAGCAACATCATGTCAAATGATTTGAATCAAAACTTCATATAGAGAAATTTAAGTGGAAAAACAGCAAATAAAGATCGTGATATAGATCAAAAATCAAGACTTATGGGATTACAATAAACGGATTTAATTTAAAATATGGATTGGACTTTGAACTCTGGACAAGTTAAAAATTGATGTAAGACAATCAAAGAACTAAGAATATCTAGTGCTGCCATCAAGTAGCGCGTAGCAGAACTATCACACAAACTCTAACTTTGAATGAATATAATAGTACACAGGTGATATCGACTACCATTAACAGTTTACTGAGACAACGGTAGAGGGCGCTCTGAGTAAAAATGGATAAGTTATGTGCAAAATGCAAACAAAAAATAAAAAGTAAACATTTTCTTACGTGTGTATGCTGCAAACAATACTATGATCTTAGCTGCTCAAATACGGAGAAAAGATATTTAATTATGTTACCAGCGCAGAAGGTAAACTGGAAATGCAGTGACTGTCACGGCAACAAAAGGAACAGACTGATAAATAAAGGAAATGTTGAGAATATCACAGAATGCAACAATTCAGATACATCAATAAATAATGAGACAATTCAAACACCTACGACCTTAGAAAAATCGATTATGGAGTCTGGATATAAGGATACTACACAAGGAAGAAGTGGCCCAATGACCGCGAGCGACCATATGAATTTAGTGTCAGAAATGCTACATACATCCGAATATAGGAACATTACCAATCGCACGAAGTACAAAATAAATATATCAACAGAAAACTCATTTGATTCATTATCGACGGAGGACGAAGACAAAGAGATTTTGTCACAATCGACACTAGAAGCACAAGGCCTTATCACTAAAACTAGGAGTATGCCAGACCTTAGGGCTTATGACATGCAAAAAATTGAGGATATGGAATGCATCATACAGGAATTAAAAAATAAATTAGAATCAGCTAACACGGAAATCGATAACATAAATTCTGAAAATACAAGATTAAGGAAAATAATATCATCTAAGGATCAAAAAATAACCCAACTGTTAGAAATATGTGGTTCGACTAAAAAAATCCAAAAGCAGAAACCTCGTAAAGGCTTGGACAAGCAATCATTTGATCACAGTTATTCATCAATTTCCTTGCCGCCGATAGATGGCAATAGTAGTAATGCAAATGCAAATGAAGTCAATGGACGCAGCAGTGACATTGACAGCAGCAGTAGTCAACAAGTGGTACTTTTAGTGGATGAATGTAAACAATTAACTGTAACAAAAGAAGGTGATTCCCCAAACAGCTGCAAAAATAGTGAAAAATGCAATGACATTTCAAAATATTCTAAATTCACAAATTCCAAAACGAAGAAAGTTCAACACAAAGTTATGGTTTTTTCAGATGAGAAAGGTAAAGGTATGCGGCAAATATTGCAAAAGCTTCTAGGTACAGACTACATGGTTACATTTATAATCAAACCCCACGCTAACACAGAAGAAATATTGAAATCATGTAGACAGTTCTGTGATAAATTCACCAATGAGGATTTTATAATTATACTAGCAGGTTCTCATGATAAAAATCCTTTGCAACTACAGTCTTATCTTTACTATAATTTACATAATACTATACAGACAAATGTAATGGTTGGTGAAGTTTTCAAGAATGATTATCTTAATGTAATGAAACTTAACAATTTGATAAAAAAGGTTTGTGGTAATTTTAAAAACGCTTTCTTTATTAATTTAGTGGATAGATACACAGAGAAAACAAATTTTGACAAACTGTACGCATGCAGGTTCATACTAAGACAAATATTACAAATAAAATATAGAAACAATTATCTGTCATATAAAAACAATGTATATCTTAATTCAATAAAAAAATTGATACGTTGTGAACAAAGTGTAAGTACCCAAACAGGATCTCCCTTGAGAGGTACAGATAGATTTACTCAAACAGACAATTGTATAGATAACATGCTTTTTCGTGACCAATCATTGTGATAGTAATTCTAGAGTAAGTTTAAATATATTTCACCAAAATCTAAATGGTATAAATAGTAAAAAGTATGAATTTGAATTATATTTGGATACTCTGAACATGGAACAACACTATGTATGCATTACAGAACATTGCCTTAACAAAAATTCAGCCCCACTATTTAATATGGATAGTCATCAAATGGTGTCATATAATGTAAGGCCAAAAAAAAAGAAAGGGGGTGCTCTTATTTTGGCACAAGAAAATAGGGAATGCAAAGATTTAACTTTCTGTAAAAGCTTATATAAATCCGAGATTTTTGAAGTATGTGGTATAAAGGATAGCGAAACCAATCTTAATGTATTTTGTGTGTATCGCAACCCTGAAACCGGTAACTTTGACCAATTCATGCAGCATCTAGAAAAATTATTGGACTACAATTTTGACAAGAAATGTATAATATGCGGAGACTTTAATGTTAATTTACTTAAAGAAGGTAATCAAAAAAGGGAATTTATTAATTTGTTGAAGAGTTATAATTTCAGAGCTCTCATACACGAACCCACTTTCTCACATGGATCTTCTTGCTTGGATAATTTTCTGACCAATTTGCCTGAGGAGCAGACTGTGAACAGTAAAGTAGATCACAACAACTTGGCAGATGGTCATGGTGCTATATTCAGTAAATTACAACTGGACAAAAACTCTATGCACAGAAATAGGAGACATTTTTATTATATAGAAAAGAGGTCTTATAATGATAAAAATAACCGATTATTTCGACAGCAAGTAAAACATATTGACTGGCTTAATATGGGGTTGAATGACTTTTTAAAAAAAATTAAATATATTTTTAATCACAGTTTTAAAAAAAGAAAAGTAAAAATATACTACCGGCAGAGAAACAGGTCCACGTGGCTAACTCAAGGAATAAAGGTAGCAAGCAAAACTAAACGCTTTTTATGTAATTTTAATAAGACAGAATGCCACGAGTCCATCCAAAAATATAAATCGAAATATATTAGTATCTACAGACGAGTAATCAGAAACGCGAAAAAAAATGCAGTCAATTCAGACATAGAGAACGCAGATAATTTGACAAAAGGCATTTGGAAGGTAATAAATAGACATAGACAGAAAAAAAGTAAAAATGTTTGCAACAAAATCATCCTTCAAGTGTCTGAACAAAGAATTAACAATCAACAGGAAGTAGCAAATTTCTTGTGTAACCAATTTTCTACACAACCCACGTCTGTATATCAGCATAAAAACCCCATAGGCATGTTGAGGGAAAATGTGGGACGAGTAGAAGATAATATGAAGTGGAAGTGCGTCACACCCCGAGAGATAGTAAAAATTCTAAAAAAAATGGACAGTAATAAAGCATGTGGATATGATGACATACCCATTAAATTAATCAAGGACAACATTGACGTTCTGGCATTACCCTTGACGTATTTTTTTAACATGTGTGTAGGAAATCATGTCTTCCCCGACCAATTAAAGATAGCAAGGGTAATACCCATACACAAAAAGGGATCGAAAAAGGATCCCAAAAATTTCAGGCCCGTTTCAATCCTCTCAATCTTATCGAGGATTTTTGAAACGTTGATTAAGATTAGGTTACAGGAGCATCTAAAAAGGAATAGCATATTAGTCGAAGACCAGTATGGATATAGAAAGGAAATAGGTACAAGAGATGCTATAGATGCACTAGTAGACACAATAGTACGAAAATTAAACGATAAAATAAAAGTTGCTAGTCTCTTTCTTGACTTGAGTTCTGCTTTTGATTTGGTGGATCAAGATACACTATTAATGAAAATGGAACATTACGGGATACGTGGGGATGTGCTTTTATTGTTTAAATCTTACTTCGAAAATCGCAAAATGTTTGTAGAGCTTAAGTCAATGAATGAAAATTATATGGAAGTTAAAGTCAGATCAAAATCATCAGTAGTAAAGAGGGGCGTACCACAAGGATCCATCTTGGGGCCTGTCCTATTTCTTATTTTCATGAACGACTTGGTAACATATATTCAAAATCTGCACCCTGATACAAAAATTGTTTTATTTGCTGACGACACTAATGCCGTCATCTCGGAGGCAAATACTGCCAATCTAAACTATAAAATTAACGTTATTCTAAGTGACTTTAACAAATGGTATAGCGCCAACAAATTAAAATTGAATCCTATTAAAACTAATGTTATTCTATTTAAATCGACATCGCGAAATAATGATAGACTGGACATTGAATTGAATGGGGATAAGGTTGACATAGTAAAAGACACAAAATTTTTGGGCATACATATTGACAATTGTTTAAACTGGAAAGTAGAACTTGGAGCACTGGAGAACTCGATCTCATCGGCTTGTTACGCCATTAGATCTCTTCGAAATGAAATTTCATTAATTCACCTAAAAAAGGTGTATCATGCACTTGTAGAATCAAAATTTAGGTATAGCATAAAACTATGGGGCAACAGTTATCAGTATAACCAACAAAGAGCTTTCGTTTTGCAAAAAAGAGCTATACGTACAATGGTAGGTATTCCACCATGGGAATCATGTAAAGAGCACTTCACTGATCTGGGCATTTTAACCATTCCTTGTTTGTATTTGTTGGTCCTTTTGACTGACTTCAAAAAAAGATTATCGACTTTAGAGACAGATGATGAGAGACAGCTCAGAGAGGCAACTCGGAGACAGCATTTCCATAACGAAATTACACCCCACTTAGAAATTATGAAACACAGTGCTCAGTACCAGGCATACAAGGCTTACAATAAATTGCCAAAAGAGATTAAGAATACAATGGGTCTTAGGCCCTTTAAGGAAAAATTAAAGTCTTATCTTTTGGAGAAAGCCTTCTATTCCTTGGAAGATTATTATAAATGAGGTTCTGAAGATATGATTTAAATGATTAATTTACAATGAGGCTACTTGGATATGTGTGGATGTAATTGACATTAATATGATTAATTGAGTTGACATTGTATTTTGGTAGTTGCTACAGGTTATTGATGTTGTCATTACTGTAATTTTGATATCATGTTATTTTTATTGTTTTGTTCTTGTATTTCCGACACAATGTATTTTGTAAAAGGAATAAATAAATAAATAAATAAATACACAGTTTGACTACGCAAACTGCACATTTTGCGTCTACTTTTACATTAAATTTTATATTTATCTAGACATCCAACTCACTCATCGGTCGCGACATGACTGACGCGGGTATGCCGCAACCATGCCGATTTCGGCATGGTTGCGGCAAAAATTTCTCTCAGATTCAGATTTCGCATCTTTTTTTATTGAAAGTGGTAAACATTTTGTCAGTAGTTTCAAAATAAACTTATATGTAGCCAATAAGACTCCAAAAGAAGAAGAATTAGTAAAGCTCGATCACAAGCATTACTTTTGTTGCCCTACTCGTGGCTATTTCTGTCATTAGCAACTGCGATCTATTTCGGATCATGAGAGACAATATTTATACGAGAATTTAGGGCGTTGTAGGAAGTCAGATACAAGAATACCCCACACTGGCTAATCCCTATTATATAAGGGTTTAGTTGAACAAAACAAAATTGATCATCTGCTCGTACATTGTTGAATTACTCCGTAAAGTCATTTATAATCATAACATTTAAAAAAAAATTTGCATGCCTGCAATGGTGAAACATGTAGATCCTTCATTAATTATTACATCTAACATAAAATTACTGTTACCATGTTTTAGCAAAATAAATATTTCATTTCATTTCATTGAAATTAAACCAAATTGTCATAGGTTAACAACAACAACTGTGGACTAATTGCGGCTGATATGATGATGATAATGACAAAAGTTTTTTTCCCTATCTGTAGACCGCAATTTCCTCGACCTGTGGTTGTGAAAATATATTAGGTACTTAGTAAGACAATTTAATATATTTAATTATTGGTATTTATGACTTTTCAACACGCTTAATGTTTGGTAGATTCTTTAACGAGTTTTCAGCCCATCCGGAATTAGTTTTATAAGAGTATGCAGGTGAATGGTTCATGCTTACAGTTATTTTGACTATTTCGACCCATTATTGTCTCTGTAGATTTAGTATCTCTAATTTTGTCCCTAGCGTTGTGCTGTACCTAAGTAAAAATAAGCATCTAGTAAACCAGATGCCTTTATTTATAACTAGCTGTGCCCGCTGCTTTGCCAGCGTGGAATTCCGTTTGTGTCACGGAAAAAAGCCTATGTCACTCTCCACGTTTTCACGTGAAAGAAGGACAAACAAACAAACACACTTTCACATTTATAATGAATGAATGAATGTACACTTTATTGCACCATTTACAAACAAAAGAAACACATGGTTAAATCCAATACAACTAAATGGGTCCAAAGCGGACTTATCGCTAATGCAATTTTTTCCAGCCAACCTAAGGGTAGAAATGAGCTGCGGTAAAAAACACTTGCGTTAGCGGTGCAAAAAGCCTAAATGTACATGCCTACATTAAGACGCATATAATATACATAAAATATTAGTATGGTAGTATGGATTGTTAAATAGAAAACTAATCACAAATGTATAATTATAAACTGATCACACGCTAAGCTTTTATACAAATACATAAAGAAACATAATTAAATGAATGTTGCAATCATGGAGCAATTACAAAGAGGAGATGCCGTTTGAAATGGCGCAGTGATGTGATCATTGGAACTTGTTATTGCTCGTGCTCCATGAAACCAAGCACCCCGCACGTCTGCCTTCCGCCCCGTGTAGCCTCACAAATACTTTCTTACAAAACGCTTATTACAGCATCTCCTCTTTGTAATTGCTCCATGGTTGCAATGAAAATATCGTTTTCCAGTGTGAGACAGCGGCGACGTATTTCGTAACCTAATTTTCGAGTCAATCAAAGATTCAAAATAAAAAAGTCACAGAGAGGATACCTATCACAAAAAGCTTGCAGAGATATTACATAATTTTTACACATAAATATCTCTCATACATATGGTGGACGGAAGTCTCTGTTTATCTACCGACTTTCAGAATCCAAAATGGAGGAGGTCTATTCGAGTAAATAAAATATTTTGACACATCGAAATAAATACCACCATCCATAATAATAGACCATCCAAGTTCTATTAACATTATTGTTTGTTTGTTGTACCTTTAAAGACACAAAAAACATTTACAGAAAATAGAAAATTTAAAAAGACAATTTAAAACAGGCAATTTTTCAATTAACATATCTAGCATTCTATACCGGAATTTGAACCTATAACTTCCCGAAATATTATATAGAATGATATGTGTCAATTAACCTTTCTGTTAACTATGTACCTACTCTTTGTTACGACGCGTAGTAGTAGTGCAGCTCGCCACGAAGCCACGATGCATGAAAATTGTGATCGCGCCAAAACCTCTCATAATAAAACTAAACAGACCGGCGGGTATTTTTAAATGCAAAATACACATCCTTAAAAGTATCATATTGTGGCCATATGAAATGCCTAGCTCACGATGCGACAAAGACATATCAGTCGTAACATTTATATTTAGATGATTTCAAATGTTAAGAATAACTGTACGTCAGATTATAAACCCATCAACCAATACAGTGATTTAAGAATTATAAAAGAATATAAAGGTGTGATTCCGAAATGGGCCGTAGACTGCAACTGCCGGCGACATTAAGGCATGCGGTCTGTGGTACGGCCACAGGACGCGCTGCAAAATGCTTATTTATTTACTTCCATTTTCAAAAACGTCAACATAACACTTGTCAAATATTTGCGGTCCCCACAGTTGCTGCAGACCACATTGCAGGCGCATTAGAATCAATTTCATAAAAACAAGTGGCTTTCAGCTTGCAGCTGCGGTATGCGGCCTGCGGTCCGTTTTGGAATCACACCTATACGACGACCTTGTTTATAAATCTTGCTTATGTCTTATTTAAATAATATTAAGAATGCGCCGGTAATTTGTTGAAACGTTAAGGAAAATTAAAAACTGTTAGTACAGTCTATTTAACATCACTAATATATTTACCTTGATTAACAATACTAATCAACCAAATGAAAAACCATAATTGTTTAAGAACTTCAGTATCCATTTATTTTATAATCGTAAATGGCCCACCATTGCTCAAATTACGGGGTAAAATTGCAAACCGCAGTTTCAATGAGAGACGCGGTCAAAGCGCCGCGTTCAGGCCGCCGGTATGCTTCACCAGCTTTGCATCACACTGAGCCCTTGGAGCCGTTCACTCTGCATTCGCCTATCGACTAAGCGTGCGAGCGGTTGATCGCAAATAATTGTGAATTCGTGTATTGGACACCACGACAAAACCTTTGAAAATGGCACACCTCGCTTTATTGGTTCCCGTCCTTCTACTCGGCCTTTTTGTTGAAAATGGTAAGTCATATTTCATTTAAATTGTCTTATAATTACTTCTTACGTTACGGGTGCTGATAATTTTATTTACTTGCGCAACCTGTTTATTTTGCGTGTTTTTGTTTTTTTTTTTCTTGCGAATATGTTTAAATATATTAAAAAAGGAGTTGGCATTTACGCGTTAATTAACATCTAAGAGATAATATATTATGAGTTAACTAACATTCATTTTAAATAGGTATTCATAATATTTCTTATTTATAAAAAAATACTAACTTTTTAATTATAAAATTACGTAATATAACGAATGATAAGAACACTTTGAGATTTCATAGTAAATCCATAATCTCGTGCACAATTAAGAAGTCATTAATATTTGTGTTTATATCGCCTATTAACCTTAATTTTACAAACACCTTTTTAATCTATTGTTATATGGAAATTATTAAAAGTGACATAAGTTAAAACTAACAATTTACAGATTCTTTCAAATGATATTTTTTTGTACGGTCAGCAGCAAAAGTCCAAATGAGGCATGTACTTTTGCAGCTGACTGTGCTTCGAAAATAAAAACAAATATTTTGCATCAGATTTTAGGATTTTTTCAAATTTAAATTTGGTAGGTAGGTACAAATCCCACTACATACACCTTCATAAACAAGGCCCATAAGGCCAAGTCAACTTAGCGACTTGTATCTCATTGGTCCATTTTACAAAGCCTTTTAGACCCTTGTTTGCAATGCGCCAAACATGCGTAGTCCAGCGCTTGGCAAAATGAATGAAACCAAACCAGTATGACCAGTTTAGGAAACCGACAAGTAACATTATATGAAAGTTGTAGCAGTTATTTCAAACGAAAGTGGATTATATCTTCCTGCACGACGCATTGCGTAAAGGCTTCAATCGACTTTTAATAAGATGGTGTTTATGTTTTTTTGACTATTTTATTTGTATTCCTCTGAATAGAACACACATGTAAACAAATATTTCATAAAATAAATACCTTAAAATGAAAAATTTAAAGAAACCATAATAGCATACGATATTTCCGGAAAAACACTTCACGTACCTCTCAGCCACCGGAAAATTGACGCCATATTGTTTTTCTAATATTTTTTATATATAATTATATTAATTTTATTATTTAGAGTTTTAGTGTGTCCAAAATAACATCACATTTTTAACGGTTCTAGAAAAAATACTTCAATAAAATGCAACACCAAAAAATAGTCTATGATAATTTGCCTATTCGTATGATAAAAACCTGTTCTTGAAATCGGTAAACAAGAACACTCACGCATTACTCATGTATTTTTTTGGTTTTGAAATGGCTTGAAGTAAAAACATGTTGTTTATTATTATCAGGCAAACTAAGCTGCTATCTGCGATTTTATCCTGCGAGTATTATACTTATATATACCTACCATAGACTGAAACATTCCCCTATCACAAACTATAAAAAGTAAAGAGTTTTTTAAATACGTGTGATAGTTCTGAAGTAAAGATTTTTAAACAAACTCTTAAGTTTTATTATTATTTATTAGTCCAAAAATAAATATCATGCCTGTGTAGAAAACATCTTCTTTGAGGCCGAAGAAATTCTTCTCAAACAGCTAATACGAGTTTACCGAATACTAAAAACCTGATAAAAAAGGTTTCGAAACAATCAGCTGAGGTACCAGGAAAACGCTAAGAGATCGAAATGCTAGAAAGTTCGCGATTTTCTTTCTTTTTTATGAACAAACATTGATTGATGGTAAATAGTTCAAACGAGATGAAATGTTTGATAGTGAAGTTTCTTTTGTCAACGATTTTTAGAAAGTTAAAGGTAAAATCTAAAAGTGGCATTATATATATATATATATATATATATATATATATATATATATATATATAGAGCGCAAGTTTGTTTATTTTGTATGTTGTGAAAAGTACATTAAATAAAAAGAATGAATGAAAATGGGCATAGGCTAGTAGGATTTATAAAGATTTATTCCAGGGAAATAAAACAAATCCAATTATTGTCCTTACCATTGTAATCGGGGGGCAAGTTTATTTCCCCGTCTATATACTACGTACTTGATAAATAAGTTATCTTTAACGTTAAGCATTATGTGTTATGTTGTTTAAATTTTATCTTTTTAAATTAGTGATGTAATTTGTTTTATTACTCTATGATTTTCTACCGACACATGTTATTGTCTTGCTCTAAGAATAAGATACCGATTACTTGAACTTCATTCGTTTTGGAGAATATGAAGTCTCTTTTTTACTAGTCGAGTGACAGCAGCAACAAATTTTAAAGTTACAAAAACCCCTAATATCTACGGTACAGGTAGACATACAGAACTGTAACAAGTGGCATTATCTACTAAACAAACATAGATACCATTCATAATGAGCCCAAACGCAACATGTGCTGTAAAATCTTAACGCAGTCGTTTTTTCGCCCGACAAAATGGGTTATATTTAAAAATAAATAAATAATGAATTAACCGTTACTGCACTTTATATAACAAAATATAAAAGGTGGCCTTATGTTAGAAGAAGCACAGTCAAAACCAATGCGTTTTAAAAACTTTCAATCGTGCGTTTTAAAACGTACGCGGCGCCACGCCAACTTCCACTTTCACTCACCATTGACACACTTTTAAAACCCTTTTCTATTATAGGTAGTTATGTACTTGTGCTCATAACTATGGTAAAGGGACGGCTTTCTACCGTGACGAAATATACTGTTTACAATGCGACGATAATTTTGTCGGACGCTGTTGTACACTGAAAATTTTATAATCACGTCGAAGTAAGTCTATATAACGTTGCTTTATTTGAATGTCTATAAATTAAGTACTTTGGAATTACGTAGAATTTATAACATGAATTTCTTTGTGCCATAAATCCTATAAATACTACTTGGTTCATTTTGGCGAAGTACGAATACACCTGTGAATATTTTCCTTCTATTTGTAAATAATTGTTAATTTCACCATCAACTTTTGCATTTCATACCTACGCAACATTAATCCTATTAATTTAATCATAATTTATTTGGGACATAAACCTAATCCGTATTTTTCAGTAACAATTGGATTTAAAACTTTGTATTTTTTACTATAGTAATATATTTAGACAAATTTTACTTTTATACTTTTTATATTGGATAGAATAGAATTCTTAGACAATAACTTTGTGTAAATTTCTGATCCCAGTAAATTAAAAAATAATAATACAATAGCTTTTCATAGAGCCCCGAATATTCATTCATCAAGTCAACAATTACACCATTAGTCCGGTCATAAAAAACGGCTAAAGATAACTGATAAATAATTTCCAGGATAGATTGATTATCAATTATTTCCGAAACGTTATCCCGGCATAAATTATAGTATGTACAGAAGTAAGTCCATTCTAATTTATCCATACTAATATTATAAATGCAAAAGTCCGTCTGTCTGTTACGCTTTCACGGTCAAATCGCTGAACAGATTTTGATGAAATTTGGTATGAATATAGTTGAAGACCCGGGGTCAAACATATGCCATTTTTGACGCAGGTGGATCTGCGGGAAAAAGCTAGTCATTCTTAAGTGTAAAATTCTGTCTGTTTGTTACTCTTTCACGGTCAACCGCAGAACGGATTTTGATGAAATTTGGTATGAATATATTTGATCATTTAGATTATAAGAATCAAAGGCGCGAAAAATCGCAGGCGGAGCTGCGGGAAACAGCTAGTATTATACAGTGTAGTTAATTTTTAGCAACGCAATCTTTAAACATATATATATGTTGTACCTCCCGTTTGTTACCTGTCCTTCTCTTCCATACCATAACCTATTGGTTAAATCCAGTCAGATGTTGGTGGATTTAATAGATAGCGTTTGCCAACTTTTTTAATTGATTAATTTATTGATCACAGCACATAGTATTTTTTATTATTTAATAATAAAAGTAACAATACCGTAAACCATTTACACAAAACTGTTATATTTTCAATTATTTTATTTATTTTCTGACACTCAATGGGAATACAGAGAGAGACGGTGACACTTCAGTTGCAATGTGTAGGTAATACTACTTTGTAGAATATTTTCCCCCCTTTATCTCAGTGTGACACATCTCGGTATGACTCGTCGGGAACAATGGGATTTTATTGTAATATACTGAACAATATTTTCATTCTATCAACTCCTTATTACGAATGGGCGATATTTAGGGCCAATTCTGTTTTTACCTTATTTTATATACGGGGCTTTAAGCCCGCATAATTTGTAATGGGATTCAATAAAAAGCCGTGACCCCCTAGGAATCGTTGGCCGAGTCTTTTGTGGTATTAATAGTGCCAAATCACACCATTGATTTGTTAAGTGATAGTGGTATTGATAAATAGGTACTTTATCATGATAGATCCTATCGGAAAAAGATGTTGTTAATTTCAAAAGTAACCAAAAGCGGGATTCTCTTTAAATATACTATGGATTTTACAATTATGGTATTTAAAAATATTTTATTATATAAATCGATTCTCTTAAGTTTTTCTTAGTTCCCTTGGAAAAGGCATACTCCTACTATATACTACTACGTATTCCTTTGATATTGTATCCTCTGTGAGTTAACTGCTTACTCATATGAACAACACCAAATCTTGCTAAAAATATATTTAAGCTTAAGCCCTGAAAATAGACTTTTAAGACTTCATGTCTAAAATAAACTGCAAGATAATAGCGGTCATCAGAAACGACACTAATTAGTTCACTCGAGCAATGAACTAATTCCATCTTCTTCGTGTTAGTCATCTAACAGATCCTGACCCCAGCATTAGATGGGCCAGCGGGTCATGGCCTATGGTCCAGCTCTCATACACTCTTCATTAGGGTTGCCAGATTTTTAATTGACATGTTCTTTGCAAAACACAATTAATTTTTTTTTACTTTTTGAAATGTTATTGCTTTACAAGTATAAATCGTAGATATGGAATTGGCGGACTTAATGCTAAAATCATTCTCTATAAGGCAACAATTCCAAAGAGTTTTTTATTTATTTAAGGTGTTATATTTAAACATGATTTAAACCAAAACATAAATGAAAATGTTGGAAATCAAAACTAAAATACTTAATTTATTATTGAGTGAACTCAATATTTTGTTTTAAATGACAAATTTCAAGTTCTGTTGGGTAAATGAACAACATTAGAAAATCAAAAAACAAAATGTTTATTAATTAAAAGAATTAATAGGTGGGATACGTATGTAAAATAATAAAAGTGAAATGCTATTGATTTGAAGTAATTTTTTCTAAGACAACCCTATTAAAACCATACAAGAAACCAACTCATGATAAACGTGTGTTAATTCACTCTATTGAGTAATAACTAGTGCGGTCCATATCAATATCGATACATGAAAATTAACAAATTTATTCAATTTAATTATATCGTTAAAAGAAAGTAAATAGACTCTTTATTCACGGAATTTGTTTAATGTTATCGATCACAAAAAGTACTTTAAAAACGCAAAAATTACTCTACTATAAGCTTGAAATTTGCTAGTTGCAAAATAAATGAAAGTTGTTATAAAATTATAAGATAAAGGCAATAATTTCTTAAGCTCTTTTAGGATCTAAAGAAATTTTCAACATTTTACAACGGTAAATTAAGTTTTTTTTTATTATGGCAGGCAAATACCTATATTTTGTTAACAACTCGTATTATTATCTCAGTAAAGTTAAGTACCAGTTATTTATAAAAATATTTTTATTTATTAACATGTTTATATAGTTCGATCCACTGTGATTTAAACAAGGAGGGTTTTAAACGCCGGAAGGAGACAAATTGCTCCTTTCATCGTCCTTTAATTTCATTAAAACATAGTTCAATTGTCATACTCCCTATATCATTTATGATTATGAATCAACGATATTATTATTATCTAAGAAAATTATATTTCGTAGCATGTCAATCCTTTATTTATTAAAAACTATGTGTTTCCTGTGCTCCGCATACGTCCAAAAGTAACCTATGTTTGATTATATTTCATACCAGATATCATCAAAATACTTTCAGCGGTTTGGCCGTGAAAGCGTAACGTAATGTATGTCTATACATATAGATAGACAGACTTTTGCACTTTTATTATTAGCATATAAGATATATGATATAGGGTAGCTATGGCACTTTGATTGAACCATTCTAAAACCATTTGGTTGTTACCTACAAGAGATCTATTTATTTGAAAACTTTTTGCATTTAATCTGAAACTATATCCAGTGATTACATCTACAGCAGGTGAAATTGCGGCTCGTGTTATTTTACCATACTGTCATACGTACATCTTTATAGCTATAAAAAATACTAGAATTAAAAAAAAAAAAACAATTCCTTGTAGGTGTTATTTACCTATCAAAATAATCATCAATCAACCGCAGTAATTTCTCAATACAATCCTCACATTAGGTACCTACGTATTGAACAGGCGAATTCATTTTCTACCACCCACGTTCACAATGGGTCGCGGGCAAACAATGAGTCCACTTGGCAGAAAATTTACTATGTCATCGGTGATTCAGCTGTAATATAACTAAGTATATTTACATTCATACCAAGGTCCAAGTCTAGAAGTCTGACATCAGTCTGTTCTCCTATCAAAACTCCTATTTAAGTAAGTAGATAATGATCGTAGGAATCTTTTAATTGCACCAAAATCTTTAATTTTACACCGCTAATGTAGTACACTATTTTCCGTCTGTAGCTAACGACAACTTTGAATTGGCCATGTAGTTTCTCATCTCTAATTTCTATCTATGAATATCTTAAATAACAAACACAGGTCTTAAATTTTTGTATTCTAATTCCACTATGAAAATCATTGCATAGGATGAAAGCATTAATGACAACGGGCTTGAAGCAAAATATTTACATTTTCTGGCACACAACAACACTTATAGAAAATTAAAAATAATCATATCGGGATGTGACTAAGGATCCAACTAATAGCATGACAAATTGACCACGACAATCTTTCTAACCTTTTACGAAGCCAGTCTATAAAAAATATCTCGTAGGTCGACCGGAAAGACCGCTAGTAAAACCTAAAACTATCGATGTTTCATGAAAGGTTGATGTAACCGTCAAAATTATTTCATAGCTAATTACTTGACTTACCAAAATAGCAGATCAACACTGGCATCACGGTCCGTGCCTCTACCATAATATTTTATTGCCGCAGACGCTACCGACCGCGTTAATAAAATCTCATAGTAGAGGCACCGATCTACGTTAATGTGTTAAGCAATAGGGCACATATTTGTGACGCGAGGCCATAAGGTACGTTGATGATTGAAGGCCATGGCGGAAAACAGTGTTATTATCTTGATGTACAGGGAAAATATCATTGCGTTTGTTTGCATACATTACATAACATACTCTGAGTCACTTAAACAAAGTAGGCACTTTTTCGGCAAACCCAAGTAAAGAAATCCTACTTTAAAAATCTATTGTTAAGTGATAATAGTACTTCATAGCTAGTATAGATTTGATGTCACTAATGAAATTGTTAAGTCAAGTTACAATGTGTACCTATTACTACAGACTCTGTCTACAGTGTGTAATATATATGATACTAGCTGTTTCCCGCAGCTCCGCCTGCGTCAAAAAGT
Source organism: Euzophera pinguis (assembly GCA_947363495.1). Lineage (NCBI taxonomy): Eukaryota > Metazoa > Arthropoda > Insecta > Lepidoptera > Pyralidae > Euzophera > Euzophera pinguis. The sequence continues at coordinate 6,336,355 of OX376169.1, forward strand.
AGCATATGTTTGATCCTGGATTTCAACTGTTTTCATACCAAATTTAATCAAAATCTGTTTAGCGGTTTGGCTGGCCCTGATAGCGTAACAGACAGACAGACAGACTTTCGCATTTATAATATTATTTATTTATATTTATAAGCAAAAAATAGGCAAATAGTTACAAGTAATCTATAAACATTCATCGAAACATATACATTTAAAGAGAGAGCCCTAATGGAAAATGATTTCTGGTCTATTCTCATCATGATTCTTGTTGGTACCTAATGAATATTTAATAATATTACGTCATCATTGAAGACAGGGCCCCGAACCCATAGTTTCGCAATCACATGCCACAATGGAGGGCCTGCCATTCTTGTCACGTTGATTTTTTTGAACTTTTCCACTCAGCTTCATAAACACGATACTTACCGCCTTATTCATAAAAAAAAAAGGAACGATCGTTAAGCCTAGTTAAAATATCTATAGTCCGTTTCTCTCTTATCGATAATTTGACGTAAAAGAACGAGACAGAAAATATTTTAGTAAATATGGGATACAGGCATTTGTTTTTTTTTCGATTTCGAATCGGTTCGAATTTTGTTCGATGTCGAATCTGTTGTCCAATGTTCATCCTCCGATAGGATTCTTGACTGTTGACGAAAATAAGAAAGTACCTAATATAAATTCAATTTTCGACATTTATATTTATTTTCCTATTGTTCAATGTGCGTGTTAGTTTCAAAATTATAATTAGCTTAGCCAATTAGCCAGAGTACCTTTATAATTTTTGACAATTTAATAGGTTAATTTCCTAAAATAATATATTTTCTTTTGAAAATTAAACAAAGAATCGTAAAGATTTTTTATCATAGAAACAATAAACGAAATAAGTGAATATTTGTATCGAAGAAACAGAGACCCATGTAATTTTGTTGTCTTCTTCTTCCAAGCTATTTCTAAAATCGTTTGTCGAATAACAATACTTAGTGATTGTGTATTTAACATATATAAATCTAACAATTGTAGGTATACTTACTAGGTAATAAATAAATTCCTTCAGGGTCGGCAACGCGCTCGTGACATCTCCTGTATTGCAAGCGTTTACAGGCTACGGTACCACTTACCATCAGGTGGGCCTGTTTACCTACTTAGTTGTATAAAAAAATAGGTAATAAAAACTACAAGACCTTTATAATCCTTGATCATGATCAATAGAAATTGTTGCATTTTTCGCGTAAACAAACTCGATGTAATGTACCGAAAGCAAAGACGTAATTATATTGGCTAATTATTTAAACACATACTTACCTACATTTTCAACAAAAAGTTTAATGAGACTTTAAATAGTTTGATGATTCACTGTACAATTTGAAATCTTATTTCCTACTAGTTTATTTGCCAATTTAATTTTTAAATGATTTTCACAAGGATGACCAATTATGTAAATGTTAGAGTTAGTTGTTAAATTAAATGGCAATATAGACGTAAGTACCCATTGGTCATTTTTATATACGTAAGTATTTATTACCAATATACATAATTTACCTTAAATTAGACATTAGAACAGACAAGATCGCCTTATTTTATACTATTTCTTCACTTTGTTCAAATGTCCAAATATGACTAAACTATACAAACAGGTTTCCCTATCTGCCGGAAAATAAATAAAACTAATCTACTTTTCCAGCATTTCTAGAAATTGCGTTTCAAGCATTCATGCTATGATGTACAGTCACGAGCATTAACATGTAAACACATTGGTTCTTAACTCTTTGAAACAAGGTCTAAAATTGGACACAATTGTGATGAGTTGTGTATAATCTTAATGCTCGTGGGTGTACCTGAAAAGGTAAATATATTGTGTGTTTTCCCATTAAGGCTGTCAATATTGCGTGCAAGTGGCTTTTTTTATTTACAAAATGGGCTATCTTCGTGCCAATGTCGTGTCCTGGTGCCCTGGATTTACACAATATACCACCAGCACCATAATACTATGACATAGTAGGAGCGCCCTGCTCGTTCTTTTGTGTCAATATCACTCATGGTACTATGCGAATATGTTTACAAATTGATATTTGCTGATGATTAGCACTTTCGAGTTTTTTTCATGTTAAGTATTTAACAAATTTATAATTTTTTGTTGGAACATAATCCTTCACAACCTAAGTACTTTTCTCCGTCATATCCATTTACTAATAGGAATGTATTTGTTTGTTTATCCTTATTTCACATGGGTATTCCATTAAAAGTCTTAATTCATACTAAAGTATAAGGATTAACTAGTGGCATTTAAGTCACTCAGATTCTACATTCAATTTTGTATGGAAATCCATACTTATCTTTCTATTGATTTACAGATTACATATACTTAGACACATTTATAACTACGCACTAGCTGTTTCCCGCAGTTCCGCACTTGCGTCAAAAAGTAGTATATGATTGATAATGGGTCTTCTACCATATTCATCCAAATTTCATCGAAATCCCTTCAGCAATAAATTAACCTATTTTAACTCTTTTTTTTTATCGCATTTATTACTTACTAGCTTTTTTCTGCAGCTCCGCCTGCATCAAAAGGTAACCTATGTTTGACCCCGGGTCTTCAACTATATTCATACCAAATTTCATCAAAATCCGTTCAGCGGTTTGGCCGTGAAAGCGTAACAGACAGACAGGCAGACAGAAAGACAGACAGACTTTCGCATTTATAATATTAGTATGGATTTATTTATACTTAACGTTTCGAACACTTGTTGACATGAAAAATATACGCTCAACCAAGTCTGCAGTCTGTGAACACGCACTTGACAACCCAACCACTACATCCGTTTTGTTAATCCTCAAGTCCTTGCCAAAGAAAACAGATTTATACCAAGGATGTTACGGGAAGCTATTAAAATTAATAAAACATCCTAATTTCAATAGAGAGGATGGATGGCAGGTGACATCAGAAACAAATGGCGACTGCGACCATAAACGCTGTAAAGTGTTCGAAACGTTAGGTGTAAATAAATAAGTAATAAACGCAATAAAAACCGTATTAAAAAAGTTTAATTTAATGTGTAACAATCGCGAAAACATAAGAACACACAGCGGTTTAGTCTAAAGCATAACAGACAAACTTTCGCATTTATAATATTAGTAATAGGATATTTATTTATTTCTTTATTAAAACTTTATTATTCCACAAAGTACACGTGTTATAAACAATTGGCTGACTTAATGCTACTCGTAAGAGCATTCTCTCAAAGTCAAATATTGGGAGAAACAGAAAGATAGTTTGGCGCAAAAAGTTAAGGGGGAAAAAATGTATTACTTATAGAGCAAATTATTAAAAAGCTTAAGTTCATATACTACGTAAACATAAACAAATACTGTTTCATTTTAAATATATACCAATATAGATACATTATTACATGGCTAAAAGTGATTTGAGAAAGAAACAAATTCATATTCAGTAATTGTATCCACAACACGAGCAAAACATTTAAATAGTTTTGGTTAGCTGCGTGTGCAATAGAATGGGTCTATGGGTAAATAAACGGTAAGTCGGTCATTGCAACTTGCTCATTGCACCTCAATGAACATTTTACTTCAAACTATTTTGATAAGAGTAACTTTATCTTTATTCCTATTGAGGAAAATGCATAAATATGGTACAGGCACATTCTTGGGTTACGAGAAGAATAATTACTAGCTGTGTTGAATAAGTTACAGTTTAATAAATAAATATTTATAGTGTAGACTGTAGAGGAAAGGAAATTGTTAATTTTCCTATTTGTTGCCATTTTGTTACTAATGAATACAAAGATTATAGGTAAAAATAAACAATTCTGTAATAACGCTGTCCAATTCTTAAATTCTTAGAAAAATAAGTAAATACCGCGTGGGCCACAATATTCATGATATTTTTTAGATCAATCGAAAGTATCAATGTAATTTCTGGATAAAATCTGGTCTCGAAATTCGACTTTGGAGTAGCTTGATATTTTAACAGTCCCACAACAACCGTAGTACCAAAAAACAGCACTTGATAGACACATTTGGGAATTGACCAGAAAATAAGGTAGACTTTATTATTCAACAATTGAAATAAAGGTGTGTCTTTATAAGAACAAAATTACAACAAAAAAAAAAAAGAAAACAAAGACGCAGTTATCTAGTTCTTGAATTTTCCCACGTACCTACAAAAACAATTGTATGTAGATTGTCATGTCATCTGTTACTCTTTGATGGAACTGAGTCATTTACCACAATCATGTTTCTATCTATCGTATGTACTGTGTTATTACACGTAGGTATGTACAGATTTTACCTAGTGCGCACATCGCAAATGACACTGTCTGACAATAAATATATTTTTTATCATTTTGTTCTTATACAAGAAAAAATATGTAAGTTGAATTTAGCGGAACATTAGAAAATTTAAGTCAACGTCTGTCGGGTCAGCTAATAATTTATATAAATAATGAAATGTGAATAAATTAAATAGGTATGATTATGAATTGTCCTCCGTATATACCTAAATATGTCGCAGTCGGATTTTTAATCAAATCGGAAATACTTACCTTTTTGGGGTTTTTATTCACAATATTTAAATAGAGTTTGAACAAACAAATGGGATTATCTCTCCGCAATGAAACAACCAACATATTGATAATTTGGGTATATAGCAAATTGTAAAACATTTACCAACTATAAAAAAAACTATAGTAAAATGTTATCAACCATTAACGCAAAACTGGGGTTGGCTTTGGATAGAGACACGTGGACGGAGATGGAGACCTTTGCCCAACAGTGAGACGTAAATGGTTATTAAAAAAAATAAGAAACGGAGAAAAGCAGAATACCTATAGGAGAAAAATATAGAGATGAATGAAGGTTGTTACGAGCATTTGTGTAAAGAACGGTTATACTTGTAACTACGATCTTGGTTTTCATTGAAGACGTTCAGTCTAGCATAGCGTGTCAAACAAATGATTCAAGAGCCAGCAAGACAACCATTAAGTTTTTATGACAGATACTGGTGAAGGTTGACATGCTAGGTTCATCATAAAAAAGGGTTAAACTATGGCAAAAAACATACAAACGCATCTGAATATTACCTAAAAAGATGATGGGTTCAGAGTACATTACAAGGGTAAATTTCTAGGTCGTGGCGTGACTGTCCTTGTAGTCTGGTAGTATTCATTTGAGTAGTATAAAGTAACGTAGAGCAAGGTAGAGCAAAGTTACTTGTACTTAATAATTTTGTGGCAAAGTGAAGGATGTTAGGAAGACAATGTTGTTCACAGGTAGAGATGTATTGAAAAGAACCATGATTTTTAAAGATTTTGTGGTGAATGGACCAAAAGTGCTTAGATTTATTTGTTTATATATTCCGAATTAATTATTACTTGAAGCAAAGAATGCAATTTGATTATCCTAAGATGTTGATTAAAATTTATTTATCATACCTTTACAATAATGTTACTGAACATTTTCTAGGTAGAGTCATTTCTTCAATAAGAGGCCGCACTGAACAAAAACTGATATCCAATAATTCTAATCAATGTCAATGCTAATTTTCACGCCCATTGTTATTTTCATTTGTGAGACAATAGATTTGAGATGCTATTCAGCCCATCTCAATAGATTTTCCTACGCTACCTTTGGAATTCCGGTGGGATAGACATATACGAGAACCTTTTTAAAAGAATGCTAAAGACCGGGCGAAATGGAGGAGAAAAGGTAGAAAATGGGCTCCGAGGCAACCAGCCAAAAATTCAACCGAAAAGTCGCTTAGATGTAGTAAACAAAAACATGATGAAATACGCACGTGATGCCCCTGGTGTTGGTGGGCGTCCATGGCCTACGGTGACCACTTACCATCAGGTGGGCCGTATGCCTTTTTGGCTACTTAATTGTATAAAAAAAATTATAAATATCGACTAGAATTATTAACTTCTTTTATTCGCATTGTAATATCAGTCTAGGACTATGATACAGACAGTAACTGGGAAACAAGCTTCGAAGAAAAAGAAACTACCTCCCATTCGATTGCATTCGTTTGTAGCTGTCAAAGAAATCGCTTTGAGTTGAAGCCAGCTTCTGTTGGTACACTAATTACACTACCTACGTAACGTCGTGATGTAATTAACAATGCCCTTAGCAATCAAGTTATCTACACTTTTGTATAATGTGTATGTACGGTGGGCCACGTAGAAAGCAAACCGCCTGAGATTGTGTACTTTTTCATGTGGCCTACTACATACGGAAAACGCCTTCACCATCACAGCTCACGGAGTTGAGTCATCTAAATAGTACCTACCGACTTAACTTACGTAGGGGAAATAGATATGTTCTTGATTTTCCTTAAGTCTGGTGTTATGCTAGCATATTAGAATATAATATGTATTTGCTTTAGACACCTGCAAATTTTTAAGTTATTTGTTTTTGTTACTTTTCTCTTTGCTATTAGCACTATTATTAATAATGTGCCTGCGTAAAGGCGCTAGGTACTAGGTTCCGCGGATATTTTTGACTTACCTACAATAGGTACCTACTTAGATAGGTACATAAACATTAAGACTTAAAATAACATTCCTTTCTGCCAGCACCACAACAAAGCAATTGTTTCCACACTGTATTTTGATAACATAACACGTTCAAGTGATAAATTATAACTAAGTACTTACATAAATTAGGTTCCTAGTTACCTATGATTGTTAATTGTTCGCCTTATTTTCATAAAGGGCTTGAAGAGATTGGTCTATCCGATTTCGAAGCCTACGGGAGTGCAGTCAATACTCTGATTTATCTATTAAGACGACTTGGAGCCCTATTTTTAAAATGTGTGACACATATGTCGAATGAAAATAGTTCGTTATCGAACAAAATCCAACAACAAAAATTATCCGACTCGCCAGTTTTGCGCGTGTCACACATTTCAAAAATAGCACTGTTGGTACTACGTTCCAATACGAAGTCCAACATGCAACAGTAAAGAAAAAAGAACAGTATACTGAAGATCGACCATTAAAATTAATTCGAATGTCTTTAAATATTTTTTTCTTTCTATTTCAGGCGAGTCAGTAAGATGTTGGACCTGCACATCCGACTTGAACCCTTACTGCAACGATCCATTCGTGGTGGGCTACTCAGATAGCAACTACCAGTTCAGACTAGAGAACTGTGACGCCAATACTGGAGCTACCTTCCCATATCTTACCACATCGAGGTCAGCTTGCAAGAAGCAAAGGAAATACGGTAAGCATTCTTCTCTGATCATAAGCATCATTTCTGCACTGTTTGTATACCTATCTACCCATGTTTTGCATGGTTATTGACATGGTTTTATGGTTTTTGATGACCGACTGTTGGAGCCAGGAACCAACTGTTTCAGAAGTAAAAGCATCAATTGTTGGATTCAGGCCAAAAAATCCTTTCCTATCAATTATTTTGAATTAACCCAAAGGATCCATAATTTGGCTTAGGAAAATATTACACACTTATTTATAATTTTATATAGATTTCTACTTACTTTGGGGTTAGCTCAATCCGTGTAATTTGTCCTTATGTAAGTATTTATTATTTAAATTGTTTTACCTAAAAAACAAACAAGAACATTTAAGTCTTACTCCCATTATTTTATAACTCCAAGGTTATGTTATGTCCCTATACAAGTATGTTTGCATAGATTAATAATTGGTCTCCGCGGCGCTACGACGCGCGAAACCAATCATTAATCTAAGTACGTATGTTTGATAGCTGTTGTAGATACATAATCCAGAATTAAGATCAACACAGCTAGCTGTGTAGATCATCATAACATCGTTATTATCCATTAGCTATCCAATTACACATTTAACCTCTGCTTAATATTTCTGCCCACAAGAATTCAGGGCAGACGGTGATGCAATAGCTATGACCAAAAGTAAAATTGTCAAATACTGCGGTTACTCTGAAAGAGAATCATTGTCAATATAAAATCGAATCAAACATACATATGTGTTAAGCGGTTATATAAATCTAGAATTTGCCCGCGAAATTTTACGAACTTTACACTATATTGCATTACCTAGGTATATTTTCATTATCCAAGTACAAAATGTTTATGAAAGAAAAAAGAAAAAATTGAATACTTGTTTATTGTTCGGAATCGAAGCTAAGCGCTTTCCAAGAGGTGGAACCAAAGGCCTATTAGGTACTACAGAAATAAGAAAACATACAAGTACATCAAGAACCTTCAACTCTTATATTGTCATAGATTTATTTATGATCTTGAAACCGGCCTTAGATAAAAAAAATTAACACCTTGACAATGCATGACTAGTTCTTCCTCTTGTAGCGTATTTTGTACGCCATCAATGACGTTCTCAATGTCGCCCGAAGAACCTCTAATCGCACTCTTGTATGGAAATCGAGTAGTTCTATTGTTCTCGCCAATCAACGCTAATTGAAAACGTATAAAGCAGGTACTTAAACCTTCTAGTGGTCAAATAACTAATTTACAAGGTTGTATTTTCGTTAGTATGATAATTAAAGTAGGTGATTAAAAACAGAACGGCGCCGGCGCTTGATCCGTTCTATTAAGCATTATGAGATGAAAAACGTTGAATAGCGGACAATATGTTCTTATATGATTGCTTTTAGCATTTAGTCCGCCAATTGTTATAAGTATTTACTTATTTGTACTTGTGGAACAATAAAGTTTTAATAAATAAATAATATAAGACAAAACTAAGTTTTGTAGCTCTGCAATTTCATCACTTTTGTTCTCAATGAATGAGGAAGATGCGTCCTTCATTATTTCAAAATGTGACGTGAGTGATGTGCGGAAATGAATTTACTAGCGCACTTATTTTTCTTTAATTTTTCAGTTAACGGACAAATGGTCATCTCCCGTGGATGCACATGGAAACGCCAAGACGATTACAGCTCACAATGTCCCAGTTCTTCCAATGGCCCCAACGAGATTACCTCATACTGCGAAACCTGCGACTACGATGGATGCAATGGGGCTGCAGCGATCGGCAAAACTATAGCCCTTTTGGTGGCTCCCCTTGCTTTACTACTTTTCAAGTAAATTCTATTAAGTTGGTGGCGTAACTGAAGCAAATCCTAAATTTTATGACAAAGACAATGATGTAACGACAGGTCTATATTTTATATTGAATATTAATTCCCCTGATTCGCATATTCCAATCCATGTTTTTTTTTAAATTATGCTTCTCGTGTAGATGCTTTATGATTTCTATGTAACACTAATTTAGTAGCGCAGCGCGCATACTATTTTAGTATTGGTAAAAAATAGAACATTAGAATAGTACTTACCGTGGTGCTAATATGATGTTAACAGTGAGTGAAATATCAATTATACAGGCGGACAAATAGCTACGCCACTGCTTAATTACACAAGTTTATGTAGTACAAAATATGTTTACAATTGGGACCATGCGATATCCCAGTCGAGTAAATACCGACCTAAGTACCCACCGGTTGTGTTACCGAAGATTAAACTGAAGAATTTTTTAACCCTTTGACTGCCGTTATTGGGGACACTGTTGAAGGTCAGATCTGGCTTTCTAGTGAGGAAGTGGAGCTAATAAGGATAAGCTAGCCTACTAAATTATTACATAATACATAAAGCTGGAGTGCTATTTTTAAACAGTCTGACTCACGAAAAATCGGACAGTCGAATAATTTTCATTCGACATGTCATACATTTCCAAAATAGGGCTCCTGGTATAATTTTACAATGATTAAATACTAGATATGCCTGTGACTTCGTAAACGTGGTAACAATGTTTAAAATAGTGGAAATATTTTCCCGTACAAAAATGGCGCCTTATAAATTTAGCATTTATTAAAATTGCATTTAATTTCTTGCAGCAGTTGTTTCGAGACGCTTGTACTAACATACCAACATACTGTAAACACCGTCATTATCACAGACCTTATAACGTTACTATGGCTCTTGCTAATAAAGAAAAATATACTCGAAACGAAATGTCATTGAACGGGCTCGTTCGAGGTTTTGTCGGCTTGTCGTTGACGATGAAAAACCTTGGATTAATTTAGAATCTTCGTCTCGTCGTCAGTCCAAAAGTGAAGTCAAGTCCCTTTTTTCGTCTGTCAGTCAGTCTTGTTTTTTATAGTTATCAAGTCATAGAGTCATGTCAATAAGGAGGCCGGACGCCGCAACAGTCCTAGTAAAGCTTATTTCCAGTCTCGGATCCGACCTTCTATCAAAGTGTTTTGAAAATGTTAAAAGAATGGAATGAGTAAATGTCCATTTTTGCCTTTATTTAGTTACAAAATGTTAAAGGTTTGTTGTATTATCAAAAGATGTTCAAATAGAGATGAATAAAAAATAATATATTCAAGAATTTGACATAGAAAGTTAATTATATTGTAAATAAGATGTTTAAGTTAATACTATGTGTACAGATTTCAAGTGACTGGCAGCCTCTCACAGATAAACATTTTCGATGTTGTTAGGTATTACTGTCTAACTTAACGTGCCTTGAAATTTTATAATTCTAAAAATGTATTTATAAAGCATTTAAGTCTTTTGAATCTCAAGATCTATTTTATGTTAGGGCACTAATTTTGATTTCGAAATAAAATTTTGTTCACATATTGTGTTTTGCATAAATCCCTTTCTATGGTTTACAACGTGGGTAAAAAGTACAAGTCGAAAATTTTACAATTTTAATTTATAGCAGAAGTAAGTAGGTAGGTAAAAACGTATTTACTCTATGCTGTAGCATTGTTAAAAATTGCATGTATAAATATGTGTACGGGTCAATTAGAGTATGTACTTAGGTAATTGTAAACAATCTTGATCGTTTTCAACTACCTCCTGTATACAATTAGTAACCCTGCCCTAATCAACTATACCTAATCACTTTTTCGTATTTACGGATAATTTCCTTTAGTACCTACTTAGGTATTACGATCAGCGTAACGAGTGACAGGTGGCCGGCGGGCGGCGGGCGGCGGCGTGACATGTTGAACTAATCAGCAGGCTAGTTAACAACTATGTATGATAGGTCATGTACATGTTAACTAGCCATCGGGTGGGTTGCATGGTCCATCGAACATGGCCACGCTGGTGTCCGAGTTTTTCGGAACCGCCTGACGGCCTCTGACGTGGTTCCTTAACGACTATCAGATGCAACGGGGTCAGACTTAACGTGCCTTCCAAAGCACGCAATCATCTTTATTATCAGATAATCAGATGATAAATACCTACAATGTGATAACTAAACTAGATATAACTAAACAAAGTATGCTTCCTATGGGAATCGAACCCACGACCTGAAATACAAATAAGATAGGAGTACCTACTGAGAACGATATAGAGTACCTTTTAATCTCGATAAAACGTACTGTTTCTGTGGGATTTTAGTTAGCGTGTTAGTCAGCGTAAAAAGGCTAGTTAAGTTATTTTTTTAATAATACATAGATCAAACTTTTTCGACTAAAATTTGGTCTGACCCATGATTGGTCATTGCAAAAAAGATAAGATATTTGATTGATATCCCACAAAAAACAGTTAAGTTAGCGAATCGATAGCAAACCTTGCCATATGATTGGAATCTGACAAAAACACGTTAACAGGATAATTACACACTTATACAAGGAGAATAATAAAACGTAGATAGATAATACGATTCTATATTGTACAAAAATACAAAAAATTATGGACGGATTTTAGTTTGTATGTGCCAAGATTCGTCAGTCTTACACTAACTATAAGAATCTCATAAAAAGACAATTAAACGACTTTTCAAATAAATTGAAATACAAATAAGTTTAACACACAATTACTTAAAAGTACGCAATATAAAAATATAAATTTTATACACATTTCATCAAATTGATTATTTCCTTCTACTAAATTTCATAAACACAACAATTATATTAGGATTTTCTATTGAAATTCTTAGTTACCGTACAATCCGCCAGAGGCGCTTTACATATTTGCCATACAAAATGTTTTAAGATAAAAGGAAAGTTGAGACTTTATAAAAACAAGTAATTTTTTTTTTTGAGTTTTTGCATAACTAACATTTCCACTATTGTGATGCCTACAGGAGTGCTATTTTTGAAAAGTGTAACTCACACAAAATAGGTGAGTCTTCGAAAATGATTTTTATTCCATATCGAATGTTTTTGTTTGAATTTTCATTCATCATAATCTGTGAGTCAAACGATTTTCATTCGACATATCCATACTAATATTATAAATGCGAAAGTCTGTCTGTCTGTCTGTTACGCTTTCACGGCCAAACCGCTGAATGGATTTTGATGAAATTTGGTATGAATATACTTGAAGACTCGGGGTCAAACATAGGCTACTTTTTGACGCAGGCGGAGCTGCGGGAAACAGCTAGTGAGTAATACATTTCAAACATAGGGCTCGTTAACCAGCGTGCTGATTTTCTCCTTTAAATTTCAGATCAATACAACATTCTGAATCGTAAGACGACAGGGAGACTTTCTAGAAATTCCGGAACAAAAAACCATAGACTCATACATTGCGCTTTTTTGAGCTTTGATTGGCTTTCCATTTGAGTCTATGGCTTTTTATTTATAATTTTAAGTAGTCGTGACTTATTTTAAAGTTATATACATACATTTTGACATGCTCAGACATAATAAAGTGCTACAACTATATTTTTATGGTTACACAAGCATTAACAAAGACTTCAATTACTTCATAGTCGTAATCCTAACTAACATTATAAATGCGAAAGTGAGTTTGTTTAATTGTTTGTTACTTCTTAACAAGTTACATACTGCACCTATCTTCCTGAAATTTTATAAGAACTCAATAGAACTGTTAGTCCCTTTCATGTCAGAAAAAACTAAGTACAAAATCATAAATTGCAGAAGGATTGCAGATCAACTTAACACATCATATAAAAAAAATTACATGACAACATAATCATCACATTGACCCTTGACTTAGTTTTTTTAATGAGATAAGAATGATGCCAACAAATGCTCTGATAAATCTTATGACAAAAATAAACTTTAGTAAAGACTAAAGTTAACTTTTGTGTTCTTTTGCAGCTGACTGAAATCTCACATAAATCTGGAAATATTGGCTCAAAACTCTCATCAAATGACGGATAGAGGAAAAATAGTATTTTTCTAATGCTAATTGTAACCTGGGAGAGTAGCATCGGCATTTAGGCCAATCATTGTAAATCTTACGATAATAAACATTTGTATTTTCTAGGGTGCAATGAAAAGATTTTACTTAAATGTGAAACTTACATAGCTTAATCTAATTATTTTATGCAGATACAAAAATATCTAGTAGTACAGGTACTTATGAATAGAGATTCTATCTCCCTTGAATTGAATGTTTAGAAAAGGCACAGTGTGATAAAATGTTAATGGAATTAAAATTTTGAAAGGTGAATATCTTAATTTTTTATTCAGTCAATTCGCCTTATCTTATTATAAAAGCCTGAAGAAGCTAGTACACATTGTTAAAACTAATAACACTGGCATGGGAGAAAAAGAAAAAGAAGAATTACAACCATCCTTGCTGTTGCATGTACAGTATTCAATGAAAATGTTGTATGTGCCGGTCCTCATTAGACAGAACCTTTCATCACCTTGTATGCCGACTTCGCCAAGATATGCACATCCTCTAAAGTAACGCCATACACCATTCACTAAAAAATTAAAATAACAATTATTAATATCAATCTATGTATAAACTTTGACTTTAAAAGATAAATGAAAAAAAAACACAGTTCGGCATCAAAATGAATCATGCAAATAATATATAGGAGTAATTAAAATTAAGATAAAGTTAAATTATGTATTTTATTGTGTTTATTTTTCAAACAATAAGCTCTGCAAAATGTTACAAATGTTAGGTGTGAATAAATACACACTTCCATAATAATATTTTAAGTGCAAAAGTCTGTCAGTCAATTACATTTGATATATGATATTTGGTATAAATATAGTTATTACAGGTCAATATAGGCAACAGCTAGTAAATAATAGACAATGATAAAAACTGTATTAAATTAATTTGATGTGCAACAATCGTGAAAATATAGAAAATAGTTAAAATTAGAATTTATTTTAATGTCGTAATCACATCATCATTGACAAAACAACTAAGTAGCAACAAAATCATGAAACTTTTTAAAATATTGCACAGTCAGTACCATGGAGTAATTACAAAGAGGAGATGCCGTTTGAAATGGCGCAGTGACGTGCTCATTGGCGCCTCGCCGACACTGCAGTGGGCGGAGCTTGTCATTGTTCGTGCTCTATGATTGGAGCCACGGCCGAAACCGAGCACCCCGCACGTCTGCCTTCCGCCCCGTGTAGCCTCACAAACGCTTTCTTACAAAACGCTTATTACGGCATCTCCTCTTTGTAATTACTCCATGGTCAGTACACACTACAAGTAAATAAAGAATATTGGTTGTTCAAGTTTCTTACTTTTTGAGATTGTAACAAAAAATGTCGCAAAAAGATTAATGTACAAGATGTGTATAAGATGTTTAAAGAAATTGAGGAGCTCCTTGACCTTCAACTTTCAACCTGTATCTTCGCCAATTTAATACTATTCAAAATTTATACAATTATAAAAAAACTCTGAGTCTTTGGTCGGGGTGTACTATACTTTTTCACACCCCGTGTATATATGTGTGTAATATACAGTATATGTGTAAGTTTATGTTGTGATATTTATTAAAATTATTTCTTTTCTCTTTTTGACACCTACCACACACAATCTTTAATATCTTTATTCAATTTTTGCCTGGAAGAAATTGCTATTGTGATAAGACTGCCTTTGCGCAAAGTTATTTTTCTTGTAATTGCTTGAATTTAACAATGTATCCTTGTTGTGCAATAAAGAGTTATTTGTATTGTATTGTGTACGAAAGATGGTCCCGGACTTTTCAATTGTTTTTCTTCTCATAAAGTGTCGCTTCTGTCACAAAGTCGTCGCTCGCTCGCTCACTGTTATGGTCACAAGATAACCCTAGCCTTTCTTTTTACACTCAGTCGCTTCTGTCCAATATCTCGAGAACGGTGCGTCGGACGACATCAGTCAATAGGACATTAATTGCTCGTCTGACACCTCTTTACCTATTTCCAGTAAGAAAAGGCCCTAAAGAGGGGCAATAAAAATTCGAAAAAGTCCGGGACCCTCTTTTGTAAACCTTAACCGAGTCTTTATTAAAAAGCATCTATGCAGTGCATATTCTCACCTTTTTGTCTAATTTTGCGACACATCTGCGGCCTTATACCGGGTAAATGAGGCAGCCCTTTTTCTTGTTTACAATCAGTGATAGGCACTGTACTGTTATCAAAAGGATCGGCACATTTGGGGTCATTGCTTGAACGGCAGTCCCAGCATTTAATTCCAACAGCTGTAAAAAATTTATAAGATAATTTTTCTATATTCGTTTGTATGGGCGTGACCTACAGCTAAAGTTTACACATTTAAGTTATAACGTTATACTCACAATAGTCAAAATATGAAATAAACAAAATTAATCCTAAAGAGTATTTGAGCCACTGAGCCATTATTTCTATTTATTCAATCAAATGCAATTCAAAAAATATCACAAATTAACCCAATAACATCAAACTAAACAACCCACCAAAACCAAACTAACAAAAGTTAACCAAACAAACGGAACGGACGGACGGACGGATGTCAGTCTGTCAAGTTGACTTTTTTTTGTAATGGGTTTTACGGCCATGGATCTAAGTCCTATAATTGACCACTTTATGTTTTCATGTGTTATTTCCAAACAACAAAATGGCTGAATATTGATGCGTGACGTCATCACTATAAAATCTTTAAAATTAAATAACAAAATAAATATAAATTTAAGAATTTTTTCGTTTAAATTGTATCTCCGAAATAGTCTATTCTATCAATAAATTATATAAAATACACAATTTATTTTTTAGTTGACTAGCCAATTTGAACATTCTGAGAACTTATTAATGCTTGTTATCTATTCTAAGATAGCTAGGCTTCAATAAAATATGTGTATTCATTGCTTTTAACGAAATTGGTAAAACAAAGTCTTAATGCAAAATATATCATTTTTTCGTACAAAAACCCGCGAATTTCGAAATTGTAATTTATTTTTCATTCAAAAGTTTACTGTAGCAGGATAGTATTCTTTGTTTTAATTACAGAACTAGATAGATACTGTTAGATTATAAAAAAAATAAGGCATATATATGGTACAACTTTTATTTAAAAAATCATTATATTTATAAATATTTTCCTTCCACCCGTTACTACAAAAGAACCACATAAGATATCGTTATCCAAACAGTTTCGTCTATAAGGTCGATTATCTGTGAACAAAATAAATTTTACGTGTTATTGTAACCCTACACTCGAGTTGTAAACAACGCTTTATCTAAAACACTTGTAACGCGCGCGCGCGCGGGAGCGTTTCTCAGCACGGTAGCGTAGCGGTAGCGGGGGGCCCAAAGCATGTGAAGGGAGCCCTTCTTAATTTTTCTATCTTCTTAGTCCTACAGTGTGGTTTCGTCAAGTTTGAAAGTCTAGTGGGTACCTAGTCAAGTCTTGTCCGAAGAATCAGCCAAGTGAAGTGGTAGAAAAACTGCACTTAGCGATTACTAGGAGCTTTTGGCAACAAGCATGAAAATCACATAAATCAAACAATGTATACTTCCCAACACTCACGCTCATTCTCGAACACTGCGAATTATCTTCTTCTCCTTTGAATGAATGAATTTATTTTTTTCAAGTAACAAAGACTTATTTTTTGTTAATAACCTATGTTAGAATAATTTAGATCAAATTAAATTATTTAAAAATTACAATGACCATTCCTGTACCACTCCCCCCGAAATGGTACAAGAGCAGTTGATATACAGGCAGTCAAGTCTCCCAGCGATCATATTCAGGATGCTGTTACCGCTCACACGCACCCATGTGCACCAGGGACGCACACCGTTTACGCATTGTTGCGTAGAAGCAGTCTCGACTGCTTCGGCAAACATCCCTGATGCACTACAGAAGCGAGGTAGCCGCAGCAGCACTCTAAATGCGTTATTATACTGGACACGGAGAGCGCTGTAAGCTTTTTGATTATACTTAGCCCACAGGCTGCACGTGTAGAAAGATGTACAGAAAGCTCTAACTGAACAATGTAATCTTAACCTCCCGCAAACAACGTGCAAACCTGCGAGCCAGCATGTTCGCTCTCACTGACAACGCTCTCCGTTCCCTCTCTATATCTTCATCGTCTTTGAGGTCGGGAGTCTACATGTGGCCCAGATATTTAAACTTGAACACTCTTTGTATAATATTGTTGTTTATTTTTACAGATGGTATGTTTTCATATCTTTTATTCCCGGCCCCAAATACCATTACTTGGCTTTTTTTGCCATTGTAAATCAAACCGTGCTATGTTGCATATTACTCACAAATTGACAACAGTCTACGCAGACCACAGATGGATGCCCTCAGCAGCACCATGTCGTCCGCGTAACTAATATTGTTGACGCAGACGCCACTTTTGGCCTAGGTATTTACTTACTTCATTAAATTTTTTACTCTTTTGTAGGTTTCAATTTTTGTGTTTAAAATTGTTATCATAACCTCATTGGAGTTTGCTCAAGCAACCAACTAAGAATGTCATTTTCAAGGAAAGCTCGAGGACTTCCTTGAGGAGCCCTCGCTCGAATGAGTTTGAGTGAAGGACGTTCTTATGGTTATGTTTATGAATACGGGGGTAATGACTGACTTACCCCGTGTTCTGTGTTGTGTAGGCATGTTGGATAATAGAAAAACATAGATGTCAACATCGAATCAAAAGTATCGATGTACAATTAATATCGTTAGAAAAACATCGATATGTCTAATCACATCGATGTTTTCGGTAACAAATAAAACTGCCTATTATATTTTATGAAACATATTTATGGTTACAGAAATTACAAAATTCTAAGAAAAAAATTAACACTGCCAGTGTTTTTAGGGCATACTCTGTAAAAACATTAACTTTGTTAGGTTTTTCCCCTTTAGTCTGTTTCGTTGCTGGCTCTAACGATATTTTATTCTCATAACATCGATGTGCCGATGATATCGACGCCAGAATATCGATGTATTCCCGCTAAACATCGTTGTTTATTCACTATCGATGAATATCGCTCATCCCTAGTGTTGTGTCTTGTGAACTCTTGTGTCGGTTCCCTAGTTTGTGTGTCGGTTGTCCAATTAAGTTGGGTGGGGTATTTGTTTTCAATTTCAATTACAATAAAAACAAACTGAAACATTGTTATCTAAAATACCAACATGTTTACTAAAGTTTACATAATATTTTTGGTTTGCTTACTACCATCAGGTGAGTGAGTTTTCATTCATGTTTGTAATTTTATAACAAATGGCGGCTGATAACATTTTGATTTCATTTTCAGTATTTTGTGTCCGCTGCTACCAATGTGCATCGTCGCAAGATAGTAAAGGAGATGACAATTGTGGAGCATATAAAAAATTCGACAGAGAAAGCCATATTGCTGTAGAATGCAGCAGTGATGAGTCTCACATGCCAGGATCGTTTTGCATGAAATTGACTCAACAAAGTCCAAGAGGATTCATTTGTAAGTATTAATTATTATTTTGCAGTGCTCACAAGCATATAATGCTTCCGACTCATTAAAAGTATTTGAAAGACCCATCACAAGCCTGTTACCCACTTCTACTAATTGTAACTTCTATCTGTCTACCATAGTAATTTCACGTGTTATGAGATTCAATTGTCATGATCAAGTCATATTAAAACTTCTCAATCCAAGCAAAAGCCGGCTGCAACATAACACTATAACAATCTATCAAAATCCATCAATAAACACATTCGAGGGTTTGTCAGATCTATCATGAGTATGCATGTGTGTAACAATCCCAAAAACATGAAAAATCGTAACACTAAGTATATTGTTCTATTTTCCTTAGGTAGTTGTAGTATTACTTGAAGATGGGTCCAAAACCATTTAGACATTAGGATGCAACTACATAAACACTGGCATAATTATGATCTCCACAATTACATTAACCTATTCTATTTTGTAGGGGATGGCCGTTGGCGTCAAGTCATCAGAAGATGTGCATCTATAGCTGACAACGGAGTCACAGGTGTTTGTAACTGGGGCGTTTACCCTAACGGAGTGTACTGGGAGGAATGCTATTGCTCATCTGATGAATGCAACAGTTCAAAACTCATTAAATCATCTGTAATTGTAATTTTAAGCACAATTATAATTGGCTTTCTGCCGAAGAATATCTTGTAGGTTTTAAGAAGTATTAAGTTAACATAATGTGCCTTTACAAATGACTGAAATATTTTAATTTAAGCAGCTGATATTTTGTAAGTGGAGAGTGAGTATAAAATTTGATTGTTAAGTCTTCAATTTCATTAATTGTAATAATCATCCATTTAAAAAAGTTTACATTATGAGGGTTTGTCAGATCTACCATGTGTAGGCGCAAATGAGAAGAATTCTGACAATAGTATTAGTCTTAAGATAATTTTAACATTACATTCCTTATATTTATTTACCTTTTTATGCAACAACTTTAACAAAAAATTATTAGTCTAATCTTTGGGGGTAAATTGTATATTTTACCATACATTTAGCATGGAAAAAGTCCATGTAGATACAGATTTAGTAGACAGATGATGGCCTTCTGATAAGTTTTGTCTGGTCACTGCTTGGCCGCTTCTTTCTCTAATTTCTCTATGCCTCTTAAACATGAATTGTCTGTGCTTTGGAAGTTGTTTAAAGTGTGACTTTTGGTGGGAAGCTGTGAAGAGCAGTACCAGCGCTGTATTTTATTTTCAAAATTGTGTTTTATTTGAGTGTTTGTGCATAATAATGGTGGATTATTATTCGCAAAGTATTTGATAACACAACAAGCGTAAGTGTTTTGAAGTGATAAAGTGTTTGATTTATGTGATTTTCATGCTTGTTGCCAAAAGCTCCTAATAATTGCCAAGTGTGCAGTTTTTCTACCACTTCACTTAGCCTGATTTTCTGACTAAACACTACCGACTAGACTTTTAGACTTGACTAGGACCTGACGCTACCACACTGTAGGACTGAAGAAGATAGAAAAATCAAGAAGGGCTATAAAGGACTTGTATCCATTGCCTTAAGAGCCGCCTGTAAAGCGAGGCGAACTCCGCGGCCGACTCACGCCCGTACGCGGATTTTGTAGTGCTATTTCACCTGCATGAAAGGGGGCGCTAAACAAGCGAGACCGACGATCGGGTCGCCGACGGGTAGCGGAATGGCACGAACTAACTCGAACGCGCAATTCATTCATATACGTAGGGTGCGTAAACGACTAGTTTTAGTTGGCATTACCACATAGGCACATGTATATGGGTAATTCTTTCATGTTTGCGTATAATTTAATTGGGTTTCGAATATAGTTACGAGTTACAGCTTGCTTCGTCGCATCGTACCATGCGCATTTTGTACTTGCGCGACTAATTGAAAAAGTACCTAGTGACTAATAGGTAGGTAGCTTTTACTACATCATGTTTATTAATTGATTTCCATCTCAGTAATACTTTTAGATATTATACTTACATTTCTAGTTGCTATAACGATTCCTAGGACGCCCTGCATTCTAGGAGAGACTTCTTATCAACGATACAATGTAATAGATAGCTAGGAAATTTAGATTTATCAAGATGTTCTAGTCATCATCATCATCATCATTTCAGCCGCAGTCAGTCCACTGCTGGACATAGGCCTCTCCCAATGATTTCCAAAATGATCGGTTGGCAGCAGTCTGCATCCAGTGTTTGCCTGCGACCTTTTTCAGGTCATCTGACCATCTGGTCGGTGGATGTCCAACGCTCCGCTTACCGGTACGTGGTCGCCATTCGAGAACCTTTCTGCCCCATCGGCCATCGGTTCTCCGCGCTATGTGCCCCGCCCACTGCCACTTCAAAGAACTAATCCGCCGGGGTTTGTCGGTGACTTTTGTTCTCCTACGGATCTCTTCATTTCTGATTCGATCTCGTAGGGAAACACCGAGCATCGCCCTCTCCATAGCTCTCTGGGCGACCTTGAGCTTTCTTATGAGGCCCATAGTCAAAGACCACGTTTCGGACCCGTATGTCATCACTGGTAACACACACTGGTCGAAGACCTTAGTTTTAAGGGACTGAGGTATTTTGGACGAGAAGACGCTACGTAGCTTCCCGAACGCCGCCCAGCCGAGTCGGATTCGACGAAAGACCTCGTCCTCGAAGCTGGAGTTGCCAGCCTGGATCATCTGACCCAGGTAGACATACTGGTCTACAACTTCAAGGGTGTGGTTCCCGACAGAAACCGGTGATGGCGTAACATGGACATTACACATTGCCTTGGTTTTGTCCATGTTCATTTTAAGGCCCACCTGTTGGGATATCACGTTGAGGTCGCTGAGCATGGTACTTAGGTCCTCCAGCGACTCCGCCATGACCACGATATCGTCGGCAAAACGAAGGTGAGTGATATACTCGCCATTGATGTTGATGCCAAGTCCTTCCCATTCCAGGAGTTTGAAGGCATCTTCCAGAGCAGCGGTAAACAGTTTCGGAGAAATGACGTCTCCCTGTCTTACACCTCTCTGCAATGGAATAGCCCCCGTGCTCTGCTCCTGTACTCGGACTGACATGGTGGCGTTGCTGTACAAACACTTCAACACTTCGATGTACGGATAGTCTATGCGGCACCGCTGGAGAGACTGAAGCACCGCCCACATTTCGATCGAATCGAAGGCCTTCTCATAGTCCACAAACGCTAGGCATAGTGGCCGGTTATACTCTTTGGTCTTCTGTATAACCTGCCGAAGCGTATGGATGTGGTCTATGGTACTAAACCCTTGACGAAAACCGGCTTGTTCGGGAGGCTGGAAGGCATCGAGCCTGTTCGCGAGACGATTCGTGATTACCCTCGAAAACAGCAGCAGAGACAGCAGATGTTCTAGTAAATACATATAATTTGTTATCTGTACTTTCTAATATTTATTTTTGTGATGAAAACTAAAAGTGCTTATTTTGACGCACTACGAGTATCGGTGTTTTTTTAACATGGCTGTAATTTAACCTTCAAAACATGACAAGCGCGTGAGTGCCGCAGTGTTACTGAATAGTTCCGAAATGTGGGAGGGGGGAGGGGGGGAGGTGGTGTATACAGCAAAGATAGTGTTTGAAAATCGAATGTCAAAAAAAACATTTATTTCAGATAAAACACAAGTTAAAATATAAAAAGATAATCTTATAATCTATACTAATATTATAAAGCTGAAGAATTTGTTTGTTTGAACGCTCTAATCTCTGGTCTGATTTGAAAAATTCTTTCAGTGTTTAATAGCTTATTTATCGAGGAAGGCCATAGGCTATATTACATCCCGCCCGCGGCTTCACTCGCGTGGCAAACGCGGGCAAGGCCGCGCGCGTTGGCTAGTACATTTAAATATCTGCGGGAATCTGATGTCATATACTTAAATAGTTATTTTTCTATTCTGTCTCTGATTGCTAGCTTTCGAGGTAATCGTGGATCTATAATTTCGGGTAACAAGCATTGAAAATAAAAATCTTTTAATTTATTAATAACATCAGATTCCCAAAATGTTACATCTTTTTCGATTTTTTTTATATAGAATTCCTCCGGGACTCCAAACAACAAAATAACAGTATTGCCTTATAGCTATATTTAACTGTCCTTGAACTTGGTAATAGTAATTATGATTACCCATGAAAAAACACAAATCCACTAATAGTAGTCCAGTCCGTAATGAAAACTCTAATCCGATGTCGATGCCAGGGGTCAATTTAATAAAATCACTGTGTTAACAAGTCCAATCTGAATGCAAAAAACGGAGTCCAAAAGAATAGCCAAAACGAGGAAGTTGAAAGCAGATCACGCACAAAACACAACAGTAGTTACGAACACGACAAGCGAGACGTCACTGATTAGTACTTAGTAGAAAATTCCTAACTCCCAAGGTTCGGGGCGGCGCTAGCGCACCCCCCGTCAAGCCAACCGCGCGCCACCCGCGGGCCTCTCCGGTATGGCTGAGATGCACAGAGTTTTTAAAAATAATACGGCCGCGTAAATCGTTGTGAACTTTCCTCTAGGAAAAAAGGAATTTTGAAAAAAATATTAGATATTCTTACGAAAAATTTGGTTATTTCAACTTATGAATAATAAACCTATGACTGTTGCCCAAAAATAATAGAATCTTCTTGTTCATAATGGTACTTTTTTACGTTCCAAGTTGGGTTCAAAATTGTGCTAAAACGTGAATGTTTCGAGGCTTATATTTTTCAAACCAATAATTTTTTAACCAAGTTATATAGCAACGAGCGTAGTTTATGATGGGATTAATTGATTAAAATGAAATTTTTTATCCAAGATTATCTATTATTGTCGTAATTCGCTTTCCCCGTTTGTATGGAGATATCGGTCTCCAGGCGACTCTTAAAAACCATTACAAAAAAAAATTCAATTAATTGTTGGTGAGTTTTGTTGTGGTCACAGTGTTTAACCTACATCATAGGTTCATAGAGAATTATGTGGACCTAAAACTATTCTGATCTGATATATGAATCTCTTTTATTACGATGTGTACAATCAGATATATAGTTATCTGAATGATGTGTTCACAACAATAGCTTCTAGACTTAATTCTTATTCTTTGTATTTAACATATTTTTACTAAAACATTTTGTATGAATTTTTTTTTATTAGGTTTCCTTTATAAACCTATTTATTTGTGTCCATTAATGGAAGTAGTTTGGAATCTATACATTTATTAATTATTCAATAATATTAATTCATTAAAGTGAAAACCTTGATCCATACAAAATCGTGACAGCTGATTTGTAGGGGAAGGTCGTAAAGTTAATCTTGGTTATTTCTTGGTTAAGTTTCACGCAGGTACTTATCAAACTGCATTCATTTGGTTGGTGTTACAAAAAAAAAAAAAATATTTAAAGATTCTGTCACGAACAAACTAATACAAACATTTCAAATTCGATTATTAGTTACTTATTATTCGAGTATTAGTTACTTACATTTAATTTTGCTATATTATACATTGAGAAAGGAACGTCATTCCTTTCTCAATTAAATTATACCATGGATTATTTGGTAGGCGTCCATTTGACGTAGTTCTAAAATCTTTGTTTTTAACACAACATTTTTTTTTATTAAGTGTGTGTATACCTCATAGTTGTATGTACTGTACGTACCTATTATTATTAATTAAATATCTTTGATAAGTAAAATAATAAAAAAAAAATGGTAAGTAAGTATTGTGTGTCATTAATTATTTGCAATTATATTATAAAATAATAAAAGATGGTAAACTTTTTAAGGTGGACTACATTTTCTATCAAAGTTATTACGTATTATATTAGTTAGTGTACTTTCCTTCTATAAATTTCAACAAAATCATTCTCATTAATGATAGAAAGAACACGTGATTAATTTGGTTTGTTTCATTTGTTTTTCGAATAAATAAATTGAATAAGATATATTTCCATAGTTCATAGTTTTACAATTAAAGTAGTTACTTGCCGTTCATAATTTTAATCCGTCCAAAAAAAGTACTGATTTTAGTAATAAATTGTTTTGTCACATTAAAATGTATTATTATTTACTCAGGTCTTCAAAATGTAATTAATGAATTAAGTGCAATCACCATAATAGTCGTAATTTACTGTGATTACTTACATTTCTTTAAAAACTATTGAAAAAGCAAGTAGGCCTACAGTCCACCTGATGGGAATTGGTTACTGTAGCTTATAGATGTCTGTAACACCAGGAGTATCACGAGCGCGTTGCCGACATTATAATAACTACTACTTGTATGCTAATTCAAATATATTTTATTTTATTTTGCTGTTATTTTGGCTGCCATGTTCGATACTATCATCAGTCAGATCTACGAAGCAATTACAAAGAGGAGATACCGTAATAAGCGTCTTGTAAGAAAGTATTTGTGAGGCTACACGGGGCGGAAGGCGGTGCGGGGTGCTTAGTTTCGGCCGTGGTTCCAACCTATCCATCTTACGGAAAGTAACAGTACTACGTTATTTACAAATTATCAAGTACTTTCAATAGATGTCACTAGTAGGTCGAAGTTCCAATCTTAAAAACATGGTGATATTTCATAAATTATGAACGTTTTAAATATTAGGTATAACTTTTAGAGCCGTAAATATATCTTATTTAACAGAAACCAATTGTTCAATGCTAAATTTGTTTAAAAGTCGTGGAAAGTCGTAATGCACTTAGGAGCTCGCGATCTGTTTCTCGGTACGCTTTTGAACGAGTAGTGACAAGCTTCGCCCACTTTTGTATGCGGCGAGGCGCCAATGATCACATCACTGCGCCATTTCAAACGGCATCCCCTCATAGTAAATGCTCCGTGGGCAGATCCCACATCCAGCTGATATTGTTTGATTTACAATTACTTCGGTGGTGTAGGTATGTTTAACATGAAGAAGTCTGGGAGATACCCGACTCCTAAGCAACTTGCAGCAGATGCAAGAGTGTTCCCAGTTGCGTCGTCCTAGGGTAGACTGTTAATCGTGGTCCTAGATTTGGTGGTACTGATATTGGACCGACAGCCGTCTGAGCTCCGTAATTTTTTTTACAAGGAAACCGTATCCGAGATGTGTTAGTGGCCAACACTGTTAGATTTTTCAGGCTGCCCAATGGCATCTGACAACCTAACGACTGCTATCTGTCGATAGCAATAACAATAGGGCCCAACGGTATAACTTGCCTTCCAAATCATGAAGATGCTCGAGCGAAAACGAAAATGCCAGACAAGGCGACCAATCCAACATGAATGGCATTTCACCGTCGCTTTACACTATTTCTAATTTGTGCTTGACACGCACAACCGTTACGGATACGCACGCTTGGTCGGCTATCGAGCTCCTCAATAATAATCAATCTGTAAACAGGAGTGACTCACGAAAATTCTGCGAGTCAAATGATTTTCATTGGACATACGAGTACACGTTCAAAAAAGGGCTCCTGAACTAAGTAGGAAGGTTTCTATTTTTTTTTAATTCATTCATTAAAATCGATTTAGCTGTGTAAGTACTTATAAGAGAGACACAGATTATTACTAGAGATCTGTGGCAAACTGAAGTGTGAATTTGTTACTTCGTCGGTCACAGACACGGTTTTTATAGATACTACACACTCAGCGCTCTGTCCAATAAATACTAGAAGGCCATACAAATATTTGCCCACTACCCTTCGCTCAGAATCTCCTATATGAAACTCATATGTTTCGGATTGGTGGGCATTTATGTTTTTATCCAACTTCTAAGAAAGAAGGTTAGTACCCTCTTGATTAGAACCTATATGTTGTCAAAATGCGAAAGTTTAGTCAATATACACTACAGTCTTAATGTAAAGCAGACCAACTTTTTCCAACGCACATAAGTGACCTACTACACGCTGTGGATACTAAATCAGTCGGTCTAGCGATGGTTTAGTCAAAATCTATAATGGAAAACATCCTAAATCAATGAATTCACATAACATAGGCAGCTTTGCAGTATGTAAGTAGTAGGTACACATACACAAACGTAGGTGTACCTTGATTACTGTTGCGTTCAATATCCGTCGTTCCGCGCTGTTTGATTGCGATTATCACCGCACATGATTACCATTGATTACTTGATGGAAATGTATAGGTGTATCTGTATGTATCACTTTGCGTAATCACTTATGACCTCATTACTTTGGGGTAGTTCACGTGAATTTAGAACGAAAATAGTGCCACCAAATTAAGGTGTTTTTATTTTCCCGAATAAAGTATGGATCAATTTCCCGACTTCGCCTGAAGTCCAGTCGTTAAGGGAAAAAATATTTGTTCTAACTACAAATTTTACTGCATGCTGCTAAATGTTAAAAATGAAATAATTTTCGTTTTTTTTTCTCATAAATAGCCCTTATTTATAATCATAAATTAAATCTAAACATGTATATTTCATTATAATTTTTAGAAATAAATAACCAATCTCGCTTTTTTCAGAGCTTCTTGTGATAAAATAAGCCCAACGAATGCCTGCTACGCCAGTCGTAGACACTACGCCGTAGCAATCGTAGCAGATACTTCGTAGGCGTGAGAAACTTGTAGCACATGAACAACATTGAAATTAAACGTAAAGATGTTACGTTGTTACATTACAACTCTAAAAAGTATTCTAAGCAATAATTGTAATTTGTGAAATTTAGTTTTAATATAAATTAGAAAATATATAGAACTTATAATACAAAAATAAAACTAATTTATCTGCTAAAATCGAGACATGTGCATTTTTTTTATTGTGTGGAAAAAACTTTAAAAATGCAATTGTCACTAACTACCTATTATTTTGTAATAAGTAAAATTTCCAGACAACAAGTGAGAACTGTAAAACAAACAGTTATCAACATTCCAGCAAATTAATTGAATGGAAACAATTAGCCGCGTACATAAATCCACCAGCGGTAGACGAAGGTATCTGGGAAATGTCCTTTTCATAATAATGAATTATCGTTACTCATTGAGCTCTAGCTAGTCGTCTCTAGCCGACCGCCTTCGTAGGGATTCGTAAGTTCTCGATATTTAAAGAGCCATTTGTGTGATTCATAGGTCTTCCTCTGACTAATAGGTTATTGCTTAGAGAGAGCGAGTCAGTATGCGTCCGACGCAGCTCCGGAGCGTGTATTTTCATCGGAATCCCGGTCGGAATTGAGGCTTGATATTTTCCCGTAGGTTAGGTTTCAACCCTCAGTCCACTGACGGTCGTAGAGGAAAATTCACACTTGCATCGCCTCGTTGCCGGCAACGCAATTCTATGTGGAATGATTGAGTAACCATTGGGTGGTGAATCGTTTTAGCGATGTGGTGATTCCTATTTAGTTTGTGGATATTGAGTGATGACGATACGTTTTGTTTTATTTCTTTTTTGTTTTAAGAGGTTTTTAACTGACGATTAGTGGTTCTGAGAGTGAAGTTAATTCATTGTCTTGCCGCTCTGCGTTCCGAACCAGTGATATTTTTTAGCGACGTAAGTATTGTTATTTTGCTATATTTATGTAATACAACATTGTAGATTGATTAAACCTGTTAGTAGGAGGCTGTGACCCAAAATTCACATTTTATAATAACATGTAACTAAGATAACTTATTGCTCATCGATTTATATGTAAATAGACAACATTATTTTCCTGTTTGTCGTGTGTTGTTTTGATTAATTGCAAGTATATTTTTGCATGTTGTTTTAAAATAGCAAAATAGGGTTGCACTATATTTTATCCATAACTAAGATTACATGTCCTATTTTATACAAATAAATTATTTTGATTTAGATTTTTGTTATAAACTATTTCCTTGTATTTTTATATGAATAAAACAAATATTTCCTTTAGGTATCTAGTATAGAGTAAGTCAAGATAGGGAAAATGCGATCCTCGACAGAGAAAATAATGTCTTACCGGTAAAATAGGATATATACATACAATACTCTTTGAATAATTGCTTTGACATTACTGTGAATAAAAAATGACTCATCATCATCATCATCTTAGCGCCTTTCCGGTTGCATTCTCAGCTTTGCTTCGGAGCTCAGGGTCCGCTTTCTTACTTTTGCGTCTCCACTTCGCCCGGTCTTCGGCATCCCTGACAGTTAGTCCGACGCATATCCAGCTTTGCGACGTCAAGCCTTCTTGGGCGCGCCCCTTCTACGGCCCTGGCAGAGGCGGCATGGCCAGACACTTGTTTCCAATGTAATATATGTTGCCGGCTTTCGTAAGACGTGGCCGTATCATCGCAGGCGATTTTCTTGAAGCTTCTCCGCTATGTCACGGACATGAAGGCTACCCCGAATGCGGGAGTTTCTCATGCGGTCCTTCCGCGACACTGCGCGGAGTGTTGCGAGGTGTCTCCAGCGCAGCATATTCATTTCCGTAACACGCAGCTCTTGCTTGTGCCGCTTAAGGACGGGCCACGCCTCACTGCCATGCAGGAGGGCAGGTCTAAGGATAGATTTATAGAACCGCCCCTTAAGCCTGATCGGCATTCTGGGGTCACAAGTGACACCAGTCACCTTACGCCACTTTGCCTATGCCGCTGTATTACGTTTCTTAACATTACAATCGATGTCCCCGGACGCATTGAGTGCAGACCCCAAGTATTTAAGAATAAAAAAAATAACTAAACGACCTTAAGTAGAGATGAGAGACGTGCAAGGGGACAAGAAAAAAAAAAGTAGAACGCACCCTGACCTCCGAAGTAATCGTTAAAACAATAATAAGAGAAAGAGCTGAAATATATTTTTCATGTAATTTTATCCAATTAGGCCCTTTGCTGCAAATTTTAACCTGAATCAATTAATAATGTTTACAATACCAGACTTTTGAAAACCCTCCAATGTCTGATTCATAAGCAGCGGCGCAAATTGGAGTAGAGTTAAGTAAAGTTAGAGACTGAGACCCAGTATGAGTCGTTGAGTCATCCCAGTAGTCTGAGATAGCACCTGCAGGATGCTACGTAGATACCCTTTGATACAGACGTCCATAAGCTTCGGTAACCATTTGCCGTCAGACGGACCTCATGCTTGTTTGCCTAGAAACAATATAAAATGGAAAATCTCTTTTTTGTACCATAAAACATACAATATGGAATGTTGTTAGTTTGACAAGATGTGCAATGCAATAGCCGGTCTTATCTAAAATACAATTTCTTTCAGGCAAGCTCAAGTACGAAATACGAGAGACGTGGGCAAAATAAAATACTTATGTAATTATTTATTGTTTTTTTTTTCTTAGCTATGGTGTCCTACTGGTGGGCAAAAGGTTCCCCTCTCTTTCGTGTTATTTTAAAAGTTCCTATATGCGGTCATAGATCTTGTCATGGTTTGTTGTCATGCAACTTGAATTTTATTCTATAGTTGCTATATTATTTAGAATGTCATTATTTTAAAACCTTAGGGATAATATAGTCAATTCCGATTCCATACAGGATTCATCGAGCTTCTGATTCTATTAGCAGAACTACGACTGAGCCCTTGTTCGTAACAAAGTAACCTATAATGTTCATCACCCGGACCTAACGTGAGCAGGACAAACTAATACTTTTCCGCACATTATTATGGTTCCGTCTCGTTTATGCCGAGTTCATCTTATGTATCGGGTGTTCTAGCCTGCGAACTCCGGTAATGTTGTTTGTTGTTGTACAAGGATCTACAGGGTTACTTGTAAACTAAAGATCCTTAACATGTACAGACACTGTTACATTATTAGGTCCGTGGGCATAGTCTTTATATAAGCGAATACCGTAAGGGGCAAAAGTGACTCTCTTGCAATACTTATCGTAATTACCGGGAGTAAGGTTTATCTATCTCTATACTGTACTAAATAATATAGGTTCATAAAAACAATTATTAAAGATATTTTATCAATGTATTTGGGTTTTATTTGAGTCAGTATAACTAGGTTCACCAGTATTGAATTAGATAAGGATATCAAACAACTCTTCTAAAATATTTATTTATATTAATTATTATCTTTGTCCATAATTAATCATTTTATATTATAGCTGGCAGCATTACCCCTCTGCAGTGCTATAGCGATTCTATGATCGAAGTAGCTACTTCGCACAGAGAGGTAGTGAGGAGTGTAGCTACTTCGCACAAAGAATCGCTAAATTAAAGTTTCTAGTTCAAATAAGGACTTAGAGTCCTAATTTAAACATTATTTATAATAATCCACTGAGTTTATAAACGCCGGCAACACCACAGGTATCAGAGGCGCGCTGCCGCCCCTGAAAATAACCTTAACGCCTTTTTTGGAAAACTCTCATGTTGTAAACACTAGGGAAAATTGAAACAAGAAATGTATTCCTTACTAGCTGTTTACCGCAGCTCCGCCTGCGTCAAAAAGTAGCCTATGTTTGACCCTGGGTCTTCAACTATATTCATACCAAATTTCATCAAAATCCGTTCAGCGGTTTGGTTATGAAAGCGGAAAAGACAGACAGACAGAAAGACAGACTTTCGCATTTATAATATTAGTATGGATTCCTAAATTAATATTTTTCTCCTAGTCATACAATTTGTAATCTATATTATGGAGTGGCTTATGTAAATCTATTCTTTTATGTATAAATTTAAAAATTCTCCCTTTAAAGCAAAATTTTTATTTGAATTTGCTTTAATGGCTGTCAGATACAAGGTAGTTTTAGACAAGATCAAGATGCAAAACAGTGTATACTTATTTAAGAAAAATACATTAAAGTTTTAATAAATAAACCGAAATATTCAAACCATTTCAAAGTTCTAAAGAACTCATTATAGCTTTGAGTCCTTTGTTCCTTTTTACGGTTGGGTAGAACTCCATTTAATCTTATGGACGCATTAATTCTCAATAAAAATGATTTTCTTGTATCAAAGACGTTGCTTTTGCAACAAAGCCACTGTTTCTTTCTTTAGCAATTGAAAAAGTTTAAAAATATTTTTTTCTTTTTAAACTTTTTATTTATTGTCAACCTTGTTCACCCTAGTGTTTCTTTGTATAAAAGCAAAAATTACATACTCTTTCTATGTGCCCGGTTGGATATAAGGTCTAAATTATCTTAATATACACACAAACTGAAACAAATTTTGTACTAAAACTGGCTAAATATTAGTTTATCACGTCTAAAACTTTTTACGTAAATACTATACAATTATTACTAATTTTCTCCATTACAAATTTTATCGTTTGAATTTATGACGTCTATAGGTCTTCGCAGACATTAGTCAACTAGTTTGGTCATATCATTTACCTGGCAAGCCATAAGCTTAATTTATCAATTTTGTAATTAAACAAAAAAGTTAATCAAATCGCTTATCAAGCAGATACTACGCAACACAAAACATCTATTCGAAGTAGTTTCCCGCCCTTGGATCTTAGTCCTAATATAAACTCTATATTATAACCCACTAAGCTTATGACCGCCGGCAACACCACAGCCGCGCTGCCGCCTCTGTAGATAATCTTAACGCCTATCTAATATTAATGTCTATCTATTAATTTTCGTGATTAATATCCAAATCTCTCTTTCTCATCTTTGCATTTTCAAATTCCTCTTCTGGTTTTCTGCTTTTTGCCAGGGACCACATTTCTGCTTTTTAACGATTACGAATGCTAATAATTCGCAGTGTGACTATTGATTTTTCTAAATCCGTCACATCGACGAACACAATGTAGCATTCCTAATAGACCCTAGCTGTCATTAAAGTTTGATGGCAGCTAATAAAACCGAGCTGTATCGTTTGGGAGAGCGATGAGATCTGCTCATATATTGACAGTAAACATGACCGTCGTAATATAGTTTACAGGCGTATATAAACTGCAATATCAGCTTACTTTAAGGCAGGTTATATACCTGTACCAATGTAAGCCTGACTGTAAATGCTCAACTGCGAATATACCCTAATATTTCCCACAGCTCAACCAAACTTCCAAGATTGACTATCATGGAAGTTTCCAAACTTCCAGATTGACTATCATGGAAGTTTGGTAAGGTACTACTCTTACTAGGATTCAATCCTGGTGCCGCATTATGAGGTGGTCCGTCCTTAGACTTCTGAGATCCCAGTTCTTACTGGGACGGTGGCAAGGGAAAGAATTGATCACAATCCACCTAAAATTAAGAGCAGATGTGGCGTAATAGAGTTCATTGATCAATTAATAACCATTGCATCTTCGCTTGAGTTGTTCTGATCACTTCTTTTTCAGCTCAGTATCAGAGAAAAGCTAAATATTTTGTAAATATTTAACTATCCATACGATATCGATTATAGAAAAAAGTATAATGCGCTCGTAAATCATAACCACTACATAACACTAAGCGCGCTCAGTAAAATCAACAATATATACTTTCAAAACAATAACATCGTTAGCTCTGCCCTAGATTATATTAAACGTCATTCAATCTAGATAGAATCTACGAAGGGTCATTTGAAGTGCATCTGCTGTGTCGAAGCCAGTCGATGCAGTGTTTATAATGGACAAGTTCAAACCAATTGACTAGATTGAATGAGTCACGTGAATTGCGTCAATTAAAGCCACAATAGATGAGTACATACTAGATATGTAGACCTATCTAATAAATTGCTTAGTTGCGACAAACAATTCAGTGATGTATTTATAAGCTTTTAGATGAATTGCTTCACGTGTAAGCTAATTTTTTTTTGTACTTACCTCTATGAATTTCCTTCCCGTGTTTCACTACTAATTAGTTCAAGAATCACAATTTTAAGAGCTAGGCTTTTCGGTGGTAAGTTTTTCTTCTATTATTGTTGGAAGGAAGAATCACTGGACTGGTGGACGGAATTTAAAACAAACTAACAAAGAATAGTTCAAGCAAACTCTGGTAACACTGGCTGTCGTGGATTGCCTTTCAACTTTATCTTCGCCAAAAGCTTTACCTTGATTGTCAGATTTATTTATTTTTTATTTGTATAAATGTGTTTCTTCTTTTTGGTGCTTAATAAAAAAAATCTATGACTGTGAGGAATAGTAGAAGAATAGGAGAGCAGGAGATCAGAATGCGATGATACGGTCATGTGATGCGCAGAAATGAAGACCACATGGCCAGACACGTCCTAAATATCACGGAAGGGAAAAGAGGCAGAGGTCACCCTCGCACAAATTGGCTGAACACCATAAGAAGGGACATGAAGACGATGGGAATAACCCCTAAAATGGTCCATGATAGAGAAGATTGGCGCAAGAGGATACGGAGAGCCGACCCAAGGGCAAAGGCTAGGATTGATGATGATGATGATGTGAGCCAGAGTGTATCACTAACATTTCCCTTTTAAAGGGTACAAAGGATGAAAGAAAGCTCTACTTATTTCTTATCTATTAATAAGGTTCGCAGGCGTATCTTCCCACCAGTTGTCTCATGTCGTGTCGTTAGGTTTTAAAGAGCAATGATTTATATTTACAATTATGCGGGTGATATCTTAAGAATATGAATGCATCACTTCATATACACTAAGAATCAATTTTCCGCCAATAACTTTTCTCTCGTCTCAATGAAAATCAATTGTGACCTCTATCGACAACCGTTTGTGACGTGACGTACTTTCAAATACTTTCAATATAAATCTCAGCTCCTAACACTAAAATTCCAGTTTGTGATATAGCGGACAAATTTCAAGAGAGCCGCTTAAGATGGTACGGCCACGTCTTACGGAAACCGGCTAATTATGTGGGAAAAAGTCTCTAGCCATGCCGCCTCCGCCGCGGATCCTGGGCTCCGAGGCAATCAGCCGAGGATGCAACCGGGAAGGCGCTAAGATGAGTAATAGTAGGCAAGCGCTGGGTCCAGGATGCCTCTAACCGGTTATTCTAAAAATCCTTGGGGTAGCCCTATCTCTAGCAGTGGACTGAGTACGACTGAAAGTAATTACAAACAAACAATCTGAAATGATGTTGATGAATTAGAGACATACTATATTAACGAAGAAATAAAAATAAATACTTACGGCTCATGCCCTTCTGAACAATATTTCGTAGGCAGCATAAGGCCTATTGGACCTACTAATTAAATGACTAACGCTTGAGTGAACATCTAAGTTCAAAGGGAAATATGTATAGATATGCCAAAAACGACACATCAGGAAAATAATGACATTTTTGGTCTGCGATGCGGTCAACAGGATTGGGGAAAATGCCAGGATTATTTGAGATAGAGGAAAAGTACTTTTTTATGGATACTTGCTTAATGTATTTACTTAGTGTAGTGAGTAAGAAAATTTAATTTCGCCTCATTTTCCCTTTTCACAGGAATGTCGTAGAGTAGTAAATTAGCAATGAGATATAATATCAACTGAATTGTTTTGCATCTCTCTTCGATAGACTATGGATCCAGATCAAATCTCAGAATTAAACGGTTCGAATTACCTTTTTGTTTGATTCGCACAGTTATAGATATGAATATACTTAAGTCTTAATTTCCTAATTCACATACACAATCAGTGTTTATAGTGTAAGTACCTAAGTATATAATGTGATACTTTGATACCCAGCTCAGTCTGGATAAACACCCAAGATGATAAGAGATATTTATCCCTTCACCTGCATTAAACTGGATAACAATAAAAACGCACAAAGGTTTCTACGCACTACGCAGTGAAGGGTTATTTAGTTTAAACTATACTGTTCCCTTTATTATTGTTTTGTAACAAAGTCCAATCGCTTTGAGATCTCGGATCTTGAATCCCAGGAGAAAACGCCACACAAATATTTGCCCGCTGAAGCTTTTACCTACTAATTTGCTAACATTAGGAGGTATATAAGGAACAAGAAATTTTACGAGTTACAACGAATTGAACGTGTTGTGGATGTTTATCACTGAAAATGACGTGTGTATAATAATATAAATAAGATAATGTGTCCATCTTTGTTAAAGTCATTTTTCATGACCAAATATGAGTAAAATTAAATATCTCTGCTAATTACTTACAAGCAAATTAAATATCTCTGCTCATTTCATGCAAGAGTTGATTGTAGTCTGTCAAAGAGCATCGAAACCGCACACTTCAATGTATTCCGTGAACTATTGCCAAAGTTTAATAAACCTGCATGATATTCCAAATTTATTTTTTTATTTGAAATGGTCGATTGTAGATGAATTAAAGATGTAATTAATTAATATACAAAAAGCCATATCTATAGCTCTGTTTGTATATAGTGGGCTACAAAGAAAAGTATAGTTTAAAGATAAGTTGGTGAAAGTTTTATGTGACCTACTGTACATTTGATTTCATTAGGTAAGCTCGAGTAGCTCAGCTGAAGAATGTTATTAGAAGCCCATGAGGTGGAAACTTCATGACGCTCCCTTATTACTTCATCTCGATACCCCTCTTATTTAGAAGCCCTATTTTTGAAATGTATGACTTGCATGTCTAATAATAATCATTCGATACTTAAAGAACAAAAATTATTCGACTCGTCGATTTTGCGTGAATCACGCTTTTCAAAGATAGCATTTCAGTTTTAGTAACTTTTTTAGTTGGTACTCACAGTCGCATTCAAAGACTTCAATGATTACATAAGCAAATTCCTCAAAATATATATTATATGAATGGCGTCTTGTTACAAGTAAATTATAGTAAACAACTTTCTAATAAAGTAACTAATAATGAAATTGCTCTACGGACTTCAGACTTTAATCCAATTTGTCATCAATTTCTACACGAAGAAATTAGTTTCTATTCCGATTGGAAATAACTCTCGGAAGCCTTTAGTCCACTCACACTTGTATTCTTGATATTATTGGCGATTTAAACGATTTTGAACTGTATACTGTTTAAAATACGGACGATAAAGCTATGAAGTGTTGGGATTTTGTCCACGTTCTTAATTAGTACCGAGGGAATAGATAGAGTTCAGTGGTTTAATGAAACATTACATATGTTCTTAGAGTTGTTGTAGTAACATAAATTACATCGATTCTAGAAGAAAAGCCATTGGCCCAGGATATTGGTATTCTTCTTAGCTTGTAGGCAACTATGATAGCGTTCTTTTTAGTACTAATACACATCACATATCAGGAGGTTTCCTGACTTTCCGTCGCCCCATGTTTGGTCTACACTCCGCAATTCTATGGACGGTAATCCCATTAAATAATTTGTATAAGAAATATTTACTTATTACTATTACTTTCTAATGTATATTATAATTACTAATTTACTATAAGAAAACCCGATTGCCATAGCTAGATAACTGCCTCTACCATGAGACTTCATTAATTTTAACCATCAGTCATTAGGACTGTGTTAACTATTGTGTATTAAGACAAGTCAAAACAGTTTAGAAAGAAGTGTAGTTGGCGTAAAAATGAGAGATAAAGTCAGATTAAACTATAAAAAAAGCGTAACAAAATTTAAGAATGCAAAAAACACTTAAATGGAGTTGGACTGGACATATGTGCCGAGAGAAAAATGAAAAATGGACAAAATTAATAACAGAATGGTATCCAAGGGCTTGCAAAAGAAGAAAAGGATGACAAAGCACACGCTGGGAAGATGACTTAAAAGGAATTGCCGGTCCAACATGGCTCAAGGTGGCATAGAATAGGGATGAATGGTAATCTTTAGAGGAGACCTTTGTCGAAGGACAAGCTGTTGAAAAATAGAATATGTATATCAGTGTATTTTATAAGTGTGAGACAGCAATACAGGCTTTTTTTATTTATTTATTATGACAAATCTGTGAATCCCCCAGACGGATAGTAAAGTATTAGGGTACTAAAAATTTCCATACAAAATTTTAACGTAAAAATATCATGATTTTTAACGTAGACGCTAGGTACATGACTATCATAGAAGAGACTTTGATATTTCAAGTAGTTTGCAAAATCTGACTTCAAATTTTATTTTCTAATCATAAGAAATCAGAATAATTGAAGCATAGTAAACATATGCGAAACTATGTATTTGTTACAATATCCTCTTTGTAGAACAATGATTTTGGAAACGTAGCTGTCAGCAGCAACAGACTATAAAGCCAGAACTTCAATGTTTCCTCGAAATTTGCTAAATGAATGATAAACCTACTCTTGAAGTCAAGATAACAGAGTTCAAAATTGAACATACACATCTGAATACGTTTTATCGTGATAAGTGGACAGAACGCCTACGCATTTGTAGAAAATAGCTTCCATTGTATTGCATGTCTTAGAAATGAAACATTTGGAATATAATAGTTTGTATGCATGTCAACATTCCGGGTTGTTTGATTTGATAGTATTATATGGTCTTTGCTACAGTAAAAGGTCAAATGTACATTATCCTTTGTTCATTATCATTGTGATCCGACGAAGAACCAAAGTTCACGACTTGGATTGCGTTGTTATCCAGGGTAAGCAGACTTGCTTACCCTGGATAACAACGCAATCCAATGAATGGATGCAGACACTAAAAATTTCTGTATAGTTATTAATTATGGAACGACTTTAATTTGGCCATACAATTAATAATAAAATCAGGTTGGCGTAGATCAGGGTAGGTTTATGCCTAGTGGGTTATAGAAAGCTGAAGATGATGTTGATGTTATCTTTATATCATTTCTATTTGTCAGCATAATTTTTTTTTTTTTTTAAATCTAAATTGTTTATTGTGAAACACAGGTGCCAGTATGTCATGACTATAGTAAGTGCAGGTATACGCTAACATAGGTAAATTGTAGTATTATTTGGATAAGCATACTTTTTTTGAATTACTGAACAACCACATAAGCTTTTAGACTAAAAAGAGCGAAAAACAAAGAAATTATCTTTTAACTTTATGCCTTAGAACACAACGATGTAGAGTCATGAGAAAAGTTAATCCGGCCACGTCGCGGGTCAACTTTATCCAACAAGAATCGGAAAAATATTGCCGTTGCTAAAATTTACTTATTAATTTGTACTCCTTTTATAAGCAAATATTTATTATCAACTTCTTTCAACAACTTCGTGATTCCAGGTTAAAAATAATTTTAACTTATCTATATCTCGATTAATTTTGATAA
Organism: Euzophera pinguis; assembly: GCA_947363495.1. Taxonomy (NCBI): domain Eukaryota; kingdom Metazoa; phylum Arthropoda; class Insecta; order Lepidoptera; family Pyralidae; genus Euzophera; species Euzophera pinguis. The sequence continues at coordinate 6,374,950 of OX376169.1, forward strand.
ATACATTTTTTTGCTTACAAACAGTGAAGTATCAAAGCTACATCGAGGTGTGAAAATGAATATAGAAAATAGAGTTGTTATTGTAACTAGACCTTTCCGCGACAACCCAGGACAGACAATCTTGACGCCGAGTTACAAGGAGGCCCGTTCCCAGATCCCCATAAACTGGGAAGGTAGCAGACGAAAGAAGATTGTAACTGGAACAAGTTCTGCAATAGTATAACAGTTTATCAAAGAAGGAGCTAAGATTGTTATAGTAGGAAGGAATGAAGATAAATTAAAAATCGTAGTAGCAGAATGCGAAAAACTATAGCAAGCAACCCTCATATGATTGTGGCTGATATTTCCAAAGACACGGAAGCAAAGAAAGTTAAAGTAAGACAATATGGTTAAATAAAGTAGTAGATGAACATGCAATTAAAGTATTTGATAAAGTAATGAACACCAATCTTCGATCAGTTGTAAATCTTACCCATATCTCAGTTCCACATCTTGACCTTTACTTTTTAAAGGCAACATTATAAATAAATATATCAAGTGTTGCCACTTTGGGAGTTATGTCTGAAAGAATGTTTGCTTACTGTTAATCTAAAGCTAAATTGAATCAATTTACGAGGAGTGTTGCAGTAGAGCTTGAATCCAATAGAGTGCGATGTAACATAGTAAATCCAAGACCTGTCCAAACTGACATTTTGAAAAACTCAGGCATGAATGAGACATATCAAACAGCAATATGGAATAATTTTCAAAAATCCTACCGCTCTCAACAGAATTAGTGATGCAAGTGAAATTGCTGAATTAGTTGTATTTTTGGCAAATGACAAAGCACAAATTATAACAAGAGCTTCGTTTTGTTTATGACAATGGAGCGATACTAAAGGGTGGATTAAAAGCAACATAAAAGTATTCATCATTTTGGACATACTTTATTTATATATGTAGTTTCAGAAAGACATTTTAGTATTTTTTTGTTTGACTAGTTATTACATGGAAAAATAAATATAGTTGGAGTATGTGTTGTCAATGATTTATTTGATGCTATATAATAATTCCATCATTAAGATAATCAAATATTTTCAGTAATATCCTTTTCTACACAATTTATTTTTATCATTCATATTAAAAATATCAGTGCAGGAAACTGAAAACAGAAAGAATTGTTTAATCCGGAAAAATAAATAAGTTGAAGTGAAATTTTGTAGAGAGAAAACTATTAATAAACAAGAAAATGATGCATAAGCATTTCTGTGGCTTACGGGTGGAATGACGTCACTGTCACTTGGTTTTTTGCGTACAAAACATATAGCGAGACATCCCCACGCTCCCACTTTTCTTCTTGAGAAAACTTTTAATACATATGACTGCTTTAATTAACAATCAATTTTGATTTTCTTTCAATATCAGCTATGTTTTAGTAATTTTTTGCTTAATGTAAAAATGTATGAACACAGTCAACAATATTCGTTTTTATTCATACCTATACTGCACCGATTGAGTCCAAATTTAAAACAACCATTTACATAATACAATGATATTGTGTATGTAAAGAAACCTATTCTTTTTATAATACTTTAATAACTAATTAGGTAAATTTCGAGAATTAACTAAGTTAAAATAAAAGTTGTCAACTATCTGTGTATACTAACTAAACTAGCACTACACCGTCTCTAAAAACTAGAATAGGAAAACAATAATTTTACATTGGTAAGTAGGTAGGTTTTATATATCAATGTGGACTATTCATAACGAAAATAAGCACCAGTTGACTATGCTCAAAGATATCCGTAAGAATATCTTATCATTATGCATACAAAAGAGAGATAATGATAAAAAGAGATAATGATGATAACTTTGGTATTAATTTTCACTAAATAATCCCCTGTGACTATTAAATCTAGTACTTCAAACTCGCATAAAAATACCACCAAAGAAAGATTCTTTTTACATTGAACAATTTAAGTAATTTTTAACTCTGAGTGCGGCGGTAAGGTTTATTGACATAACGTACAGTCAGTCTAGTGTCGGGCAAAACGAAATTAACTAAAAATTTACAATCAACATTTACAACATGTTTGTTTATTTGTATGTAAGTTATTACTTAGATGAAATAAAGATATTTATATAATGTACTCGTACAAAACACAAGTACTTAATTAACAAACGAAAGCACGACAAAACAATTTATATTATAAAGTTTCTAATTACAAAAATTATACTTACAATTAATGTAATTAGAAACTTTAATTATATAATACTTGCAATTTATAATTGAAATTTAATTTATATTGGTAATTTTTATGACATGAAAAATTTCTTTTAAAGTTGAGAAAACAAAACAAAATTTAATTAATACGTACAATTTGGTTTCACTTTCGATGGTATTTCTAGTACTTAGGTAGAAAAATAGTATTGATCTGTATCATGGTAAAGCTATTTATTTAACGAAAACAGAAAGAAAGAAAAATATCACGGAAAACATACAAACACAGAATGGTTATCTTTTACAAGATGTACATTTTACGATGATATGTTAAAAAACAAAATAAGGCGGTAGACTGATTTAGAAAATAAAATCTTCAAAAGCAGTGCGGTGTAATATTGTAAATCTAAGACCAGTTCGAATTAAAGGTGCCGAGGAAGAGCTGCTATGAGATGCTTTGAAACAAGAAACTGCTCTTGACAGGGTCAGTGATAAAAACGAAATAGCTGAATTGATGGTATTTTTGGCAAGTGACGAAGCTAGAGGTTTTACTGGATCATCATTCTGATAATGGTATCTTAGAAGACTCGCTCCGTCGGCATTTCGATTCATTCGGGCATTTCGGGGCCCTCATTTTCTCCGGACCTCCTTCGCGAGCCTTCTGGTTCCTTGTGAAGGAATAGCACTCTAACAAATGACAAAGTTGAGCCAAGTGGAGTCGGGGTGCTCTAAGTCGGATTTGTAATCATAGTTATTATTATTGATCAATAAAATACCAGATATTTCCATATAGGTGTACATTAACTCTAATAACGTAAAAATTGATGTTTCAAATATTTTGCATTACATGGAAATAAAATTATTGGTAACAAAACTTTGATGTTGCAATATTTCGATAAAATACATAAAACATGAAAAGAAATAACGATAGACTGTGTTTGTAGGTTATGAATAATCGTGTTAATGAAATTTTGGTGTAAACAGATTTTAGGATTTGTTAAATATTGAATTAAAATATCTGCGAATAGTTTTATGGGAAATGAAAATCGTTGAAGTAAATTGCGATAAAGTGATGTATTTACGTATGCATAAAAAAAAGCACTGTAAATCTCACCTACCGTCACAAGGTCAGCTTTTGATAGTCAGTCGTAAAACATAATCATGCGAATAATTATGCATAATTCAAAATTTGTGATAAGTAAAATAATGCCTTCATAAAAATATGTAAATTTTAATTCGGATGTATAACTATTCTGCCAAACAATAAATCTGTGACCTAAATATTTTTTATGCATTAGGAATAATCGTTTACACAAGCAAGTAAAATTTATTTGCTGAACATGTGCAGGTAAGTGCAATTGGAATAGAGTTTTAAATAATGTGCCAACATGCAAATCCATACAGCGATCAAAAGACATGATTAAGCCAAGTGTGTTATGTTATGCCTAGTTTGTTATCTCATGGAGGCAAAACAATAATTAGATCGTCGTGTTAACACCAATCATTAAAAAGCGACAGCGCCTCTTCCGCGTCCCAGTCCTAGGTCTCGTTTAGCGCTGACTTCAGTGCATTGCGTCTTTAGATGCAACCGGGAAATAGCTAGGATGTCGATAGATAAATATCAGATGCGAAAAAGTTCAAAGGTGATTGATATAATTTTAGTTACCTATTTAGGGCCACAAAATATTGGTATAGCTAAGATTACGCAAGTATTTATCTATACATAATCTACCTGACTTGATTTATGTGAAATTACTTATGTCCAAAATATATCCAAGTAGATATTTATGTAGCTAACTGTTACTAAATAAGTACGCCCTTATCATTATCATTTAAAATATTTAGCAGTCACCGAATCCTGATAACAAACTGATACGACATATATATATAAAACTAAAAAAAATCAAAAGAAAATTACAGTCCCGAACGAAAGTTTGAATTAGTCGCTTCTTGGTAACTTGGTTACGCATTAAGCGAAATCAAGTAGAGGAAGGAGAAAGGATTGTGCCAGCGCAATGGATTTGAATAATAAAGTAGTAATTGTGACTGGAGGAAGTTCAGGCATTGGAGCCGCTATAGCTAAACTTTTCACTAAGGAAGGAGCTAAAGTTGCTATAGTCGGAAGAAATGTAAACAAATTAAAAGATGTCACCGCGGAATGTGAGAAATTAGGAAGCACACCTCTTGTGATCGTGGCTGATATATCTAAGGATACGGAGGCAAAGAAAGTTATAGATACTACTATCAGTCGCTTGGGAAGAATAGATGTGTTGGTCAACAATGCTGGAATGAGCAGAGTGGCGGGAATAGGAGATGCAAATGCTTTGCAAGTATTCGATGAAGTCATGACAACTAATCTAAGAGCTACTGTTTACCTCACCCATCTCGCTACACCTTATCTTATTGAAAGTAAAGGTAACATTATAAATATATCAAGTATTGCTAGCACTGGGGTGATGGCTGCCGAAAATTTCGCTTACTGCACATCTAAAGCCGGGTTGGATCATTTTTCAAGGTGTGTGGCATTCGGACTAGCTTCAAAGGGAGTACGATGTAATATTGTAAATCCTGGACCAGTTCGGACAGATATTATAGCAAACTCCGGCTATAGCGAAGAACACGCAGAGGCAATATGGAATGTAATGGCTAAGGCGACCGCTCTTGGAAGAGCTAGTGATTCCGACGAAATAGCTGAATTGGTTTTGTTTTTGGCAAGTGACAAAGCTAAAGGCATTACAGGATCTTCGTTTGTTTCCGATAATGGAGCTTTATTAAAAGGCAGTGCGTTAACTTTAGAGTAATTTTTTTTTTAAATTTAATTTTAAAATAAAACTCAAATTTTATAATCTGTAATGTTGTAATAAACATAATTAAATATATTGTATTTTAATTGTGACCACCTGGCGCTGGGAACTGAATTACTCTCAAAAACATGTACTAATCGAAGTTAGAGTTACCGTGATGTAGCAACAAGTATTGTTAGAACTTGTCCAGAATGACCCTGAAAACTAGTAATTAAATAATCAGTTACAAATATTGCTGATTAAATAACATAGCAAATGTATAGAATCTTGCACTGCTTTTGCCATTAAGAAAGGAATTCGATGCACTTTGGTTATTTTCATTGCAAGTCGACTCTGATAAACTAGTGTTTGTGAAGACCAATAGCATTCAAATTGTATCAGATCACTTTTGTGCCAGTGGCTGGACAAAGAAATCATAGCTTTTCTAAAAATTATACAGGATACCTGTAATGTGTTTTAATTTCATAAATCAGTAGTTTCATTATCATTATTTCGTGTAGGTTACATTGTCAATCGACCATGTACACCCTGGTGTCAGAGTTGTTCGGAATCTCCTCTCGGCTTCTGACGTGGTTCCTTTAACGACTACCAAAATCAAAATGGCAGCCAGGACCAACGGCCCCTCAATTCGACGTTGTATAGCACGTTGTACGTATAAAATTCGTTACATATAAAAAATTGTAACTGACGCGCACCTAAACATTTAGTAGTATTTTTTTAATAACAATAATGGCAGAACATTTCCTTTTAACGTAAAAAAAATATGATGTCTTTCTTTATACAATCAATGACACTTTGGAAGTAAAGTGTCAAAAAAAAAATGGTGCGTGGGCGTTTTATGTCCGTAAGATCAATTGGGCAATTCAAGCCTGCAAAGTCCTAACCAAACTGAAAACAACTAAACAAAGTATGCTTCCGGTGGGAATCGAACTTACCACCCCCGGGTCGAAGGCGAACGCCTTAACCACTGGACCACGAAGGTAGTAACAATATTACAAGATGCAATTCATTTCACTTAGTAAATAATCTATTTATGACTTATGTCTTATCATCAAAATTGATTTGTGGGTGAGTAATCATCACTTACCATAGTAAGTATACCTAAAAAATCAAAGTTTTTTTTAATTTTTTAGTAAAATGTTGGCCTAGTATTGTATAAGGTTGACTCGGGCATGGTTTGAAGAAGTAAGGTTAGATGACAATAAGTATAACTTATGTTAAGAGGGTTCTAAAGGATCTATTATCCTTAAGGAAAGACTTATGTACTTACTTATTATTTTTCAATATTTTAAGCTCAGCGAATTTTAAACTCTAGAAGTAAATGTATTTGGCCTCTTTAGACAAGTTTTATACATTCAATATGTCACACGGTACAGTACTTTTGTAATTATCAGCTTCCAAATGTGACCCATCTTCATTGGAAAGGAACGTCATTATTAGGGGTTTCGATGTTCTTTTATCATCTTTCATTAAACAAAATACTTTTATTTGTCAATTGAAATTGGAATCAGGAATCTATTCTATAACTTTTTAAAATTTGAACGTCTAGGTAGCACTTAGAGTTTTTTTTTAATAAGCAATAAAAAAAACAAGTTGCAAGGACAATGCCGATTTTAAATTTAATTTAAAAACTGGAGAATTAAGAAAAATAATGTAAAGAAACACAATATTTTCAACTTGTTATGCAGATTCTATGAGCTCGGTAAACTGTGAACTAACTTTGCAGACAAAGGCCCTAGGGTTCTCGGCTGAAACAATTCTTTGCCCGAGTTGTATAAAAGGAGATTCCATATAAACCAACAAAGAATGTGAAAGTTTTATTGTAGCCTGTAAAAATAAGAATTTATTGTATGTTTTTTAAGTAACATTTATACATAGTCGCACAAAATTATCGTTTACCCAGAATTTTATGGTTGCACCCTAAGCCATATATATCTAGAATGGACCTGGGATAAGGGACCTCTACTCATGGCATTATTTTTTTTGTCTTCAACCCTTCTTTGATTCCGACAAGTATTCTTCAGGTGCTAATATAAAAAAGGTCAGTGCCCTTCCAGCTTTTTATATTAGCATCTGAAGAACGCTAAAATAATAATACAAGCATTACGATAATCACATGTTACTCTACACTCACAGCTGGAGATTTTGTGGCCACAATAGCCAAATTACATTTAAAGGAATATAAGGTTTACACCTTTTTGAAGATGCAAGGATGAGGTTTACACCGGTTTGGATATTGTGCTGTCTTTATTATTTGTTAGCAAAACTTTAACTTGTAATTTCTAAATTCCTGTGCTTTTCTTGCCCACTATATGTATTATACAATACAATACAAAAACTCTTTATTGCACAACAAGAACCTTGCGCAAAGGCGGCCTTATCGCATTAGCCATTTCTTCCAGGCAACCTTTCGGAAAATTGAATAAAGTTATTAAAAATTGTGCGCGGTAGGAGTCAAAAAGATTAAAAAAAAAATATTAATAAATGTCAAAATATAAACTAATGGTAATATTACAAATGCGAAACTATGACTGTCCATCTTAGTACAAAATAACCCAGAGGTTCGACGTGCTTCCTTAGTATAGGACCCCATAAGCAAGATAAGATGTCTATCCGTCTGTCTATTTATACGTTATGTTTTCACGGCTAAACCTCAGGACCGATATTGATGAATTCTAACATGGATATAGTACCGGGGTAATAAATAGGATATTTTATGACGCAAATAGAGCTGCGGGAAACAGCTAGTGTAAACATAGAGTTATGAGATGGTGGTAAGTGTCTAAAAGTAGAAATCTCTATGAAAATAAGATTTATTCCTGAGAGGGCTTGTGATAAAATCAAGTCTATTTAATTAAGAGAATTTTCACGCTATTTGCTCGGAATTGGAGCGCTTTTCTATAACAGTGGCGGAAACAAGAATAGTTACATCAAGGTTTCTCTCGAGAAAAGGAAAACATTCAAACAAGACCGAAATTCAACTATTCCAGTAACGTCTACCCCTTATTCATAAAATTTTTCGAACGTCCGTTAAGCCAACATAACCGTCCGTTAACAAAACATGTTCAGTCCCTTTCTGTTTTACCTACATTTGTACGTAAAAGAATGAGACGAGACATTTTTTAGTTAATGAAGGGTTAATGAACGTTCATTAATTTTTATGAATAAGGGGATTCCTCTTTATAGCTCATAGAATTCTTACTGACATACGTTTTGTTTTCTTTCTTGCTGTTCTATGTTACCTAATTCTGTTTTAGTACATTAAATATATTACAAACAAACAAACGTATTGGTATTACTTAGTTCAAAAACTCAGATCTGTTTACATTTATTTTCTGAAACCTATATGTACAATACAGTCGTATAGTAATATTTACTTACTTACTCCGCTGGCTTAGCGACCCGAAATGGATTTTGGCCTCCAAATGTCAGTAGGCAAACGCTAACAGACAACTTTAAAAATACTGCTACCAATAAGGTTCTTAAAGCGTGAAATATTTTTGACCAACCGCCTGCCTAGCGTCAGGTCTTCTTGGGAACGCTGTTATGGATAGATTTGTTCATTCAGTATTAAGCTTTACCTCCAGATCTCTAATTATTAACATATGAGATGGGAGACTAATCTTATATTTTTAATACTACTGATTATGTGGTAATTTATAGTGTAATAAAACAAACAAGATGTTTTTTTGGGAAAATAACACAGGATCTCCCTCAAGTGGCCCTCTAGAATCCAAACAGCATGGGTTCAGGCTAGAATTCTTGCGATAGCGATAGTTTGTCAATAATATCATGATACTATCGTGACCTCGAAAATCAGTTGAACTATTGATAGGGCTATCGAAACAATCAAAAATTTACGATAGTATCGATGCTATCGATAGCTAAAAATAAGTAATAATATTGATATAGGGCGGTAGTATATCTCAGAGCTACATTTTATTTTAAGTTCCTTGATCTCATGAAACATTTCATTGAATTTGTTGCATTTTTGAAGTTGTTCTTTGTTTTCATTTTTCGCAACATAGAAGTGTTGCGAAAAATGAATCTTAACTAATATTTTAAATATGGAAGTAGATTTGTTTATTTGTTTGTTACGCCTGCACGCTTTAACTACTGAACCAATCATAAATTTTCCATACACATTGTCTGGAGTATAGAGAAGGACATAGGGCAACGATACCTTTCATCGAGGAAAAAAAAGACTGTACGCTAAAATTATAAAGAGGAAAAATTTGGCTTTTTGTTAGTTTTATACTCGACAACTTCTGGACCGATTATAAAAATTCTTTCACCATTAGATCTTCGCCGAGCTACATCTTCACCAATTAACATAAGTTATGTATTTATCACGGGCAAAGTCGGATTGCTAGTACTTTATAAGTTCATAATATATGTCCAAAGTTCACAAGACCAAAAGTCACATTTAGCATCCTAGCAGATGATTATAAAATAATACCGTGGGGCACATTTTATTGATTTATAAAGCTAACTGCTTTCCAGATGTCAGCTGATCACTAGCGAGCAAGACAGCTTGTTAATGCTTCCCTCAAATCCTCGAATCTCCCAAAATTAGTATGACTGAATCGATACCGGTCATAACAATACCAGCAATTTGTGATCAAGAACTTGACTTGGCTATAAATCCATTGCTAATAAAATATTAGCACCCAATCACATGAATTATCAAATAATTTTGATTCTGATTTTTCACTTAAAAACCAGTAAAGGAAGTTCATGTTACGAATGAGATACATTTTACGGAAGATGTAATCATACAAAATAAAAATATATTTTTAATAAGGTTTTGTTTTCTATTAGTACCTTATATTGATTCCTATATTGAAATATTTCCAGGGGTATAAAAATCTCACTGATTTTGCTTTTATATGAAGGTTTATAAGTTATGTTAAAAAATTCTAATCAAAAATTACTGAACAATATGTCATTGAAATTTTCATATGTTCTTGTTATTCAGATAAGTTTCTTTTTTAGAAACTTAACAATGCTATAACTAACATATATATATATAATAATAATAATATATATAATATATACATAAGCTATGAAACATGCTAGCGAAGTCGCAGGAAAACGCTAGTTGAGAATAAGACAGATTATGATTGTACTTAAGGTATTCTGTGATTAATAACAATAGTTCTAATGTTCTACAGAAATATTGTTCCTATTAGAATATCATGTATCCGAATTTGTTAAAAATACAAAGAAAATGTAAAGGATCTTTCTTTTCCTAAACCTCAGTAATAAGTTAATCATCATATAAAGTAAAATACTTGTAAAATTATAAGTAATTAGCTGCACCCCGGGGCTTTACTCCCGTGGGAATTTCGAGATAAAAATTACCCTATGTGCTATTCCCTGTATTTTTATACCTGTAGGTATGCAAAATTTCATTCTAATCGGCCCATTAGTTATTGCGTGAAAGAGTTACAAACATTCATAGTACAAAAATCCATCCATACTCACAAACTTTCGCATTTGTAATATTAGGAGGATGATATCGAAATAAAATATTATAGAAGGTAAGTTATTCTGCAAAAACATTTTAAGTTCCATTCATTGAAAAATCAAAAAGATTTTTTAATAAGTTTTTTTTTTTTTTTTTTTTAATAATAAGTCTCTTCTCGTTTGTTCTCTTAATGTTTTTTGATGTAAGTTCAATAGGTGGATTTCTTTTTTTACAAACACCCTTTAAGTCATTTAAACTATTGTTGCTATTATTATTAGCTATTCGACATTTTGCTCTAAGAATAATAAGCAATATTTTGAAATTAACAAGTCATATTTGACTGTTTGCGGCGCTCAGTTTACAAAATGGAAAACTTATATCGCGTTATTTACGAGTACGAGTTCCACCGTGGCACCAGTGCTGCGGAAACAGCTCGAAGGGTTAATGATATGTATGGCGGTCGTGTCGCAAAAGAAAACACAGTGCGTTTTTTGTTTCAACGTTTTCGTTCTGGAAATTTCGACCTGCAGAACATACCCCGTGGACGGCCGGAGACCCAAGTTGACACTGAAGAATTGAAGGCTATTGTGGAAACGGATTCATCGCAAACCACGTCCGAGTTAGCTGCAGGCTACGGCGTTAGTGATAAAACTGTTTTAATCCACTTGAAGCAAATTGGGATGATTAAAAAGCTTGAAAGGTGAGTTCCTCATGAATTGAGTAAAGCAAACTGGCGTCGCGCGTCGACTGCTGCGTTACATTACTTGGCCGGCATTATTAAAAAGGGTTTCTTAATCGAATCATTACTGTGATGAAAAGTGGATTCTTTACGATAATCGAAAGCGCCCTCGCAATGGCTGGACCCTGGCAAGCCAGCTAAATCCTGCCCCAAGCGAAAATTGACCCAAAAAAAGTTACTTGTAAGCGTTTGGTTGACTAGTGCCGGCTAAACGATTACGGCAGACCTCTATTGTCAGCAATTGCAAACCATGATGGATAAGCTAGCTGCTAAACAACCGAGGCTGGTCAATCGCTCTACGCCACTGCTGCTTTACGACAACGCTAGACCACACACTGCACAACAGACGGCTACCAAATTAGATCTTCAATTGGAATGTCTAAGACACCCACCGTACTCCCCGGACCTTGCTCCAACAGACTGCAATTTTTTTTCCAAATTTGGACAACTTCTTGCAAGGGAAAAAATTTAACTCCGATGGGGCAGTCCAAACCGCCTTCAAAGATTTTTTTGATTCCCGTCCGAATGGTTTTTTTAGTAAAGGGATTAATGCTTTTACTGCACTACCTATGAGATGGCAAAAGTGCATAGATAACAATGGTTCATACTTTGATTAAATAATACATTAAATTAAAAAATATTCGACATTTTGTTCCTCCCATACGAAACGCCAATTTCATATGTAAGGACCTAATATTAGGTACTCCTTTCGCGTTCTATCATTGAATTGGGCTTTTCAAGTAATGTTCCCTCGGAATTGGGTCAGGAAACAACTCGGACGCTTCGTTATGCAACATTCTATTGCAAATAAGTACAACTTTTATTGAACGCTCAATGGCTCGTAATATTTACCTGTTAAAGAGATACTAATTCGCCATTGGACGGCATTTTCTATCTCGAGGTCTCGCTTGCTTTAAAAGACACTTTCCAAAACCGGCTGCCCAGCTGTCATCACGAGATGGCAGTTTTTAAGCTATGCCAGATGCCTATGAAAATAATCCAGCCTGAAACATCTGTCCTACAAATAAATTCACACTTATCGTGTCAATAATTAAATAACAATTTTCACTTAGTATAAATTATTTTTAAATTTACAAAAACACCTGAGTGGATTGAACACACTGATAAGAAATTCCTTCCACGTGCTGCATTTGCTATCTGAATATGCTATATCTTAGAAATACAATCGAAGTTACTACATACTTAATTTCATAACAACCAAATTTCTTAAAGTTGGCGAAGCTAAAGGATTTCGTTTAGTTTCAAAATGGGCTGATTATGTTTAAAGGGCTGACCAATCTCCATAAATATAGATTATACTCGTAACAATCTCTGTTAAAAAATTACATATAATCGGCTCATCGGTTAACACGTACACTATATGTCTCAAATAGGCACGTCAGATATATAACACTCTTCGATTTTATGTCGAGGGTTAGGACATCAATGGGTTGATTGTTCTACATCTGTTTTCTAATAAAATCATAATTTTACTGCTGAATCACTATTACTTAGCGATATTATCATATCTTTATTATCTCCAAAAGCGAATCCAGCCACGTCGCGGGTCAACTTTATCCAACAAGAATCGGAAAAATACTGCCGTTGTTAAAATTTACTTATTAATTTGATCTTTACCTACATACTCCTTTTATAAGCAAATATTATTATTTTTAAACTCGATTTTGTTCACATAATCACACAAGGCAATTTAAATATCTGTGCATTATTTACAAAGTAATTATATTGCCATTATCATCATCAACTTCGTGATTCCAGGTTAAAAATAATTTTAACTTATCTGTATCTTGATTAATTTTTATGATTGTGGCTGATATTTCGAAAGATACGGAAGCAAAGATTAAGAAAGTTATAGACTCAACAGTAAGACAATATGATAAAGTAGATGTGTTAGTGAACAACGCTGGAATCGGTAAAACTGCTAGTATAGCAGATGAACATGCAATGAAAGAATTTGATGAAGTAATGAACACTAATCTTCGATCAGTTGTAAATCTCACCCATATCTCAGTTCCACAACTTGAAAAAGTAAAGGCAACTTTATAAATATATCAAGTGTTGCCAGTTTGGGAGTTATGTCTAGAAGAAGTTTTGCTTACTGTTTATCTAAAGCTGGATTGGATCACTTTACGAGGAGTGTGGCAGTACAGCTTGCATCAAATGGAGTGCGATGTAACACAGTAAACTCAAGCATGAACGAGACATATCAAACAGCAATATGGAATCATTTTCAAAAATCTACCGCTCTCTATAGAATTAGTGATGCAAGTGAAATTGCTGAATTAGTTGTATTTTTTGGCAAATGACAAAGCAAAAGTATAACAGGAGCTTCGTTTGTTTATGACAATGGAGCGATACCAAAGGGTGAGTAAATTTCATATTAAGTGCTTATGCTTGTTATATACCATGCAATAAACTTACATGTTTGCTAATACCTAGAGGTTGCCCGCGATGGTAACACAAAGGTTATTTCAACCAAGAGGTTGCCCGTGATGGCAATACGATGGTAATATTGGGTAATACAAAAAAAAAAAAAAAAAAAAACCCCTGGAGGTTGCTCGTGATAGTAACACAAAGGTTAAATAAAGTCTATGTTATTCTAAAAACATACTTGTTCATGTATGTTCGCTATTATATTAACCCAGAGGTTGCCCGCGATGGTAACACGGGAAATCACATTTTCTATTAACCGAATATTGTTTGTCCTTTATAGGTATGAACATTATATCTCCGTCACCTGCAGAGGGGGTTATTCCAGAAGAACCAGAGTTCTTAGGTCCGGAAAATGATCAGGAAGCCGTACAATTGGACACAAATGATATCCAATTACCAGGACCGTCAACCGAGGTTCCATGTACCGATGACGCCGGAAATACAGACCTGGACCCTAACATTCTAGTCGCCTTGGGAGAAGTCACAGATGATTCTCCAGAATTTGGTGGCAAGATTCATCACTGTTTGGCAAAGATTTGGACACCTCTTTTGAAAAAGGGACTCGACAAGGAGGCCCGAGCAAAAATTCTAAAGGAATATCTAATTCCTGAGAATTGTCCACTCTTAAAGGCTCCTTCTCTGAATCCGGAGATTTTAGTCGCTATTCCTGATACAGGAAGATATCGCGACAAGAAGATGTCTTCATCCCAGGACCAACTGGGAATAGGAATTACAGCCGTCAATAGAGGACTTAATTTATTATTGACCGACGCCAATACAAAGGTTGAGGCGATAAAAAGCATTAGCGACGGTTGTCGTATATTATCGGACTTACATTTTCAAAATACGGAAACTAGAATAAAATTCATAACCCCTGGACTAGATAAGACATTTTTACAACTTATTAAAGTTTCTGAGCGAGACAATACTTTATTTGGCAATAATTTATCTGAAAAGATTAAAGCTTCTAAAGCCATTACCATACAAAGTCAACAAATTAAGAAGACTCCCAATCCTCCAAAAGCGTCTACATCTCAAACGTCTACGACTTGGACCAATTCCAACCAGGGAAACTGGCAAGGCCCTCCTCGTTATCAGACAAACAGGGGGGGGCGTGGAGGTCAACGGAGATTGAACCAGCGAGTACCAGCTCAGTCGTCTACAACACAAAAGAAGACGAACCAACCACAAACACGGAGGAACACTCGCCAGTAAATCAGGTACACGCCGGTAGGCTTAAATTTTTCTATGACTATTGGACCATAGTAACATCTAATCCTTTAGTACTAAAATGGATTGAAGACGGTATAGATATACAGTTTGAAAGAAACGTTATACAACAAAACTTACCTAAGCCCATAATTTTAGAACAAGAAAGATGGGATATGTCTTTAGCTATAAATAAACTTATTAAGTTAGGCGCCATATCCGTTTGCCATCCGTCAGACGATCAGTTCGTGTCAAAAATATTTTTAGCTCCCAAACCTAACGGGGGAAAAAGATTCATTTTAAATCTTAAATCCCTTAATGGTTTTATTTTAAAATCACATTTCAAGATGGAAGACTACAGGACCGCTTCCAGACTTATTTCAAAAAACTGTTATTTAGCTTCTATTGACCTTAAAGAAGCTTATTTATTAGTACCCGTAAATAAAGCCTTTCGTAAATATTTACGTTTTCAATTTTATGACCTTGAATATAATTTGATTATGTATGAGTTTAATGCTATGCCATATGGTCTATCGATAGCACCAAGGATTTTCACGAAGATAATGAAAGAGGTAGTTAAATACCTTAGAGGTCAAGGTCATAAGTCGGTCATATATTTAGATGATCTTTTGTGTATTGGGTCAAATTATGACGAATGTCTAAAAAACGTTAAAGTAACATTGCGTTTACTTGAGCAGTAACTCATATCATAGTGATTCATAATCAACTTTGACAAAAGTTTACTTATACCCAAAATGCAATGCAAGTTTCTTGGTTTTGTGTATAATTCTAGTGATTTAACAATCGCATTACCAGAAGAGAAACGATACAAAATAGCACAGTTATTACATAAATTTTGTTCCCTACCCACATGCACAATAAGAGAGTTTTCGCAACTAATAGGTACACTCGTAGCCGCATGCCCAGCGGTCAAGTATGGCTGGGTATATACAAAGATTTTAGAAAGGCAAAAATATCTTATATTGGAGAGAAGCGGTAATTACGACACTAAAGTTTGTCTTCCAGCAGATATACTTAGAGATTTAGTTTGGTGGAAGGAAAATATTTCACATACTTTTAATAATATTCAAGTCACCATTTTTACGGCAGAAATCTTTACAGATGCATCTAGGACGGGCTGGGGAGCATCCTGTAAAGATATTCGAGTACATGGAGCATGGAAAGATAGCGAACTAAAGTTTCATATCAATTACTTAGAACTGTTAGCGGTTTATTTTGCATTAAAGACTATTGCAAGAAACATGAATAATTGTGCTATTTTGTATTGATAACACAACTGCGCTTAGTTATATCAATAAAATGGGAGGTATACAATTTCCCCATTTGAATGAATTATCTAGAGAAATTTGGCAATGGTGCGAGAAGAAAAATATAATGTTACAGGGTTCTTATATTAATTCTAAAGATAATGTGGAGGCAGATTTTGAATCGAGAAAAATCAATACAGATATTGAATGGGGTCTTTCAGATTGGGCATTCAAAATAATTACCAAAAAATTTGGACAGCCAGACATTGATTTATTTGCATCTCGCACCAATGCCAAATGTGACGTTTATATCTCTTGGCTCCCAGACCCAAATGCGTTATGTGTCGATGCGTTTACTATTCAATGGAAAGATAAATATTTTTATGCATTCCCGCCATTCTGTTTAATTTTTAAAATGCTTGCAGAAATTAATAGAAGAAAAAGCGGAGGGGATTTTTGTATTCCCCCAATGGCCAGCGCAACCTTGGTATCCACTATTAAAGAGCCTAGTAGTCTCCGAAATTATATTTTTCGGACCAAGTGATAATGTTCTAAAATCCTGTTCTAGGAACTCGATACCTCATCGCCTACACAATCATCTTACCTTGGGTGCGGCCAGGCTCTCCGCGAAGCTTTCCTAAAGCGACAAGTTCCACCTGACGCAATAGATTTGATGTTGGCATCACTGTCCGATAACACAAAGAAGCAATATAACACAAGTTTCAAGCTCTGGTGGCATTTCTGTCTATCTAATAGTGTAGATTTCTTTGTTGGGTCAGTTCCACAGGTAATATCCTTTTTGAATCGTGAATTTCATAACGGCGCTAGCTATGGATCATTAAATTCACATAGATCAGCACTCTCACTTTTATTAGGTAATAATATAGGTTCGGACGAGTGCATAAAACGGCTCCTTAAGGGAGCGTTCAGGTTAAAACCTATAAGACCAAAATACTCCCATATTTGGGATCCTCAAACAGTTTTGAACTTCATATCTGAATGGTACCCTCATAAAGATATTACTCTGGTGAAATTGACCAAGAAATTAGTGACATTACTAGCATTGTGTACAGGTCAAAGAGTACAGACCTTGTCATTAATTAAATTAAAGAATATTTGTTTTATGCAAGACGGTATGCGTATTTCAATAACTGATATTATAAAAACATCGGCACCAGGCCGGGACCAACCGGTGCTGTTTTTGCCAAAATTCGAACATAACTTAAATATTTGCCCAGTAACTGTAGTCTCAGATTATATAAAACACACCGAAAATGTTAGAACTGTTAATTGCGATAATCTCATATTAACAACAAAAATGCCTCACAAAGCTGCTTCCTCGCAGACCATTAGCAGATGGATAAAATCTGTGTTATCGGACAGTGGTATTGATGTTGCGATTTTTACCGCCCATAGCACGCGGCACGCATCTACATCGACAGCAAATGCGGCTGGCGTAGGCATCGATACAATACGCAAGGCTGCGGGCTGGACTAATGAACATACTTTTGCCAAGTTTTATAGCAGTAGTTCCCAAACTTATTTTTCTCGTGGACCACTTTCAAAATTTTACTGGTTTCGGTGGACCCCCTGCTGCTACATTTCTACCACATTCTTAAAGTCGCCAAAAAATAAAAATTGTGTCACTTCTGAGTTCTGTCCCTATATTTCGATATGTAAAATAAAAACGAAAAATGGTACATTTTATATCACTTTATTTATTAAAAGAATAGAATTACAAGAAAAAAATATTAAGGTAATATAGGTTCAGGTCATAATTTTAATTAATGGGAAGGATGTCAGCAAACGATCAATGTTTGGCTTTATTTTTGTGAGCAATAACCGCAAATCCCCCCCGCTCTGTGATGTTTAATTTGCTCCTTTTTTTTGTTAAGAGGTTTGTAACGGCACTAAAACTCCTTTCGACAAGATATGACGAGGGAAAAGCTATTAAAAATTTCCTTGCGATTTCCCACAGTCCAGGATATTTTTCGGGTATTTCTGCTTGCAGCCAAAATGTTGGGTAGCCTTTTCTAAATTTCACCTTCAGCTCCTCATTAGTGCTTAGCTCGAGCAGCTCCTTTTGTAATACAACATTGGCCACTTCCGTTTCATCAAATGGATTTATTATCCATGGTGGTATATCCATCGTCAGTATATCTTCAAACCTGGTTTTGAAGTCATCATGCAGGGCACTTAAATGTTGACTGTAGGTATGGATATCCTCATCAATACATTCTACCTGCGACAAGTTTGGAAATTGAGAGAATTCGCGCCGACTAATGTTTTGCTTCATAAATTTCAATTTCCCAAGAAAAGCCGAAATTATCCCCTTTGTTTTTATTAAATTCAGGCTGTCCCCTTGTAACTGCAAGTTAATATCATTAAATTTTTTAAACAAATCTGTCAAATACGCTTAGTCTGCTTTGAATTTGATCAAGTTTTCTTTTAAATCTGGATCTCTACTTTCTAAGAACTCTAATATGGAATCGAAAACAGAGTAAAATCTCGTTAAGCATGCACCTTTCGACAACCAGCGTACTTCAGTATGTAAGAGCAGTCGTTGGAAGTCTTCATCATTTTCGTCGCACAATTGAGCAAATAAACGTGTATTCAATGCATTGCTTCTGATTTTGTTGACAGCTTTTATTACAAAATGAAGAGATTGGTTCAACCTGTCACTTAAATGTTTTGCCACAAGATGTTGTCGGTGGATTACGCAATGAATAGCTGTAAGTCCTGGTATAATTCTTTTGAGATGACTTATAAACCCACGATATCGCCCGACCATTGCAGGAGCTCCGTCTGTTGCCACTGAAATAATGTTTGTAAATGGGATCGATTTTTCCGTAAAAAAATTACTCAGGACATTAAATATTGATTCGCCTTTAGTGTCAGTCTCCAAAGTTCTGGCAAATAGCAATTCTTCGTGAATTTCTTCCTCAACAATAAATCGGACATATGCCAATAGTAATGCTTCATTACTGGGTAACGTTGACTCGTCCAGTTGTATAGAAAAATGAGTTTTTTGCAGATGATTGCACAAAAAGCTTTCGATATCAGAGCTCATTTCATCAATGCGTCTTTGTACAGTATTGTTACTTAATGGAATTCTTTTTAGTACGTCAAATGGAGATTTGTGCAAAACAGTTTTTAAAACCTCTTCAACAGCGGGTAAAATTAATTGTTCTCCGATAGTGTGCGGTTTTCCAGATTTTGCTATAAGTAATGAGATATTGTAAGATGCCCGCAAGCCATCATCGTTACTTTGAGATATTGAAGCGAACATACTGTGCATGGTGGGTCTCTTTCCATATTTTTCTTTCAATGTTTGAAAATATTTTAAATCTTTACCTATTTTATCAGTATGACACCTTTTTAGATGATCTTCGAGCTTTGATGGTTTCATAGAGTCATTGCTCAAAACTTTGTTGCATAATAGGCACATGGGCAATTGTTTGTCTGCCTCTGATGGAACAAAACCATATTTCAAATAATCGACACTATATTGTCGACATTTTTTCTTTGCTGTAGCCATGTTTCGTGTCAGTTACCTTACCTGTAAAAAAAATGTTTTAGTAACCAAGTTTTTTTCTGAATATAGGTATCACACCGCAGCCTTTGTCAGCACGCGGAAATAGAATTACGGCTTGTAAAGGGACCAACTAATAAACCGCTGAGACAAATACAAACGTTTTCACAAAACGGTATCAATTTTAAAGTACATAATTTACCACTAATTTTTAATAGTATAAATAAAAATTAGTGTACTCAGTATCGAATACTGATCATATTTGTGTAGGAAAAAATAAACGTCGAAATCCCAAAATTGTCCATAAAAACGATAACTAACATTTTATTAAATCAATGAGTTCACGCGCTCCGTGTATTTGCGTATTTTTTGTCTGCGGCTTCATTGTTAAAACGTGACAAACAGGCATCGAAGTTCAAGCCCCGCCCTTTTCCCGTCGCCCGCGCACCGCTCGCTCTTTCCGAAAAGGAATAGTTTTGATAAAATAGTTACTTCAAAATCAATTTAACATGATTATGAAATTACTGTTTTATAAAATTAGTAGTTATTTGCAAGAAAAATTACAAAATTAATTGCTCTGCAATATTGCTTATTCGGCCTTTTTAGAGAGGCAGTGCTTCTCTCGTGAAAAAACAATTGAATAAAACGTGCTGTGTTTGTCTTCAAATCGAAAGAGGACAATTAAAATATCTGTAAGTTACTAAGTTACCTATCTATACAGGCCGTTGTGATCAACCGACTAGTACACGTAAACAAAATACTTAAGTACTATAACAAAAAAAGGTAGGTTACTTACTTTTCTCCGGCACTAGCAAACACAGATATAAATTTTCTCACAACTTTTTTCCAAATTCCGCCTTGTTTTCGAAATTCCGGAAACAAATGAATGCGTTTTTTGCGAAACATTGATGCCTTTGGCATCAAGTATTTATAGTGTTGATCAAGTTCATGTCTGAACAAACATTAAGCATTGTCGGGCGGATAGCGCTTTGCAAGTCTGTACACGAAATTGTACGTAATATCGAATACACAAGTTTGGACAAGTAACAGTCGCTTGCCTTATTAAAATATTATCTGCTTAGATAGGTACTTAAAACAATGTAGGTAGGCCCTTATAAAAACTATGCTTACATTTTTGCTCTTTACTATCAAAAGCAGATAAATTTTCGTGGACCCCCATTAACATCTTATGGACCCCCATTTTTTGTTCACGCCTACGTAGACCCCCAGCAAGTCTCCCGTGGACCCCTGGGGGTCCACCTGGACCACTTTGGGAATCACTGTTTTATAGGCTAAATATTTTAAGCAAAACTGATAACCAATTCGCCAGATCGGTATGTTTATAACATTTGATTTAAAGTTTATACTAATAAAAAATAGAATGCATTGTTTTCTTTTGTTTAATTGTGAAAATAAACGAACTTTGTCATAAAACTATTCTTCGTTTCATTATTTTATCTAATAAATAGGTTCTTGCAAATATATTTCTCTAAATATCTACCTTGTTAATATTATATCTGAAGAATGAAGCGACGACATATAATATAAGATCAAACGAACTTCTAAGTGAAGTTCGATCGATATTATATGAGTCGCTTCATTCGAAGATATAAAGACCCAACCCACCCACTCCGATTTGCAAGAACATAATCATGATAGTGGTAAATCAGTCTCTAAAGAAATGAGAATAAATTCAACTGGTACATTACAAGCAAGGCAGAATGGGGATAAACAAAAAAAAAAAAAAAATGATGTCTACCCTCATCTCTAAAATCATGCGTCGTTGCTGTAGGATAAGGAAACTACCTTGTTAATATTATATCTTCGAATGAAGCGACTCATATAATATCGATCGAACTTCATCTAGAAGTTCGTTTGATCTTATATTATATGGACAAATAAATATAGTTGGAATGTTTGTTGTCAATGATTTATTTAACGCTATAATAATCCCATCATTAAGATAATTAAATGTTTTTGAGTAATAAAATGCTTTTTTACTCAATTTACTTTTATCATTCATATCAAAAATATCAGTGCCAGAAACCGAAAACAGAAAGAATTTTTTTAATCCGGAAAAAAAATAACTTGAGTGAAACCTTTAAAATTCAGTGGAGAGAAAACTATCAAAAAACAAGAAAAGGACGCATAAGCATTTCTATGGCTTAAGGGTGGAATGCCGTCACTGTCACTTGGTTTTTGCGTACAAAACATATAGCAAGACGTCCCCACGCTCCCACTTTTCATTTTGATTTTGTTTTCGGTATCAGTTATGCTTTAGTAATTTTTTGCTTCGTATAAAAGTCTTGTCCAAGTATGAACACAGTCAACAATATTCGTTTTTATTCAAACCTTATTGGCACCGTTTATATAATACAAGGATATTGTGTACCAAATTGATGTAAAAAACCTATTATTTTTATAATTACTTTAATAACTAATTAGGTAAATTTCGAGGATTAACTAAGTTAAAATTAAAGTTGTCAACTATCTGTGTATACTAACTACACTAGCACCACACCGTCTCTAAAAACTAGAACAGGAAAACAATACTTTTACATGGGTAAGTAGGTAGGTTTTATATATCAATGTGGACTAATCATAATGACAATAATCACCAACTGACTATACTCAAAGATATCTTTAAGACTATCTTATCACTACGCACACAAAAGAGAGATAATGATAAATGCAACTTTGGTATTAATTTTCACTAAATAATCCCCTGAGTATATAGTGACTATTAAAACTAGTACTTCAAACTCGCGTAAAAAATACCACCAAAGAATTTTTTTTTACATTGAACAATGTGTTTAAGTAATCATTAACTCTTAGTGCGGCGGTAAGGTTTATTGACATAACGTACAGTCTAGTGTCGGGCAAAACGTAATTAACTAAAAATTTACAATCACCATTTACAATATGTTTGTTTATTTGTATGTAAGTTATTACTTAGATAAGATAAAGATATTTATTGAATGTACAAAATACAAATACTTAATTAACATACAAAAGCATGACAAAACAATTTAAAATATATACAAAAATTGTACTCACAATTAATGTAATTAGAAACTTTAATTATAAAATACTTGCAATTTATAATTAAAATTTTGATGATGATGACCATTTCCAAAAAGAAGGAAGCATTCTGTTTAATATTAGTTATGTGCCTGTCTATAATCATAGTTTTAATCGGAAAAAATAGACATGATATCTTTGAATTCAATTACTCTGCAATAGGCTAGTTTCCTAAAAAAATATGATTGCCCGTCAGTTACATAATCAAAACATATTGAAGACGTATTTTTCTTTTGAAAATAAAACAAATAATGGTAAAGATATGGCGCGTTAAAGTTCCGTGTGACGTCACAGTGTGCTACACTTTTTCGCAATATGTGACCTCACGAGCCCCAATCCTAAACTTTAATGCGTTATATCTTTACTAGTTGTTCGCCGCGAACATAGACCTCGCGAATTTTACTCCGAACAACAAATCATACACCTGAGAGAGATTTATCGTAATCCTGTGTCAGATGCCCTTAGGCATTCTGAAAAATCTGACAGTGTCAGCCACTAAAACAACTCTGTTTATCCCGAAGGTCAGAAGGCAGTCGCTCCATGGGAATAACCAGTACTGCCAAATCTAGGAACACGATTAACAACATAGGTACCTTACGTTCCGAAGCGTAAGCTCAGGACGCGATTGGGAAATACGCTTGGACGAAGAAGATAAATATAAGTAGACCAAGGCAAACAGAATAAATTAACTTCTCTAACACCAGGGTGTAAACTATTGATTGACCCAATGGTCAATCCAATGAGTTAAGCTACATGGATTTTACCAAAGTAAGACTGATCCCAAGAGTAGCATTTTAATAGCCGTGAATTGATTTTGTAGTAATATGGGGACGATTAGCCTTAGAAAACATAAACAAAAATATATTAAGATCAAGAAAGTGAATTCAAAAATATGATAGATCAAAAATGTTGAATTGAGTTTATTTGGATGATTGTATTATAGTTCTTTCATATGCCAGCCACACTGACTTTCTACGAATTGAATTGAAATTATTTTTTATATTTTCGCGATTGTTACACATTAAATTAAACTATTTAAAATTATTTTAGCTGCTGTTGTTAGAGGGGTTATTAATTATTTATATATTATTAATCCATACTCCTTATTATACTATTCATCCATACTATAATACTATAATATCCTTACTAATATTATAAATGCGAAAGTCTGCCTGTCTGTCTGTTACGCTTTCACGGCCAAACCGCTGAACAGATTTTATGAAATTTGGTATGGATATATAGTTGAAGACCCGGAGTCAAACATAGGCTTCTTTTTGACGCAGGCGGAGCTGCGGGAAACAGCTAGTAAGTAATAAACGCAATAAAAACCGTAATTTGCCCCCACTAATTTGAGAGAAAACATTATTTTTGTGATTTAGAAAAAAAAGATGATTAGTTTACATCACCAAAATTCTAGGTGTTTTACAGTTATTATTATTGTCTCTAAATCGAGTAGGGGCAAAATAATTTCATTACTAAACTACTGAACCAATAGCTTTAAAAAATTTACTGGACTAAACTGAAAGTATGCCTTATCGGACTTAAAAATAGTTTTTTCAATCGTTTCAGTAATAACGAAGTTATTAAGTAAATAATACGAAAAAAACATTAGATCCTCTTTTTTTAAAAGTCGGTTGAATATCACTAAATCTATTTTAATATCATATGTATCATAACGTTTCCTACATACATTCTATTTTTATTGATTATCAACGAAAACGGACGTAAAGCTTTGGAGTTATCAATAAATATTTATTTTTACATTAATGCCAATATCTCAAAAACTACTAAACGGATTTTAATACCAAACAAACTTAAAAATTCTATACATGCCTACTATACACACTTTGAACTTTATCGAAATCGGACTAACGGCTCGAGAGTTATCGCGGTATAAATATACATACATACAACTTACATACATACATACATACAAACAATGTATTTTTGCCCCTACTCGATTTAGTGACAATAATCCATCAAATTTTTATTATAGTTATTTCAAAAACTACTAAACGGATGTAAAAAATAATATTGAGTTTTTCGATGTTTTCGCTTTTAAATCATCTACAACCGCTTGCTTAGAACTGATAAGTAAAACCTAGATGGCGCTATCCAAATTTAAAACGCGCTATGATTTCGTTTACTATATAATCGCGGACATTTTTATGAATATTTCCAAAAGTACTAAACCGATTTTGATGCCCAACGAATTTGAAAATTCTATTGATATTTCCTACATGCCTACAAAATCGCGGTATAAACATACATACATACAAACAATGTGTTTTTGCCCCAACTCGATTTAGAGACCTCACTCGCTTCGCTCGCTCGGTCAATAATTTATCGCTCAATTGACCAAAGAAAAAAAAACATTACTAACAAATATATTTGAAAAGAAAAATTAAGTCATTTTTGTTGCAATGGACCTAGGGCTTATATTGTGATTTTTATGCTATCGAGTTGTTCGTAAGACAATGGTGATGTCAGAGGATTCGGAATATGAATGGATATAGAACTTACATTTAAGTAATATTTATAACACAATTTGAAATAACTTGCATTTACTTGATAAAGTAATTTTGAGAATGCTGACAAAGTTCTTCCTTTTATTAAGATTCCATTATCAGAAACAAATCTAGCTTTGCCACTTGTCAAAAATACCATCAATTCAGCTATTTCGTTTGAATCACTGACCCTGTCAAGAGCAGTTTCTTGTTTCAAAGCGTCCCATAGCAGCTCTTCTTCGGCACCTTCAATTCGAACTGGTCCTAGATTCACAATATTACAACGCACTCCTTTTAAAGATAGTTCCACAGCGACGTTTCTTGAAAAGTGATCCAGAGCTGCCTTAGATGCGCAGTAAGCGAAATGTTTAGTTGTCATTACCGCGTAACTAGCCATGCTGGATATATTTATGATATTAGATGCGATAATGTGGAGTAGCGAGATGGGTAAGGTACACTGCAGCTCGAAGATTGACGCCAATGACTTCGTCAAACATTGCAATGTGCATTACAGTTTCATCGGCTATTCCTGCCATCCTGCTGATACCAGCATTGTTGACTATTATTGTTATTATCTATTGGTCCAAAGTGGCTGACTGTAGCGTCTATAACTCTTTCAGCTTCTGGATCCTTGGCCACATCAGCTACGATCGCTAAAGGTTTGTGTCCTAATTATTCACTTTCCGATGTTATTTTCATTTCCTCCCACTATAGCAACTTTAGATCCCTCTATAACGTTATTTTCATTTAAAAAAAATATATAATATTGTTTGATTAACATTAAAATTATTCCGTCATTTAGGGAATCAAAATATATTTATTAGTGACGTATTTTTTCTTTTGTCAATTGAGCGATAAATTATAAAGATATAACGCATCAAAATTTAGGATTGGGACTCGTCAGGTCACATATTGCGAAAAAGTGTAGCACACTGTGACGTCACACGGAACTTTAACGCGCCATATCTTTACCATTCTTTGTTTTATTTTCAAAAGAAAAAATACATCTTCAATATTTTTTGATTATCTAACTGACGGACTAATCATATTTTTTTAGGAAACTAGCCTATTGCGGAGTAATTGAATTCAAAGATATCATGTCTATTTTTTTCGATTAAAACAATCATTGTAGACAGGTACATAATACAAACTAATATTAAACAGAATGCTTCCTTCTTTTTGGAAATGGTCATCATCATCATAATTCAACGTACTCACGTACATAGGAATGCTGTATAATTTTCACACCAAGATGACAAGATTGGCAGTAGAAAGCACAAACAATGATAAAGCACATACATTATGACGAGTAGTACTTTGATAATGTGTAGTGTACAGACAATACTATCATAAATTGCAGAATACGTTATGCTTTATTGATATCAATGTATGAAAGCAAAAGTGACTAAATTTTTTTTTTATTAGGTTTTATTTTAGGTACCTACACACCATATCCTGACAATTATTAATTCATAAATGTAGTTGAATAGTGGCAAAAGTTCAAAAGTGATAAGTTTGTATTCTTTCGACAATAGATTTAAATAATCTATGCAATAAAAGCGAAATAATCCAAACTCATATATATTTAAAAAATCTAATGAACTACAGACCCCAGAAACTGAAGTTTTATAAGTAGGTAGAGGCAATGTAATACGTTTATGGTAGGTAGCCCATGGATAGAGACATTCACTATGAACTTTGCTAAATTCTAGCCCTAAAAGGGTAAGAAAAATTGCCCTATATTAACCTTTTTTAAAATTCTGTATTTTATAAAAAGTATTTGAAAATTTTGTATTTTGTAAAAAGTATTTTAAAATGCAGTAAGTATTTAGTTTTTTCTGAAGATGAACTTTGGCTGGAAGATAATATAAATAAGTAGCAGAAGTGAGCTAAGAACAGATTTATCGAATCGCTAGTAATACATAAGTCTGGAAAAAATATGATCATCATTATAAAATTTTAAAAAAGATAATACCTATACGTTTTTCATTTAAAGACATATAATCAATTACAATTTGATAAAAGTATTGTACCGATAAGAAACCGATAAAGCACATATAAAAGTATCAAGAAAATGTAATTTCAACGTGTATTATCAAACGCAGTCCTGATCAACAGATTGAATTAACAAACTTCTCATCGTGACAATGGATCTAAATAATAAAGTGGTCATAGTGACTGGAGGAAGTTCAGGCATTGGAGCCGCTATAGCTAAACTATTCACTAAAGAAGGAGCCAAAGTTGCTATAGTGGGAAGGAACGAAAATAAACTAAAAGATGTAACAACGGAATGTGATAAATTAGGACAAAATCCTATAGTAATCGTAGCAGATGTTTCCAAGGATCTAGAAGCCAAAAGAGTTGTAGATACTACTGTGAATCACTTCGGTCAAATAGATATTTTGGTAAACAATGCTGGAATCAGCAGGATGGCGAGCATAAAAGATGAAAATGCTTTGCAAGTGTTTGACGAAGTCATGAGCGTTAATCTACGCGCTGCTGTATACATTACTCATGTTGCTACTCCACATCTTGTTCAAACTAAAGGTAATATAATAAATATATCCAGTATTGCTAGTTATGCAGTATTGACATCAAAACATTTCGCTTACTGCGTGTCGAAGGCAGCTTTAGATCACTTTTCAAGATGTGTAGCATTTGAACTAGCTTCAAAAGGAGTGCGGTGTAATACTGTTAACCCAGGACCAGTGCGAACGGACATCATTACTAATTCTGACATAAAAGGTGCAGATGACGCGGTGGTATGGGACATTTTGAAGAAAGAAACTGTTCTTGACAGAGTGAGTGATTCAAGCGAAGTAGCTGAATTAGTAGTATTTCTGGCAAGTGACAAAGCTAAAGGCATAACTGGATCTACATTTGTTACTGATAACGGAAGTTTGTTAAAAGGAGGAACATTTTCTTCATTCTCAGAATTACTTTGATAAGGAAAATAAAGTTTAAATTTACACTTGTTACATAAAATTCATTCATGTACTCCCTGATTTCATACAAATAAATATGATGAAAAAGTAAAGACTGACTTTTTTTTCACGTAGGGTTTACTTCTTTGATGATGATACTGTTTGACATAAAGAGTCACTGGACAAACAAGATTTCGTATTTATTTGTATTTACGTGGTTGTCTATTAAAATAATGATTTTTATGACATCGATTTTCATTTCCCAGAAAACAATTCCACGTTTTTTAACATATTTTTTTCTTAACATTTGTTTAAAAATTGTTACTATTGCTAGAAAAACGATATATCGAACTTACATATCTATTATACGATTTATAAAAACATGTTTCAATCAAACACGTACAGCTTAGCTAATAAGCATGCAGCGAGCATGTAGCAAGCTTGCAGCAAGCATGCAGCAAGCAAGTATTTCTGGGTGGCTCCACCTGAAGACTCGCACCGTCGGCCCTTCGATTCATTCGGGCATTTCGGGGCCCTCATTTTCTCAGGACCTCCTTCGCGAGCCTTCTGGTCCCGCGCGAAGGAATAGCACTCTAGTACATAACAAAGTTGAGCCACGTGGAGTGGGGTGCTCTGAGTCGGAATTGTAATTGATTTATAATTAATGGGCTACCCATAATTATTATTGTTCAATAAAATATTAGATATTTCCATATATGTGTACATTGTACATTAACTCTAATAACATAAAAATTGATGTTTCTAATATTTTGGGAACTGAAACTTACATGGAAATAAAATTATAGGTAACAAAACTTTGATGTTTCATTATTTCGATAAAATACATAAAATATGAAATAATGATAGACTGTGTTTGTAGATAATGAATAATCGTATTAATGAAATTTCGGCATAAATAATTTTTAGGATTTGTTTAATATTGTATTAAAATATCTGCGAATAGTTTTATAGGAAATTAAAATCGTTGAAGTAAATTGCGATAACGTAATGGGTTCCCGTATTTACGTATGCATAAAAGAAAAACACTGTAAATCTCACCTACCGTCACTAAGTCAGCTTTTGATAGTCAGTCGTAAAACATAATCATAAAAATTATGCGAAATTCAAAATTTGTAATAAGTAAAATAATACCTTTATTAATGTCAATTTTGATTCGGATGTATTATTACTATTCTGTCAAACAATACGTCTGTTACCTAAATATTTTTTATGCATTAGAAATGTTCGTTTAAACAAGCGCGTAAATTTATTTACTGAACATGTGTAGGTAAGTACAATTGGAATAGAGTTTTAAATAATGTGCCAACATGCAATTAAGCCAAGTGTGTTATGTTATACCTAGTTTGTTATCTCACGGAGATAAAACAATAATTAGATCGTCGCGTTAATACCAATCAATATGTAGCGACGGCGCCTATGCCGCGTCCTAGTCCTAGGTCTCGTCCAGCGCTGACTTCAATGCATTGCGTCTTTAGATGCAACCGGGAAATAGCTAGGATGTCGATAGATAAATATAAGATGCGAAAAATTTCTAAGTTGTTTGATATAATTTTAGTTACCTACTTATGGCCTCAAATATTGATATAGCTAAGATTACGCAAATATTTATCTATACATAATCTACCTGACGTGATTTATGTAAAATTTCTTGTGTCCAATTAAAAAATAAATATATCCAAGTAGATATTTGTGCAGCTAACTGTTACTAAATAAGTACACTCATATCATTAAAAATATTTAGCAGTCACCTAATACTGATAACAAACTGATACGATATATATAAAACTAAAATTATCAAAAGTAAATTGCAGTCCCGAACGAAAGTTTGAATCGTCGTCAATACAATGGATTTCAATAATAAAGTAGTAATTGTGACTGGAGGAAGTTCAGGCATTGGAGCCGCTATAGCTAAACTTTTCACTAAGGAAGGAGCTAAAGTTGCTATTGTCGGAAGAAATGTAAACAAATTAAAAGATGTCACCGCGGAATGTGAGAAATTAGGAAGCACACCTCTTGTGATCGTGGCTGATATATCTAAGGATACGGAGGCAAAGAAAGTTATAGATACTACTATCAGTCGCTTGGGAAGAATAGATGTGTTGGTCAACAATGCTGGAATGAGCAGATTGGCGGGAATAGGAGATGCAAATGCTTTGCAAGTATTCGATGAAGTCATGACAACTAATCTAAGAGCTACTGTTTACCTCACCCATCTCGCTACACCTTATCTTATTGAAAGTAAAGGTAACATTATAAACATATCAAGTATTGGTAGCACTGGAGTGATGGCTACCAAACATTTCCCTTACTGCACATCTAAAGCCGGTTTGGATCATTTTTCAAGGTGTGTGGCATTCGATCTAGCTTCAAAGGGAGTACGGTGTAATATTGTAAATCCTGGACCAGTTCGGACAGATATTATATTAAACACCGGCCATAGCGAAGAACATGCAGAGGCAATATGGAATGTCATGGCTAAGGCAACCGCTCTTGAAAGAGTTAGTGATTCGGACGAAATAGCTGAATTGGTTTTATTTTTGGCAAGTGACAAAGCTAAAGGCATCACAGGATCTTCATTTGTTTCCGATAATGGAGCTTTATTAAAAGGAGGTACTTTAACTTAAGATTAATTATAACATAAAAATCAAATTTTATATCTGTAGTGGTGTAATAAACATAATGAAATATATTGTATTTTAATTGTGATCACTTGGCGCTCTGGGAACTGAATTACTCTCAAAAGCTTGTACTAATCGAAGTAAGAGTTACCGTGAACTAGCAAAAAGTATTGATAGAACTTGTCCAGATTGACCCTGAATACTTGTTATTAAAATAATCAGTTACAAAATAGCATTAGAAAAATGTATAGAATTTCCGACAGTATTACTTATACAATTGTGCACTACTTTTGCCATTGAGAAAGAAATTCGATGCACTTTGGTTATTTTCATTGCAAGTCGACTCTGATAAACTAGTGTTTGTGAAGACCAGGAATACCTTTACTTCTAAAATTTTATCAAACTTTCGTGCCAGTGGCAGGACAAAAAAATCATAGCATTTCTTCATTTCATAAATCAGTAGTTTCATCATCATTTTTTCGTGTAGGTAACATTGTCAATTGACCATGTACACCCTGGTGTCAGAGTTGTTCGGAATCTCCTCTCGTCCTCTGACGTGGTTCCTTTAACGACTACCAAAATCAAAATGACAGCCGAGACCAACGGCCCCTTAATTCGACGTTGTATAGCATTTTATACGTTACATATACAAAATTTTAACTGACGCGCACCTAAACATAATGGCAGAACATAATACAAAAAATAATAATGTCATTCTTTATACAATCAATGACACTTTGACAGTAAAGTTTAAAAAAATGGAGCGTTGGCGTTGTATGTCCGTATTATATACTTTATTTAATTTTTTTGCATGTAAAACTAATGTAAAAGTTACTTAAATAGGATGATAAACGTTTTAAAATTCATATCCAGCAACAATATGCACAGAATTAAGAATATACGGACTTATTAAATTAAACTATTTTAATACGGTTTTATCGCGTTTATTACTTATTTATTTACACCTGACGTTTCAAACACTTTACAGCGTTCATGGTCGTTCATAAAACCGTATTAAAATAGTTTAATTTAATGAGTAACAATCGCGAAAACATAAGAAATCATTAATATACGGACTTGTTATTTGTTTTGGAAATACGGTATAGCTGGCTATACATTTACGTTGACTTTGAAAATTTTATACGTATAAAGGGCTATCGTACATATCACACAAATTCACATTCATCTCAAATTTACGCAATTTTTTTTTTGTCGAATTAAGGGTTAACGTGCCTTCCGAAGCACGGAATCATCTTTTTGTAAAACAAGTACTTGCGTGGTAGACGAAACAAATTACTTGCTGTCCCCTCATCACACACTGTTGCTCGAGCACAGTCTCCTGTGCTTCGTGGACTTACTGGACTCAATGCGTTTCTGCCATCATACAAGGCGCTGAATGTGATGTATTTGTTGACAGTTTTGAGCAGTTTGCGAGAAAGTTAATGTTATTTTGTGAAAGTGATGGATGAAATTGTGCCCTAGTTTTTAAGTTGGGCAACGCTTTGGTTAATCTGTAATGTTGTACGATTTGTATGCAAATAAATAAAAATCTTTATTATCAGACAATCTGGTGATTCAAGCATAGAACAGTAACAGATAGTATGAAGTGTCCCAATCAAATATACGAATTCATAAGAAAAGCTTTTAACGATGCACGGGATTCTTCATCGAAAATTGTTACAATTAAGAAACAGTACAAACAATACAGGCTTCCGTGGATGAATGACAATATTAACCAACTATGTGAAAAACGTAATCAACTGTTCCACTTATGGAGAAAAAACCCGAACGACTTTCAAAAACGGTTAGAATACAATAAAATACGTAATAAAGTCCACAAAGTACTTGAATATAATAGAAATTCATACTATTTTAATAAAATAAGAGATAACTTTAGGAATATTAAAAAAGTTTATCAGATTGTCAATCAGATGCTCGGTCGAATTAAAACCTCGGTAGACGATGCCGTTGTTAATGCCTTCCAGTCTCAAGTAATTTCTATATCTGACATAGTAAACAATTTTGCTACAGAATTTAATAAATCAGTAAAGACGTCCTCAACAAATTGCCAGGTTAAAATGCTCGATGCAGGCACACTTCTCACTCATCGCGATACTAGCATGTTGTATCAGAAAGCCACACCACAGCAAATTGGTAATATCATTAAAAAGTTAGATTCCAACAAAGCTCCTGGAATAGATAATGTACGTGTTTCTGATATTAAAATGGTGAACTCGGGTGCATCAGTAGCGATAGCTAACTTAGTAAACCAGAGCGTAGAGACCGGTATATATCCGGATGACCTTAAAAAAGGATGTGTAAGACCGATAGCTAAAAAGGGTAAACTAACTGACTACAGTAATTATCGCCAAATAACACTCCTTTCAAACATAGACAAAATCGTAGAAAAATTTATTTGTCAACAAATACACAAATACTATAGAGATAACAATGTAATCTACGAAAATCAATATGGATTTCAGCAAGGCAGAGGCACACAAGATATCCTCTCCAAATTCACTGATGAGGTGAATGCGCGTATGAACGAAAAAAAACACGTACTCGTCGTATTTATAGATTTCTCACGCGCGTTCGATACGCTTGAACATGAGACTCTTACAGAGAAGCTCGAAGCTTGTGGCATCCGTGGCCCCATGCTAAAATGGAGCAAAAATTATATGAATAATCGCACTTTTGTCGTCAAGATAGCTGACGAATTCAGTAGAACAATAGACGTTACGGAAGGTACGGCACAGGGATCGGTAGCAGGACCGTTGCATTTCTTGTCTTATGTCAATGACATGAGCAGTTGTGTCAAGAACAGCACCTGCTACCAATTCGCAGACGATACATGTCTAGTGGTGAGTAGTAGAAACCCTGAGGAGGCCTTTGCGCAACTGCAAGCTGATTTTGACGCAATATGTAAGTGGTGTCATGATGCTGGTTTAGTATTAAACGCAAACAAAACTAAATTACTACACATCAAGTCTCCTTATTTAAGATATGTAAATAACAATAATAGCCTTACTGCACATTCTCATACCTGTTTACATGCTTCTAATGTAGGTATCTGCCAATGCCCTCCCATTGATATTGTTGAATCCCACACATACCTTGGGTTGGTCATCGATAATAAACTTAATTGGAAGCAACATATACGCCACGTCTGTAACAAACTTAGATACTTCCTTGCTAGTATGAATATTCTTAAGCGTCGTATACCCTATCATGTTAGACTTTTACTATACAACTCTTTAGCTGAATCGCATATAATTTATGGGCTTAGTAGTTACGGGAGGACATATGTAACGCATTTGAATAACATTTATCGATTACAACTAAAAATACTAAAAACTATTGTTTCTAATAAAATAAAATCTAAATTTCATGATAATGAGTCGGGACTATTCAAACATTGTAAAATACTACCTATACACTTAAATACGAAATATTATATTTTAAAACAAAACTATTTCAATCAAGATATTCAAAGAAAAGTTGAACATGCTGTGTATACGCGGGCCGTCGCTCAAAACCGGTTATATACCGAGTGTGCAAGCAATGTGTACGGCCAGCGGACGACAAGCTATGTTGTACCGAGGCTGATAAATAACTTGCCGGTGGAGTTCAAAAAGTCAATCACACCTAGAAATATGAAATACAAACTCAAAACGTACTTTCTAGAAAATATAGAAGTCTTAAATAACTAATTTGACGTAGTTGCCTGGCTCATGTTAACCTATAGTTATAAAGTAAAAGTGGTAAGGTTTACTTAAATTTATATACAGCTTGTGTAATTTACAATAGTTTTAAGTTGGAGCGGATTATGAGGCATTGCGTAACAAACCTCCGTGGTTTATTGTAATGTATTAATTTATTTTTGTATATTTTTTTTTATTAATTAATAAAATAAATAAAAAAAAAAAAAAGCCTGCAAAGTCCTAACCAAACTGGAAACAACTAAACAAAGTATGCTTCCGGTGGGAATCGAACCCAAAATCCCCGGGTCGAAGGAGTTCTCCTTCGACCTTAACCACTGGACCACGGAGACAGTAACAATATTACACCCTATATATTACCCTTACAGTGCATCAGAAGAACGCTAAAATAATAATACAAGCATTACGATAATCACATGTTACTCTACACTCAGAGAAACATCATCATGCTAGAAGTTTTTTAAATCAGTTTTCGATTCCTATCAAAAAATAAGTTGGAGATTTTGTGGCCACAATAGCCCAATTACATTTAAAGGAATATAAGGTTTACACCTTTTTGAAGGTGCAAGGATAAGGTTTAGACCGGTTTGGATATTGTGCTGTCTTTATTATTTGTTAGCAAAACTTTAACTTGTAATTTCTAAATCCCTGTACATTTTCTTGCCAACTATATGTTTAATTTACACACAGTAATATTAGGTTGGGGAAAAAGTCTTTTCGCATATAGTATGTATGAACTTGTAATAAAATCTCTTTGGCTATACTATTTGAATCTGGCTGGTTTTGGTATCATTTAAAGTTTAAATTTAGAGAAGATAATTCCAAATTCAAATTAGAAAAATGTGTGATTTTGATTTGTTATTCTTAGATGACTGAATCTAAAATATAGGTATAAAATCTAATCTAATCTTTTCTTTTCTTTTTTTCTAATGAAGAAATTCGATACATTTTAAAAATAGGTAAAAATGCAACGC
The DNA here is from genome assembly GCA_947363495.1 of Euzophera pinguis. Lineage (NCBI taxonomy): Eukaryota > Metazoa > Arthropoda > Insecta > Lepidoptera > Pyralidae > Euzophera > Euzophera pinguis. The sequence continues at coordinate 6,410,470 of OX376169.1, forward strand.
AAGCCGCGAAAAAAATTGGCTATGTTTATGGACCTAGTGCAGTGTCTGTGAGAGGAGCACAAATTTGGCTTAAGCGTTTTCAATCCGGAAATTTTGATGTCAAAGATACTCTCTGGTCGCTCTGTTACGGATAAAATGGATGCCATTTTTGAAAAAGTGTAGCAAGATCAGGAAATCAGTAGTAACGACGTAGCTGAAGAACTGGGAATTGACCACAATACAGTTTTGGCGCATTTGAAAAAAACTGGATACACAAGAAAGCTCGATATTTAGGTAGCTCACGAGAAACCTAATGAACCGTGTACTCATTTGCAATTCTTTATTACGACGTAATGAAACCGAACCATTTTTGAAGAAGCTGATAACTGATGAATGGTGATGAAAAGTGGATCACGTACTACAAGAACGTGCGAAAAAGGTCGTGGCCAAAGGCCGATCAGGCTTCACAGACTGTGGCGAAACCCGGGTAACTCGGAACAAGGTGATGCTGTGTGGGATTGCAAGGGCATTATTCATTATGAGCTGTTACCACCAGGCAGGACCATCGATTCTGAACTCTATTGAGAATAACTGATGTGATTAAAGCAAGAAGTTGAGTAAAAGTAGAAATCTCTATGAAAATAAGATTTATTCTGGAGAGGGCTTGTGATAAAATCAAGTCCATTTTAATTAAGAGCATTTTCACGCTATTTGCTCGGAATTGGAGCGCTTTTCTAAGACTGTGGCGGAAACAAGATTAGTTACATCAAGGTTTCTCTCGAGAAAAGGAAAACATTGCGTTCGACAGTTGATGTAAAATGGTGGCTGACGGAAATTCAACTATTCTTCCCGTGAGTTAGGAGGAATCTCGTCCCACCTAACGTCTCCCCCCTTATTCATAGAAATTTTCGAACGTTCGTTATGAATAAGCTCTTTATAGCTCGTAGAATTCTTATTGACACACATTTTGTTTTCTTTCCTGCTGTTCTATTGTTACCTAATTCTGTTTTACTACAATAAAGATATTACAAACTAGCGGCCAGCCCCGGCTTCGCACGGGTGGACATTTATTTTTTTAACATTTGAGGATAAACGTAGAGAAAGTGTATTTTATGCAAGACATAAGTAGAAAGAATATTTAAAATTAAATTAAATTTTTATTACAGTCGAATTGGCAGCATTTTTTTTTTTGTTTATATTTTTACAACGTTTATAAAATTGCTATAATATTTAAAATTGAATAACATTTTTATCCGTATTACCTACCTATTTTTAATTCCTAGGTTTTTTTACCCGCCAAACAACATTGGGCAAGTGTGGTGGGTCAAGGCCCATCCTACTTATCCATCCAAAAGGAAGCCCAGTGCTCCAATAGTGCATGCGGGGACATTTAAAAAATAGCTGTGGCGAACACGTTTTTTTTATATAATTTTACATTTTAATATTTTTTTTGCTTGTTTTATATATCTATTTATTTTTATGCCATATTTAATTATTTTTATTTAATTTTTTGGTTATTTTATTTTAAGGTCTATATTTCACCGTAAAGCTTCACTGTACACAATATTAGCAGTGGCATTTGTAGGTGGCAACAAAACATATTGATTATTAGGAGATCCTACTCGTGAAAGGGCAACATAGAAGGCCCATGAGAAAAGCAATCAAATCATTGTGAAAGTTTGTCCCTGGGATTTATTTATAGTGAGGGCAAAAGATATTTTTACTGGAAACTGCAATCTTTTAAAAGGTATAGGCAAGTCCGTCGGTATCATCGGGATCTGGGGAATGTGAGCGAGCTGTCTAGCCGCGGGGCCGGTGATGATAGTTGATACAATTTGTTATCTCTCAATTCCTTCACCAATAATCTTGTGCCATTGTACTTTAATACTACAAATATTTACGAAAATACAATAGCCACACCGCCACAGTTTTGTGATAGCCACTCATACTACCACCTACTAATGCTGCCATATAGAAAACGCGCCGTCCGCTAACGCTAGACTTCGCGGCATATTACCTTTCTTTAGATAACTCATCATATTTTTTACCTATTGATCCAAATATATCATTGATGTATCTCCCACCGTTAAAGCAGCGTTCGAAAGAAAACTTCAGTTAGACTGTTTTTTCGCCGACTTACTTTGCAAACTCGAATACTATATAAAATCCTTTATATTTTACGTAATAATATGTAGCCTATGTCCATCCTGAAATCCTATTCTCAATATCGGTGAAAGAATTTTTTCAGTAGTTCCGAAGATTACCCCCTACAAACTGAAGTGAATTCGTTCATTTAACTAGGTAATTAAGCAAAGTTTTTCTTATTTGTAAATTGACGTTTTGAAGAAAATGCTGCAGTGGAGTTTGTGGCGCCGCTTCTTCTCCATTTGCGCTTTGGAAGTGGTGGTAAACTTAATATAAGTAAATTGACGTCAATAAGTGATATTTATATCCTACATTGAGAATAAACAATTTCATTTCATTTCATTTCATTTCAAACAAACTCACAAACTTACAAATTTACAAACACTTCCTATTTATAATATTAGTGTGACAAACAAACAAACGTATTGGTATTACTTAGTTCAGAAACTGTTTACATTTATTTTCTTAAACTTAATATATACAAAGTACAGTAGTATAGTAATATTTAGTAACTTACTCCGCTGGCTTAGCGACCCGAAGTGGATCTTGGCCTCCAAATGTCAATAGGCAAACGCTAACAGACAACCTTAAAAATACTGCTACCAGTGAGGTTTATTTTCAAATTACGTTTTCTTAAAGCGTTAGATATTTTTGACCAACCGCCTGCTTAACGACAGGTCTCCTTGGGAACGCTGTTGTTGGATAGATTTATTCATTCAGTAAGCTATACCTCCGATCTCTAATTATTTACATATAAGAAGGGAGACTAATCTTATTTTTTTAATACTACTGATTATGTGGTAAGTATAAGGAACCACGTTAGAGGCCGAGAGGCGGTACACGAAATGATGATTATGATCGCAGTTTTTTGAAAGTTTCGATAGCCCTAGTTGTACTATCGACTATTTTCAAGGTCAACTATTGATAGCAAAACTACCACTAACGCAAAAAACTTTAGTTTGATCGTGATGAGTGAAACGCTAGCTAGGATATTGATGGTAAAACTGTTAATTTCATAAGCAATCAAAAATGCTACATGGCTTTTTAAATGTATGTAAAATTCTTTATTGTACATAAAAGAACACAGATAATACAACATCAACAGAAAAAATGTCTTAAATATATACATACATTAGTATGTATAACAATGGCGGACTTATCCCTATGAGGGATCTCTTCCAGTCAACCACTATAACAGAGGAAAATCTGTGACTGTAGAGTACAGTTAGTTAATATATTTCCGATTTATATTCCCAAATCTGAAGACATACTTCAATCATGCAGACTTTTTTCAAGAAATATTCTATTACCCGATCATCTGACACTTTCGAATACATTTATTGAAATCAAAGAAAAATCAATAATACAATTTGCTTCTCGAAAATAAGTATTAGGTACTCCTTTCGCGTTCCAATCATTGAATTGGGCTTTTCAAGTAATGTTCACTCGGAATTGGGTCAGGAAACAGCTCGGGCGCTTCGTTATGCAACATTCTATTGCAAATAAGTACAGCTTTTATTGAACGCTCAATGGCTGGTAATATTTACCTGTCAAAGAGATACTTATTCACCATTGGACGGCATTTTCTATCTCGAGGTCTCGCTTGCTTTAAAAGGCACTTACCAAAACCGGCTGCCCAGCTGTCGTCACGAGATAGCAGTTTTTAAGCTATGCCAAATGCCTATGAAAATAATCCAGCCTGAAAAATCTGTCCCAGTTCAATTTGTCTTTTAACGTTTGTTTGTTTTGTCTCGTTCTTTCACGTTACAAGGAGTTAAGACAGAAAGGAACAGAACATTTTATAGTTAACAACAAACGTAAGAAACGATTGCGATTCGGTATTTTCTCTACGAACGCTATTAAAATAGCTTTTTGCTTCTCGTAGCGTTCGTAGCACAAATGCTACGACATTCGGAGCAACTAAAATAAATTCACACTTACCGTGTCAATAATTAAATAACAACTTTCACTTAGTAATCTCGTAGATATGGATATATGGAGGAAAACGGGGGAGACCAGCAGTAGGACAACATAGGTTAATTTTTTAATGTTTTTTATAAATAAGCCAAGGAAAATTATAAACAGAACTTAAGTTTTCCTATATTTCATTATGATTGAATGACAAAAATATTTTGAAAACAAATTAAAATTCATTAAATAATATGGCCGACATGTGTGTAATTTTTTTTTTTTTTTTTGTGGAGGTAGCAATTAGGTGTTAAATATATGAACATTAAAAAATAACGCATCCAAATTGGATCATGTATTTAAGAGCTACGACGCCACAAACAGACACACACAGAAACACACACAGTCACGTCAAACTTATAAAAAATAAAAAATGTATGTGTAATGCTAGACTTGACCTTCTGTTATAGTTAACCATAGTAAAGAAAAAAAATCACATAAAATGCACATAAATTCTTTGCCCTAGCAATGTAATAAAATTATGTTTAGGTATGAAATAGGGTTGTTAATGGTAGGTAATGAAGTTTTGTAAAGGCGAATTAAAATTTCGAAGCCCTATCGTGGAAATCCTAAATGTGGGCAGTCATCTTGACGTCAGAACGACTGGCCATTTTTTTTTTTCTCAATTATTAATTAGGTACCGAATATTTAAACAAAGGTGTGAAATAGTACCAAATAGGTATTATATTTTAGCAATATTATTGAAGTTATCGGTTAAATTGGCCAGTCATTCTGATGCACACCACTTAGTATAAATTATTTTAAAATATACAAAAACACCTGAGTGGATTGAAAACACTGATGAGAAATTCCTGCGGCCTTCCACGTGCTGCATTAATCTGAATACGCTATATCTTAGAAATACAACCGAAGTTATAACATACTTAATTTCATAACAACCAAATCTCTTAAAGTTGGCGAAATCCTTTAGGTTTAGTTTCAAAATGAGCTGATTATCTTTAAAGGACTGACCATCCATAAACTTATAGATTTTATCAATCTCGGTTAAACAATTACATAAAATCGGCTCATCGGTTAACACTCTATATGTCTCATATAGACACACAGGTACACAGGCACGTGCACGTCAGATTTATAACACTCTTCGATTTTATGTCGAGTGTTAGGACATCAATGGGTTGATTGATCTACATCTATTTTCTAATAAAATCATAATTTTACTGCTGAATCACTATGACTTAGCGATACTAGCATATCTTTATTATCTCCGTGTGATAAATTACATCCACAATAGAATCGACTAGGTATCTTTTAGGTTATAAGCGATATGACGATAAAATCTGATCTGCTTTGTATATGGCTAACTGATGACAGGACGACGTCGCCAAAGAACATCGAAACCGCAAATAAACGGATAACGGAAAACAAAAGAGCAACGTAGTAATTACCTACATGTTTTCTGACACGACAGACTGCTACGTTTTGTTATCAGCTGTGTTTTATGTAGACTACTTTCTTCCTTCTTAATATTATACAACATATTAAAGGTCCATTCAAACTGACGCGAATCCCGTAATCCCATCCACAGAAATAATAATCGGTAGAAATGCCGTAGTGTATGCCAAAGTTAACTGGCCTGCTAATGGCACTTCTATATATTCTTATTTCTGTGGGCGTCCCGCAAGTCGCGCGGGATTCGCGTGAGTTTAAATAGAGCTTCATAGTGGCCCGAATTTTTTTATGTTTCTTCAACCTGTGGCAAATCAAATTTACAATAGGCTCTGTGGAGACCGCCGCCGGTCCTAAAGCAAAGGCTTTCATAAGCAAGATAGGGCCGCCTCTTGGAAGACCCTGAATACGACCAAGGCTCGGGAAAAGTTGCAGCAAGTGGGTACCTTTGAGCCGGGTTCCGTCCGAGCATTAATCTAATCGTCCAATAACATCACATCCTTAGGGTTCATTTCAACATAGAGAATTTATTGGGAGAGTTCTCGTGGTGAGTTCTCGTTTCCTTCCACGGCAGTTCTTTGAGAGGGTTATTTACTCCCTCTTGTCTACTGATGCCATAGATTGATCGGGTTAATTTACCGCCGCCTGATACTCGGCGTTTATCATTTTACGATAAGATGATGGTAGGTCCATATCAACCCTCCTCTTTTCTCATCGTTATCGGGACCGGCAAAGGCAGAGTTATAACTTTAAATCTGGACAAAATAATAATTGATGACAGGTTGCATTATTTTTTATTTGTCCTCATGAGAATGTCGCCGAAAGCAACAAGGTCTTATATTCTTCATAATATTCACTTTAAAATTTTGTATTAGCGATCTATAAGAATTACACTTCGTACTTTAACCCAATTTATCATATGTGTCGTTTTTGTACAATAAGCTTTATTTGGCCGAACTAGAAAATTATTTAAACATTATTGTACAAATACGATTGGTGCTAAGCACAATAGATAGCATTATCTAACAGTCAATCTTTTTACAGTTTTCAGCTTTATGAGATAGCTCATTTAAAAATCAAGTCAAGTGTGTCCTCCGTAAACTTTTTCATTTGCCATTTTTTAAATAAAACCTGCATTTTAATTATTACTGTCGTAAAGCTTTTAAAATAATTTGTTTTTCTATGTTTATGAGTTTAATTTTAATACCAAATATTTTGTGTATGTATTAACTGTGTTTACATTAGTTGTCATACTGTTTGTGGACGTTTTTGGATTTCAATCGAGCTTAAAATGTTAACTTACTTACATCGTTGAATTGTTTTGATTATAAATTTAAATAATTCACAAAAACTTAATAAGGCTTACGTACCTTCCTCATACGAGTGTGCTATCAGGATCAAATGGTTTTGTAACTCACATATTTTTTTGCAATTTTACTGTAGTTTAATGTAGGTAATTTAGGTAATATAATTCTCATCACAAGCTCAAAAGACGGACTAAGATTATTACTTTTTTAAAGAAAAGATTTTCATACTCTGTTAAGGCCCGCGCCCATTACGGAGCAGAATTGAGCCGCGCCGACCCTCCCGTAAGTCGCTTATATTTTGTATGAAACCGCGTCGACTAACCAGGAGTGAAAACCGGTAGTGATGTGCCGTTCCGGCAATATTGCCAACAGCCGGGAATATTGCCCGAAGTGGAAATATTAGAGAATATTGGTTAAATATGACCATATAATATTCGAGGAGCTCGTTAGTCGAGCGCAACCCGCGTATCCTTAGCAAATGAGCGTGTCAAGCGACGGCGTGACGCGACCACTATTGGATTGGTCGCCATTTAGTGGCATTTTCTATCTTGAGCTCCTCCGTGCTTCTGAGGGCACGTTAAGCCGTTGGTCTCGGTTGTTATCGATAGATAGCAGTCGTGAGGCTGTGTCAGATGCCTTAGGGCAGCCTGAAAAATTCTGACAGTATTGGCCACAAACACATCTTGGGTCATGTTCCTGTTGGTCTGGTTTCCCTGTAAAAAGGATTACGGAGATCAGACGGCAGTCGCTCCATTGTAATAACCAGTTCTGCCAGATCTAGGAACATGATTTACAGCGTACCCTAGGCTCTGAAGCGTAAGCTGACGACGCAACTAGGAATACACGCTAGGATGATGATGATTGGTTAAAGTTGATCAATATTATACAATATCTATACAGATTGATATATAAAACTAATTACATAAATGTACATCACCATGTTATATAGGATATACTAAGAAAATATTTGTCCTTCATATAAACTGCCAACGCTGCCGGGAATGTTCCCAGTAAATTGCCAGCAAAGGTGCAGCAAAATTGCCACTCGGCACATCTTTAGTTGTGAGGCGACTTTCTTCGGCGGACTTGTGCGGCGCGGCACAATGGACGGCGCCACTCCGTAGTGGCGGAATGATTCCGACGGGATCATGAGCGAGACAAACTGATATTAATATAGCGTCGTCCCGCTCACACTTATGCTCCGGGTACGTGTGTCTTGACGACGATTTGCGATGATAATGGAATTTCGATAGTACTTCGCTCAAATGGACGCACCCATCACGGACTAGAAAGAAAAGAGGCGAGGCTCTATTTCTCCGTTAAAGGACGCCAGGCTTTACATGTCTAGTTATCGATTTTACCATAATTAATTTCTAACTACTTTGTTCGTGTAGCGCTGCTCAGAGGTTTTCATTTGAAAAACGAGATTGAAAAATCTTGCATTCATTATAGTAATTTGCGGAATTTTTCAGGCAAAATGCCTGTTGGATTTTTTTAATAACAATTATGCTTACCAACTTTTTATTTAAAATGTATTTTAGTTTGTTAGGAAAGTTACAATTCTGGAACAAAATTAGTAGAACGCATTTTTACCCTACTGCATCAAAAGGAGGGTTATGTTTTTGGAGAGTATATATAATTGTTTGGCAGGCTCTGCAGCCTGAACGGCTCAATGGATTTTAGCTTGAGATGTGTCGTTTACGATTTTTATAGATAATGGTATGGAACCCTACGTGCTCGAGTTCCGCTCACACTTGACCGGTTATAATTAACTGTGTGTTTAGTATATAAAACTAAACCATATTCGACAATAAAAAGTTAAAACTGACAAAAAAGTTGGACCTCCCATACAAATCTAGTATCTAGACTAGCAGTTGTCCGGGCTGATGAAAAATTCAGAAAATTGGTTTAAAACGCATTTTCTATCAATACACTACTAGCTAAATAAGTACTTCCTTATCATTAATATACGATACTTACCTACCTGATGCTGATAAAAAACTGATACGATATACAGAGAAAACAAAAAAATAAAAAGTTAGAATAAGTCACTTTGTCGTCAATACAATGGATACAATACAAATACTCTTTATTGCACCAAAATACAAATTTCACAAAACAATTTATGTACATAAAAATTGAGGTACATAGGCGGACTTATCGCTAGAGCGATCTCTTCCAGTCAAACCTTAGGGTGGATGGAAAAAACGTTGAACAAGGCGATGGCGCAGTATAAATATATTATTTATATACCACATACATATAACTTGCACATACAAGTCTACGTAAATACCACATACAATCAAATATAACTAAATATATACATATATAAATAAAAATACATTTATAAATAAGTATTTTACAAGTAAACAACAGATTAGGAAAGAGAGGAGAGGAAATGAGACTTCACAAGACGCTTAAATTGTGCAAGAGACTGAGCAATTTTGATATCCAAGGGAAGTGCATTCCATAGTCGAACCGCGTGGACAGAGAAAGACCTGGAGAAAATTTTTGAAGTATGGTTGGGAAATAATAATCGAAGAGCAACTATGCTACGTGTATTGCGATTTCCGTCCCGAACATCGCTGATAAAACTGAAACGGTCATTTAAATATTACGGACAATGCGGATTAAACAAAATGGAATATAACATACCTAAGTTGTGAGAGTTACGACGTAGTCGGATAGGAAGCCAATTCAGTTTAGAGCAGAAACATGGTCGAATTTACGAAGTCCAAAAAGTTTGTTTAATTGCTCTTCTGTGAGATCAAGGAAACACGCATCGGCGTAATCAAGTAGAGGAAGGAGAAGGGATTGTGCCAGTGCAATGTAAAATGTGTAATAATACAATAGTAATTGTGACTGGAGGAAGTTCAGGCATTGGAGCCGGTATAGCTAAACTTTTCACTAAGAAAGGAGCTAAAGTTGCTATAGTCGGAATAAATGTAAACAAATTAAAAGATATTACTGCGGAACGTGAGAAATTAGGAAGCTAACCTCTTGTGATCGTGGCTGATGTATCTAAGGACACGGAGGGAAAGAAAGTTATTGATACTTCTGTCAGTCATACATCTGTATTGGTCAACAATGCTGGAATAAATAGAACGGTATAGAAGATGGAAATGCTTTGCAAGTATTCGATGAAGTAATGGCAACTAATCTACGAGCTACTATTTACCTGACCCATCTCGCTACTCCTTATCTTATTGAAAGTAAAGTCCTACTCTCTCGCGGTTGGTTACTAGAGCACATTTAGGCAGTTAAACGTGAGTAAATTTTGAGTTGCTACTATGTTATTTTGTTGATAACTCTTAAAATTAACTGTATTTTGATTATTATTTCATCGTATATACCACATAAGTAAGTTTATTATCATTCCAACTTTGTGTATAATAAACATGTTTATTTTTTTAGTAAAATGTTGTTAGGATTGTTCGAAGTTGACTTAGACATGGTTTGAAGAAGTAAGAGGCTATGTACAATACCTTACCTTACGTTACCTTAGATTAATAATTAGCGCCGCGGAGACCAATTATTAATCTAAGACAGTTACAAATAACTCTGTGGTTTGCATACAAACGGAAATAAGACAATGGAACTAGCTATTATCGCCAAGTGTCGTGATTGCTTGACCTGAAAATTGTAATGCTAAGCTGGATTTTTATTATGTTCATTTGTCGAATTGGACAACTGCTTTCAAAGGTATGAACAAACAAGCTTAAAGCTAAATTTGCTAAAGTACATCTACCCACATAGAAAGAAAATTATTCATTTATATTCTTTTTAGCGAATCGATAGTATTTTAAAGGCTCTTCAGAACAAAAATTAGGCTACCTATTCATTATGCGTTTTATTTTGGCCAGGGCCATAAACAGACCTTCCGGCGTAAAGTTTAGCCATGCTGCCTCCACCAGGCCCTGGTTGAAGGGACACGCCCAAAAAGTGCTAGCTTGACGTCGCAGGGACTGAAACGCGTTTTAATGGTCTCACAACTATAACGAAGAGCGGGCGAAGTGGAAGAGAAAGAGTAGAAAAGCGGGCCCTGTGCTCCGAGACGGACACCTTCTCAGCTGTAAAGGCGCTGAGATGAGAGAGAGCTCTTAGTAAATGCACTTAATCAGCTAAAATTCAATCCACATTAAGAGCCAGGAATCTCGATTCACGACAATCACGGCTGGGTATATGTGGAGTGACTTGCGAAGTTGGAATGGTGCCCAACTCGGAACTTAGTTCCAGCCAGCAATATTGCGAGCTAAATTAAGAACGTTAGGAATTTACTAATCAAAATGTCTTCAAAAGAAGCCTGAATGAGTGTTCGTATTGTAGAAGATATGGTTCCCTTTATTTCATAATTCATCCAGCTGCATTGAGAAAGGAACGATTTCATATGCGGTTTCGATGCTCTTTGTTCAGTTATTATTAGTACGTACATTTTCTTTTCACAGAAATTTCCTGGTTACCCGCTAAAGCATGACAACGCAACAAAGATGCTATCACAAAGCGCTTTAAATTCAAAGCATACCTATTAAGTTCGCCTATTGTGCTATACAACTGTATTATGTACATAAAGTTTAAATAAATAAAATAAATAATTTCCTTAAAACAAAAACGAAAAACCATGGCGTGGTTCCTTTGAATTATAGTCATAATGCGTAAATGGAAAACAGAGGCAGTTGGATGGAGAGCCATATTATGATCTAGTTTTGGCCACTGGATTTAATCAACGGACATGTTTTATTTTCTTTCTCAATAAAAAAGATTTTTAGTGACTAATATTATATTCAGTGCTTAACACTTTCACGGACAGTCAAGAAAATAACAATGGCACTCAATTGTTATCTACGTCGAGAGACGTTACTGTCCGCGAAAATGTTAAAGTTATACCAAAACAAACCTCGAGTAAGGACGAATCTATTGATACACACACTGTTTCTCGCAGCTCCGGCGCGCTTGCGTCAAAAAGTAGCCTATGTTTGACCTCGGGTCTTCAACTATATTCATACCAAATTTCATCATAATCCGTTCAGCGGTTTGGCCGTGAAAGCGTAACAGACTTTAGCATTTATAATATTAATATGGATTAACTATTCAGGTGTATTCGGGTGTTTTCCGCGACGAGGGGCTGCACTATTTACCCCCCTGCGTAAAGACCTTGGAGGTGATGAACTCAATGATACTGCCCATAATAACACAATTGAGTTATCGGACTTACAACTGCAAAAACTAACAATTAAATGAATCTGTTAGAATGCTAAGATTTCTGGCTTACACCGTACCTAATCATGCCCATAACCAACATAACTAAATCATCTGATAGAGTTATTTTCTGTTCTTCATTACATTCGATTAAAAATTGGTCTCTGCGGCTGAGCGCGCTTGACCAATTATTAATCTAAGTTTAACCTTGGCTACAAACAAATTTTATGTATATGTATAGTCACATTATTATTGTAGTATTGAATATCTGATCAGTGCAGTTATTTGTGAAACTCTTACACGATTATTTTTTTTATATAAATTCGTTTAATGATCCGACATTCAATATTGCATTGTATGGTTTATTTGCTTTTCTGTTTATAATGCTTAATGTATGTGCGGCAGTGGTGCAAAATATAAATAGCGCTGGGATGAATTTCGATTTGGTATTATTTTGCGACAGAGTGACCCCACTTAACTGTTATTTATCTATTTTCCATTTATCTGTTGAATTACATATTGAATATGACTGATAAATCTAAATATCACACATTAGCTCTTTATAATCCAGGGTCGCTGAACAAGGGGTCTGTCCATATCCTAATAGTTCCCCGAAGACTAGGATGCAGAGAAATAAAATGGACTGTGATTGTCGTACGTGATCTACTTTTCATCACCAGTTATAAGCTTCTTCAAAAATGGTTCGGTTTCATTACGTCTTAATAAAGAATCACAAATGAGTACACGGTTCATTAGGTTTCTAAAATATCATATATCAATAATCATATCAAATATCGAATTTTTGTATACCCAGTTTTTGTCAAATGCGCCAAAACATTTTGTGGTCAATTCCCAGTTCTTCAGCTACGTCGTAACTACTAATATGCCGAACTTGCTCCACTTTTTCAAAAATGGCATCCATTTTATCCGTAATAAGGCGACAGAGCGACGTGTATCTTTGACATCAAAATTTCCGAATAGGCTACTTGACTGTATTCATACTTGGTTAATATTGTTATACTAAACAAAATATACACTAAAAAGTAACCGATTCTAAAAAAAACAACAAAATTGGTTGTTAATTAAGGCAGTAATGCGATTTTAAAATTTTCTCTAAAAGAAAAGTGGGAGCGTGGTGGGGATGTCTTGCTATCTCTTTTGTACGCACGAAACCGAGTGGCAGTGACGTCACAGCTCACACAGTGCATCCTTTTCTTGTTTTTGACAGTTTCCCCTTCCACCGAATTTCAAAGGCTTATAACTTATTTATTTTTGAACGGATTACAAAAATTCTTTCATAATTCTGTTTGTGGAAATAAAAATAATGATATAAAAGAAAAAATAAATATTTGTAGAATACCCAATTGAAAACGCTTAAACGAAATTTGTGCTACTCTCACAGAGACTGCACTAGGTCCATAAACATCGCAAATTTTTTTCGCGGTTTGCGTTGATTCTCTCATCTTGACAGTAAGAAAGACAAATAAAAATCACACATTTTCTTATTTGAAAATTATCTTTTTTTTAAATTTAAACTTTTAATGATATTAAAAGTTCATACATACTATATGCGAAAAGACTTTTTCCCCAACCTAATAATAGCAATAAATGAATCTTGGTTAAAGAGTGGAAGGGGCGCACCAAATCTTCCTGGATACAGACTGAAAAACATTTCACATCACATCCCCTTCATAAGCGTGATGGCAATGGTGGACAAGCATGGACGCCAGGTGCGATATCTTGGAAGGCCTAACAACAACATTGAGCACATGTGGCTTTCTACCAAGGTACGCGGTCGTAGTATTGTAATAGGTACTGCGTACAGACCACAGTGGGATAATGTAGATACATTTATAGATGAACTTACTGACTCTGATTTTGATATCGATCTTTTAGATTCTAGAGACAGTGGGACACCAAAACTGTTACAATTTCTCCAGTATTTGAACCCGAAAAATCCAACGCATTTTACTTCTTCTTTAAATTGATAGATGTAGTATGCACCAACTGCCCCGTACGCGACGTTTTAGTGTCTAACGTTACGGGTGAAGGAGGTCATGCCATGATCAGTATCAATTTTGCCCTAAAGAAAAGCAAACCTTAAATAATGACGTACAGGCCTTTGAGAAACATAGATTTTAACCTATTTGACCTTCATTTAAATTCTATTGGCTGAGGTCAATAACCAAACTGAAAATGGTGGATGATATGGTTCAGCAATTCAATGACACAGTTATAAAACTTTTTGATGCGCATGCTTCTGAAAAATTCTTAAGAACTAAAAGGCCATCATTGTCATGGATAACGAAAACGATCAAGAAAATAATGGACTTGAGAGATAAAGCTCTAAGTAAGAGTAGATGAACTAAATCTAATGTTGATAAACGATATTACAAGAACTTAAAAGCTATCGTTGACAAAGCCGTTTTGAACGAGAAACGTGACTACCTCAATCATCATATAAATTCACAGTACAAGGACAGCAAAAGCCTTTGAAAAAATTTAAAGTAAAGAAGTCTTAACCGATCCTTGTAAAAATAATTACTCACCCACATCCGTCAGTGATCCAGATACAATTAATAATTACTTTTTGGATGTTCTAGGTAAGAGTAAGGTAGCAATTTCAGATTTATCATTTATTTACATTATCATCGTTTTTCTAATTCTACTTTTAAATTCAGACCAGTCTCTGAAAGCGAAGTGCTTGCTTATATAAAACCAATTAAGATCAATTCTACTGGCATTGATAGTTTTAGTGGAGATATGGTAGTGCTTACACTTTCGCATACCTTCCCTGTTATCACTAAGATTATATATAAATCTATTATGACTGAAGTTGTGCCTAGTATATGGAAGCAAGCCATCGTCAACACGATTCCCAAAATCTCCGATCCTGTTGAGTTGGGTGATCTAAGAGCCATTAGCATACGTCCATATCTCTCGAAAATCCTAGAAAGAGCTATCTATGCACAGCTTATCAAGTTTGTGGAGGAAAATAATATCTTCCCACCATCACAATCAGGCTTTCACAAGGGTCGTGGCGCCATTACTGTTCTGCTTAATGTAACCGACAATATTCTGGCCAAACAGGATCAGGTACATGGTACTGTTCTGTTCTTGCTTGATTTTACACGTGCATTTAATTGAATCGACATCCCACTTTTGCTTTCTAAGTTAACGGTCTGGATCACCACGCTGTCAAATGCTTTGATAGCTACTTGCATGGTAGACCACAGAAAGTGAGGTTAGTAAGGGAACAAGGAAGTCCTTCTTATTCATCTCCGGCCCGGGTGGAACGAGGTGTCCGTCAGGGTACCATATTGGGACCATTACTGTTTATCATTTATATTGCTGATATTGCTGGAGAGGTAAAGAACTGTAAATTTCACTGCTGCTCGGATGACATACCATATATCAGAGGATCCGGCTAACATGTCTTCAGCCCTATCAAACATGAAAGAGGATTTGGCTAGAGTGGCCTCTTGGTCTGAAAAGAACACACTGGTTCTAAATCCGCGCACAAAAGCCAAAATCAAAATTGTTCAAACTAATCCTACCCTTGATGTACTTGGTCAAACTATTAAAAGAGTGAATGAAGCCAAGAATCTTGGTATTTGTTTCGATAGCCACCTACGATTCGAAAACCATGTCATTGGTCAGGTCTTGTTTTTATAGACTAAAGGTTTTGTACAAGCTTCGCAACTTATTGAGTGAACAGGTTCGTGTTACTTTGTGTCAATCTCTGATACTTTCTAGGGTAAATGACGGTGATATTGTTTACGGTCCATCGCTTAAGGCTTCTACGCAGGACGCAAAGGCTATTGCAGCAAGTGCAGAACGCTTGTTTTCTTTTTTGTTTTGACGTTCCACCCCGTAGTCATATTTCACCTTTCCTAAATAGAGCCCATATGTTGAATATGGAATCACGGAGGTGAATGCACCTGGTGGTACTCATGTTCGATATAGTAAATCAAAAATAACCTGAATAAATTTTCGAGAAACTGCTGTTTTTGCGGTCTCGCCGATGTGGTAATGTAAGAGCTGTACGACCTCCTCTACTAACACATAAACACAGAACAGTAGCATTCACTGGTAGTTTCCGTTACCACGCAACGAAGTGCTGGAATAATATACCACCGCCTTTGAGACTCCTTCAATCCTAACAAGTTTTCAAAAAACGTTATAAAGGTGTTCTCCCGGGCGAACAGATGGCCTGAGGTGTCTTACGCCGGCGATGTCGTAGCCAGGTGAATAAATCTTCGGCTATCTGTAAAAAACCTTTATACTGGAACTGGAATCTTCGTCGCGTGTTAGCGGCCACCATGTTGATATGTTATCTGAGCACTATATAATAACATAAAACTTCTTTCCAAATTTCACGTTTCTAGCTTTTAGGTTTAGGCTGGGTGTTGATTAATCAGTCAATATATAGATAATATTTTGCGAACCCAAATGCACGCCCAGAGATGCGATTTTTTAAAATCCAGTTCATGAATTATTGTTTTTTACTAACCATTAATTTAAATATGTAGTATCTCGCTTCAAAAATGTCAAAAGATTTATTTAAATTTGCAACACCTATTTCACCCCTATAGGGATGTAGTTTTCATAATCTAATAAATGAATTATCTTTTTCTTCTAACTACTAATATAAATTTAAAAATCATGTGTCTCGCTTAAAAAATTACAAAAGGTTCATACAAACTTGCAACCCCTATTTCACCCCTATAGGGATGTAATTTTCAAAATCTAATAAATGCATTATTATTTTCTACTAACTACTAAAATGAATAAAAACATTTATGTGTCTCACTTTAAAAATGACGAAGTTTCACACAAATTGGCAACCTCTATTTCACCCCCTTACGGATGGAATTTCCAAAAATCCTTTCTTAGCGGACGTCTCCTAACCACAATCAACAATATTCCTGCCAAATTTCATCTTCATCGGCTTAGTAGTTATCGAGATTTCGTGATGAGTGAGGGATTTTCGCTTTTATATATATATATATAGATTATTATATCCTATATGCTTATAAAGGAATCGTGTGAATGTAAATGTTTGTATTTAGCTTGTTATTGTTAATAACTGCTGTAACAAATTGCGTTCATAGGCTACGGTAACCACTTACCATCAGGTGGGCCGAACGCCTGTTTGCCTACTTAGTTGTACCTATTTTTTTAAAAAACAGTATGTATGTGATGCAGTAATGATAAATAAAGCATCTATCTATCTATTTTACATGAAAATGTTTTTGTGAGATTTCATTCGTCTTGCTAATTTTCCTTCATAATTAAGCATCAGTAGCAAGTGGAGTCACACCACACCCCTAAAATTACTCCGTTGACCTCAAAAGGGACACGTGAAAATGATTGATCTCCAAAATGCGTGGAATATGTATAGACCTCCTTCCTGTATTTTCTGAGTAAGGTCACTGATTGACAGCCTCTCAGCAGGTAGACAACCAATTTGCAGGAATTTGGTCGCAATACGCGGCCTAAAATCACATGAAAAGTAAAAACCTGCTGAAGAAATACCCGTTTGAGAGAAAAACGTGCTCTTTCTGGACCAAGATAATTTCTCTGCCCACGCACGTATCTGAGTAGGTATTTTTATATCGGGATTAACGCTGTTTGCGAACATAACCTTGAAACTTGCACGTGATAGATAAATTCCTGAAATAAGTGATAGGGCAAAGCGGTAATTTATATCCTTGTTGTGCAATTAAGAGTTTTTGTTTTATATTGTATTGTAATGCCAGAGCAAAACCTTTTTTTATTTTTATGCTCAACTCTACATAACTACTAATAATTTGTAACAGGCGGTTAGCTGTATCTCTATATTTTGACATTATATTTATTAAATGAATACTTTTGAGCTTACTTACTTACTTCCTTCAGCTGCCGCTATAAACTAATTAAATTTAAAAGTAAAATTCAGTTTTATATCAATCATAAACCCAAAGGTCAAATACGGACACAGTAAAAAGTAAAGCCCACCTATTCGTTGTTATGATTGCCATCTAGTGGACGCTAAGAGCCAAAAGCGCGATTCAGCCCTCTGATCATAAAATAAAAAGAGTGCAGAGGTACCTATATGTTAATTTTTTCCAGTTACTAGGGTATGATTTTAATTTTATATCTCCATATAATATATATATATCCGGAGCTGCGGGAAATAGCTAGTTGGAGAACTAGCTATTTCCCGCAACTCTGCCTGCATCAAAAAGAAGTCTATGTTTGCCCGGGTCGTCAACTATATTCGTAATAAATTGCATAAAAATCCGTTCAGCGATTTGGCAATGAAGCGTAACAGACAGACTTTCGCATTTATAATATTAGTATGGATAGTATGGAAGTATGGATTAGTCATCATCATGGATATTTTATACATTGTGTCCAATCAAAAATGAAATGTACTTGATAACTACACAATAATTTAGAACAAACCAACAAGAGCCTAGCTCTAAAATTTATTATGATGAAGAAACTATTTCTTCAGATGCGATAAATGTAGACCACCGGTCTATTTTTGCTCTCATTTAAATTCAGATCTTGGATCCGGCCGGTGCCAGTCTAAAATTTAAAAAAAAGGTGTACGAATACATGCTGTCAGAGTGGAGAGCCGGTGCAAGCGATGTCGCACCTGTTGGAGTGCCCCATGTGCCCTGCTTAGCGTAGCAGAAGCGATCTTATGGGGTCCATAACGGGTGCGACTCAGGTGGCAGCATACTGGGCACAAAAGATATAAATCATCGACACGATGAAGAAGACATCTTTTTTTCTATGATGATTTTTCTTATTCTTTTTTTGTGTTTTTAAAATAAATTAATTTCTTTGTTTCTTCTTTTTATCTTGGACTTTGCAAGGAACATTGTAAAGCGTCCCATCTGTTGCTTTCATTAATGTATGATGTAGTCGACTGAGCGGAAACGCCCCTAGCTCCGGCCCTGTGTACCTGTACTGACCTGGTTACCCAGCAGCCCGCTCATCGCCTGACATTTTGCCTTTTTTAATTTATTGTTTTTTCCCGTCATTTGTTTTTCACAGCGGTGAGGTGACGAACAAGCATGGTACTTATTTTAAGAAATATAGATCCTTTTATGCTTTAAACGGCGGGGGAGTGCTTGTCATTAAACGTATTTCCGAGCTATTTTTTATTTTTCACTTCCCTCTTAATTTTCTTAGTCGTGTGTTTTCCGGTTTCATCTTCAGCTTACGCTTTAGAGGCCAGAGTAAGCTTTAATCCTATGATTAAAGCATACACTGGCCTCTAAGGAGTCGTCTAGGACCATTCCTAGATTTGAAAGTACTAGTTTTCACAATGGTGCGACTGCTGGATGAATGACTGAAAGTTAAACTGAAATGAAATAAAATGAATAAGCAGTTATTACGTTTTTACTATTTTTAATTACGTACTCTCAAATTAAGGAGAATGAATGGGTTTGAATCCCTTATCAACATATTTTAATGGTAAGTTTACTTTAAGTTAATTTTGTCTTTTTTTTTTGTTCCGTGCTTGTCGATATTGTTGGAGCTTTATTTATTATCGTTTTTACAACCTCTTTTAAATATAAATATACTTACGTACTCTATTTAACTTTGTATTTAAATAAAGCTATAAAATGGTTCTACAAAGTCTGTATAGAGCGCTGTGGAGCGCGGTGGTGATCTAATTTATAAACAAAATAAATAATTTGTCTGGTTGAAGAAAAAATTAACGATTGAAGGATTTAAAGCGGCACAGTTGCTATCGTGGCGTTTGAGCAGCTCGTTAGTCGAGCGCGACGCGTGTATCCGTAGCGAATGCGCGTGTCAAGCAACGGCATGGCGCGACCACTATTGGATTGGTTAGCCATTTAGTGGCATTTATATCTTTAACTCCTTCGTGCTCCGGAAGGCACGTTTAGCCGTTGGTCCCGGTTGTTGTCGATAGATAGCAGTCGTGAGGCTGTGTCAGATGTCTTAGGGCAGCCTCAAAAATTCTGACAGTGTTGGCCACTAACACATCTCGGGTCATGTTCCTGTTGGTCTGATTTCCCTGTAAAAAGGGTTACGGAGGTCAGACGGCAGTCGCTCGATTGTAATAACCAGTTCCGCTAAATCTAGGAATATGACTTACAGCGTACCCTAGGCTCCGAAGCGTAAGCTGACGACGCAACTAGGAATACACGCTAGGATAATGAGTTGCTATCGTGGTGTATTGTTTCACGTAGTGGTTGTTTTACACTCTCGGTCAATGGGAACAGCGATTGGTTGACCGGTGAAAAAATCTTTTAAGTCCGCCATTTACATTTTCTGTAATAAAGTTAAATAAATAAATAAACGATTAGAGAAAAACTAAACTGTAAAAATCAGCGTTGAAAAGTTACCACAAATAGAAATGCTAGCACTTATCCCACAATTTCTTTATGTTACCTTTAAAAAAATATGATAAAATTTTCAAAGAGGTCTTATTTAATAAATCTATACTTATTATTATAAATGCGAAAGTCTGTCTGTTTCGCTTTTACGGCCAAACCGCTGAACGGATTTTGATGAAATTTGGTATGAACATAGCTACTTTATTGACGCAGGCGGAGCTGCGAGAAACAGCTAGTAAAAATGTAAAGAAAGGAAAAATGGGAAAGACCTATATTATTGATGGCGCCCTAAAAGAAAATAAGAGGACTAAAGAAAATTCGCGCGCATCGTAACCTATCGATTTTTATATTTTATTTCGAGAACTTGAAGCAATAAGGCACTTTCCGAGAGTGTACCTACAGGCGCATGAAAGTTATAAAACAACTGGCGTTCGAAGTGCCGGGTTCCATTCAAAAGTTGGCATAGTAAAACTTTGACGGCTGTCGGCGAAAGCGAAACGAAGATAACTGATTCAACAGGGCTGAGGCCTACGCAGCCTATCTTGATTATTTAATGTAGGTTTGTATATTATTGATAAAAATTACACTCGTTAATTCATCCTTACTTCCATACTATCCATACTTTAATATTAAAAATGCGATAGTCTATCTGTCTGCTATGCAAGGCTAAACCTCTGCACCGAATCTGATGAAATGTGGTATGAATATAGTTGAAGACCCGGGTTTAAACATAGGCTACTTTTTTACGCGGACAAATCCGTAGGAAACAGCTAGTGTTATTATAATATAATGTAATCCAGGATATCAACAAACAAAATGTGAATGCTGGGAAAGTTTATGCCTTCGTAGGTAATTACATTGTGCGCTCTTTATTATTTTTGAAATTTTGTGTTCCTGTGAAGTAGGTTCTCTATAATAGAGATATTGTTACGATCAGCAAAGACGGGAGCTCTCAACTTACTTAAAAAGAGTTCGTACAAAATAACCACACAATTCTCTCCTCGTTTCAGGGTAGCGCAATCGCGCGAATGGTGCTCGGCGATGGGGGGGCCGCGGCGCATGTCCAGTGCGCTGCTGCTGCCCTTTGCCTTGCTGTCACTGCCGACAGCAGACGCTGCCAACACTACTACTTACAGGGTAGGATATATGGCTTTCCTAGGTGTTTTGGTAAAAGGATGCGGTGTAGAGGTAAATAAGGATACGTGTCTAGTAATGTGTTCAATGATGGCGGTTTGCATGACCAGTGCGCTGCTGCTACCCTTTGCCTTCCTGATACTGCCGTCAGCAGACGCGGCTTTTTTTATACCTCGTCGTCGCCTCGTGTAGAGGTGAAACATGTCAGTGCTGTCGGTACTGATATAATATTTTTCACTACATTGGTACCCTTTTGCGATAAGATCGGACAACTGTCTGTCTGTGCCGGTCATGCTTGGCTGGGACTAATAGTAGTTATTGCTTTTTGGTCGGCAATATGAAGATATTAAATTACAAGGCCTAGGGAGGTACCAACTCGTTAATATCCGTCTTAAAAGGCAAAGAAGTTAACAATTACCTTTTAAGTTACATAAAGATAAAAACATAATATTGACTTTGCGTCACAACTTAAAGGTACCAAGGAAGTAGAGTTAATTGACCTTTTAACCCACAAGATTTATATCTTGTGGGTTAAATTCAAATAAATAAATAAATGAAGAATCTTACTAGAGAGACACTTCTTAGCTTACTAGCTAAGCTCGAAGAAATAGCAGATCTTGTTGATACGAATGCAACTAAGAAAGCTTGATAGCTTTAATTAATACTTGCTAGTCTTGTGATTGCCTTGTTGTTTAAGTTCACGTAGAGCAAATAGTTATCAAAGTAAGAGCTGTATTCCGAGAATCTACGGTCTAGTTTAATTATTAGAATAACTGAAATACTGAGTCGGGTTGAGGCGGATTCTAATATACCAAGACAACATTTCAAACAAATATAAAATATGTGGCAAAAGATATAAATCCTAATAAATTTTAAACTTCAAGATCAGCGCTCTTGTTGATGCATTTTTCCTCCTACTTCTTCAATCAGTCAATCAACCACTTCTTCCTCTTAGATCCACCCCTACGATCCACCATTAGTTTTGTCAGGTTTTGATCAAAAAGTTTACTGCACTGTTGTTATCTCTACCATAAGATTTTATTGACACAGACGCTAGCCGACTGCGTCCAAAATTTTATATACATAAAATATGGCAAATCTGTTCAAAATCGATGACAGATAATAAGGGCTACGTTAATTAACTTAGTCAGGTAACTAAAAAACCTTACAAAATCTTAACGAACTAGCTAGGCTATATGGCTCGTTAGTATAATCTCAAAGTAGAAAATTGTCTCTACTGTTCAGTCACTGGATCCTTCACCGTACAGGAATCGGGTCCGTAAAGCGTTAATGTCAGTGCCTTTCTAATCTCCGGAGATTTTACCGGTGTTTGTCTCCGTTGCCAAGCCCTAGTGTGCTGTCTTGCCAGAATTGCCAGAATGTTACAAAACAAAAGTAACATTTAAGGTTACTTTTGAACCTCTCATGTAGACGTGACGTGACGTATATTGATTCACATATATTTATTTTATTTCGTTATATTTATTTTTATTCTATCTTATTATAATATACATTTTTTTTATACAATTAAGTAGGCAAAATTTTATTTACATTTTATTTCATTTTATTTTAATAACACAAAACAGATGACAACTACAACAATAATAACTTAAAAACGGGTTAATAGCGAAGAGTCTCGACCGTTATCTAGAGAGACTCTCGCTTGGCAGTTGGGTCAAGGCACAGATGCAGAAGGCAGTGCTTTTGGACACGGCTCGTATTGTGAGGAGATTCCTTTCTCTGGAGCCCTGACCACCGGCAGCTTGGGTCTAACTCCGCTGCCGATGGGTGTCCCGTTTTTGTATATTTTTAAATGTTGTATTCCTTTTTTTCTTTTTTTTTTTTTACATGTAATATTTAAAAATGTACAAAATAGACTAAATATGAATAAAAGAACTTAAAAATAATTTTAATATTTTATATGTATTCCATTTTACTTTAATTCAATTTATTTAATTGTAAATCCTTTTTTATTTTATTTCATTTTGTATCATAATAATATTTAGCATTATTACAACATTATATCTTCGTAGGTCCTTCACGACTTTTGTAGGTATTATGCTGAATGTTTACAAAAATAGTGTCGCCGAGCACCTTGGCCACTATCGTGAAAGTATGTAATGCGTATATGCGGATATATTAAATAATAACATAGTTATTGAAAAAATATATATAGTCGTCCTATTTAAATTCATATCACGACTCACTTTATCGTTTACGTAAATCTAAATTTATA
The DNA here is from genome assembly GCA_947363495.1 of Euzophera pinguis. NCBI lineage: Eukaryota > Metazoa > Arthropoda > Insecta > Lepidoptera > Pyralidae > Euzophera > Euzophera pinguis. The sequence continues at coordinate 6,434,208 of OX376169.1, forward strand.
TTACGAGTCATGAGTTACTAGTTACGAATCACGAGTTGAGTGTGACTCATTACGAGTTACCAAAAGTAATGTTTTTGAAATGTATGTCGAATGAAAATCGTTCGATATAGAACGAAAATTATTCATTATCGAACAAAAATTATTCAACTCGCCGATTTTTCATGAGTCACAAAAATGGCACTTGAGTCACCACTTCGCGAGTCAATAGTTTGGAGTTTAGAGTCTAGTTTAATCTATTTCACAAAACAGCACTGAAGCAACACGGTCTTCCCAAGGCCGGGTCACGCCTATGATGTGTGTGAACAGGGAGCACCTGACGTGACACGGACAGGACACGAGACTCGTAACGTGTCACTCGGCCTTCATTGTTTTCTTGACTTTTATCTTACACTAGGTGTAAACATGGTATCCTTTTACTCTGTCCTATTGAGTGAGTTACATGGTCGATCGACCCTTTATATCCTGGTGTCAGAGATTTCCCGAACCACCTTTTGGCACTTTACCTCTATATAGCGTCCGAGACTAACAGCTTAATGTGTCTTCCGAAGCACGAAATTATGATTATTATCAGACAAACTGATGATTCAAGCCTGCAATGTTCTAACCAAACTAGAACTACTGAACAAAGTGCTTCTCGTAGGAGTTGAACCCACGACCTCCGGGTCTTAGGCAAACGCCCTAACCACTGAATCACAGAGGTATCATTTTACTAATCATCCGTCACTCTATCAACTAGTTGTATTTCGTCATCATTGCGTATGGCAATCAGGATCCCAGCCAGTTTGCTTAATTTTCTTCTTAGCGTGTCGACTCTGGCAAACTATAAAAAACAAACATTATTTAATGTTTATTTTTATTGACCCTGCAATACCTAAAAATACTATTATAAGAACAATCACAACAATTTCAACAGTTTTTGAAAAAAAAAACCTTGTATTTATTCCTAAAGGTAGTTTTTTATCTGTCATTACATTAGGTACCTAGGCATCTTGAAGTTTAGAGAGTTTATAAATTTTTATTATCACATTTTTCGAGAAAATGTAGGTATCTTTTTGGGCAGGCGCATGTTATATTTGATTATCTGCCACTGGCAACACTGAGTCCCGCCTGATTATCGCACTAAAATCCTATCTATCATATATATATAAATATATACATACATATAACAAATATATACCTATATATATATGCATACAGGTATATATTTGGCGCGAGCAACTAGCTTCCGGCCAGGCGAGCGGGATTCGTGTCAGGTCCTTTATATGAAAACTTTAGATAGGTGCCTAACACCCGTATTTTTCCTCTAACTTTCCTTGAAAACGATATTCTTAATTGGTTGCTTGCTTAAGCCAACTCCAATGAGGAACGTCATAGGTTAAAATAAAATAATGGATACCTTATATTTGACAGTTTGCTACTCATCTCCAATGAGGATTCTCCATAAGTCAAGGAAGCTAGTGACAACTAATCATACCAATGAGTTGGAGTAAGGTTGAGTCGAGTTTTTTAAACATTTGAGAATATGGGGGTAAGACTCTTCGTACTCTTCTAGCCCATATGGGTAAAATGGCAATGTTAAATGGCAAATTGTATATCACATTAAGTAAAAATGAATGACAAACAACTCTTTTTCGATGAATGTTTTCGGAGAAATTCATTGTTAGATACCAAATATGCGTTGTCCCGATTTTTCAATATTCGCACGCACAATATAAAAGAGAATTCAGCTCTGATAAGGTAAATAAAAGAGGATTTAAATGATTCTGCCAGAATGAACGTATTTTTATGTATAGACGAAAAATAAAAAAGTTGAACGACCGTTCCAAAGCTATTTCAAAGTAACTTTTCTATTAAAACTTTATGCAGTGACTGGGACCCTCTTTGTGTTTAATGAAAGTGATTTCAATATGTGGGCGTAGCACTTTCAAATAGGATATATCTACTTTTTAATTTATTTTTGGCCTTTATCCTACTCGATGTGAATGTATTTTATTTTTACCTAGTAAGTTTATCATCGTCAGGTATCGCTGACGTGGGCCAAAAATCTTTTTTACTTATTTTTTCTGCATAAGTCAGTACTAAAAAAACAAAATATTATTCTTTAACATCATATTTTTGTTATGTGCTTTCTTTAGTGTAATAAAGAGGTTTTAGTTACTTACTAAAGTACTGTAAATTTGGCTGGCATTTTAAAAGTCACCTTGTAGTCATACATATAGGTACATATTTGGGTAGCAAATGACAATTTACATTCGAAGCTGAACGTATTGTTACTGAAAATGTAATTAACTCGAGTATAATTACCATAATGGTGAGCAGATAAGTAATGGACTTCATTATTAACACTTAAATCGTGCAAGTAAACTTGAAAATATCAGCAGAATAATAAATTTATCGTTGTGATATATTGCTATAATTTCATTCTCATGTGGTAATTTCGGACTTTCGTTCAAAGTCAGTTCTTAGCACTTACCTGCCTGTCAAGGGAGGAGACAATTAGTGGGTCTAGGTATTTACCTATGGGTATGTAGAGGTTGCTTTCTCCTTTTTGCAGCATAATAATTCTGTATAGTAAAGTGTAGGTACATATTTCTTTTGAGTATAGCGACTATCTTCCACGCCTATTTCTCACCTGTTCATAAAATTACTTAACACTAACACTTTCGCTGACTGTGAAGGAAATAACAATGGCACTCAATTGTTATCTACGTCGAGAGACGTTACTGCCAGCGAAAGTATTAAGCTTATCATAATCATCATTGTGAATGTTATTTATCTTGCATGGATCAAACCTCGTCAAGGCTTTTTAACCAGCTTCCAGCTGCGGCTTAGGCTTATGATTTTACAACAATCTCCAAGAATTTAGCTATCTAACACAAAAATAACACGATTACGATAGACTTCCGCCGCTAGCTCTATAAAGTTAAAACAAAATCTCCATTTATATATTAAAGTAGGAAATATACTAGTACAATTACGTATGAGAAAATATACAAGGGTGACGCAATCTGAAAAAAGATCATTTTTCATCTTGACAAGGGACTGAACCTGGAACCTTGAGCTGGGCGGCAAGACCATTATCACTAAGCTGATCTATATAGGCCCCTAATGGAACAAAAAATTGGACTTTTAAGTTGGTACTTCTACATACATCCTACAATTTACCAGATCATATTAAAAATAGGAAATAGAGATAATTTATTTCTAGCCTTTGTAGTGTATTTTTTTTTTTTTTTTTTACTTTGTAATTTTCTTTTCAACTGTAAAAGTTTGTATTTATTAACTGAATATTAAAAAATAAATAACAAAAAACAGAATGGAAACTATCAGATTAATCTGATTATTCCCTAAAAGAAAACTGAAAATGTGGACCTTTGAAACTGTTCAGCATATATACGTTTTATAGTTAGAAAATGTAAACTATGAACGGATTATCCAAAAATTTCCACGGAAGTCGCTCCGGAGTTAGACGTCATAGTGGAAATTATCCCTAGTTTAGTAGGTATATAAGTACGGTATTGAAACATGAGTACTTTGCAAGGTCTGGAGCAACATCTGTTTAATACTTCTGGGGCAATTTGTACGCAGTGACTAACTGTGATTCGAGACCATTACATGCATCCATTACATGAGCGATTTTAAAACTACGCTAAAAAATAATTTTACAAATACAAGGGCATATAATTTAAAGTTTTACTAGACTGCCGAATATGTTTATGTCTGGTACGAAATACTTAGGCTTCAAATTTTTCAGAGCGCGTAATTAAATAAGTATATTAGTTTTTACGACTTCTACTTAACGACAAAGGGTTTATCTACCTAAAAAATTATCAGAAAACCTGTATAATACAAAGACATGCATGATGACTTTTAAACCCCAGACAAATTTTTACACTCTACACAGGTCTTGTGGTCCGTTGACGGGATTTTGTATGGGAGGTTATTTATATTTTACACTGTAAAAATGAAGCTGGTTTTAATGGTCAACCATTATTATACGTAACATTCAAATCTCAATTTTGATGATGCTTAAAAATAATTTTCTTCATACTTGGGCAAAATTTGCATACGAAACAATGAGTACAATAAAAAGTAACCGATTCTGATAACAACAACAAGTTTAGTCAAGAAGAAAAGCGGGTGCGTCGTGGGACGTCTTGCTATCTCTTTTGTACGCGCGAAACCAAGTCGCAGTGACGTCAATGCACACACAGTGCATCCTTTTCTTGTTTTTTGACAATTTAACCTTCCACTGAATTTACTGGCTTATTTAAGAACGGATTTTAAAAAATCTGTCACCTTACCTCCCGCCCCGTTAACAGCGCCGCGGACGTAGAACTCTTGCCTCGCATATCTGTGAAACATTACAGGATGCGACTAAACATGCTACATTGGACCCCGTGAGTACCCCAAAGAGAGTCTCTATCCCGTCTTATATCTTAGGTATGATAGCCAAAAAGAGAGCTTTGCGAAAACGCTGGCAACAGACCCGATGCCCGTCCATCAAAACTCAGCTGAACTCTATGTCTGCAAAAATTGCGGAGGCCTTGGAGTCAGTGGCCTCTCAGACATGGCTGCGGGCCATAGAGACGGCGAGAGATGACTGGACGTCCATCCACAAACTTTGTAGGCAAGTTTCAAACAAGCCTCAGCCCATACGCCTCCTCTCCGTCCCTGACGGGACCCCCCATTATAGAGCGGAAGATAGAGCCGAGATCTTCGCAGACGATCTAGAAAAGCGATTCAGACCGAATCCCTGTACCGACTCGCAGCACGCTGATGAAGTCGAGAAGCTCCGGAATGAGTATTTCAGTCGTCCCATTTCCCCAGAAGAAGACCCTATAGTCTTCTCTCCGGGCCAAGTGGCCTCTATAATTAGGAAAACGAAGCTACGCAAAGCCCCAGGTTCCGATGGTATACCTAACGAAGCCCTCCGTCACTTAACACCGCGCGCAATCGCGGTACTGACGCGACTCTATAACGGCATCCTCCGCACTGGTCATTACCCTTCCATTTGGAAAGTAGGTAAAGTCATTATGCTTCCCAAACCTAACAAGAATATACTGCTTCCAGGGAGCTATCGTCCCATCACGCTTCTCGCTACCATTTCCAAGGTGTTTGAGAAACTTCTGCTTCTCCACCTTACGCCTCATTTGACACCTAGAGACGAGCAATATGGCTGTCGAGCCGAACATTCCACAACGCTCCAACTCACACTGGTACTTCACCACATGACGGCAGCCTCCAACAAAGGGGAAAAAACCGTAGGTGTGCTTCTCGATATGGAGGAAGCGTTCGACCGCGTTTGGCATCCTAGTCTGATTTTTAAGTTATCCACCTCTACAACTCCTACGCGAATCGTAAAGATCGTAGCTAACTTTCTCTCAGACAGACGATTCCGAGTCGCAGTCGAAGGCGCTACCTCTAGCGAACGAAAGATAGCGGCGGGCGTGCCGCAAGGCTCCTGTCTCTCTCCCATTTGTTACGCCAGATATACAGATGACATCCCCCTAGAGAGTGGTTCACATTTGGCCTTATACGCCGATGACGTACTATTCGTCTTCATGAGCGCCTTACAGACAGTTAAGACCGTTCAAAAGACTTAAGTGTTTTTTTATTGATTTTTTTTTTTAATAAAGCATGTAAGTCTTAAACTTAGGTCACCATCTTATTAAAGGTTTAAAAAAGGATGTGTTATTTACAAACATGATAAAATACATTATTGAATCGGATATGTTTATGTGTTATTGGTTTCACAAATACTTATTTTTGCTGATTTTTGGGAAATATAGATTTGGCGTTTTATTAGAAAGTTTTCAGTTAATAATCATTCGTTTAATACAATCTACTCACACAGATTCTTCACATATTTTTTTTATTTTCATTGAAAACATATAAATTTCATCCAAAGTAACAAATCCAGTACTTATAAAGCACACGCATTCAAGCCAGTAATCCGAATTTCTGAGGTACTACAAAGCCCGTCCGCCACATCTTTACATAGAAATCCCATTTTGGCAAAGTGATTAAAGGAAGCAGGATAAATCTTCATGAATAGTTTGTAGATAAACCGAAAAGGACAATGCAAGTTTTTGTTTAATTTAATTTACAGTACAGAGTAGCATATATGATATGACCATCAATAAAGGATATCAACTAGATGCACGCACAATCGAGCTCAAAAAGCCCCACGTAATTGCTCTGTGGTCTGCCCATTTCGCTGATGGGCAGAGTTTTAGAACATTCTTATTTTAACAGCTTATTTTTGCGAGCTCAATATCTGTGTCGTGTTTTAAAATTCCCACCCTAACTGGGAAAGTAAACTGTTTACATTTGGGGCAATCACCGTAGCAAGTACGTATGTGTGCAAGTATCTGCTACAGTCCCTTTTCTAGCGTTTCTTCTTGACTATGTATCTAGTTTTTATTCTATATCGATTGCTACGACCCATACAATACATAGTAAACACACATTATATTAAAAAATAAAAATAAATAACCCGGTACTAAGAGCTCTTTTATAAGAAGCAAAACAACCGCTTTCATGTTTTCTGCACTCAGGAGAAAATAAGATTGCTTTTTCTCAACTACTGGAACTGGGTATATTTACATAATAATAGACAATGAATTATGCATGGAAGACTGCTCCAGTCAGCGGTTTCAGGTACGGCATATCGCATATATTTGACTGTTTACACGTACGTAGATTGTGGATGAATAAAAGTATTAAAAGGAAAGGTATGAAATCTAGAGTTTAAGACCACTTTGTTTACGCTTTGGAGAACTAGACTTAGTAGGTAAGTATTCGTGTCTATATAATCTAAGTTATAGGCATATATATATATACAGGTATGAAGCCTGCTGCCCACTACGAACTTAGACACCTAGATATAATAACCGATGCGATAATTTTATGACTTAGTATTTTTTGATAACTATTTACAAGTAACTATTGTAACAAAACTTTCAACACACCATGAGGACTGATCATGCAGACTTTTAGTGTATTCCAAAAAATATCGGTGAAGAATGTGAAAGGTAAACGTGAAATACACGAGGATATTAAATATACTTAATATATTGAATGATATGTAGTAATTAATGAATGAATGAATGAACACTTTATTGCACCATTTACAAACAAAAGAAGCACAAAGTTAAAACCAATACAACTAAATGGTAGTAATTTCATAATTACTACACAGATAGCGACGTTTTTCAGTCACATCTGCCATTAAATAATTTTAGACAAATACGTGCCCAGAAACCGTACACCTAGCTTGGGACACACCCGGAAAATCGCTCAGATTATGAGATGCAGAGTACCAGAAACGCATATTACCATACACGCAGACGACCATATTTCAAATATTTAATAACGTTTTGTAAGTTACGACAAACACGTGCAAAAGATCCGACAGGCAAACGACCTAAAATGTTTACGCAAAAGACATAAGAAATATTAGTAACAATAAACGATGTGATTTAATAAAAATCTTGCTAAATACTTAGAAAGGAAACAACAAACAAATAGTTAAAACAAAGTCATTACTCACATTTTCAACAATTCCCTCTCCGCCAGCAGTTTCCCTTCCATTTGGAAAAGAGCTTTTGTCACACCATTGCCTAAGAAGTCCAAACCTTTTTTGTTGTATTCTTTCCTTTTTAAAAATAATATCCTAAATCTCTCTCAGACAATCACAGTTTCGTACTGGGCATAGTACATACAACCTCTGCTCTTGTCACTATTACTGATGATATTCATCTAGCTATGGACAATTCACAGTTAGAATAGAATAGAAGAATAGAATAGAAGAATAGAATATATCTTTATTGAGAAAGCTATCACGTAAGTACAGCAAAGGACTTAAGCATAAGCTACATGTTTATAATGTACGTGACAGACGTCTCAATAGGTGGTGGCTCAGTGATACGCTAGACATGCAGGCATGCCTAGCACAGATTTTCAGCCACCACCTTCTGAGGAGTCCCGGTTGACTATTCTTTCTTTATTTGATTTTACGAATGCGTTTAATTCTGTCGATCATGATGTTCTCCTGAGCCTGATGCGCACCCTGGACATATCTCAGTTTGGTTTAGCAATGTGTACGCACTGAAGATAACAAGTCTTATTGGTGCTACATCTCAGCCTCAACCTCAACGCGGACCAAATTTCATCAAAATCCGTTCAGCGGTTTGGCCGTGAAAGCGTAGCAGACAGACAAACAGACAGAAAGATAGACAGACTTAGCATTTATAATATTAGTATGTTTAATGAGTTAATTAATACCAGTGATTCTGTAAAAAATTTGGGAGTGGTGTTTGATAAAACTCTTTCTTGGTCGCACCAAATTAAAGAAATTAGCAGGAAAACGTTTGGTTCACTTAGAAGGCTTTGTAATTTCTTGCCAACTGATACCAAAATTGCGTTGACCCAGTCTATTCTACTTCCCTTTCTTGATTACGCTGACTCGTGCTTCATTAATCTTACATAGAAACAGTTAAACAAACTGGAGCGCCTTCAAAATTTGTCGATTAGGTTTATATTTGGACTTCGCAAATATGGCCATATTTCTGAATTTCTGTCCAAACTAAATTGGCTTCCTATACGGCAACGTCGCAACCTTCATAGCTTAATGTCTTATGGATTACTGCTTTGGGGAAGGGCAAGTGACATACAGACAATATTTATCTTACAAAAGCGAGCAGTTCGTGCCATCTATGGTTTAGCCCCAAGGGAATCTCTTAGGGAGTTGTTTAAAGAAAAAAATATATTAACAGTAGCTTCTCAATATATGTTTGAAGTTATCATGTATACGAGGAAAAATATTACTACTTTTAAAAAGAACTCGGATATAACTGATAGACCCTTGCGCAATAAAGATAAATTATTTTTACCTTCCTATAGACTGTGTAGGGTTAAAGACTCTTTTGTGGGGAACTGTATACGTTTCTACAATAAGCTTCCTGAATCAATCACTAGTTTGCCTAATGGACAATTTAAAGCCCATGTTAAAGATCTACTTTGTAAAAAGGCTTATTATAGTACTGGAGATTTTCTTAATGACGGGAATGTTGAACTTAAGCTTGGTGCAGAGTCCTCGGCAAATTGACATATCATTATATGTTCTGACATTTCTGTTCGTTTGTCATTTTTTTTAAATTATTATTTAATTTTTTTAATCAATTTTTATTTAACTTAAATAATCTGATATAACCATTGTGCTAAATGTTGACAAACATGTGAATTCGTTCATTTAACTAGGTAATTAAGCAAAGTTTTTCTTATTTGTAAATTGACGTTTTGAAGAAAATGCTGCAGTGGAGTTTGTGGCGCCGCTTCTTCTCCACTTGCGCTTTGGAAGTGGTGGTAAACTTAATATAAGTAAATTGACGTCAATAAGTGATATTTATATCCTACATTGAGAATAAACAATTTCATTTCATTTCATTTCATTTCATTTCATTTCATTTCATTTCATTTCATTTCATTTCATTTCATTTCATATATTATCGTTATTATATTCAGTTCTATTCAATCCCTTTTTTCGTCCTTATCTGAAGGATCGGTTCATATTTCTTCACGATGCGTATGATGCCAATCACAGGTTGCGTAGTTAATTTACTCTGAGATTGAGAACCCCTCACCAAAATACTAAAATCTTTTTTAATTAGTTTTCTGTCCAAGCTGTTCTCTGGAATTCCTGTTGAAATTCGGAAAGCCCAAAAAATTACAAAGTTTAAAAATCTCGTTAAATCCCATTACCTTTCTTCCCTGGCCTAAAATGTTTCGTACCTGCACTATATTTATCTTTTATATATATATATATATATATTAAACCCGAAAGTGATCAGCGGACGAGGTTTGGCATTGGTATGATAATTATTTTATTTTGTTTCATAAAAGCCCTATTGAAATTATGATAAATGAGTTCAGTAATTTTATTGTTGTTAATTAATTGTAAAATCCAAAAAGAGATTCTTAAATTATACTGATTAAATATATATATATAATTATTATTTAAGTATGTATTTTTTTGTAAAGTTTATTTTATTTTATTTAGTTTATGTATTCATCTTCATAGCTGTACTGCTCCATCGCCTTCTAATCCTCAAGTTTATTAATCCTATTTTCATTAAAGTTGACTGGAAGAGATTGCCTTGGCGATAAGTCCGCCTTTGTGCCTCACTGTATTTGTTAATCTGTGTCTGTTTTGTTTTCTTTTTTGGCGGAATAAAAAGTATTTGTATTGTATTATATTATTCGTTAGCTTTTGCAGACCAAAATCCCATCCGAACATTTCTGTTAAACTCTAAACACACGTATTAAAGGGGTTGTAATAACAATCCTAAACAAACGTGCCCCTGCTGGATAACAACACAAAGATGAGTTATATGATCCAACAAGCAATTAAATAAAGTTTTTACCGCGGCCTACGCTTAATTCGATCAAACTATTTCAATTCGATTTAGAATTTTAGCATAGTGGTATAAGTAGTGTTAGCTCTTTGCTTATACCTATACACATGGGATTTTAAAAAGTATCTAATAAAAAAACGTACGACTTTTGTTATATTTATCTCAAGAATAACTCCAAAATAAGAACTAATATAATTAAAAAAAACATTAGACTCCCAATAAGTAGAACTTATTATATATTATAAGGAACTAGCTGTTGCCCGCGGCTTCGCCCACCTGATCAAAAGGTATATCCAATGATGTTTGAATCACTTAGATTATATTGGCAGGTCTCTGAGGATAGACCCGTAAACCACAGAAAAAACACCCGTATCCCCCATTTAGGGGCTGAATTCTAAAAACATTAAAATCAGGTAACGAATTATTTATCGAAACTAATAATCTTGTGAAGTTTTGACTGCAACGGACAAACTAATCTTCTTCCCTCGTACATACATACTTTGCACATCAGTTTCCGTTATGGGGGTGAATTTTGATAAAAATCTTGCTTAATGCAACCCCTGATTACAAAAGGAACCCACTTGCTAAAATTCAATGACAGATCAAGAGAGAAAGGAATTATAGATTGGTTTTGCTTTTTCAGTGTTTTCACCCCTTTTCTTTGAACCGGAATTTTAAAAATACTGCTACCGGTATTTATTCATTCATCAAAACAAATAATTTTTTGAAGTTTCGATAAAATTGGTCTGACTAATCTCTTTCTCTCATACATATTGCGGACCCTATTACACCCCTTAGGTAGTGCGTTTTGAAAACTCCTTGCTTAATGCACCCCCTGATTGCAAAAGGAGTCGCCTTGCTAAAATAAATACAATCAATGATACCTTTCCCTTTCTCTCCCTTTTAGGAGTTAATAGAAAATATCCCTAAATAGGTTTTTAAAAATTATTCGTTATAAGAAATAATATTGTAAAGTTTTTAATAAAATGGTCATATATCCATGTATTAGTCGAACCCCACTTTTAGAATTAAGAAAAATATTTACTTAATGTTGCCCTTACTCACATATGAGGAGCTCGTTGGTCAAGCGGGACCCGCGTATCCGTAGCGAATGCGCGTGGGACGACGTGACGCGACCACTATTGGATTGGTCGCCATTTTAGTGGCATTTTTTATCTTGAGCTCCTCCGTGCTTCGGAAGGCACGTTAAGCCGTTGATCCCGGTTGTTATCGATAGATAGCAGTCGTGGGGCTGTGTCAGATGCCTTAGGGCAGCCTGAAAAAATCTGACAGTGTTGGCCACTAACACACCTCAGGTCATGTTCCTGTTGGTCTGGTTTCACTGTAAAACGGGTTAAAGAGGTCAGACGGCAGTCGCTCCATTGTAATTACTAGTTCCGCCAAATCTAGGACCATGACTTACAGCGTACTCTAGGCTCCGAAGCGTAAGCTGACAACGCAACTAAGAATACACGCTAGGATGATGATGATGCCCTTACTCACATATGAAACCCACTTGCCAAAATTTATTGAAGATCAATGAAAGCACAGTTTTTCTTTTCTCAGACTTTGGCCCATTTTTCCCTTTCGGGAGTTAAATTAGAAAATCGAGATTTAGGTATTTGGAGTAACTTTCTCAAAAATAAATATCTCTTTCCTCCCACACATACTTTAAACTTCATTTTATCCCCTTAAGATGTGCATTTAGATAAATTCTTGCCAAAATTTATTAAGAGATCAGTGATCGTCAGTGTCTCCCTTATTCCCTTTATTCTGAAAAATCTTAAAACAGGTAACTAAACATTTATCAAAAGAAATAATCTTGTGAAGTTCCGAATGAAACGGACTCACCAATCTCCTTCCCCTTACATACTTTGCAACCCCAAAACTCACCCGAAGGGGGTCTCCCCTTAGAGTGAATTTTGAAAATCCATTCTTTGTGCAGTCCTTGACCAAAAAAGGAACCTACAAGCCAAATTTTATTGACAGATCAGTGATCGTTTACTTTGTGCATTTTCAGCTTTTGTCCCCCTTTTCCCTTTGAAGGGGGTGAATTTTGAAAAAAAAAACCTTTCAGAATTAATCTAGGTAATAACAAAACATTGCTGTCTAAATTTCATGTTTATAGCTTTTATGGTTTAGACTGGGCGTTGATGAATCGGTCACCCTTGTACTTTTATACCTATAAATAGTATATAGATAATATAAATTTGCAACCCCTTTTGCACTCCCGGGGAATTCAATTTTATTAACTTATTTTTTTCAAACCACTTATTCAAAAAGTGTCTCGCTTCAAGTATGACAAAGATGCGTATAAACTTGCAACCCCTATTTCCCCCCTACAGGGATGTAATTTTCAAAATCTAATATATTCATTATTATTTTCTACTAACTACATAGGGCGCACTGAAAGTTTCCGGAACTGGCCACTTACATAAACAATATTTAAAAATTTATTGCAACATTTGAAAATAGAACTCTTTGGCTGTAGAATGCAGTTTGTTTCATCTGACTGTCTTTTGTTTTTACCTTGTGGCGCCATTTAAAAAATTGTGTGTCTGCATCAACATGGATTTAACTCGGGAAAATTTTCGTAGTATGATTTTCTACGATTTTAAGTGTAATTTAACAGCTCAACAGAGCATCGCTCGGCTTGAAACAGCTTTTGGCAATGAAGCACCATGCAAGACAACTGTTTATAGCTGGTTTGCAGAATTCAAGCGTGGTCGTATCAATCTCAGTGACGAATCTCGCGATGGTCGGCCGTCCACCGCTGTGACCAACAAAAACATCAATGCTGTGCGCCGTATGATTGAAACAGACAGGCATGTGACCTACCATGAAATTCGCGCATCCTTAGAAATAGGCATGAGTCAAATACAATTAATCCTACACAAACATTTGGGTGTGAGAAAGCTGTGCTCGCGGTGGATCCCACACAACTTGACCGAGGCTCAAAAAACGGACCGCGTCACTTGGTGCAGTGCCATGCTTACCGGATTCAACGAAGGTGCGTCAAATTTGGTGTGGGACATAGTAACAGGTGACGAAACATGGATTTATTGCTACGATCCCAAAACAAAGCAGCAATCGAGCGTATGGGTCTTTCAAGGTGAGCCGAAACCAACCAAAGTGGCGCGCGTGAAAAGTGCATCTAAGCGGATGATTGCTTCTTTTTTTAATAAAACTGGACACGTGGCTACTGTTGCTTTAGAGAATCGTCGTACAGTGAATAGTGACTGGTACACGACCATTTGTTTGCCGGAAGTTATTGACGAACTCCGTAAAAATAACCGTAAACGCCGTATCATCCTGCACCACGACAATGTTAGTTCTCACACGGCCAGACAGACAAACGACCTTTTGAAGGCGAAAAATGTAGAACTCATGAGTCATCCTGCATACAGTCCCGACCTGGCACCTTGTGACTTTTTTCTGTTCCCAAAAATTAAGAACCAATTACGCGGTCAACGATTTTCATCACCAGAAGAGGCTGTCGAGGAGTATGAAAAACACGTTTCAGAGGTCACCACAGAGGAGTGGCACAAAAGTTTTCAAAACTGGTTTCATCGAATGAAAAAGTGCATAGACGCCAAGGGAGATTATTTTGAAAAACAATAAATTAATTTTGTACCTTTAATAGTATTTTTCCATATTCATTCCGGAAACTTATAGTGCGCCCCACGTACTAAAATAAATTAAATTTTTCATGTGCTTCACTTTCAAATTGACGAAGATTCTTACAAACTGGCAACCACTTTTTCACCCCTTTAGGGATGTAATTTCCAAAAATCCGTTTCCTAGTCACAATCTACCTTCCTGCCAAATTTCATCTTCATTGGCTAAGTAGTTTTCGAGATTTCGTGATTATATATAATAGCCGGCGTCGAGTTCATTACTGTGGTAGGTACTTATTTAGCGACACCTACACTATAGGTACTATTATACTACGTATACTATGAGTGCCAAATTTCAGCGTTCTTTTAGTTGTTAGTTTAAGCAAGGTTGGTATGGATTGATAGATCAGACAGTAAAGGTAACATTTTTGAATACAAATGTCATAAAGTATAATACGTTTAAAATACTATTTAGATTTAAACTGTTCGTTTGTGAATTTTATGAATAAGACCGTTAATTTATTATTTTTACTTTATTGACACATGTCAATAAAGTAAAAATATTACAATCATAATGTATTACAATCATAGCACATGATATAAAGTTTCAAATTAAAACGCTATTCCACTAATTGATTGAATTGATAATATGAATATGTAACATAGCTTCACACGCCTGTGGCTACTGATATACGCGACCGTGTGACCCAGTTCTCCCCACAAAACCTGCCAGCTTCACAAATGATTTGATATGACATTGAAATGGTATTGTTAAAAGGAAATTTAGAGTGTTGTTTATTGAGATACACGAAACAATGTTGTGAGGCTCTATGTAAATAATGATCCTGATGTCAAGCGACGGTCGATGTGGCCTAACTTTGATTGGACGCCAATAAGAGCATTTCTCCTCCTCAGACAGAAACTGTAAGAGTCAGGGTAGAAACATGGAATGAAAATGTACCCAAGAAACTTTTCTTTTGGTGAATCACGAATAACGAATCTGCACTGATATTCATTTAGGTCATAATTTAGACTCCTATTCGGCGTCGAAGATGCGGAAGAGATGAAACCCCGTCTCTGATACAAGTGTGACTGTGGGTGTACCCAAATGATGGTGCACCTATTGTCGTGTCTTCTGCCGCATCCCGCATCATGGACGACTTGGTGGAGGCCAACCAGAAAGCTCTTTAGGCTAACAACGAATAAAGTTTTTACCATTGATACGAAAAGAAAAAGAATGGCAATTCTTTTTTCGTGGAATCATATTCCTAGATGGTAGTCGTTAGGCAGAATTGGATGCCTTAAGGCAGCCGGAAAAAAGGGTAAAGGACACTACCCTCGCTCTTTTATAATGATGCCGTCTAATTGAAGAGAGTACCTTAAAGTAAGAAGCGTAAACTGAGGATGTAAGTAACCTTAAAATTGTGTTTAAAGTTATTAACACACATAGACGTTTCTATACGGTCTTCTACTTTTCAAGCATTCAAGTAAACAGATCAATACATTTTCTATCTGATTCTACGGAACACTGTTTTACTGTGTTGACGCTGCTTTATTATTCGTTGTGTGTTGTGTTGATCTTTATATTACAAACATAATTTGAATAGGCGGAGACCTTTTGTAGTTGTTCGCTAAACGGGAATTTGGTTGGTGTCCATTACTTATCATGTGAATTACAAAATCAATAGATCATCAACACTGGTGTCATGACACTAGTTTCAGAGACTAGTTCTAGACATCTGACATGGATTTTTCCGATGTCCGGGCCAATACTTAACAAAGTTATGATTTTGTCCGATGTTTGTATGAATGTTCGTCTATTTCCTAGGAAATATGCTCATAAAGGCAACTGGGGTATCTTATATCTCTCCGCTTTGCCGTCATTCTCTGTTAATGAAAGACAAGCCCTTATATGTACATACATTTCATGATGCCTCTGGGGTATAGGTAGTATTTAAGGCATTTGCCTGCAGGCTCGGAGCTCATGGGTTCGATTCCCATCGGAAACATAGTGTGTTTAGTCGGTTATGATATTGCAGACTTGAATCACCTGATTATCCATACTAACCCATACTACATACTAATATTATAAACTGCCCATAAGTTAGCAGACAAATGCGAAAGTCTGTCTGTCTGTCTGTTACGCTTTCACGGCCAAATCGCTGAACGGATTTTGATGAAATTTGGTATGAATATAGTTGAAGACCCGGCGCAGGCGGAGCTGCAGGAAAAAGCTAGTCTGAAAATAAAGATAATTCCGTGCTTCGGAAGGCACGTTAAGCTGATGGTCCTGGCTGTCATTTGGTGACTGGAAAAGAAAAACGTCAGAGACAGAAAAACGGTTCCGAAAAACTGACACCAAGGTTTATAGGGACTAAGGATTAAACTTAATAATGAGGATACAATACCTTTTGCTACTTAGAAACAAAATATAATAACGGATATAGAAATATTTATAATTTCGTGCAGAGAAAAGGCATTAACGTAGGTAAGATATTCCTATTAGATCCCACAAATCCTGCTCAGGAATTTTTATGGCTTCGCTAGCTTCGCAACTGTAACATACTGTTAGCTGTGCTCAATTTATTGTCCTATTTACAGTCAACTTTGGAACACAAAACAGAATTTACATACGTGTACTTTATAGCTTTAAAAAGCCATGTCATATCCCGCCCGCACCTGAAGGCACTTCCTTTTAGGTTTAACCTAAGCAAGTAGGAATTACTGATGGCACACAAAACCAGTGCGAGTGTGGTTTCTCCCCTCAAACTATGGGGCATCTGTGGTGTGCTGGATGCCCAAAAACCTGCACCATGAATGACTTGGGCTTGGCCTCTGACAGACCGTGTTCAGGTGGCTTCTTTCTGGGTTGGGAGTGTAATGCCATCGACACGCCAAGAAGAAGAAGGCTTAACCAGTAGGTTAGGTACACGGGATACAGTACACCATAAACAGTCCTCCTCATTCATCCACTGCATCACTGAGAATACACCTTTTGTTTAAGCCTACTCTACCATCTGTCCCGGGCTTTGGAAACTTGGAATAAGATCACGTAAAAAAATCTGTATAGATATTTCACTAGTTTGTAAATGGTGCAATAAAATGTTCATTCATTTTATGAATATAAACTTGGCTGTGTATTGTCTGTCTGAAATGATACGTTTCATCGCAGCTTTTAAAATAATAAATTGATTTTATTTTCTGTAATAATAGTATCGTCGTCGTCGTTTCAGCCGCAATCATTCCACTCCTGGACTTAGGCCTCCCACAAATTGAGGGGTTCTTGCCATACTCGCTACGCTTGGCAGGCGGATTGGCGGGCGCAGTTTCAACAGCTTATTTTACTTCCGACGCTGCTGTCCATCGGATGTTTTCTTTAGCTAGGGAAGGGTGTGATGTGGTTGGGTTTGGGGAAAGGATGAGGTACTAGGATGCTACTGACTCGGATGGACATGGGTTGACTCAGTAGCAGCTTGGGTAAGTCGGGCGCGCGTACCCGTGTATTATGTATCCAAGCCATCGGACAGATGCTTGAAAACAACACCCCTGAATTAAATGTTGGTATGCCAGGAATTAATTAAAAAACAGCACCTTTATCAAGCGGAAAATCGAATTGAAATTCACGTCAAAAGAAAAGCGCGTTTTCTCAGGGCTAAAACTAAGCTTCTAGACGACACAATAATACTTAAATATTTAACATTTTAGTGGCCTTGGGGAAAATCATATTGCGTTGTTATTGTGTAGATAATCTATATCTGTGGCATAAAAATAAATAAACAAGGGACGGCCGCCTCTTCAAATACCTCGGCACCCTATTGATCAAGCGTCGCTTCCAAGTGGTCAGCACATATTTAGCTCTTCTACGTAAAGACCCTTTACGTCCGGCCTTTCTGTATGAATGCCTGATGAGTTTACATTGTTTTTGTCATTTATTTAATGATTTTTTTTACACACTGAACCTTACCTACTGAAATACAAAATTCGGAGACGGAACTTATCCTTTGTGTTAAGTATATAATTTAAAATTATACATAAGCGAAACGAGACAAACAAAGAAAATAACCCCAAAACTGCCTAAAAAGTGCCAAAATTCCTGAAAAATGAGTCTGAAAATTTCAGAGAGTAGACAAAATAGTTAACATAGTCCGATAGATTGGACAAAGCAGTATCAAGTATGCCACTGCATGGAACGGAAATGAGACCTAGATGAATGTGTGGAGAGATGTAAAAAGCAAAATAAAAAAAGAATATACGAATAAGCACGCAATAGATAATAGTGTGGGAATATAGAATTGTGAAGGAGCCATTCACTTTATCAATGAAGTGAAAAATGCGACACATAATGCTGCATCTACTATTACATTTTGATAGGTATAAATAAATCAACAAAAAAAAAACCAAACGAATTCATTGTAACAACTACTACGTGTCTACTTCAAACTTCAAATTTGAGAAATCTTCTTTGTAGAGTCCATGCTACTTTAGTATTATAATTAATTCTGTGTTTATGCTGTCCATGAATGTTGGTTTCTTTAATTTGTGCCAAAGCCGAGCCGAAGTATTTCCCCTTAATACCCGTTGGGATTCTCGGAGTATTTTAATTATGAGCTGTTGTCACGGGGGGCTGTTTACGTTCATTTGCACAGTAATTTGACGACTGTTAATCAAAGTGTAACGTTCCGTTGGCTCCGTTGCACACAATTGTGTGTAAATGTTCCCATTCTCTTGTGCTGAATTTACAATCAATGTCATTATTTTTACACATGAAACTTATAATTAGTATATATTAACAGGGTAGAATACTCCAAGACTTCCGAATTTGTGATACAAAAATGTTCATGTAACAAACTAGTTATTTTAAAAGTTTGTTTATCCAAACAAACGCCACATTGTTTGTATTAGGAGATAGGTAGAAGATTGACTATTTAATAATACAGATTTTTAAGGTTACCTATAAATATCAAATATCACAAAATAACACTTTCTTCAAAATATTGATAATTATTGTGCAATACCTACCAAATACAACATACACAACAGGTGCGATCCAAGTAGCAACGTACTGCGGGCTTCTAAAGTTTGAGTCATCGACTTGACGAAGAAGAAGACTAACTTCACTCAAATACAATTCAAACCCATGATTGAAACTAAGTCTTAGTTGAAATGACACATTAAACATTAAGTCAGATGTTATCCATACTTCCATACTATCCATCCATACTTCCTTCCATGCTAATATTTTAAGTACGAAAGTCTGTCTGTCTATCTGTTGCGCTTTCACAGCCAAACCGCTGAACGGATTATGATGAAATTGATAGTATCAATATATTTGTATAGAGATCAAGCATAGGCTTCTTTTTGACGCAGGCTGAGCTGCTGGAAACAGCTAATTATAAAATAACTTAACACTTTAGCTGACAGTGACATCTCCCGACGTAAATAACAATGGAGTGCCATTGTTATTTCCTTAAAGTGTTAAACATAGAAGTGATTTAGGTAAAGCGATAAAAACCGTTTACGTACCAAATTGTTTTAGGTTATTTTTACAGAGGAAAGCCATTAAGGAAATACCTTCCTCCTCTTACCTTTCCGTTTCTTAAACGTTGCCGACTTGTCTCCAAAGTTGTCAATTACCGGTTATTTTAAACGAGATCCCAGTTGAGCGAGAGTTGGTAACACTGTTCAAATTTTCACTGGTGACACCTAACACCTACTTCAATTAGAAATGTGAGAAATTTCTCGCAGCTTCTCACATTTCAGCTTTAATTGAATAATTTGATAGAATGCTTTAGCGCCAAATATTTATTACATCTAAGATAACTATGAATTTATTGGATCTCTGGGTTCTAAATCGATTAAGATGCAAATAGGTAGCGGAAGTGCGTTCTACATAAGTATGTATGCTACACTACTTATTCTTTATACTACTCAGTAGGTAAACAAGCATGCAGCTCACCTGATGCCTAAGCCTATGCGAAGCGCAGCATATGGGCATACGCAACACCATGTATCACTAGTGCGTTGAGGTATTCTACTTTTCAACAAATATCAATACTTGATGAAGATATTATGGGAGATATCTAGAAATCAATTCAGTTTTTTGGCTGCTTGAAACTTTATAACAACAAAAATTACATCATTATTAACCAAATCCGGTTTGCTTACACTTGAATGGTTAAACAATTTCTCCTACAGTGTGTAAAAATCCTCTCAACCAAATACGAGAGAGTAAACATAACAGCATACAAACATTCCGCGTGTGACCGACACGGTCAGCCATTACTGTGCTTATAAATTTTGGCTGGCAAATTGTCCGGTCCCTTAATTAGAGAACCCGCTGTTACAAATAGCATCTGTTGTTGACATCTCATGTATAAAATGTTTAGAGATCAGATGTAGAGCTTTGCAGTGAGTGATGAAGGGCACGTTATATACTTATACGGACACAAATTGAACTAGCCTCAGAGTAAGTTCGAGACTTATGTTATAAGAACTGAAGGATACCATATTTTATAAAAAAACTACTGTTTCCTGCAGCTTCACCTGCGTCAAAAAGTATTTCAAGTAAGGTTTTTAACTATATTCATACAAAATTTTATCAAAATCCGTTATATCGGTTTGCTCGTAAAAGCGTAACAGACAGACTTTCGCATTTTATTAGTATGGATATGGAAGAATGGATACAAAATAATGATTTTTTCAGATTTTACATTTTTTTTTATTAGTCTCAGTTACTAAACACACTTATTTGTCTGGTGTCGTTAGTACTACTTATCAATAATTTATGTCTTGGTGTTTAAAACAGTAGATTCGTTCGTATTATGTTTGAAACTAGGAGCGTACCCTGGGCTCTGAAGCGCAAGCTGAAGAATGCAACTAGATAAACACGCTTGGACCACAGAATAGGTAATAGTATTACTTTTGGACGAAGAAGTATTGAGTTTGAATTAACTAACACCCAAAACCCGTTGGCCGAAGTGTCAATGCAAACTCGCTTGGAATTTTCATAATTAAATTCTCATTCACCTGGCATTTGACTTTGAGAAATTACTAGGAGGGTTCGTGGAGTTTCGTCAGGTTATGCGATTGTCAATGTTGTCGACGTTAACGAGCAAAACTAACTTAATTTTAAAACGACTTCGCGTCGCAAATGTGTATAAGGTTTCTTTGAGCCCTTACGAAAAAATCTTTAATCCAAACTTTTAATATAAGATTTAAAAAAACCAAGACACTTTGTAAAGTAAAATAATATACTATTTAAAAACAGATATATATCTATAAATACCCCTGCCAGGTTTTTATGATGACCCTAAATCCTAAATCCTATGCTACCATCAAAGAGCATCGAAACTGAACACGGAAAGTAAACGTTCCTTTCCCAATGGGTACCATCTACCAGCAGAATAATAGCAGAATATCAGTGCTTTGCTCACTTCTTTTGTGAGTAAAGATCTTCGCTGAGCTGTGACCTTTTTGGTTGTTACTTCAATACACACTCGCTGTTAGTCATAGGTTTTAGTTTTATAATATGTATTGTGTTAGCTTGTGTGTGTTTAAGTATTGCTAAATAAATAATTCATTCATTCATTCTACCATTAAACTTATCCATAATGTGCCAGCCATTATCACAGAATTGATATTACTGGCGTTCCTATCTAGCCATAGAATTATGAACTTTCGATTCCCGTCCTGTTCCTAAATTAATCCAAGCATTTTATAATTTGTAATATCACGCATTTGCCTTAACGTAAAATTTGCCTACAGCTAATATATGAAAAACTCTTCAGCAAAGCTTCAGCATTATGATTACTCTATCTATCCATACGAGATATTCTTCTAGGTAAATAAATTACGAGCTATTTCTAGAACGGAAACCTGACGCAAGCACCGGCACAATGTTGTTTACAATATTTCTCCTCGCCGAGCTGTCCGCAGCAAAATATCCGCGATCTGCCATATCCCACATTTGCTCGAATATTGCAATGCTTTCATGGGTTTATTTCTCAGCTATTTGCATTTAGCGCGGCATGAGAAACGGCTTACATACATTTTATAATCAAATTTAGTAATATACGGAGTTTCATTCTATAATTTTCTTCGTCCAAACGTGTTTTCTAGTTGCATTACATATATAAAAGAACAAGGGTGACTGATTCATCAACGGCCAGCCGAAACCATAAAAGCTGTAGACGTGAAATTTGACCAGAAGTTTTATGTTATTACATAATGCTCAGTTAAGAATGGTTTTTTAAAATTTTCCCTTAAGGGGGTCAAACTTTGGTCCCCAAGTATCCCCAAGAGTAAATACCTATTTTAGGATATTATGCATTAACCTCTAAAAGGGGGAAAAGGTTGCGTATCATTGACTGTGTTTAATATATTTTTAGGAAGAAGGTCCTTTTGTAATCTGGGTGTGCATTGAGCAAGGAGTTTTCAAAATGCACCTCTTAAGGGGGTGTAATGGGGTCCGAAGTGGGTAAGGAAGAGTGAGTAGGTAGTTAGACCGTTTTATTTGAAAATCATAAAATTATTTCTTTTGATAAATTGATAAAATACCTACCTGTATCGGTATTTTAGAATTAAAATGGGGGACAAACTCTGACTAAACTATGTTTGACCTGTCATTTGAATTTTAGCAAGTGGGTTTCTTGTGTTTACCTGGGAAAATTCACCCCCATAAGAGAAACTGATGTCCGAAGTGTGTACGGGGGAAGGAGATAAGTTTGTCCGTTGCAGACAAAACTTCACAAGATTATTTGTTTTGATAAATGATTCGTTTCCTGTTTTAAGTTATATTTTAAGTTATATTTAAGTTATAAATTTCATCAAAATCAATTCAGCGGTGTGGCTGTGAAAACGTAACAGATAGACATACAGACATTCGCACTTATAATATTAGTAGGAATATTGGATTATAGAGAGACGAAAAAAAAATTGTGCCGTATCAAAAAATTTAATAACTGTCAAGTGATAGGGATGGGATAGGGATAGCTATAAATAAATTAATGAGAAAACACCTTTGCATATATTGCTGCTAATATTCTAAGTCGAGTAAAACTGTACCGATAAAGTTATGTAAATGCAATGTAGCTAGACGTATAAGTATTCTTAGGGAGTGGAAATGCCAGTTTCTGTGAATACGATGTAGATACAAACTTAATTCAATTCGATGGAACCGTGGCCGTTCGTAACTTCTTTAGGTGCTCTTTCTACCACCCATCGGAATTTAATATAATACTTATAAGTTTTAGAAAATGTAAATAAATATTTTTTGAAATAATTTCCTATATTTTTATTAATATTATCGATATATTTAATAATCTCTTTAACCTAAGAAACTAAAATCTATAGAAATAAAAATTAACCTAAAATAAATAAATCTAAACTAACATAAAAAGAATACCTGTCGAGGCATTCCCCTGCGGCATGGTGCCCTGAATACTGGCAGCATTACCTCCTGTATAGTAAGACTAATACGTTGTGCGAGATAGCTGGCAGCTCTCAGGTCACCCGATTCACGGACCAGTCGTGCCGAAATAGTTTTAATAAATTTTTTCATGTCTAAAGACCACGGCCCCATTGTCTCCACTGCTAGCGCAAACTCGTAATTATTAATGAATAAATATAATATAACAAATTTATGCATCTGAATTTTTTTTGAAATATATTTGGAGGCCCAAAGAAAACGTGGATATGTGATGTGATGACAAAATAAAGAAACGATTACGTGAAAAGCGCTCATAAATCTAAAAACTCTCAAACTATTGTGTAAGTGCGGACAGGGTCGAATTACCATGTAACCCACTCTGAATAAATAAACACAAAGGGATAAATCACACAAATCGAGTTAGCCCCAAAGTAAGTTAATTAATAAATTATAATCTAAGCAACAAACAATGCTTTTAGCTTGAGTATTGCACGACTTTCACTTGCACGTGTACATAGGCTTTGGTTGGTTGTATACTTAATTTCCATGAGTTCGTAGACTTTCTCAATAGTATAAAAAATGTATACATATGTGTACGTATCGATAACCTCCTTTTTTGAAATCGGCGAAAAGTGCTGACTTTGTTACAAATGTAGCGCAATCATACAAACCTGTTGGAAGAGGGCACGAGTCCAAGATTTAATTTCGTAAAGTATGCTCTCGAATTTCCTGAGATATTAGAGCAAGGTTTTGAAGATAAGTCGCGGCTTTATTTGAATTTCATGATTTTCTGAGTACCCTGCAATATAATACTGTTTGAACAATGGATATTCAAGCAATTTACAGTTTATAAAGAAGTTTCAGCAGGTTAATGCTCATGTTAAATAATTTTCAAAAGTGACATTCCACTGTTGTGTGTTGATTGCCAATGTAAACCCACTCGATATGAATGAAGGAATGTTATGTGGAACAACAATAAAGTAATGGAAAGTATTGTAAATTTACTGAAAATAAGGATTAGGATTAAATATCTCTGCAGAAACTCATCTGAACGACATGATGATGGTTGAATCTTGAATCAGACAAGGAGTTGTTCTTTTTAAAAGTGTGAATCACGCCAAATAGGTAAGTCGAATGATTATCGTTCGATATCGAATTATTTTCATTCGTCATAATCGGCGAATCATAAGTATTGTCATTCGACATATTAGTCATACATAATCATACATTCAAAAATAGGGTTTCAGATCAGATCAAAATACTTTATTGTACTTAGTCCATATACATATAATTATTACTTAATACTTTATTGTCCTCATTACAATCATCATCATTTCGTGTAGGTTACATTGTCTACCGACCATATGGTGTCAGAGTTGTTCGGAATCGCCTCTCGGCCTCTGACGTGGTTCCTTTAACGACTACCAAATGGCAGCCGGGACCGACGGCTTAACGTGCCTTCAGAAGCACAGAATCATCTTTATTACCAGACAATCAGGTGATTCAAGCCTGCAAAGTCCTAACCAAGCTGGAAACAACTAAACAAAGTATGCTCATTACAATAAAGTGAATATTAAATTAATATTGCTTCAAAACTAATAATTTTGTTACAGGACGAACTGGAATCATCACTGCGTCTAGTCCACGCCGTTGCCACCGGAGCCACAGGCGCTCTTTGCGTCACCCAGCGGTATGGAAGACTGCTGGCTCCACTCCACGTGACCAGGTGGGACTCGGTGCGGGCCAGAGCGGACCTGGCTGCGAACATCCTGCACCAGTTGGGGTTGGAAAATGCTGGTTAGTATTCTTTTAACGTAGATTCGGTTTGTGCATAGAAGGAGGAAAATGCATGTTATGTTATAGCGCTATATAGGTTGGTACACAATGGAATCTTATTACTAAAGCGACTACACACAATACTGCCGCAGTGGCAAAATAGTAGGTATGACCCTACATGGCTTCCTATTTCGTCACGTTATATATAGGCTTGCAGGTAGCTTGCAGGGGCGATATCCGAAATCTTGAAAGGGTCATATCATGATTTAAGAAGCAATCTTGGGTCTTCCCCATTCTTTCGTCATCTAGATCGCCCCTGCGGCTGTATCGTGTAAACACCACCATGTGTGTGGTCCACATCACACTACTCCGTGTTAAACAACCGACGTTTTGACGCTCGACACAAAGGGATTAAGTATTTTTGGGGCGGGAAGAGTCTACGAACAGCCATTGGTACCCCTCAAATAATCTCTGCTCCAGATTTGAAAATGCTGGTTCGCACTGATGCACGATAAAATTTTATGCCAGTTAGTAAGATGCTATTTGGGTTGCACACATATTATGAAATCTGTACAGACCCATCTATATTAGCAAGATTAACAAGCATAATTTTCAATAAGAAAGAAACTTCAACCATAATCGTGTAATATTTTCATACTATTACAGACTTCCTCACGGCAGTCTCCCAGGGTCTAGTAATGGGGGCGACAATACCTGAACGCGCTGTTGGGGCAAGAGCTATAGCTTTGCGTTCAGATGGGGTTGTTAACAGTGCTGTCGCCTGGCAGAGGTTTGGGACAGCTGACCCTGTAGTTTCAGCGTCGCCGCCGTTGGAGCAACAGCCTAACCCTGAGTATCCTTGGTAAGTTTATCCGCCTTTATTAACGAAAAGCCAAGTCGCACATGTAGTATGAGTAGCATGAACTGTTTTGGCTCCTACATAGTTATCCGTTCACCTACTGGAGCATGAACGAGGCTTTGACATCCTTTTGGATTAGGTAGGAGATATGACAATAATTTCACAGCAACACCAACAAATAAAAATATATTCCTCTATCTATCTGCCCCTGAGTGAACAATTGAACCTAATCGTCAAACGACAAGGGCCTAAAGTGGACCTTATACATAAAATAAAAAGTTAGCATCCCGAGGGTTGTTCTCAAGCCCTTTAGTGAATAATTTTCAATAAATATGATTCTAGGTACGAGTCAGTTCACAACAGTAAGACTCTTCGATCAACAAAATTCATGCCTCCACTACCGGGAGCTACCATGGAGGGATGGTGGACGTATCCCTACTACAACTGTGAGGCCAAACGTTGGTTGTTGTCCTACACTGTGCCCGTCGCTACTATACGAGGGTAAATATTTATGTTTTGTATTATTTTAAGTACTTAACTGATTGGAAATTGTTTAATGTGGTCTTTACTACACGGCACCTTTGTCTTCATAGTCGTCCCCAAATACTGAGGCATTCATTTCCAAGCCGACATGAGTGTAAGTTTGGAAATGAACGCTTCTCGTACCTATTTAGGTACTTATTTATTTTATACGATTTGGCAGCACAAACACAAATCTGTGCCTGATGATCTCCTTCGACAGCATATAGGTATATATTTATAATCAAGTGGTCAATAATTGTAACATTAAAGATGAAACAGCAACTGAAGCTTGTAATATCATACACAGTTGGCTGGCTACCTTGTCATATGAGGACACGGAAAACATTATAAAGATATAAAGCTAATGATCGCGCTTGCTTGATGATTTTTAAATTAATTGTTATTAAATTTTTTCTTATTTTGTTACTTAAAATATTCGAAACTTTAAATCATACATGTATATCTGGTGTTGGATAATTGTCTAATAATTTTGTTAATTGAACTATGACTGTATTAGATATAGGCTTCCTCGATACAGACTTGCCTAATGAGGAAGTCAATGTGTAGCTATTGTTATAAATCCTCTGCAGTATACCTATATTTGTCTAATTTACTTGGCATTTATTAATTGAATGTAACTAAATATGTATTGCAGTAAATAAATATTTTCATTTCAGTTTTGTTTTATTTCATTTTAACAACTTTTCACAACAACTGTAAACAATTTTTCAATTGAGTGACTAATGTTTGACTATGCTGAATAGAGAAACTGCGAGGCGCGTCTTTGATTATTTACATGCCTGTCCCATGATTTTCCGCAAGGTAATAATCTGAATTAGTCCGTCAGTTGTTTTTTGTTGTATGTAGATGCCTAAATGTTTTTCTTTGACCATACACAACTAAGGCCTATCCGGTAGCATTCATACGGTGGATATTTTAAAGCTACCGCCGACTGTAGTGCTGGTGCTTATGTAACCATATAGGCAATATTTCGAACTTTTTACTCCTTGTTTCAGGTTAAAAGGCATCGTATCCCTCGACATAGACATATCTAGCTTAGAAATCAACCAGTGTGAAGATACTACCGAGGACGAGACTGATAACCAAATTTATTCTTTTCACGGCACCCATAAGTGCCCTAATGAGACCACTTACGTGAGTAATCACAGAGCAAATTCGGTATAATTAGTGCTTTTGAAGGTTTTTTGTACAATAGAATGAACTTTACCAAACACCTTAAAAAACCTACTTACCTACAAGGTATAAGTCAGTATATAACTACTAATATACATACAATGATACCTACTTTATAAGCTATATAGTTTAAAAACAACAATACAATACAATACAAAAACTCTTTATTGCACAACAAGGATACATTGTTTAATACAAGCAATTACAGACAACCATGCGGAACAAGATTTGAAAAATTATTATTTATAAATCTAATAAGTATTACGTACTTAAATATTATATTTATTGTATTATATTTTAATATTTATTGTTTCTGAATAATCTTTCATCATCATCATCTTAGCCGCAGTCAATCCACTGCTGGACATATCCTAGGCCTCCTGTAATGATTTGTAAAATAACCGGTTGGAATCAGCCTGTATCCAGCATTTGCTTGCTACCTTTTTCATGACATTTTAATACTAATAGTCACATAATAGTAACGATTTCTTTAACAAATCAAGATTGAATTAAGTACCTAGACACTGCTATATATCTATTTATTCCTTTTTTTGCAGTGTGAATACAAACCGAATAGAGAAATAGGTGTACGGCATTCAGGATGGGCACGTGGATTATACATTTGCAGATGTCGCCCTGGATATTACTCTATGAATCATCCAGAAGGATTTAACGGGTCTTTAGTGGAAGGTAAGTACAAATGTAGTTAAGTACTTGTTGTTCAAAGTTAATTTAGCGTTAACATGTACAAGTACATGGTTGGCGAATGTTGTTTGTATTTTAAGCTAACCAGATATATCTATATAGTTACAGGCATCTTAAAGGTTCCATTTAGTAATGAGCACAGTATTGTGTATGTATGTGTTTATGTATCTCTATTTATTAAAACCTTACAAAACATTTAACATTTCCATGTCCTGCAAAACTGCTTACGGTGGTCCAGTTTGGGTAAAACATTGCAGGCTTGAATCACCTGATTCTGATAATAAAGATGATTCCGTGCTTCGGAAGGTACGTTAAGCCGTTGGGCCCGACTGCCATTTAGTGGTCGTCCTGTTGGTCTGGTTTCCCCATTAAAAAGGGTTACGGAGGTGTAATAACCAGTATTGTTAAATCTAGGACCATGCTTAAAGCGTACCCTGGGCTCTGAAGCGTAAGCTGACGACGCAACTAGGATTAGAGGCTAGGATGATTTATATATTATTGTGTTGTTGATAATAATTAATTATTAACAAGTAGGTATTTTAGTATTTGTTTATTCACTTCACTTCAACATCACTGCCGCCATAAAAACATTGTTAGGGGCATTTTCTATGGTTGGTTAGGGGTTAGCTTTGTAATTAGAGCACAATGTTTAACTAAACGAAACATACTAAAACAGGAGTTATATTTTGGTAAAGTGTGACTCACGCAAAATCGGTGAGTCGAATAATTTTTGTTCGATAACGAAGCATTTTTGTTCGACATATTTATTATATGTCATACATTTCAAAAATAGGGCTCCAGGACGTTGTAGATTTGAATTGTTAAATACTAGTTTATTTTATTAGCTAATCGCAAACGCATTTGGCTACATACCTACCTATTTATTTGCCGACACCTCATGTCTCGTAAAAATCCATGAAAAATCTATACTGGCAATGTGAAAAAATATATATTACACAACCTTAGAATGTAAGTACACAACCTTGGGGCTGAGAAGAGCAGTTTCGGCGCTGTAATCGCTATACGTCTTGTTTTTATACGTAACTTTACTTTGTGCATAATACTTAATGGTGGATTAAATTAGTCGCAAAGTGTTCGTGACCAAGCGTAAGTGTTGGGACTTGGGATACTGTGCTTATTGCCAACACCATTTAGGAAATCGCTAAGTGCAAATTTTTTATCACTTCACGCCTGAATACACTTTACTTATGTTGAGTTGAGAAAAAGTAAGATTTTACTACTAGTGGCTAAATACGTCCAGTAAAAGCCATATTCACATTGACACATGCGATGGGCGCTTTCCCGGAAAATTTGCAATTCCCGCCCGGATTTTTTTAAATTAATTAATTTCTTCCCCTTGCATTTAATTTTTTTCCCTTTGGAATTTCTTCCCGCTGCCCTGCGAAGTGAGTTCGATTTATGTGATTTTCATTTTTCTTGCTTATTGCCAAAAGCTGCTCAAAATCGCTAAGTCCAGTTTTTCTACCATTTTATTTAACCTGACTTTTAACTAAAGACCTGACTTTAGACTTGCTTTACTAATTAACTTGACTAAAAAAATGTTACTTGTTACTGGCTAAATACGAAAGTAAGAGCCATATTAAAAGAAAAAAATCTTCACATTGACAGGGTAAACAAAACAAAAAACAGTAAGGACTTTTGGCGGGAAGCTGTGAAGAGCAGTATCGGCGCTGTATTTTATTTTCCAAAATTTGTGTTTTTTTGAGTGTTTGTGCATAATAATGGTGGATTATTATTCGCAATGTGTTCGATAACAAGCGTGAGTTTTGGGAAGTGTTACAGTGTTTGATTTATGTGATTTTCATGCTTGTTGCCAAAAGCTCCTTCGCTAAGTGCAGTTTTTCTACCACTTCACTTAGCCTGATTCTTCTGACTAGACTTGACTACCGACTAGACTTTTGGACTTTACTAGGACTTGACAAAACCACACTGTAGGACTGAAGAAGATAGAAAAAATAAGAAGGGCTATAAAGGACTTGTATCCATGGCCGTAAAACCCATTATTAAAAAAAATAAACAGTAAACAAATACAAAGTTTTCTTTTCGAAACTAGATATATAGTGGCAGGATCGTAGTTAGCCGAGAAAAAGCCATAGACACATAGAGTTACTCAGTGTTGTGTAACTAAAAAAAGATGCAAGCGAAAACAGTTGGGGCTGATCGAGCCCAGAAGCACAGTAGCGCAGCACGTTTTGGGCTCGATCGAGCCCGTAAGCAGGCTAGGGGATAACACTGTTCTTATATTATTTTCAGTTGCATATCAGGATTATAAAGAAAATAGACTCGAAAATTGGAGTGAGCCATACGAATGTTTAAAATGCCAACCTGGTTGCGAAACATGCCGCGGTCCGGAGCCCTGCTTGGCTACTTACAACTGGCCATTTCGGTAAGCAACTGCTTCTTCGTCGTTTCGACAAATCTCATACTTTATGAGCTCAATACGCTGCCACTTGGATCGTACCTGTTATCGCCTCTAGAAAGTCCTTCTGCTACTAATGTAGGCACTCCAACAGGTTGAAGGCAGGCTTTCCACAGCAACTGCTAAATTTATTTATTTATTCACATACAAGTTTATTATATTCTTACATGTATTTACCTAATACAATAGATTAGCCCATCATATATGCAGGTATTCATTTTTAATAAGATTTAAAAATGAATAATTAATGCCTGCTGGTTTGAAATGCCTATGATCATCATCTTATCTTTCAGGATATCCCTCCTTGTAATATCAGTCAGTTGTGCAGTTATGACTGTCCTACTAACAATTTACACCAGGCACCACCGCCGAGTAAAGGTGTTCCGTGTCGCCAGCCCTGTTTTCCTGTCCATCACATTACTCGGATGTGCAATAATGTATATGGAGGTGATTATAACTACTTATTTTAGTAGTGCAGTTTAGTGAAGGCTTTGCTTTAAAATATTTGCTATGAATTATTACTTCCATTAAATAGTTTTTATCGTCAAGTGAAATATATTAACTCCTCCCCTAACATGGCTCTACTGGGATCTCAATCCAGGCCCAGAAAAGATCACCAAACCCATATAAATTGGGTTTTGCTTTCAGATGGCAGCTATATTCCCAGTGCTGGATAGATACTCATGTATAGCTACAAAATGGACTCGTCACCTGGGTTTCTGTATCACATATACTGCCCTGCTGATGAAAACATGGAGGTATGTCTAAAAAATAATTCATTCTAGTCATTTAGATTTCAAGCTGCCTAAAAGTAATAGACTAAGTAAATGACTTCATTACTTTTAGGCAGCTTGAAAAACTTGATACCAGTGTTGCTACTTTATTACATATACAAGTTGAATATTCACCTCTGTATAGAACTGTCAATTAATTACAGAGTATCTCTAACATACCGTGTGAAGTCTGCACACAAATTAAAGTTGACTGATAAACAGTTGTTGCAATGGATGGCACCAATCCTTCTCATCATGCTGGTCTACTTAGGAACATGGACTTTGTCAGCACCCCCTGATGCTGAAGTTGTAAGTATAGGACTGAATTTAACACTTACAATCGCAATCAGAGATGTTAATGATGACTTAAAGCAAATTCTTCGAATGAAATAAATAATTCACAAGATGCTTATCAAACAGTAGGCCTTTATTTGATCCGGGGTCTTTAACTATATTCATATCAAATTTCATCTAAATCCATTAAGCAGTTTGGCCGTGAAAGCCTGACAGACAGGCTTTCGTACATATAACATTTGTATGGGAGTATGAATAAATATAAATGTAGTAGTTAGAAACATTTATTTACCAAAGAAACATTTTTTCTTTCTTGCTTTCAATATTATTAAAAAAAAATTAACAAGGATGAACCGACAAAAGATCATCGGCGCGTTTTGTACACTTGTCTCCCCATTTTCCTCCCTCGGGGGAGACAAGGTCACTTTGTTTGTGGTGTTGGCTCCCCTAGACTGAGGAGACAAGGCACCATTTGGTACTTGACTCCTCTGGAGTTTGTGGCGGCTCTTCTCCATTTGCGCTTTGGAAGTGTTTGTAAACTTAATATAAGTAAATTGGCATCAATAAGTGATATTTATATCCTATATTGAAAATAAACGATTGCATTTTATTTCTAAGTTTGTTTTGATATTTTTTTAATCTTTTATTGTTTGTAATTTCCAGATAAAAGACAATAAAGGACTGAAATTCAAGCAATGCACATATAATTGGTGGGATCACAGTTTAGCTATAGGTAAGGTTATAATAAATTGTTATCTAAATTCGTTGTTTTTAATGCATGGTATATAATCTGTACTTTATCGATTTTTTTATTGTATTTTAAACTATTTCAGGTGAAATATTATTTCTACTTTGGGGAGTTAGAGTATGTTACCGCGTGAGACACGCCGAGAGCCTTTACAATGAAGCGCGGCTAATATCTATTGCTATATACAATATCTTCACTGTCAATTCACTTATGATTGCTTTTCAGTAAGTAGCCATCTTACTACATATTATATTTTTTTACGAAATAGTAAGAACAAAGCCAGATGGTGGGTTATATTATAATGTCAATTGACACCTTGGTATCATAGTTTTTTGAAACCGCCGATTTGCCTGTGATGTGATTCGTTTATTAGCCACCAAATGACAGCCGGGACTGACAAAGTTATGGGAAGTCGAATCCTCGATCACAGTGTCTTAGGCCTTACCTAAATATTGAATTACAGATGCATTTAAACTACATTGACTCCCTGAAAACTTATTGCTTGATGATGATGATTTCATCCACATTGTTCCTATCCAAGAGTAACTAATCTAAGCTTAAAAGTGGATGGCAGACATTTTTATTTAAGAAACAGAGTCGTTATACCGGAATTATAAGTGGATTAACAGTATATTCTCAGGTTAATTGTGTGGTAAAATGTAAACTTCATTATACAAGAGTAAATTACTTATCCTTGGAATAAAACTTATCCATCTTATGTCTATCCATAAATATTTTTCTCTGTCTCTGATTGTCTGTGTCATAAATAATTAGACCTTTAGAAATTTACTTGTGCGCGAGCGACTACTCTAATGCAATTAAGAAAAACAAACCCGCTAATTATCTTGTTTGAATAAACTTATCTAATTTCAGTTTACTCATCCTGCCCCAGGCTGGGCCGGATATAAAATATCTCCTAGGGTTCATCAGAACCCAGTTATCTACCTCCACCACCGTGTTATTAGTATTCTTACCAAAGGTACGTATGCATAAATTCAATTTATTAAAAGTCACTTTTCTCATTAACTCCTTGCTAACTATTAATGGATACACATCAATTTTTAAATGATTATTATAAAAAAACATATAGGTACTGTACTTGTGTATACATACTTTGTTCATTATTTGTGCTAAATATGTTTTATTGTACTGTATCAAAAGAAGTGTTAAATAAGGTGGCAATAAATTAACCAATAATATATTTTTATGTTTTCACCATAAAACTGTATTAAAGTAGTTAAATTTAATGAGCATATGTTTAGGTGCTACGCGTGGTTCGTGGTACTGGGGATACGTGGGATAGTAGGGCCCGCGCGCGCGGCGTTCCTGCTTCTTCTTCTCTCAACGGCATCGGACTAGTTCCTGACGACCCGCCCGACCTCTACCAGGAGAACGAGGAACTAAAGGTGACGAATTGTATTAAACTAATTCTCAACAAGTGGTTTGTAGTGATACGTGGCACAATCGAGCCCGCGCGCGCTGTTTTCCTGCGTCTTCTCTCAGCGGCATGGGGTTAGTTCCTGACGACCTCTACCAGGAGAACGAGGAACTAAAGGTAGGTTTGTGTGTAATTTTCATCTCTTAACCGATGATTTTCATTATTATTAGATATCTAATACATTCGTGTACGGAGGGAACCGTGGCGATTCAAATTCTTTCACCAGAATCATCTTTTCTCAACGGCAGCGTAGAGTACTCGTGCTATAATAATGCAAGCAACAGGCAAAGCATTCCACAGGCGAACAGCCCGTACTGTAAACGACTTGGAGTAAGACGCAGAAGAGTGGGTTGGAGTTTTGAGAAGTAGGTCATTAACACTGCGCGAAGGATGGTTTTGATCTGATTTCAGAAAAGTGAAACGCTCTTTTATATAATAAGGGGTAAAAGGAATAAAGATAACTGAGAACAGGAGTATAAGGATTTGATAGTCACGACGAAACATAATCGGAAGCCACTTGAGTTGTGCGCGGAAAGTAGAGACGTGATCATATTTGCGGAGTCCAAATAAAATCGAATGCAGAAGTTTTGGAGGCGCTCAAGTTTATTCAATTGTTCTTCAGTAACGTAAAGGTAACACATCAAGAATAGGGAGAAGTAAAGATTGTAAAAATTTTCGTTTCTATACGTAAAAAGTTTTTTAGCCTAGTAAGTGATCTTGCCGAAGCAAAAATTTTCCTACTTACTTCCGCGATTTGTGGAGACCATGATTGTTGTCTGTCGAAAATTACGACTAGGTTCTTAACTCTGTCACTGTAGTCTATTTTAATCCTATCAAACATTATAGACGGAAGGGAGGACCAGTCTAGTCTAGAAATATGCCATGCATTACCCATGATGATGGCTTGTGTTTTTGCTGGGTTTACAATAAGTCCATGAGATTTACTCAATCTGGAAATTTCAGAAAGATCGTCATTAACTTTATTGATACCATTTGCGAGGTCCTCTACAGTGGCATGACAATATATTTGTAGGCCATCTGCATATAGGTGGTAGGAAGTGCAGAGTCCACCACCAGGAGAACGAGGAACTAAAGGTGACATATCTTATATTATGGGAAGCTCCCCATTTCTTAATTATTGTGAAATGGAGAGCAAAAGATTCCTGTATTATTAAGAAATACTCTCATTTCTTGATAGGTCAAGTATTAGGTGATGGTTAAAGGGATAACAAGTAAATATGACCAATCGTATAAATTTTATAGGAATACCAAAATACTGCACTGTAACCAAATGGAGATCTAAACTTCGATGTTTTTTGATTCTAGGAGGAAGTACAGAAGCTGGCAGCGCAAATAGAATTCATGAAGATAGTTCAAATGGAGATGCACAACCGCCATTTGCGGCCGCGCGTTGGCAGCTACTTCACCGCCAATGTCAATACAAACTCCAAACAGAGTCCTATGCATCCTAACTCTGTTAATATTACACAGGTATGTTAGGTTTTTTTTTTTTTGATGTAGTATTCATTGTTATTGAATCTGTGGTCTCTAAGGCTCAACTCACACCAGCGCAGATTAGAAGCAAAGCGTTATTTTTGTTGATTTTAGCGTAGTTAAAATTTTTTGCGAACTGTCCTTGCAGCTCACACCACTTTATTTCATTTTATTTATTGAATTACAATGACTGACTTCATCAATCAAAGATATGATGTACCTTGGCTTTTCCACGTCATTATCATCATTTCAGCCGCGCAGTCCACTGCTGGACACCAGATTTTTAGAATGACTAGCAGGAAGCGACCGCATCCAGCGCTTGTCTTTGTCTGCGTTCTTGTTAAGGTCGTCTGACCATATGTTATCATATTTAACATTTTATCAAAATTCGACAACGTAGCCTACAAGGCTACAAAATATTCCAAAGTGAAACTTATTACGGTTCAAAATGCATATTAGGCACACTTTTACGATTTACGTTCTAGTAAGAAGCTTAAATCAAATGTGGCTTATTAAATTGGCCTTACTTTAATGAGGCTCAAGCCGGAGCTTGGAGCGGATGGATAATAATTCCACCACCTTGTGAACGATTTTAACGTGAGGTTACTTATGTTTTCAGTCAATGGACAGCTCAGAGTGGGCAGGGCCAGTGTGACTGGTGGCGTTGAGCGACAGCGGTTGGTTGTGGCCGTCGGCGAGACCCGCAGCCAAGCGAGTGCGCATGCAGCCCGACCCGCGCCCGCCCGCGTTCGTGTGACGTCTCCCGTATCGTTTCATACGTTACTACTTCACTTGACCATAGTCGCTTGACTGGATTCATGCAGCGCCATTCGCGTAACTTTCCTCCTGTTGTTTACAATCCATTATCTATACATATATTAAAACTGTAGCCGTGTATTTGTACATTGATATATAATATTTTTTTTAAATAAAAAATTCTTACCCTCTTATTCATAAAAATAAACAAATGTTCAATAAGACCAAATTAACTAATTTATGTTTAGTTTAACCTTTCTGCCTTATTTTTGAAGTAAAAGAAATTTTGAAAAAAAGAAAACGTAACATAAATTAGTTAATTTAGTCTTATTGAACGTTTGTTTATTTTTATGAATAAGGGGGTTAGTGTATAGGACATAGCTATGGTTATAGATGACAAATCATTTTTTTTTTTTTGAGTTTTTGTCTGTCTGTGCACGCATCACAGGAAAACTTCTGGATCGATTGACTTAAAATTTGGCATGGACCTACCTTATATATCGGGTCAATATCTTAAGTACAAATTATCCCGGAAAAATAAGAGTACACGGATCCCGAGGGACAAACAAGAATTGATCTACTAGAAAGATCACTGTGAAATTTAAAATGCAAGCGACCAGTATAACAAGAAAGCATTTAAGATAAGTCATCCAGGAAAAGTCATCTAATCCCGAGGGATAAGCAAAAAGTTACATACCCGGCAGATTACTATGAATTTAGAAAGCGTTTAAAGTATTGTACATCTTGGAAATAATTCACAATCCAGAGGGAAAAGCGACATATTATCTATATATATCCGCGGAATATATACGGATCCCGAGGGAAAGGCAAAAACGGATGAATGTGGAATTTGAAATGCAAGTAACCAGTACATTGACTGAGTGTTCAAAAATATTTCATCCAGGTTAAGTCATAGATTCCCGAGGGATAAGCAAAGTTACATACTCTGCAGTTTACTATGAATATCAATAAGCATTCAACTAATATATATCGAGGAAGCGTTTTAAGTAGGTACTTATTATACATCTCGAAAAAATTTTACTATCCCGAGGGCAACGCGAAATATTAATATATATCCCGGAAAAATATACGGATCCCTAGGGAAAAGCTAAAATTGTCTACTGGGCAGATCAACGTGAAATTTAAAATGCAGGCAACCAGTATAACGAGCAAGCGGAAATTGGAATGTTTACCTGTATTGTACATATTTAATTTTTATTTTACTGTGTGCAAAGAAGTGTTAAATCCCATACAAAATGTCTCGTGACCTAACTTACTATGGGAAGTCCAAATATGTTTTTCATGTTTCGAGCTATGTTCCTTGGGGAAATTTGTTCGGTTGCATGAATCCAGTCACTGGACGATGGGTCCAAAACGACTAAAATTTCACGATGTATCGTTCGATATAGAATAGTTATCATCATAATTCTCATAATCGGTGAGACGAAAGAAAGAAAAACGAACGACTTTCATTTAACTTATGAGTCATACATTTCAAAAATAGGGCTCCTGAATCAAAGAAGGTTTAATTGGCAATTGTCCTTGATCACGTGGGCGAAGCTGCGGGCAATAGCTAGTTTACTCCTAAAATAACCCTGTATATTCTGTGTACCTCTGAGATACTTATTATCTAGGTACATATTTATTCTCTGTCTCATTTAATTCTCATTCGAATCATAAGAAAGTGGTTTTATTTTTTTTAAACGTATTAATCTACTTCTTTTACATTTAGTTATAGTATTAGACTGTTATAATGTGTATCTAAGAATTGAAATGCTCAGACATTCGTTGTAAGTAGTACAAAAATGAATTGTACGTAATGTTATTGATATTCCGCTTTATTCATAAAGAATCCATACGTTCGTTACGTGCATTTTAACTAAAATATGTTCTGTCTCGTTCAAGTCAAATTATCTGAGAGAAAGAGACTAGACATAATTTATTATTTTAGTTTAAATTTGCATTAAGAACGTAAACGTCTTTAATTTTTATAAATGATGGGAATTTTGTTTTTTAAGTGATTAATGTCAAGATTAATGGAAAGCTTGTATAGAAAATATCTAACCCAAGTAGTCGTGGCTGAATAGTAAAATTCAAAGGTTTAAATAGTCATTTATTTATTTAACTTTATTACATAACATGTAAATGGCGGACTTAAAGCCATCATAATACCTAAGTATAATGTTTTTCTACAGAAATTCAAATTGGAATAAGAAAACACAAGACCATAGTAATTCTGTGAAAGTCGATACAAGGTCAAATGTGAATATTTCACTTCATTAGGTTTGGAGGCTTATTATGGTCTCTTAATTCCATACAAATGCAAGTGAGTCAACGAGATCGCCTTACACGCCGTATTGCGCCATCTCGTTTACTCACTCGCAATTTCATGGAATTAAAAGATGATGGTAAGCCCTCAAGCCGCCAGAAAAATCTGATGTTTTGTGACAAATCCTTTTTTCTGTGTTTACTGTTAATTGTGTTAATCGTGTGTTATGTAGATGAGCAAATTTATAAATATGTAATTGATGCTCTGTATGTCTTTAGGGCCGACAATAAGAAATTGCAAATTATTTTAATAAGACTATTGGAAAATATAAACATTTAAATGTTTACTATAATTTTCATTAATTTTTCAATAACTAAACAAAATATTTACTTAAATCTTTAAAAGTGTATAATAATATAGATATCATTAATGGAGGATTAACAAAAAATGTAAATATGAATCGTAAAGCATAAATTCTAAATTGTTGTATATAAATTCATTAGGTAGTTATTTTTTATTTCTCGTCTGTGATAATTGATGCAGTATTCATCAAATTATAAATGTTTATAGCTTTATTTGTTGTTTATGCAATTTGATTAGTATAGTTAGGAAGTGTCATGGATATGCATCGGTCAGGCAAGGACGGACGCACAATCTTTTTTGTTTTACTAAAAATCTTAAGTAACAATTGAATACACATTAGAAAAGATTACTACAAAATAGATTACTCACAAGACAACTATACACATGTGGTATTAGTAGGCCACAGTACTTGCCAACACTCAAGTTTTGAATGTGTAACTATAAATAAAAGGCCTGTGTCCTGCATTACTGTACCTGTGGCTAGAGATGGGCGCCTTCCCGGAAAATTTCCAACCTCTGGAATTCCTTTTATTCCCTCCCAATCGTAATTTATTCCGGAAAGAAAAAACTTTTTATATACACCGACTTTTTATATATTTACATTTAAAACATGAGAATTTATTTTCAAAATAACAAATTATCAACACAGTACCCTGATACCATGTTTATAATCTCTTCTCAGAAATATGACTGGATTCACCAGTATCGTTATTGGTACTTCCTAAGTCACCGGAAATTAACTGACAATCTAACCGTAGCGCCACTCCACATACTTATAAATAGTCGTTTTTTAAGCGTACTCTTATCAATTATATAAATAAGTCACGCTCTAAAATTATTGATATCATATATTGTTTCAGTAGTTAGCATGGGGTCCCAATTGCCTAATAAAAATTTAATTGCCTAAAAAAAATTAGTTCCGCTATTTGATGTAAGATGGCGTTTCAAAAAGAAAAATTTTTAATTACGTACCATGTACTAATCTCGCTTATTTTTGGCGAAAAAAGAAGTGACTTTTAAAACGCTATTTTTTACGTACTTAAATTCTATAACAAGTTGATTAAGTGCTGTATTTCAAAAGGTATAAATCTTAATTTATAACTTCTTATATTTTCGATAGATGGCATAACAATGACTTTGTATTGAGAGTAACCAGGAAAGTGTGCGCGCATAGATTAATAATTGGTCTCCGCTGCGCTACGACTAGATACCGTCGGCATACTACATAAATTCTACATATCAATAGTATCAGTATCGATACTATCGATATATGATCACTATCGATACCTTAGATTATATTTTCAACTATCAAAAAATCGATTATTATTCGATGTGCAATGTATTTTCCGGCAACACTACTGTATGGAAAAAGGCCATGATAATATCTACTCGTATGTACAAGATGTTTACCGCAGCTCCGCCTGCGTCAAAAGGTAGCCTATGTTTGACTCCGGGTCTTGAACTATATCTGTACCAAATTTCATGAAAATCAATTCAGCGGTTTAGTTGTGAAAGAGTAACAAAAATCCATCCATACTTACAAACTTTCGCGTTTATAATATTAATAGGATGTGTATGTCTATTTATCTGTATTTAAACCCGGGTTACAACTAAAAAGAGGTCAGAAATCAATTAGCTCCAAGCTAAATAGAAAATTAAAGTACCGTTTAACATACTGTACTGTGTAATAATAAATCAAAAGAAAGTTTTTTTGCAATTTTAGGATTCAATATTAGAATTATAAAATAAAGTAGACAAAAACTAACCATTTCCCCTACCTTATATCCGAAACTATCGATTCCAGAATTTCGATTCATAAATTACAGGAAAACCTATGAGATAATATTAAATTTGTTTAGGAGGTCCAAATGGAGAAAAATAAAAAATAGTACAGAACCCTCTACATGCGAGCCGACTCACACTTGGCCAGTTTTATTTTAATTTCATTTTAAAGGTTTTTCTGAGCTACTTTTTATAATACGTAACAAGACCGCAGCAATTAATAATTTTCCCATTGGTCGGGCACCAGTCAAGTAGCTGGCAACACCATAATCGACGCTAGTGTGCGTCTTTGCACATTGTTTTACACACACTTTCCTATTAAGTGGCCGCATTCTGGAAACTGATTTTTCTTCACAGCGCGGTTATTGCGCACAATTATTAATCTATGTGTGCGCGTTTCAATGTATGGCGATTGAATATCTGTATAGCATATATTCTGTAATCTGTGGTAGTTAGTAATGTACAGAAGACAGCGTAGTCATAAGCCACATTATTTGGTTCTGCTCGATTTGAAGACAAATATTTATAATTATATATTTTTTAAATGTGCTAATTAAGGTATTTCATTAGATAACCCAAACGACAGATAGACATATTTTTTTGCCATAACTCCTTTGTCCTATAGAGGGAGCTGTTTCAAATTGAACATGACGTCACATAGTCTCACTTAGCTATCCAACGATACTCTGTTTGATTATCACTAGTAGTTTAGAATAAATTTCGAGAGCAGACGAAGTATTCGATTTGTATGAAAATATTCTCAAATATCGGATTAAAGCAAGCAAACCCGTGAGCAAAAGCTAACAATATATATATTAAATGTTTTTGAGCTCATTAAGCCCTATCATTTGATACCCCACAAAGCATGAACAAAAAATATTTCTTTTCAGGTCCTCACTTTATGCCCTCTAGGTGGCGCTGTTGTAAATTTGACATGACTTTACATAGATGAGAACTAAGACTTTTCCAACGATACCTCATTTGTTTAATTATCACTAGTAGTTTAAAAGAAAATCGGATACAGATGAACATTCGTACGACAAACATACAAACCGGTTAAAATCATAACCCTCCTGGTAGCTTTGCTATAGTCAGGTAAAAAGAACCGAAATACCCAAACTTTACTTCCGTCCCAGGCAATAAATGGGAATTAATTATTTTTCCCGCTGCCCATCTCTACCTGTGGCTGATTTTTAGATGTTTGGCTGCCTCAAAGAAATGGGAAGTCAGTATATATACCTTATATTGGAACCTCATAAAAATTAAATGTAATGTAAAGTAACTAACAATTAGTTAAACATACAATTTTTAAACTTTATTTTGTTCATAAGAGTACATTTTTAAAACCTTATTTCCTGTATGTTTAGATTGTTTATGTAGTTTGAAACTTGTCAAATTAGAATATATAGAATAGGAAGCTTTTCTCTCTTGATCATTTTAAAGCATTGTCTCCTATATCTAGAATCTAGTTATAAGATGTCATTGATATTATTTTATTTATATTAATATTTTTCTCTCCACTTTCTTCTCTAAGAATTTATTAGATAGGAGATTAGAAGAGTTATAAATATATGTTAAAACTAAATGTTGTTGCTGTTTTGAGTAAATAGTTTTGTAGAGCCAAGCTCATTACTTCATAGATTTCGCAAGTAGTGTAAGTCATAAATGTGATACCAAAATAGTTTAGTAAGTACCATGAATGTGTTAACATACTTCTATTTGAATTTTAACCGATACCCAACCAAATATTTTACTTTGAATCTGTAGTATTAATTGTGCCAAGTTGTAACTTTTTGAAGTGAATTCTTACAGAATCACAATGTATATTTGTATATTTTTTTGGGTATTTAAAATGTACTTAATAAATGGGTGTTAAAATATAGATTGGTGTAACAATGTTATTATCAAATACATTATTTTAGATGTAAGTTTTTGTTTTTACAATAAAATACAACTGACTGTTTTCAATGTTTTATTGAATTTATTTATACATTATAGTCCCTTACACTATAAACAATTGGAAGTCATCATTCAGATGTTCCTCAACCCCGAAAAAACTAATTTCAAACTGTTTTTGTGACATAAGAATACCAGTTTAAATACCTATTTAAAACTAATTTCAGGGTTTAATCAATGGAACTTGATGATACCTATGAATTTGGTATGGTTATTTCATCTTAGCGATTTCCCGGTTGCATCCTTGGCTGGATGCCTCGGGAGCTCAGGGTCTGCTACTATATACCATACCAATGTATAATTGTGTTGTATCAATACTTGTGTATTTAAGGATAAACACTCCCACCCATTGAAACATTGGGT
The DNA here is from genome assembly GCA_947363495.1 of Euzophera pinguis. Lineage (NCBI taxonomy): Eukaryota > Metazoa > Arthropoda > Insecta > Lepidoptera > Pyralidae > Euzophera > Euzophera pinguis. Next base: position 6,477,402 of record OX376169.1, read on the forward strand.
TATTTTGTGCATTTGTATGAACGCAGAAATCGTACAAATATGTATGAAGGCCTTACAAATTTTAAGGGAAACATGCTTAGAATTAGACATCAATCGCCTGAAGTGCTATTTTAGAAAAGTGTGACTCACGCAAAATCGGCTATATATATATATATATATTCATTTTAAAAATATATCATGCAATTTGCCAGAAGTCAGTGAATTTCACTAACGCAAAAGCACCATATACCAACCACTGATTGACATGGATTACCAAATCTTAATAAAAAAAATTATAGCTGATATTATATATATATATTATTATTAGTAACAACACCCATTAAAAAGGTGCATGCTACACCCATACAGGCACGTAAGCATAATATTAAGAATAAATTAATTTATGCAAAATGTTCACAAAATAAGCACTATAATTTAAAATTTGCTTTTATTTACAAAGTGTGAAATTCCTGCTACTGACCACTTGGGGAGTGTTCTTATTTTAATAGGCACCTGATTCCGTTCATTTTTATTTTCTTTATAATTCAATTAAAATACAAAAATTTTTGCTTGTTTTTTAGAGTTTTAAGTGCTCAGAAAACAAATAAAGCATACAAAATCAAAAAACTCTGATCTTACCCATAAATGTTTTGAAAAACTCCACAAGTATAAAGTTGCAGATTTATGTTCTAACTGTATTCAATTTCATACAAACTGCACCTTTAAGTAATTTTTGTTAAAAGGACAGACTTACCGTTAAGATTTGACATGATGTTAGATGAATCAAATAAGCTTCAATTAAAATTTTTGTGCGAAATTTTATTGGATAAAAACTAATTCAGTCGGATTCAGGATACCAGTTAGAAAACAGTACCACTTCTAGCAAATTCTATGTATAGTCTGGCCGATTTACATAGTTTTGCCAGAAGTAATTATGAGTGTGCAAGTATTGCACAGGGTCTTTATAAAAGTTCAACCTTCAGTATTTGACGAAACAAATTCCTGACTTGCTTTGAGCAATCATAAGGAGTATGAATGTAGGAGTATTATGAGATTATATTATGAAGTTAGCTGTCAGTGTCATTTCGCCCTGTGCGCATTCACATTTTCATACAAGTTGTCTACTGTGCAGCGTTCTGCGTGAAGTTCAGATCCGCCAAGTTATTTTGTGCATATTGTAGTATTTAAAACTAACCATAAACAGCTAATCATCAAGGAATCTACTATCATCAGGTTTTTTCATAAACGGCACACTTGCACACAAGAACTGAGTGTCATTTTGGATAGCACTGATATTACCACTGGTTTCCATACTTTTGTGTAATAAATCTAGAACCTCCATGTCTTTGTTGGCAGTTTCGCAAATTTTTTCTACAGATGCTAGGTCTTCTTCTTCTGCTAGCAAAATTGATTCCATTAGCGCACCTCTTTCCACGCATTTCCTTAAAGCAGCAACCTCTTTCTTAAGACTATCATAATCAACGTTGGCCACATCTTGCTCATGTACTTCATCGCCAGGTAGAAGTACATTACTAGGTATCTTCAAGGTACGATCAATTTCCCCATCAATAATCTCCAGAGAAGAGCCAGCCCGCTCGCAATACAGCTTTATCAGCTTGTCACAAGAATGTTTTATTGTCAACTGGTCAGTGTGATTGAGATCCCAAGATTCTTTTAGAGATGACTCCATATCCTTCACTCCTGCTGTTATTTTTTGTTCAACCATTTGGCGTACCGCTATTTTTAATCGCTGTGCACCGAAACCGAAATGTTGGGTTTCATATTCTTCTTCCGTACCACCAGTCCAACGTACTGTTTTGATCATTTTGTTAGTTTCTGTTTAGTTATTACACAATTAAACAAAAACGATCAAAAATTTCAAACAACGAAACTATGCTTTGAATTGAAAACAAACGGAAAACTCAAAACAAAACAAAATTCAAAATTGCTTTGGTTGACATTTCATGACATGACAATTCTTCGAGAATGACAATGATGGATGGCAAAGACATAATTATCCAGTGTTGCCAGATTAAATAAAAATAAGAGACACGTCGGCGAACATCTGCGGCATCCACAAAAATAAAAAGTGCCATAACTGGTGCCAAAGTTAAGCCTGGCACATAAGTTAAGACTCGAGAGGCTTAACTTTGACCTATTATTTAAGCTCGCAACTGTTTGCAGCGCTACATAATAAATAGTACTTCACGCCATCGTTGGCGTCGTCGCTAGTAATTCGATACGGTGACCCGCGCGTCCGTCTTTCGCGAGCAGTATGTTGACTGCCTTAGGTACCAATTGTAGTAGTAATATAAGAAACGTTGTTGTCTGTTTAGCGTCGGTATCACTTAGGAGTAGGAGTGTTTTGGATTGTATGTGCAAAGTCCTTAGCGCCATGCATATACCTATATCAAGAAATTTTAAACACTAGCGACTGCGTTTGCAAAAAGTAGAAGTAGAATGACTTCTAGTGTAGGTACAGCTTGGCACAAAAGTAGTGAAAAAAATGGCGGCGCTACTATCGTTTATATGGTCACCCCATATACTACGACAGCAACGATTTTGATAGTTTGAGTCATAGACTTAATAAAAATATAAGGACTCCGCATTGCTAACTAAAAAAGTGATGCACCATGAGGTATGTCGGCTGCGCCCCCTTCGAGGTAATTATGTCAGCCGGCCGCCATTACAAAATGTTGTCACAATCACAGTGGTTTTGTTAATAAAGCATCCATCGGGCGGGCGAGAGGCGAAATGCAGAGCCGACACGACACGACACACTATTATCGGATTCACTTTGCTCTTTTCTTATTTTATCGTTCTTTGCTATATATCTATGTCGTGTAGGTTGTTCACAGTTGTTATATAATATACTAGGTGTTTCCCGCAGTTCTGCCTGCGTCAGAAAGAAGCCTATGTTTAACCCCGGGTCTTCAGCTATATTCATGCCAAATTTCATCAAAATCCGTTCAGCGGTTTGGCAGTGAAAGTGTAACAGACAGACAGATAGACAGACAGACTTTCGCACTTATAATATTACGTAGTAAGTAAGTAAGTAAGTATGGAGTATGGAAGCATGGAAGTATGGATAGTATGGAAGTATGGATTCGAGTGCAATCATCATTCCTATTCTCGAGAATACTAATATTGATGACTAGGTGTTTCCCGCGGCTTTACCCGCGTCAAAAAGTGAACCCGTGTCTTTAAGTATATCCATAAAATGTTTAATTAAAATCGGTCCAACGGGTTTGCTTTCCCTTGTAGGTTGAGAGGTCAGATGGCAGTCACTAAAATAAAAATCAAATTCAGCAAAAAATAGTTGCTCGCAAGTTTACTCTGGGGTTCCTAGATATTCAAACCAATAAACACACGCTCAGATGAGGATGGTTACCACCATGTAGAGGAAGGAAGAAAGAAAAATTCCAAGAGTTTAATAATATAGCTCTTAATCAAAGTCGAAGATATTTTCTTCCAAGTACTCAACGGCAGAAAAGTCTTCAGAAAAATCCATGCCTTGGCTCGAGCCTTCTCCAAAATTCCCAGTCTGGCTTTCGGATGAGTCTCTCATGCTGCTACTGTCATCTTGCACGTTTATTATTATTTTGTCGATGTCGTCATACAAGGTCCTTCCTCGTTCATAATACTCTTTTTCTATTTTCATGACGTGTTGACATGAGTTTTTCCAGACTTTTTCAGAAATACTTGCAAAAGCTTGCTCAGCCGAAGAAATAGAAAACCTAGAAAATAGAAATTAAAATAGTATATCAATAATTTACGCTAACATGATAACGAGAACTAATTGAATATTATAAAGTACCTTAATGTCTACTGATCCCACATTGAGGGACGCGATTTTATATTTGGCTATCCCCCAAATCAATTTGAAAGGGTTTAGGTCAGTGGTAAGGTAGTAGGAGCCTCACTACAGTATGACCATGCTCACTAAGGAGTTCATCTATTTCATAAATGGACTGAGGCTTGTGTCGTTTGACAAGAAGCAGTAACTGTGGCTTTCTTGCTGTGTCTTTAAATGGTATATTATTATCTGTCAACCACAACTTAATTTCATTTATTCTTGAGGCTAAGTAGGCGCTTTATTGAGAACCACCGAATGGTATGGAGCATTATCCATAGGTATTAATTTTTCTGTAACCCATTTTCTAAAATCATTTCTATTCATTTCAGAATGATAGTCCGCATTCTTATTTGTACCACTGAATATTAATAAGGCATTCGGTACAAAACCTTTTTCGCTTCCAGCACGTATTATTATGTACCTGAAAAAAAGTGTATGGTAACCAAAAATATATTCTTTATTACAACGTCTTAGGTTTCACCTTCTCGACTTTTGTCGGTATTATGCTGAATTCCCGTCCTGAAACCTTCAGGAAGAGGAAGATTCTGCTTTCCCGTTTACAAAAATAGTGTCACCGAGCACCTTGGCTACTATTGTAACAGTGTGTAATGCAGCTTGTTTCTGGGGTATGGTTATGTCGATACTATTATATTATACTCGTATATATTACCTTATACTATATATATATTATATATACACTACATAATAATTAGGGTTATTGAACACTACCTTTTGCCTTTGGAAATATTTTCTTTTATTCCACTGACATCAATGGACTGCCAACACTTCTTTAATTTATAGGAGGTGTGAACATAGCTCTCATCAAGATAAATAATTTGATTTTTTAATTCATCAGGCAAAGCCCTGTTTTTCATAATCTTATCTAGATAGACTTCACGTTTCGCAGCTATATTTGTTTTTTCTATCAAGGCTGCTCTGTCTGATTGACATTTTTTGTATTTAAAGCCTAGTGCTTTTAGAGTTCTCCTTAGGCTTTCACGGCTTCCATCAAACCCAAGATCTTCTCTGATCACCGGCAAAAGGTTACGAAGTGTTGGTGCCTAAACATTTATAAATAAAAAGTTACTGGTTGCAGTTCCTCTTAATATACCAAATAAAATGAAGAACACTATTATAAACTTACAATCTTTTTAACGGTGTAAAAGAATTGAACTTATTGTCTGATTGCACACAAGTCGAAATCATCTAACTGTTTTCTTTGTCTTCCTGCTCTGTGTTTCCCGGGAGTGGAGAAAACAACATTATTTGTTTGTCCTTCGAATGCTGTTCGCCTGATAGTACTTACAGATTTACCTAAAAATAAAAATTTACTTTAAACCATAACTAAACCATTCCAATAAATTAATGTTTAAGCTTAGTAAATAATGTTACTTTATGGAGGAATAAATGACTATTACTAACTGATATAAGTTAATAGTTATGTTAACAAAAAGTATCAAAATGGCTAAAATGCGCTACCTCACAAATTGCATTTTGTAAACATTATGTAACTCTTAAGTTTTATATACATTTTACGTAAACCATCACACCCGTATGAGAGTTTTATGATGCCTATAATACCTCAAATCATAGTTGATCGATAAAATTGTGGCTACACCATTACCTTTGTACTTACCTAATTACCTTACCTTAAAGTACAAATCAAGATACCTTACCATCACATGCAGAAAATACTGTTACGAAATCAAAAATAAATAAAAATAAAATGCGGTCCGCGGAAGTTTGAGTAGCGCTGTCCGCGGAGAATTCTCGTACAATCGTCGCGTGTTTCCATACGGGAATAATATCGCGAACTATCTAGTACATCGATTATCTCGCTCTGACATATTGCTTTGTCTCGCTCTCGCACTTCTAGTATGTACTAAGGGAACGAGACAGAGAGTATCCCTCTCTCTCTATTCCGGAGTAGTTGTGATCTTTCTAGAAACTTATGGAGCGGGTTTCCCGGGCCATATAAATATCGGAAGGTGCCTCAGGAGGGCAGTTCTAATTTAACTGAGCTACAAGTGCGATCAAGAAGCGATATCCGGAGCGAATAACAAGTGATACAAGCGACCTCGGCAAGTTATAGTGACTGTGATTAGCAAGTGTTTTGGACATTGTTAGTGATAAGTGAAGTGAAGTGACGTCGGCGACCATCCTTGTGGGAATAAACGTTTTTAAGAGTCATCAGGTGTTTTTCTCCAAATTGCGAACCCCGAGCTCGTAACAATACCTTGATAGAACAACCTTTAGAAACAGTTACAAGTACCAGCTCTAAGAAGAACTCTTTTAAGGATAGCAAGTACCAGCTCTAAGAAGAACTCTTTTAAGGATACCAAGAAAGAAAACACAACACACACATCATGCAAGCATTTTATTTATGGCGACGCATTGTCAAAGAAACGGCGAGTTGTCATAGAAACAAGATTTGGTTGAACATGCACGTGCTGTACGGAGCTTATCACACGTCGTTGTCAAGAAACAAGAATAGCACAGCACACGACTCTTCACTTCAAGCAGCACATCACACCGGTCTTCACTCTTCATCAGTTCGTGGATGAACACTTCACATCACAACACATGGAAACTCGCCGCTCGCCGCACGCCGCAAGCTGTGCGCACGTCCGCACCGTTCCGAGCGCCGCCGTCGAAAAGGACTGCCTGCGAGATTGCGCGAGCTAGTTTTATTGGAACGGCCAAGCACGTCACGCGGTATCCAGTTCGTCCCGCGCTCCCCGCGCGGACCATCGTCAAAATGCGCCACCAAATATGGATGTAAACTGGAATACTAACTTATGATTGGTTATTATATCGCAACAAAAATTCACACTTGTAATGTTTGAATGTAAATAATTTTGTATAAATACGTGTCAATTTTGTAAATAAAGCATTCCATTCCTTCTGAACAATTGGAGTATTATTGAAACATACCAGTCATTTCAGCCGTTCTTGTAAAGACATCGCTGATATCGGATAAGATGTTCCCAGCTTCGCATTCGGCTAAACAACGTTTGTATACGAGATAAGATTGTCGTTCTTTTCACCGAAGACATATTTTAATTTGCACAAGTTACAATAGGTAAAACATGGAAAAAAACAGTATACAACGATCACCACTATCAGGATTGACCATGAACTGACACAGCAGGTACCCGCTTAACGTGATTGACAAGAGACAGCTAGAGTATTGCCAGAAATAATTTATTTTAGTTCCATTTCAGGACTTTTTTATACCGACTATAAATTCCTTGATAATCTCAGTTTGCCGAAGAAATCAATACCAACATCTAATCAATAAATCGCTTTATTCAAACGTGATGATGTTATCAAACAAAGTACAACTAGACTAAGTATAGTTTGATAACATCACCACGCTTATACGCGATACTTCGCTTAATCATGATCATTTTGAAGTTGTAATTTCGGTTTTTAAGTTTCAAAATTATCGTTAACTACTTCTATGTTGGATTTTCGTGTTGATTTTAATGCAATAAGAACGAATGGATTGGATGATATTTCACAAATCCATTATCACGTACATAATATACAGTGTAATATGAGAGAATACAATACTTAGTATTACTATTATCTATTTTGTGAAACCATTGGCCACAAACACCCGTGATCACGTGGGTCAAGATCCTGTTGATCTGGTTTTCCTGTAAAAAGGGTACTAACGGAGGTCAGGGAGCAGTCTCTTCATTGTAAGTAATAACAATTAAAAGGTGATTTCATATTCAGAATTATGATTAAAGTTAGTGCTAGAGCACTACTTAGCTAGTGCTCTGGAGAACAAGCAGAGGATGTAAGAACTGGGATGACACCCATGGATTATATACTCTCAGATGACAGTGCCAGAAACTATTATGTTTTTAACAGCACGTGGATTAACTTCATGGATGGGTAAAGTTCTGTGTAAGCAGGAGCCCTATTTTTAAAAATGTGACTCACGCAAAATCGACTAGTCGAGTAATTTTTGTTCCACATCGAAGAATTTTCATTCGACATAATATGTCATAAATTTTAAAAAATAGCTCTCCAGAGCATCCATCGACTACGATGACCACTTATCATAATAATTCATTATATTAAAAAAACTGAGTTTTCAATACTTAGTAGGTATATTAAATATTACTAGAGTAAGTTCTCTAAATATGGACTACCAAATCGATTTTACTGAATAAAACCAAAATTTATGAACATATCAAGTTTTATTTATGGTGATTTGTTACAATACTAATATTAGTCTACGAATTAAATTAATATCACTCAAAGTAAAACCTTTTCTAAGAAATTTTATCTGATTTCTATAAAATTTAAAAATTATTTTTTTCAAAGAAGGCATATTATATGGACCACTAGGTTTTTAATATGGACCACTAGGTTTTTAATATGGACCATCTTAATTAAAAGTAAGTTATTTGAACACTAAAAGGTGGTTACGAAAAACAGACAGACGCCAGAGTAAGCCAGGTTCTTTGCCTACTTAGGCCTGTGTAATTGTATAAAAAAAAGAGTCAATGACTTCTCCCTCTCAGCTGCTGGCTACGGATCTCGGGGTCCAGGGTCTTATGGTCTTCGACATCCATGGCAGTGAGTACCTATTATGCTACGCAAATGCGTTACGGAGTCAAGATAAATATATACTTGTTAATAAGTACCTCATGACATCAATAACAATAACACGAAGTATATTTATGTATGAAATGTGTCTCGCTCGATTATGTTTTTCCGATAACCGAACCGTCGAGGTTAAGCGCCATTGTAAACATTCTGAGATAAATTAGTCATTCACATAAATTGTATGCATCGAGATATCTGTATTAACATATATCTCGATGATTGTATGAGTATTAGTTTGATATTCGTCGCTGATTACATCATTGAATGAATAATTTTATTTTCAAGAAACTTGGTCTCACAATTTGTTAGTAATCCTTATATTCTATGTTAGTAAGTACCTAAACAAAAATAGTTTTAATTGGTGATCCATTCCTGCACCATCCCGCTAGAGATGGTACAGCAATGGCTCACGTTTGTACAGTCTACACCAGTAGTTCCCAAACTTATTTTTCTCGTGGACCACTTTCAAAATTTTACTGGTTTCGGTGGACCCCCTGCTGCTACATTTCTACCACATTCTTAAAGTCGCCAAAAAATAAAAATTGTGTCACTTCTGAGTTCTGTCCCTATATTTCGATATGTAAAATAAAAACGAAAAATGGTACATTTTATATCACTTTATTTATTAAAAGAATAGAATTACAAGAAAAAAATATTAAGGTAATATAGGTTCAGGTCATAATTTTAATTAATGGGAAGGATGTATCTGATGGAGTGTCAGCAAACGATCAATGTTTGGCTTTATTTTTGTGAGCAATAACCGCAAATCCCCCCGCTCTGTGATGTTTAATTTGCTCCTTTTTTTTGTTAAGAGGTTTGTAACGGCACTAAAACTCCTTTCGACAAGATATGACGAGGGAAAAGCTATTAAAAATTTCCTTGCGATTTCCCACAGTCCAGGATATTTTTCGGGTATTTCTGCTTGCAGCCAAAATGTTGGGTAGCCTTTTCTAAATTTCACCTTCAGCTCCTCATTAGTGCTTAGCTCGAGCAGCTCCTCTTGTAATACAACATTGGCCACTTCCGTTTCATCAAATGGATTTATTATCCATGGTGGTATATCCATCGTCAGTATATCTTCAAACCTGGTTTTGAAGTCATCATGCAGGGCACTTAAATGTTGACTGTAGGTATGGATATCCTCATCAATACATTCTACCTGCGACAAGTTTGGAAATTGAGAGAATTCGCGCCGACTAATGTTTTGCTTCATAAATTTCAATTTCCCAAGAAAAGCCGAAATTATCCCCTTTGTTTTTATTAAATTCAGGCTGTCCCCTTGTAACTGCAAGTTAATATCATTAAATTTTTTAAACAAATCTGTCAAATACGCAATGTCTGCTTTGAATTTGATCAAGTTTTCTTTTAAATTTGGATCTCTACTTTCTAAGAACTCTAATATGGAATCGAAAACAGAGTAAAATCTCGTTAAGCATGCACCTTTCGACAACCAGCGTACTTCAGTATGTAAGAGCAGTCGTTGGAAGTCTTCATCATTTTCGTCGCACAATTGAGCAAATAAACGTGTATTCAATGCATTGCTTCTGATTTTGTTGACAGCTTTTATTACAAAATGAAGAGATTGGTTCAACCTGTCACTTAAATGTTTTGCCACAAGATGTTGTCGGTGGATTACGCAATGAATAGCTGTAAGTCCTGGTATAATTCTTTTGAGATGACTTATAAACCCACGATATCGCCCGACCATTGCAGGAGCTCCGTCTGTTGCCACTGAAATAATGTTTGTAAATGGGATCGATTTTTCCGTAAAAAAATTACTCAGGACATTAAATATTGATTCGCCTTTAGTGTCAGTCTCCAAAGTTCTGGCAAATAGCAATTCTTCGTGAATTTCTTCCTCAACAATAAATCGGACATATGCCAATAGTAATGCTTCATTACTGGGTAACGTTGACTCGTCCAGTTGTATAGAAAAATGAGTTTTTTGCAGATGATTGCACAAAAAGCTTTCGATATATATATTCATCAATGCGTCTTTGTACAGTATTGTTACTTAATGGAATTCTTTTTAGTACGTCAAATGGAGATTTGTGCAAAACAGTTTTTAAAACCTCTTCAACAGCGGGTAAAATTAATTGTTCTCCGATAGTGTGCGGTTTTCCAGATTTTGCTATAAGTAATGAGATATTGTAAGATGCCCGCAAGCCATCATCGTTACTTTGAGATGTTGAAGCGAACATACTGTGCATGGTGGGTCTCTTTCCATATTTTTCTTTCAATGTTTGAAAATATTTTAAATCTTTACCTATTTTATCAGTATGACACCTTTTTAGATGATCTTCGAGCTTTGATGGTTTCATAGAGTCATTGCTCAAAACTTTGTTGCATAATAGGCACATGGGCAATTGTTTGTCTGCCTCTGATGGAACAAAACCATATTTCAAATAATCGACACTATATTGTCGACATTTTTTCTTTGCTGTAGCCATGTTTCGTGTCAGTTACCTTACCTGTAAAAAAAATGTTTTAGTAACCAAGTTTTTTTCTGAATATAGGTAACACACCGCAGCCTTTGTCAGCACGCGGAAATAGAATTACGGCTTGTAAAGGGACCAACTAATAAACCGCTGAGACAAATACAAACGTTTTCACAAAACGGTATCAATTTTAAAGTACATAATTTACCACTAATTTTTAATAGTATAAATAAAAATTAGTGTACTCAGTATCGAATACTGATCATATTTGTGTAGGAAAAAATAAACGTCGAAATCCCAAAATTGTCCATAAAAACGATAACTAACATTTTATTAAATCAATGAGTTCACGCGCTCCGTGTATTTGCGTATTTTTTGTCTGCGGCTTCATTGTTAAAACGTGACAAACAGGCATCGAAGTTCAAGCCCCGCCCTTTTCCCGTCGCCCGCGCACCGCTCGCTCTTTCCGAAAAGGAATAGTTTTGATAAAATAGTTACTTCAAAATCAATTTAACATGATTATGAAATTACTGTTTTATAAAATTAGTAGTTATTTGCAAGAAAAATTACAAAATTAATTGCTCTGCAATATTGCTTATTCGGCCTTTTTAGAGAGGCAGTGCTTCTCTCGTGAAAAAACAATTGAATAAAACGTGCTGTGTTTGTCTTCAAATCGAAAGAGGACAATTAAAATATCTGTAAGTTACTAAGTTACCTATCTATACAGGCCGTTGTGATCAACCGACTAGTACACGTAAACAAAATACTTAAGTACTATAACAAAAAAAGGTAGGTTACTTACTTTTCTCCGGCACTAGCAAACACAGATATAAATTTTCTCACAACTTTTTTCCAAATTCCGCCTTGTTTTCGAAATTCCGGAAACAAATGAATGCGTTTGGTTGCCTTTGGCATCAAGTATTTATAGTGTTGATCAAGTTCATGTCTGAACAAGCATTAAGCATTGTCGGGCGGATAGCGCTTTGCAAGTCTGTACACGAAATTGTACGTAATATCGAATACACAAGTTTGGACAAGTAACAGTCGCTTGCCTTATTAAAATATTATCTGCTTAGATAGGTACTTAAAACAATGTAGGTAGGCCCTTATAAAAACTATGCTTACATTTTTGCTCTTTACTATCAAAAGCAGATAAATTTTCGTGGACCCCCATTAACATCTTATGGACCCCCATTTTTTGTTCACGCCTACGTAGACCCCCAGCAAGTCTCCCGTGGACCCCTGGGGGTCCACCTGGACCACTTTGGGAATCACTGGTCTACACGAATCGCTATCATTTGTAGGAATGCTGTTACTGCAACTCCACAGCCTGCGCACCAGGGACGCACACCTTTTGCGCATTGTGGTATAAAAACATCCCCGATGCACTGAAGACATAACATTAACAAATAAGTAATTAAGTGTCCTAGATATTTCAATTTATAAGTTCGATTGAATTGGGTTTTATTCAACAACAATGCAGGTATATTTTCAGGACATTTACCCTGGACCCCAAACACAATGATTTCGCTTTTATTTAAATTATATATTTCAGATCATGACATTTCGCATAGTTCTTACACATTTCCACTAATTTTCTTAATCCACACACTGAGGCGCTCAGCAGCACAATATGATGACTTCTATCATAACGTTGGGTTTCTGGTTGCCACGCTGTGAGGGTAATTTTTAGGGTTCCCGTCCGTCTGTTATGTTGTATCGCATAAAGTGCCAGTTAAAATTTTCACGGAATATTTAGATAATTCACTTAAAAATAAATAATTAAATTAAAATAAAACAAATTTTTGAGGGACTCACATACAACAAACGTGTTTTTTGCGGTTTTTAAAGATAAATATTACGGATAGATATGTCATATGGTACTCGCGGGGATCTGCCACGGTACAACTCCTTTACAAAGTCGACAAAAACGTCGAAGGGGATGCGCCTTATGACGGCGCGAAGGACTTGATCTTCCTCGAGTGTGTACGAGTGCCACTCGATGTGGCGCTCGTTTAGAAGACGGGTGAGGGCCCGTTGTTCGTTGACCGTAGGCAACGAAACTCGGATACCCTGTGGGCATTTTTAAGCCCTCGTGTATTGAACACGGCGCTCATTGAGGGTCTTGGAGCCTCCCAGTGCTGGGGGCCGTGGATAATGACCGGAGTCTTGATATGCTCGCAGCCTCATGCTATATACTCCTGACACGATCCATCCATCTGGCTAGACGATTTCTTCTGACGCATTTTCCTTTAATTACAAAAATTTCTTGCGGACACTATTTATGTAGGTACTTACCGATTATAACCGAAAAAATTGTTAAATCTTGCAAAAACATCAAACAACTGTGTTTCTTGACTTAAGCCTCATGCTAATTGCTTTGAGGTCCAAAGGGTTGCCTTACCTTTTTTTTTCTTGGCCACATCGCCCGCTATATTCACGGTTGAGTAAGTTCATAAGAGTTGTTTTGGATACTGTGGACATCACCACCTTCCTGGTGGCCAGTTTTTGCGCCTTTAGAAATAAGTTGTGAAGAATTTTTCACATTCTTGAAGATCGGCGAATTTTGATCTTTGTAGGTACTCGAAAATTAGTGGCTACAATACAGACTTGGTTTAGTTTAATGGTGGTCTAGATGGCGCTATCTTGTAATTAAAATTTCACGATTCTGAATTTGGTGCAAAATGTTTTGTAAACTACGAGTACAAGCGTACTCGATTCACAGTTGGAGTGGAGAATGCTTCTCACGTCACGCTCGTCCAGCAAAGTTCGCGTCCGCGATCTACTTCAGATAGCTCAACTCAGTCAGTCAGTCGCAACGCGGATTTGGTGGCGAAACGACGTTAGTGTTTGTCCTATCTCTAACAATAACATCGTATTCGTATTGTTATCAACGAAACTTTCACCCGGGTCGAGTCTAAAGCAATTTTTTTGTGAATTTCATCTGTTGCCGCGCTCCTTTGTGCTCATGTGAAAGTGATTATAAGTTGCATTGTTTTATATTGTGGTGTTCGTGAACAGTTTGCGGTTCTGGCCGTGAACTTGAAGCTTGAACTGCTGTTTTGGTAAGTTCCTTCATGCACGAACAAAATCTACCTTTTTGTATGCAATTATGTTATCGATGATAGTGTTAAGAAATATTAAGAATATCGTTTCCAGTCAAGGTATTTAGCCGATTTCGTCAAAAAATATTTAAATGATAATAACTGCGTAGAAAGTAGGTACGTTTGCTTTTTGTGCTGCATTTTTGTAACCTGATACTTACATAGGTACTCTGCTTTCTTGCTCTCTTGTACTTAAACATTTTTAATATGTAGTTCAGTTAGGATTCGCTTAGGTGTTTTTTTTTTTTTTGCATTTTCACAGTTACCAGTGAACCTGTGTCTTGCACACTAGATACCTATTTTTTGAACGCAGAAATGGCTTTATCGTCATGCATGCAAGATTAACTATCGAATTTGTATTTTCTTTGCTTTTTTTCATGCTTACTTGTTCGTTTCCTTTCAATAAATCTCATTCGCCAATGATGATAATTTATTAGTCCAGAATCCGCGATCCCGAATTTATCAACTAAAAGGGTTGTTCGTGGCTTGACCGATCCTGTGATCTAGCTAGCATGTAATTTGACTTCATGAGTGCCTAGAAAAGAACGAAAACTTTTATAGCGATAAACTTAGGATAAAATTTGATTTTTGACTTTGTCAAATATAATCGAAAATATACCCCGTTTCTATCTAAAGCGGGATCCAGACTTTTGCAAGAATTCTAGGCCGATAATTCTCGGCGAGAAAAGTCGGTTGGTTCGCGCTGCACAACGAGAATTCTAGGCGACAAGCGAGAAGAGTACAAGAACGCTGTCCACATTCACAGTTCTCGGACTTTTCTCGCGAGAAAAACCTGTGAATCTGGACTCCGCATAAGAGTTCTGAATATGAAGAAAAAAAGTAATTCAAAACTTACACTACTAACAGCTTTCAAGCACACCAGTAATCAGTTTGTTGGCTGTTAAGGAACGCGGAAGGCTGAGTGAACATAATACTGTAATGTAGTGCTGTGAATAAATAAATAAACGTTTTTACAATATGAAAATGTTGTGTCCGTATCTTATCGATACAGATAGGATAACATCTAGCATTCGCAGCCAAAAGACATAAGTACGAGGAATGCATATAGAAGTAACATAATGACCTCGCTATAACATTTGTATGCTGTTGAAACCGAAAAATCTTGCAATAGCGATACTTTATCATGTAGTCACATTTCCTACCACGTGTCGCCTCATATTTACATAAAAATACTGTGTTCCGTCTGTCAGGTCCTTGGAACTTGAATATTGGTCGACCGGCTAAACGTTTAAATGTTGTTGTCTACCTACATCAAAGTACTGGTCAAAATTAGTTTAGAAAAAACTTAATTCCCATTTTGACTCGAAAGAAGAAGACACTTATGTATATTATTAGTAATATAACAATGTGGTAGGTAGAACCACAGAGCAGGAGTTTACTAAGAGGAGATGCCGTTTGAAATGGCGCAGTGATGTGATCATTGGCGCCTCGCCGCTCACTGAAGTGGGCGGAGCTTGTCACTACTCGTTAAAAAGCGTATCGAGAAACAGATCGCGAGCTCTTATGTGCATCACGACTTTCCACGGCTTTTTTACAAATTTAGCATTGAATAATTTCTGTTAAATAAGATATATTTACGGCTCTAAAAGTTATAAGTACCTAATATTTAAAACGTTCATAATTTATGAAATATCGCAATGTGTTTAACTTCGACGTAACTACTAGTGACATCTATTGACAAGTACTTGATAATTTGTAAATAACGTAGTACTGCTACTTTCCATAAGATGGATATCATTATGGTTGGAGCCACGGCCGAAACCAAACACCCCGCACGTCTGCCTTCCGCCCCCTGTAGCTTCACTAATACTTTCTTACAAAACGCTTATAAAGGCATCTCCTCTTTGTAATTGCTCTGTGGGTAGAACTACTAGAAGATAGTCTCGATATGCCTTGCAGAGTTACTTGTTTATAAAATAACATAACTGGACTTCTACAATTTGTATACTGAGATGTAATGCGATGAAAATTACTTTTAATTCTTAAAGAAGTTGAAGTGTGTGGTGGGATTAGTATCTACAGATCCTCAATTCTTTTAGACTCATTCTTAACGTCAAAAATATTGTCACGAAAGTCAGTGATTACTTATCTTCCTTTTTATGAGGTGTTTGCAATCTTTTCACAGTAGGTATGTCGATACCGACCCTGACCGGCTCTTGCAGTCACTTTTGCCTCTTTTCGAAATCTGTTTCGGTGAGAGATGTTTTGCGAAAATAACCAAAATATTAGATTATTAGCAAAGAAACATACCTATGTTTTTTTTTTTTGACAAATAGCAATTGAATTTGACACTGTGGTGTTACCTTGAATTTATATTAAAATTGTAAAATAATCTTCGTACGAGAATGAAGCCCGATTTTGTTTTGTTTATTCAGATGTAAACAAAAATTTTTAGATAACATAGGTTGCAGTCCTGGAGTGTTTTAAATTTTGGTTTTTACATCATTGTACATACAAATGTTTTACAATTGTTTCAGTGCACTAATAGTTTCTACTCCTCATTTCGCCTCGCCAGTCACCAGTTATGTGTTTCTTTTAGTCGCCGGTGATATCGCGGCGAAATTCGCCGTTGCGGATTGCCCCGTGGCCAGGCTGTAATGGTGACTTAACGTACCTAGCAGTAGAGAAAGAGAGTACAAGTATACTCACTCCCAAGGATGCCGAAGATCGGGTGAAGGCAGGAGAAGAATTTTCAAAATTACTTACGTGTAATTACCACATATTTTTGTAAAAATTGATTTTTTTATCCATACAGCCAAACAAGTTATCAGCCAAAAATACTTCTAAAACCAGACTGAAACTTAAATTGTTAGGTACACAAAATCTTCCATGACTTTTGATCTGGCCGAATCGAATCCAAAATGGTCTCAATTTATTTGTATCTAAACCGGTAATTGATAGGGTTTCGAAACCTGTTTTCAAGTGTGGGCCTGGAGCAAGGCCATAGTCCGCGGTTCAACAAAAATATTCGCCAATTAAATGATATAGTTTACAATACTGGCGTCTCTTCTTATCGCCTCGACGTTCACATTAATATCATTGGAGCCCAAAAGTAGAAACCTTTTGATCATCCAGTGTACAGGTTATTATGAGAACACATCACAATAATTCTCACCGTGTAGGGTCACACCACACACGCAAATGGTATCCAGCTGGTTTCAATTCTCGAAATGTAGAGCTGCTCTGAGTGAAAATAGAGAGACAAGATTCTTCCTTATGAATGAATGAATAAACACTTCATTGCACCATTTACATACAAAGGTTTATGCTTAACCGACAGCTTGAATACCTGTCAGACTTCTCTAGTTTTCGCTATGATTATGATAAAATACAATTCTGTTACTTGTAATAACTGAAATTAACCTAGGTGGTGCGTAGTGTGGACAACATAACCAACCTTTATTTGCTTACACAAGTAGTTACGAGCATAACGTCACCGCGACCCATATTCTTGTAGTATACCGTATAGTTATCCATCGTGTACATGTGTTTGCTGATAGTACATCGACTATCGGAAGTGATTATGCAAATATGTTTACCTGTTACTGAAAAAATTCAAACGTATTTTCGTGTTTCATTTATTACTCGTATTTAGGTACCAACGTTACGTAATGAAATACATTATTATACTAAGTATATGTTTTACTTATGTGTACATCCATACTAATATTATAAATGTGAAAGTCTATCTGTCTGTCTGTCTTTCTGTCTGTCTGTCTATCTGTTACGCTTTCACGGCCAAACCGCTGAACGGATTTTGATGAAATTTGGTATGAATATAGTTGAAGACCCGGGGTCAAACATAGGCTACTTTTTGACGCAGGCGGAGCTGCGGGAAACAGCTAGTGTACAATAAATTGCTGTAATGAATAGTTGTAAGTCTTCCTAAGATTGAATAAATAAAAAAAGAGTTTCTTACTTAATAACTAACATGTAACTAGAAAATGAACTTTGCAAAAATAATGTTTGGAGGAGCTAGAAAAACCAGGATATTTCTACAAAGAATGCTGTCACGCCGCTTATTAGAATTACTGGTTAATACTCGTAACATAGGGTAGTCGAAAAATGAAGTAGTTAGGTCAAATGCATCTAGATGGAAGGTTAAAAAGTCTGATATTAATGATATCCATTAACTCACACGAGCAAAAAATCAAGTAGATATCTATCTGCCATTGTGAGTACTGGTTTATCTCATCATGCGTATCAGTTGAGATAAGATACGCGTCGAAATAACAGCTATATAATGTAAACAAACAGTAAGTTCGTGGATGTCAATGTTTTATGAAATGTATGAAAAATCGATGTTTCTACTTCCAAGGGACATTTTCTCTGCTAAGTACTAACCTGACACTTTTGTGTGAGTAGACTGAATCAAATCAAGAAACCAACCAGTTTCATATGAAACAAACGCGAAAACAGTGCTTTACCTGTTGAATGCTGCTTAACTATACGAACTGAATAGTAAAAGGGACCTTATGACATAGTTATCAAATACAAATGACAGCTTTCTGGGGCACATACAATTTCAGAGTCATAGCCACGATGTATTAAGTTTTTTTCAGAATTGTGCAAGTCCTTCTGCTAGGTCCAAATGAGTCATTTTGGGAAAAATCTTACCATCATCAGTTCTGTATCTGTCTACGCCTATCTTCTATCGCAATTCAGTTATTGTATTAACTAATCAATACTTTTTTCGTACCTACTACAGCTATGTTTTCTATATTAGGTCAACATACAAAATATCTGCGTCGCATGTGTCAAAACCTCATTCCTCTAAATAGAACACGTGTATCTGCGGGTTATGTCAATTATTACACAATAGCTCAACATCGAGATGAGTTATCAAATGAATATCATTATCAGTTTACATTATTACATTAGTATTTGTTGTATATAGTCGATTGACAATGTAACCTACACGAAATGATGATGATTGAACGATGTGATATTGGCCGAAACATAAGTACGTATTGCCATATTAATAACAAATTACTAAACAAACAAATCATTACAAATTGATACGAAAAGAAAACAGACATGATAAATTGCAAAATATTAATTATATGCTGGCGCAATATACGATAATTTGACAGCATGTCTAAGTTACGGGCAACTTAAGAAGTCTGGTCCCTATGAATAGTGATCGGCCTGTATACATAATGCCCATATCACATGGGCAATTTGATTAAAATTTCACCTAATCACTTTTCCCAAAATAATTTAAATAAAACCGTAGCTTAGTTCGGTTAGGTTGGGTTAGGCTTGTGACCACTCCGAACAGTGGAGGCCCTGCGTCAGGTCCTGGAGAAGTGGATGTTGAGGCGGCGCAAGCCTCTCACCTTCCGCATGACGCAGGTGCTCACCGGGCACGGTTGCTTCGGTGAGTACCTGCACCGCGTGGCCCAGAGGGAGGCCGAGCCTCGCTGCCACGACTGTGGCGAGGCTCAGGACACCGCTCAACATGTCCTTGAGCGGTGTCCGAGGTGGAGCCGGCAGCGCCATGACCTGGCCGCCGCGCTTGGCGGGACGGACCTGTCGCTCCCGAGTGTCGCCAACGCGATGCTCGAGAGCGACAGCGCCTGGAATGCAATGGCCTCCTTCTGCGAGGTCGTCATGTCGCAGAGGGAGGCCGAGGAAAGGGACCGCGAGGACGATCCCCTCGCGGACCCGATCCGGCGGCGGAGAGGGGGGGTGCGTCGCAGGCGCTACTTGGCGCGCCTGGAAGCGCCCCCATAAGCGGTGGGACTGGAGCAGTCCCACCCGGTGGCAGAGGTCCTCCAGGTGTCGGAGGGCCTCTGAGAGTGGTGAGTCCGGTTTCTGGTGAGAAACCGGCCAGTCGCAGAGGCGTCTTGTGCTAGTCAGATCCGAGGCGCCTCCCTGCTGCAATGCGGCCGACGGCACCCGCAGGGGTTTAGTGGGTAGTCTGGGCCGGCTAGCGGCCCAGGAGTCCCACACTCTGTGCGTAAACGCATTCCCCTGCGAAATCAAAAAATAAATAAAAAAAGGCTTGTGACCACACATTGCCATTACGGAATGGGCCCAAAGGCTGGAGTAGCCTACTGCTGGGCGCAGGATAGTGGGGGCGATTCGTCCAGTCCTTAACCAATGGTTGACAAGGCAGCACGCACTGACGTTCCGCTTGACGCAGATACTCTCCGGGCATGGTTGTTTCGGAGGGTATCTGTGTCGTATTGCGGGTCGGGAGCCGTCTGCTGTTTGTCACCATTGTTAAGAGTGTCAGGACGAAGACGCCAAACACACCCTGGAGGACTGCCCAGCTTGGGCGACAGATCGCGCAGTGCTGCGTGCAGTAGTGGGGAACGACCTCTCTCTGTCGACTGTTGTAAAAGCCATGGTCGACAGCGAGATGTCGTGGAATGCGGTGCAGGCCTTTGCGGAGAGCGTGATTCTCCGCAAAGAGGCGGCGGAAAGGGAGCGGGAGGCAACTTCCGATCTACCCATTTGTCGCCGGAGAATGGGGCGCAGAAGGCGGGCTTACGGCCTGCGCCTGTAGCCCTCACAGTAGTGACCGGTCAAGAACGGTCCCGGGTTGAAAGGCGCGTTAGTGTCTAGCGCGCCTTTACCCAATGCGGGTAAATTGAAGACCGGTGGGTCGTCCCGCTGGCCGCTCCCAACAGAGCGAGCCGAGACGAGGCTGCCGAGGTAGCGGCCACCGCGCCGGGGCTGTGGAGCATGAAGAAGCACACGGCCTCGGCAATTAGCGGCTATTATTTAATAATTTTGTAAGTTTTTGGCGCAGGAGACGCGGCTTATGCGGTTACCGTTAAAGCAATTGAATTGTTACTGTTCGATAATATCATTTTATGTTTAGTGCATAGGTATCAATAGGTAAAATTCACATAATATCTGTGACTGACCCTGTATCCAGGATAGAATACCTATAACTTACGTACTATATACCAAACCCTCTGAAAGTTTCTTTCCTACAAAGCTCTGAAAAACTTTTTCCATTATAATCGAGAGTTATGAGCTTGGTAACTGTTCTGAAATATAAAGTTTGTAAATTTCAGTTGAAAAGTTAAAAAAATACTTAATGAATAACCTTATTTTATGTACTTAATTAACATTGAATAACATGAAAATGGAATCAGTAATTTTTTGGCTCATTGTTTGTTTTTAAATATTTATTCAAGTTCCTATATTTTTCATTACGGCTTTTTTGGTGAACTACGATTTCTCAGAAATATTAGGAATATTTACTACACTATTCGCAAACTACGAGTACTAAGGTGTAACTAATTAGCTTATTAACTTCAAGTTCAGAAATAAGTATTGTATTTTTAAATAAGTATATTATTTTACCATGCGTTAAGAAAGATTTTTGAAAACAAAATACTTAGCGAGTTAATAGAGATAAAAAAAATATTAAGGAGAATTGGAGTCGATACATTATACAAACATGAACCTTAGATAAGTGTTTTATATCTCCATACTCCATATCCGTGCCCATACTTACATAGTTAATCCTTTTGAAGTTGTTACCGCAGTTTCTCACTGTCAACCAGTTTATCTCTAACTAGCCGCAGCTCTGCCTGCGTCAAAAAGTAGCCTATGTTTGACCGGGTCTTCAACTATATCCATAACAAATTTCATCAAAATCCCTTCAGCAGTTTGGCCGTGAATGCGTAACAGACAGACAGACAGACATACAGAAAGACAGACAGACTTTCGCATTTATAATATTAGTATGGAAGTATGGATATTGTCTGAAATCACTTTATCATTTTTAGGGTTCCTAGTCTTGGTGCTAAGGGTCCTAAACCTGACCTAATTTTCTATTTCTCAAGATCTAAGTAATTTTTGTAAACAATCAAAATTCTGTATAAAATTTAACTTAGATAATTCTAGCAGTGGAGATTTATAAATGACTCGTACAGAGAATATCTGAAAAAGTCGAAAATCTTCCAAAAATTAAATAAATAAATAAATAAGTACATATAAATCTTTGATCGGAGATTCCAACAGTTCTTTGTTTATTTTACTTTGTAGTAAGATAGCTATGACCTTCAGCCGTAGTAAAAACGGATAACTGAATGACAATTCAAAATGTAAGATAAATTTTATATGATCATTACTGGTTATCTGGTGAATATAATTAAATGGCGTCTGTCGAAGGTCAATGAGAACCGGGGGGAAAATACAAAACAGAAAGGCAACAGAAGTAAAGTAAAATTAATGTATTCGAAAAATTAAAGTAAGTGGGGTAGATTGCTATATTCCTTCCACGTATATACCTACCACGGAGCAATTACAAAGAGGAGATGCCGTTTGAAATGGCGCAGTGATGTGATCATTGGCGCCTCGCCGCTCACAAAAATGGGGGAGCTTGTCACTACTCGTTCAAAAGCGTACCGAGTAACAGATCGCGAGCTCCTAAGAGCATCACGACTTTCGACATCTTTTTACAAATTTAGCATTTAACAATTGGTTTCTGTTAAATAAGATATATTATATACGGCTTATATATACGGCTCTAAAAGTAAAACGTTCATAATTTATGAAATATATCGCTATGTTTTTAAGATTAGAACTTCGACGTACTAGTGACATCTATTGACAAGTACTTAATAATTTGTAAATAACGTAGTACTGCTACTTTCCGTAAGATGGATATCATTATGTCACGTCTGCCTTCCGCCCCATGTAGCCTCACAAATACTTTCTTACAAAACGTTTATTACGGCATCTCCTCTTTGTAATTGCTCCGTGATACCTACTCAGGTATATGTGGGCATTGTGGGCAAAAAATATATTCTGTATTGTATTGTATAAAATACTTTCTTTTATAAAAGCTTTTCAATTAAAATTTCTGAGCGTGGCCATAGATAAAAGTTGAAAGGACGAAAATTATTTATTATTTTTGTGTTAGAATTTTATGTTTGACAATATAGCTAATTGTACATTAAAAGACGTAATAACTATTCTTCAGGCTTGTAAATGGGAAAAATAATTAGTTCGTCACGAAATTCTAGCCTGTCTCTATATCTGAGTTAGTTAGTAGTACTCTTTAATTAACTTCAATAACTAATTAACACAATTATTATTCCAGAGTAAAGTGTTAACTTAGGTTAACCTTTTTGCATCTGCTCAAAACTATTTTCTCAAGACAAATGTATTATGTAAATCAGGCGTGTGTTTGTGTTTTGGTGCAATAAAGATTATTTGTATTGTATTCCGTGACAACACAAAATAAACATTTTGGAAATCATTAGGAGAGGCCTATGCCCACCTGTGGACTGAGTGTTGCTGAAATGATGATGAATGATGAATGCAAAATGAGCCTTGCTTCCACACTTCTCTCTATGTTGTGTGCAAAAAGTGTTTGTTTTGCACAGAGTGAACGGAGGATGAGGTCACACCATTCGAGCACGTGGGTTTAGATTAGATTGCTTGGAAACATGCGATTGCTACTGTAATTTGTTTCTGCCGTGTGAACTATACTAACAGCGATAGAGTAGATATAGACAACGGCAAATATGATAGCAAATGCGTGGATTTGATAGGAAAAACTGATTTATGTATTTATGTGATAATATATTGGCAGATATATTCGTAATATGCACCTAATTTATAGAGGTTTTGTGGGAAGTTAGGGGCATACTCTTCACATCACTTTTAGTTAATGTGTTTATACAACATTACCTGTATGGTTTTTATTGTCAATCATCAGTATTCCTGGGTGCAAACTGTTTTGTGATGTGTTTCGAAGACTAAGGCACAGGTTGGGGTTCACTTAATAGCATAATTTAAAATTAGATTGTTAGGATTAGCCATACTTACCTCCACATATTTATTTATCTATTCTTAAGCCAGATTTTAAACGGGCATTCATTGGTTATGTTCTACCAACTAAAATGCCGCATTGCATAAAACCATCACAGCATTTAATAACCTAGATAGGTACCATTAGGGTAAATCGTAAAACGGTTTACTAGAATACCTAAGATACTAAAACCCTTCGTGTGTAATCAAAGTGAAGATCCGTGCGTGTTGCGTCTATAAAGGCGGTATCCGTCGTACCCAGTCGTTGCGGCTTTGCTATGTTGAATTTCGCTAAAAAAGAATTAATTGTTAATATAGATTTCATGTTATAATATGAAGTTCAGTATATACCGTAGTAAAGCCGCTGCATTGTAATAACCAGCTAAATCTAGGATAATAGATTAAAGCGTACCCTGGGCTCTTAACCGAAGAAGTTATTAAATGTAAAATCAGCTAAAACTCTGATTATACAAACGAATTGTCACTTACGCGTTCACTCTTTTAAACCAGTACAGAAAAAAATATCAATTTTTTTGTAGAGTATTAATAACTGTAATTGCATTAAAAAAGAAACAATAATTATAAGACTGGCAAATGTTACAAAACATGTATCACATAACATTAAATTTATACATAACAATATCGTGGTTTCCAAAAATTCTGATTCGCTGTAGCGAGGCAGTGTCACGATGTTGTGTTTTGGATCTTATTCACGGCGTACTAAGGAAATGTGACTGATGATAGGCGTCGTCGTTCCTAAATTCCGTGGCTTTTTTCTGCAGACTTGTTTTTCTTCCAATGTTTTGCTACTCGTCACGATTTTCGTTATTGAAAGCCAAATCGATTTGAATTGGAATGTCGATACAAAAGCATTAACGGAATATATTTTAATCTGCCTCTCTAATCTTAACATTTTCCCCGTCGTTAATGGACTTATTTATATTTATTTTTTTTAAACTTTGTGTTTTCTATGATTAAAGGATATTTTTAAGTTTAAAGTAAATAAATATCACGTACAAAAGGGGTTAATCAGTCTCTTTTGCATCCTAAGTTCACAAAAAAAAACAACTTTGAATTGTCCAATCTTTTGAATTGTGGAAACGTAAACAAATTTTTGTAAAACCGAGATAAATACAAAATCAGTTACAGATAAGATAAATGATACAATTCACAGAGTCACAGAGTAAACTTATATTATTTATCAGTTAGTAGTAGGTCAACTCTGTTCCATAGCAACTACGCGATACGTGGCAGTGCGGGATATTGCGCATAATAAAATAATTTGAATGACAGATGAATATAAGAGAATACATAAGGGCGGTTGACGTCATAAAAATAATTCCAAATTTTATAAATAATTGATGTGTATGTTATGTAGCAAGAATTGATGAACCAGGCCTAAGTATAAATATAATATACTAGCTGTTTCCCGCAGCTCCTCCTGCGTCAAAAAGTAGCCTATGTTTGACCCCGGGTCTTCAACTATATTCATACCAAATTTCATCAAAATCCGTTCAGCGATTTGGCCGTGAAAGCGTAACAGACAGACAGACAGACAGACTTTCGCATTTATAATATTAGTATGGATTTTATAGGGATGGATGATGATAATTTCAGAAAATATTATTATTATCTATGCCTTTTGTCAAAATTAATGAATGATTAAAATGGCCTGTAGTACGAAGATGAAATCTAATTACAACATGTCTTGAAGGTAAATGAATAAATGAGTATATGTATCTATGTTTAATTTTTAATCTTGTTTCACCCATGGGAGAGACATCGGTGTTGATAAAAAAATAATAAAAAAATTCATCACTATTTAAAAATTAAACTCTTTAGTATATTGTTTGATTCTTGTGTAACAAAATTACCGCAAAAACATATAGTCCTAGGAATACAGGAAAAATTGTTCGAATAGTTATAAAAGTGAGGCTTCTCGTTTGATAAGACAGAACAATATCAGAATATTGATTTATAATCATACTAATCTAAATATAATCTAAATAACCTGCTATGCAGACATCGAACGATTGATTTTATCTGTTTCTTTCAATATGAAATAGGTATAATTGACATACTTATTATAGTAATAATAATGAACGAAGAGCACGTATGAAAAGTGTTAAGAAAACAACGTATGTTGAAAACAAATTTTCCTTCTGGTTTGATTCTTTTTTGCGTATATTTATTCATTAAATATTTTTTTCTGTATTTAAAATGATTTCGAGCCCTACCTTGACCGATTTTATTTGGAATCATCCATACTAATATTATAAATGCGAAAGTCTGTCTGTCTTTCTGTGTGCGAAAAAAAGAGTTAGTTTGAATTGAAATACTTTTCAAATCTAGTATTAAGATTTCAGGGATGCTTTATTACCAACATTGTAGTATAAAAAATAACACGTGTAATCTTTAAACAAGAGACCTTCACTTTTCTAATCCATATCCATACTAATATTCTAATATATTCTAATATTATAGATGGGAAAGTCTGTTTGTCCTTCTATCTGTCTGTTCCGCTTTCACGGCCAAACCGCTGAACGGATTTTTATGAAGTTTGGTATGAATATAGTTGAAGAACCGTGATCAAACATCGGCTACTTTTTGACGCAGGCGGGGCTGCGGGAGAAAGTTAGTGTTTTATAAAAGAGCGTGGACAATACACTTAGCCAATTAGCCAAAATAGCAATACACAAAGCCACTTTTAATACTCAATAGTTAACTGGATTTGTAGATGAAAAATTATGCATTCGATTGGTTAATGAGACTAAGAAGTTTGCGTAATACCTATATACCTACGTAAATGCTAATTTACCGCAAGTGTAACTTTATCCAACCGTGCAGGATACAAGGTATTGTGGTTAGTTATCTGTAAAGCTAAAATGCAGATTACAGGA
This sequence comes from Euzophera pinguis, assembly GCA_947363495.1. Classification (NCBI taxonomy): domain Eukaryota; kingdom Metazoa; phylum Arthropoda; class Insecta; order Lepidoptera; family Pyralidae; genus Euzophera; species Euzophera pinguis. Next base: position 6,504,109 of record OX376169.1, read on the forward strand.
TAAAAGATTTAAAAGCAACATTACGTACATCGGGTCACACCTCACCATTATCTGCAAGTATTACCTAATTGTTCCTATAATTGTTTTATTACTATAAACTACTTCTATATGAGGTACTTACTTACAGAAAATAGAAATTAAAGTATTCGTCTAGAGCGGCTTTAATCCCTAACTTACCCCACTTTTTTCACGACCATAGGCTGCTGCAACCAGCAACCGTTTTCTATCAAGCGTGCCGTATGTTTGTTTGTCCTATAAATAATACCTATAATTATAAGACAACTTAAGTTAACTTAAGTTTCTAGTAGTTATGATCTCTAAATAACCTGTTTCATTTATTTTTGTCTTTTATTACCCCCCCTCCAAGGAGAACCTTTAAAGTCTCCCCCTTTCTTCCATATCCCGATTACATACACGAGTCTGTTTAAGACTTCACGAGTTTGTAATTTTAATGTAATTCTTAATATCCACGAAACAGTTGCGCTTGAGGCAAATCACCAAAATAGGTATTTGGCAAATTGCGCACCCGATACTTTGTAACTGTGTTTTGTCGCAGCCAAATACCTGATCTCACATTTGAACTTCAGAAGGTTGCTCGAGAGTTGGCAAGGGCAAACGTGTGGCGACGCACCGAGACGTAGAATTAATTATAGGCTTATTGTGGTAATAACTTGAAAGACAAACTTCCTAAAAAGATAACTCGTATCGTCCTTGTCATGATAATACGTAGAACAGTCAATGTAATTTGTTGTAATTCTAGCACATTACTAATATAAGGGCACACAACCCTGGAAAATCAAACAATTTGAATTACGCGTTCCCTTGACATTATAATTCTTAATTTTTTATTTTTTTTATTTCGTTTTTATTGTAAAGCTTTTTTTTGTTGATGCCTTTTATTTTTACACTTAAGATTGCAATTGTTTTATGTCGAAAAAAATTTATGGAATCAGTCTAAACATCAGCTGCATCATTATCCATACTTCCATACTAATATATTAAATGCGAAAGCCTGTCTGTCTGTCTTTCTGTCTGTCTGTCTGTTACGCTTTCACGGCCAAACCGCTGAACGGATTTTGATGAAATTTGGTATGAAATAGTTGAAGACCCGGGGTCAAACATAGGCTACTTTTTGACGCAGGCGAAGCTGCGGGAAACAGCTAGTACTTAATTAATTTCAGAATCAAAGATGCAGCAATGATAAGATGTTTTGAGATAGTACTTAATCCAGCTTTGATTAGGTTTCAGTCTTATTAAATTGACACAAGTCTGAAATTAAAAAAAAAAATCAGAGCAGTTCCTGATAAGCATACGCCTAGCCTCAAAATATATCTGATAGAATGAAAATCCTGTACGATAACTCACTGATAGGTATATTATCACCTAATATTATCACTTATGTAAGTTCTGTGTACATTATCTAACAGATGAGTGATAAGACCAGATAAGACAGTCTTTCTAATCTTGCGAAATTGCCTAGTTATGCAAAATTTAGTTAACCAAATATAAAATTGTTTTGTCGGTAAATTTTTACATTACATTTTATCTACATTTTATGCAAATAAATATTTGATTGATTGATTGATTGATTAATTTTTCACAGACACACGATCACAATATGAAGATGTTCTACTGTGTTTCTACACAAAGATGTATCAGACAGGAATATGTCTTAGCTCCGAGACTTCAGTTCACTTACTTTTCGGAAGACTCCTTCAAACTTCTAAAATAGAGAATTGGCATCAATATCAAGTACTTAACGTATTTATTTGTCTATACTTTAATACTTAACTCAAATCTTTACGTCGATTATGATCATTTCATTAACCTTATTAGAGTGTTAAAATAAAAAATCTAATCAAATTTAATTTATGATCGTGTATTATTAAGAGCTACACTTCATTCAGATTTATTATAAAGTGAATAATAAATATCTAATTTATTGTTCATAAACTTATGCCCAAGCGTACGTTTGTATGACTCAAATTACACAATCATGAGTAAGGCAGATATCATTAGCTTATCTCTATCTGTAAAATCTGGTACTAATCTCGCCCGACATGTTGACAAGATTTGCTTGCCATATAAACTTACTAGCTGTTTCCCGCACCTCCGCCTGCGTCAAAAAGAAGCCTATGTTTGACCCCGAGTCTTCAACTATATTCATACTAAATTTCATCAAAATCCTTTCAGCGGTTTGGCCGTGAAAGCATAACAAACAGATAGAAGGACAAACAGACTTTCCCATCTATAATATTAGAATATATTAGAATATTAGTATGGATATGGATTAGAAAAGTGAAGGTCTCTTGTTTATAGATTACACGTGTTATTTTTTATACTACAATGTTGGTAATAAAGCATCCCTGAAATCTTAATACTAGATTTGAAAAGTATTTCAATTCAAACTAACTCTTTTTTTCGTTCGAGCATGTTTCCCATTTGCTTTCTAAGCTTACGCTTCGGAACCTGGAGTACACTGTTAGTAATTCTTGATTGACAGGTGATTTGCACTGGTTAGCATTATGGAGTGACTGCAGTTTGATCTCTAAAAGGGTTACCTTTTTACAGGAAAACCAGACCAACTTGAATGACCCGAGGTATGTTAGTGGCCAACACTTTTTTAATTTTCATCCTGCTTAAAGGTATCCTACAAGGCCCAACGACTCCCATCTATCGTTCCTATCTAAGCACGGAGCTAGAGTTATAAAATTTTAACAATCCAATACGGATCGCGTCTCGCCTTCGCTTGACACGCACTTTCGCTATGGACTTAGGCCACAGAATAAAGACTTACTTTGTGGCTCGGTTATCAAGCTATTTAACCTAAACCATGGAGTAATTACAAAGAGGAGATGCCGTAATAAGCGTTTTGTAAGAAAGTGTTTGTGAGGCTACACGGGGCGGAAGGCAGACGTGCGGGGTGCTTGGTTTCGGCCGTCGCTCCAATCATGGAGCACGAGCAATAACAAGCTCCGCCCACTTTTGGTTCGGCGAGGCGCTAATGATCACATCACTGTGCCATTTCAAACGGCATCTCCTCTTTGTAATTGCTTCATGACCTAAACCAACTCTGTCACTTATCTATTAAATCTTGTTCATTCTATTTGCTCTAACTATCACAACTTTTTGTTTTGCGACAGTCAAAGATATTTTCGCATAAACAATGTTTATTTAATTAACTTTTTAAAAACTCCTTTTATGAAGGTCGACTTTGTCTTGCAAAGTACTTTTTGTTTTTGTATACCATTTTTGTTAAGCGGCATTGAAAAAAATATATTGCTTGATGATTGAGGAGAATACATAAATTCTGAATCAAAATATAAAACAAGCAGTTCTTGACAAAGTGCCAACAGACGGTAAAAACCAGTAAAGTCAGTGCCGTGACAAAATTCCACGCACATTTGTTTATTTTAATATCTTTATACTGTTAACTTTTATAACACAAACTAGCTGTCCCGGCGAACTTCGTAACGCCGCCACTTGATTGCATGGGATACATAATACAGTTACTGTTGTATGCCCGCAACTCTCACCATCGAAAGGAAATCAGTCTTAAGAATAGTGCGCTTTATGAGATTTTCAACCGACCTCCAAAATCCAAAACGGCGGAGGTTTGTTTTTTTAAATGTTTGTTACCGCATAACTCCTTCAGTATAAATAGAATTCATGATATTATTATACATGAGGCGATACAAATACCTAATTTGAATATTTAGGGACATCAAATTTTATACTTCTTAGCATAGATTAATAAATTGGTCTCGCGCGCGCTCGACTAGATAAGCTACGTTATGAAGAAAAATCAGTTTCCAAAATGCGGCAACTTTATATTGTAGTGTGTGTAAGACAATGTGCAAAGACAAAACGAGAAAGAGTTATTTCTGGTACTATTATTCTTACATAGAATTATTTTTGAAAAATGCCAGTTTGAATATGCAAACTGGCATTTTGGTTCTGTTTTTAAACTAAAATTTTAAATTTATCTCGACGTCTAACTCACTTATCGGTTGCGGCGTGACTGACGCGGGTATGCCGCAAGTACGTCGAATTTGCGTAGTTTTAGTTGCCGCATTTGTCTGGTACGCCGACGGTATCTAGTCGAGCGCGCGCGAGACCAATTATTAATTTATGCTTTTGAGTTTACAAAAAATCGTTGTAGTAAAGTGCTTAAGGTTCCTGGAGCCTTATTTTTGAAATGTATGACAAATATGTCGAATGAAAATCAAACAAAATCCTTCGATAACGAACGAAAATCATTCGATTCACCGATTTTGCGCGAGTCACATTTTAAAAAAATAGGGCTCCTGGGCTCCAATCGAAGTAAAAGCGAAAGCGCTTTGAGAGAGGTACAGTACTAAATGTACGTTGTTAGATGTGACCTTCCATGAGATATCCATTAAATGTAGGACATTAAAGGGAATATACACGGAAGGAATGCCAAATGGACAGTTATGTCCCAACATCAATGGTCTTAAATGGATTGGATTATGATCGAGTTTTATTGGGTCGCTCGTAAATGACTTACGTCAAGCCTGATGACGATATATTTTCCACAATTTGGGCGTGTCATTTTCAAAATATCAAAGGTTATGACTTGATAACTTTGTTTGTCGTAACGTTTTATGCAATGATCGAAATTATGTTTTACAATTGTGATGGGTGCTGTTACCCGCAGCTCCGTCTTCGTCAAAAGTAGCCTTTGTTTAGTCTTCAACTATATTAATATCAAATTTCATAAAAATCCGTTCCGCGGTTTGGTTGTGAAAGCGTAACAGACAGACTTTCGTACTTATAATATGGAGTATGGATATGAAATACATATAGATATAAGTATAAATGCGATATTCATAAGTAAGATCACTTTTTTATTTTGTAACGCAACCGCTTTTCTTCAACTATTTTGAATCAAATCTACCCACTCGATTCACAACTATTTAGAAATTACTTAGCAAGTATGGGGGTTTATTTACTACCATAAAAATTCGCGAAATGTAGGTTTTTCCCAAGTTTATTATACTGAAAAGAAGTATAATTTTCATAGGACTAAGAACTAGATACGTAAATAGTATCTATTTTTTCAGTCAACTTGTTTCTTTGTAATGACGGCAACTAATTTGAATAGAATTTTGATAAATAGGAAAAAAAAAATTTCAGAAGAGACATAAATGTCTTTGATTGTTTGTAAATATCTTTAGTTATTACACAAAACATTACTAAATAGGACAGCATAAATTCAAAACATTATTTTTTTTAAGTTTTTTTTCTATTTCTTGTATATCTATCTATATTCGTATGACCAACCGTAAATATATTTACATAGGTTAAAAAAAGATCAATATTTAAATATTTTTTCAGCGCTCTCTTAAAGCCCCATGTACAGTCGGGGGCAAATAAATCTAAACCCCATCCAGTACGGCAGAGATTTAAAATTTATCTGCCCTCAACTGTACATTTCTTCTGTGGTCTACAAGTTGACTGGAAGAGATTTCTTTTAGGTACAAGTCAAGCAATTATTATGTGTACAATAATGACATGATAATATTTAAACCCTATGACATCATGAATGTAGAAATTTTTACACCTTGCGCAAAAAAACTAATTTTCTGCAAACAAGTCATCTGCGCATGTGATATGTGTTTATATAACTCAGAGTCACATGTGTGACGGCATTGTGTTGCTGACTAGAGCAAATAATGTAGATTGTGCTAATTTATCAGTAGTTAGCGTTTAACCCCCTTATTCATAAAAATAAACAAACGTTCAATAAGACCAATTTAACTAATTTTTGTTTAGTCCCTTTCTGTCTTATCTATTTTTGACGTGAAAGAACGAGACGAAACATAAATTAGGTAATTTGGTATTATTGAACGTTTGTTTATTTTTATGAATAAGGGGGTAGATGTTTGCCTATCCATCACTGACGTGATTTTAGTACAATAAACCCTTATAAAAAATATGAATTTATGTAACGATCAACTTCAAAAGTGCATGCTGTTGGAGTCAGGAGTTAGATGGAAACCACGATGAATTTTAATAGGTTGGGGAAATTTTTTTTTCATTATTAAATGGCAACATTATATTTTAAATAAAATTAAGCATGCACTTTTGAGGCTTACTGTACATACATATCGCGGGTTGGGAAACGGAAGAAAGGCCGACGAAGAACGGGCCGACTGTCAATTTGTAGTCGCTATAGGAACCACGTCAGAGGCCGAAAGGCAGTTCTGATAAACTCTTGTATCAGGGTGCACAGGGTCGATTGACCATGTAGCCCACTCGATACGATGGTGATGATTCTAATATCCATTTACTATCGAAATTATATTTTTTAATTATTTTAAAGTATTATTATTCTTGAATACTGTTTCCCGCAGCTCCAACTGCGTCAAAAAGTAGCCTATGTTTGACCCATGGACTTCAACTATATTCGTACCAAATTTCATGAAAATACGTATAGCGGTTTGGCCGTGAAAGCATACTCGTAACAGACAGACAGATAGACTTTCGCACTTATAATATTAGTATGGATATGGATGGATGATATGATATATTATTTACGCCAAATGTAAGAAAAATTTAGAAAAATTCTAATTTTCATATTGTTATTTTTATCCTTTTTTATCACCCCATTATCCTTCCTTTTTATTATCCTTGTACTTTACTAAGAATCCCTGTAGACTTTACAGGAGTGCAATTTCAGACTTGATCGTATATCAGATTTTTATTTTTATTAATGGGTTTTACGGCCATGGCACAAATCCTTTATAGCCCTTCCTCATTTATCTATCTTCTCAGTTCTTATATATATTATTCTTCAGTCCTACAGTGTGGTTTCGTCAAGTCCCAGTCAAGTCTAACAGTCTAGTCGGTAGTCAAGTCTAGTCAGAAGAATCAGGCTAAGTGAAGTGGTAGAAAAACTGCACTTAGCGATTACTAGGAGCTTTTGGCAACAAGCATGAAAATCACATAAATCAAACACTGTATCACTTCCCAACACTCACACTTGTTATCAAACACTTTGCGAATAATAATCCACCGTTATTATGTAAAAAAAACCACGAATTTTGGAAAATAAAATACAGCGCCGATACTGCTCTTCACAGCTTCCCGCCAAAAGTCCATCGTATATCAGAACTTTAAAGCCATAAACTTGCGGCAACAGATACACATAAATATTTATCTTGCTATAAACAGTCTATATCTTTATTAAGCTGACTTATGAAATTGATTTTGTCTATTCAGCTTTGTGATCATTGTCTTGCGGGATCTATTAATTATAAATATACAGCATACATATAACAAACTTGATTTTTTTACTTGTTTTTGCTCGAGATTGATAACGACAAGGGGTAGATGCTTGAAATATTCACTTAATATTTAGATTATTTAGTTATTTATACACTTTAAAAATAAACCGATAATAATAAAAAAAAACCTATCTGAAAGTAGTAGTAAAAAAAAAATTAAATAAAAACAAATATTGACCTATACAGAAACATTTTTATTTTTGCGGTGTTTTTAGCTATTGTTACGGAACCCTTAGTATGCGAGTCTGACTCGCACTTGACCGGTTTAGTTTAACCCCCGTATTCCTTAAGTCGGACGTCCTTCACTGAAACTCATTCGAGGGCGCCTTAAAGTCCTTGAACTTTCCTTGAAAACGACATTCTTAGTTGGTACCTTAAGCAAACTCCAACGAGGAACATCACAGGTGTATAATAACAATTCTAAACACAAAAATCGAAAATTACAAAACCATAGAGTAAAACATAAAATAAGTAGATACCTAGGCCAAAAGTTGCAAAAACCCGACTTATATCGACTTTATTTCATTTCAAGGACGCCTCAAGGTACCTCTCGACCAACCTTATATTTGACAATTCGATACACATCTCCAATGAGAAATCCTCTCAAGTCAAGGAAGCTAGTGATGACTAATCATACCAATGAGGTAGAGTAAGATTGAGTCGAGTTTGTGTGAATGTTTAAGACCAAGGTAAGGTATGGTTGGGTAAGTCAAGTGAAAATTTCAAATTGATTTTGTCTGTTCAGCTTTGTGATCATTGCCTCGCGGGAGCTATTTATTCCCTTTGTACATGGTATTACTGGAATTGAAATACATGATTCGAATTGGTTATTATAAGTGTATCCTTTAGTGATATTGGTTTCTTCTTTATGTTTGTACTTCAAATTTACTTTCTTATTACTAATCCGAAAATCCGAAACTATAGTCCTTGGTTTTATTATTTCTAGCCGTTTCCCGCGGCTCTGCCCGCGTCAAAAACTAGCCTATGTTTGATGCTGGGTATTCAACTACTTATATCTATAGCAAGTTTCATCAAAATCGGTCCAGAGGTATAGCCGTGAAAGCGTAACAGACAGACTTTCCGCATTTATAACAATATTATAGTAAGTAAGTATAGAAGTATGGATTCTGCTTATTCTCTTTCGTAGTCTTCTTCTTCAACCACCTACTGCTAAGTATATGTCTCTAAGAAGTATGGATGACGCGGGCGTAATCTTATGTATGTATTTTCAGCATATTCGTGTTCACTGCTGGACCCTCTTCCATTATAGCTCTCTTTTTAACCAATGTCCAAAATCCAAAAAGAGGGTTCTCAATTCTGCTCAATTATTTTTGTTCAAAAATGTTTGGTACCAGAATTTTGTATTACGTTTTGTAATAAAAAAATAAATAGAAACTACGAGTAATATGTTTCGTAGGCCGAGCGTAATATATTTTTCTCCGTACTCTTATGTCCGACATATGCCTTGGGATGTCTTATCTGCAGGAAAAACAAAACGTTACAGTCCTCCCGAGGGCAGTATTATATAGGCAATACGCTTTGCGCCATGTGTTTGTAATGTCACTTGCAGATATACATATTATATACAACCTTTCATATAGGCTCTATCTTTTTAATGAAACATTAATTATTAAAAATAATAATTGAAAAGGCTACATGTATATTTGTTTTAACCTTCAATTCCAAATGACATTTTACCTTAGTCAACCTTATGACAAAAGAAAAAATATGACTTAGGTATGTATGTATCATGAATAGAAAAAATATTTTCATAAACTAGCAATTGCCCGCAGCTTCTCACGTGTAATTTTTACCTTTAACAGACACTATAATGTCATGTTCAGTAGATACGTGTATACTCCTGATTATGTGTGTGCAAAATTTCAGGAAGATTGGTTCAGTATATATATATATCTTGAATATGTCTTTAACAAATATACAAACTCACTATGATGATGTAGTCTGGCAGTATAGTGTATCAAGACTTTTTTAAATCGTTTACGTACCACCGGGCAAAGTATCCCCATCTCCCTCCACGTGTCTCTGGCCAAGCCAACTTCAAAAACCGACTTTTTTTAAATTATATTATTATTATTTGATTTTAACAACAAAAAAGAAAACAAATATTAACAAACTCTACCTGGCTGCATTTTAACTTAACCTGTGTCACTAATTCTCTAAAAGGAATCTAATGATATTTCAATGAAGAAATCATGTCGCTACTACTATTGTATTTTAATATATTTAAATTTCTTTAAAACATGCGCCGTTAAAATTTAAAAAAATCTTATGATATGCATGCTCTACTTTACCCTCTCCTGATTGAAAAAATGTTTTAGATTAAAAATTCAACCTAATGTAGTATTTTATTTGTTCACAGGTAAGAATGTAATTGGTATAAGTACAGGAAATATAGTCATATACGATGTACATAGTATATATATATCGGTACACATATGGAACCAGAGTAAAGCGAAACCCGGACAGCCTATGTGCCAGGGCCAGGAATCAGGATTCGCATGACATTCGAAAATGCAATTAGTAAAACGGTAAGAGGAGAAGTGTGTATGTAAGAATTCACATCAAAGGAATTTACTCAGATATACCTTCGTAATTATCTATATGCATTTGCAGTGAATATTTTATTGCGTGGTTGCTATCGTCAAATAAGCATTCCAATTTCTTCAGGTGAAACGGAACATTCTTCATTCCGTAGCAGCAAACTTTATTTAAATGATGTCAACTGCAGCTGCTTTTGACTTATGAAATATTAATAATTTTATTATGAAATTTGAATATATTAGAATTTTATTCAGAGTGAGCGTTCGTTGAAACACGACATCTTAATTTTTCCCATCACGTTGTACGTTAAACACATTTCTAAGCGTTGTTAATTTCATGAAGGACTATTCTTCACTCGCTATCGGTTTGGTAGAGTCTAACTGTTTTAACAATAACATGTTTTGCCCCTTTTTGTATAATCTTTATTTGACGTGAAAGAACGAGACGAAAATTTAACTTGGAAACCGCCAACCATAAAAACCAAAAAAAACACGGGTATGCTGACTGTTGTTCAACAAATGTCAAAATACTAAATAGTATTACGGATGATTTTTACGTTCGGAAGACTTTCTGAGCTAATGGCAACTCTACTTATTTCATACAAACCTACAGATATGTAATCTGATGAATGAATATCGTCATAACAACCCTATTTTAATTAACCCTATTTTTATTTTTTCTGTGACATTGCACCCCTCTTAGTTAACTTCAAATTAAGGAATATATTGATGCTCTTCTAAAAAGATATTCCGTATGATAACTACAAATAAAATTCAATAATTTCATGAATCCTAAAGTAGGTATATGGATACTGTCAGTAACAAGATAAATCGCTTTTGTAAACCCAATGTTTTCCTATCACCTCAATAAATTACCTACGAAATTATAAGCAATAACTTTGACCGAAGACGCGTAATGAGGACAAATGATGACGGATTAACAATAACAAAGACAGGGGTTGGAGAAAACATTGATTTATGAAGGCTGCCATTAGACATATTTTTGCAGAAAACAATTTATATTCTTCGCACTTATCGCTACGATTACTTATCATTATTTTATCACTTATTGACGTCATTACATTAAGTTCAGCCGCTTTCAAAGTGCAAGTGGAGAAAAAGCGGGGTGACTTTAATTTTCAATGTCATTCATACCATATTACATAATCAATTAATAATAATCAAGTTTTCATCATCATCATCATTTCAGCCGCAGTCAGTGCTGGACATAGGCTTCTAATGATTTCCAAAATAATCGGTTAATAGCAGCCTGCATCCATCGTTTGCCTGCGACCTTTTTCAGGCCATCTGACCATCTGATCGTGGGCGCCATTTGATTAGATTGAATTATATTGCATTTTTTGCCTGCGGCGACGTTTTCCCAAGGCATTTTTTAACGGAACGAATGGTACCCTATGTTAAATAAAGTCACAAACAAAAATTAATTTCAGCCAAAGGATCTTTTGGTGATGTAAGTACTGAAAGTGAAGCTGAAAAATTTTATCGTATCGAAAAGTCGTAATTGTAGAAGTATGCAACGCAATGTTTTAAAATATACTTCCTATTGATAGAAGTTAACTCAAAGGTTTTTAATACTATTTAGTAGGCAAATAGGCATACGTCCCCCTTATAATCAGCGTAGCTTCATCTCTTGAAAGACCCCATGTTTTAAAATATGCCCTGGTGCAATAAAGTAATAAAATAAATAATAAATAAATAATCTTTTACTCTCTCGGAAAACTCTTGCATTTTAACATTAATTTCTAGATAGAATAGAATATATCTTTATTGAGAAAGCCATCACGTAAGTACAGCCAAAAGTCTTAAACTTATGCTACATGTTTATAATGTACGTGACAGACGTCTCAATAGGTGGTGGCTCAGTGATACGCTAGACATGCAGGCATGACTAGCACTGATTTTCAGCCATTACCTTCTGAGGCTGATAACTACTGCTTTATTAAACTGATAAAAATGCGACGTGGGTTTTCCTAAACAATGTTGTTGCATCGTGTATGTTTGTTTAGGGCAAATATCCCTGAAACTGAATGTGCATGCACTCAGATTCATTTACATATGTTAGCGGTTGAGTGGCATTCTATGCTTTTGTAGCTATTTCTAGACGAATACAAACTGTATTTTCATTATGCGTTGGAGCAAGCATTGTTTTTTAGGTTTCCGTACTTCGAAAGAAAAAACGGAACCCTTATAGGATCACTTTGTTGTCCATCCGTCTGTCTGTCTGTCTAGCAAGACCCTTTTCTCAGGAACGCGTGGAGGTATCAAGCTGGAATTTATACCAAATACGGTTTACTGTCAATCAAAAGATACAGCCGTTAAGCCGCAAATTTTCGACACTCGCAAGGGAATCAAAACCTACAGAGTACTTCACGTGAACTCAGAATCTTGAAATTTGGTACAAAGCAACGTCATAGCACAGATAAAGGAAAAATTGCGAAAACCGTAAATATTTAGTTACAGCATATAATAAAAATGTTTTTAATAATTTTAAACCTACTACCCCTTTCCTCGTGAACGCGTAGAGGTTTTAAATTGAAATTCATGATTGTCGTGATGGGTGAACTTTTACTTATTGTAATGCCATTTTTGCTATGCCATAAATATTAAGTCGATTAACTGCCTAATTGCTCGATTGTTGAGTAGGGGATCGATTCCGCTAATGAACTTTTAAAGGCCACGCAACTGATATTCAATCGCGACTTAATTGTGTTGCATTTTTTTAGATACACTCAATAGTGGTATTCTGCTTAAACAGTTTTGAATCTCTATTCATTTGCGACTGGAGCGTATTTCAATGATATTAGTAGGGAAATGTAAATAAAATGAGTAACGGAATATCAGAAGCGTCAAAGTCAAGTCATTACGATCCAATTGCGATTCAATTGTGCACTAGGTACCTATTTAAAATAAGAGAATTGACTCCTCCGTGAGATGTATCGATTGCGATCGCGGAAGCAACATTCTGTATTTTTGAAATGTACGCGGGTGGTAATTTTTGATTTCGACTGGTGTGGTCTGGCCGTGCGAATAACTCCACTAGCCGGTAAACGATAATCGAATCATTCCTTACTTGTTCCGGATTTATTTAATCACTCATTGAATCCGTGCGAGTTGGTTTAATTGTCGCCGGCGTATCTCAAAAATCGATACTACATGCCTGTTGTTTTCACACGGTTCGGCACGAAGTCGATAGATAGTTCATCGAGTCGATTCGAGCAAATGTCGACTCCCGATGTCCCCATCACTACGACTGAACTGACAGCTAGACACTTGCCGACACCGGCAGACGAAATCCAGTGATGCCAGATGGGGGGGATTCCCCCCAAATTTGGGGGTATTTTCAGCCCTCGGGGGGAAATTCGGGGGGGAAAATCCTTTGGATGATTATGCGGGGGGAACTAAAACGGGCTTGGAGGGAATTGGGGGTTTTTTTTTCTGAACGCGATTAAAGGCGCAATTATTAGTATTACTTAATCGGTAATCTAAACGCACCAACGCACACAGCCACACACACACACAAACACGCGCACGACAGTATTGTCCTGTACAGTACGACGAACGATGATAGTCGAATGTTGCCGAAGCGAAGTTGTCTCGCAGTCGTTTCGTTCGGGTTGGATTGGACAGAGGTTACAGATGCAATAATGGAAGCAATTGGCAAATCAACTAAAAATTAATTGTGTATTAAAGATATTTTATTGATAGAATAGACTATTTAGGAGATACAATTTAAAAAAAAAAAAAAAAAATTATATTTATTTTGTTATTTAATTTTAAAGATTTTATAGTGATGACGTCACGCAACTATAATGGCCATCTCAAACTGCAAGAAAGCAAAAATTACTAAGGTATTAAAAAATATGTATGTCAGTGTCAAATGTCAAAGTCAGGATGGACCGAAGGCCGCGAGTTGGTTTCTTGTTTGTTTACAATCGCCAAATATCTTGGTACCTACCCCATTTCTAGTATCTATTGCCTGTTCATTGGACTTTAGTGCCGTCTCTTCATCCGTTGACATCTGATTTTTCAATAATTGGACACCGATTCTTCATTATAATGTATAAATGAATGTAATGAAGATGTAGTTAGGTTATGTATGGGTTATGTTTCCTTGAACAGAGATGACATTTGATACTACTACCAAACAAAAAATATTTATTCACTACCCTGTGCAACCAACCTAAAAAATTAAATGTGAATAGCCGGAAGTTATCCGGCTACGCCATACGTTAACTTTGCTAAAAAATTAAAGTCATTGGGTTTTCTGCGATTTTCTTAAAAAATACATGCATAACTAAAGATCTGATTAATGTAATCTGTTCCCTAAGCCTATTCCTCGAAATGGTTTACGAATTAGACATTTTCATGGAAAAGTTACTTGCCAATTGCTGAAATTTAAATTAATTGTTTATTTTTGTATTTTTATTAAAAATAAAAATAATTAGGACAGGAATAAGATAGCAAACCCAGGTAATAAACATCTCATTATATACCTACAGGTTTGTACGGAACCCTCGGTGCGCGAGTCCGACTTGCACTTGGCCGGTTTTTATTTATAGAATGTTGGTTTTGTGGTTGCTATGCCCGTTCAAATACGTTCCTACTGGTAGTTAGTAGACTTTTCAATTAAAAGAAGTGCTGACTAATCTTGAAATTCTAAAAATAGTAATAGAAACTTAGGAGCTACTCTATTTTGGGTTCCTTTGAAGAACTTTTTTGGGTCTTACTCAAAGGTGAATATCAATATTGAAATTTCTGGAAATTTGCTTGATTTCTATTTTATATTCCAACTAGCTGTGTGCCTTGAGTTTTTGCGGTGTACATATGCTAGCCTTTTAAAATAGTATTATTTTAAATATTATTTTATTTTTTACATTATCCATACTTCCATATCCATCCATCCATACGTCCATGATGCGAAAGTCTGTCTGTCTGTCTTTCTGTCGATCTGGCTGTCTGTTACGCTTTCACAGCCAAACCGCTGAACGGATTTTTATGAAAGGTAATAATATAGTGAAAGACCCAGGGTCAAACATAGGCTACTTTTTGGCACAGGCGGAGCTGCGGGAAACAGCTAATAATAATAAACAAAATAGTATCAAAAATTATCCGTCTTATAATTAAAGTCTTATAAATAAATATGTTCAAACTAACTTTTCGTGCAGTTTTATGATTATCTAGCTCACTTAATAACAAAGGGCTCTGCTCCAATTCCATTGAGTTTTTTTTAAAGTCGTGTAATAATTAAAATAAAATAAAAAATTTACTAGCTTACAAAATTTAGCTTCATATCAAGCGAAAGTGTTTCGAAATATCCTCTCATTTCTAACGTGGTTTCTTTAACGATCATTAATGTTGGTTAGTAACAATAAATAAAATAATAAATAGATGATGAATTATATTACGTAAATTATGTGCCTTCCATCACAAGAGATTAAAGGCTGTTACTGTGGCCTTGTAATAACAACATTTTCATAAACACTTTGGTTTCTCATTTAAATATTAGAGTGCCTTTTAAATGCAAATGAACCTAGTTCAAAAAAAGTTCGCTCAAATATTAATTGAGCTTTTTCTTTAGTGTCTTGGGTTAGCTTATAATTAACTTTGGGATCAAATGTTTAATTAAAGCTTTTGCTATGTAACGTAACTATGTTCCAAGTTTATTTCATGATAAAATTTGTTAATATATTCGCATTTATTACATAATAGCTGTCAATAGTTTTCTTACTTTTCTTTTTGAGAAGTTAGATATTTTCAATAATAATTATCGAATCAATGACCACGTGAGTCTATGGCCTAGGGTAGGTTATAAATGTAATAATGTATATAAATACCTGCCTTCAAAATATTATGCTAACTTTTCACATTAAACTTTCTGCTCTACATAATAAATTTCACCAAACGTCTGTATTTTAGCCCTCAGTATAATTTTGACATACCCTCCGACTCTTCATTTGCATTTAATGTTGACGCGGGTTTGTCCGAGGGCCGTTCAGATTCTACATCGTCCTTACAAAGTAAAAAATATGCAAAAGTGGCAGCTGGACTAGAAGTTGCGAAATATTCGGTTTTATCCAGTCAGTGCGAAAATAAAGAATTCAAAATCTAAGGTTGCCGGTTTACATAGCTGGTTCTCGATGTACATAGTAGTTAGTGAGTAGGACATCAAAGTGTAGTGGATGTGTGTAATTCAAATAGGAATCGCAGCGAGCAAAATTGGTACATAGAGCCGGATACTGTTTGTAGCAGCATTTAATTTAATTTTGACGAAGCTTGTTGTTTTAAAACAAAACACTGCAATGGCAGATGTAGATATCAATGTAGGGCCCTTGCGCATATAAAGTTTACTTGGAGGAAATTGCTTTTGCGATAGGGATAAAGAGTAATATTTGTTACCGAATACTGTGTATTGTCCTTCAAAATTATTAGATTTTATTAATTTTCTGCTGAAATTTGGCTAAATTTCTACTGAATTTATCAATTAAGTATTCTGACTACATACTTCGTTAGAACCTTAACCTTTGATTAAATAAAAGTGTACCTAACTCATGTGATTTTGGTGGTCAACAAAATAAATTAATTTGTCCCGACGACCTTTTTTATTTATTTTCCTTTTTCCAACAAAAGGAACAAGTGACCTTTTATTTGATTTATTAGACAGAGAACGTTTATTTACTTCATAGATTTAACAAGAATGCGTGTGTTTAACTAGCATCTGCCCGGGGCTTCGTTCCCGTTCTTGTGGGAATTTCGTGAAACCTATTCTAATTGACATGAAAATAACATCCACAGACATATCTTGACTATAAATCCTGAATTTTAGCGTCATAGTTTATGACATAACACCTTATCAAATATCACCCTTGCCTTACCCCTATAATATGGGTGAATTTACGAAAACTAGAAATTACATAAAAAAATTATCGGTTGAAGTACGTAAAACTTATGTAAGAAAAAAAACTTAAAAAACGTAATCATAAAATGTTTTTCGAATCACAACATCACTATTAGAAATTACAATATTTATATAGTTATCTGAAAATTCTTAATTTTTGTAACACGCAACAAACTACATCATTAAATAAATGAAAGTGTCTCACAAACTTTGAACCATAAAGCTCTTCTTAGATTAGAATTGGGACAAGGTTTGTAAAGTAGGTTGTCTACTTAGTATTAACTGCGGTAATGAGTTACATTGAGATGGAAGGACAAACAAACAACAACGTAATAGACATTTTACACGACCAAAGTCTTCATTTCTATCACCTAGTGAAGGTGACATACTTTTTACGGTGATGTAGGTACATAATATTCAATCGATCGGAATATCGGAAATAACGCTTGTCGTTATGAACTCCTTTAGTGTTTTTTTCAAAGAGAAACAGGCATTTCTAGTGTTTGCAAAACATCAAAACACAATCTAAGCCAAGCTTGCTTTCCGAAGCA
This sequence comes from Euzophera pinguis, assembly GCA_947363495.1. Classification (NCBI taxonomy): domain Eukaryota; kingdom Metazoa; phylum Arthropoda; class Insecta; order Lepidoptera; family Pyralidae; genus Euzophera; species Euzophera pinguis. The sequence goes on from OX376169.1 coordinate 6,521,447, forward strand.
CAAAATCATCATACTCAATATGCAACGACTCGTTCACAATAAAAAAATAGAAGTACTATTTTTGAAAAGAATGCGAAGTGAGGGTTCATCTCATTTCTCATCAATATGAGCCAAGTTTGCAACCATGAAACTCCGAACCAAAATTATTACAATAGGCGTTTTAGCAACTGTAATTAAGCTCAGCTCTAGAACTCAGCAAGCAACATAATAGGTTTCCTGTCATTAAGAGCAAATTGATTCTCTCAAAGTGCTCACGACATTGAATCGGTACGGAATAGGCTTATCTCTTCAGTGTCAATACAATGTTCAAGGTTGGGTTTAACGGGCCTTTTAAATTTGACAGTAAAGGGATTACTTACTTTAAGGACTACTTTAGCAATAGCTTAAGACTACTTGTAGCCATTCCATTGTCATGAATTGGATATAATTTATATGTATTATTTTTTATGTATTAATTGATTGTAGGTTTATTTATTGACTGTTGTATAACCTAAGGATGATAGTGTTAGTATTTTATTACTGTACCGCCTTTGTTTGTTTTCACTTTTTATCCTATCTACCCTAAGGTTGGCTGGAAGAAATTGCAATAGCGATAAGTCCGCCTTTGTACTCAATATTCTAAATGTATTACTTTTAATTTTAATTTTGTGATTGGTACAATAAAGTGTATATCTATCTATCTATCTATAATTTCTATTAACATCAGTAAACAAAATCTTTAAATTGTGCATTTTTACGCACTTAAGGGGGAAAATAGGCATTCGATATATTTAGTTCAGTCTTCATTTTTTTCTACTCTACATCACAGAATTTTTATCATTCAGAAAATCAATATCTTCTTTATTGATAATTTCTCAACTGAAGTCGTAAAGCGACAAAGCATTTGATTCTGAACATGAGATTAAATTGGTGCCCTTATTTTTGTTTAACTACTGTGATTTTTTTTAATTTCCTTTATTCCTAATATTGTTTTTGTATGTTTGACAAATGTTTATACTTAGGAACGACGTGTTAGTCAATGTATATCAGCTTTAGCTTCGCGGCGTCTACTAAGATCGCCATTTAGTTAACTTTTTATCGCACAAAAATCTATCCCAAAAATAATTAGTTAACAACATGTAAGCTAAAACATATTTTGCCTCTTTCTCTCCTATTTGATATTTAGCATGAAGAAACGAGACGCAAAACATTTTAGGAGGAGGGTAGGAGGATCTGTTTGGCTACTTGTATCTAGCTGGTTTTGGTATCATTAAAAGTTTAAATTTTTAAAGAAGATAATTCCAAATTCAAATTAAGAAAATGTGTGATTTTCATTTGTTTTTCTTGCTGTCAAGATGTGTGAATCTAATGAAGAAATTCGATACACTTCAAAATTTTACTACAAAAAAGGTAAAAATGAAACGCAAGCCGCGAAAAAAATTTGCGATGTTTATGGAACTATGCAGTGTCTGTGAGAGTAGCACAAATTTGGTTTAAGCGTTTTCAATCCGGAAATTTTGATGTCAAAGTTGCACGTCGCACTGGTCGCCCTATTACGGATAAAATGGATGCCATTTTTGAAAAAGTAGAGCAAGACGACGTGTTTTCGATTCGCCTTGGCGGGTGTTCTGCTATTTGTAATTAGCAAGTTAAGTTTTAATAAAGAATTACAAATGATTACACGGTTCATTAGGTTTCTTTCAGTGAGCTCGTGAGGTACCCAAATATCGAGCTTTTTTGTGTACCCAGTTTTTTCAAATGCGCCATAACTGTTTTGTGGTCAATTCCCAGCTCTTCAGCTACGTTGTAACTACTGATATCTTGCTCCACTATTTCAAAATTGCCATTTTTGAAAAAGTGGATCCATTCCATTTATCCGTAATAGGACGACCAGAGCGACGTGCAACTTTGACATCAAAATTTCCGGATTGAAAACGCTTAAACCAAATTTGTGCTACTCTCACAGACACTGCATAGTTCCATAAACATCGCAAATTTTTTTCGCGGCTTGCGTTTCATTTTTACCTTTTTTGTAGTAAAATTTTGAAGTGTATCGAATTTCTTCATTAGAATCACTTATCTTGACAGTAAGAAAAACAAATGAAAATCACACATTTTCCTGATTTGAATTTGGATATATCTTCTTTAAAAATTTAAACTTTTAATGATACCAAAACCAGCCATATACAAATAGTATAGCCAAAGAGATTTTATTACAAGTTCATACATACTATATGCGAAAAGACTTTTCCCCGACCTGATATAATATTAGCCACATATACAATATTCACGAAAATTATCATCAGTTAAACAAACATAGCCGTTTTATGCAGTAAGTACTCTACTTACTTTAAAAAAGATATTTAGTTACGTGCTTAACTATTTTCTTAATGACAATACTTTCTTCCTAAATTCCTGGGGATCTAGGTTCACAGCGACCAGCTGAAGATGCAAATGGGAAATTCCTAAGGATACAGATAATGTTTCTTTGTCAAAGCACATTTTATTGCGATTATTTCTTGCCGTTGCATACTTTTACTAAAGACCTAAAAAGCAGTGGAAAGATTGTCTGAAAGAGAAGCTGGAGAGAATAGGCAAGAAGCCATCTTGGGGATGGGAAGCCAGAGATAGGGTGAAGTGGAGGAGGCCAAGACGCTTAAAAAGTTGTAGCCCAGAAAGTAAGTAAGTAAGTAGCATATTTTCTTCAACTGCAACTGAGCAATACCGGTCTGATATCGATCTCATTGCATGTGTTGTCTTGCCTGAGTAATTGTTGAATGCATGCGAGGAGCGAGATGCGACACATGTCTTTGTTATTTTCCGCTATTTATGTATGACTCGATGCGTGTTCTTAGATAACGGTAAATTGAAACACCAGCCCAATTTTGACAGTGTGTTTTGTACGTGAAATTCAGCTGGTTTTTAATAAGCCTGTACAGGCTAGTAGAGTTTTTAAACTCTTATTGAAATAGTGAAGAGCTCTATCTATGCCGCCAAAGGCGTAGGCATGGATTTGGTCTTACTTAGTAATATGATAACATGGCGTAGCGAACCAAGTTGGTTTTTGATATGTACTCCTACACTTCGATCCAATTTTCACTCTTGTAGAAATGAAATGAAATGAAAAAACTTAAAGTTGGACTCACAAGGGGTGACATTCTTTTTAAGTAGTGTTTCAGCAACCTGAGGGCATGAATTTATATTTGAAGTTACTTCTAGTGAAATATTAAATATAAAAATCAAACTTCAACGCTTTTTCTTTAGGGGAAGAAATTATACTATCCCGAAATTTAATTTCTTGTATACTTTCTTTATTTTTACATTTACCTGTTTCTTTATTAATTACCCTCCAAGTCCCTTTCATTTTGTTAGGCATTGTTTACCTTACACACTTTTTTGGAAGTTTATGAATAATTTATTGTTGAAACTTTATTAAATCACACACGCAGTTAAAACATAGGTACAATGTAGTAACTTCGTCACAAGTTAAGTTTTAATAATTCTTGACATAATTCTTGACAAAACTGCTTTCAAATAAGTACTGTTTTTGGGCATACAAGTCAAATAATTTTTGTTTACTCTTGTGAATACCTTTAGTAGCCCATTCATTGAATTTTAATTTATAAGTTTTTTCTGTTTGAAATTCTTTAAAAAGTCGTCGGAGAGGACACCAAATAGTTTATTATAATGATTATCTCCTGATAATTTATGCTCAGTTTGTTACCTGTATAAGTCACTGAGCATAAAGTGCGATTTGTGCCAGGTCTGCAAGTAATATTAACTTCATGTACACGAGGATTTTTTCTTAATAGTTATCAATTGACCGCAATGGTCAGACGGTAATTTACTAAGAACCGATTTATTATTGATGTTTGGCTACAAAAAAAAATATCAATACATTTTGTATGTATCGGTAAATCGAGTTGGTTCAAAAAAAAAAACATTATCCAAATTGTAGCTGCTACCAGGGTTTAAAAATTGGGTACTGGTTGCCAAATGTACTAAGATGTCAATATTAAAGTCACCACAAATTTTTAAAGGTTGTCGATAGGTCACCATCGACAACCTTTAAAAAGTATTTGAAAATACTTTTGCGTGGACTGTACACACAAAAAATTATATATTCCTCAAGCTCGACGCAGACGCAGATTCTATAACATTTGGCTCTATCCCACGTTCTTTCAGCTGTTTATGTTTCCTTCGACATTTCTTCTTTATTCTGGACTAGCTGTTTCCCGCAGCTCCGCTGCGTCAAAAAGTAGCCTGTCTGACCCTGGGTCTTTAACAATATTCATACTAAATGTCATCAAAATCCGTTCAGCAGTTCGGCCGTGAAAGCGTCACGGACAGACAGAAAGACAGACAGACTTTCGCATTTATAATATTGAGTATGGATGGCCAATAAAATTTACAATACAAAGTGTATTTCAATTTATTGTAGTTTGAATTGTATTAGATTCTAAATGAACTGTTTGGAGAGTTTGTTTGTGGGTCAATACAAAGCTGGGACTCCATTTGTTTCACGCCTACACGGTTGAAAATAAACACTTTCCCTACTGTTCACGCTAAGGGTTGGTGTGTGAAAATTCTGGTTTTTTATTTCTACCAGTTTTGTTTTGAAGCTCACAACTCTAACGAAACCGAACTTAATCAAATGTTTAAGTTATGCAAGAGCCTGATTCAACTTTTTGGGATCGAATGTTACGAAATTTTGTACCAAATTCATGTAATTTTATTATACAAAACAATAGTAACTATATGGTTATATTCTGAAATTCTCAAAGGAGGAAATTTTTCTACAAACGTATTTGATTTATTCGTCTATTGTCGTGGCTATTTTTTATAAGGTGTTTCTCTATGAGGTCTGATTTTCATGATTCTAGATAATTGCCCAATTTAGACATAAAAACTCCCTATGTTCATTTGGTGAAACAAAGTTATACATATAAAAGATGGATTGATACTACCATTACCTTTGCTATATAACTGGTCAATAAAGTAAAAATTCTAAATCAATGGTCAATAATTTTTCGTATGAAACGCTTACTTTAGGGGAATCTAATCCCAATGGAAACCATTTATAAAAGTTATTGACCAGCTTTTTTATTCCCTAAAGATAGATAAAATATTTACAAGACGTAGACAACCCTGTGTAACACAATTCCGGTTCATTGGGTTATATATTGATAGATAAATACGAAGTTTGTTCGTTCGGCTTCTGTCGATATCGCAGTAGATCAATCGGCTCGGGAACTCTACTTTCATTATAATTGAGATTTAGTTTATCTACAACTTTCTCTTCTGTTTTTCTTTTTATTGCAATTTTGTCAAATGAGAATTGGTTTTTTCATGACCAGCCTGATCTTCAGTGTTATCACTAAATGTTAGGACCTTTTTAGATTATTCCCTGTCCTGGTAGCTAAACCAAAATAAAACCAAATATTATGGCATTGTTGAAAGTGTCACCTATATGCCAACTCAGATAATGCAATTTGCAGGATTGCTCGTGTAATATGAATATTATATATTCAAATCAAAGTGACTGGCGGTTCATGCTTCGACTAATTATAATACCTCATTATTGTTGGTAATAAATTTATCGCACAAAATAAAGACAATGACTATTATGATAATAGTAGCCTAATGTTTATAATTTTTCATGGTATGTTTTAAAAGCAAACAAAAACCCCTGAAGGCATGCTTGAATCCCGAATGTATCAAAAATTTGTAAATATTAAAAATTATAGTTTAGATCAGTACGAATAAATCTTTGACGCGAGTTAGGAAATGAAATATGAAAAAATAAGCAAAATAAAAAATAAGCAAATATATAATGATGAAACTCTACACATTATTTAAACTTTATTTATTACATGTTCGAGATTTAACAAAAAATGGCTAATTACTGAAATTTTCGCGATTAATCTTGAATTAGATTTTTTTCTCTTAAGGCACGAGAATCGGCTCCCTACTTTAAAGTCAACATTATGTTAGTAATTTTAAGTACAGTGTCAATCAACAAGCTTACACCTGAAAACAATTTAAGTACCCGCATACATCGATTCGCTGCACCTTCGAACGCCTATCGATACTGTCTTGATGGGTCTCGATCTCGGTTCTCGATTCCTTATGGAAGTAGTGCGGTATAAAATAGTTTAATTAATGAGTAATGAACGGGCTCGTTCAAGGTTTGCCGGCTTGTCAGGGTTGTCGTTGATAATGAAAAACCTTGGATTTATTTCAGATATTCTTCTCGTCTCGTCGTCAGTCCGAAAGTGAAGTCAAGTCCCTTTTTTCGTCTGTCAGTCAGTCTTGTTTTTTATAGTCATCAAGTCATAGAGTCATGTCAATAACAATCGCGAAAACATAAGAAATCTTTAAATTAAGTTTTTTTTTATTGGTAACTAGTTGCCAACTAGATGTTAACTTAGATTAATTAGATGATCACCACTTATCAAAATTTATTAACATTCTCTGTACTAAATTAACGAATGCCTTCTTCTTCATTTAAGCATGTTTTTATGTTACATCTTACGCCAGTATTTTGTAACCGAGAGTACGCTTAAATCATGGTCCTTAATATAGCGTTGGATATTACAATTAGGCGACTGCCGATTGACCTCCTTAATTTTAACCAATGTCCCGTGGAGAAACTCATTGGTCTTCAGTTAGTGAAACCTCACTTCCTATAGTCGTGCCATGAATGGAGCTAACTTTTGTGCGCTAAACAAACAATACGAACGGCATGAATACCGATACACAGCCTTAATTAAACGGCGACATAGAAATAAAATACGTAGAGAGATCGTCACGTGCAACGTCCGTTATATGACAGTGGTTTGAAATCACCTTTTTAATTACTTCGCTGATTCTGTTATCCCAAATAGAGCTCCGCCTGAAGCCCTATTTTTGAAATTTATGACATTATACGTCGAATGAAAATAGTAACACAAACAAATAAAAATCCTTCGACGTCGTACGAAAATCATTCGATATTGAACAAAAATTATTCGTCTCGCCGATTTTGCGTGAGTCACACTTTTCAGAGATAGCACTCCTGGAGTACTCTCTCTCTGTATAAAATGGAATATTCTGGTATACTTACCAGAATATTCCATTTTATACAGTATATTGCATTACCAACTAAGGTTTAATCGCGCCATGAATTCTATTTGTGGCTTTCTTAGCTTAGAGGATTTTTTTTTACATATGTCTGCCTTTAATTTTCATTCTACTTAATTCTATGTAATTAAATTATTTTATTCTTAAATTAGGTAGAAATAAAAGTCTAGTGATACTGGTAATAGTTCCATGTTTTTAATCAATTTTTTTTTTAATTTTAGTGTGGACACGCTTTCTATATTTTTAGGTATATGTATATAAGTATAGAATGTTTACCATTCTATGATGATCATCACTGTGCATTGTCAAAATCAAACAGATATTGTGAACTAATTGTGACGCATGATTCATTGCACTTTGCACTAGCAGACACAGGACTACAGAGTGACAGTATTCTGCATTGTACTCGACTATAGTTGAATAGAGCTTTTAGTTAGGGTTTTACACGAGAATTCGATACTAATGTGACTTTGGGTTTCCTAGAAACGTAGCTAACTATAATTGTATGTGCACTATGGGTCATTGTAGTCTGAAATATATGGATTTTATTTTTTATTTTTACAGGCTTTAGCGACTGTTCTTTATCCGGAAATTATGTAATGGTGCCTCGATCTCCAATTAAATACCAAAACTAAAGGTTATCTTAGACAAAACTACAATGGGTGACAAACTAACTATGGAAAAAAATGTCTGTCTAGACACTATAGAAGCAGGCGGTTCCATATAGAACGTTAGGCTATCGCTCTTGCTAGTGAATAAAGAGTTCTTTTGACTATTATATGAAAATGTTTAAATAAATTAAATAGATAATATTACTTGTCACAGAGGTGTGACTGGTTTCTTAATAAATAATTTTTCAAAGTTTTAATGTTGATAACGTAAGATGTGATTGTATCCATACTAATATTATAAATGCGAAAGTCTGTCTGTGTGTCACGGCCAAACCGCTGAACGGACTTAAATGAAATTTGGTATGAATATAGTTGAAGACCCGGGGTCAAACATAGGCTACTTTTTGACGCAGGTGGAGCTGCAAGAATAAGCTAGTGAATTATAAATAAGACACGGTAGGGTAGGTACCTTCAAAACTGAAAACAACCAGCGCAGCAAACGGCAGGCAGTTCATTGACATGGGCCACGTCATCAATACAACCTATTTATATTGCCCCAAAAAGCATTTCTCAAAGTTTTCCCGGTTTTTCACGATCGCGTAGGTGTTTTGCTGACGCGTATAGACCAACAAATGTAATGTTTATTTATCCTCGCCCACAACTTTGGCTTCTAATATTTTATTCATGTAGGCATATCCAAATCAAATAACCATATTAGAATCATAAGTTTAGTCAGACTCATGACATAATATTGATTTCATGTGACCACCTGTCTCACTAGTAACGTTTGAAAGCAAATTTCTTAATCAAATAAACACACAATTATTTACTTAACAAATTACAATGCCGATGTTATATATAGCAAATAGGTACCGATCTTCAACCGAAATTGAAGTTTTTCTTATCACCTCTATCAACATCAATCCTGAATCTTTAAAATAATGCAGGATCCGCTAACATGCGTACTTTATATCTGCTATACTGTTAAAAAACTGTAACATTTTAAGCTATAAACATCGTGATGTCGTGTGCTTCCTTCCAATATGAGGAAAAATTCGGAAAAACTATTATTTAAACAGACCTGTGCCAGCTAACCGACAGCTCACAAGGATAAAATAAAAGAAAACAGGTGGTAGAAATTGTGCAGACAATGCCAATGTAAACTAATGTAGTGATAAAACAGATTTTAAAATACTTACACTAAATGCAAATATTTCAATCGAACGTTGAACGAATACGTCATGTTTCGCAATTCGCAACACATTAATCATCAACAAGATGGCTGTAGTAAAGAAGCGGATATTAAATGTCACTAGCAGTTTTACTAATCTTGGCACTGGCACTGCCAAACCAATATTCTGCGTGGGCATACTAATACACATTTTGAAAATGTTTATTCAGTTTATTAGGAGTTCTTTGTACAAGTTGTGTAGATATGCCGTTATTTTCTAGTTAGTACAAATATCGAATACAAACTCTATGATTTTTATCATAGGAGATGCCGTAATAAGCTTTTTGTAAGAAAGTATTTGTGAGGCTACGCGGGGCGGAAGGCAGACGTGCAGGGTGCTTGGTTTCGGCCGCGGCTCCAACCATGGAGCACGAGCTGCAATGACAAGCTCCGCCCACTTTTGTGTCGGCAAGGCGCCACTGATCACATCACTGCGCCATTTCAAACGGCATCTCCTCTTTGTAATTGCTCCATGATTTTTAAGCACATTTTATTCAATCTTGAATTGAAAGGATCATTGTTTCGTACAACTATTTTAATTACTGCTTCGTATTTATTGCTTATGACTGTAGAATATAACTGGAAATATCAATTATAGGAACAATCGTGCCTTCTGTTTAATTAATGCTTGTGCTGTACATGATTACACAAGCATGCAAATTAAAATTGTTGCATGTACTGTACGCTCAATAATTTTAATTTACAACGTATGATTCACCTTAGACTGGTATATGTGGAAAATGATTTACTGTTTGAGGAGAAGACATACGTTATACGTAACGTAGGTATGTGTTCAGTCCCCGACTGCGTATAGTCAGTCTCAGAAATAAGTAACTAGGAGCCGGTTTATCTGCCCCCAACTGTCGAAAATCGATAGTTATATTTGCCAAGCAGAGAAATTTGTCTTTGATGTCTAAGACGTTAAATATGTCAAGAAATTTTGTCTCAAACAGTATTTTATTTGTTATTATGTATTTTCTTTGGTGCAATAGAGAGCTTTTACTTACACTAGCACTATTTATAGATAGATTTAGTACGACAGTATTATTTTTTGGATGTTTGGTTGAGAAACATTCGCTTTCGGTTTGCTTTTGACAAGATGGTATATATTTCTAAAATTTAAGGACCGTGTTGTTATCGATGTATTTCCTACCAAGTACTTTTCTCTTCCCCCAGCCCGTACACGCCACTTCCTACTTGGGCTTCCTCTTCCACGTCTTTCCTCTCAGTTTTCTTTCTTTTCTCAGTAAAAATAAAATTATATACTGGTTCTTGAAGTCTATGTGTTCAGAATATGAGGCCCTTTGCACCAACGTGTGTGTGGCACATTCAATATTTTACAAACACTTGACATTCGTGCCGGTGCTGCATATTCGAGAACGAGAATCCTCTCATGCATTTTATATGAACTGTTGCGTATTTCGATCAGCAAATAAATTTGATATTATAAATTTTCGTGTTTTATCGATTCTGTATATTATTCGTATTGAAAATCAAGCTACATATTTACCTAAATCGCTTATTTGCACATTGAGTGAGGAAAGTACCTAATATATATTAAAGGTTTGCAATTGCAGCGCCCGAGAGAAGTGACATCGTGGGCAGTTGCTTACTTGCTAACTTCTTGTACTCGTTTTTACTTAAATACTTACTAATCATTCATGTAACAACAATATTTTATTCTCAATATATAAATAATGGCGTAAACTAAGTATTATGCATCTAAATACTATATGGGGCTAAATGAAGTCTCACCTCTAAGTAACTATTATCATCTATCCTGTAATACCAAAAGGTGATAAATTCCTTTTTCATATTTTGTGTTTGAGTACTAAGTACTTAAGAGTTTGGAAGTGAAATATGTAGAGCGTGCAAGTTTCGAGACTAAACTATTGTGGACATAGTAAATTTGACGTTATTGAATTATATCTCTGCCAGTTTCGGAATGAGTTAGCAATATTTCAGTCAGGAACAACAGGCAAAGTTTTAATGGGTTCCACATGGCTATTAAGTCAATTTGTGTCACTAATGCTCTTGATTTAGCTACTATTACACTACTTACATAGATAAATTTTATTCTGACATGAGTTGTTATAAAAATTATGACAAAATGATATTGTGTGATTTACACATTACAAACTAGACAATACCACAAAAATAAAAAGCTAAAAAACGTTTTGTCGTTTTCCGTTTCATAATTTAATTTAAAAAATATTTACTTAAACTATTTTTAATTATCTATGTTTGCCGATAAAAGTATATAGCGGATATGCATACTAGTTATAAATGCGAATGTCTGTCTGTTTCTTAATATTTCACAGCTAAACCTCTGAACAGATTTTGATGAAATTTGGTATAAGTAGATATATATAGTCGAAGACCCAATGTCAAAGGCTTTTTATTCGCAAGTGCAGAACAGCGGGTAAACTTCTAGTATCTAGTAATAAAATAAAAGTAAGTAGCAGTTATGAAATGAATTTGTTAATACGAAAATATTGATACTAACCAGATTATTTGTGTAAATAAAATGAATTAGGTAAGTACTTTTACTATACCCGTAAACTTCTAATAAAGCTACGCTATTAGTCTTCTGTCATCTCGAACTGAAATAACTTTTATAGTTTCGTTGATATTTGCGTGTGTGACACGACACATAAATACGATGTCACCATCGACCATAGCAGTCTCAAAAAAGGTTGATGTCAGATAGTTGAACGATCCTAAAAACTAATTTACCTTTTGGCCCTGAGAAAAGTATAGTAAAATCTCAAAAAACTTAAACCACCTTCAAATATTTACATACAAATTCACAATATTTACTTCAAATTAGCCGAACGTTTGCACGAACACGTACATGTTTTGTAAACAGGGGGCCAATCGCGCTAAATGTATTTACTAATACTAAACCACAACCGCGAAGGCTAGTCGTCTAAAATCGGTCAGTCGATTGAAAATAGTTCTACTCATGTATTATGTCAAATGAAATTCATTCATTCATGAACGAAAAACATTTGATCATCACCGGATTTACATTCTCAAAAAATAGCCCTGGCGGTCATAGTTTGGTTTTGGTAATCTGCGTCTTCCTGAACAGTTATATCCCGGAAGGTGTTTCGGAAAGTAGCAAAATTTCCACTTATTAATCACACACGCGTCAAATATCGGCTAATATATATTAATAACATTAATTAGAAGTTTTAATTTTGCGACGTGCCAATAAACGTAGCAAATTGGAGAGAAAATTAGTATTCCTGAGTTCCACCATGTGTAAGTTTCTGACAACTGAGTTCCGTGAGGAATGTACGAGCGGTTGGCAAATTGGGTGAAACAACCAGAAATATCGCAAAGTCAAGCCCGATGATATAACTCCCTGGAGTATATGACTCTGGGTCGTAACAGTTGTTTTCTCTCAAATTTTAGGCCTGTTTTGGTTGTGTAAGGTTTATATTGTACAGACCCAATTTCTTTAGTTTGTTTCTTCTAGTATCTTATGCTATAATAAACGAAGTACGGACCATTTGATCACTCAAAACATGGACACTTAATAAACGGAGTAATTCGCAAATTAAAATTATTTCTCACCATCGTACAACAAACTTCTTAATCTGATAAAAACCAGACTCGGGAAGACCTCGTATATTATCTAAGTCATGTTCAGAAACTTACCTAATTCATCACGAAGTTTATAGAACTTAGCTAGGAAAGTAAGTAAAAACAATAAAAAAGATGACAATTTTTACAGAAATGTACCGAAATTTGTATGTTTTCTTGTTTTTCGACTCGTTGAAAGGTCAGTCAATATTGTATCTTGCTGACAGTTAGTAAATTGCCTCACGGCCCCTTACGTGGTTTGTATGTTTGTACCATTTGTGCGTGTTTTTTAAAGCACGGTCTCATTTTTATTGGACCTAGATAATATGCCTAAATGCAATCTGAATAAAATATAGGTAAGAAGAATTAACATGGAACACGCAACATTTGAAAATCAGCGTGAGAGCAAGTCTAATTAGATTTCAAAGTTTGGCTGATATCATCAATATTTCAAAGAAGCAAGCTTTTCTTATTCGGAATTTGCATTCGGTTTAAGACCCCTAAGTTAAAATTAATTAAAAACAACAACTTCCGAATCATGTTCATCCAAACACATCATTAAGTTATTTATTGAACTTTTTTTTATAAATATTATCAACTGTTAGAAATAATCTAATTTCCCAGTAAAAACGGGCTACAGAGTCGGTCACCCTGACCCTAAGGTGATCTTCATTTCTCGGTCTTAAGCACAGATTTAGATTTTTTTTGACTACGTCAATAGATTGGCTGATGAGTTAAAGAAACGAGAACAATTTGAAAACTGTTGGTGTGCGCTGTCAAAATGTCGACATCACTAATGATCGATTTTCTTATTGTATTATCTTATAAGATGTTTATTAAAATAAGGTGATGTCAAAGACAGTTTTGTTCACAGTTAAATACTCTTAATCATTAACACATTTATTTGGATAAAGATTAATATTATGATGTTGATACAACTCTGACAAATAATTTGTAATAATGCATTAATTTCGACCAAATTTGATTATCATAAAAACGGTCATTTGTGAATTGTTGTCCGGGACAGTATATGTCTATCTTTTAAGATTAATAAAAGATAGACATATACTGTCCCGGACATTTTTTTAGATAATTTAAAGAGGAATAATCCTTTCATACATATTTTTTGGGTATCTCGAACGGTTTTCGCAGCGCACGCAACGGAAGCCCTCAAAGATGAATAATTTTCCCCGTTTTTTCCACAATTTCGACTGTTTTTTCGCTCCTATTAGTCGCAACGTGATGTTATATAGCCTAAAGCCTTCCTCGATAAATGATCTATCCAACACAAAAAGAATTTTTCAATTCGAACCAGTAGTTCCTGAGATTAGCGCGTTCAAACAAACAAACAAACTCTTCAGCTTTATAATATTAGTATAGATTAGTATAGATAATAAATGAACAGACACGTCGATTCAAGCCTGCAATGGCCTAACTAAATTGGAAACAACTAAACAAAGTATGCTTCCCGTGGGAATTGAACCCAGGACCTCCGGATCGAAGGCGAAACGGAGGCAGTTAAAACCTTAGACTATGGATCCAATAGACTGGAAATGCGAAAGAGAAATATATAGGACTAGCTGTTTCCCGCAGCTCTGCCTGCGTCAAAAAGTAGCCTATGTTTGACCCCGGGTCTTCAACTATATTCATACCAAATGTTATCAAAATCCGTTCAGCGGTTTGGCCGTGAAAGCGTAACAGACAGAAAGACAGACAGACTTTCGCATTTATAATATTAGTATGAAAGTATGGATTAGTATGGATATGCGTATGTTAGAATGAGATAGATAGCGAGACCATTTCATATACACAATGTCATTTCATATAAACATGTCCCATAGCGGCTTCTTGGAGCGGATTACGGATTTCTTGTCAAAAACAAATATTTAAATTATAAACAAAGTATTTAAATATAAGTGTTATAAAAATTGTGTTCAGTAGAAGCGCATAATAATGGTTTCATGTGCAGTGCCTAAATGTAACTCAAGTAACATATAAAACCCATATAATTTCACATTTTACACATAAGTACCACCAAAGTTTATCACTGTATAAATCCATGATTTTATAATTGTTTCGATAGTTTTTCCGCACTAATATATGAGAAATATCATGTAGTTTTATCACATGAATGTGTAACTTGCATAAGAATTCAAATTTGGATAAAAATAAATACGTGAATTTTCACAATTTGCAACCTAATTCTTGAATTTTAGGGATTGACATTGATGCTGTCAAACATCATATCGAGACTATTGCACCGTTTATGAAGAAAAGGTCCGCTACGAACGCGGGTAATGATTCTCGCGTCTGTGAGATAAGTCGAATTCGAGATTTCTCGAAAAAACTCTCACGCCTTTAGAAATAAAGTCTAATTTGAGATATCGCGAAAAAACATGACGGATTTCTACTGAAAACCCTGTGTTCGTATTCTCATTCATCTCTCGTAATTGTAATATTACAATTTCTATTAAATACTCACGTTTCAGATTTCTATCTAATTTAGATATTTGCGAAAAATGGCTTAAAATGGTTGGCAGAGAAGAATGGTTTTTCAAAACATATTCAAATATATGTAGTATAAATAAACACTTTCAATATAGTTTTCAGTAGAGCGAGAATCTGCCACTGATTTCAAAATTATAAAAAAGTAAAGTTAATTGATGTCCACGTATTTGAAGTCGAATCGGGGTGCTCGTTAGAAATAAAAAATACTAAAGTAGCATTCTAACTTATCCCAAAGAATAATTAAGTATGCATTAATTTGGCAATATTCTTTCGTTAAGAAAATCTATCATAGTGATGTCGACATTGCTCGGCTCAGTACTATTTGACAGGGCACACTTGTAAGACACACACACATAAACAGTTTTTAAATTGGTCTCGTTTCTTTTACTGATTAGCCAATCTATTGACATAGTCAAACAAATTCTAAATCTATGGTTAAAACTATAATTTAGCACAAATTTCAATAAATATAGCCTTTAATTTTGTCGTGTTCTCAAAGTTAATTACTGTTTTCTCTCTCATTACAAGTGCCTTATTTGTTTGTTATACTTGAAACTCCAAGTTGTTCCGAGGAAAACAAAGGTTAATGACACCCCGAAGGGGAATACAAGTAAATGCTATTGTTTATATATACTTAATTTACTAAACGACTGTATAATGATTACAAAAAGCATGCTAACGATGATACGCCTGGTGTGTAGAAATGTGTATTATACAATGCAGTTTTATTATAAGTTTACCATCTTATCGAAACCGGCACGCTACCTGGGGATCTCATACCTATTATAAATATCTGAATGTTTCTCTCTTACTCTGTGTCCACTCTTGTTAATTTCTCGTCCGTAAGAAAGCCTTAAATTATAAAATATTACAAAATATGTCATCGGCGGAATAAAATCTTACACCCATATTCTTAAGCCTTCACTCAAACTCGACTCAACCTTACTCCACCTCATTGGTATGATTGGTCATCACTGGCTTCCTTGCCTTAAGGAGTTTCCTCATTGGAGGTGAGTATCGAACTGTTAAATATAAGGTTGGTCGAGAGGTACCTTAAGGCGGCCTCGAAAATGGTTATAAATCAGTTGTTTGACACTTTTTGCCTAGTTATCTACTTACTTTCTTTATTTTTTACTCTATTCTTTTGTATTTATCAATTTTTGTGCTTTGAAATGTTATTATAACCTGTGTCTTCCTCATTGGAGTTTGCTCAAGCAACCAACTAATAATATTGTTTTCAAGTAAAGTCCAAGGATTTCCTTGAGGCGCCCTCCAATGAGTTTGAGTGGAGCATGTCCTTAAGGTTATGTTTCGAGTCGAATGAATCACAATGAATTTACAAGGGTGGCGGGGTCAATGAACGTAGTCTAATAAAATTTAACAAGAACGAATTATTTTTAATTATTTTTAAATAAATTTTAGTACCAAAAACTGAAAATAGAATGTTTATTTTATTCTGTTCAAAAATAAATAAATTTATACCTTCGAAATCCGGTGGAAGCGGAAACTGTTCAGATTGGACGCATATAGGGTGAAATGACGCCATTGCCACTCTTGGTTTCGTGCGTACAAAATACATCGTAGCCGACCCCTGATACTGGACTTAAGTTTAGCCTAAATGTAGTCGATCTCTGTTGTTTCAAGATTATTTTTACCGTATTGTATGACTGATATTTTTGATTTACCTCCTCTACAAGTAAATCGAATCCAAGTAGTCTACAGACGTTTATAAAACAAGAAGTGTCACTTGCGTGTTGCTGAGTGACCCTCAAATTGTTTGAGGGACTAAGTACGGCTATTTGGACCCTGTCTATATTAATATAGTAAATTAATCGCGAGGTCTATGTTCGCGGCAAACAACTAGTAATATTGTAGCAACAATGTATAAATAGCCGATAGCAGCTTGGTTGGTGAGTGGCGACACCGCGGGCCTAAGTGCTCGCAAACGGAAATATACTTACATAATAAACACTAGCTGTTTCATGCAGCTCCGCCTGCGTCTAAAAGTAGCCTATGATCGACGCCGGGTCTTCAACTTCATATCAAATTTCATCAAAATTAGTTCAGCGGTTTAGCCGTGAAAGCGAAACAGACAGGCAGACAAACGCATTTATAATATTATTAGTATGGATATAATACTAATAGTTATAGGTAGGTAAGGTGTAACAGGCTGGTTTCCAGGGTTAAAAGACAAACATTAAAATTAGTCCGTCTTTTAGGGAATCAAAATACATTAGTGACGTATTTTTCCTTTTGTCAATTGAGCGATAAATTATAAAGATATAACGCATCAAAGTTTAGGAGTGGGGGCTCGTGACGTCACAAATTGCGAAAAAGTGTAGCACACTGTGACGTCACACGGAACTTTAACGCGCCATATCTTTACCATTCTTTGTTTAATTTTCAAATAAAAAGATACGTCTCCAATATTTTTTGATTATCTAAGTGACGGACTAATTATATTTTTTAGAAAACTAGCCTATTGAATCGTCCGAAATTATTGTTAAATAAACGAGAAATATTTGCTTTTATGTAAGTAAACAAAGTTAAAAGTGCAGTAAATATAGCATAGGTAATCTTTGGCATAAACTACAATGACACACTAAACTCGGCGAAAAAAAAATTAGTCAAAATCGTGCTGCTTTTTCGGATTAAAACGTTGTATGTATGTTTGTATGTAAAAACTTTATTGTACAGAAACAACATTGTTACAACAAAATAGAACACATGAACAAGAGGCGGACTTATCCCAAAATTAAAAACTTTACTAGGTCTTCTAGGCACCACTGGTAGGAATACAAAGTAGTACACAATGTAATTAAAAGCACAACTGACGAAGTTTTAATTGAGGTATCGTGTCAACAAAACGTAACGCGCCTGTGTGGTAATTGTACTAAATGGACTTGTTTACATGTATTTAATTTGTCTATGAATATTTATGAGAAATTATATGTATCTCGTTTAAATGTGTGTGAAGCGTAGATTCAATCAATTGACTGACAGACATCTAAAGGGCAATAAAGAGATAGATAAGCTTTTGAACTGCTAGGAAACTGACCACCTTCTCTTCTTAGTCTCAAAATAGGTAAATAATATGACTTTTTTGTATCAGTGTGTTCTCTCCTGTAGTTGTCTCGTTCTTTAAAAAATTCTAAAAATAGAGTAGGGATTAAGTTTTACTTTTTATTTTTATTTTGCGTTAATACTCGGCTTAATGACTAAATGAATAAGTAAAATGCTTTCGAAATGGAGAAAAACGAAAAACGGGATGTGCTGATGTGTTCATTCCACCAGCACACTTTTGTTATAAATGATAGATCTCCGAAGCAATACAACCAAAAGAGTGATAGTTTAAAGGTCCGTTCAAACTGGCGCAAATCCCGCGCGACCGGCGGGACGCCCACAGAAATAAGAATATATAGAAGTGTCATTAGCAGGCCAGTTAACTTTTTCATACGCTACGTACGGCACTTCTACCGATTCTTATTTCTATGGGCGTCCTGCCAGTCGCGCGTTATTCACGTCAGTTTGAACGATCCTTAAGGGATATGTAGAGATATAAAATTAGGATGAATGGAAAAAGCTAAAATTCATGCCTAGAAATAAATCATAGGAAACATTTAGTTATCATTCCAGAAATAGGTGAGAATCAAGAATTATGGTACTACCCTCATTTCATAAAATATTACTTATTTTCATCTACTAAATTATAACTTGTCCATAATTCAAGTCACTCTTTGTGAAATAAGACAGTTAGGGAAGGATAGGAAAATAATAAGACAAATTTCTTTTTTTAATTCCTAATATTCGAATTGTCGACTTTCTAGCACTTTCGAATTGTCCAAATATGTTATTATCTCAAAGTTACAATTACGATACTTCGTAACGGCCACTGTAGGGAAAAAGTATCAAGAAACCCTGTATCAGTCTCGGCCCGTAAGTGCCAGAAGGGCTTTGGCCATTACTTTTATGATTCCTTTATTTTATCATAATAAACAAACTCAGTACAACATTCAAGTTACAATAATTCACATCACTTCGAACGAAAAATTCTAAAAATTATATATTTTATTTATTTAATTTTACAGATTTCATAGTGATGACGTCACGTAGCTCTAATGCCCATCTCGAACTGCAAGATAAAAAGCAAAAATTACTAAGGCATTAAAAAATATGTATGCCAGTGTCAAATGTCAAAATCAGAATGGACCGCGGGCCGCGAGTTGGTCTCTTGCAATGAAAGTAATGAAGATGTAGTCAGGTTATGTATGGGTTATGTTTACTCGAACTATAGATGTTGGCGGGAAAAATTCCGAATCATTCCCGTCGAATACTTCGGAAGTATTCCGAATTATTCCGAAACTTTGGGAATATTTCAACAGTCAAATATAACGAGGAATATCGACCTAACTACCTATTTCGAGCTTGGAAGTTGGGAATTATTATACTACACGAATAATCGCGAATACTCGCGATGCGTACAGAGCTACATACAAATTAACCAAAAACATAGATAACCTTTTTTTAAAAAAACAAATATGCTAGGCATGTTTTTTTTATTGCACAACTGATATTTATAAAAATAGCATTCGATTTCGAAATAAGTTGGTACCTACCTAAAACAAAAGAATAAAAATCCTGTTAATCGCAGGCTAACGTATCTATTTATAAAAATATCAACATATAATCAATCCCATTTACGTATAATAAAATAAACATTTATATTTTACTTACTTATATGCTACTGAACAATAATTAACTCACCATAGCATAAACAAACACGTTTATTCCCATTGAATTATTCTGGCGAAATATTCGGAAACATTCAATTGCGGGGTACGAATCTTTCTTGCGCGGGGGAAAACTTCTCCGGGGAGCATCTCCCTTCTTACCGCACCCCGCACCGCCTGCACGCACGCTACACAGAGCTTCATACAAACTAACCAAAAACATAGGTAACCTTTTTTCAAAAAAACAAATATGCTAGGCCTGGTTTTTTTTATTGCACAACTGACATTTATAGCATTCGATTTCGAAATAAGTAGGTACCTACCTAAAACAAAAGAATAAAAATCCTGTTAATCGCAGGCTAACGTATCTATTTATAAAAATATCAACATATAATCAATCCCATTTAAGTATAATAAAATAAACATTTATATTTTACTTACTTAAATGCTACTGAACAATAATTAACTCGCCATAGCACAAGCAAACACGTTTATTACCATTGAATTATTCTGGCGAAATATTCGGAAACATTCAATTGCGGGGAACGAATCTTTCTTGCGCGGGGGAAAACTTCTCCGGGGAGCATCTCTCTTCTTACCGCACCCCGCACCGCCTGCACGCACGACTCGGCGGCGATCGACGATCGATACAAAATATGATTTTTCAACAAAATAAATAAAAAACTTTATTAAATTTATTTTGAATAATTCTGATGTAAAGAAACTTTCCCAGAAGTATTCCGGAATTATTCCGAATTTTTCAGAAGTTTTGCAACTATAACTCGAACAGAGATGACATTTGACATGAGTGACGGATTTGAAGTACGTGAAGCGCTAATTAGCGCTACCAAACAAAAAATATTTATTGACTACACTGTGCTGCCAACCTAAACAAATTGAAAAACGTAGCCGGGCTACGACACACGATAACCTTGCTAAAAAATAAAGGTCATTGGGTTATCTGTGATTTTCTTAAAAAATAATTGCTTATCTAAATATCTGATTAATGTAATCTGTTCCCTAAGCCTATTCCTCGAAATGGTTTACGAATTTGAAATTTTCATGTAAAACTTAACTAGCCAATTATTATTTCAATACTTCAATTTACAGTAATTAAAGTCAAATAACAAATACTAAATTATCTTCTGTCCAGTCTGCTTAGCCAAGTAAGTCTCGAGCAAAAATGTATGTTTTTTTAATTAATGTAGGTTTGCAGGTACCTCCCCCCACTGAACCAAGATTCAGCCAATTACCGACGACTGATGTTTACATGTAATCAAATCATTGACTATTTTAAATTATACAGTTGAAGAAATATACAATTTCAAACAATTAATAACTACAAATTAATTCATTTAAACGTTAAATGAATTTGTCAATAACACTATATACTTCATTATTATTATTATTCTAACAAGTGCAACTGCAAAATCATAGACGAACGAAATGGAGATTCGTTATGTCCTCAGTCAAACTCTACATCGTTATAGGAATGTAAAGGAATTAGGCCACACGCATCTAATTATAAACGATTCTAATGAAGCCGGTGTAAATTTAATGTAGGTAATGAGCTCAGCCATTAGTCAGCAGTTGAATAGTTTTTGGACAGGTGACTTTATCCGAGCTCCTCCATAGAGTTTTTCGAAGTCGTTTTTCTCAAAGCTGATGGGCGCCTCTTAAGTTCCTAATAGAAAATATAGGTAACTACTATACAATTTCTTAAACATAGACATTGCTTTATTTTCTAATGATAAACTTAACGACTAAAACACCAAGCTATCGCTATGTACACAAGTTTTCCAAAGCTTAAACTTAAACCACGTAAAGAAAATAGGAGAGGACTACACATTGGAAAACTAAAGATTTGGAATTCGTGTACTGAATATAGAAATAGAAAGTCTTTCAAAAAAGATCAAGGCAAACAAATTTTATTTTTTTAATTGTTTCGTCCTTACACTAGTATCAATATTACTTAATTACTTATTGTGATGGCTCAGCCACCCAAAGAGGATCTTGACCTTGTGTGTCTTGTGGAAAGGGAATAACGAATACATATACAATAATAAATGCACATCAAAGGATTACCCGATAAAAGCGTTATTTCTCCTCCTTGTCTTTGAGTTAATCAAATTCCAAAAGCCTCTTGTTTACCGTTATTGAATTATTAAAAGCGTTTCGCTGTCTCTAAGTGTTATTGCAAAGTTACTTCCTATTTTTTTGTTCCCTCGATATTGTTTGCGATGATTACGACCTGTTGCATGGAGATTGTTATCGACGTCCTTGGAACTTTTTACTTTCTCTCTTTGTTTTCGAGTTTTCTATGTGGCTATACGGTTGATTTAGAACATCATCATCATCATTTCGTGTAGGTTACATTGTCTCGACCATGTACATGGTGTAAAGTGTCGCTTCGAAGTTATTATTTTTTGCGGTTGAATTCTGCGGCTACCGTTTTTTTTGTTCATTGATAAATCTCTGGCTAACTGTCGTCGGTTTCCCAAGTAAGGTTGGAGTCAGGCAGGCAGCCGGTTATAAACGGTTATAAAATAATCAAGATAAGTTGAGGCAAAATTTTTATGGATGATTTAAAGAGGAAATATTTATATTTTCGATAAAAAAAATTAAAAATATGTATTTTTATGCATTGTTTTAGGTTGTATATTGATCGTATTCAAAACCTAATTCCCAACTCATAATTAAACATTAATTTCTCGTTTTTGCCGTAATTGCGCCATCTGTCGGCATTATCCTGAACTAAACACAGTATCATCAAGCACATTTTCACGTTCAGTTTTCCATTTGCCCTATGTAACTTTAGTTTCAGGGCGTGACGCCAGATGTCACTCTACGAATAATCGCAGAAAGCATTGTAAGAAATATACACGAACATTATTTAACTTTTTGACATGAAAGAGACAAGAGGAGGCAAAATTGGGCACATCTAGCTAGCTATTTTATTTTTATGTATGTATGTATGTGAAATTCTTTATTGTACATAAAATAAAAAAACACAGTTATAAGTAACAACAAAAATAACTTAAATATTAATGTGCAATAGCGGACTTATTCCATGAGGGTTTTCTTTCAGTCACTATAACAAAGGAAAATCTGTAACTGTAGTAGGAGTATAGATAACCTTACATGTACTAAAAATAAATACTATACTTAGCTACATCAGCCTATTTGTAATTTTTACTTCGGTTTTTGGTTTTGTGTTAATAATTTTTGACAAAACAAATTCTTTATTTCTAAAACTCACCTTGCACGCCTCTCAAACTGCAAATGTGTTGAATAGGTCTACAAAAATACTTCTTTTTTTCAGGTGAAGGCCTCAAGCTGGCCTCATCGTGTTCGGGCAGTCCATCGGCGCCTCCGCCGGTGCAGTGGCGGATGCGGAGAAAACCAGGTAATTATTGTTATAGTTCTATACATAGTTCATAGCCTTCATAGAGAGGTGGTTCCTTGCTTGTCGTATTCTTGAATTTCGAAATTTTCTAACATGGAAAAGTAACGTATGTGAAAAACTCACAGAAGGTATAAAAAGTATAAAAGAAGTCCACCAACAAGAGTCCCAGCAGCGTATCTACTAGAGATTTTATTGACGCGAATGCTAGCGACACTGCGTTATGTATTAATTTCTTAGCCACACAAGAGGATAAGTCTAGGATCTACACCTACCAGGAGGCAGATTTCGCATACAAAATTTCTGACGCAGTCGCTAGTTCGTTTAACATATCTCATGGTCTAGGCCTGTGCCTATCTTATTAATTTACATTTTTAATAACCGTTGTTTATTTAGGAATTAAACAATGCAAAACCACCGTACCAAAACCTACCTGAAGTTCTATTTTGATAAATTTTCGTTCAATATCATATGATTTTCGATCGATATAGGTAATTGACGAGTCAAACGATTTTCTTTTGACTCATAGATTGTGTGTGAGTCATACTTTTAAAATATAGAGCCCCTGAATAAATAAATACCATTTATAACCAGTCAAAAGTGGAAGTTTTTCGCTGAAATACTTATTATGAGAAGTGGCTATTGTAAAAATGTGGAATACCTAAACATTCATAAAACACAATATACTGTAATAAACTCGACTTCAATTTTAGAGTTTTGTTCTAAACGGATATGATCATCTCGGGAAATATTCAGGAAAACCATTCCACATACTCAACGATTTCAATGAAACAAGGAGTACGGACGCACTTAAAACCCGTTATATGTAGAGGGAATTGTTATTGTGAGTCATCATATTTTCCCGTATTCCTGTAGTCTCTGATCGTAATCACTCTTGACCTTTTGATGAAAAATCCCAAACGAACTGAAACGCTGGCTTCCGTGACAGGTTGGAGCATTAAATGTGCATATCTTTTCTGAAATGCACGTTATTTGGAACAGAATTTTAAATTTTATATCATTCACTAGGACTGAAAAAATTACAATATAAAAGTGGGTTCTGGCTTGAAATAAGACCACCAGTTAAGGAGTGATACTGACCAGATGGTCAGATGACCTGAAAAAGGTCGCAAGTAAGAGTTAGATGCAGGCCGCATTCAACTGGTATTTCTGGAAATCCTTGGCGAGGCCTATGCCCAGCAATGGACTGATTGCAGCTAAAATAAAGAGGGCGACTAGTAACATATCAGAGGTCCAAATTGACCCCGAAAATAAAACGTGTAGACGTTTTGGAATGGAGCAGATAACGTTAATGAGGGAAATAAATAAATATAATGTTAAATACATTTTATATACATTACCTTTCGGTAGGGACTTCTTACTACTTCCATGATATTATTTTACTAATCGGCAAGATATACTGCACTAACAGTTTTAACAACACAGAAGTCAATATCCAAATAACGTGGTATCTAAAACTATCATCAATTAAGGAAAGCAATAAAACACTAGGAAAATTCTCCCAAATTACTTCGTAAAACACATGGAAATTGTCCATCTGTTCTTACGTCATAGCTGATGTCATCAACCTCGTTTTAATTGCTAAAAGACTTAAATGGATCTATATGGAGATACGATCGTGCAATTATATTCTAGTAACGTGGACTCCCAAGGCTATTACACGTGTCGGGTAATCATTATTGCTAACAGGGGCGTCGATTTTGAAATTTTCATTATATTTCCACTGATGGACATATTTTCATATCATACCTATTACAATAATCCAATCTTTGGGTCCATCCAAATATCTCTCTAGAGCAACAATAAGGTTGTTGTAAACTACTGTAAATTTTATGAGATGCGCGTATTCGTATCTAGTTGTAATTTCAACACATTAGTCCTGCGCGTGATTTGGACAGGCTCTTGTACTTTAATATCGCTCCACTTTGTTAATAAATAAATTGGTGTTACGAAGAAGATGCAGTAGACCGTGATAATTGGAGAAGAAAATCGCTTTCCTGCTTTTTCTTTTCACTTCGCACGATCTTTACCCTGGATTACGTCAGAGACGATCTCCTGTAGACACGCATCCGAGAAAACGCTGATGTGTGTGTTTCTGTGTAAAATATTGAAAACCAAATAAATAGGATTTCATGAGTTTAAAAGTGCGAGTGAAGTCAACATTGTGAGTAGCCGAAGCGAGCTCGAGATAGAAAATGACACTAAATGGCGACCAATCCAATATGAGCCGCTTCTCACCGTCGCATGACACGCGCATTCGCTACGGATACGCGCGTCGCATCGGACATCGAGCTCCTTGAAAAAGAACCCGAAGCCAGCAACTGGTATCAAATCAATTCAAAAATAGCAAATGAATCGGCCTCTAATTTAAAGGGTGGTTGTTTGTCACATTGCTGACAGCCCTGCCTGCAATTTGCGACCCGTCACCAGCTTTCCCCGAAGTATTTTCGATATTCGTAATTTGTCTGACAATTCCTTGATGGAGCTTTTTACAAAATTTGTTGTGAAACCTTGTTATGAAATAAACAGGAGGTTGCTTGTCTCCAAGTTAGATCGGTAATGTTACGTACACATTATGTAATATATAATGTATAATAATGTATACTATAATGTGGTTGTAAACATAAGAATTTTAAGATATTAGATTTTAATTATTTCTTATGTTTTCACAATTGTTACACATTAAATCAACTATTTTATTTAATACAGTTTTTATTGAAAACTATTCCGATTCACGCAGTATTGGCTCACAGTATCCAAGGGTCTTGCAGTTGCAGTCTTCTGTAGAGTTTTAGATTTAATTAAATGCGATAAAAACCTACCGCGATTAAAAAAGTCTACCAGATTTTTAAAAATAATAGTACATTATTGCAAAGGCAGCGAAATAGGCAATTGCCATTTCGGCCGAGGCATATATAGTGCTTTTCTTAATAAAAATGCAAGGAAATAAAAAAGGGCCTTTTACATAATAAATTTAATTTTCTTAAACATGCGCGGAAATATTGTCATTTCTTTTGAATAAAGAACACGCGAAGTAACATATTTACGTAGACTGAAAATCAAATTCACTTCCCGGCGCGTTCTTTGAATTTGGAACGAAGAGCGCGCCGGCAATGTTGTATGAAACGGTGTGCTGTTTGAATATATTTTTTATTTTTCAATGATACGAGACAGGCAATTGCCATTTTGGCCGAGGCCATATATAGTGCTTTTCTTAAAAAAATGCAAGGAAATGAAAAAGGGCCTTCTACATAATAAATTTAATTTATTTTACAGTTTGTGCCGAAAGGTAAACGCATCTGTGGCTATACAGCCACGAGAACGCAATGTGTACGATAGATAAAAGAGTTCTAAATTCAAACAGCACACCGTTACATACAACATTGCCGGCGCGCTCATCGTTCCAAATCAAAGAACGCGCCGGAAAGTGATTTTGGTTTTTCAGATACAGCCATGAGAACGCAATGTGTACGATAGATGAAAAAGTTCTAAATTCAAACAGCACACCGTTTCATACAACATTGCCGGCGCGCTCTTCGTTCCAAATTCAAAGAACGCGCCGGGAAGTGATTTTGGTTTTTCAGATACAGCCATGAGAACGCAATGTGTACGATAGATGAAAAAGTTCTAAATTGAAACAGCACACCGTTTCATACAACATTGCCGGCGCGCTCTTCGTTCCAAATTCAAAGAACGCGTCGGGAAGTGAATTTGATTTTCAGTCTACGTAAATATGTTACTTCGCGTGTTCTTTAATCAATAGTAATGACAATATTTCCGCGCACATTTAAGAAATTTTTTTTTTGATTAAGTATTGTAAATTCTCTTATTTTACATACAGCACAATTGAACCGTAATTGCATCGCAAGCGCAAATGACAATTTTTGACGTTTCTGGTATTCTGTTACAAATTTTAAGATCAATCGTATTCCATTGTCATGCCATTGAACTGCAACTAAAAAATTTTGCTAATCAAAAAATCATAAATTTTTTCAATAACCGGTAATCTGTTATTTATTATACTGTAATTTTTTCTACTATTACCATTTAATTACGTTTTAGTTTCATTTAAAGTGAGATTCATAAAATTATATAAAGTGATAAATAAAAAATACTAGTATGATTTAAAAATAGAAATTTATGCTCGTTTGAAGTTTTGTAAAGAACAACAAGTAACGAATTCTCTCAAAACTTAAATTTTCATTGCAAAATCTTGACAGAATTATTTAATTTGTTTTACGTCAATTCTAATTAAATTCTTGAGAAAATTGTTAGTTATTAAAATTCATCATCTCTGAGCGTACAAACTAAGCACTGTGTACTGACCTTTAAAAAGTCTTTACATTTGGTTCCATTTTAAAGTGCACGTGAGGTTGACTTTTTTTTTACTTACTGTTTATTCGATTTCACCAGTCCGTAATTCCTTTTGTAGGACCTTTAAGAATATGGATAACATTTGCAAACACACACAAACTGTACTAAAATAGTTTTTAAATGTACATCAGTAAACATAATAAATTGCATTCCGAATGAGTTCTGAATGCATTAATGTTTGCAAATGTAGAGAATACGAAATCCAGTGAAACATTTTATTTTTGCTTCATTTAACATTTCACATTGTGATTGATGTAACAAAGTTTAAATGGAGGTTGCATGAAACATTCAGAGTGTTTGTTTCCCTTCTCGGGTTAGAACGAACCGTTTAATTTAGCCAGGCTTTCTGTAGCAATGCGCTAAGTAATTTAAATTGTAAAGGTATGCCTTTAAAATGTACCGTAGATTTACCGACGTGATGTTGAAAGGTTTTGCAGGTTTAGCTATATTGTGGATTGTAGCTTATTTAGGGAGGTAAATGCAAGATACTTGAAATAAAAAAAAAAACATGTAAACGTGGGGTGTTGCATTAACTTTTGTGGTCTTAACGCATTCCACTTCAGGTGTGGTCGGCTCTCCTGGTTAATTATTTTGTTTTCGCGATTGTTACATATGAAATTAAACTGTTTTAAGTAATAAACTAAACGCGATAAATACCGTCTCAAAATTGTTAAATTTAATGTTAATCATGCTTGTCTATCAAGTAGATAGATAGGCTCTCTGTATATCTCCAAGTTTCGGATATGCTCAAATAGTTCTTACTTTGTATTTCCATCATTGTAATCTTAACAAATCACGCAGATTTTGGTCACAATAAGTATCTTGTATGTTTGGTGCAGTGTCACACTAAACATAATTCAAGATCGAGCTCATTCGAAAAAATTTCACTTTCTATCTCAATGTAGGTTAATTGAACCCAGAACTTATATAGAGACGAGGATTTCCACTAGGCCACCAAGACAATCGGTTAACTATTAATACATAGCACATATCTATGATTAACACATATGTAAATAACTCTGAAAATGCCAGGCTTGTCAAAATACATTGGACATGTTAATCCAACCAATTTATCATAATCACACTTCTGTTTTGTACTGTATGTGTTAATCTACCGGCTTTGCTTTGACAGCATAATACGGGTTCAGTGTAAATTTTATTGGAGACCCTAAATTAGAAATAAATAAACTTGATCAGGCTAGCTGTGTTTGAGAAACAAGGGTTCCGCTGCTTGTAGCATGGAAACCAAATTAAGCCTTTAATTGTCCGATGAAATATTTTGAATGTATGTAAAGCCATGCCGGAGTAAAAGAAATGCACAGTCTGCTGACATAGAAAAAGACTGGGCAAGTAACAGGAGCTCCATTTTCTTTTGTGCACGAAATCCTAAAAAGGGTGAGCGCAAATCTGTTTTGCGCACTAATAATTCTGGGCTGGTTTAAAATCCTTTTAAAACCATACCTATTTACTTACCTTGCATTACCGCTTATGTTAGATACTACTTTTGCGTTTAAATGGGATTCGTAATGCAGATTACTTCTCAGAAATATTCAAATTATGGACAATACCCTACATTTCCATTGAGCTAGAAAACTGTTCGTGAAACGATGATGTTTCCGTTTTCTGTAGAAGTTTGATGGAATATTATGACTTTGGACTTTTGACTTTTCCTAATTTTAGACAAAGAGAAAGTAAAATGTATTACATATACAAATACGTATTTCTTAGGTCCTTCAGAATCTATTTATGTATATTTTCTTGTTAGAATTTGTTTTATTATATGTAAGTAAAAATGATATAAAACATGTTGTGTATAAAACTAAAGAAACATAATTTTCGTAACGATCACCACTCTGAAAAAAACAACCAAAACAGACTTATCACAGTATTGGTAACACATCTAACTATACCTACCGCGTCTAGTGTCATTCCAGGGTGTACGTACATGGTCGATTGACAATGTAACCTACTCGAAATGATGATGATGTCATTCAAGTTGCGTTTACTGTATTGTATTTGTTTTCATGTCCTACATCCATTGGAAGCTAAATACCTTGCTTGCCCACTTTGAACCATCTGTGTATTAAATGTATATTATGTTCCAACTCTCGGAAAATGTGCGCTTGAGGGGACCTTCATTGAAACTATTTCGCACAAGTGCAAGAAGAAAACCGAAAAAACATTTTCTATGCAATCGTGTAGTAGCAGAGTGGAACAGACTCCCTAAAAGTGTCGTCTGCGCACCCTCAGTCAACGCTTTTAAAAACAGATTGGACAATTTTATAAACTCTCCTAACTTCAAGATGCACACGCATCACCTAATATAAGCTGCTAGTGTGTTCAAAAAATAAATAAATAAATAAATGCACATACATCGGAAAAAAAATTGTTATAGAGAATTCTACTACATATAAAAAAATATTTATATAGTAGTATTCTCTGTATATATGTAATACCATTATTCATGAAAAGTTGAGAGTTAGTTGGAAATATTTCAATTTATACTAAAATAGAGGCACTGAAGCGGACTGAACCGAAAGTTACAAACTTGCATTTGAATTTAGTTTTACGCGATTTCAGTTCGAAAATACAGTAACGAATGGCTTTTATTTTTGTTTTATTCGAAACATTAAGAATAATATTACTTGTCAATACAAGTTTATGTGCAAATCTTTAGTTTATCAATATTCAGCCCAAAACACTGAAGTTACTAGAAGTAGTAAGAAAAACGAATTATTTTTAAGATTAATTATAATTATGATTAAGATTAGCTGCTCTATCTCTTTGCAATATAGTCTTAGGAAAATGGTATAATTGAAACTCCATTGAATTATTATATATTTCCAAAACTTTTTTGAGTTACCGTAATCGACGAGCGTGTATGACGAGAATGATGAGCGTAGAAGAGGCGAGGGAAGTCTGTAAGGATCTTAGCAAATGGAAATCCGTAGTCTCTGCCTACCCCTACGGGAAAAAGGCGTGATGGTATGTTTTTTGAGTCAAAATCTTTAGAAAAACTTACACTTTAGGTTTTAGTGTTTGTTTCACAATAATAAATTTATATTTATTTATTTCATGTACACGCTGTAAATGCGCTAATTTCGCTAACAATAATTAACTTCTTTTGTTTGTGATTTAATTAGAAAGATAATTTAATTCTGAACCTAAAACAATAGTGTATTAAAAGTAGTGGTTTCCAGTTGTAAATGAAGATTTATTTTTTGTAAGTAATTTTATTTTTGTAGACGTATTTACGAATACAAAAATTTTGCATTCATGTATTTTTAAAAGTACATTAATTGTTAAATGTGTGTAAAAAATCTCAATCTAGGTGTAATCGTTTTTGAGATATCGTCGAGTAAATTTTTTTATTACTGAAAAATGGCCCCGTATTGAGAGCGTGCATTGGTTTCGAGCCCTCCGTAGGGAAAAGGTAAGAACTATATGTTTTCAATTTATCCCTAGGTGCGATAATCTGCCTTTTATGACATTGAAATGACAACGGTTTGATCTCGTTTTAACCTAAACATCACATTATTAAACTTTATATTAAATTGAAGTGCTTTTTGTGCTTGTCATGTTTATAAATATTTTGTACGTTTTCATCGTTTAAATTTCTTTCAAACTCCCAAATTCCTTGCTTTCTCTTTGTTTTATTATTATAGAAGTAAGTAAATACGACCAATGCTACATTTTTACAGTTCAAATGCAAAAAAAGTAAAAGCGATTTCGTAGAAGTATTGTAAATAGAATCTTGTACCGTATTGTGGACTTCAATATACAAACTACATGCGGTTATGTAATATGCAACTAAAGCACAGAAACTACGCATTTTATGTAGGCGATAATATTAATGTTTGTGTAGCATTAATTCCATCTTTTGTGCTTTACAAATTGTAATTTGTACAATGAAGGTTAAATAAATAAATAAATAAATGTTTCACAAAACATCTTAGCCGTTTTTTGTGATTTTTTATGATTATTTTCATAAACACATACTCTTCAGATATATATTATCAAAAATGGATACAATTTCACCTATAACAATAAATCGATGCTGTAAGGTAAACTTTAAAAAACTGCAATCCCCTGGCTGAACGCACATTTCTCAATTCATCTATTTTCAATTAATCTATTTTCGAATAATCTGCTCTTAAAAATTTTAAATTCTATGTGAAACCTGCTTTGAACTGGATTTGTAGTGTTAGAATAAGGCTCCTGTTAAGGCTCCATTCATACCATGCTAAACAGTTGCGTACGAATAAAATAGGTAGCGTTTTTTTGATCTCTTGAGAGTAGCCCCTTTTCAAATATCAAGAGAAGGACGTGTCCCTCGAATCACAGATCGTTTGACGTGACTATTGCTTTCAGATGAAGTTTTTTTATCGGAACACTAGCTGTTTCCCGCAGCTCCGCCTGCGGTATATAGCCTATGTTACTCAGGGTGAATGCAGCTTTCCAATTGTGAAAGAATTTTTGAAATCGACACAGTAGTTTTTAAGTTTATTCATTACAAACATACACACAAAAATACAAATCCTTCCTCTTTATAATATTAGTGTAGATGTATGTGATCATGTTTTTTGTGAACTAACATAACTTAATAACGCTGTCAGTGCGGAGAGCCGGTGCAAACGATGTCGCACTTGTTGGACTTGGTGTGCCCATGTGTCCTGCTAAGTGTAGCAGAAGCGATCTTATGGGGGTGACAGCTCGTGCCATTCACGTAGCAGCATACTGGGCACAAAAGATCTGAGTAATCGACACTATGATAAAGAATAAGAACATGACTTTTGAAAATCTGATGAAAAAACGTGCTGAAA
The DNA here is from genome assembly GCA_947363495.1 of Euzophera pinguis. Taxonomy (NCBI): domain Eukaryota; kingdom Metazoa; phylum Arthropoda; class Insecta; order Lepidoptera; family Pyralidae; genus Euzophera; species Euzophera pinguis. The sequence continues at coordinate 6,553,840 of OX376169.1, forward strand.
GGTGGAACTTCGCCTTAACCGGTATTGTATGAATACATCCCAACCCGCTGAATGTTATTGTTTGTTACGGTATATTCCAGGTGACGTAAGCCGAAGTAACGGAGTATCCAAAGCAAACACGGCTCTTGAATGGCCGAAAAGTCTGACAAACGTGCCACTCGATACAGAATTAGAACTGACTTATATTTAGCTTTCTTCCAAAGGGGAAGTTGTGAACAATTAAATAAACCTATTTGTATTTATGGCATGATTGCACATTTATTTATTTGTTAAAACTTTATTGTAACACAAGTAGGATGATTGAGAGTTCACCAATACTGCCGATCACTTTTAGGAAAATTTGCTAAAATAACTTTTTCAACGTGATGATGACGAAATGATGATGTACTGATGAAGTGTTAAAATTGCATAAAGAAGCAAGAGCCATTAAACAAACTTGAAAAAAAATAGGCGGATTTAATCCTAAAATCATTCTCTACCAATCAAATTTACGGAGAATTACACCATCTACACATTACTACTTGCGACATCGCCTGAAAATTACAATGCACGTTATGGTCAAAATAATTAAGTCTACTCTCTAACTACTTATTACTCTTGGTACTTTTAATAAGTAGTTATATTTTGTACCACAAATAAGTAAAACACAAAAGAGTTCTGGTTATAAGATTACGATGTGCGCGAGCATTTTATTGAATAGTTATCTTAGATGTCAAAGTAAAGATGATCACATTATATTGTGAAATATTTTTGATGTAGGTATAAAACGTATATTAATAAACTTTTTTCCCATTATACTCGTATTTAAAACTTAATTAAGTCAAAAACTTTTCTAATTTCAACAAATAACATTTTTGTCGAAAAAATTCCAGGAAAGGACATGATAAAAAAAATTTACGTTTCACTGATTACAACAAAAACGAACCCAACAAATTGTTGATTAAAATCAAACTTTTGCACCCATAACTCTGCCTGCCAGCCTCACCTTTACGAATAGAATGCAGATATCTCCCTTGGGATTTGTTCCAACCATAATTCTGGATTGTACGCAGATTGGTCTGTATGTATCCCGGTCATAAATATTATACTGAGAGAATAAATCTCAAATATTAAGCCTAATATATATGTAATATCTTAGAGTTTGGATTTATGTGACTTTTGATCATAATGATTTTGCTACCTACTTAATAAAGACGTAAACAATCAGCAGGCAATGTTTACTGCTGCAATCGTAGTTATTGTTGGTATTATCTTCACCTGTATACTAGCTGTTTCCTGCAGCACTACCTGCGTCAATAAGTAGCCTATGTTTGACCCTGGGTCTTCGACTATATTTATACCAAATTTCATCAAAATCTGTTCAGCGGTTTGGCCGTTAAAGCGTAACAGACAGACTTTCGCACTTATTATAATATATTAATATGGATAGGGATGTATCGAGTTTTATCCATTCCGTAATTTAAAACTATGTTTGCCTGTTGTCTATTACAATTTGGCAAATATTTTATTACATTTGCTACTCGTAATAGTATTTGTTTGAACTGTTTGTCAAATATTATAATCTCATATTACTGGTACTTATGAATTAGGGAACCCACAATCTAACAGCGGAATTTTTATAACAACTTCAATAGAAGACAATTATGTTTATTCTTAGTTGGCATAATTTACAAGAATGTTGCATAGTTCAGACTTCAAAGTTCTAGTAGCTTGTAACTGTATTCAACATTGTTGCTAAAACAGAGGTGCAGTGTTCCTTTGGCAGGCGGCCATTTTACGGTCCAAAGCGAAACAGTTATGACCACAGAATGCTACTTTGTATGTCGTGAACCTAAACAGAATTGCTTTATTTGGCTGGAAAATAATGCGGTTTTAGGTTATCTATTTCAAAGCACCATGGCGCGAATTCTCACGCCTTTAGAGATACAGTCGAATTAGATATACCTCGAAACACATGGCGGATGTCTACAGCCCATTTGCTAAATTTTTACCTCCTTTTTTCAGAATTCAGTTCGAATAATGAACATTAGGAAGTATCACTTATTTTAAGTCGAAAGGTTATCATGGAATTGCGGTCATATATTGCACAAATAAATACCTGACTGATGATCTTTAGTCCCACTGTTCTGGATAACAATCGGTTTAAGCGCATTGACTTATATTTTGAATGAAATCAGGTCAAGTGGGCAGATCAAAGTGCACGCCATTGCAGCGTGTATGCGAATTTTGTTCACTTCTTACAAAAAGGTAAAGTTTAATCAACACAGTTTTAACTTTCTAATAAATAAGCTATTTCTGCTGCACATTATCATTCCTATCAAATATATCCATCTGTAGTATTTGCACTCCAAAAACTGCATTAGAAAATTGTCAACAAGTGTAATTGTTAGGTGCGTTCTGTGGGTGCGTTACTATGACCTCTATAAGCAGGGCAGAAACAAGTGAGTAAGCGAGATGGTACAATACTCAGTGTAAGGCGACATCGCCCTTCCTCAGTCATTTTTGCCCCGCTTATAGAGGTGATAGTAATCCTCCAGATAAAACTCTGAGTTGATACTAGTTATCGCTGGTCAAATCATTACCACCCATATCGTCAGTGGCACGTGTTTGTTAGCGTTCCGTCGGTGATAGCCATTTGTTTATTTGTAGTGCGGCAGCCGGCAGGGGTCGCCAACCGGCTGCCACATGCGTATCGGTGACACCGTTCTCAACGAGTCCAAAAATACATTTACTGAATGAACACAAAGCTCGGGTCTCCAAATGTCATGATTTTGTTAGGTTTAATTAAGTCATCTGCCAGGGTTCAGAAAATTTGTAAAATAAAGCACATATCAAATGAACCTAGAGCCTTCTAGGTGATTGCCATGCCATGTGTATATGGTTTGTACAGCTGAATAGATTGATAGGTCGACCTACTGCGAGGTGCGCGGCATTCAGGTTTTTTTGTACTGCAATATAAGGCGTTCAGCTCCAAAAACCGACTGTCAGATTAGACAGAAATTGAGGCAGGCCGGAGGATATTTTTTTAATTATTTTAAGAAATGCAAGTAAGTTCAATAAACTTAATCTAGCCGTCTTTGATTTGCGGTTTAGTCAATTGATTTGCGGTTTAGTCAATAGTCACCCTACTCCCGATTCCGTACAATCCTGGAGCGACCGTGGAAAATTTTACATCCGGCATACACTGGAAAACTTGCGCTTGCGAAACTCCAAAATAAGCTTTGGAACTATATGACAGAGTATCTAAAATCGTGTGCGGATGTCAGGAAATAAACTACGCTTTCCAGTTTTCACGCTGTTGTGTGAACAAATCGTAAACAGTATAGTCCAAGATTGAATTGATGCAGTAAACTGAGTGCATATAAAAATAACTGGTATGCATTTTGAAGAATATAACCAGCAAAAATATCAAATCTGATACCTCAATTGTTAATAGATTAAATTAATTGCTAATATTATTTGAATGAGATTATGTAGGTATAATGCACGTGAGGATAACACCTACCAAATATTCAAACGACAGCAAATTCCATTCATATTATTCATCTACAGCCGTACACTGCTTACGAGTAATAAATACATTGCTTATTATGAAAAATGTGTAACTTTTGATCTATTTTAGAATCATGTTGTTGAAACTGTGTGTTGTTTCATTATAATAAAAATATCAGTTTGCTTTCGCCTTTATAAAAAAATCTTACCAAATTCCACTCAATGTTAATACCACACGTAGTATATATCGATTTTTTAAAATAAATCATAACATTGTCTACAACATTCAGGCAATAACTCAAGAATCCCGAAAAAGTTCGAAAATCTATCAAACCCGTCCTTTATACTTGTTAAAAGAAATCGACATTAATTTATTAAAGCCCACAGCAGACGAGGCCATGATAAATGGGGGTAATTTATTTAGACGATATTATTTCTGAGGTCTTCTTTCAAGATCCTCTTGTAAGATGACTAGACAGCGGTTATTTATTTGGACCCTCGTTAAAATATTTCTGGACTTGCTTAGAAATTTATTAACGCATTGAATGGCATTTATTTATAAATCTTTATTGTACCATAAGTAAAAAAAAAAATACTTTTACAATTAGCGGACTTAATGCTAAAAGTATTCTGTCCCAGTCAACCATTAGGAAAAACAGAGAAGTTATGTGCTGCGCGAATTATCTTTAAAAACATAAAGAGAAGAGAAAAATAAACATACTTAGATTTACATACATAGAGTATTCATAACGTTTCAAAGACCTTATAGCATCTATGATGGATTGACTAAGGTAACATTAGTCTATGATTTAGATACATAGACAACAGTAATTAAAAAAATAAATAATCTAACTTAATAAAACTAAACTATATCTCAAACAAAAAGAAAACTTAAAAACTAAATTTATTCTAAAGTTCCCATCACGCAGGCAGCATTCCCGCGCTGAATAGCGATGGCTATCCGTTGAGCGAGAAAGCTGCCCGCGCGAGGATCGCCTGTTATCTCTTTTAGGCGTTTGCTGAGCTCCTTATGAAGCCCATGTGCGCCTTTGCCCCATGAATCCAGTGTCTCGACACCAAAAGCTACAAATTCGTAGTGTGTGCCGAGACAACTGTATTTATTTATTTATTTTAAAACGTTCCCGGGCGTCCGCCTCCGCACCAGCATGTCCGCTAGTACTCTGAAGGTCTCAAAGTAAAGTAGGAAGTAGTCGCGAGCGTGTCGGAACAGGTAGCGTCCCAAACAAGCGCGCGACTCATCCTCCAGGGTATCAAGGACATCCCATCAGGGCGCTTGCCGTCTTCCCGCACTATTTGTGGCTCGAGGGCCGCAGGGACGCCAGCACTAATGAGCGCCCTTCGTAGGATGTCATTGAGCGCAGCATGACGGGATTGGCGACCGGCGCCCGAGGAGAAAGAAAGGCCATGATGGCCCAACCGGTCCACAGGAGCTCCACAGGCGGTGCAGCTGTGGTGTGCGCAAACTTCAGCACCGAGCCGGAGACCGACAGCAATGCGTAGTGTGACTGGGTCGATGAATGTTTCAAGTGCAGGGGTAAGCATGCAGCCAGTGACCAGACTCTGGCCGGGAAGCAGCTAACAGCCTCGCCCGATTTCTGCCCGATGATGGATGAGTCTAATAATGTATGAAAGATTGATCCTGATTCTATGGAGTTCAAGGCCCTTTGTTTTTTAGGGGTAGAAGGTAAATTTGGACTCGGTCCAGAAAGCCAAGCATTAGTGGCCTCAGCCAAGCACGCGATCTCGTAGTTTGTAGCTGTTGAAGCCTTAAGGATTTTACCTACGAGGTCGGACGTGCTGTGGATTGAGGACAAGAATGCTGGCAGAGCAACACTGAAAATTTTGCGAGTCCCCAAGCCCCCATGCCTTAGGGGTAGAGAAGCTTGAGTCCAAGCCTGGTCGCTTAGACGAATATTTAAAATTTATTCAATTTTGGATTTTAAAACAAGGTCGATAGGATTAACCAGTTGGGGGAATTTCCAAATGGGGCAGCAACGGAGCAGGTAATTGAATTTTGGGACGAGTAAACAATATTTCAAAATGAACAGAGCAGAGTGGCTGCTAATTTTGTCAAGACGATCCGAATTATTACTAAATTTTGATTTTGAATTACTCAGAGTGGAAGGTATGACTTCTTCGAATATTGGTGACCCAAGTAGGTGGAAACTATCTTTTAGAATTATTTTAATATTGGGAGTAATGTCCTTAAAATTTTAAATAATTTGACATGACAAAGAAGGGTTTAAACTGTCAGGTATGTACAGGTACAGTTCGCACTTATTAAAATTTAAATCTAAACCAATAGCACTAAATTTTTTAATGATTTTTAAAAAATCTGCCAATACACTTTCGAGTCTCCACCCAGGGTACCATCATCAAGATACCATACATTAAGTTTTGAATTTAGTTTCTGAATTATTGAATTTATACCCAAACTAAAAATGGCTGGACCGAGGGGATCACCTTGCTGACAACCTACGGCCGAAAGGATGTCACTGTTTTTGTAGACTAATTTGGAAGGGCTATGTTAGCATTGGAGCAAAAAGTTATATAATTCAGGTACGTGTAATTTGATTTCATTCAGCAAGGTATCCCTTTTGACCGAATTAAATGCATTTTTTACATCTAGTTTTAAAATTACTTCGCACAGGTCAGTTTTGTATGAAAAAGTAAGAAGATTGTACCATGAGACGTGATCATTGAGTGAAATGCATTTGGTGACCACGTCTGCGAGGGCTTCTGCTACCGTGACCCTAGCTCCCCGCGGCACACGTTTTGTTAAAGGAGTCGATTGTTTGAGTTGGCCGAGGATCGTCTGAAGTGGAACTGATTGATTCGGTAAAGATGGATTATTGGTGTGCTGGTTTCCTAAAACTGATATTGTGGACGGATTGGAATCGAGGATGCGGACTTGATGAGTTTTGGCTTGATGAATTCGTAAACCTCGAAGTGTCGTGAAAGATAAATAAAGACACACACAGCACTGCATAAAAGAGGCAACAAACGTTTGCCCAGGAGTAATATTAAATATGAACCTTATCTATTATATATAAAACAAATTACGTATTGCCACAAAATTTTGCTAAAAAGATGATCATATTCCATCAGTCGTTGGTGACATTTTCTTTGTAAACAAACATGGGTGAAGTTGCTCTCGTAGCTTAGCAACCGGGTAGCAATGCCGCTTCTTGGCCAATAGCTGCTCTGTAAAACTCAGTCGCTGTGGGCGACGCTTATAAATATGCCTCCTTGACTTTTTAGATTTCACCACAAGTTAACTATATAAAAACATTAAATAACAGCTGATCAGGGGCTTACTAGGGCCCCTCCACACACAATGAAATAAATATGCTGTTTATTTATCCGCCAAGCAGAAAGAGCTTTATATTTACTATAGTGCAATTTTTTTAAAGTATTTTTTGTGGGAGCAGTGGCAAATACGTCAATTTTTGTTTGTTTTTGTTATTTGTCATAACTATATATATATAATACATATACATAAATAAACATACATTAAAGAAGAGATGGAATTTATGAAATTTAATATTTTTGTTGTGTTGATAAATTATATCATAATACACCAAAGTATATTGGATGTACATCACACCACACGTAAATTGTTATTTTTTGTTTCGTGGTCTGCATGAGATATTTGTAACCGATATATCCTTTGCAATTTGTGACTGATATGACCTTAATATTTAGGATGTGACGTGCTGTAGCTTTTGTACGTTCTTTTTCCTTTCAGATTTTCAGATTTTTTTTAGTTTTTAGGTATTCAAAAAAAAACTACAAACAAATTACATGGATTGAGCTAGACTCAAAAGTAAGTACCAGACTTTGAAACCAACTAAACCATACCACAATTTATATCAAACACCCAATAATATAGATAAAGACCCAAGTCCCAGGACAATTAGGAAAATACCATTTTCCAATTTGCGTGTCAGGGGATCGAACCCAAAACACGCCACGGAGGTTCTTAAAAATATGATTGTTTTAAATAGGTATGGAAATTGATACTGTATTTTGGTAGGTTTTGTTTGATAGTATATATGTGGTATTAAAAGCCTGCATTCTTGTCAGTCGTAGTCATGGTCTGGGAACTGAGATGATAAACGACAGGCCTGCCAACATTTATTTGTTAGCATTCGGGCTCTTGGCAGGCCAATTGGTGCTTTTCTGCAGTAATGTTAAGTGCAGCTTGACCTATATTAGATATTTTCTGTGTTAAAATACACTTTGATTTCAGTGTTAGTTAGGCTCCAAGTAAAACCCAATTTTGAAGAAGAGTATTTTCGTTCTAATTTGTAATTTATTATTGAGAAATGTTAAAATGGCTATTAGGTTTGGAATACTTCAGTCTTGGGTCCTCGTAACTGTCTGGTGGTAATGGTAATAGTATCATTTTAAAATGTGTCTTAAATAGGTAACTACTATTTTCTAATAATAAAACTTAGACGGTTTTTTTTTGTACTGTCATTGTGCAACAATGTCATAATAAGGCGAAAAGAGAATTGCTAAAACATTAACATTTTATCTAAATAATAAATTGTTACGGCTGTAGGATGCAAATCAATCGAGTATATAATCAACTCTAACTTTATTAACAGGTATGCTTTATAGACTTATTGCGCTTGCAAATTTTGGGGTGAAATTTAAAATTTGCAAGACAAAGAAGTCATATAATAATAATTAATATTAAAGCTTAACTTAAGGCTTTTTCAAAAGATATTGTTACGAGCTCGGGGTTCGCAATTTGGAGAAAAACACCTGATGACTCTTAAAAACGTTTATTCCCACAAGGATGGTCGCCGACGTCACTTCACTTCACTTATCACTAACAATGTCCAAAACACTTGCTAATCACAGTCACTATAACTTGCCGAGGTCGCTTGTATCACTTGTTATTCGCTCCGGATATCGCTTCTTGATCGCACTTGTAGCTCAGTTAAATTAGAACTGCTCTCCTGAGGCACCTTCCGATATTTATATGGCCCGGGAAACCCGCTCCATAAGTTTCTAGAAAGATCACAACTACTCCGGAATAGAGAGAGAGGGATACTCTCTGTCTCGTTCCCTTAGTACATACTAGAAGTGCGAGAGCGAGACAAAGCAATATGTCAGAGCGAGATAATCGATGTACTAGATCGTTCGCGATATTATTCCCGTATGGAAACACGCGACGATTGTACGAGAATTTTCCTCGGACAGCGCTACTCAAACTTCCGCGGGCCGCATTTTATTTTTATTTATTTTTGATTTCGTAACACTGCCCCCTTCTTAGAGATGCTCGTCCCGAGCATCATCATTACTTCCGTGATATTTCGCCAAGCGGTCGATGTGAACAATCTTCATTGCTCCTCTTGGTTGACGCTGTATCCGATACGTCACATCATTTAGTCGCGTTACCACCTTGTATGGGCCCTCCCACTTGGTTTGTAACTTTGGCGATTTCCCCTTCCGGCGAGTCGGGTTGTGAAGCCAGACTAGAGCGCCTTCCTCGAAGCCATTTGTATTCGACATTCTGTCGTATCTGGTCTTCATGTTCTGGCTCGACTGCAACCCGTTTTCTCGAACTGCGGCGTGTATTTCTCGCATTCGGTCACGCAGATCAGAAACGTAGTCTTGAACACTTTGAGGTTCATCTGGTGAGCCTCCTGTTAGGAGGTCCACTGGCAACCGCAGCTCACGACCGTAGTTGACATATGCCGGAGTTGCCTTTATGCTTACATGTTCTGCTGTTCTGTACGCTAGCAGGAACAGTGAAATGTACTTGTCCCAGTCCCTTTGATGGCTTTCCACTATTTTTGCCAGATGTCTCTCGATCGTCTGATTAAACCGTTCGACCATCCCGTCTGACTGAGGATGGTAAGCCGTGGTTCGGGTTTTGTTCATTCCCATAATCCTGCAAACTTCTTGAAAAACCTGTGACTCAAAATTCCTGCCTTGGTCGGAATGGATTTCCAAGGGCACGCCAAAGCGACAAATCACTTCTTCCACTATCTTGGTTGCAACTGTCGTAGCTTCTTGGTTTGGTATGGCGAACACTTCCGGCCACTTAGTGAAGTAGTCCATGACAACCATGAAATACTTGTTCCCTGAGTCAGTGACAGGAAATGGTCCAGCTACGTCGACTGCAATGCGTTCCCAAGGTGCACCGACGTTGTACAGTCGTAGATTCCCTCGGCTCCTGGTATGTGGCCCTTTTACGGCAGCACAAGTTGTACACTTGCGGCACCAGTCCTCCACATCCTCCCGACAATGGAGCCAGTAGAACCTTTCGCGGATTTTCGTTAGCGTCCTCTTGACTCCCAAATGTCCACCGGACACGCCGTCGTGTACTTCCCGAAGAACATCACGTATTTTTGTTCTTGGAACCACAATTTGCAGTTGAAACTCTCTGCCGTTAGGTTTATCCCATTTCCGGTAGAGTATTCCGTTTTGTACAACGAGGCTATCCCATTGCGCCCAGTACGCCTTGGAAACAGTGCCTGTCGGTGCAACTTCACTCCACTTTGGCTTATCATTACTTTGTGCCTTCCACCTGATGATGTGCCGTAGGTCATCATCATTCTCTTGCTCCTTTCTCATCGCATCGTTCTCCCAGGTCTCTAATGGTTCTGTCCGAGTTAGCTTTACTGTCATTTCTTTTAACTCCTGCCTGATACAGTGCTTACAATCTTCTGGGCAGGGTCTGCGTGACAGCGCATCCGCGTTTCCATGGGCCTGTCCTCGACGGTGTTCGATAATGAAGTCATATTCCTGCAGTTGTTCAATCCATCGAGCAACTTGACCTTCTGGGTTCTTGAATTGCAACAGCCATTTTAACGCTGCATGATCCGTGCGAAGTGAAAACTGCCTACCGATGAGGTATTTGCTGAAGTGTTGTAGCGTCTTCACTACTGCCAGTAGCTCCCTTCTTGTCACACAATAGTTCCTTTCCGGTTTAGACAGCGACTTACTGAAGTACGCTATAACAACTTCCCTGTCTTCCTGCTTTTGAGATAGTACCCCACCGATTGCGGTATTACTTGCATCCGTATCCACTATAAATTGACCTTCTGGTTGAGGGTATCCCAAGACTGGTGTTTCGCACAGATGTTTCTTCAGTTTTTCGAAGGCAATTTCGCAAGCTTCATCCCAACTAAATTGACGTTTCTCTTCAGTTAGTCGGTGTAATGGCTTTGCAATCTCCGAGAATCCTTTCACGAAACGTCTATAGTACGAGCAAAGGCCAAGGAATGCCCGTACTTCTGTCTTGTCCTTGGGGGTAGGCCACTTCTGAACGGCTTCCACTTTCTCCGGGTCAGTCAGGATTCCTTCACTGGTAATGACATGGCCTAGATAGCTCACTTCGTTCCTGAATAAGCGGCACTTTTTCGGATTCAATTTTAGGTTGGCTCCATGAATTTTCTCGAAGACTTGCTCCAAGTTCCGCAAGTGGTCCTCAAAGTCTCGGCCAACGATGATAACGTCATCCAAATATACTAGACAGGCTTCTCCTACCAATCCTGCTAGTACACATTCCATCAGTCGCTCGAAGGTAGCTGGCGCGTTACATAATCCGAATGGCATGACGTTGAACTGCCATAATCCCTTGCCCGTCGAGAATGCAGTCTTCTCCTTATCCTTCGGATGGATTTCCACTTGCCAGTACCCAGATTTTAAGTCCAATGTTGAAAACCATTTCATGCCACTAAGGGTATCCAAGGTGTCATCAATCCGAGGCAGCGGGTAACTGTCCTTCTTGGTGATGTCATTAAGTCGTCTGTAGTCAACACAGAACCGCGTGCTTCCGTCCTTCTTCTTTACTAGCACGACTGGTGAACACCATGGACTTGCTGATGGTTCAATAATTTTATTCCTTTCCATATCCGCCAGCAGCTCGTTGACTTCTATTTCTTTGGCTATAGGGATTCTTCTCGCTCGCTGTCGGATGGGTCTCTCATTTCCGGTGTCAATCCTGTGTTGTACTAGCGACGTTCTTCCTAAGTCTCCTTCTTGGCTGGTGAAGATGTCGGCGTAGCGCAGTAGAAACTTCTTAGCTTTAGTGCTCTGCGAGTACGTTAGATGGCTTTTGCAGTTACTTAGAAGCTCCTTGACTGTAGAATCACTGGTACTCGTTGTATCTGAGCTTTGTGTTGTACTGCACTTTTTCAGCCAGACAACTTCCTCACATTTTCCAATGATGTCGCCTTTGTTTAAGGTCCTCTCTTGGTCGCCTAGATTAAGTACTCTTACTACTGCGGTGTTTCTTCCTTTCACGAGAGTCCTCGCGGTCATGAGTCCTCGAGCCGCAGGTTTATTAGCTATCTCCTCAATCAACACGCATCCGGTAGATTTCTTGTTCCTTGTTACTGGTAACTTTACTAGTACTTGGGCTTCTGCTTTCCCAGGTATGACCGTTTGCTTTAAACATGTCACTCTCCCGTTAATGCCTCCTAGGATGATGATCTCTTCTTTACCACTCTTGAATACACCACTAGCAACGTCTATTCTACAGTTATACTTTTTCATGAAATCTAATCCCAATACACAATCGTCCATAATTTCAGCCACGATGACGTTGTGGGTATATGTGGTTTCTCCCATAGACATTTTTACAGACACTTCTCCCAGGACGGGTATTGGTTGGCCGGAGGCAGAAAGAAGCCGACAGTCCAGTTTCCTCATGCTTCTCATTATGGTCCTTACTAAGTGAGGTCGGACTATTGTTCTTGATGCTCCGGTATCCAGCGTCATCCTGCAGTTGATCCCATTTACAGTTCCAGATATTACGAGACTATTTCCGTTGCATGCCTGAGAGATAATAGTTGTCGGGGCTTCCTCCGCGCCAGCCAGTACTCGCCCCCTAGTCCTGGCTCTTACTCGTTTCCCTGGTTCTTCTCCGATGATAAAGCCTCCTGCTTCATCTTCAGTTCCTTCACGTCGTCTTCAAGCTTCTTGATCTTTGGGCAATTCATTTGTAGGTGCCCTCGGTCGCCGCACCTATAGCACATGGATCCAGGTCTCTTCCTTAGTGGAGCTTTTATTTCCCTAACTTCCTCCACTACTTCGCGCACTTTGTGAGTCGCGGAATGACGAATGTCATGTCTGACGGCTTCCACCTCCAAAGCGTGGGCCAGTGCATCTTTCAATGAGGCATGATGGTTTAGCCTTACTGTAGCTCTGACTTCCGAATCCTTGATGCCGTCGACGAACGCCTGTACGGTGTTGGACTCAAGCATCTTCAAATCGGCCCCTGGATACGCCTTTTCGGACGAGTTTTTCTATTTCCAGCGCCCATTGCTGCAGACCCTCTCCTGAGCGCTGGACTCTGTCGCGGAGTTGAGCGCGGAAGACGTGCTCCAAATGCCGTTCCCCGTATCGCGACTCTAGTGCCTCCAGCAGGTCCTTGAATCCACTGCCCGACGGAAGGACCTCCAAGACCGTCAGAGCCTGTCCTCGGAGTGCGACGGTGAGAGCTGTCAGGCACTGTTCATCTGTCCATCCGTTAGCAGTTGCGATGGTCTGGAACTGTTGACGGTATGCGGTCCAGGACGAGGTTCCGTCATATGGCGGCAATTTCACGCTGGGTCCGTGGTGGGCAATGACTGTTCCGCCAGATGCAACTGCTACTCCCGTTGTTTCAAGGCGCACGACCTTCTTCTGTAATGTGGAAAGGTCCGTCTTCATATTTTCCATGTCGTTCCCAAGAGTCGTGACGCGTTCCTCCACCAAGTCAACATCCTTGCGTAATTTGGTAACCACGCCACTAACTTCACCAATAGCTGACAGGAGTTGCTGTTGAGCCTTTTGTTGTTGCTCTTGAGCCTTTTGTTGTTGCTCTTGAGCCCTTTGTTGTTGCTCTTGAGCCTTTTGTTGTTGCTCTTGAGCTTTTTGTTGTTGCTCTCTTGTGTCTTGTAGAAGCTTCTCCTGCATTGTAAATTTGTTGTCCAGCATTGTAAATTTGTTGTCCAGCATTCGCATCAATTCCCCAAAATCAAAGAAAGGCGCAGCCTGGTGGGCGTTGGACTTGTCCTGGTGGGCGTTGGACGTGGCCTGGTTGGTGTTGGATGTGGCCTGGTGGGGTTGGGCATGGCCTGGTGGGCGTTGGACGTGTCCTGGTAGGCGTTGGACATGGCCTGGTGGGTGTTGGACATGGCCTGGTGGGTGTTGGACATAGCCTGGTGGGCGTTGGGAGTGTCCTGGTCAGCAGATCCAGTAGAAGTGGCTTCCGCAGCACGCTTCGCCCTCGTCTTCACACCCTCACTGGTGACGTCTTCTCTCGGAGTCAATGGCATCTCCAAATCCACTTATGACACCAATTGTTACGAGCTCGGGGTTCGCAATTTGGAGAAAAACACCTGATGACTCTTAAAAACGTTTATTCCCACAAGGATGGTCGCCGACGTCACTTCACTTCACTTATCACTAACAATGTCCAAAACACTTGCTAATCACAGTCACTATAACTTGCCGAGGTCGCTTGTATCACTTGTTATTCGCTCCGGATATCGCTTCTTGATCGCACTTGTAGCTCAGTTAAATTAGAACTGCTCTCCTGAGGCACCTTCCGATATTTATATGGCCCGGGAAACCCGCTCCATAAGTTTCTAGAAAGATCACAACTACTCCGGAATAGAGAGAGAGGGATACTCTCTGTCTCGTTCCCTTAGTACATACTAGAAGTGCGAGAGCGAGACAAAGCAATATGTCAGAGCGAGATAATCGATGTACTAGATCGTTCGCGATATTATTCCCGTATGGAAACACGCGACGATTGTACGAGAATTTTCCTCGGACAGCGCTACTCAAACTTCCGCGGGCCGCATTTTATTTTTATTTATTTTTGATTTCGTAACAATATTTATGAATTTGACCTTTAAGCCTTCAAGGAATACCTTTAGATCCCTAAGCTAATTAGATCAAACACAGTATTAATCTCCTCGGGCAGTTTCTAACTTTTGTAATATTTTAGGTAATATTTATTGGTCTTTGTTTGAAGTCAGTTTAGAGAGGGCATACAAACAAAGTTCGATGCGTACATTGATATCCGCTAAAGGTATCAACCTTAGTGGTCGTATCTATTCATCCTGATTTGGAAAGTTGTTGCTACCGTAAGTAACTTTGCTGGATAGTTGACTTGGTAACAGCATTTCTTTTTGATTGTATAGTAGTATTAATGTGCAGTTTAAGATCATTATTAGTCTGGAAATTTTAATCGTCACGAGACTTTCCACTAAATACAACAAGTGTAAGTATTTGTTTATTTAAGTTTAATAAGAAAACCAACAGCGTTACATATGTATAAATTTACAATTATAAACTTATTCTAAAATAAAGCCAATAAAAGGTTTCCCTGTCTATGACACTTAATTAACTTTTAATTTTTAATTATCAGTAAATGACCTATTAACAGTAAATGAGTACATTTGCCACATCACGTAGGACCCGCTACACAACCAACCATCCTACCATATTACATAAATATTCAAAGTTTAAAATATTTAAAGATACATCGATTACCCAAAGCTTAGTCACTTTAGGCAATCAATGCGTGTTCAAACTTCAATCTTACAATATCAAACGTCAAAAAATGCTTGGTACTATAGCCACATAAAACCAAAAAATATAAAAAAAAAACCTAATTGGACTTAAGAGCCTCCACAATTTGGTGTTTGAATTGAGCCCTGGAACAAGTAAAGGGATTAATCATGTCGAAACTAGTGTTATATGTTTGAACAATTCGCGTAATAATCATATTTTGAGCATTGTCTTACTTGAGGGTACATGGAACAAGCCGGTATGACGCGTGCGTCTTGTTGGTGTGCGGTAAGAAATTTTCGATACTAAATCGGGACAGTCCAGTCTACCATTGACTATGTCATACAATATACACATATCTGCAAGGATACGACGCTTTTCCAGTGTCATCATATCGTGTGCTGAGCAACTGTCTCTGTAAGATTCAAAAGGTCTATGTGCACGATAATTTAGATGGTTGATAAATTAAATTAAACTATTTTAATACGGTTTTATCGCGTTTATTACTTATTTATTTACACCTGACGTTTCAAACACTTTACAGCGTTCATGGTCGCAGGCAGACTAAGTTAACATTTGTCTTTGATGTCATAAGATTACAAAACTACCGCCCGAAATTTTTATTGGGAACTATTCCGATTCACGCAGTATTGGCTCACAGTATCTAAGGGTCTTGCAGTCTGCTTCCGAGTTTGCGATTTTATTAAGTTAATGACTGGGTCCCAAGCTGGCGGTACCTGCCATCCATCCTCTCTATTGAAATTAGGATGTTTTTTAATTTCAATAGCTTCACGTAACATCCTTGGAATGAATCTGTTTTCCTTTGCAAGGACTTGAGGATTATCAAAACGCATATAGTGGTTGGGTTTGTCTAGAGCATGTTCACAGACTGCAGACTTGGTTGAGCGTCTATTTTTCATGTCAGCAATATGTTCTTTTATACGAGTATTAATGCTTCTCTTTGTTTGCCCAATGTATGATAAACCACAGTCACAGTCAATTTTATAAACTCCAGCATCTTGCAATGGGATATTGGATTTTACAGGTCTTAAAAATTGGTTAATTTTCTTATGCGGCTTGTAATAGGTCTTGATTGAAGCTCGCCTAAGTATGTTACCAATCTTGTCCGTGACTCCCTTTATGTATGGTAAGATGGCAGGAAAACGATCAACTGTGTGTGGCTTGGGTCGACTTCTGTGACATATGTGTGGGAGGCTGAGATTGTTGCTTCTTAAGACAGACTTGAAACCGTATTAAAATAGTTTAATTTAATGAATAACAATCGCGAAAACATAAGAAAACATTATGGTTGATAAATGTTTTTTGGACACGTTCTAACTGATTTATATCGATATTATATAGAGGAGATCATATTGAACTTGCGTATTCCAAAATGCTTCTCACGTACGCAGAGTACACTATCTTAATGGAATTTAATTGTTTAAAAGGTGTACAAATTCTCAATACGAAACCAAGATTTTTAAACGCTTTACTTTTGATATAATCTATGTGGTCTGATAGTTTCATCTTATCGTCAAAGTTCGAATGTTAGTTGTGTTATGCCGAGCTAGTAATATTGGCACATACAGAAGGCCTTTACTTTGTTTGTACAAAAAGGATATCATTTGATTTTAATAAAAATGTAAACACTTCACATACTAAATAGTCGGTATATAGTCAAAATCGTCATGAGAAATAGCAAAGTCGTTGTTCAATTTTAATTACTATATACCAAGCAACGTTGTGTTTATTTGCCATAAAGCAAACGCCTGTCTTACACCTAGTGAATAAAAGATAGTAAATTTTTTACCAGACTACGGCAAAGCCACCGGGAGGGTTATGATTTTGACCGGTTTGTATGTTTTTGTATGTATGTTCATCTGTGCGCGATTTTCTTCTAAACTACAAGTGATAATTAAACAAATGGGGTATCGTTGGAAAGGTCTTAGTTATCCACTGGTTCTGATCTATGTAACGACATGTCAAATTTACAACAGCGCCATCTAGATGGCATATAGTGAGGATATAAAAAAGAAAAATTTTCGGTGATGCCTTGTAGGGTATCAAATAAAAGGGCTAAATCAGCACATCTCAAAAACATATATATATTGTTAGCTTTAGCTCGCGGGTTTGCTTGCTTTCTTCTAATATTTGAAAATTTTCTTCATACGAATCGAATCGTTTGTGTTCGCAAATGGAGTATCATTGGAAAGCTAAGTTAGACTTTGTGACGTCATGTTCAATTTGAAACAGCGCCCTCTAAAGAACAAAAGAGTTATGGCAAAAAAGATGTGTTACTATAGTTCAAATCTAAGGCCTAATTAGAAAATTTCAAAAATATATATAGTTAGCAGCTTTTTTTTAGCTTAGTCTTCAAATCGAGCAGTACCAAATAATGTGTCTTAATGACCCCAAAACTATCTAAATAAAAATAAGTTCAAAAACTAAAACCCGACTACTGCGAAATCACGCTCTAAAATGTTTAAAACAAGACAATAATTTATTATTGATATCATAAATATTTTCAGTAGTTAGTACTGTACAGAAGACAGCGTAGTCGTATGCCACACCAGAATAATTAAAAATACTTTGAGAGCAAAGTGGTTCTTTCGCAGTAGTGGGTTTTAGTTTTTGAACTTATTATTGTTATTTGGGTAAAAATTGTTTTGGCTGCATAAATCATTAATCGAGGGCACACGAAGACGAAGACTAGCTCGTTAGTTAATTTTCATTAACGTTAAAAATGTTTTTCGTAAACATTTTGTAACATAAAGCAAAATGATTGACAAAAGTAGTTTACTACTGTACTGTTTAAGAATATATATAATATTGGGCTGATAAATATCTGGCTTTATTCCTTATTTTCATTGTCAGTATACTTTTTTGCGCCACACAAATTTTGTTTCTCCAAATGGTTGACTGGTAGAGAATGCTTTTAGCTATATCTCCGCGTATTGTTTATGTATGTTTACTTGTAGTACAATAAAGTTTTAATAAATATATCTATGAATACCCGTGCCGTGAATGAAAAATTTACTGCGACATCTCCAATATGTACCTATAAAATAAAATTCCCGAGTCTATCGGGTGTAAATTTTCCAGTTCATAAAATACATTCATGATTTTCTACATGTGACGAATTCAGCCTCTGTATTGTGCAAATCAATTTTTAACATTTTTGCGCGAACGTGTGTGGAACACGAATGGAGTTGTTTTCTGGAGGTGATTCGTGGGTCGTCACCATTGCAATTGCTTCTATGTTAAATGCCAAGCAAAATGGCTATTAAACATAGATCCAGTGTGTCGTACAAATTTAACATAGCGGACCCTTTGACTTATATGTAGCATTGTACGTCGAACTTATTCCCTCCCATGAATATGGGACCATAGGCAAAATTTTATGTTCGAGAATCCGTTGTATAGATATGTCCTTTTATACTGAGATAATTAGCTCAGAACAAAAATAAGAAAACTCACGACAGTCCGCCTCTTCTTCATATGTTTAGCTTTTGTTATTGTACAATTTATTTGTTTCTGTGTGTGAACAATAAATGTATTTTGTAATGTATTGTATAATCCCTAACTCAGTCTGAAATATGACTGAAATGACTAGAGTTTTAGGTACTAACATAACATATACAGCAGCCCCTCTGAGTCCTCAGCATACTTGAATTATAATAATTGTAGCATTTTTTATTCATCTCATGAGAATTCCTATTAATTATCCCAAATTATTTATTTTTGTTATTATTACTCATTATCTCATTAATTTATTAAATGTAAACAGTATTTTTTCTTACAGGTAATTTCTATACAGAAGGAAAATCCAATGGATATCATCCAAGTGAGTATTCATGTTTAGTATTTGCGAAAGACACGTTCAGAGAATACATACAGTTGTTATGCTAATTATTTTTCTGAATATATTACCTGCAGCACTTTTTTGTATTTTATCTTTATTGATTTTTACTTTACATAAAAAGTAAATGTCTGTTCAGAATACTTCTAAATATTTCTGCAGCGTTGTTTTTGCAAATGTGCTATTATTCAGAGATTCTAATAATGATATAGTTTCTAGTTTGGAGATACATACTTTGGACAATGTTGAAGTTCATTAACACCAGATTAGTGTTTGTTTGTATTTACTACTCTCTTTCTACCCAACATAGGTTTGCTTTGGTAAACTTATGCAGAACTTTATTCATTTATTTTTTATTTATTTGAATTACCTATTTTACTTTTGTAGATTATTTAATTTTATCTTTTAGTAAAATGAGTATATAATCGAATTCCAAATTTCAAGTGAGAAACTATCGGAAATCTCGTTCTTTATTCAGATGTCAATCTTATTTCATCTTAGCTTGCAGAGCTTTGTAATATATACAAGAATATACAAATATTCTCATCTTCACTTTATAATATCCTCAATCAATATTGCATCACTGTCAACAACAAAACGAGCATAGTTGTTCAGATAGATAGCCGTAATTTATTTTATTTCCTGTAGCATGGTCAAAAAGTTCATTCATTACTCATCGTCTCTTACTATCGTGTCTGCTGTTGATAAAATAATGTCCCTACTACTGTGAGTGTATTACTTTAGACATACGATAGTCTTTCTTTTTGTTTATTGTCAGAGTTTCCAGATGTTCGGTAGGAATACCAACGAAATTTCTTCAAAAACCCTTTTTATATTTGAGTAGGTACAGGTCCTATACAGCTGTTGCTAAAAAGATTGTAGGTAATCCATTCATGGTATCAAATTTCTGATATTTTATAGCTGCTAACATTCTAACATCAGAAAAACTTGTGTGCAGTTGCAGAACTGTTGTGTTTATGCTGTTTTTATCAGTTTATGTTCGCGTGTGTGTATGCACCCATATGAGTGGAGGGTTTATGCGTCGTGTGTTTGTGTGCGATTGGTATCAGTGTGGGTGTTCCTGCCGACGACGAGAGGCGCGCGGTCGGCGGAGCGCGGTCGGTCGTACGGCGCCAGTCGAGAACCAAGCGCCGCGGGGCTGCCGCGTCCATTTCGCGTTGAGCCCTTACTCGCGATCCCAATAACTTTGTACACTGGAAACTTTTCAAAGCAATTTCTGTCGTATTCGTTTGTTGCGCATCACTTTATGGTTCTAACGTCGAACCGCATCAATTTCTTTACCGTACGAGCGATTATATGTGCATTGTCGCGCGTTTATACGAATCGGTCGGTCTATTTTTGAATATTCTCTAAACGCTTCGCCGCGAAGTTTTCGAAACGCAGCAGCCCGTCGGAGTCGGGTTAACGGCCGCAGTGTATGCACGTCTGCATCACGGTTCTTGTGTTTTTGTTGACGGATAACACATTTTGTGCAGTTAAGTTCCACTGTTCAATCTGAGAAACGTTATCTGTAAGTATGACCCCGGTTGATTTACGATACTAGCTGTACATGATTCTGTCGTACGTAAAGTCTATCCATTCACTTCAAGTGTGAAATGAGCACTTGTATTGTACAACTAAATACTGTTGACTTGTCTATTGATTGTCTAACTAAGAAGATTACAAAATTATGATGGTCCTTAGCTTGTGGAACCATAAAAATACAAATAAAGTGACGTAGTTACATTGACGGATGTAATGTAAGTACGTGTTGTTGTGCTTGTGTGCACGCAGTCGCACACGCACTCCCTCACACACATCAGTGTACATAAACGTAGGTACCTATGTACGTACACGCTAGATGCCAACATTGCCAATGTATCAGTTATGTATTATATAGCATTTAAGCAAAGTTTTAGGTCCGTTGTACACAGAAGTTTTGAATTCGATTAAAAGGATGTTCGTCATAACTATTATAAAATCAAATCAAATCAAATCATCTTTGTTTTTGAAAACAGGTCAAATAAGTAGACATGCAATTAATAAATAAGTAGGTACTGTGTTTCTGCCAGATTGGCGTACAAATTTACAAATAATAACATTAGTTCACTTGTGATAGGATTCATTCGTAATAAGATTCAATCGAGTTTGTCTTTTAAAAACTCATCTAATTTATAATAACATTTCTGGACGAGTAGCTCCCGAAGGGTTTGTTTAAAAAATATGATGTCTGATATTGTTTTAAGGGAGTTTGGTAGCTTATTGTTATTGTATATGACAGGTGCCCTACCAAACACACTACTTCGCAACAGCTTCGTTTTAAATTCAAACAAAGCAATATTAGCCCTATTACGGGCTCGTGTGCGAAAAGTAAACATATTTTTATTTGTATGTACAAAGACGGCAAAAAAAACTAAGGAGATTACAAAAACATGCACTTAAAACGCAGGCACGACTTGTAGAACATTTTAATAACTATTCCAGATGAAATAGGCATAATATAATAAATGCACAAGCGGTATTCATCTTTAATGTTGATTGTTTCATGATGTCATATTTAAGTAGATATATAACACGAACAATTTATAATAGGTTGGGGAAAAAGTTTCATCGTATCTTTAAAAAAAATTCAAAACATTTTTTAATATAGTTTATTTACATTTAACTAAAGTATGTAGGTGCTATTTTGTTCGATTACCTTGTGCCGTCTTGTAGGTAGGGACATGATCCCATTGCTATAGAAATTTTGAGGCTTCTGATCAAAATACCGCGACAAGTGGTTTTGGCAGTCCTCTCGTGATGTTAACCTGACACTGCCTAAAGAATTCTGAAGAGACCGAAACAGGTGGAAATCTGAAGGTGCAAGGTCAGGACTATACGGCGGATGCATTAACACCTCCCAGCCAAACTCTTAATTTTTGCTGAGTGGCTAAAGATGTGTGAGGTCTAGCGTTATCATGATGAAAAACCACACCCTTTCTGTTGATTAATTCCGGCCGCTTTCTTTCAACTTCTTGCTTTAATTTTATCAGTTGTTCGCAGTAGAGTTCAGATTCGATGGTCCTGCCTGGTGGTAACAGCTCATAATGAATAATGCCCTTCTAATCCCACCACACACACAGCATCACCTTGTTGCGAGTTAACCCGGGTTTCGCCACAGTCTGTGAAGCCTGACCGGCCTTTGATCACGACCTTTTTCGCACGTTCTTGTCATACGTGATCCACTTTTCATCACCAAATATCAGCTTCTTTAAAAATGGTTCGGTTTCATTACGTCGTTATAAGGAATCACAAATGAGTACACGGTTCATTAGGTTTCTTTCAGTGAGCTCGTGAGGTACCCAAAAATAGAGCTTTTTTGTGTACCCAGTTTTTTTCAAATGCGCCAAAACTGTTTTGTGGACAACTCTCAGGTCTTTAGCTACGTCGTAACTACTGTTATGCCGATCTTGCTTCACGTTTTTAAAAATGGCATCCATTTTATCCGTAATAGGGCGCCCAGAGCGACGTGCATCTTTGACATTAAAATTTCCGGATTGAAAAAGCTTAAACCAAATTTGTGCTACTCTCATAGACACTGTACTAGGTCCATAAACAACGCAAATTTTTTTTGCGGCTTGCGTTGCATTTTTACCTTTTTTGTAGTATACTTAATTTCTTCATAGATTCACTCATCTTGACAGTAAGAAAACCAAATGAAAATCACACATTTTCCTAATCTGAATTTGGAATTATCTTCTTAAACCAGCCAGACAAATAGTATAGCCAAAGAGATTTTATTACAAGTTTATACATACTATATTCGAAAAGACTTTCCCCAACCTAATATGTGCCGTGTGTATACATAGCATCTCATCAGTAAATTTATCTAACAACTTTAATACAACATTGTTTCTCGGATTTTAAATTAGGTACTAGTCTAGTCTCGGATTCTAAATCGTGTTGACCTTTGATGATGATGATGAATTTTATATTAGAAAGTTAAATTAATTAATAAATTCTTTATGACGATAAACCTAATTCCATTCTTAAGGTGGTTTAATGCTACCAAAAGGTATAATACATTTAAGATAGCAATATTACATAAATGATATTGACAATTCAAGTGACTAAATTGCCACTAGCTTTTAAGAAAGACAAAGCTGAAAAGCACTATAATTTGTGTGAAATAGTTTTAAGATTTAAGACAATTACACCAAATTTTATATGCGAAATAGAAGATATTGAATAAACAGTATAATCGAGGGAAAAGTTGACTCTACTAGAAAGTCGTCCAAGTAAGTCACGTAGATATTTTTTGATGAATCTCTCTGAGGTTTTGTAGTTGTTTAACTGGCGTAATTCTTTTCAACTAATTTTTCACACGAAAAGAATTCTTAATGAAGTAATATTTTTATTAAAATGTTCACAGTACTCTTAAGAACTAAAACTTTAAAATATCCTTGGCAGAGGATAGTGTTAATAACAACACAGATTTTTGCATCAGTGTCATAAAGGCCAAATACAGAAACAGCATGGTATAATGGCCTTGCGTGTTATCAATGATTTGTTTTCACCTTGTCACGGTTTCTGCTAACGATACATACATACATTGAGTATGAGCCAACTCCAATATGTTAATGAATATTTATAAAGAGCAATGAAGTGTTTCTTTTTCTCTGATGTACATCATAACTGATTTAGAAATTATATACAACGTCGTTGTACCCGCGATTTTGATCGCGGAAATCCCACGGGAAAAATACTTTTTCTACAATTAAAAAGCAATGATTTCTGTTTTACGGATTACGAAAAGATTGACAATGTAACCTACACGATATTAGGATGATGATCATGACGAAAAGGTTGAAGGGCGGATCCGAAAAACTCTTGACGCCAGGGTACACAGGATTGATTGACCACGTAACCAATCGATATGAATGAATGAACGGATCACGAGATACAATCTGTTGTCAAACACACATACGAACAGCGGAGATGAAGCGAAATGTGTGTTTCCAACCTTATTACAGAACCTTAAATTAACTTATTTGTACCATTCGTAACAACTTCACAGTTTACACCAAAGTGAGAAAATATACAACATATACTTAGAAAATATATTACAAGAAAATGTGTTCATTATACTCACATATCCATAACATAATCATTAACAAAGATCAACAACGCCACTACTACTTTATCTAAATATATTGTGATTGTGTAAATCATAACAATTCAATTGTAATGCGTAGTGTTATGATTTACTTAACCACGCGCACAAACAATGCGTATCTATGTGTGCATATGTCATAGATCGAATGGATCCTGCCTCTTTTTGAGGTCAGAAGTGTCAAAGATATTATAAACAACTTTCTGTATGAATGTACTTTCGTAGTGACAGCGAGTGATGTCATTAAACGAGTAGATGTGCCTACGATGTCTCCTGTCTACCGTAACCTTCCTCAAGAATTCGGCTATCAATTCATCATCATTATAATCTAGCCGCAGACATTCCACTGCTGTTCATAGACCTCCCCCAGGGATTCTCAGAACGACCAGCTATCAAATTCAGAATATAATCATCTGCCGATTTAGTCGTAGTTCAAAAAACTTTAAGATTTGTTTAGTGTTTTTCATAAAGGTCTTTGTTTTTTGAATTTTTTCTTGACCTTCTAAGTAAAGATTGTGGTAAAAGTCACTTAATGCATTTAAATAACTGTGTAATCGAATCATTCACATGCAAAAACATTTAAATTAATCATTCATATTAACTCTATGGAATACATCTTTGGCCAGTCGAGAATTTTTAGACAATTCACGATCAAAATTATTTACATCATGATAGAAGTTAGAGTCGAGGCTTCTAGGCAATGTAGCACGAATAATAGTGATTGACAATTTGGATAGACCCACTTTTATTGAAACAATAATTAAGTTTCATTAAAATATTTGATTGGACGTAAATATTGACATTGTAACATTAAAATGCTGATGATCTGCCTTTAAGCGATTTTTGATGGTATTTGATCTATCGTTTATGCTTCCTTCAATTATTTATGTATCTTGTGATAACCAATTGGATTGTATAGAACATTATTTAGAAACTAAGTCTCAAGGATATTAATATTCTTTGATTGACTAGTACAATAACGTTTCTTATTACGCGAATGAGCCATTTTAGTGCTACCTTCATTGATTACCACAAATATCTATGGACTGCAATGACTTGTTTAGCGGCAGAAATCTTTACTGTCTCTCTGGTACTTAATTCTAAAGCAGGTACATTTATATGTCTCTACTTTTTCTTATCCTATAAGGCTAACTTTATTAGTGTGTTCTATAGTTGTTAATGACCTTAAACCGTTGGCGAGCTCACATGTAGGTATGTTAATGTTACTCGTCACGCGAGCTGACCCATGATCTAGTAATGCTCGGAAAAAAATCCGCAGAGAAAATTATGTGCGCTGAAGCCAAGTGCTAAGCTAGCTAAGTGATCTATGAACAGTATAGAAGTGGCATCCTAGATTTTGAGTGTTACTCAATTTTGAATTTTATTTGTCCTTTAAATTTGATAATCTAATAGGATCTATCTGTTAGAATTTCTATAAATTTTTCTTAGACCATTTTTCCATTATTTCTCTACAGTCTAATAAATAAGAGAACACACAGCTGCATCCGAAACACGAATGATTACTTAAATTTAATGATACACTTTCCTTCTGAGGGAATTTTTATTTTAGTTTCGATACATTGCATTGCTCAAATAATCATTAATATACCAAACCAATGTGTAAGTGTGACCGCTGGTTCAAAAGTATTACAATGTCTGCTATAGACCCTTCAGCCGAATTACCACTCTAATCTATAGTATGTAGGTAGATATGCGTCCACAGGGCGACGTGGGCACTATTAATCTTGCGAGGGGCTGAGACAAATTTATTGATCTTTCCATTGTGAATCCAGCTCTCTGAATTTGGTTCACCCCTGTCCACGACCGCCAAGTAAGAACTTGCCCTTATTCGAAATGTTACGCCACTCTCTTCAAACTGTGCCGAGGTGTGTCTAGCGGCCTCTATTCCCACTCAAGTCTGCCGCTATCTCATCCATGGCGTATATCTGGCGCCTCTTAATTGCTTCAGAGTTATAATTATTATCAGTTTGCGTGCGCCGCCCCGCCCCTCCTATCTGTAGACGCAATGACTACGCCAAGTGAAGCTTACACACACATAGACATCAAACACGTGCTCCAGATCACAGATGTCCTCCTCTTCCTTGCGATGATCCAATGGTCATGCGATTATCTGAGGAGGAAATTACTGTACACAATGTTTGGATTAAGGAATTTGGCAAATGCTCAGTTTACTGTGCAAATGAGCTTTACTGAATAGCGCAATTAGGTTTGCGGCTTGTTTTATAAGATAATCTTATTCGTGTAATGTGCCTAATATATAAAGGCTGTTTGGAATAAAGTTTTAAGAAGTAAACTGATGATATGTTTTATCCCACAGCAAGAAAATTATAGTCTTGAACTCGGAATGTGTGATAAAATTTTTAGATATAGAGATAGTTTTCGTAGCTATTTAGAATATAATGTAAGCAAGAAACAAGTTTCCACTATGGAAATTTTTCGACAGATCAGACTTTATGGCGGTGAATACGACTAGAATAATAAAATACGTATCTTATTCAATAGCTAATTTAATATTGTTTACGCGAAACCTTTGAGGAACTGAGATTAAACACCACAATAGCATTAGTGAGTTCTTCCATTAATTCTTGAACGGGTGAATAACCTCCGCGTAGCTGGAAAACTTGTCTGGAATAGCAATTATTGCTTGTACTTTAGAACTTTACTATGTTACCTTAATGGTCGGAGTCGTCGACCAAAGAGGTACCGCAAATTAACTTGGTAAGGTAATCTTTGTTTAGGTTATTTACAAATGTTCTTAGTTTATTTATTTCATCTTTAAAGCTGAATTTATGATCTTTATTTTAACAGTTATGTAAATTGGCAAAACTGTTTAATTTATGGTTTTATGGAGTTCCTTCTAAGTCTTCTTCAGCTTCTCCAGCCTTTTCACATACTGATAATTCAACTTCGACCTTCGTTTGTTCTTTTATCTCGGTATATATAGAATATTTATGTCGCTGATACTTAATATTTGAAACTTCAATTAATGTTAACTAAACAGTTAAAGACTTTGGTTTGACTTTGGTTTATTTGACCTGTTTTTATCGAGTGGGTCGCAAGGTCAATTTACATTCGACATGATTTTCAAATAAATGCTTTACACATATACTGAATACTGTAGTGTCGAAGTCTATTTTTTGTGTCAAGCATAATTTTACGGCACAGACAAGATGGACCCAAGCGAAAGGTAAGAGAAGCATTTACCCACCAATATAATTTAAAATGATGATCCAATAGGGGTTTCGAATAGTAAGGGGTAAATTTATTAAACTTACGCTTGTTTTATTGAAATGTCCACACGACATAAAAAAAACAGCACGTCACGGTCTTGAACATCAAAGAGAATAGTAAGGGACATAGACAACAAAACTATTAGTGATGTGCTCAGCTTGAAATGATGTGCACAGTGTTACATTTTGATAACATGCTGTCAATGATATTGTGGTATGGTAGTACTCCATATACTGTTATTAAAACACCTAATATCTCGGGCTGCGAGTTAATGAAATCTATTCTCGTAGTTTAAAGTCTTTAGTCGAGTAAATTATGATGCATGGTAGATTTTACACAAGACAAAAACTTATCTAACAGAAAGAACGTTTGATTCGAATTTAAAGTAGGTAAATCATATTCATTAAAACAGTGGCGTTATTATACTACTGTTGAATTTATTGGATGTTTGACCTGGGTTATCATGACAAGCCTCCTCGTCACAGTACCTACAGTGCATCTTATCTGTTTACAATGACGTGGTTGATTGCCAACCGTTTCGGTTTCATTGTTCCTTCGTTTTACAATTTTCGTATGTTTTGAGGTATGTTTGGGAAATACAGTTGTTTAATCAAATCATCTACATTCACTAAGAAATAAAGAAATTTAAGAAGAAAAACAGAATTTCTTATGCCTTTATTAGTTGCTTCACTAAAAGCAACTGTATCCAACTAACTAGCAGAAAAATCTAAAACTACAATCTATCTTTATTAAAATTTGATCTAAAATTAGATCAGAGTTTTAGTTACAACAATATATTTTGCGACGGAATAAAACCATCGTATACTTAGAATAATTTTAATTAGACAAAAACCTAAAAATAGTTACTGAAGCCTATTAAAGCAACTGCTTGTAATGCGCGTTGTGTGTACAGAGAACCGTATATGAAAACATACAATTTAGAAGGTTCGTCTTCGACTAAATATTCTGTTAGTCGATAAAATGCAAAAGTTGCTCGTATTTAAACCTCCATAAAAGTTAGACATGGAGCGGGCCAGGAGCTTAGTCATCGAAATTCAAAAGCCTAAGGAAATCTTAAGAATTTATACAATGTCATCTTGGAGGCTCGAGCTGTTAGCCCGAACCGTCAGTACTATTATCTATTCTGGGCCCGAATATACCTAGTTTGTTATTTAGATTATTATACGAGGGAGATACTGAAAGTCTTTAGAACTGACCACTTGTAAACAGTATAATAAAAAAATAAGTTTAAATTTTGAAAATGGAACTGTTTGCCAATATTATTAAGTATGTATTTAATTAATTTGTCATTTGTTTTACGATTTGGCGGCAAATTGAAAATTGTGTGTCACGACAGCATGAATTTAACGCGAGAAAATTTTCGTGCAATGATTTTTTATGCCTTTCGTTGTCATTTAAGTTAACAAGAAAGTTATGATAGACTTCGATTGGCCTTTCACGATGAAGCCCCATCTCGTACCACTGTTTACAACTGGTTTAATGAGTTCAAACGTGGTCGCACTAATCTCACCGATGATCTGCGTGAGGGACGGCCTTCTACGGAGACGACTGAAGATAACATCAGTGTTGTGCGGCGTATGATGACTGACAAAAGAGTGACCTATCAGCAGATTCGGGCAAGCTTAGGCATCGGTATGAGCCAAGTGCACAGAATCCTGCATGAACATTTAGCGGTCAGGAAGCTTTGTGCCCGGTGGATACCTCACGATTTGACCGAGGCCCAAAAAATCCGTCGTGTTGATTGGTGCCGTGAAATGGTTCAAAGATTTAACGGAGGTGACTCAAATGCTGTGTTTGACATACTTACGGGTGACGAAAGCTGGATTTACTGTTATGATGCCGAAACCAAAAGACAGTCTGCTCAGTGGGTGTTTCCTTCCGAGGAGTTGCCAACTAAAGTGAAGAGAGGTCGAAGCGTGGGAAAAAAGATGGTGGCCTCGTTCTTCGGAAGGGAAACATTACGCGACAATTGTTTTAGAGGATCGTAAAACAGTTACTGCAGAGTGGTATACTAACAATTGTTTGCCACTTGTCTTAGAAAAAGTTCGGGAGAAACGACCTCGTAGTATGATCCTCCTTCACCACGACAACGCCTCGTCGCACACTGCCAGGCGAACGATCGACTATTTGGCGACATCAAACGTGGAATTACTAGGTCACCCGCCATATAGCCCCAACCTAGCACCTTGCGATTTTTATTTATTCCCGAAAATAAAATAAAAACTTCGAGGAAAACGTTTTATGGACGCCGAGGAAGCAGTGGCTGCGTTTCAAAACGCCGTCGAAGAGACCCCTAAAGACGAGTGGGCAAAGT
The DNA here is from genome assembly GCA_947363495.1 of Euzophera pinguis. Classification (NCBI taxonomy): domain Eukaryota; kingdom Metazoa; phylum Arthropoda; class Insecta; order Lepidoptera; family Pyralidae; genus Euzophera; species Euzophera pinguis. The sequence continues at coordinate 6,583,480 of OX376169.1, forward strand.
GCTTTTCTCAGTGGTTCCATCGGATGCAGAGATGTATTGACGTGAAAGGACACTATTTTGAAAAGATGTAATAAAAGAAATAACTTGCTAGTGTGCTCAGTTTTTGATTTTCTAAGAACTTTCAGTTTGACCCTCGTATATAGTGAAATATCGAGCTTCCCTATATATATATATAAACTATTGCAAAAATAAAAATAAAATGTACAGATGGTGGATTTATGGCATTCTCTATCAGTCAACACCATTTTCTAACTTTTAATTTTTGACTGACTAAATAACTCTTTAAGTCTGTGTATTTGATTCATCTCCATTTTTTATTTACATTATTTAAACATTTTTTCTCAGAACTTGTTTCAAAAGATCCTAAAAATCAATTTTTCTGTTTGACTTCTTCTCATACCATTTATGTAACCAAAGTTATACTTTCCATTACGTTGATGTCTCCAACACATATCTTATCATTTTTCAGTGTTATAATTAAGTAAATTTAAATTATAAAACGAAAAGACCCGCTCAGTCATAGTCTAGACTAGATTTACCTTTTATCGGGCGAATGCACCTCTTAAATGGAGACGTCAGGGAATGACGCACATACAGGGTTTGTTTTAAATCGCTCTAAAAAGGAACACGTAGTATTCGCTACATTTTTGTAAAACCCTGCAAAGGAAACTAAGTATTTTTTGGCACAGCTTATTGCTGCTATTGGTTCATTCAATTTCCGTTCTCTTCTTTATTTTAATCTTTAGTCTATTTGACTTTTTCATTTCAGTCTCTTTTAAATCTTCAATGGGAATATCTATGTTAAGTAGAGACTTCACAAAGAGAAATTTCCTTACCACTCTGGGTATTACCATAAACTAAAAAATGCATTGCAAATACGACATGTTTCTACGGTAGTGCCTTTTCAATAAATGTCATGTCAAAAATTTTCAATGAATGTAATGTCATGTCAAATTACTTTTTTTTTTTTTAATTTTAAAAAAGGAATACGCACATCCACACTTTCAGAATAATTTTGTCAGTTTATTTCAAGTTTCGGGGGTATAATGTTACTGTAACATATCTTACGTTCTACGAGGGGTTTGTTATCAAAATTCTTGTCGGGAGCCTAGAACTCGTTCCGACCGTCGTAATAGGCGGTTGAAGGCTGACGATTTGTTTTTCATACGGCTTTTATGTGCACGTGTCAAAGTACTTTGCTATAAAACTTAACATTATTTTTAAGGCCAAGAGGTTTTTAAAGAAATGCTTTTAAGAATGTATTAAAGTAATATTTGAGATAAAACCGTAAAACCATGTAACTGTAAGATATGCCAACCAAAGTTGAGTTCTATAAGATGAGTAGTTAGTTATAGATCAATTAAGCCGGATTACCGTGATACACAGTCTTTTTAATTTTTTATCGTCATAATGCAGTTTTTTTTTTACTTTTCAACCACACTTTTTGGGAAGCCTTTGTCCAACAATGCCTGCAGCTGAAATGACGAAAGTTTTCATTGTAAAGTTTATGTAAATTTTTTGTTGTGTGAATTTGTATCATTAAAGAAAAAAATGAAACGAAAATGTCTACATTTTAAGGTTAAAAAGTTACAACCTAATAATAGAGTCGTCTTTCTTTGGGCGCGGGACCTTAAAAACGCAATGCCACGTTGTTTACAACTCTTAAATTGTAACAAGGCCTGAACTAGCACCTCATAAGCCTATGAAATAATTAACAACCCAGGGTCATAAAGCGTTACAAAAGATCGTACTATTGTTCTTAAACCATAAAGCATGACCTTTACAGATAAAGCGGCCATTAGCAGTCACATCTATGCTCTCACGTACGGACCCACAGCGAAGCATATAACATTAATTCCACCGATACGCTTCCAAACATTACTTTTGTAACACTACCTATATTGTTTGGCGATATTATTGGGCCATTTATTTTAACATCCATATTTGGAATTAATGCTGCTACTAGTTATAAGTATGTCATCCTAATTTCGTTATTGGAAGCCCACATATTTTTATTTCTGTGTAATAGAAATCCATGCGGGCAAAGTTGGGTAACAAAGTAATTCAAATTCTCGATGTGAGTAAATATGCCCATTTCCATACATTGGAATTACGAGAGTCGAAAGTCCTCCCTCAATGATACGAAAAAATAATTAACAAGGCAAAAATTTAAATAAAATCATTGTTGTTTAAAGGACAATTTGTAAATGTAAGTTTTCGGTCTTTTAAAGTTTTAAGTCCTTTCAAGTATTTCTAGGAAGTATGTTAAGAAACCTTTACATAAGACTTTAGGCGTTATTCATTCAGGCTTTTACTTCCATCGCCTCTTAGAATCTTGGAGTCTGGTTTTATGGACGTTCATTTGTTTTACCATCTCGTTGCTCGTAAACCTGTGTCTTAGTACATTTGAATGCATTTAAGGGTTTACAATGTTACGAAGACGTTGGACATTATTGATTAAAACTACGTTTACAACTTGGTTGTGAATGAAAGTATCATAAAATTTGTCATTGTGTCATGGGTGTGCCTTTGCAATGAGACAGTGATTTTTTGAATAACGAAATGTCAATAGAAATTTTAGAGGACAAAGGGCAATAGACAAAAACAGTAAGTGTAAAATTAAATAATTGATGTATAATGTAAATGTCATAATATTACAAAGGATAAAAAAAAAAAATACTTATAAAAGTCACATGCTCAAAGTCACATAATAAAGTTTAATAAACTTTGTCAGTCGGCGTTGCATTTAGAATACATTATAAATGCATTAGCGTAACAAACCTTTATTTTCCCCACGCCCTATTTTCCGACTCTTACCTCGATTCTCATCAATTACAATACCGAATGCGAGGCCAGATTCTATAATGACCTCTAAAATCACTTAGAACCATTTTCTGCATCTTCTTCTCGTTTGCTAGTCTAAATGGCTATTTTTATCACATGTGTGTGGACCAGTATGTGCGGCTACCTTCACCTCTCTGTCGTTCATCATCATCATCATCATTTCAGCCGCAGTCAGTCCACTGCTGGACATAGGCCTCTCCCAATGATTTCCAAAATGATCGGTTGGCAGCAGTCTGCATCCAGCGTCTGCCTGCGACCCTTTTCAGGTCATCTGACCATCTGGTCGGTGGATGTCCAACGCTGCGCTTACCGGTACGTGGTCGCCATTCGAGAACCTTTCTGCCCCATCGGCCATCGGTTCTCCGCGCTATGTGCCCCGCCCACTGCCACTTCAAAGAACTAATCCGCTGGGCTATGTCGGTGACTTTTGTTCTCCTACGGATCTCTTCATTTCTGATTCGATCTCGTAGGGAAACACCGAGCATCGCCCTCTCCATAGCTCTCTGGGCGACCTTGAGCTTTCTTATGAGGCCCATAGTCAAAGACCACGTTTCGGACCCGTATGTCATCACTGGTAACACACACTGGTCGAATACCTTAGTTTTAAGGGACTGAGGTATTTTAGACTAGAAGACGCTACGTAGCTTCCCGAACGCCGCCCATCCGAGTCGGATTCGACGAAAGACCTCGTCCTCGAAGCTGGAGTTGCCAGCCTGGATCATCTGACCCAGGTAGACTCTGTCGTTAGCCTCCTCCAAATCATCAACTTGAGTCCAAATCCAAATAATGTTTATCTAAGTTGCAGGACATACGTGAAAAAAAAAACAACTATAGCCTGTTTATCTTCCAACTTTCATATTATTTAGGTACTTACCTCCTTTCCTTATCCATACTACATCTTACTTCATACTAATATTTTAAGTGCGAAATTCTGTCTGTCTGTCTCTTACGCTTTCACAGACAAGCCGCTGAACGGATTTTGATGAAATTTGGTATGAATATAGTTGAAGACCCGGGGTCAAACATAGGTACTTTTTGACGCAGGCGGAGCTGCGGGAAACAGCTAGTCTATAAATATTTTCAAACCTCTACTAGCCAACAAAAAATACGTGTACTTTTATACTACTAGAAGAAACCTTTATTATAGCTTTTAACTATTATCAATGATTTACTAGAAGTTAGTAATAAATCTGAAAATGTAGAGTAAAAAAATTTAAAAGTTTCATCTAATTTAAATGATTGATTATATTTTCTTCCCCGGTATTGCCGTTATGAACTTTCCAGAATAAATTAGTTTACGAAAAAATGCTTGTGAAGATTTTGTAAGCAATCAAGTCAGTTTTGTAAAACATCTTTTAAATAGTATAGCAGGTAAAGTTACATATAATAAATTAGCATATTCCATTTATAGCTTAGTATTTCTATTTTAAGCCTACAAGTCAGACATCTATAATCCATACTAATATACTAATAATATATACTAATAAACGAATAATAATATTATAAATGCGAAAGTCTGTCTGTCTGTCTTTTACGGCCAAACCGCTCAACGGATTTTGATGAAATTTGGTATGAATATAGTTGAAGACCCGGGGTCAAACATAGGCTACTTTATGACGCAGGCGGAGCTGCGGGTAACAGCTAGTTATGAATATTTCTTAAAAAGTATGTATGTATTTAAAAATCTTTTGTGTACACAAAGTATTAGTAATTAGCATATTCTATTTATAGCTATTTCTATTTAAAGCTTTCAAGTCAGATATATGTTAGAATATATTGCTATGACAGTCGTACGTTAGTAATTATAATAGATCTAAATCTAGATACATACCTTATGACGCAAAATATGATTTACTAATTGCTAGCTGTTCGTATACCTTCCTTTTATATTTATATGAAAGACTAATTGTAAATGATTAAGTTAAGTTTACTTTTCACATGCTTAGTTATTGACAATACAAACTCGCAAAATGGGCTTAACATAATACCATATTATTTGCTGTTAAAGTAGAACTCAAATATATTATCAGGATGGGAAAAAAGTCTTTTCGCATACTATTGTATCTGGCTGGTTTTGGTATCATTAAAATTAAAATGTGTGATTTTCATTTGTTTATCTTACTGTCAAGATGAGTGAATCTAATGAAGAAATTCGATACATTTTAAAAATTTACTACAATAAAGGTAAAAATGCAACGCAAGCCGCGAAAATGCGATGTTTGTGGACCTAGTGCAGTGTCAGCGAGAGTAGCACAAATTTGTTTTAAGCCTTTTCAATTCGGAAATTTTGGTGTCAAAGATGCACGTCGCTCTGGGCGCCCTATTATGGATAAAATAGCATCGGCATATCAGTAGTTACGACGTCGCTGAAGAACTGGGAATTGCACGCATTTGAAAAAACTGGGTACACAAAAGAAGCTCGATATTTGGGTACCTCACGAGCTCACTGAAAGAAACCTAATGAACCGTGTACTCATTTGTGATTCTTTATTACGACGTAATGAAACCGAACCATTTTTGAAGAAACTGATAACTGGTGATGAAAAGTGGATCACGTACGACAAGAACGTGCAAAAAGGTTGTGGTCAAAGGCCGGTCAGGCTTCACAGACTGTGGCTAAACCCGGGTTTACTCTCAACAAGGTTATGCTGTGTGAGATTAGAAGGGCATTATTCATTATGAGCTGTTACCACCAGGCAGGACCATCGATTCTGAACTCTACTGCGAACAACTGATCAGATTAAAGCAAGAAGTTGAAACAAAGCGGCCGGAATTAATCAACAGAAAGGGTGTGGTTTTTCATCATGATAACGCTAGACCTCACACATCTTTAGCCTCTCAGCAAAAATTAAGAGAGTTTGGCAAGGAGGTTTAAATGCATCCGCCGTATAGTCCTGACCTTGCACCTTCAGATTTCCACCTGTTTCGGTCTCTTCAGAATTCTTTACGCAGTGTCATCACGAGAGGACTGCCAAAACCACTTGTCGCGGTATTTTGATCAGAAGCCTAAAAATTTCTATAGTAATGGGATATGTCTCTACCTATAAGATGGCAGAAAGTAATCGAACAAAATGGCACGTACACACTGTAGTTAAATGTGAATAAACTATATTAAAAAATGAAATTTTCTTAAAAAATGCAAAGAAACTTTTCCCCCAACCTATTAATTACGCTTGTAATTAAACGGAGGGGCCCTAATAAAATATCAAAACGAGTACGGCAATAGTTGATAATGAAACTGACCAGTGAAACGTATAAAAAAAAAAACAAAAACACACAAATATCTAAGTGCAAAAAGTAGACACATGTCTACTTTTTGCACTTGGACGCAACGAGGTCACGACCTCGCGCGTGACGTCACGCTTCGAATGAATGAACCGCCAGTCGCCCCTAAGGGTGGGCCCCCTTTTGGCTAGTCTGAAACGATGAGGACCAATATCACAACCACATCTGTCGCAACAGAATCAACTTTGCTTTAACTTATGTAAGTGTAGAAGTTGATAGAAGAACAAAATATTCTGAAGATTGTACCTACAAAATCGAGAAATAGCAAAATTGCATTGTTAAAAATATTGATAAATGGAGTAAATGCAATGTGTCTAATAATTATTATTGTTAAATAATGATAGGATCATAGGACAAGTATAATTGGCAATAAGACAGTTCTGCATATATTATTAATAAGACAAGGCAAAACAAAACTTTTGTTCCAAACAATTTTTGCAAATAATATAGCAGTCAGTTGTTCACAACTTTCGGATTACACAATGGAAATTGAATTTAAAAGTCATAGTGATATGAATATTAACTAATGAATAATTGATCTATATTATAAAGTTGATTACTACATACACAATAACAAGTATATATACCAATTGTTTTATGTATTTGTTCTTGTAAAAAAATATAATTTTAATAAATAAATATATAATACGTCTTATTGAAGTCGATCTTTTATCGTTAATAGTACATAGTTGAAAATTAACTAGTAATTATGTCGATACTAAAGATATCGGTTTGTTTCTCTATATTAATGTAGTCAATTTTGCCGATATCTTACACAACATTGATATTTTCGTGTCTTATGAAGAAAGTTACACTGAGAACGGAAATGGGAGAATGTCCACTATTGTCTTTCAAAACATTCTTGGACAAACAACTTACTTTAGTTAACATAGCGCTATTGCTTCTATTTCTATGTTAGTCTTTCTTATTTACAAATAGTTAGTATTTTGTGCCTTAAAGTATATCTTATTAATATTATACTTAATGAGCCGCATCTTTAGAATCAAAATTGTAAGAATTTTTTAGGGATTCGGTTCACATTTTTCTAAATTATTCAAAACTACATATAGGCTGCATGTTTTCACTAAACTAATTGAATCATATATGCAGTAAAAAATTATAGAATTCTCAAGCATTCAATCTGCAGCTGGCATAATCTATGTTTCTCTTTCACTTCCAGACAAGGCAATAAATAACTGTCCCAAAAAATTCAGATTATCGATATCTTCGGTGATCCCATCCATATATCTTTGCAAAATCTACAAATAGAGCGTCTTCGTGATTTATAATGCCATGTCGAAACCATTCACAAGTCTATTCTTATTATTCACTGACTTTTTTGTCAGGTAAAAAATTTGGAATGGAATCCCAGACTATATTTAACTTATGATTTATAAATAGCCTCCTTGTACTGACAGTACGGACACCGTTACAATTACTGTTTCGAGTTTCTTTCAAATAGCTAATGGAAAGTTTTTAGACAAATTGAACCCGCAACAATGGAATATTTAAAGGTAGGTATTATTTGTTATTGATATTGTGTGAAATTATGTCACCAAAAAATGTAAAACACTATAGGTGGACTTGAAATGTTAAAATCATCAGGAGTCTCTAACAGCCAATCTTTGTCTAAATTACCAAATTAAGATAGGAAAGTTAAATTAGTGATCCATCAAAGGAGAAATCTGTCTAGCATAAATAATGTGTAATTATGAATGGATTGCAAACTAGTTCGATCATACCAGTCCAGTAGCTACAAGTCTGATTCAGGAGGACTTTTGTACCGAGATCTTCATAAAATTCGGGCAATGAAAGAAGTACAAAACAATTCATTTCCTAACAGCTATGCTGTATTTTATTGGATTCGTTCTGGTTGTAAATTATGGTTTTATTGTCATCACGCTACGTTTACTACCGTTGAATAACATTGTTGCAAAATTTATTTTTAAAGCTTCTTAAGATGTTAGGCTATCGTTGAGGATTCCATACCATCACCACTGAATCGGATTTACCATTTTAAGAATTTAGACTTTTCGTCGATTTCCTTAAAGTTTTCCGTAAAAATTCATGATTCATAGCACTTCTTTTTTTTTTCTTGAAAAATATTACTACTCAATTGAATAAAAACACAACAAAACGCGAAACATTACCAAAAACAAGTTCTCAAGAAAAAGTATTATAACAATAATCATATTGTAAGACGTCCGGCCAAACTAGTAGAAAAGTCTTAACAAACTACTTCAGAAAATCCATTACTAATAATGGACGGCAAACCATAATGTTTGGGAAGCTATTACTGATAGTCGAAAGTCGGAAAAGTAGCAAAATATGGCCAAGATGTGAAATCCGAGGGTCTTTGTTGTGGTAAAAAATACAAAATGGTCTGTGTGCTAAGAGGTTAGATATTTTCCTTTACGTATTATTTTAATCCCACCAAAAACTTACCTGTTAAAAAGGGGACCAAGTTCCTATAGGTTCATTGTTCGTCTAAAAAAGGGTTGAAATCCAATCTAATGCAAAGTTTAGATGCACTTTAAAATCGATCATAATCATCTTCATCAACAGCCCGATCCACTAGTAAACATTTGTTATTCCCAAGACTCGCCACCACACCCAGTCCTCCGCCTTCCGCATCCAGCCACTACCCGCCACCTTATTCACGTCAACGGTCCATCTGACCGAAATTCACCTTACCATAGTAGTTTTATCTCTGTACTTGCAATAGGCACTGAGCTACAGGGAGGGTCAAAAGTAGGTCGAAACGGTTCGTGTAAATAGTGCACGGTATGCGCGCGGCCTGTTGCTGGAACTTGGCCTGCGCACTACCGTGCCCTTAGATTTGCGAGATAAATTGAGATCGTAAGTTCTCTTTTTGTTTTCTTGTGGCCGCGTCAAAGAGTGGTCTCATCCTTGGTTTTGAAAACTCTTTTACAACAAAACTTCCTAACTCAACGATATACATAAAATAAATGCAGCACTGTGACGTGCAGGGTTCGTAGCGATATTTCTTGCTAACATGTCCTATATCATTCCTAAAATTTTCAATAATTACTATTTATTTATTAAAACTTTATTGTTCAACAAGTAAAGATACTTATACATACAATATGCGGTTTATGTAATTAACTTTGATATTTTCATCATCAATTAAATCTATCACTACGCTAATAATTAGTTGCTGCACTACTCAGTCAGAAACATCACAGAATTCCCTGAATTTATATTAATAATTTAATAATTAGGATTAAAACGTCTATACTAACTTACAAATACAGTAGGTATAACTCGTTAGTACCTTGACCCTTGTGAAACGCAAACATAGCGAAAGACTTCTCAACATTCGAGTTACACGAGTGATGACGTAAAAGTCTCATTTCCATATCTAATCGGGTCGCGTCATTATCCTATACAAAATCAATACTTTTTACTTAGACTTTGATGTTACAGTAATTTATGTGATAAATATTTTACCAGAGTTTTGAGTTGGGATTTTCGACAAATTTGATTACGACACACGACACAGTACCTCATCGTATCTATAAGTACTAATACTCATATATTAATAATATTTATTAATAATAAAATTATAAAGCTAAAGAGTTCTTTTGATTTTTTGTTTGAAAGCGCTAATCTCAGGAACTACTGGCCCGATTTGAAAAATTATTTAAGTGTTAGATAACCTATTTATCGAGGAAGGCTATAAGCGGCCCAGACGAAGTCGGGACTGGCTGCTAGTAGATAATAGTACTGATGTGAATTAAACTAATAATAAAAAAGTGCAATCATAAAGAATTAAATTTTTATTCAATATTTATAGAAAATTACAATTTTGTCATGAAGGCTTGACTATGCATCAAGTCGATATGAAACTAGTAATATGAAAACTTAAGAACATGTGTTGTTAATACTTTGTAAGTATTTTATGTTAATCGTGTAAGCATTCTGTGATGTTTAGTTCCAACACAGTGTCGTGAAGCAAAAAATTAAAAAATAAAACATTATAGCAATCTTGCAAATGTTTTAAGTTCTCAATTTACATTTTATTGTAATCAAACTGGAATCTAATGTCATTTGTATCATATGAGTGAATGGTCGTAAACAAGTGTTAATTTTTTATTTTTTTTTTGCTATTCGGTTCATTTATATATTTAACGCTTACTTTGATACATAATTTGTTCGGTTTTACGGTATAAGTGCATAAATTTCTCTTTTGTGTAAACTATTTCGGGTCACATAAGTTTAGCATAAAATATATACGAATTTCACGTCCAACAGTCCGATTTCAAAACGCGTCCTCTGTTCATTTTCCTTGTATGCTTCTATACACCTGGGCCATCAATTAGCACCACTTCGATTAATATTCAATCAACCGTCATGTACTAGAACACAGTACTCTCGATGTCGATGACTTGATATTTGACAAAAAAATCGCAGATTTCACTTTCTTACTAGCGCACATATCGACCACGTTTTTTTTGCCCAATGATTTCGTATAAAGAGTCTCAAGTTTTTATCCGACAGCATACTTTTATTAATTCTTGGCCGACATTTTGCCGACGGTATAATTTCATTTTTTGCGAATGGGGAGGGTATTTTACTTTTTCTTTTTTTTCTTTTCAGTTACGTTTGTGCGGACCACTGTGGTCTTTTGCGTCGAACGTGATGGCTTCGGATGACGTTTTTTAGTGGTTTAGCTGTGAAACGTGTTAGTGAGTGCTAGCCGAGAGTGTTTGAAGGCTGTTAGTGTTTAGAAGTGTCAGTGATGTGACAGTATATGGAAGTGTTAGGTTTTCGGAATGTTCACGAAGCACGGCAAAACCGCACAGCGGTGTCAGCCCCACTCGAATAGGGGCAGAAAGAAGAAAAAACCGGCACCGCACACGCCTTGGAAGTACTTGATGAATTGCCCACTCGTTAGGAAATGTTTTGGTATAGTATTTTTTTGTTTTATTTTTATTTTTTTAACATTGAATTTTTACAACTAGTCGTCTGATTTAATGCAGTCATTTTTATTTTTGGCGTGTGTATATGCAATGTTCTTACATACTTTATATTCTTGTACATACAATATTATCTTGGGTGATCACTTGACATTTACTGACCTGCGGGAATTTCCATCCTTTGTCAGATTCACACATTCATATGATCTTAATCATAATGAATAAATAAAGAAAATTGTTTTGTTCAAAAAGTGTGTACAAAATAATTCATCATCATCATTTCAGCCGCAGTCAGTCCACTGCTGGACATAGGCCTCTCCCAATGATTTCCAAAATGATCGGTTGACAGCAGTCTCAATAATTGTTTAAATAATTGTTCAAATGTTATTAGTAAAGGCTAGTCTCAGATATGCAGGATGTGGGAATAAAAACCGACATTTTTCACAACGTATAATATCACTTAGCAAAATAACTAATACAAAACAGCCGTTCGTCTTCACCGCTCACATTCGAATCCCAATATGGCCGATGGCCTCTTAACAATACACCATCTTGATAATATATTTACATTTCTAAATTAGTTAATTTAATTATTGTAAATCATTTTAAAAATACATTTATATTAAATAATTACTATTTATAATAATTAATACTTATATTTGGTTATTCTATCAATGTTGCTTACATTATTTATTATTGACTTCCTGTTTTAATCAATACAATATCATTGACAAAATACAATAATTGATTGAGGTGTTTATGGATGTACAATTAATGTTACAAATACTAAGTGAGCTTACAACTCGGCCTTCCTGCTAGCGCGAGTCCCTTCGCGAATTGTTTTATGTTTGTTTATACATTGGACATGATCAGAGTGTTTGGCCTAGTTATTTAGAAATGTTAAATTTTTTCAATACCTTATTGAACATATAAACATAAATAAAAAGAAAAAAATAGCTTTTCTTATTTAACTGAACTATTTAAACACAATGATGGTAAAAAAAACATAACAGTGTTTCAAACGTGAAATAATAATAACCAATATTCATTCATCTTAATTCATAATATCCGATATACAATTCATACATTGGATCTTCGCAGTAGGTATTTCCAAATACCAACTCGTTATTACACATAGTTTTCATTATAATATTTAATTCTCAAAAGCAAGATAAATCCTTAAATTTTTAAGTGATACCGAATATAATAAATTATGTACGTTATTAAGTCTTTGCCTACTTATTATAAATAGTTTTAAATAATTTATTTTGTGATGCATTGAACATTACATATTTTCCATTATTCCTTATTAGTCATCGCCTAAATTGTCTTCTTCACAACTGCTAAAATCTCTACTAAAATTTAACCATGGCTGCATTTTGTCGATTGCTACTATAGCTTCGTAACGACGATTACTTTTGCGTGATAGTGGAGTGTCTTCGATGATGTACCTATCATTGGGGAGTACCTTTAGTACTCGGTAAGGACCCTGATATTTGACGACTAGCTTTTGTGACTGCCCGTCGCTAGGGACCTGCCTCTCAACCCTTACTAAATCACCTTCGGAATAACATGTCGCGGTTTTTCTACGGGTATTAAATCTGCCTCGATCCTCACTTTGCTTTTTCTTAATTTTCTCACTAGCGTCCTGCCTCACATCAACTAATGACTCCGGAGAAGTTATATTAATCGTATCTTCTAAGACCTCACTTAAAATCCCTTCACTCCTACATTTAATATTAAAACCAAAAAGGAGTTCCGATGGTGACTTTTGAGTGGTTTTGTGCGTCGTTGTATTTAAACCTAACTGAATATCTGGGATTTGTTCGTCCCAGGTTTTATCATCTTTACCATGTGTTGACGTTGAAAGCGCGTCTAAGATTGTCCTATTAAATCTTTCGACCTGGCCGTTTGCCCTAGGTGTTGCTACTGCATTCATGATATGTTTTATCCCGGTCTGAACTACAAATTCTTTAAAAGATGAACTAGAAAAACTCGTGCCTCTGTCAGTGATGAGACGTGTGGGGACTCCAAAGTAACTAATATGGTCTTTAAGGACCTTTAATGTAGTTGCAGTTTTTGTATCCCTAACGGGCCTAATATTTACGTATTTTGTGAAGCCGTCTACCAAAACAAGTAAATAGCAGTTACCCTTTTTGCTCTTTATGAAAGGACCTAAGTGGTCAGCATGAACCGTATGAAAGGGTATGCTGGGTTTATCTATAGGGTGTAGTTTTTCCTCACGTTTACCACCGGGAGTTTTATGATGCAAACATTCGAGACATGAAGAAACGTACTTTTTAACAAATTTGCGCATCTTAGAAAACCAGTAATTCTTACGAATACGTTGTAAAGTTCTATCATAGCCACAATGTCCCACGTCATCGTGGTTCATTTTCAAAATCTGCCAACGAACGCCTTTTGGTACGAGCCATTTAATTTCATCGCCCACTATCCTGTATACCCTGTTGTTCTTTAATTTGTAATTACGATGAATGTCTAAGATATGTTCAGAGTCAGGGTCAGATAGCATATCTTTAATTTTCTTTATTTCCTCATCAGCAGACTGTACAGTGGAAATCCAGTCCAGCTCGCTGTTTTCGACAAGTAGAACATCGAGACATGTCGAAGAATCACTTTCTGCTCTATCTACGGGATTGCGACTCAGTGCGTCGACGTGCGACATGCGTGACCCAGGCCGATATTCAATTGTACAATCGTACTCTTGTAATTGTACCCACCAACGAGCTATGCGTGGGATTAAGTCACGCTTCACTAACGTCGATCGCAATGCGTTGCAATCTGTCAATATTTTAAAAGGAATACCTATAAGATAGACGCGAAAACGGTTCAGTGACGCTATTACCGCTAATGTCTCTAGGTCGTACGAGTGGAACTTCTGTTCTTCAGTATTGGTCTTTCGGCTAAAGTAAGAAACTGGCTGGAATATACCTTCAGAGTTGGCTTGTAGTAAAATGCCAGCTATCCCATCTTTGCTAGCATCCGTATGTAACTGAGTTTCTGCAGTATGATTGTAAAGTGCAAGAACCGGTCTATTAACAAGCATGGATTTGATTTTACCGAAAGCTATTTCATGGTTTTCACCCCATGACCACTTCACATCCTTTTTAAGTAAGTCAGTCAATGGGGCTGCTATCAATGCGTAATTTACGATAAATCGTCTAAAGTACCCCGACAGCCCAAGAAATTGCCTTAACTCGTGTTGGTTCCTAGGTTTTGGGAATTTCGACACCGCCTCAGTTTTTCGTTGACCGGGCCTAATACCGTCATAACTAACCTCAAATCCGAGAAAATCTATGGTGTTTAGAAAAAAATGACACTTGCTTAATTTAAGCGTTAGACCACCCCTTTTCAGGAGTTCTAAAACTTCCTCTAGTCGCTGTAAACCCTCTTTAACGTCTCTAGCCGGAATAAGGACGTCATCCATATACACTATAGCGTACTTGATTTTAGCCTCGAGTAGTATCTTATTAATAGTGCGCTGGAATACGGAAGGCGCGTTAACCAGCCCAAATGGCATCCTATTGTACTCGTACTGGCCGTCCGGTGTTACAAAAGAGGTTCTATGTCGCGACTCTTCCGCAACCGGTATCTGATAATACCCAGAGGCTAAGTCAAGTGATGTAAATACCTTATTTCCTGCCAGTTGGTCTAGCTGATCCTCGATCCTAGGAAGAGGGTAATGTTCCTTTTTAGTTTTGCGATTCAACGCACGATAATCCACGCATAAGCGTTTTTCGCCTGTTTTTTTTGCACTAGAACTATCGGACTTGCAAATGACGAGGTTGATTCTCTAATTATACCATGATCGGCCATTTCTTGAATCATATTTCTTACAAGTACTCGATCTGCGTAAGACATGCGGTAAGGACGATATACAATTGGTCTTTCATCCTCGAGTTCGATTGTCATCTCTGTTAGATTAGTGAAACCTAAATCGTGAAGCCCCGTTGAAAAACAAGTATTGTACTTCCCTATTAACCGTAGAAGACTTGACCGTTCCTCCGGACTTAGTTTTTCACTACAGTTTAAAGTATCGTTACTTTGCGACTCAGAAATAGTAACATTACACGAATCTAAGATATATTCCGAGTTTATTACATCTTTACACTGTACTCGCGTCAGAAGTGTACCCTTTTTTAGAGTGATTGGGTTAGGGGAGGCGTTGTGTATTAAAAGTGCGCTAAACCCCCGTTTTACTTCGTATTCTCCTGGGAGAAGGTAATATTCTTGCCCTGGTGAACCTCTCACGGACCCATTAACATAAACGCGTACATCCGTATACGGATTAGCGGAGACTTGAACTGCTCGTAAAGTATTGGATGGAATATCAATTTCTTTAGTAGAAAGGAGGTGTACTTTTATGCTGGGTATTTTGCGAAAAATTACCGCGGTTGGGGTTTTAGTAATCACAATGTCTGGTTTCTCGGTAAATGAATGTCCTAAAAGAACTGATTGCTTTATTACATAATCATCAACTACATATAAATTTATGATCTCTTTTAAACCTTGGACCTCAATGGGAACAATTGTCATACCTACTGGTGAAATCAGATTAGACCCAATACCTCTGAGCACAGGTAAGTCCTCCGGCATAACTATGTCTAAATTTAGTTCTTTGGCTTTAGATAACTTGATAAGAGAACATTGGCTTCCTAAATCTAAGTGACAGTCTAAAACGTGGCCGCTTACTTTAATGTCGATCATGTATTTAGCAGTTAGCTCCTCAGCTATATTCAACTGAGCTACTTGCTGCTCATTCTTGGTTGTACTTTGATGCTTATCCTTTTCCTGATCTTTATTCGAGCGTTTATTTCTAAAACAGTGGATGGATAAATGACCTGATTTTTCACAAACAGTACACTTAGCTGCCGGTTTCTCGCATTTGAAACTAGGATGACCGATTTGGTCACAATTATAGCACGTCATTTTTAATGAACTAACTGATTTAGTCGTAGAAGCCGCAGTTTTACGATCAGTACGAAAATTTGAGTTTAAATCGCGATTTTCGCGACTATTGCCTACTTTAACGGTTCTAAAATATTTAAGCACCTGTTCCGGTTCTGAAAACTGTGCGGCTTGTGCACCCACTTTGATAGCCCTGTCTTCTACTCCATACAAAATACAATCGACAGCTTGACGCCCATAAATTTTACACCTATTCAACAAGTTTATTTTTGCGTAATAGTAATGTTCAAGCGATTCACCGTATTTGACTCTTTTAGCTAGCATCTCAGTCAAAAGTTCAGCGTAATCTTCGCGTACAGGAAAAGATTCAATTAATTTCTTTTTCCACTCTACCCATTTAAACATCATAGTTGGCAAATTCTGGTACCAGGATTTTGCCACCCCAGTTAACTTTGGAAGAGCGTAATGAATGGTCTCTCTATCGTCCCATCCATATATTTCCGCACACTCTTCCACCTTCGTCAGCCAAGTTAGGATGGTCTGCTCTTTTGACATTGGGTCAAACTCCGGTACAATGTTAGTGTTAAATGATAATTTTGGTTTATCTGAGCTTTTGACTGATTGCAAAATAGAAAGAAATTTATTTAAAATATTATCCGTAGAATCTAAATGCTTAAATCTCTTAGAATGAGAAGGTTGTGGTTGCTCACCCTCTCCAATCGTAGAACTCCTACTTCTCTTCCTCTCACGCCTGGATGTCGAATGCGAACCCCTCTCGTCTTCAAGTCGTCGCCTGTTCCAACTCGAACTCTTTTCTCGAAGATCCTCATGACCACCGGACTCAGCACTCGGGGACCGGCGACAAAATGATCTCACAGGTGTACGAAGGAACCTCTCTTTAGTCCTCCGTGGACGAAAAATCTTTCGATCTTGGCGCTCTCCGCCAAAATCCTTATGATATTGAACCTCAGTATCACGCACCCGTGATACCCCTGGTTGCTCTGAATATGGTCTCCAGGCACGCCTCTCGCATGCGGATTCTCTAGGCCAAGTCTCATGACTAGTCCCTCGGCGTCTCGAGTCCAACGCTTCACAACCCTGGCCCTCAAACCTGGGCGCTCCTGGGTCCGGACTAATAGCATCATAGTCTTTGTCCCCAGTTTCCTTACGATCCATTTTAAACTGAAACTGACAAAATATAGCTTAGTGGATTGGCTTTTAAGAACATATCACTTTAAACATAACAATATGCATAAAAGTTCTAATCCCAATCGTGTTTTACACTCTTAAACTCTCAACATTTTTGCTTAATCGTATTTCATGTTAATGTGTAAATAAAACCAATAAGCATAAAATTTTAGAAAACAAAGGGTTCCATGTTACCCGTGCATTTCCATTTGCATGGATACAACGTTGGCCAAAATTTGCATTTCATTCATCAATGTAATAAAACTCATAATAATTAATCTCATAAAATCTAGTCAATCATGTAACTTTATTTAAAAAAAAAAATTGCACTAGATCTCTGTAACGATGTATTTCTCAACTTCGATCATATTTTTATTAGATGACGTAATAAATTTGGAAAATATATTTTTTTTCCACTTTTCACAATTAAATCAAACCGAATCTCGTTGAACCTTTATCTTTTTATACATTTTATTTGGCAAACGGGTCCAAGTTACCCTGTAATACTCGAATCCATCATTATTTCCGAAATACATTTCTCAGTTTTATGTATTTTCATTTGGAAAGAAATGAGAGAAAAAAAAAAATACATAATAATATTTTTACCAAGCAAATCGCATCAAATCTCATTAAACCTATCACTGTTTTGAAATATTATTTGATAAGCCGGTCACAGTAAGCGCATATTACTCGGCTCAAAATTTATTTTCACAGATAACAAATTAAGTCTGTACTTACGTTTATTTTTGTCTTCCTCAGGCGTAGATCGAAAAGATAATCTCTTTTCGTCGATCCCACTTCTGAACTAAAGGCTAGTCTCAGATATGCAGGATGTGGGAATAAAAACCGACATTTTTCACAACGTATAATATCACTTAGCAAAATAACTAATACAAAACAGCCGTTCGTCTTCACCGCTCACATTCGAATCCCAATATGGCCGATGGCCTCTTAACAATACACCATCTTGATAATATATTTACATTTCTAAATTAGTTAATTTAATTATTGTAAATCATTTTAAAAATACATTTATATTAAATAATTACTATTTATAATAATTAATACTTATATTTGGTTATTCTATCAATGTTGCTTACATTATTTATTATTGACTTCCTGTTTTAATCAATACAATATCATTGACAAAATACAATAATTGATTGAGGTGTTTATGGATGTACAATTAATGTTACAAATACTAAGTGAGCTTACATTAGTTATTAAAAACCAGAAACAGGCTTCGTTGAACATTATCTAAATCTACACGCATTCACACTTCAAGTGGTTATCTGAGATCCCTCACTGGTACAAGTCGGCCATTGCACATTTTTATTTTCTTTTCTTTATGTTTTCTAACAAATTTTCCATCCATTTATCTACGCGGAAATCGACTTGATACAAATATCCTACAATACGCTTTCCTATTATATTATTAAAGTACGGTTCAAAAAGCGTAATATTTCCTATTCGCTATAGAAATCTGAGTATCCCGGCCGATGAACGTACTCGACCTTGCGACGGCATTCCTTCGAAACTACGACTAGTTGCCTTATTGATCGACTAACTCGTCGAGAAGATAACCCGTAGATGAGCTGGCCGATTCTCCTGTGCTCCAAATCCTCACTTCTTAAGAATATTATATACTTAAATAAATTAAAATTTTTGCTTCTAAAACTATTGAAAATTATTAGATTTTCAATTGTTATTGTCTTACCAAGATCTACCTATCAAGATTTCTGACATTGATATGGTCACAAGTTCCACTTCTTTTTTACTTATCATGATCATTGTAATGATATTCATATTGACTAAAACATATATTTCTGACTAATGATAATCTATGTTATCTAAATCCAAAGAGCCTAGTGGAATATACCACATACACTGAATTGTCATTAATCGTCTCAATAGAGGGACTTCTCTCAAGTGAACAGACGTCGACTTGTTTGTTGATTTATCAAGAATATACGTCTTTAATTAAAATCATTCTAGCAATATTGAACAGAGAACGTAAGACACGCAATGTGTAAGTAATATTAGGTCCTTACATATGAAATTGGCGTTTTGAATATGAGGAACAAAATGACGAATATTTTTTAATTTAATCAAAGTATAAACCATTGTTATCTATGCTCTTTTGCCATCTCATAGGTAGTTCATTGATCCCGTTACTAAAAAAACATTCGGATGGGAATCAATAAAATCTATGAAGGCGGTTTGGAATGCCCCATCGGAGTTGAATTTTTTTCCTTGCAAGAAGTTATCCAAATTTCTAAAAAATGGTAATCTGTTGGAGCAAGGTCCGGGGAGTACGGTGGGTGTCTTTTAGACATTCCAATTGAAGCTCTTCTAATTTGGTAGCCGTCTGTTGTGCAGTGTGTGGTCTAGCGTAGTCGTGAATTGACCAGCCTCGGTTGTTTAGCAGCTAGCTTATCCATCATGGTTTGCAATTGCTGACAATAGACGTCTGCCGTAATTGTCTGGCCAGATTTGAGAAAACTGTAATGAACGACACCGGCTCTAGTCAACCAAACGCTTACAAGTAACTTTTTTTGGATCAATTTTCCCTTAGGGCAGGATTTGGCTGGCTTGCCAGGGTCCAGCCATTGCGATGAGCGCTTCCTATTATGGTAGAGAATCCACTTTTCATCATAGGTAATGATTCGATTAAGAAACCCTTCATTATGGTGCCGGTCAAGTAAAGTAACGCAGCAGTCGACGCGCGTTTGCCGGTTTGCTTCAATCAATTCGTAAGGAACCCACCTTTCAAGCTTTTTAATTTTCCCAATTTGCTTCAAGTGGATTAAAACAGTTTTATCACTAACACCGCAGTCTGCAGCTAACACAATAGCCTTTAATTCTTCATTGTCAACTTGGGTCTGCGGTCGTCCACGGGACTTGTTATGCAGGTCGAAATTTCCAGAACGAAAACGTTGGAACCAAAAACGCACTGTGTTTTCTTTTGCGACACGACCGCCATACACATCATTAACCCTTCGAGCCGTTTCCGCAGCACTGGTGCCACGGTGGAACTCGTACTCGTAAATCCGTCTTGCTCCTATTGATGAGGAGGATACATCTAGAATAATAATGCAACTTAATAACACGAAGGCTGTAGGATATGACGAAGTAGCTACACACGTTATTAAAGCCTGCTCTAAAGAGCTAACACCAGTGTTAACATATCTTATGAATCTTTCTTTTTCGGAGGGATGTTTCCCCGAGATTCCAAAAAAGGCTATTGTAAAATCAATTCACAAAAAGGGTGACAAAAAGAACGTGAACAACTTCCGACCGATAAATTTAAACTCCATCATTTCCAAAATATTTGAAGCTGCTTTCCAGAAACGCCTACTTGATTTCCTAACCAAAAATAATATATTAATAAATGAACAATATGGCTTTACAAAAGGTAAATCGACGACCCTGGCTGCTTTTAACTTGATTTCTCAGATAGTCGATAACATGGACAGTGGAGTAACAACAACTGTTGTATTTTTCGACATGTCTCGCGCATTCGATTTAGTTTCCCATGAAAGATTGCTCGAGAAGTTGGAGAAGTACGGCATTCGAGGGCCGGCACTGATGTGGTTATCATCGTATTTGACTAACCGTTTGCAATGTGTTGAAATATCAAGTCTAAATGAAAATAGGGAAGTGAAGACTCATAAATCAACATATAGAATAAACAAGTATGGTGTCCCACAAGGCAGTGTTCTTGGTCCATTACTGTTTAATATTTATATTAATGATTTACCTGAAGTAACGCACCACTCTTGTATATTATTTGCGGATGACATTTCTATTATTGTTAAATCGTCAAAAGATGATAATATTACAGTTGACATTAAAAATACAATTGACACAGTGACGAACTGGTTGCTTAGTAA
Organism: Euzophera pinguis; assembly: GCA_947363495.1. Taxonomy (NCBI): domain Eukaryota; kingdom Metazoa; phylum Arthropoda; class Insecta; order Lepidoptera; family Pyralidae; genus Euzophera; species Euzophera pinguis. The sequence goes on from OX376169.1 coordinate 6,604,559, forward strand.
TAATTTACAAATTAATTTATCAAAAACGAATCTAATACAATTTCATTCTTACCAAAAAAACAGTTAGTAAGTTACAAATAGATTATAATAAGGACATTCTCACAGACGTTAATCAAACAAGATTTCTTGAACTTGTGCTTAACAAACATGTTAATTGGAAAGCACATGTCGATCAAGTTTGTAAAAAACTCAGTCGGTTTGTGTATGTACTATATAAGTTGGCAACAATATCAAATCAAAGTACAACCTTGTCTGCTTATCATGGATACGTTTGTTCGACCCTTAGATATATGGACTTATTTTGTGGGGTAATTCTGTTGAGGTTAATAAGGTATTCATAGTCCAAAAAAAGTGCATTCGAGCCATGTGTAGAGTAACACCATGGAATTCTTGCAGACCTCTGTTCAAAAAGCTTGGTCTTCTTTCTCTGCCCTGTTTGTATATTTTTGAAGTGAGTAAATTTGTGAAATTGCATCCAAAGCTATTTCTAACAGCTAAAGAAATATATCCTAGAAATACTAGAAATCCAGATAGGATAGTCCTACCAAAAAAACCTCGTACAGCACTATATGCCAAAAACTGCTATGCAATGTGTGGAAAGGTATTTAATGCGCTACCTGAAGCAATGAAAACACTTCCAGATGATGAATTCTATACGTGTTTAAAAGATTGGCTTAAGAATAAATGCTTCTACTCAGTGACTGAATTTCTAAATAGGACAAATAACTTATGTAATTGATTCTTTCATTGACATTATAATTGTAATTTACATTTTCAATAATTCAAAAATTTTGAAATCAATAATTATATTATTTTGCATGCCATGTATGGTGAAATATGTAACGAAGAGGAGAAATTTGTGACAGTACGACAAAACGCCAATTTCATATGTAAGGACCTACTTAATGGGGTTTGATATGCTTTTTGCGGTTTTGGCTCTAAAAACTGCGAATCCATCGTATGTTTTTGCACCTGCAATTAAAACTTCCGACAGTTGCTTGTATACAAAATGAGAAGTTCAGTTATCTCTGCACCACCTGGTGATAAAATTCTAAACTAACTTTAGCATTTAATGACTATGGCAATTCATGGCTCAGTGACAATGGCAATTCATGGCTTTCATGTTTTCAATGGGATTCGAACTGATATTTACAGGAAAGATGTACCTATTCACCAATTTACTCAACGTATGAAATAGGCTCAAATGAGGTTACATTTGTTAGTATTCGTTTCAAGGTTATAATTTAGATATATGAGCTACTGGTTTATCTGGTGTTTATAGAAGATAAAACTGTTTGTTTTGTTCTAATTGATGTAACAATTTATCACTGTGTTGCCTACAAATAATTATAATATATCTGTTGTAACTTTTTGTACCGTGATAGTAGTAAAATTGGACTTTTTTTGTGTGAGTTAATAAAAATAGTTTTATTGCGGGTAAATTTCATCAAATCCGTACAGAGAGGTTTAGCATAAAGGCCTAACAGACCGACAGACTTTCGCATTTATAAAATTAGTATGGAGTATGGATAATATTTTAAGTCGGGGCTGGTAGATCCCTTAGAGATTTCCCCTACTAACATGTACTAGATACCTTAAAACCATTTCGTTTTCAATACGTGTTGCTTGCATACGGAATCTACTTCAATGATAGATTCGCACTTGACTCTGTAATGAATGCCAGCTAAGCCGATCAGTCTAACGATTTGTTGAGTGAAGTCACTTGTTGCGCTTTGGTAATGACAGTTAGCATCCATCTCGAGTTGTTGGTTGTTTCATTACGTAAAATTCCAAATGATACGTTTTGTATGATAGCTTCATGTTAAGCGCCCAAGGATTCATTATAACAACCACTAAGTACACCAAGCACAGTCATCCCAAATGCCACTTCCTGCCTTTAATTTCTACCAGAAGTGGGTGGTGAGGAAATAATTTTATTTATTTAATATTGTTGCACAATATAATATCTATTTACTTTTTTTGATCTTTAATTCAACCTTTGGATTCAACAAATGGGTTGATTGTTGGTGTAAAATAGGTTTTAATATAGGCTAGTTTCCTAAAAAAGTATAATTAGTCCATCAGTTAGATAATCAAAAAATATGGGAGACGTATTTTTTCTTTTGAAAATTAAACAAAGAATGGTAAAGATATGGCGCGTTAAAGTTCCGTGGGACGTCACAGTGTGCTATACTTTTTCGCAATATGTGACGTCACGAGCCCCCACTCCTAAACTTTGATGCGTTATATCTTTATAATTTATCGCTCAATTGACAAAAGAAAAAATACGTCACTAATATATTTTGATTCCCTAAATGACGGACTAATTTTAATGATTGTCTTTTGACCCTGGCAACTAGCCTATTATTATCTTATATATTATATATATAGTCACGTCAATAGATTCCCCTCTTGGCTTAGAACTCGCAATGGGAAAGACTGTAAACTAACTCAATTTATACTTGTCCGCCGTTTTCAAGACTTATATGGGAGCTATGATTATACCAAGAACAGCGCTCTTGCCAATACTGGAAAGCGTTTTAACGAGGTTTTAATGTTTCGCTTGCAAAATTTATTATTCCCGGCGCCAAGTACTAACACGTCTAACGTGCAATTTTTACCATCATTCGACCTTACTACTGCGATATTAAGTGTTAATGTTATATTTTTAGACGTTCATTGGGGATTAACTACAGTACATAATTTTCCAATTGCGTTTCTTCTGCTTAATTAAGGGTCAAAGATTTATTTACGATACCCAAAGCTGAAGTTATTCCGTCTGGTGTCTTAATTTAAATTAGTATTTTTTTGCTTAAAAGTTGTAATAATATTATTAGAACATTTCTCTTCTTGTTTTTTTAATGAGTTGACAATAGTGACAATCTAATGAGTTCTTATGTTTTTGCGATAAAAACCGTATTAAAATTGTTTAATTTAAAGAGACAATCTGTCTATATGTACGGAAATATTGAATAATTAATTCAAGTGTTACTTCTGTAGCTAGACTCCAAACTGTAATACTACAATGAAATCATGTTTTGGCAAATTAGAAGGAGTGAAAAATCCAAGAATACTCGGAGGTATATATAATGTAAGTACAGGAAATAACTTATTTATTTTATCAATTCAATTGAAATCATCTTATAAAACAGGTATAATAATATTATCATAATATTTTATGCCGTAGTTTTGTATTGATAAATGTTAATACTTATGGTAGACATATATTCAGTCTTACAATAATTGATCAAATGTATAATTTTCGCCTATGTTAAAACATCAATCGTACTCGTATATCTTAAATTTAATTGTTTTGAGACCAATTTAAATCATACCATAATAATGAATTAGGTACAACATTTATTTAAATCTACATATAATGATAAAATAACGAACAAAATGTTTTTCATTAGTTGTGTTTCATTATAAGACTAGAAAGTTAGGTTTCAGAAAATTTGTTACGCAATAATTTATAGTATTACATATTTCGATATTTCCTTCGTAGTCTTTATATGTGTCATAGTTAATGTGTTCTATGTTTTCTACTTAAACCGTGTCCTGCGTAAATACGGAAATTGGATTTTACACGTGACTTTTTCAGACTGTTTTGTAGAAATATTTTTTTAAGTCCCATTACCAAACACATAAAAAGGTCGCCCATTACACCCCATTTGAGTTAAATCTAATTACTCAGATTTTCATGCTTTTTAATTTTACTTTTTGCTTTGAACGCGTAGTACCACTTTTTTTTTCTTACTATGTCAGTACTCCTTCAAATATGTAGTTCTTCCTGTGTATTATGTATATATGTCATTTCAAGAAGATGACTAAATTTTAATTTTGGGAACAATCAAATAAACAAATATATAAAAAACAAACAAATACCTATCTTAAATTTGTCAGTCAGCTAATGTACCCTAAGTGTCCCTCCCTGACTTTAATGTGGTCAAGGGTTATTGTAATAATTACATTACTAGGGCATACCATTTATATAAGTTCCATATTTGCCCGGCCTTTTGTCAAACCCGTAGCATATAATAAGTTCGGTTCTCGCATACCCGCAGACCACGATTTTCCCGGGGAATACATTAGTTTGGTATTCAACGCAGGCTCGCCAGATTGCGTTACCTTGTCGCCTTGAGGCGTTTTGTCTCACTGCATATTGCAGCGGGGGAGTTATTGTTACGGTGGAGGATGGTTTCAATTTTAGCTTTCTCCTTCAAAGGTATATCTCAGTATAACAAAGTATATTATAAAGTAATTTTATTCGAATTTGTGGAATTGGTTTAGAAAGACGATCTTTTTACCACGACTCTAGTGAAGCACCTGAAAGGGCGATTTACACGGATCCTGTAGCGGCAATCCAGTGAATTTATCCAGATAGACGGGGTTCATTACTGTCCTTGAAGCACACACATAGGCAAACACATGGGAAAATTGGACTTAACCTTTTCCTTTTTTCACTTGCACCATTTATTTCTTACGTGAAACCCTATAAGTGGATTTATTCAATTTCAGCCGCAAGCGCATTTCACTGCTGGACATAGGCCTCCCACAAGGATTTCCAAAATGTTCTGTTAGACCGTAGACAAGCGCTTGTGCAAATAACAAACTGTAAATCATACTATGCGGACTTTATGCTAAAAGCATTAACTATCAACCTTTGGGTTAAAAAGAAAGCTTGGATAGTACTTATTAGCAGTACCTACTTTCTACTACTACTTTAACTGTATTGCAAAGAAAAACTAATATTTTAATACAAGAGATAGAATTCGAGACAACAAAGCGAAGCAGGAACGCTTGATAAAGTTGGTAGATATTGATTTCAAATCATTAGTACGAAATACAAGATTTTAAATGGTTGCATTACAAAGGAGTCCGACGATTCAATAAATATTAATTAATGTGGTTATGCCCGATCCAGTAGAAATTCACTGCCGCACTAAATTCAAACTCTAATAGGTACTGGACCATTGCATTTGATTTGTTTGATCATAAAACAAGTAAGAACTATCAGCCGTTTTCATAAACGTGTTTTAAATTTTAAGAAATGCTCAAATTAATGCTTAGTGAAAATCGTATTAGTAAACCTATCTTAAGCTTAATCGTCTTCACAGACAGTGTCTTTAATAGCTGTCAAATAAAGCAGCCTGGCACCCTGGTTTAAATGTTAAGCAACAAGATGGCGGACAGAATCAACAGAAATCACACCAGCAGCACGACATGGTCGCGTCAGGGTTGGCGCCATTTTTTTTTTACTACTCCTTCACTCGACATTCCTATTTTTAACCAACTTCAAAAAAGGAGGAGGTTCTATGTTCGTGTGTATGTATTTTTTTTTCTATGTATATTCACCGATTTCTCCGCCAATTGTGACCCGGTTTTTATAATTCTTTTTTTATTCGAAAAGGCATACTCCCGAGGTGGTCCCATTGTCACCAAGTTAGGATCTGATGATGGGATCACATGGAAATCGAGGGAAAACCTCAATTTTTGTAGGCGCGCGTCATTTATATTCACCGATTACTTTGCCAATTGTAGACCGATTGTCATAATTCTTTTTTTATTCGAAAAGGCATTCTCCTGAGATGGTCCCATTATCGCCAAGTCAGGATCTGATAATGAGATCCCGGCAAAACTGAGGGCAAACCTCAATTTTTTTAGGCACGCGTCACATATTTCATAAATTTTCTGTTGCTAGTCAAGTCTTTACGTCCAGTAGTCACCATACAGTAGTCACCATATTATGTAGATCAGCTGATGACGGAAGGTATAATCTCTTTAACGGTAAAGAGTAGGAGGATATTTTTTGTATCTTCTTCTGATTATAAAAAAATCTGTTCGAAAACGAACTTCAGGCCCTGATGATGGAATCTAGGGGAAATCGAGATAATTTTTGACTAGAAACTAAGATTTGGGTATTAATGTATACTGTCTCCATGGTCCAGTGGACACGGCGTTTGCTTTAGAGGGAGCGGGTTCGATTCCCATGCGAAGCATACTTTGTTTTGTTCTGTCCAGTTTGGTTAAGATATTTCATACTCGAATCACCTTATTGCTTGATATAATGATGATTTGCTACCAAAATGTTTATTATGAAAAATATGAAATCCTACCAATATGTTGCTATTGGATTTTTTTTAAATAATGCTTGATTATGAATAACAAAAACTTAAGCATTTCTTAACGCTTAAAACGTTTCTTGGTTAAATAATGCTTAAGATGGTGCTTGTGATTTTTTTATGAATACGGCTGTTAAATGTTATGAAACAAGATGGCGGACTGAATCACCAGAAATCACAGCTGATCTCACAGCAAGACAGAGTCGCTTACTTAAGCAAGAGTAGGTTTATAAATAACAGAAACTTAAGCATTTCTTAAAGCTTAAAACGTTGCTTGGTCAAATAATTCTTAAGATGGTGCTAACTAATTTAAATTAAGAACGCCTTTAAAAACATTTTACCACATTTTAGTATCATTATTCAGCCAGTTTGTGTCGAAGAAACTTCGAAGAGTGCAATCAGCTCATGCATTTGAAGTCTGGCTCGCTTCGATTTTTGAATTATGCATGATTTTCAAATAAGTTTATCTCATAACTATTGTTCGGTTGTTTTAACAAAAACAATATCCTATATTATGTATTCAATTAATGAAAAACAAAAAAATAGGTACTATAAACTATCCAATAGGGACATATTACTTTTTTATTTTTGAATATAAACAAGATGAGATGAATTAAATTCCAAAAGCATATAACTAAATTGTATGATGATGATCACCATTTCCACATTTTCCAAACATTTTCGTAAAAACATTAACCGTTACGAGAAAACAGAGATCAAACAATTACCTACATTCCAATTTATGTTTTTCAATATTTTCTAGAGTTAATTTGAGTATTTACATAATCTACCTTTTAGACAGTCCGATGACCTTAATATAATACATAAATAATAACGACGCCAAATTAATGGATTCGTAATTTATAAGAAGGTATAATGACAAACAATCAATATTGTGTATTAAATGATGATATACTTATGTAATAACGAAAACTGCTATGTCATTTACCCATTTAAATTAAAACTAACACAATTTTCATCGAGAAAGTTAATAAATGACAGCGTAGGTGCCGACACTCTATTAAGAAGTAATTTATTTCAATGTTTGGTACATTCAGACAGTTTTCTTAACAAACAACGTAATGATGTATTAGCTCTTTTTTGTATTTCGACTAATAGCGTTAACCCTTATTTAACAATCACACAAGTTTTAAAAGTGTTTTTCAGTTTAATCTGGTACGGATAAACAGCGCGTCTCATAAAAAGTTTTTGTGGTTCGGAAAATCCTACATATAATAGTTTAGTACGTGAAGTTCTTAGAAGCGTGATAAGAAAGATAATTCGGTGTTTCTGAATTACGTCCCGAAAGCCATACAGTGCTTGTTCATCTATCCAAGGAATGGTTCTGGTTTAACATTTTGCATAGATCAGCGGGCCGATCGCACAAATGGCAAAAATTTTAACGTATTTACTAAAACTAAACCATGACCGCGATGATTTTCATTCTACATAATAGATAAATAGAACATTTTTTAATCGCCTCACCGATTTCACATACGTCAAAATAGCCCCTATGCCCTGGATCTTGTTGGACGACATGCGGTCGTGGTTTGGTTTTGACGTTATTTGTATTTAGCGCTATGGCAGTTGTTCTGTATTAACTAGAAATCTTGAAATCTTTTATGTTCGAAATAATTGAACTGAGATGAAGAGGCGGGCTTCTAATAATAATTTTAGCACAATGTATTCTTACCTTAATACTGAACGTATCCATAATTTATTTCATTTCAATTTTTCTGACAACGACAATCTAATGCACTACTTTTAATTGAAAGTTAGTAATTAAGACAAAAATATTCTCTGCATTATCCACATTTGTAACATAGAGCTTAGAAAGTCTTTCGATATAAGGCTTCTAATGATTTTAAAGTTACTTTTTGCTCCAATAGGTCAAAGCTCTCATAGGAGAAGTTAAATGCTCTAAACTCGTGCACGATTCGTAGAATTTCCTTTCTAGTTTAGAGTTTGCACCAGTTCTTAAACTTTTTAATAATTAAGGCTTTGGATGCGTGTTCCATTGCAGTTTTTAATTTTAGTTTCGAATATTATCTCTCTATCTCTATCATTAGAAAACATTAAGGATTTTTTTATTATATCACTTCTCTTGCCTAATACTAAAATATAATAATTTATTTTTAAAAATTCAGCATATATTATGTGGTTTTGGCTGCGTCATGCATCACAACAAAAGAACTCGTACGCAACTTCAATTTGCAGGAGCAATGATGTCGGAAAATCTAATTTTCTGTATGCTTATAATACCAATCACGTTTTTAAGTAACGTGGCAATAATAAAGACATAAAATTTATCCCAACATAGTAATATTATATACCCCATAAAATTTATAATATTTTTTTTTTGTCTTACATTTATTTCTTGAACGAATTTAAAATCTTTTTCCTGAAATATTTAAAGTAAATATATATATATACACTTAGGATTTATTTGTTAACCTAGTAGTTGCCAGAAAAAAACAAATATGTATGTACAAGCGTACACTGCACCAAACCCGGGTTGCCAAGAGGTCGGTAATTATCTAGTAGCTGCAGTGGTCGTGGTCAATCGATAGCTGCAAATTAAATGCGTTACTACGTTGCATTTATGTAGGATTAAAATGTTACTTGCAGTTGTGTATTTTGCGTCTCTTTATAATATCAATATTAAATAATTTTTGTCCATTTGGTAAAGTCATCACTTCATAGCATTGAGAGAGGAACGTTTTCCGTGTTCGGTTTAGATGCTGTTTGCTTCAAAGCATACGGCGCAATGGTAAAACCATAGATGCAAAATTACTACGTCAATAAATCTTTGAGGCTGTTCAGTTTATTATTAGAATCTGACTGAACTAACAGGCACTAAATAGACTATGCGCTCTCCATGTTGTCCTGTGGAGTTCGTAGGAGGATTAATCATTGCTAATATTTTTATTATCCCCATCTTGGAAGAGATATATTAAGATGTCATATAATATTCAGAGCGAGCGATGGACAAATAGACGGACCTAATAGATGGTCAAAAGACCTGAAGAAGGTCACAAGCAAGCGCTGATTGCAGGCCTATGTCCGTCCAGCAGTGGACTGACTCCGGCTGAACTATGGTGATTTCTCACAGCATTTATCTTTACTATGGGTCTACTGCTGGATATAGGTTGTTTTCTTGTGTAACGTTTTCCTTCTTGCGATTCATTAATCATACTGGACATCAAACAGAACGTCAAAGGCCGCAAAATTGTCAGGCAGATACAGCGGTCAAACTTGTAATATCCCTCTTTTTGCATTCGGTCTTAAAAACGAAACAATTGTCTAAGATCCTCGGCACCCTACCTATTCACTTCAGTTCAGTGACTGCATGTGTTTGCTAAGGGACAAGAGGCGAGGGGCGGGCTTCCATCGACAATGATTTACTACCTACTACTACCGCCATTCATAAACGACATTCAATACCCAACCATGTGTCCTGACGATTAATCAATGACAATTGTTATTCGGTCTGTTTCGTATCACCCATTTTATTAGAAAAAAAGAGTAGCTAATATAGCTTCCTGACGTCTTATTCTTGCTTATGCTTGGCACAAAAATATACCTTTGGGAAATGCTATTCAGATCCTGTACTCTACCATGATATTACCGCTCAAGCCTGGGAAGATGATTAAGAGATTCCTTAGTGTAGGCAACGCGTTCATTGACCTTTGAAATATAATTTGTAATTTTTATTTATATTTTATTTGGAGGTAGTTTGTTGTCACTACGAGCCGCGTGAACACATCGGCCGCGGCCAGCGCCCGTCAGTCTGCCGTAAACCTCTTAGCGAGTGACACCATACTACTCCGCGTAATAATTTTCCCACGTGTTAGTTTTAAAAGTGCCAAAACCCTTGTAAACGTGCAAATAAACTGTTATTTTTTTGGAACTAAAGCGGCGTTTTACATAGATCGAACCCCATCCCCTACAAAGTGGTCCTTCGAGCCGGATCTCATCTATGTACTATACGCCACCGCCGAAAATGGTACTTACGCGTAGTGCGAGTAAAAATAAAGTGTCCACGTACTTAACTGTTGATGGGGGAGAACATTGTCCCGAAAAAAGTGTAAAATCGGAACCTGTGAAATTACAACCAAACCAATTTTTGCAACTACCCCAACCATCGGGCGTGTCGACACTGCATGAGTCAGCTACACTGCCAGCTCCGACGCGGCAGCAGCTACCTATTTGCGAAGCACAACATAGACCAGAGCCCCATAAGCCGAATGACGTACCAAAAATAGCCGCAGCACAAAGAAATTCGAAAACTTCACAAAGTTCAATGTCATCTTCCATCAAAGCGAGACGCAAGAGGTTGCAATTGGAGGCGGCTGAACAAAAGGCTAAGATACAGATGGAACTTATTGAAAAACGGCTGGCAGCCGACTTAGCTGACCTTGAAGATGAATACAGTCCACCTGAAGGAGATCGTGAGAGTGAGCATACACACACCGAGGTAGAGAAGTGGCTTGAGCAAAGTCAACACGAAATGGAAAAGGTCCCGCACGCCCCCGCTAATGGTCCCACTCCTGGCGCGCTGGACTCCCTAAATGGTACCGTCGAACAGTTGACGACAGCTTTGACGCAAATCACCACTTCATCAACCGCTTATGGACTTAACACTCAACTCCTGAGTCGTATGAGTGTACCTAAGGACTTACCCGAGTTTCACGGAGATCCGCTTGAATGGCTGCAGTTCAAGCAAGCGTACCTGGAATCCACCAGAATATGTGGCTTCAGTGATGTAGAAAATGTCTGGAGATTACGTAAATGTCTTCGTGGAGCCGCAAAAGAAGCAGTCTCGGCTCTGCTTATTTGTGCCACTTCTCCCGATCAGCTGATGTCAACGCTGGAACTAAGGTTTGGAAACCCAGATACAGTGCTATTTAAAATCACCCAAGAGTTGAAGAAACTGCATCCTTTACCACCAGATTACCAGAGTGAGATCGTGCCTTTTTCTGTCAAAATACAGAACTATGTAACAGCTGTTCGTGCTGTGGGACGAGAGGAATATCTCCGTGGTTTACACCTGGCTAATATTATTTTATCAAAACTTCCCACAGTACTGATTTCCAAGTGGTCTGATTATAGTTACCCTAAACTCCAAGTTGGAAACAAAATATCAAGAATAGATATGCTGTCCGAGTTTCTACGCACAGAAGCAATTAAAATATCTAGCACAACTAATATAAATCAGATGGGCACGCGAAATTTCACACAAAATAGATCTACAATACGGGAAAGTAACGGTAAGGGTGCGCAAACACTGTTGGTACAAAGCAAAGAAATTTGCAACTTTTGTAAGAAAAATAGCCATGAATTAACAAAATGCAAGGAGTTTTTGAAAGCGTTACGCAAAAATCGATGGCAACACGCAAAACGCAACGGACTTTGCTATAAATGTTTAGTATCCGACACGAAAGAGAAACTTGCTCCGCCCCCGCTTGTGATAAAGATAATTGCGGTGGAGCGCATCATCGTCTTCTACACAGCCCGGCCCGATCCGCGCGGCCCGAACCCGTTGTCCCGAAAGTTGACGAGATATCTACATCGAGCCGTAACCCGCCGACGGAGACTATCGCGCATTTAAGTGTTACTAACAAAGTGTTGTTAAAAGTAGTGCCGGTTAAAGTGTGCGGTCCTAACGGTGTAATTAGTACATGTGCGATATTAGACGACGGAGCTTCGGTCACAATTTTGAGCAGCCATCTGGCGGCTCGCGCTGGCCTGCGCGGACGCGCCGAGACCCTGCGCGTACGCGGGGCGTGGGATGAAGATACGTATGTCTGTAACTCTAATGTTGTAACGATGAATCTATCAAGTATGTATTCTGAGGAGTCATTTAAAATCAAGGCCCGTAGTGTTAATAATTTAAATTTGCCTGTTCAAGAAATTAGTTTGTCAGAATGTAAAAAATATAGTCACTTAAATAATATTATTATCGATTACGATAGCTTGTGTAAACCTGAAATATTGATCGGTCAGGATAACTATCACTTGCTTGTACCTTTAGAATGTAAAGTAGGAAAGGTCAATGAGCCGTCAGCCACGCGTACCCCGTTAGGCTGGTGCGTGCACGGCGTGATGCGCGCGCTGCCGGCCGCTGCAGCGCCGCGCGCGAGCGTGCTGCTGGTGGCCGCGGAGCCCGACCGCACTCTGCACGAGCTGCATGAACAGGTACGCTGCTCCTTTTCTATCGACGCCTTGGGAGTGTCGGCTAAACCTCGTCAAAATAAGGACGAGGCCCGAGCGGTTGCTGCTCTTGAGAGTAGTGCGCAGCTAGTAAATGGTAGGTGGCACGTCGGCTTGCCCTGGAAGGATCCCAACTGCAAGTTGCCCGACAGCTACCCTTGCGCGCTCTCGCGCTTAAATAATTTAAATAGAAAATGTGCAACCAATCGGGAATACGCGGATAGGTATAGGGAGCGCATTGGACATCTGCTGGATAATGACTTCGCCAAACATCTGACTGACAGTAGTGAGTCAGTACCTAGGACCTGGTATCTACCTCACTTCGGGGTCGATAACCCTAATAAGAAAAAACTGCGTCTTGTTTTCGATTCCGCCGCTAAAGTACAAGGTAAGTCATTGAATGATTATTTACTCACAGGGCCCGATTTACTCAATTCTCTATTCGGTATAATGTTACGCTTCCGACAGAATAAAATAGGTATAGCCGGAGACCTTAAAGATATGTTTTTACGCGTTAAAATAAAGTCTGAAGATCAGCACGCATTAAGGTTCTTGTGGAGAGATCACCCGCAAGACGAAGTCAAAACCTACATAATGACTTCGCTGATTTTCGGCGCAAATTGTTCTCCATTCATAGCGCAATTCATAAAAAATAAAAACGCATTGCTGCATGAGTCATCGCAGCCGGCCGCCGTAGCTGCAATAATCGAGCAACACTATATGGATGACTATATCGACAGCCTGCCTGACGATGCCTCGGCTATAGCTATGATAAAAGCGGTAACAGATATACATAAAAAAGGTGGTTTTGAGATGAGAAATTGGACAAGTAATAGCATATCGGTTTTAAATAGTTTGCCAAAAGAGACCTTAGGAGAAGCAGCCGTAAGGTTCAAAGTTAACCAACAAGATTGTGGTGAGCGTACATTAGGCATGATTTGGTACCCGGTCCAGGACGAGCTAGGCTTCGATGTGTCCCTAAAAAGGGTTCCTGAAAATATAAGACTAGGTATCAGCAGACCGACTAAGAGATTGATGCTCGCGGTAGTAATGTCTATATTTGATGTATATGGCCTACTAACGCCCTTCACTATACAGGGAAAAATCATGCTTCAGGATGTTTGGAGGGACAACACCAACTGGGATGACGTCATATCAAACTCTGTTTATGAGAAATGGTGCAAATGGATTGATAATCTCAAACAGGTAGCAACGGTTCGCATGCCGCGCTGTTATTTACATTGCACGAGTGCAACAAGGACGGCGCTAAGGTCTACAGCCGCGAACAAGACAGAAACAGACTGCGAGTCGGCTACGAAGTGTCTACAAACAGCCGCTTCCCTCTACGCAGAACTGCAGGCTCCTACGAGCGTTCCGAGTGCTACACAAGGTGCTACGACAGCGGACAGTGCTACGACGGAGATTAGTCATTGCAGTAAGGTTCAAAATTATTATAGTAATTTAGAATTGCATGTTTTTAGCGATGCGTCATCAAAATCAATGTGTGCTGTCGCCTATTATCGTTGGACTGATAACGGAGCAGTGAATGTTGCCTTTGTTGCTGGAAAGGGTCGAGTTGCACCCTTGAAGCCCACTACGATACCTAGATTAGAGCTTCAAGCGGCACTATACGCAGCCAGGCTAGCAGACACTATAACTCGAGAACAGAAGTTAGAAATAGGAAAACGATATTTTTGGTGCGACTCGACGACTGTGTTGCACTGGATTAAAAATGACGCACGCAATTATAAGACGTTCGTAGCGACTCGTTTAGGCGAAATAGATGATTTGTCGAAGCCTACGGAATGGAGGTACATACCGACTAAACTGAACATCGCTGATATCGGCACAAGGGAGCATTATGATGTCGCGATCTTCAACAATGAGTGGTTGTCGGGTCCGTCATTTCTTTTCGAGGATAAGTCGAGTTGGCCGCGTGACGTCATAGCTTACTCGAATGACGGCGACTTCGAATACGTGAATTTTATGGGAGAAGTATTTTATAGCTTGTCTTTTCCGGATTCAAATCGATTTTCTTCTTGGTTGCGGTTGCTTAGGTCAGCAGCTATGGTTCTACGATTTATAGACAGATGTAAAAAGATGACCCGTAGCGTTTTAGAAGAAATGGAGTGCGCTGAATGTCTATTAATCAAACAAGCTCAAATGGAGTGCTTTGCTGCCGAGATATCTGCAATCAAAAAAGGTAAAAGCATTGATCGTACTAGCAGGTTACTTACCTTATCGCCAATCCTCGACGAACACGGAGTGCTGCGATGTGCAGGCCGCATAGGTGCCGCACGCGGAGTGTCTCCTGAAACTAAGACACCTATTATATTAGATGGGAAACATCAGGTCGCGCGATTGATTGCTAAGCACTACCACGAGAAGGCTGCCCACGGGAACCACGAGACCGTTGTCAATAATCTGAAACAGAAATATTGGTTATTACAAATAAGGCCTACCGTACGGTATGTAGTGTCGCGTTGTATGCTGTGCAGAATAAGGAAGGCCAAACCGCAGGTACCCAGAATGGGTGACTTACCTTTGGCACGGATGGCACACCACCAGCGCCCATTCACTTATACTGGTGTGGGTTTATTTGGCCCGATGGACGTCACAGTGGGACGGCGACATGAAAAGCGATATGGAGTGATTTTTACTTGTCTCACTGTACGTGCTGTACACATAGAATTAGTGCATTCGGTTACCACCGATTCTATGATCATGGCGCTCCGCCGTATGGCGTCGCGACGAGGCTGGCCGCGTAACATTATGTCGGACAATGGTACCAACTTGAGAGGGGCTGACACCGAGCTCAAGCGATCACTGCTAGAGCTTGACAAGGGAGCGCTAAGAGACGAGGCTGCTAATAACGCTGCTGAATGGACGTTTATTCCTCCAGTAAGCCCACATTGGGCTGGCGCATGGGAGCGCCTTATAAGGAGTATCAAGACCTCCCTCAGGGTGATTCTGAAAGAGCGAGCCCCAAAGGACGAGGTTTTAAGCACGCTTCTTGCAGAAGTTGAGAACATTGTCAACAGCCGTCCGTTGTCTCACGTCTCAGTTGAGCCTTCTAGTGAAGAATCCCTAACTCCTAACCACTTTCTCTTAGGTACATCTTCGAGTTTACCGACCATAGGAAAATTTGATGACAATGACTTATACCTGCGGAAACAATGGCGGAAGTCACAAACACTAGCGGATATGTTTTGGAAGCGTTGGGTGAATGAAGTTTTGCCAGACCTCATACCACGTCGCAAATGGCATCAGGAACAGGAGCCGCTGAAGGTAGGCGATTTGGTATTGCTTGTGGATCCAACAGCCCCCCGTAACGTGTGGCCGAGAGGCATTATCCAGCAGGTATTCCCAGGCGCGGACAGTCGAGTGAGAGTAGTGGAGGTGCGCACCAAAACAGGTACGCTGAAACGGTCGGCAGCGCGCGTCGCCAGGATCCCTTTAGTAAATGAGTGCTAGTTTCGCACTAGGGTGGGGAATGTAGGCAACGCGTTCATTGACCTTTGAAATATAATTTGTAATTTTTATTTATATTTTATTTGGAGGTAGTTTGTTGTCACTACGAGCCGCGTGAACACATCGGCCGCGGCCAGCGCCCGTCAGTCTGCCGTAAACCTCTTAGCGAGTGACACCATACTACTCCGCGTAATAATTTTCACACGTGTTAGTTTTAAAAGTGCCAAAACCCTTGTAAACGTGCAAATAAACTGTTATTTTTTTGGAACTAAAGCGGCGTTTTACATAGATCGAACCCCATCCCCTACACTTAGTTACCTTAGGTTACTTACTCTCTGAATGATATTGATACTTTCTAAATGTAGTTGCGTTTGTGTAAAGAAAATCTCACGGGAATTTGTACTTATTATGCAGGTTAATATCTAATGTTAGATTTACAAGTTGCCTGAGGAACCGACTTTTTTAGATTTTTTATTACTAATTATATTAAATATCGTAATACAACAGAATTCGTAAAAAAAAACTACTACTAGGTTGCAAAATGAAGCCGTACCTTACCCGGGACTTTTTTTTCACTGTTGAGTTGTAGTATTGTAACCTAAATACTATTGAAATAAATGAAAAATAAGGTACTTATTAAAATTAAAACCGAATCCTGGTCGTGTTCATTATTCCCAAGACTAACATTTTGTATTAATGAAACCTGTTATGAATAAACATTTTTAACACAAAACATTATAATTTAAAGAACTGAAGTTAAATACAGTGCTAGCATTTTAGTACTTCACATAGGTACACCTCGAGCTTTTAAGGAGATTAAAACTGCATAAATGATGCTGTAGTTATGTAAAAACAATTTTGTGGCCGAGATTCTTCAAGAAATGTGGACCTTTTGTTTTATTTAATTTAATTGAAGATAAGAGGAAAAAGGGGTGCAGGAAAAATACAAACGTGACGGTTTTAAAAGAAACGAAAGAAAAATGATTGCAGGAGATAGGGAGAAATGGAAGAAACTCCGACAAGCTTTTACTTTTTCATATTGAATTTATATTTAGGAAGAAAATAATATTTATAACGCATTGTTGGCAATTTATAAGCTTGTTAGTAAACTTCTCCCTAACTACATAAACTACATAAATATATATTAGGTTTGGTTTCATAAAATTTTTGCTGATAGTTTTGGTTGTGAACTATAAAATATAGAAAAGTTTTCCTTTTAAGATTATATGAGATCATGTCAGCCTGTCAGACTTATCGACATTGCGGGCCACGATTACGATGGAAACTCATATTTTTTGGGTTTTAAAGAATAAATAGATAAAATGACTACGAAACTGAACCTATGGGATTATATATACGCTATTAAATATCAAGTTAATTAGTTGTACCATCATGTGCTCTAATAAATTTATTCGTTCATGGCCGCTGTAGTCATGAGACATTTTGATTAACTATGAGGAGGTCGTAACTCTATCTCCCAAGTGGACAATCAGCATTCTAATCTTGTCTAGTATTATATATGTGAGAATGAAATATGATTGGCACAGATGAACGGAATTATTATTATTATTTTCTTGATAAACTAAAAGAATAATGATTCTAATGCTAGATTGTTTTCTGCATTTTCCCGCGCTAAATACTTAACCTGTTTAGAAGAAACCTGGTATCTAGACGTATAGTAGGAATAATAAAAATCAAAATCTCGTAGTAAATATTTATTTACTACTAGATTTTGACTAAACAGACAATCAACAGGTATTTCGGGTCTCAGTTCTGAAACCTTAATGTACAGTTATTATCGTTTATCAACCGCAATATGAAAGTTTTAGAATCCGAAAGATGTAAAGAGTATTAAAGTGTAGTGATGTGTACAAGTCGATAGTGTTTATGTCGATAAAACAGTGATGTAGACAGTGGCGCCGTCAAGTGGCGCGGATGGAGACTAGACCGAGGTAGCGCCCGCATGGGGCAAACGGCGAGCATGTGTCGCCTTCATGGATCATGCCTCCATCACAAGAAAAGTAAGTTGTGTTGTGAAATATTGCTTTTCAAGAATATTTACACGAGAAGTACCTCTTTTAGTCAGTCCATAATTTAACGTAAGCCCACTTAGATACAATGAATGATCATAATGTTATGATTCAAGGAATTCTGATGTACAATTGTATTAACAACATCAATACAATACAATATATCGTTATTGCCCATATTACAAAAAAATATAATAAACGTTATATTTATTAATAGTACTTAAAAACTAACAACAATTAATATTGTCTTATCAAGGCTTGCTCCAGGCAGCCCAAGATTTTCTTTATTGTATACTGTGTGTAGTGGCTTTATTATACATACCATGACATACAAGACCATGTGATATATGTAGCGTAAAAGCACAAAGATAAATAATGATTATTCTTTCTTCGAAAGCCAATTTCCCGTGAAAGTTATATTTTTCGTGTCTGTTCTTTTTTTTTTCGTGATAGTTTTATTAATTATCTAATAATAATTAAAAACTAACAACAATTAATATTGTCTCATCAAGGCTTGCTCCAGGCAGCCCAAGATTTTTTTTATTGTATATTGTGTGTAGTGGCTATATTATACACTAGCTGTTTCCCGCAACTCTGCCTGCGTCAAAAAGTAGCCTATGTTTGACCCCGGATCTTCAACTATATTCATACCAAATTTCATCAAAATCCGTTCAGCGGTTTGGCCGTGAAAGCGTAACAGACAGGCTGAAAGACAGACAGAATTTCGGATTTATAATATTAGTATGGATAGTATGGAAGTATGGATACTCGTATAGCCAATCATTAATCATAAGACCATGTGATATATGTAGCGTAAAAGCACAAAGAGAAAAAATGTTTATTCTTTCTTCGTAAGCCAATTTCCCGTGATAGTTATATTTTTCATGTGCTTAGGAAAGTAGAAATATCAAAAGTTTATATTTAAGGACGCGTCGTAATTGGTAAAAATACACGAAAGTAACTATATTTTACGATATGTATGAATTTCAATTATTGAAATGAAATATGCGCCAATAAGAAGACATTTTATTCTTTTGTGTCACATGAACACAATAAATATTTGTTGAAAATTAATTTCTTATTGAAGCAGTCCTTCGATCCAAAAATCTTTTGCCTACGAAAAAACAATTCTCTCATCGATACTCAGATTCAAAACGATAACAACCAATCTTCTTCACTGGCTGTTATTTAATTGGTATTGCGTCGAGATAGAGTTACAAATACAAAGAAACTCCGAACCAAAAAAAGTGATTCGTTTTAGATATGGATTCCAGAGAGATTTCATAAAGGCCCGACGTTGACATGAAGACTGATGGTAGTCGTATTGTACTGCTATTGTGTACCTTATCTTTTAAAAATACATTGCAATCCAACGATTTTACTGAAAGTATTTCGTTATTCGGGAGATTTTATATTTGCATGAAAGCACAGATATAGTTTCAAACATGTAAATCCTAAATAGTGTAAAAGCAGAGGCCATTACAGAACATGAGAAAGTGTTAGACAAATTGTGTCCATTTTTCATAGATATTATTTAGTGGGTTATATATTTTTGATTGAAGCACGAAATGGATTAATGATTGAATTATGGGCATGTGTAGTTGAGGACATTACTATATTTTGGAAGTGACGTTGCCGTGTAGTCATTTCTGAACGTAGTCTTACTTGTACTACGTCATTATATTTAAAAAATATACTCGTCTAATGCTCGATGCATTAGAGATCAAAAAGCTTCAGTAGAGTTAGGAGTGAAGTAAATAAAAAAGCGAACCATTTGATAAATATTCAGCGATTTATCAGTGGCGAACCTTTTTGAGGGCTTCCTGTTACCAGAGGCGTATATGTGTTAGTGGATATCATGTTTCGTGTTTGTTATATATCGGTAGGAATAAAAATATTAGATGTATAGAAAAATCAATGGCAATCAATAGAAAAGTAAATGAATGAATCAGAAACCTTGTCAGGGGCCAAGGATACAGATTAAAAAATAGCGGGTATTCCAGGATACTGTAGTAATGAAACTCATGAAGTCATGACATCGCTGTTGAGAGAATCATCCACTTTTACCTTACGGATCACATCCGAAAAAATGGTGCAATCCTTGTAATTTTGCTCCTTTCCGTTCAACCCAATACCAGTAAAACCCACCAAAGCTTGAAAGAAATCCTTTACGACAATATGCAAATGTTAAGTATGTTTGTATAGTTGTCACATTAAAAATAAGCTTCCATAAAGCAGATAAGGATGAATCTTCAAGATATCGAAACGTATAAAAGTTATTGAACTATAGAGTAAGCGAGGCATCATGGAACCAGCAGTATTTTACGAGGCCACGTGGGTAGAGTCTGGTTTACGGCGCTGTAAACCGTCACCTATTACAGATTTTGATAGTGGATTCGTCGAAGTTTCTTTTACTATTTATCATTCACTCAGACTTTTACCGTATAAATTAAATTATACTGAGGCCGTACAAAATGATTTATTTATTTATATCAAGTGGGTTACATGACCAACCAACCCTTTGATGATTCCTTTAACGACCACCAAATGGCAGCTGGGACTAAGAGCTTAAGGAATATTTATTAGACATTCAGGTGATTCAAGCCTGCAATGTATGTCGTAAGTAATAGTAGAGTAATGTTTTTTATGTTTTCGCGATTGTTATTCATTAAATTAAACTATTATTAACTGAAATTTCAGGCGGTAGTTTTGTAATCTTATGACATCAAAGACAAATGTTAACTTAGTCTGCCTGCGACCATGAACGCAAAGTGTGTGAAAATGTAAAGTGTTTGAAACGTCAGGTGTAAATAAATAAGTAATAAACGCGATAAAACCGTATTAAAATAGTTTAATTTAATGAATAGTAGAGTAGTAAAATTTACGAGTTAGTTGATCATCTTTCGGAAAATAATAAACTGCAGTTGAAATGTATTATTTACCGCAATAAATTTCAGCTAATTGATCAATTTACGGTGCCTGGAAGGAATTTACTAATAAACAATAGGCTACTTGACTGTACTCATACTTGGTTAATATTGTTATACTAAACAAAATATACACTAAAAAGTAACCGATTCTGAAAACAATAACAAAATTGGTTGTTAATTAAGGCAGTAATTCGATTTTAAAGTTTTCTCTAGAAGGAAAGTGGGAGCGTGGTGGGGACGTTTTGCTAGCCCTTTTGTACGCACGAAACCGAGTGGCAGTGACGTCACATCTCACACAGTGCATCCTTTTCTTGTTTTTTGACAGTTTCCCCTTCCACCGAATTTCAAAGGCTACTAACTTATTTATTTTTGAACGGATTACAAAAAATCTTTCATAATTCTGTTTCTGGAAATAAAAATATTGATATGAAAGACAAAATAAAAATTAGTAGAATACCCAATTTTGCCGCAAGTAGAATCATACACGAATGGGCCAATCGTTGCTCAGCATACTATTTTACGGTAGGCTATCACCCGTCAAATAATACACTGTTGTCTAATTGGTCGATGACATTGGGTGTAAGCATTTGGTAAGTATTTATTCATAGACATAACAAACATTTAGATCTGTTTTTTAATATTGATATTTTATACTCATGTAAAAGTTCACTTAATCCATAACCTTACTTCCATACTAATATTATAAGAACGAAAGTCTGTTTGTTTGTGTGTTAGGTTTCACGGCCAAACCGATGAACCAATTTTGATGTTTGGTATATAATATAGTTGGAAGACCCAGGATCAAACATATTTATTTTAATTTTAGGGTTTGACCATTGGATCAAAAGCCCTAAATTTAAAAATTAATTTATATTGCCCACAAATATATTTTTATAAACTCTAAGTACCTAATGTACAAAAGGCTTAAAGTCGGTAAAAAATACTAAAATTGCTAGAAATAGATAATTATTGCGAAACATTTTGAAAAAATACGATTTGCAACAACTGCCATTTGTAATAACTGTGAGCACGTGACTCTTTCAACCAACCACCTAGCTTTCGTCGGATCATTTCACGGGAAGACGCTGTAAATTAATCAACTTACTGAAATACATGCGTTAAATAATACATTTCAACTGCAGTTTATTATTTTCCGAAAGTTGTTCAACTAACTGGTAAATTGATCAACTTACGATTCTTGTTATTTTCCAGTGACATATATAAATAAAGTAAAAAAAAATAACAAGTATCTAACAACAACGAGTATCAACTTTACTTCGGTGATTGTTGTAGCTTCATGACTTTACAATATGATACAAGAAATCTCGTATTCTTTCAATTGATATTCATTACCATTCAAATTAAGTATTTCGTAAGCTTCTTACAACTTTCCCCTTTTCTTTGTTTTCAATAGAAATTTCTTTATTCTCAGTTGAGTGATCATTTTGGCGCGCAATTGAATGAGCTAACATTTTTTCCGGTCTCTTGAGCGTTTTGTCCGCGCCGTTTTGGTTCAAAGGGCCTGGTTTTATCTTATTTCGGCGGTCTTTGACGGCTGACAATGACCTTATATAAACATTCAGGATCTTATCTCGCTGGGATGATTTTAAGCAATGGGAAAGTAAATCAGATGCGCACCCTTGAGTGGTTTTGTCGACTTCTTAAAATTGTTACCAAAATGTTGTGTTTAAATATTTTCTTAAAATAGCTCAATACTTAGGAAGAAGGGAAACCAACTCTCTTTTAATTGTAAAATTGTACTGCAGTGAGACTTGTACCTTAAAGCATACAAAACTATGGAAATATTTTCCTTTGTCCGGTCCGATAGCTTTTGTCTGTGTGACCTAAGCTTAAGCTACGGCAATTAAAATTGTTCTCAATGTTATCGGGATGAATATCTCATTAAATGCTTTAATGGAATTGGAAAGCCATAATAGAGATTGTCGGCTGTAGGGTTAACTCCAACGTTCAGGGACTGTTGCCTGCCCACAAAGCAATTTAAACTTGAGGACAAATTGCCCTGTGTTCCATTGGATTAGCAGATGTCTCATCCAGTTGTGAATTTTAATCGTATATTTGAGTTACATCTGGTGAGCTTCATTGAGTATAAAAATTTAAACGGACTGGTTTTCAAAGACTGCAAATAATTTTGTCAGTTTCTACGAATTCGTTAATATAAGAATATTTACTAGCTTCATTCACAGATTTCTTTACCGCTGTAAATTATAGTCGGTTTTCTCATTTCAAACAGGAAATATGGCTAAATAGAAACATTACTGAGCAAGGGCCTTAGTCCGTGATCCAAGTATAACAAAATAATCCAATCCTTATTAAATAAACTAAATACCCCTAACAATATAAAGATGAATTGCATATTTATTAAAATCCATTCAAACGCTACAGATCGTGACAAAGTAGAGATGCTGAATATTGCCGATGACGACACAAATGGCAACATACATCACATACACATACAGTACCTTATTGTTGGAGACTTCAATTTGAGCGGTATTACTTGGACTTCTAACCATGACTCCTCATTTATTCCTTCAAACCATACTACCTCGGATGAAACTCTTTTGGTCGACGAGATACGTACACATAATCTTAAGCAGTTTAATGGTGTGCCAAATAACATGGGGAGAATACTCGATCTTGTACTGTCTAACGTTGAGGTTGAGGTCTTTGAGTGTTTGGACCCACTGATACCTATTGATCCACTTCATAAGTCTCTTACATTTAACATTGATTTTACGGTAGTCGATACTCTTAATCAGGCACCTAAAATAAAATATCTTTATAATAAGGGAAATTATAGCAAAATCAACGAATGTATATCCAACATTAATTGGTCTCATGAGTTTTCATCCCGGTCACTCGACGGTGCAGTAGATTTTTTCTATGAAGAGTATCGAGATCTGAGAGACCAATACATACCACGCAAGGCAGTCATCAAGGGTTCTTACCCAGTCTGGTACTCCCCAACACTTAGAAAAGCCATTAAGGAGAAGCGTAAATATTATCGTAAATACAAATTATATAGTAATACTCATGACCTTAATTCTTATAATTTACTTAAAAATCGAGTCGCTTCTTTAGAGAAGGAATGCTATAGGAATTATATGGATACTGTGGAATCCTCAATAGAGAACAATCCTAAAACTTTTTGGTCCTATGTAAAGTCTCGGACGAATGCTAATTGCGTTCCTACCTCTATGAAGTACAATGACACTCTAGTTAACACAGGTGAAAGCATATGTAATGCTTTTGCATCTTATTTTCAAACCGTTTTCTTAGACTCTGGTGTAGCACATGGTCCTGTTAATTTAAATGACACAAATACGCCAATTAGTTCGGTATCTGATATTTCTTCTATTGAGGTCTCGAGAGAACGCGTTGAGGAACTGCTTTCTCAATTGGACAAATCCAAATCTGCAGGTCCTGATGACTTGCCAGCTCATTTCTTGATATCATGTTCTAAAACACTGTCATTACCTGTCTCCATATTATTTCAGCGTTCTTTTTCGGAGGGACTGGTACCTACAATATGGAAGTCTGCTTTTATATCACCAATTCATAAGAAAGGGCCCAAATCAGACATAAAAAATTTTAGACCCATATCGAAATTGAGTATCCTAGTTAAAATTTTAGAGAAAATAGCATATGAACAGGTATACGCTGCTATTAAAAATTCTTTGAATGAGTTCCAACATGGTTTTTTATGTGGGCGTTCCACGGTTACTAATTTGATTCTTCTCAATGACTTTGTAACTGAGGCTATGGACAGAGGCAATCAGGTAGACGTAATTTACACAGATTATAGTAAGGCATTTGACCGAATAGAACACAATATACTTTTAATTAAGCTGCAGCTTGTTGGCATTAGAGGAGATCTTCTCAGATGGTTTTCTTCATATATTTCTAACCGATCACAGGCCGTTGTTGTTAATAATTATATGTCTAGTTGGGTACCGGTTCCCAGTGGAGTGCCACAGGGTTCATTGTTGGGCCCACTTCTCTTTACAATATTTATTAACGACATCGGCGACTGTTTGCGTTTCTCTCGTTTATTATGTTTCGCGGATGATATGAAGATTTTTTCGGTTGTATCAAGTGATGATGATGTGGCCTTGATCCAATCGGATCTTCGTCGCCTTGATGACTACTGTCAGATTAATAAATTAGATTTAAATCCAGCTAAATGTGTTGTAGTGACATTTACTCGCAAAACTAATTTAATAGAATCACGGTACGAACTGAAGGGGCAGGATATTCGTAGGTCTGAGTGTGTTAGGGACCTGGGAGTGATGCATGATTCAGGATTGGTATTTGATACTCATATTGAAACTATTGTAAAAAAAGCTACTCAAGCTCTCGGTTTCGTTATGCGTAACAGTGTCTCCTTTAAAAATATCAAAACTTTGAAAATATTGTATTACACACTTGTACGTTCTAGATTGGAATACGCCTCACAAATTTGGAATCCAAGATATCAAATTTACATATCACGCTTAGAAAATATTCAAAAAAAATTTATACGGTTTCTTACCTTTCGCTTGCATGACTATTACAGCTCTGAGATTTATGAGGATCTATGCAAGAACTATTGTATGTTAACTCTAATCAAACGAAGGGAAATTGCCGATATCACTTTCTTTGTGAAACTGGTCTCGGGTCTCATAGATTGCCCTGAGTTGTTGGGTAAATTATTTTTTCACATACCCGTAATAAATCTCAGAAACAATCCTATTGTTTCCATATCTGGCGTTTCTACAAACTACAGACAGAATTCTTACCTATGGCGAGCAAGTGACAAACTCAACAAATTGACTAAAAAGTTAGATATTGATATATTTGCAGATAGCGTTAATATAATCAAGGGTAAATTGATGGGTCAATTCTTTAATTAAGCTTTGTTTTGACGTAATAAAACCTAGTTCGGCACAATTACTTACTTACTTACTTTCTTGCTAGTTTAATTATTACAATTACTTTTGAAGTTCAAACTCACTCATTTTTTGTCTTGCCTTGATAGTGTTGTGTACATGACTTTTTATAAAACATATTGTTTCTATTTGTGAAAACCTTTAAGTGGCTTCATGTTTCTTAATATTAATTCTAATATGTTTCTTGTATTTAAGTCCTGGCTTTCCAAATAAATAAATAAATAAATAAATAAATAAACATGAGTAGGGATAATTCTTGTCTACTTATATAATGTGCTTAAAAATCAAGGCACACGTGTGCCAAGTAAACTCTTAAGTATAACCTTCCTTTGGGTAAAAACACAACAATATAAGTAATGTGACAATATTGATATTGCTATACGATGCGCTCTGTTGTTGACGTAGGTACTAGATGTCCGAGAAATGTTGACGTGTAATTTTGTCCAGTGACCCAAACGCCCACAAATACACGTATCGCGGCAGTTTTATTAAAACTTTCATATCCTTATTGCCAACGACACAAATGTCAAAGTTAAACGCTGTGGACTTCGGACTTTGTAGAATTATTTTCTTCATTGATTACAATTTTAAAGCTTGTGCATTTTCAAAATGTGGAACGAAAATGCTCATATTCTTTCATAACTTTTTATCATTCAGCTGTTATTTTTAGATTAAATCGCTTACTTTTCAATTAGCGATTATTACAGGCTTCAGCAAGGCTCTATAAGTTAAGTATAACAATCCATACTTCCATACTAATATTATAAATGCGAAAGTCTGTCTGTCTGTCTGTTACGCTTTCTCGGCCAAACCGCTGAACGGATTTTGATGTAATTTGGTATGAATATAGTTGAAGACCCGAGGTCAAAAATAGGCTACTTTTTGACGCAGGCGAAGCTGCGGGAAACAGCTAGTTTTCTATAAGGAAGAGATAAGGTTATCGCGATATTGTGTTTAAATCACCCATTATGTCTTTAGATGGTTGCTTTGGACACTTGGAGCCCAGTATTTCCTTCTTAGCTTTGTACTGTCTTTTGCAACCTTAGTAGTGTGACAATTAAATTATTAGAAAGAAATTACAATACTTTTATTATAAGTATGATGAGTAGTTTCTTAAATAGATCACTTCGTTTATTTAAATCCTTGCTAATGAAACAAATGGTAGTTGGCTTCAAGTTCTATGCGATGTTCTAAGAAACCTCGATTCAAGATTCAATAAACACGAGAAACAATAACAAACGAACGGTTTAGTGCGGTTCTACGAATGCATTAATTTGTTTGCAGTATGGTAACATGGTATCATGGTATCATTTGTATGTAGTATCGGTGTGCTAAAGTAAGCAAAAAAGTGGTCAAGTGCGTGTCAAGCCACGTGCAATATAGGGTTTCGTAGTATTCCCAATAATAAAGAGTTTAAACTTAAAATACATCTATAATAATGTCCTTTAATAGATATAACGAGAAGTTGTAGAGAAGAGCGTGTGAGGTATAGATTAAGTACCTATTTACTCTTCTATACTATACTCTTTGTATCCCATTTATAATATGTTATTCCGTCAAATATAGACAGTATTATTCGAGCATTCACTGGTTTCATTTATCTGACAACGTCGCACCTTACAAGCGCGGCACGCGTTTACGAACTGGCTGAATGATAACAATACAACCTGTATTCTGATACTATGTTCTTTGTGTACAATAAAGATTTTTACATACATACATACAATAATATCCTCCTAAAACCTAATGATTTTTTAGGCATTTTGACAAATTGATCGTAGGTGTTGAGAATTAAAAAAAAAAGTTATTCTTAGATAACAGCAGAGTTTTTCTTCATCAATAACTCAATTATCGAACGTTTCTAAATTTGTCGTTTCTTATTTAATTCGATGAACCGTTTTAGCAGGAATTCTCTGCTAAAAATAACTTGACCCTTTTATTCGTATTTCAATAATGTTTTACCTGTAATTAACTTTAAGAAAATACGAAATGTATTTCTGTTCTTTGTTGGCATTAGGAAAACATCAGAAGTCAAAAATATTCAAAAAATTTTTACGGGTGCTTGATAGAATAACAAAATATGTATTTTCATTTCCATACAATTCAAATGATAAAATCTCTAATTGGCATAATCATTAATGGTTATATTTTTAAAAGCTATAACATTTATAATATTTTCAATTTGAAAAGCATAACTCCATTTTATATAACGTTTACGTACATCACATCACATATAATACAACTTGGGAAGTATACTTGCCAGAAATATACCTTTCAAATAGTATACTATTTACAAAACATATCAATCAAAATGTATACTATATTTTATTTACAAAATTTAACTGAGGAAATATGCGAAGTGAGGAAGAGACAGACCTTGTGACAGACGCGACCTAGTGGCAAATGTTACTTTGTGACAGAAGGTAGGTTAGGTTATGGTTAAACAGTGACAACAAGAATGAGCGACAGACCTTGTAACAAAAGCGACCTAGTGGCAAAAGGTGACTTTGTGACAGAAGGTAGGTTAGGTTATGGTTATACAGTGACCACATCAGTGAGCGAGCGAGGGACAGACCTTGTGACAGAAAGAACCTAGTGTCATAAGGCGACTTTTGACAAAAGGTAGGTTAGGTTATGGTTATACAGTGACCACATCAGTAAGCGAGCGACCGGCAAACCTTGTGACAGAAAGAACCTAGTGTCATGGGGCGACTTTTTGACAAAAGGTAGGTTAGGTTATGGTTAGACAGTGACCATAACAGTGAGCGAGCGAGCGAAGCGAGCGAGTGACAGACCTAGTGACAGAAGCAAGTATCTGTCAGAAGGTGAATTGTGAAAGAACTATTAATTATTTACGGCTAGCCGTTCCGTAGAGCTTGTTATATTTAATGATGATTATGCTTAATATTAAGTAGGTATATGTAAAGTTTATTATACGAAACAACAAATAGATTTCTTTAGTTGTATAACTGTAAAACTTCATATCAAAGGTTTGATATATTGAATAATTGTTATATTAAAAGATATTTTTTTTTTTTTTTACATTTCTTCCGATTTAAATCTAATTTGAAAATTATACTTACCAAAATTATATATAATATTTCGTTGGTATCTATCTTAAAATAAAGATATTTTGTATTTATATCTTTTACTAGCTGTTTTTCGCAGCTCCGCCTGCGGCAAAAAGTAGCCTATGTTTGACCCTGGGTCTTCAACTATATTCATATCAAATTTCATCAAAATCCGTTCAGCGGTTTGGCCGTGAAAGCGTAACAGACGGAAAGACAGACTTTCGCATTTATAATATTAGTATGAATTACACACAAGGGATGAAAGAGGGATTGGAAGTTTGTTTGAAAAATCTTTGTATCGCATACGATTTTGATAATAATTGAGATTCATGATCTTAAAAACATTTCATTGAATAAGTGTTTCATGGTTTATACAAATTTAACCTCTAAGAGTGCAAATAGGGCTTAAAATTTTGTGTGGAAAATATTTAAAGTCTGCCCCAACTTCCATGAAATTATTTATCTAATCTTCTAAATATATCACGAATTTTCCGGTTTTTTTGATATTCATGCACAGGAGTTGATAGATTTAGAAAATATTTAAAAACTACTTAGATTTTCATGAAATTGAATAATATCTGGGCTTTTATAAACAAGCATATAACTGGAAACAAAAAAAACACTTAGTACTAAGTACCTGCTATTAAAACACTTATTAAATAGGTACTAAGTAGTCTTAATTTGGCTGTAAAACGAAAAAACCCGAGACTAGGGCTGCGATGTCAAATGAGCGCTCTCTCTAGAGCTTCGCGTACGGTTGTACCGAGGCTAGGTCAGAAGCAACATCTCCTTTTATATATTTGTCGCAAAAACCGACATCCACGCGGGCGAAGCCACGAGCGAAAATCTAGTTGTTTACAATTTTAACATTATATATTTGTTATGGTTTTTCTTTGCTGAAATAGAGTTTTATACTTACTTACTTACTAATGGTAATAAAATGTAAACAATATTTTTATTATTGAAGAAAACGTGACGATGTAAAATTAATATTAGTAATAAATAGGTATAACTAAACTAATTAAAACAGATTTTTTTACAAATTGTAAAGTCCCGTTAACGTCGCGCCTTGCAAAGAAGTCTGGCAGCATAGCCATATTGAATGGCAATGCTTATCCTATTCAATATTGTTTCGTTGGTTCGGTTAAGTTGGTTTATTAAATCTAATATTAACTATTTGTGCAATATTTATAAGCCTGTTTAAAAGCTACTTACTACTGTTTAATTTTTTATACGATAACATAAAATAATATCCTTAGCAGTAAAGTTACTAAACAAGTTTGCTACATTTTATTATAAATGTGTTGTTAAAAGAAGTAAAACAATTTTAGTGCGATTAAAGTAATATTTCATGGCGTTTTGTGCGTAACTTTATTCATTTGTTCAGGTTTTTTTCACATTATCGTAAATTATGAAAGTTTCTTTTATGTGGTTACCCACTTTTTCGTTGAGTAGTCGTAACTGATAAAAGTTGATAAGATTAAATGAAGCAGAATACAAGTTATTTAGGTGAGAATAAAATATCTAACAGCTACTTTTACATACTTCACTTGCATTTCTCTTCATATTTATTTAGATGATTTATATATTTATCGCAAAAACACATCCACGCGGGCGAAGCCACGAGCGAAAAGCTAGTTGTTTACAATTTTAACATTATATATTTGTTATGGTTTTTCTAGCTATTTTTAATGAAGCAGAATATAAGTTATTTAGGTGAGAATAAAATATCTAACAGCTACTTTTACATACTTCACTTGCATTTCTCTTCATATTTATTTAGATGATTTTATCATAACTTAATTTTTCACTTGAAATTAAATCTACCCGTTAAAAGATGAAATTTGAAGTTTTTAGTATTAGTTTGAGACATTATTGTCATATTTATACAACATCTTCTATTTTTCTCTTAGAAACATTCTTCATATGTCAAAGCGAAGGAAACTCGAGTATTTATAGAAACGGGATGAAAACGTAAGGTCAAGGCTGATCCTTTGTGAACTGCTAAGAATATTTCCTTACTGTTTCAGGATAATTTAAATACCGTGGTATTAAGTACAGACGTGGAAGTTAGAATTTAATGTGTAGTTGAAGACTTTACTTTGTAATAAGTTTCTTCAATCATTCCATTTGTTTAAAATATATAAAAACAGTATAACATGACACGATATTTACATAAATCAAAAACATTGTGTTTTGACTTGAAATACCAACATTGTGAATTGAACTCGTTCCAAAAATGGAGTATTTTGTCTCAAAAAGTATAAAATTCGTGCCAAATGTATTTTACTATCCCAATTTTCAGCAGACATTTTAGAATTACGCAAAGTTATTATGGAAAACAATGCTTTGTTTCTCTGCCAGAATAGTCCGCTCTTTTTAAACTTCAAATATTTTTTTTGCAAAATGACGTAATTGGAAAAGTATAATATAATACCTCAGTAATCGATCCAGCTAGGAAGATAACGAACTATAATATCTGCGATTTTGCAGTGTGAGCCTCTCTATCATCATTTTGAGATAGCTTCTTGAAAAACACCAGTCTAAACACACTTCATGGACACTTATATCAACAAGCAATCATGCTCGATATAGAAAATGCCACTAGTGGCCACCAATTCAATAAGGGCCGCGGTTCGTCGTCGCTTGACAAGCGCAATAATTGCATATATGCGCGCTGCGCTCGGCTAACGAGCTCCTTCAGAAAGTACTTCACTGTTAATTTACTGCTTTCTTATTAAAGCTGTTGTGATCCCAATCTCAATATGTCTTTTACGTGGGGCGCACTATAAGTTTCCGGAATGAATATGAAAAAATACTATTAAAGGTACAAAATTAATTTATTGTTTTTCAAAATAATCTCCCTTGGCGTCTATGCACTTTTTCATTCGATGAAATCAGTTTTGAAAACTTTTGTGCCACTCCTCTGTGGTGACCTCTGAAACGTGTTTTTCATACTCCTCGACAGCCTCTTCTGGTGATGAAAATCGTTGACCGCGTAATTGGTTCTTAATTTTTGGGAACAGAAAAAAGTCTCAAGGTGCCAGGTCGGGACTGTATGCAGGATGACTCATGAGTTCTACATTTTTCGCCTTCAAAAAGTCGTTTGTCTGTCTGGCCGTGTGAGAACTAGCATTGTCGTGGTGCAGGATGATACGGCGTTTACGGTTATTTTTACGGAGTTCGTCAATAACTTCCGGCAAACAAATGGTCGTGTACCAGTCACTATTCACTGTACGACGATTCTCTAAAGCAGTAGTTCCCAAACTTATTTTTCTCGTGGACCACTTTCAAAATTTTACTGGTTTCGGTGGACCCCCTGCTGCTACATTTCTACCACATTCTTAAAGTCGCCAAAAAATAAAAATTGTGTCACTTCTGAGTTCTGTCCCTATATTTCGATATGTAAAATAAAAACGAAAAATGGTACATTTTATATCACTTTATTTATTAAAAGAATAGAATTACAAGAAAAAAATATTAAGGTAATATAGGTTCAGGTCATAATTTTAATTAATGGGAAGGATGTCAGCAAACGATCAATGTTTGGCTTTATTTTTGTGAGCAATAACCGCAAATCCCCCCCGCTCTGTGATGTTTAATTTGCTCCTTTTTTTTGTTAAGAGGTTTGTAACGGCACTAAAACTCCTTTCGACAAGATATGACGAGGGAAAAGCTATTAAAAATTTCCTTGCGATTTCCCACAGTCCAGGATATTTTTCGGGTATTTCTGCTTGCAGCCAAAATGTTGGGTAGCCTTTTCTAAATTTCACCTTCAGCTCCTCATTAGTGCTTAGCTCGAGCAGCTCCTTTTGTAATACAACATTGGCCACTTCCGTTTCATCAAATGGATTTATTATCCATGGTGGTATATCCATCGTCAGTATATCTTCAAACCTGGTTTTGAAGTCATCATGCAGGGCACTTAAATGTTGACTGTAGGTATGGATATCCTCATCAATACATTCTACCTGCGACAAGTTTGGAAATTGAGAGAATTCGCGCCGACTAATGTTTTGCTTCATAAATTTCAATTTCCCAAGAAAAGCCGAAATTATCCCCTTTGTTTTTATTAAATTCAGGCTGTCCCCTTGTAACTGCAAGTTAATATCATTAAATTTTTTAAACAAATCTGTCAAATACGCTTAGTCTGCTTTGAATTTGATCAAGTTTTCTTTTAAATCTGGATCTCTACTTTCTAAGAACTCTAATATGGAATCGAAAACAGAGTAAAATCTCGTTAAGCATGCACCTTTCGACAACCAGCGTACTTCAGTATGTAAGAGCAGTCGTTGGAAGTCTTCATCATTTTCGTCGCACAATTGAGCAAATAAACGTGTATTCAATGCATTGCTTCTGATTTTGTTGACAGCTTTTATTACAAAATGAAGAGATTGGTTCAACCTGTCACTTAAATGTTTTGCCACAAGATGTTGTCGGTGGATTACGCAATGAATAGCTGTAAGTCCTGGTATAATTCTTTTGAGATGACTTATAAACCCACGATATCGCCCGACCATTGCAGGAGCTCCGTCTGTTGCCACTGAAATAATGTTTGTAAATGGGATCGATTTTTCCGTAAAAAAATTACTCAGGACATTAAATATTGATTCGCCTTTAGTGTCAGTCTCCAAAGTTCTGGCAAATAGCAATTCTTCGTGAATTTCTTCCTCAACAATAAATCGGACATATGCCAATAGTAATGCTTCATTACTGGGTAACGTTGACTCGTCCAGTTGTATAGAAAAATGAGTTTTTTGCAGATGATTGCACAAAAAGCTTTCGATATCAGAGCTCATTTCATCAATGCGTCTTTGTACAGTATTGTTACTTAATGGAATTCTTTTTAGTACGTCAAATGGAGATTTGTGCAAAACAGTTTTTAAAACCTCTTCAACAGCGGGTAAAATTAATTGTTCTCCGATAGTGTGCGGTTTTCCAGATTTTGCTATAAGTAATGAGATATTGTAAGATGCCCGCAAGCCATCATCGTTACTTTGAGATGTTGAAGCGAACATACTGTGCATGGTGGGTCTCTTTCCATATTTTTCTTTCAATGTTTGAAAATATTTTAAATCTTTACCTATTTTATCAGTATGACACCTTTTTAGATGATCTTCGAGCTTTGATGGTTTCATAGAGTCATTGCTCAAAACTTTGTTGCATAATAGGCACATGGGCGATTGTTTGTCTGCCTCTGATGGAACAAAACCATATTTCAAATAATCGACACTATATTGTCGACATTTTTTCTTTGCTGTAGCCATGTTTCGTGTCAGTTACCTTACCTGTAAAAAAAATGTTTTAGTAACCAAGTTTTTTTCTGAATATAGGTATCACACCGCAGCCTTTGTCAGCACGCGGAAATAGAATTACGGCTTGTAAAGGGACCAACTAATAAACCGCTGAGACAAATACAAACGTTTTCACAAAACGGTATCAATTTTAAAGTACATAATTTACCACTAATTTTTAATAGTATAAATAAAAATTAGTGTACTCAGTATCGAATACTGATCATATTTGTGTAGGAAAAAATAAACGTCGAAATCCCAAAATTGTCCATAAAAACGATAACTAACATTTTATTAAATCAATGAGTTCACGCGCTCCGTGTATTTGCGTATTTTTTGTCTGCGGCTTCATTGTTAAAACGTGACAAACAGGCATCGAAGTTCAAGCCCCGCCCTTTTCCCGTCGCCCGCGCACCGCTCGCTCTTTCCGAAAAGGAATAGTTTTGATAAAATAGTTACTTCAAAATCAATTTAACATGATTATGAAATTACTGTTTTATAAAATTAGTAGTTATTTGCAAGAAAAATTACAAAATTAATTGCTCTGCAATATTGCTTATTCGGCCTTTTTAGAGAGGCAGTGCTTCTCTCGTGAAAAAACAATTGAATAAAACGTGCTGTGTTTGTCTTCAAATCGAAAGAGGACAATTAAAATATCTGTAAGTTACTAAGTTACCTATCTATACAGGCCGTTGTGATCAACCGACTAGTACACGTAAACAAAATACTTAAGTACTATAACAAAAAAAGGTAGGTTACTTACTTTTCTCCGGCACTAGCAAACACAGATATAAATTTTCTCACAACTTTTTTCCAAATTCCGCCTTGTTTTCGAAATTCCGGAAACAAATGAATGCGTTTGGTTGCCTTTGGCATCAAGTATTTATAGTGTTGATCAAGTTCATGTCTGAACAAGCATTAAGCATTGTCGGGCGGATAGCGCTTTGCAAGTCTGTACACGAAATTGTACGTAATATCGAATACACAAGTTTGGACAAGTAACAGTCGCTTGCCTTATTAAAATATTATCTGCTTAGATAGGTACTTAAAACAATGTAGGTAGGCCCTCATAAAAACTATGCTTACATTTTTGCTCTTTACTATCAAAAGCAGATAAATTTTCGTGGACCCCCATTAACATCTTATGGACCCCCATTTTTTGTTCACGCCTACGTAGACCCCCAGCAAGTCTCCCGTGGACCCCTGGGGGTCCACCTGGACCACTTTGGGAATCACTGCTCTAAAGCAACAGTAGCCACGTGTCCAGTTTTATTAAAAAAAGAAGCAATCATCCGCTTAGATGCACTTTTCACGCGCGCCACTTTGGTTGGTTTCGGCTCATCTTGAAAGACCCATACGCTCGATTGCTGCTTTGTTTTGGGATCGTAGCAATAAATCCATGTTTCGTCACCTGTTACTATGTCCCACACCAAATTTGACGCACCTTCGTTGAATCTGGTAAGCATGGCACTGCACCAAGTGACGCGGTCCGTTTTTTGAGCCTCGGTCAAGTTGTGTGGGATCCACCGCGAGCACAGCTTTCTCACACCCAAATGTTTGTGTAGGATTAATTGTATTTGACTCATGCCTATTTCTAAGGATGCGCGAATTACATGGTAGGTCACATGCCTGTCTGTTTCAATCATATGGCGCACAGCATTGATGTTTTTGTTGGTCACAGCGGTGGACGGCCGACCATCGCGAGATTCGTCACTGAGATTGATACGACCACGCTTGAATTCTGCAAACCAGCTATAAACAGTTGTCTTGCATGGTGCTTCATTGCCAAAAGCTGTTTCAAGCCGAGCGATGCTCTGTTGAGCTGTCAAATTACACTTAAAATCGTAGAAAATCATACTACGAAAATTTTCCCGAGTTAAATCCATGTTGATGCAGACACACAATTTTTTAAATGGCGCCACAAGGTAAAAACAAAAGACAGTCAGATGAAACAAACTGCATTCTACAGCCAAAGAGTTCTATTTTCAAATGTTGCAATAAATTTTTAAATATTGTTTATGTAAGTGGCCAGTTCCGGAAACTTACAGTGCGCCCTATGTATCTAATATACAAATAATCCGACGAGCGACGACCCTAAATAGGGCATAAACTAACAGAGACAATTTAGAAATGTACAAGATCATTGATATTTCGTTTATCGATTTATTAAGATTAATGGCTGTTATTATCAAAATGATTTATGAATTGCGCAGGTGATGATTTATACTATCATAAATTCAGCATAGATAGAGGGCCGCTTATATTTAAGTGCTGATAAATGTCTTGATTGTAATATGATTTCTGATATTTGGTTTTATCATAGAATTTGAAGGGGAAAAATATTTAAACTAGTAGTTTTGTGAACAGTAGACTTCGCGAACATCCTCCGAATGAATATTCTTCTATTCTTTCTTCCAATTGTTGTAAAAATGGAGGGTTTTAGTGCTACCATTAAAAATAAAATAGTTTTTAACCAAACTGAGTTTGAACCATTTTTAAAATATATCTTAAAGAAGCGTCTTTACCAACTTTTCAACCAAAGCTTATTTTCTGATAAAGTCTAATGTTATGTTGTAAAGAAGACTGAGTATGATAAAAGTAATTTCTTACAACACTTTCGCTAACAGTCAACAAGATAACAAGTAGATCATTGTTATCTACGTTAAGAGGAGTTTCTGTATATTACAAGCAAAGAGCAACGAAACCACTCCTATGACGTTTCTTTCTCAATGATTACATGCCACCTACAACCTATATTATGCAAACGTTGTTACATATTCACCCCAATCCAATCAGAAAACCATTTTCTAATGACAATTACACTTATGTTTATTCCAATTAAGCGAAAGTAAATGTTTGTGATCGTGAGAATAATTAACAGCATGCAATACGTGACTTAGGCTTGCCGTCCACTTTTTATCCACATTCAAGCGTTTTTTCGGTTGGATCCCAAATTTTGACTTTTGCATTTAGGATTTTCAGAGCCCTCGGTTCGGTTATTAGGGGAGGTATTTTGGATATGAAATTATTTTTATGAGCAGGCAGCCTGCATGACGTCCTTGGAAATATGCTAAATATATATGCTAAATAATTCATCATGATAATATTGAAATCATTCATAGTTCAAGGCGGAACTCTTTGGGTAATTATCTTGCGAATTCTTTTCCAAGTGAAATCAGCCAGCAGTCAGACAGAAGCACAACGAAATAGAGATCTTTTTATACCTTTAGTTTTTTGTTACAATATCCAATCCATGGAACGAAAGTTGATGGTTTTTTCTCAACATGGAGAGGAGAATACATGATTGTTGTATTCTCCAGGTTGAGAATAGGAAAGAATTTGATGTGTTGACCAACGTTTCAAAACGAACTGCTGAGAAGAATACGCCGAAAGAAACTTATTTTAGTATTGATATCTACTGTGCCTGAAGGGCGTTGGTTTTATTTGACTATGTTACAGTACAATATGCTCGCACATCTGTAACTGGTCCAAGGCCATTGAGAGTTGCAAGTACAATCCACATTCACACCGACACATGCTAATTTAATTTTGTTCACAATACTTGACACGACTTACAGGATATGGTTTTGATCAATAGTAATAAGTAAGAGATTATACTTAATTTGCATTGGTTTAATACCGGTTCTGAAAATTAACCTACTTAAATTTTTTAGCATTATTTTAATAAGCTGTCTGGCATTAATATTATTGGTAAATACATAAACACCCTTTTTGCTGTATGCTGAACTGAACACAGTGTTATAACTATAACAATATTTTTGGTTAGGTTCAAGGTATTTGTCAACGCCTTAGATTAATAATTAGTCTTGCGCGGCACCGTGGAGTCCAATAATTAATATAAGGTCAAAGCGTTTTTGCAAATGAAAATGTCTTCTTTTTTTAACGTAAAAAACCAAATAAACTAATATGAGTACTTTTAGCATAACACGTTGCATTTGGTAGGTACAGACACCAATTTGGCATGCCATTGAACATGCCTGAAAAAGAAAGGTCGCTTGGCCATTTCATTGCTCATTATTTGTACACAGCAAGGTGATGTCCTCTCAATACTTTATTAAAGGTTATTGCATTACCATCTAACCCAAAAAGCATCTGACCAAAATATCTGTGGGGGACAGTAACGCGTTATGATGTGAAAAGGTTAGCCAGGCTATAAATTCTAGGAAGGAACTTCATCGACCAGAGGACAGCTTTTGGATAACAGGTGTCAGTTTGCGTTTAGGATAAAAAAGTTTATATTTGAATGGAAATATTATGTGTTAATTAGAAATTGTTATTAGTGTTGTTGCATTGCCGGTGGCGGAGTTTTTATCCACTGACGTTCAATCAGCCAGATTCGACTCGCAAAGAAGAAGAAGTAATTGTTTAACCCATATCGAGAGCATCGAACTATAATTTGTTTAATGTTTTCTTATGTTTTCGCGATTGTTATTCATTAAATTAAACTATTTTAATACGGTTTTATCGCGTTTATTACTTATTTATTTACACCTGACGTTTCAAACACTTTACAGCGTTCATGGTCGCAGGCAGACTAAGTTAACATTTGTCTTTGATGTCATAAGATTACAAAACTACCGCCTGAATTTTTTTATTGGGAACTATTCCGATTCACGCAGTATTGGCTCACGTATCTAAGGGTCTTGCAGACTGCTTCCGAGTTTGCGATTTTATTAAGTTAATGACTGGGTCGCAAGCTGGCGGTACCTGCCATCCATCCTCACTATTGAAATTAGGATGTTTTTTAATTTCAATAGCTTCACGTAACATACTTGGAATGAATCTGTTTTCCTTTGCAAGGACTTGAGGATTATCAAAACGCATATAGTGGTTGGGTTTGTCTAGAGCATGTTCACAGACTGCAGACTTGGTTGAGCGTCTATTTTTCATGTCAGCAATATGTTCTTTTATACGAGTATTAATGCTTCTCTTTGTTTGCCCAATGTATGATAAACCACAGTCACAGTCAATTTTATAAACTCCAGCATCTTGCAATGGGATATTGGATTTTACAGGTCTTAAAAATTGGTTTATTTTCTTATGCGGCTTGTAATAGGTCTTGATTGAAGCTCGTCTAAGTATGTTACCAATCTTGTCCGTGACTCCCTTTATGTATGGTAAGATGGCAGGAAAACGATCAACTGTGTGTGGCTTGGGTCGACTTCTGTGACATATGTGTGGGAGGCTGAGATTGTTGCTTCTTAAGACAGACTTGACTCGGTGAAGCTCCTCCTTAAGATGGTGGGTGTCACAGATGCCGTGTGCTCTCTGTAACAAAGATTTGCCTACGGTAGCTAACTGACATGGATGATGGTGAGATTTACCGTTGAGATATTTGTCTGTGTGGGTGGGCTTTCTGTACACAGTGTGACTGATACTATTGTCAACTTGGGACCCAGTCATTAACTTAATAAAATTGCAAACTCGGAAGCAGACTGCAAGACCCTTAGATACTGTGAGCCAATACTGCGTGAATCGGAATAGTTCCCAATAAAAAAAATTCAGGCGGTAGTTTTGTAATCTTATGACATCAAAGACAAATGTTAACTTAGTCTGCCTGCGACCATGAACGCTGTAAAGTGTTTGAAACGTCAGGTGTAAATAAATAAGTAATAAACGCGATAAAACCGTATTAAAATAGTTTAATTTAATGTATAATTTGTTTACTCGGGGGTTCACTGTTGATCACTGTTACGTAAATGTAAGAGCCAATTTTTGTTTTTTTAATAACCTTTATCGCTGTTGTGTACTAAATGTACATTTTTTGTAAATTTTAGTTCCATGTTTTTAAAATAGATTATAAATTTATTAACTGGTTACAAGAGGTGGAAATTTTTCGTGGTCAAAGGCCGATCAGGCTTGACAGACTGTGGCATAACCATAGCATACGGTTTCAACCCCTCTACGTATTGCTCTGACACCAGAGTGTACAGGGGCGAATAATGTGACCCATTTGATATGATGATGACGGTTAGAAACTATTCTTAATTTAATTTCAAAAATAGCGGTCGGAATCGATCCATAGCTTAGACCAGTGAAATACCCAATTGAATATCACTTTTCCTTTTTTTTTTTTAATCATTATTCAGTAAATATCAAATGTACACATACAACAGTTACCGAACCGCGGAAACCTCGATGGGTTTATCTGTGTTCGGTGAGTCGCTATTACATTTAGAAAGTAGGTACTTAAGTATTTTTTCAAACTTAATTTAAATTTTTTAAAGTTATTGTTATACAACTCCTGAAGTTCTGAAGTAAGCTTATTTAGATAGTTTGGTATCATATAATTAGGAATTCTTGTCCCATACAGATAATATAATATATAATAATAAAATTAAATTAAAAAAAAACTAGTTTGCCGATTTATCTCTGTTAAGTACGCTACCGGCTATAATATGAGTTCACGGGTTTTACCAATCACAGCTTAGAAGCACTTATTACTCCTAATTTGAAAAATATGCAAATCAGTTTATTCGGTTAGTAGCCGCGTCACAGATAAATATTTCATTGGTCTGATTTATATCGTGTAATTTCCCAAAGAGACTAAGCAAAAAATACATGTTCACCAGCTTGATTTTGAGGTATTACTCCACGGACCACGGGCTACCT
Organism: Euzophera pinguis; assembly: GCA_947363495.1. Taxonomy (NCBI): domain Eukaryota; kingdom Metazoa; phylum Arthropoda; class Insecta; order Lepidoptera; family Pyralidae; genus Euzophera; species Euzophera pinguis. The sequence goes on from OX376169.1 coordinate 6,645,269, forward strand.
AGCCTTGTTGTACGAGTGTCATCGTAGATTAGACCTCTTCACAAATAGCTGTCATTATGATTGACACTAAATTGATGATTTAAAATTTTTATCAACAAACATTTTCAATATTGGGATATTTTAATTCATTGACAAAATTCTAAATGTCTTTTGATTTTTGTGGGTGCTGCCAGTTGATGTCAACAGCTGCTGTACCGGGTATGCATAGTTATATATATTTTTTTCTACACCAAATAAAATGAGTTATCAGGTCCTTCATGATTCTTTCATAAATGTGGATCTTAGTGCCTGTCCTTTCATCTTAAACATTATTGGCGTTGTCACGGTTGCTCTTTGTGGACACAGTTGCTGGTAAAATTGCTACCGTTAGGAAATAGCTGACAGCATTAGAAGGCTTAATTGTAGTACCTAATAGAACTATTAGTTCTCCCTTTGGTTTTCCTACACTTGGCGCACTAAATAGGCACACAGAGTAGCTCTCAACACAAACAAACTGTACGCATGAACTTTGCTTAATTATTACACTTTAAAAGCCTTTATTTAAACATCTTCATACAATTTAAAAGAATAAAAAGTAAAATGAAGCACAGAATGACGTAATTTTTAAAGTTAATTCCTCTGAGACAGACGGGCGGCGTTAAAAATTAAAAGCCCACGGTCAGGCGACGTGGCGTCGGAATAAACCTACTGCTTTTTATTTTTAATTAACAGTAAAAACTACCACTTAGTTTACTTAATCAATTCTGGAAAATGGCCGGATATTTTACATCAACTACTAACTTTGTTGTAAATATTTATGTGTTTAGAAAATTTTTACCCAATAGTATATAGCACGTGACACTTTAGTTTTGATGGTGTATAAAGGCTGCAGTAACCCCTCTGCGTCACTCGTCTTGTATGTTTTCCTAATTAATGATCTAATGAATGAAAGTATCGTTGGTCATTTAGTGTTCGCGACTTATGTTGTTTCTTTTCTTTGGGCGGTCATGGCAACATGGGTATTCTGAAGCAACCACGGAGCAATAACAAAGAGGAGATGGCTTATCGAGAGCTTCTTTACAAAAAATGTCTGAGTAAAAAATGTATTGACGATCCCCTCTACTTACCAATAGATGTCGCTAGCAAATCGAAGATTTCAACATAAATAAATATATTTATATTTCTTTATATTACGGATATTTTGAACATTAAAAACAGACAAATATTTTGTGTAACACTAAATTAACCAAAAAAATTTGAAAATATATGTATTATTTATATATTTTTTCAAATTTATTTTAGAATTTATTTATATATAACAGTACAGCATTGAAACACTTAAAACTAAATGGCTTAAAATATTTTACAAAATATTTTAAGCTGAAACGAAACGTAAAATAGAAAAATAATAAAAACATTAGAGCTCCCTCCACGACACGCATCGTTCACAGTTGAACGAAAAATGACGCAATCTCCGTCCACTTTTCGACGTCACTGCGCCAATGACCGTAACGGTGCACCAGTCGAAACGCCATCTCCTCTTTGTATTTGCTCCATAGAAGCAACCTTTCACATCTAATATAGTAGAAATACCATTTTCATGGATTTAGTTACTCTTCTTTGACACTTCAAACCGGGACAATATGGACTTGCCCCTTGAACTAGGCTAGAAGCTTATGTGCCATCATTATTTGGTAGTTGTGGTGCCTTTTCCTAGACTATGGCACATCTTTTGTCTTGCCCTGAGTGCAGTCACCTGCACTCTCAAATACCTTTATGAAGTTTAAATCCCAGAATATAATTTAGAGTCGAGTCGCTAAGAAGAAGATTTGCTAGTATTAGTTAGCCATAGCCAGCCATACCATTACAAGTGATACTCCTCTCTGAATTTGGATCTAATGACACTATTCAATTGTTCCAGGTCTACAATTGCGAAGCATAGAGGAGCCGGCAGGGGGCGCGGGGGGCGGCGTGCCCGCGCCAACCTGCTACGACGCCGAGTGTGCTCGCACTGAAGCCTGGCTTGATGAGAACCAGGAGTTTGTCCACGATTACTTCCTAAGGTACTTTAACTTCTAAAAGTAGAAATCTAGCAAGTGCTTGACAATGCTTTGTCGGTGGCGGAGTTTTAGCTCTTATGATTAGCGCTTGGCGAAAGACCGGGTATCGCTTTGCGCTTAATACTAAAGATCCTAATTGACGCCGGTGGCGAAGTGGAGCAGCTTACCTTTGGTTTCGAAGCACCAGCTAAGGATGCAACTATAAAAGACGCTGAAATAAGTAGTAAGTAGTGGTAGTACTAAATGCTCTGAAGTAAATACTTCTGTTTATGGTAGGAGGCCCAAGCAAAACATAAGGTCGTATTCCTTATTGATGATGACGATGACCATTTATTGGCCATTTGTTATCGTTTTAATTTGAGGGGCTCCAGGACAAGTTGCCGACATTGACTATGAAAGGAAACTAACATTTTTGTTCGTATGATTGGCATTATGGCTAATATTGTCGTTAATAACAAAATTTACATACCGTTTAAAAAAAAATCATTACTGACTAACGTAAGCCTAAAATATTGCAAAAATTTTCTCTACTTTATTATGTAGCCCTTTAAGGTAAACCCTATCTTTGAATGGAGCAGTTTAAACAAAAGTAATTTGTGGCCCTTTTAAACGGCTTTCGGCTATAATGATGACTATTATCTGTTCCAAAATGTGTCCAAGCCGACATCCAGCTTCATTTGATTATAGGATTAGTCCTTTTTGGTTTTAAAGTTTAATCTATGTTTGAATGATTGATAAAATTTTAAAATAAATTTAAGCATGAAAATATTTGACCAAATAAAATTTTCTGGATTAGTCGAGGTAAATGTAGGGAGATTATTATGAGATAAATGTGGTTGAAAATGTTCTAAAATAAATATTTGATTCGCTGAAAAATAGCTTTTATAAAATTGATCAGTGGATGTTTATTAAATGTTTTATTTATATAAGTAGCTGTGCGCGGCTTCAAACGTTGTGCGTTTAAAAAAATCATGTTATTATAATTTTTTTATTTAAACTTTATTGCACAATATACAACGTGTACAGTACAAAAGGCAGCAGTACAAAGGGAGCATTGTCTAACAGTTAATCTTTGAGTTATGTAGAGAACAGTTTGTGGGTGCAATGTGTAATTCTAAATAATACTAATAATAATAAATAGCCGATATATGTAAATACATAATTACATACTACATAAATATACTATAAACATATGCAGCATTAAAAGAAATTTATGTCTACTTTTGTAACTTGTCAAGGAAAAATTTGTGGGCCTGGGATTTAAAGCTAGCTCGGCTGGGGGCTAGTCTTATCGATTCAGGGAGTGCATTCCAAAGTTTGACAGCCGTAACGGCGAAAGAATTAGCGTAAAAAATTAAGCGGTGAGAGGGGATTGCAAGAATGAAACTATTGGAAGAACGCAGGACTTTCATGAGTGGAACTTAAAAAATGGAAATCGTTTTTTTAAATAGTCGGGGGCAAAGGGATTATTAAGGATAGTGTATAACTGACTTAGAATATGCAGGTGCCTGCGTTTACAGATGTATTATTGTAAAAATTATTTTTGAAATTGGCATAGCAGTTTCTAAGTATTACTTTACCCTTTTCCTAAAACAAGAATGTATAAAATAAATTACAAATTTTACAAACATTCAATAATATTATGAAAGTAACGTTGTGAGGTAACATCTCATTGTCTGGTCTTTGAAGCTAGCTGTGTACCTAACTACCTATTTTTTTTTCATTTATTTTGTACTAAAAAGTACCTCATGTTTGACCTCGGATTTTCTACTATATTCGTACCAGATTTCATCAAAATCCGTTCAGCAGTTTAGCTGTGAAAGCCTAACAGACAGATAGACTTTCGCACTTATAGTATTAGTATGGAAGTATAGATGGATTTTTGTTGAGATATAAGTTCATCAAATAAAAGTACTTGCGTAGTACATTATCACGAATGCGATGGTCTCACGGACGATATCAGAAGAATAGCTGGTGTGAAATGGATTGAGATTGCCCAAGACAAAGAGAAATTGCATAGATTGAAGTAGGCCTACACCCTAGCGGTCCACAAAGATTAAATAGAGAGAGAGAGACTTGCGTAGTATAAGTATTTGTTTGATTTAGAGCAAAGAAGCCGCAAAATAATACAATTTGTGTGGGCTTTACGAGTAAGAAGCTTCGTTTGTTAGGTTTCTGTATCTTTAACACCTGACGGATAGTGTTTAAAATCGTAAGTAAGCCGCCAACTACGTTTGTTAGTAGAAATTACACTAAAGAAATTAATTTTGCACTAGCTAACCCGACATACGGTTTTCCTGACTTACCTTTACTTAATTTATTTGCTCAACGAGCGAGCAAAGCGAGCAAAAGTCTCCATTTTAAGACTGGCTAAACTTACGCCCTTATAATTTTGCCCTGTTAATGCCGAGGTCAAGTTAACTATACGAAGAGTGTTTAGTTTCCTAAAGAGTCAGCAATGTGGCGAAAAATTTCATTCACAATGTCCTAATGAATACCGTTGACATTACGACCTTAATTTTCCTTGCTAATTGAAGTTAGAAGGTGTTAATGCCCTCACATAACGAGCCAGTCTCATGCATTAACCAAGAGTTCCTTACATTTCCCGCTTCGTTCCAAGATCCTGGTTAGGGTGACGTCAGACTTGACGGGGTTTTAAGGGATTAAGTAAATCGATACTCTCAACTTCAGACGGTTTTGCATGCATGTTGTGATTTGACTTATGACACATATTTTTTAATAGCGAGTGGGTTACATGGTCAACCGACCCGGCCACCCATGTTTAACATTTGATTTTTTTTTGAGTAATTAGGGTTGGTCTTGAGAATTACGGTACAAAAGTTAACAATGTACCAACATCATTTTATTTCAGGTATTTCCATTCTGCCGTTCAAGTTCCACAGAGGCTTGGAAATTTACAATCGTCTTGTTAAAATAAACTTTAGGGATTGAATGCGGAAAATGTCGTAACTACATAATTCTATAAAGTGTAAGTACATACTTTATAAATGCAAAAGTTTTCTAATAATATATTTCTGGTTGAAGCTAATCTAAATGCGCCTTTAGTTCGAGCCGTATCATAGAACTCATTTACTTTAATCTGCTCTCAACACCACATCTTTTTGTTCATTTATTCCGGGGCAACTTAGATTTACGATTGAAAGCATGTAAATCAGGACGACGCCTTTCTCAGTTTAATTAAACATGCCTTTTATGCCGGGGCCACATTTAAACGTATGTTTATTGGCTTCGCGAACAAAATTAGAGTACAGATGTGGAGCTACTGTGAGTCATGGATGAAGGAAAATCGACGGATGTCGCACTACTAACTAGCGAACCAATAACATTTGGTCGACTCCGCTACCTTCTCACATGACTGAGTGCGGTAATGAACTAAAACACTCATAACCTAGACCAATGATTTGCCATTGTGATCTTATAAGAGTTAAAATCCGGGAGCATGCGAATACATGAAAATTTCTCAAAGGTTCCCACCACAATTAACTTCCGTTAATCAGAATTGAAACGTTTGATGATTTCCGTTTAAATTTTATACTGACTGCTTGAACAGATTCTGTTCTCTTTACATTTTGTCCTCTGGGAGAATTTCAAATTAGAAACAACGCTACTGACTTGTCCCAGTGATATTAATTACGGAGACGTCTTAGTTAAGTACAACATTGAGAAGAATACTAGTATTTAAAATAAATTCGAACTTTGAATAATTTGATTGTTTATAATTAACTCGAGTTACACAAAATATTACTTCTAGGAGTGGGTATGAAACCGTTGTTAAAGATAAAGCACCGTGTACGAAAATGTCAAATCTTTACTAACTTTTCTTAAACCTAATTTGATCTTCTACATTATCTTTATTTCCATGGCTAGGAAAGAACATTTCTTTTAATTGAAAGAAGATAATAATGTTTTTTCTTCTTCTAGTGAAAACTGGTCCGTGACTCTTCAAAAACTGCTGACAGTGCTAGGTGCTATTTATTTGAGGGAGTTCTTTTTTTTAGATATATAACTCAATCAATACCATGAGTCAAGACCGGCCAATGTTAAGAGCAAATCATTTACCTGTAAGTCATAAATCTAAAACAACAGTCCAGAAAACTACTGCAACTATTCCTCGAAAGCAATTGAGTTAGCAACTGTCGCGTTAGCTTCAACGTGATTCGAAACTTTACTTCAAGTAGATTTGCCAGTTTGGCTAAACTAACATGCCAAGTCACAATGAGGTAATATGTAAAGCTTAGTTATTTGTTACTCACTACACTTAATTGTTAGCTGAGCTGTGAAGAGTTGTTAGGAGAATGGATTTTGAGTTGACACACATGACCACACATAAAGTTCAATATCTATTCATTCTCTGAAATTATTCTGTTGAATAGGTCTGACACTTATAGTTAATGGAATTAGAATCAAAGAGCATCGAAACTGTACACAAACGTTAGGTACTTTCTCAATGATTACAATAATATGTATGTATGTGTATGTAGGTATATATTTTAAATGAAACAGTATTTGTGTATGTTTTATGTATGTTTACGTAGTGTATGAACTTTAGCTTTTGATAAAATTTGCTCTGCAAGTTTTCCCCCTTAACTTTTTTGCGCCAAACTATCTTTCCGTTTCTCCCAATGGTTGACTGGTAGGGAATGCTCTTAGCATTAAGTCCACCAATTGTCATAAGTATATGTGTACTTTGTGGAACAATAAAGTTTTAATAAATAAATAAATAAATAAACATATGTTACGAGTTTGCTGTAAAACTTAAAAGCATTATCATTAAGTTTTTTTACTATTAAAAAGTCGAGTAATGTTTAGATAACGAAGTTTGAGCTGTTTCATTTAAAATTCAAAGCAAAAAAAAAAAAATGCTTTAAAGACAGAATAGCGAGTTAGTAATATCTCAATATCACATTCTTCTTTCGTGGTCAATGACTAAACCTAAATATATTCTACCCAATATACTGCAATATACCCAATAACAGCTGAGTCAGAAGCTCCCGCCAAAATTTTCCCAAGTGCATGAGAGCGGGCACGACCGCAGATGGTACATCGATTACTATAACTATACAACGTAACTGTATTGTCATCGTTGATCATTAATACAACTTATCAGCTTTGTCTCTATGAAAGTACGATTTAATGTAACAACAACAAAGCGCGATAAACAGTATTATGCTTTTATTTAAAGTGCAATTTTTCAGCGATGTCATTGGATAAATTGCCTGCCATTCACACTCATATCGGAGATGTGTTTAAAATATGATAAAGATACTTGATGATATTACAAAAGCCGTTTATCATGAGGCTGACTGCATATTAGAGTGAACTTACAGATTAGGTCCGAATTCTCAAATTTTCAATTTTGCCAATGATTGTCGGGACAAATTCTTCTTCATGAAAAGTATTATTTTATAAATTCTTAATTTATTTGTCGTCAGGTAACTTTGTCGGTAACAAGTCCAGTTGCGACCGTACCAAACCAGTTGATTTAATTTAATTTTATGTTTACGTTGTTGCTTATCATGGGTGCAATATCATTATAGGCATGGGTGCAATATCATTATAGGTGTTGAAGTTGGTTGGTGGTGGTAGTTATCAGTTGATGTACTTAATGACCGAACAATTCTTACAAATCAAACTGGGTTCAACTTTGTTACTAAAAATAGATAGCCAGCGCTTTGTTGCGTCCGATTAAATTTTCCTTTTTTAATTTTTAAGTATTGATTTAAATACAAGACTTAAAATTACAGCACAACATCGTAATCAATGAGGTTCTCATCGCTTGTTATGACTAAATAAGTACGAACGTTACCGTTTCTGGCAAGACAAGATAATTTACACATAATTTAATGCCCCTAGTAAAATAAAACATAAACGAGACTATAAGGAAACAGTTGTAACCTGATCGTAAAGAACTGTCCAACGGGAGGCTAATAAAATTGTGTACACTGGCAGAATTTACAGATTTCTTACAGATCTTTCCAGTTTTAACCGGAAATTTGCGCTCGGTATTTGTTTGAATTAAGTGCGTCGTCGTAATTTGTGTGGGTTGAATCAAGATAGTTCATTAGGAATGATAATTTACTTATTAGACGATCAAGATGAAGCCAAGTTTTGTCTTCATTATCGACCTAGGTCTGGCCCTGCTCTGCTATTGTAAACAATTGGTTGTTATCTAAACTGATTCGTTTCATTTATCAGATGACTACCGTAAATTGGGGTATTTTGGAAACCATGGGGTTAATTAAAACTTCAGAAATAAAATATTTGAGAACTGATATTTTATGTTTTTCTACCAATAGAATATTATTTTTATCATCTGGCAACACTAATACTAAAGCAGTAGTACGAGACAAAATTTTGAGGTTATAAACGCATTGCGTGTGTCGCAAAATGATTGTTTAAAAAAAGTCAAAAATTGTGCTAAATTTATGCGTGTCTTACTTTTGTTTGTTTACGATAAAATTTTGGAGGTAAGTTGAATATAATATTTGTCATTTATCATGTGTTTTGTTATGATTTCAATGCTTTTTGCCGGCTTTTTCTGAAGAGGTTAGAAACACTTTATTTGTTATCTTTTTCTAAATGGGGCTTTTTGAAACAGTTTTGAGGCTATTTGAAACGAAATTCCAAATAGCCCCTATTATAGGTTATTATTTTACTTAGAGTATGAATGATGTACCAAATAGCCCCTAGTACCAAGTAGTACTTTTTTTTTGTATTTAAGGGTATGTTCTGCATTTTTGTTTCAGTTTTAAAACAATGGTGCGAATATACACTAGAAAATATTCAAATATAAGAAATGGAAAGTCACATTTACCGTATCAGAACTACCAACCGGAAAACTTACAAGCCGCTATCAATAGTGTAAAAGAAGGAAGAATGAGTCTTACAGATGCAGCGAGTACGTACGGTGTGCCAAAGAGTACCCTGAGTAGAAAAACTAGGAATATCAACTGCACGCAAGAGAAGGCTGGTCATCCGACCTTATTTTCACCTGAAGAGGAGAGAATTTTCGTTAAATTTATTTTAGTAGTAGGCGAGTGGGGCTTTCCATTTGATTCGACTGATCTCCGTATTTTTGCCCAGAAATACCTTAATAAGATTGGTAAAAAAGTATATGGGCTTAGAGACAATATGCCCGGGGTGGATTGGGCCCGTAATTTTCTTTTAAGATATAAGTCACAAATATCAAATCGCAAATCTGCAAATATTTCTAGTGATCGAGCAAGATTTACGCCACAAGATTTAGATGCCTTTTTTGAAAATTATGCAAAAATAGTTGAAGGGGTTGCTGAAGATTGTATAATCAACTATGATGAGACGAATTTGACGGATGACCCTGGAAACAAAAATTATATTTATAAAAGAGGGTGCAAATATCCAGAGCGAATCTTTAACACCTCAAAAACGGCAATTTCACTTATGTTTTCTGGCACTGCATCAGGGCATCTGTTACCTATGTACGTTGTTTATAAATCCGAAAATCTATGGGACACATGGATGGAGGCAGGACCAGAGGGCACAAGATATAATCGCTCAAAAAGTGGGTGGTTCGATTCTGTTTGCTTTGAAGACTGGTTTAATACTATTATTGTCCCATATGTGCGAAATAAGTCCGGTCCAAAGGTGTTAATTGGTGATAATTTATCATCGCACTTTTCAGAAAGCGTGTTAAAGACTTGTGAAGAATTAAATATTGCATTTGTGTGCCTACCACCTAAAACAACTCATCTACTTCAACCCTTGGATGTCGCGTTTTTCGCCCCATTGAAGGCTTATTGGAGAGACGTTCTCACTAAATGGAAACTGACTGAGGGAAGAAAACATAAAACATTAATAAAAAGTGCATTTCCTAAACTATTATGTAAATTAAAAAACAAACTAATTGAAAATGATGCCGAATCTATCAATTTAAAAGCTGGTTTCAATAAGTCCGGACTGTACCCTGTTGATCCTAATCGACCTAAATCTAGATTACCTCAATCCCAGACATCCAATTCTGAAACAGAAATAGAGAGCACTGCGTCTTCAGTGATACGCGAAATCTTAATGGATATGAGATGTCCTGAGGTTCCAGAGGGAGTAAGGAGGAAAAAAAGATTTGTTGTTGAACCGGGTAAGAGCGTAACTGCAGAAGATTTAGTCAAATGTCAGCCAAAAAAAGACTCTAAAACAAAGCGGTCGGGAAAAAAGAATAAGTCTACTTCCAAGGTAGTATTAGATTCAATTGACCCCGTTCCCGGTCCTTCTGGACTACATCACACAAACAACATATTAGAAACTTATGACAGTGACACTTCCAAATCTTCGTATAAACAAAGTACTCATACTGTAATGCCTGTACTAAGGCAAACAAAAGACTACAATGGTAAGGGTAAAGGAATCGGAAAGAAAACGAAACCTTGTGAAACATTGATTAATAAGAAAAAGCAAAGTGAGAATTCAATAGAAATATATGAGGATGATATAGGTGTGCCAGTGCAAGAAAGTGACAATCCTGGTGAAGAAAATCTGGTCTTTTTGTCAAACCTTTCCAAAACAGATGAACAGAATCAATCTTTTGCTACCAATCAGACTTTTCAATCTTTTGCTACCAATCAGACTTTACCAAAATGCTTACAATCCAGTCATGATAATCAACCTACAAAAGAAACTCAAAAAATAAATATCATTTCCGATGAAAAAATCAGCTTTGAAGAACTTTTACTTAAAAGGGTATGCCAGGATAAGAAGGAAAATACTACGGCAAAAAAGAAGCATGTGGCTAAAGGAGCTGAAGTTATTACTGCATCTACAAGTAAAATAAAAGAAAAATCTTTCGGAATTACCCGAAAAGACCTTATCAATACTACCATAACTAAAATTTCGAATAAAAAACGGGTAAGAAAATCAAAGGATTCATCTACAAGCAATTCAGATTGTGATATTATGAGTACCCACAGTGACTCTGATATATGCGAGTATGCTACCGACGCCACCATAGAGGCTGATGAATTTTTTTTGTTGCCAACTCAATTTCAAAGGCTGATGAAACATATTTAATTGGCAATAAGACTGATATAGATAATGCAACTAAAGAGACTGACTTAGAGAATAATACTGAAAAAGTAGTTTTAAGTGAAATAACAAATATAAGAGAAAACTATAGAGATAACAATGAAGACGAGTTGTTTTTAGATCAACCAAATGAAGATCCTTCATATTGCATTAATGATTTTGTTTTGGTGCGTTACCTTAGTAGAAAAAATTGGACATATTATGTTGGTATTGTTCAAGAAATTACCAAGGACATTAACGGGCAACACAAATATACAATACTCTTTTACAAAACTGTAAAAAAACCTGTTCTGTTATTTCGGAGGACAAGATTAATTGATCGTGATATAGTTGACAATGTTTCTATTGTAAAACAAATTTCATTAAAAGAATCGCCAAACAATTGTAATGACCTATTGCTTGCTGAAGAGGGTGATATGATATATTTTAGTTAAAATATATCACATCACCCTCTTCAGTTCGTCTATCCAATTATTCATTGTGTTGCTTATTTTTAATGTGCCGACATAACTACGCACCTATTTAATTATGTCATCAAAGTGATTATATGCAGATTGTTTATAAAAAATGTTTACTGGTTAATGTTTCTAAGATCCTTTTTATTTTTGAGAATTTTAAAGAAGAGAAATCCTAATTTTGTGATAACTTTAGTCTTTACACATTAATTTTATTAAATTGAGGCTAGATTGAATTGCCAAAAATTGTTTTTATGTTACGAAGTTTTCTATCGTTTTGTCAAGTGGGTTAGTAAGGTCTAACGACCCTACGCCCGCTAGTTTCTAAGTTTTTAAACCGCCTCAAAAACCACGTCAGGCTATTTAGCGACCGGGACCAACGGTTTATACGTGCCTATATGTTTATGTTTGATTTTCGTTAAATATTTTTTCATTATCTTAAGAAAATCTTTCCGTAAGGTTATGTTTTCAGTTAATAAAAATATATAAAAGTACTGATTTTTTTATTTTTTGTGTTGACTTCCTCTTAAATTAATCCAAATATATCCTACATTTGCCAACTAAAGTTCCAACGAATGACTATACTAATTCCAAATATCCCCAAATATAGTGGCACTCTATTCATATGGTAAAGTTTCATTCGGAAAGAAACTGGATTGTAACAACGTAAAAGAACAAGAGCTCTATTAGTTTAAAAGGTCATTTACCGTATTGTAATTCTGAATATCGCTTAACTTGCTCAAATCAAAAGTTTCCAAAATCTTTTGAAGCAAAAGAACAATCTGTATCAAATTCCAAAAAATCCCCATGTTGCGATAATTGGAACAGCACTTTTAAAAATTAATATCTTTGGTATTTTAATTCATATAGGGTTGGCAGTGCTAGCCGCTGGTATATCACTGTAGAATCTGTCAAAAACAAATATCAAAATAGGATTAGATCTACATACTTCGTTACAATATAATTTTTTCGATAAATTTTGTACCAAATAACCCCACTTTACGGTATATGAAATTTCTCCCAATTTGTGAAATAAATCCATACTAATATTATAAATGCGAAAGTCTGTCGGTTTGTCTGTCTGTGATGCTTACACGGCCAAACTGCTGAACAGATTTTGATGAAATTTGGAATAAATATAGTTGAAGACCCAGGGTCAAACATAGGCTTTATGAAGCAGGCGAAGCTGCGGGGAAAAAGCTAGTATAAAATAAAAATAAATAAATATTAAAAATCAAAGATTATGCAACATACGAATTACCTTAACGAATTTAAGATACGTAATTAATACAAAGTTAATACGTGCGTAAGTAAAAACTACTGTCATGGTGATTCTTATGGAAAGAAAAATTAGCTAGACAGCAATTTGTTAAAATTTATTTATGCAATACTAATATGTATAATATAATTATCTCAAAGGATACCTCTATTATTTGCAACATCAATATCTGGATAAATACCGAAACAAATCATAAATAGTGCGACGTGTGCTAGATCAGTACACAAGATAATAAGTGAATCTCCTTTCCTCATAGTAAATAATTGATATAAGATGATATTGATTCATAATAAATAGTATTTACCAGGAAATTACTCTGTAAGAGTAAAAAAGCATCGTGACCACGGAGTTCATGACAATAGTTCCATCACATTCTCCTTTATATTTATATTAGCAGTATCTATAGTATCAGCATATTTACGTATTGTTTATTCTCTAGTTTAGAGGCAAGCAAACCTGCTTTAGTTCCATTTTACTTGCCATGCAGGGAACAAGAAAAAATTCTACATGCAATAACAGCAACCTAACAAGCCCAAAAATGTATAGGCATTGTCCAGAGAACCATAAAGCAGGTTGAACACTAAACTATACTACAATAATATTTAATTTTGACACCAAATGGTTAATCATAAGCTGTGACTGGATGCGCGTCGCTTTAAATATGTTAGATGGGAAATCTACAAGGCCTAGATGTGTAAGGCCTGAAATTATGAGTGTCTATTCCTTACGTCTTTTTGCAGTTTTGATTTTTTCCCAATTGTTAACAGGAAGGCGACAAGACAAGTGGTAGACGCGTGGCTTGTATCACACGCTACGCCGCCCAGCGCTGAACTCGCGTCCCCATCGCGCGCTGGTTCAGGATCGGGCGCTACCACACCTGTCAGGTAATTACTTTTTTTTTTGTAAATTCTACGGCCGTTTGTATGAGTTTGATAGCTTAGCGGGGAATGCGTGATCCGTAATAACGTCATTATGGTCCGGCTTCCCAATAAAAAGAGTAAAGGCAGGCTACAGTGGCTCTGTTAAAATGATTAAAAGTGTACCTGGGCTTACTCTGCCTGTAATTTGAAATGCTGCTGTTCGAGGATCTGTTTTAATTTTAGTTTGATTAAAGAATCATTTTTTCCACACACTCACAAAAACAGTTTAACAATGTCAAACAAACCCGGCAGGTATCCTAAAATGTCGTTGTGAATGTACAATGAAAACAATTGAGAATTCTCTTTGTCACAGTGAATAAAGGCAAAATATACAAAGGTTCCACTTCACGTAATGTTTGCGGATCGTAAAAATATTTGTTTCAACGTAACATTCAACACACGCGGTTTCAATTTTCGCTCCAAAATGAAATCACATAACATGGAATGGTGCAAAAGGATATTTTTCCTGTAATTTTATTAGTAAAAAGTTGTGGCAGAGTTTGATTGTAAAACTTTTTTACTTTTGTACATTTATTTTATACTTGCATCTTTCTTAGCATCTAATGAGGAAATAATTGACTATTAAGTAGATTAATTTGCCAGTTTACAACTACAGAACATCTGTGATGTAACAGTTATGTTTGTATTTTTTAATTAGGTCCACAAATTGTATGCGATATCTTCAAAAAAAAATTCAAGACTTTAGAAATGCATGCATAGACTAGACATATTTATCATTATTTTAAACGTTCCTTTGTGTAAAGCTTTATTTGGTACGTTCACTGTTTTGTGATATAAACGAACGAATCAATTTTCCGACCGGTGATTGATTCTCGCTTAATAATACATCATTAAATTTACGCATTCAATAAATTGCCAAAAAGGGAACGCATTATTGAAAATCAATTGAACACACACATAACGTTTATTGGAAGTTAATTTTCTCTGTTAAATACAATTTTCGTTTTATACTTAGTCTAGTCCATACTAATATTAAGTGGCTCTGTGAACTGTAGACCTCGCGAGCTTATAGAGATTGCAGATCGAAGGAACTTTTCACACCATATGTTTTTCATTAAATATTAAAATCTTAATAATGTTCGTTCCGCTAATCTTTTTAGTTTTTTTTCCTCTTCTGTTCTTAACAGAAGGAGTACTAGACAATTACAAAAACTTGGCGTACAAACAACGATGAAGTAAATTATTCAATTTTAATAATTAATTCAATTATTTATTTTTTCTTTTACCAGCTTTTTATTTAACTTGCAATCTATGTATGTATGTATGTTCGGGTCAAATCTCGTAAGAAAAATTTGATCTACTTTCCGGTTTCCAATTAAGCTGAAATTTTGCACACATGTATATATCGCGTGGCAATGCAATATTATGATGACTTGGAGCTGCTCTGATGATAGAGCTGGGAAGCGGTTAAAGGAACCCTTTAATAAAACAACGTAATCCCATCTAGTTTAGGCTCGTTTACTTTGGTCTCACAATAAAAGATTGTCAAAAAAAAAACTTCTTAGTTATGAAAATGAATTCTTATAAAATTTTGGTAAACTGGTAATTTTCGTAAAGTAGAATAAACGAATGTTTCCTGTTGTTACATAATCCCAAGAAAACAAATAAGTATACTCGTACTTTTAAAAAACTTTTAAAATAAACTTCAAGATACTGGTCGCAAAATAAAAATTCCAAAACATTGAACTAAAAAGAGAACACCTTCCGGTGAGATTCGGACTCTAGACGCTTAAGTCGATCAGATCTCTTTATAAATAAACTGGACTTTTCATCTTTTGACAATACTGGTGAAAATATCCGTCTATTGTATGTCATAATAGAAAATAAAATTCCTTTGTTATTTCGTTGTCATTACATACACAAAATAGTCGTAAGAGCCATAAAATCCAAAGGCGCTTAGGCCCATTGTGCCAACTCAGTCATTTTCAAAAATTTTTAAAAAACTTTCTCGGCTATCGATTTTCACATGTTTATCGAACCGGCTCCCAAAATTTCACGGGAATCGGTTGAGAAATGCAACCTCTAGAGGAGAACACACAGACATACTAAAGCATTTTTGGGCAAGTTGAAACGGAGATATAATAAATGCGAAAGTCTGTCTGTCTGTTATGCTTTCACGGCCAAACCGCTGCTGATCGGATTTAGATGAAATTTGGTATGAATATAGTTGAAGACCTGGGGTCAAACATAGACTACTTTTTGACGCTGGCGGTGCTGCGGGAAACAGCTAGTCTAAAATAAATTCTTTACTAGAATTACTTATTATTGTTTAACTAATAAAGTAACAAATACTGACATCGGCCATAAATATTATAATTCAAAACATTTTGTTTATATAGTGCTCTTGCTTGAGTTTAAGCACATTTTCAGCAGGATATCTAACGAACTTAGCACGTCTCAGAATAAACTAAAGATACTGAAGTCTGATATGGTATAAATAAGTGGTAACTTGTATTATTGCTGATTCCCCGCTACTAAGGAATACAAACATACAAGTTCTTACTCTTTCTTACATAGATAGTGGAGGAGAGTTGTATATAAAAAATATTTATTATTATTTTTTTATTAAAATAATTTATTTACTAAAACTTTACTGTACATGTACAGCATACTGATACAATAGGTGGACTTAATGGTAAAATCATTCTCTACTAGTCAACCATATAAAGAAAGAGCAAAGTAAATATTAACTGGCTCCTATACGAAGATATTTGCTTCCCGCTAACCCTATCAAAATTGTACTAACTAATCCATACAACATGTTTATCGCACTTTAAGTCACACAAGCGTCTGTTCCTTTACCGCTAGTTGATAAGTATGTTGAGCCTGTCTTAGACAGAACCCGTTATTATTAATTTTAAACACATGCTGACACTACTAAATAAAGATTGTTTGTTTGTAATAACTTTATTGCACAGAAAATAGCATTACAGTAAATACAAAACTAAAAATAAATGCAATGGCGGACTTATCCCATATAGAGATCTCTTCTAGTCAACCGGGACGTTACAAGAATACAATTAAAGACAGGTGGAAGAAGTTGTGCAACCAGAAAAAACTATTTTTGATGTATAAAAAAAATAAAATACTTATAATGACATAAACAACAAAAAAATATGTAACATATTATATATTTATTAGATATTAGAGACTTAGATATATACATATACCTAATAACTAAATAACTTTCAAAATAACACAAGAAAATCTGTTTTCGCTAGGTCAAACCCTAGTGACTATAACATGGGAACCTTCAGAAAGGGCGTGAAAAAATTCCTTCAGGATTGGCAACGCGCTCGTGACATCTCCGGTGTTGCAGGCGTTCATAGGCTACGGTAACCACTTACCATCAGGTGGGCCGTACGCCTATTTACCTACTTAGTTGTATAAAAAAAAGAAAATATAATCGAATACTAATCTTCGGAAAACCTCACAATATTGGGTTCCAGTTTCGGCGAATTTCTACTTTATATCAGAGTTTCATCAATCTTATGTTGCCCCTCATAATATACTTATACGCTTAAGTTACCAACACACCGTACACCGCTGCCCTCCCCTAAATAGATTATGAGACTAAGTTAAGGACCCTTTGTTTTATTTTTAAGGCAAGGGTGAAGCTCGCAAAATAAACAAAACTGTAAAGAGAATAGTGTAATAAATTTTAATTGCCTCCAGTTATTATTCTGAAGCATGATATCATTATTGAATTATCAACGCTATTAATATGTTATTAAAATAAAGTCAGACAAAATCTTGTAATTTTTGCGGCCAACGATATGGGTGGTCACGGTGACCGTGGCCACTTATTAGTCTAAACTAATTTGAAGAGTCAGCCATTTTTACTCGACAAGAAGAAGACATAATAAAAGTAAAGTGTAAAATGATGTGATGATGAGATGAGGTAGTCCAAGAGAATTTGTTAGATTTGTTTCATACTCAATTCCGACATTCTTGACTCTATTCCAATAGGTTAAAGATCATGAAATGTTCACCAAGTTGATAAAAAAGTACTGTAATAATTATAGTGTGCATTTGTGCCTCATAGAGAAATAGGTATATTGCCTTACCTAATCTACAATGCATTTAAATGAAAGTGTGCGAATACCCAGAAAACTGCTGTTTAAAAGTGTGGACATAAACAAATTTACTACTTCACTATACAACCTATACGATTATTATATATATACGAGAATACGATTTGGATTATTAATTTTATCTACTATTTATACAATACAATTTTTTCTTTTTCTTCCAATATTAAAACTGAAGATAAAGTAATATTAGGGCACAAAGTCATGAAATATCTTTGATATAAAAATCACCTTAACTTGGCTCTTGTCCCTTCGTTATCTTAAAAAGTTGTTCATCAGTTGAAAGAAGTTTTCTCACGAGACTTGAACTCCGATAAGCATAAATTTTGCACGCCTACATTTTACAGAGCATTCTACACAGTAACAGAATTGTGTAAATTTAGTAGAAATGAGCGCTTGTTATATAATGCTAGCTAAAACTTAATCAATTTTACGACTTTTAGTCCTATGGAATTTCTTATTAATGTTTTTAACTCAAACAGAATCAAGAAGGATGAGATTTTCTTTCTTCTGTACCATTGGATGTTTAGAAATCTATTGACGATGAAATTAAATTTTGTATAGCCCAAATGACAAACTTTTTTTTTATGGAGTCAGTAAATATGATGATCAGAATTTCATGTAATTTGTCACTCTTAGAAGAAATAATTGTATTGTTTAACGAAGACGTAGTATAATATGATAATACCTAGAAATGTAAAAGCGTAAAGGTGTGCATATTTGTATAGAATAAAATCCTTCTAGGTGTTTTATTTCTGCGCTCGCCTACAATGGCCAAGGTTTGCAAACTTAGTAAGTCACGTAGAGAGTTAATAAGTGGCTATTGTTAGTACATTTATGTTTGTTACCATGCGCTTTTATCTTTTCCTCGTGCCAATTATGGTGTTTCACACACACTCTTTGGTTTCAGATTTTGTCGTGTATTCTATATAATTATGTTACATTCACTACGCTACACTTAATAATTAAAACTGCCTCCGTGGTCCAGTGGTTAAGGCGTTTGCCTTCGACCCGGGGAGTCGTTGGTTCGATTCCCACGGAAAGCATACTTTATTTAGCTGTTTCGACAGGCGGTTCCGAACAACTCTGACACCAGGGTGTTGTGATGACTGAATAATTAAGAACAAAATATATACTCGTAACAAACGCGAATTTAAAAATAGAATCATTACCGAGCGTACACTCGAATTAAATTTTCAGAGCCAGTGCGCAATCATGAACTTATTAACTGAAGATCTCAAGGGAAATTACATATTTTTTTTCTTTGATTGACGTCGTTTGCCATGTTAAAAATAAATTTACTTGAACTTAAGTAACTGAAGGTTCTTAACGAAATTTAAAAAAAGTTGCAGTACTGGCTGTATGTATGTACTTTGACAACCCTCTAGCGTTCTTCCGATTGTAACTCTCTACTAAAGTTAAACTACACAAAATTTTGTTAAATATTATTCGACAACCTCTGTGGCGTAATGGTCAACATGCCTGCCCGCTACTCACAAGGTCCCGGGTTCGATCCCCGATCAGGTGACGATGAAAAGTGATATTTTTCTGATTGGTCTGGGGCTTAGTATCTATACATGTTATGTTTATGTAAGTGATATAAAATATAGTATCTTTGAGATATCCCATAACCCAAGTGTCGAACTTACTTTGGGGTTAACTGAATCTGTGTTATTTGTCCCTATTAACTATTTATTTATTTTTTAGTATAGGAAATATTTCAGAGTCTGGCTGGCAACCCTAGTAGGCATTCAAAGATTGATCTCAGCTGGTAATAGGCGTGAACTAGGCCATAGGTCTAAGTTCAAAGTTAAATAGCTTTTTCGCAAAATCAGTCCTCTATTAATTCTAGTGTCAACAGCAAAATTGTTTTGGACATTTATTTGGTCGGAAGATTTGGATGATGAACGTAATTCGTATACAATTATACTACTTCAATAACTGGATATATTTTCAAGAGTTGCAGAGTTTAAAATTACTTGTTCTACCAACACTGTTACTTTACTAGTTTTTGCTACCAGTTAGTTCATGTTACTTACCTATTGTTGGGACTAGCGTTGCCAGGCGTCCGGATAAAGCCGGACATAGTTAGGCTTTTTGATTGCGTGTCCGGCCAAAATAAACGGTGTCCAGCTTGTTCGGCTTTTGTTAGGCTTTTTACATTTTATTAAATTTAACAAGATTTATGGTAATAATCAGCTTTAAATACTGAGACACAAAATCCTCAATAATGTAGGGTGTCCGGCCAAACTGGCTGGTCTGTCCGGCTATTAGGTTTGGCGACCTGGCAACCCTAGCTGGGACTATCAGCAGTATGTGGGTTCCATTAAGTTATTTCCAAATTAACTTATGAAAAAAATGAAAAGTTCACTCGGGGTCAAAAATCTTGGTAAATTTTACCATAGGTACAATAAGTGGCAAAGCAGATTTGACGCTGATGGTATATGACATATTTTCTCACCCCGGATAAATAGCAAACATTTTTAATTAATCTTGCCTTTATTTCTGACAGGAAGATCTCAGCGCACGAGTTCGAGCGAGGAGGTCTCCTCAAACCCCTGGTCACCACAGTGGACGGTACTCCCACCTTCCTCGGCGACCAGCCCCCTCACGCCACGCCGTCCAGACCGCACAGGCGGTCAAGACATGAGTTGAGACAGTTGGATGAAAAGGAGCTTATATTTGAATTAGTAAGTCCTGTTTTTAGCCAAAAACTGAGTATTTTGTTTTCCAATCGAAAACGACAAGAAGGACGCCCCAAGTACCGCTAGAGGGATGAAGTGGAAGACTTGGAACCCTACAAAAGACAGACTGGTAAACAATCGTGCAGAATAGGGTGCAGTGAAGAAGTCTTGTGTCGGAGGCCAAGATCCGTTTCGGGTCGCTGGACCAATGCAGTAAGTAAGTAAGTACTTCCCAGATTCAGCTATATGTGACATTTGGATAAATTAAGATATGACGCGCACCTCGCACGAGCCAAGCCGTCCACTAGGTTCACCAAAACTGATTTCTCAAGGAATCCTCATGAACTTATCAGTTCTTCAGCATACCCTGTTAGAAAATATAAGTAAAGATATTACAAAGTGGTCGAAATATAAAGTGGAGACGTAAAACTAGGAAAGCGAACTTTGGGCTCCGAAGAAGAATAATGATGATTATAAAATGGTCGAAATGTATAGTTTATATAAATATATAGATTTGGCTACACTGGCACAGAATATAGTGTACTGGTTATTTATTACGATTAGTATGTGAGTAGCGACTTTGATGTTATGTGTTAATAGTCTACAAACTTTTAGTTATTGGAACGTGTGAGTGCACATATAGCAGAGTATTATCGCTACTCGCTACTGTTGCGAGAGGTAATACATTATTAGGTTCATAAACTTTGGTGCATGGATTTGCCTTGCTTAAAGGTCATGTGCAATTAGCATTACTTTCAGTAGACGTCAGGAATTTCCTAGCGTGTGAGGAATACTAATAATTTGCGTGACAGATGCGGCTGGAATATGAAAATCTTAATAATTATATGCAAGTTAGTTATTATTGTCAAATGTTTTAGTAGTAAATAAAAACACTTTCTTGCACCATAGAAAATTACATACACATACATAACCTCTTGCTTTGCTCTTCTCTCCCCGGGTAATTCTTTTGTATCCCGCAAAATAAAGTCCTTCTCGGGATTATCTATGTAAGTTCATCTAAGTCGGTTCAACTGTTTAAGCGTCACGAGATCAACTTTCAACAACAACTTACAACTTTTCTCAATTAGCAATTCGTGCGGGGGCGAGCGATAACATTAATATCTTAAATTGTTTAATTATTATTATTGTCTCGCGCGCTCGTCTAGATACCGTCGGCGTACTAGAAAATTGCGGCGAATTCGGCGTACTCGTGGCGTGCCCGCGTTAGTCACGCCGCAACCGATGAGTGAGTTGGACGTCTAGATAAATTTAAAATTTAATGAAAAAGCAGAAGCAAAATGCCGGTTTGCGTAGTCAAACGATTTAAGAATAATACTAAAAGAAATAAGAAAGATACTGGTGTTACATACCATCAGTAAGTATTGTATAATTTCGAAATATGGACATAAATTACTCATGAAAATAATAAAACCCTAAAATATGGCGCGAAGTACCGCTCAGTGCTCAATGTTGCCGTGACAGGATATACAGAGCCAATTAACCAAGCGACACACTCGATATGAGAATTTTTAATGAGAAATATAATAATTTCATAAATTTATTCAGACGTAGTCTGGTCAACAGCTAACTTAAGCATAAAATGTATTTCAGTCCAGATACTCCCCCACTCCAGTTAATTTTCGTTAAAGTACACTTAGCGCTAAAAAGGAAAATTTATGGAATCCAAGGAGGTTTTAGTTAAATTAACCCTTCAAATTTCCGACTCCTTCTGGTATTATCTTTATGGTTAATTTAGATGAGAAAATAGCTTGTTAGATGAATTAATTTATATGAAATAAATAGAATTACGTGCTAGTTGATAATAAAAATGTATGTGTCTCATGTAAATTTCATACATTAAACATACTTCTATAAACCATCAATTTTTCGTACTACCTAGTAAAGTCTACTAACTACATTATATTTTAAAATTTGGTAAAGATAAGATAATACGATTAGTGTTTATCTATCTTTCTGTACCATATTTCTCGTAATGTCAGAAAGTTATCATACTATCGAGTAGAGCAAAGCTTCTAACTCAACACATCCGCTACTCTACAAACCCTAACTTTGCAAACTCTATACCTTAGTCAAAATAAACTTAATGTTAGATTTTGTAGTCGTCTTACCTTTGTCGTAATATATGGCACTAACTGCCACACTCAGAGACGGTAATGATTATTTAAGAAAATTCTTTAAACAAATTCTTAAAACTCTCCCTCAGAGGAAATATTTTTAAATCAATAATAGATTTTCGTAAGCTACTCCTAAGTTAATTTGAAACTTCACATGTGATGTGAGATTTAGTTTGAAGAATTTGCTTAAGTATCATTAACGTCTCTTAGTAGTTAAAGTATTTACCGAATTTACGTCACGTCTTTGCAGGTTGCTTGAACTAATTACATTCTTTTACAGACGTATCTCAATTTTCATACAATGATTCTCATAAATGAATAGACATTGACATTTATCGACACTTATTTATTGATTAATGCAATACTCTAGTTCTGAAGTCAGAATGCATGGAGCCAATTCAATTGGCCGAATAAATAGTGATGTCACGTTTCGTCAACGAGGTCGATTTATATCGATTCTTGAACGATATGGATCGATTCTTGAACGATATGGATCGCTTGCCAATTATTGTCAATGCATAAACATTGGATATTTTCTGAACATAGCTTACATATGCCTACTTTAATATCTTTATAATTTTTTTTACTTTATTCCTTCATTGAAAATCATCGACATTATTTCAGCCGCAATCAATCTTCTGATGGGCATAGGGCTTCTCCCAAGGTTTTCCAGAATAACCGTTTCGAAGCTGGCTACGTCCGTCCATCGCTTGTTTATATTATTGTTGTTGTAATATTGATGCCTAATTGTACAGTTTTATTGATCAAATTCTTTAATCAATAGACGTTTAGGCAAGTTCACCGCTAACATTCTTAAGGTGCTCCCACACAGCAGTTATATAATGTTAGAGAATGTTGCATAAATTTGTTGTCTAACATTTTATACATATAAATTGTCTTAATTGTTATAGAATGTTATCGTGTTACACAATGTTTTATAACCTTATATAACTGCTGTGTGGGAGCACCTATACCCATCGCGTGCTGATAAAATCTAGAACTGTACTTAGAAGTTCAGTAAACTATTGATTAGGCCCACCTGATTGTAAATGGAACCTAGCCTGCAACACCAAGAGTATTCCGAACGCGTGTTGCAGATTAAAGAATATTTTTGTTAATAAACATTGTCAATGATTTTAGTTAACGATCATCCAGAAATCAGAATGATCTGAAATCCTTATTTATTATTGGTATATTAATCCTATCGGTTGTGTGATCAGACAATTAGGGCGCACATTTATCCTCCTCATGTTTAGCGAGATGTCACGTAAGGAATCAAGGTCATTCTCATTCCGGCTGAAAGGCCAAGGATTCGAACTTGACTAAAGAGTATTTGAAGAATTCGATTGGCACAATATGGGACGTCTTCGACACTTGAAATGAAGAGGGGAATGAAAAATCGGCATTTGTGTACGTACAGTCAATAAATTCCTAATTTATGGCACATAATTATTGAAAGTACTCAGGTACATGGTATGGTACGTATATAACCACAAACTGTTGATTTTCTTACTATAGACACAGAAAAGTTTCCATGTATCTCTAGTAATTTGGTGACTAATCTGAGTAAATGTACATTTTGTTTTCATATAGATTACACCAGCAAAACTATGCACTCTTCTTTCCTTTTGGGAATGTCTGTTCAAACAATGTTTAATTGTGAAATGTTTTATTAAAATATAAACTTAATTTCCCCAAAGACAAATGTTTGTTTTGGGACAACAGATTTAGATTTGCTGATCAGTAAAAGAAACGAGACCAATTTGAAAACTGTTTGTGTGTGTGTCAAACGTATGTGCCCTGTCAAATAGCGCTGAGCCGAGCAATGTCGACATCACTATTATCGATTTTCTTAACGTGAGAACATTGCCAAATTAAGTATTTTTTGGGATAAATTAGAATAAAATTACACAATAAACATGCTACTTTTGTATTTTTATTTTGAACGAGCACTCCGACTCGACTTCGAATAGGTGGACATTAATTAACTTTACTTTATTATAATTTTGAGACCAATGGCCGATTCTCGCTCTACTGAAAACTGTATTTAAAGTGTTTACTACATATAGTTGAATATATTTTGGAAAACCATTCTTCTCTGCCAACCATTTTAAGCCATTTTTCGCAAATATCTAAATTAGATAGAAATCTGAAAGGTAGGTATTTAATAGAAATTGTAATATTACAATTACGAGAGATGAATTAGAATACGAACACGGGGTTTTCAGTAGAAATCCTCATGTTCTTTCGTGATATCTCAAATTAGACATTATCTCTAAAGGCGTAAGAGTTTTTTCGAGAAATCTCGAATTCGGTTTATCTTAGAGACGCGAGAATCATTTACCCGCGTTCGTAGCGGACTTTTTTTCATATACCGTGTCGGATTGCCTAATTTTAAATATATAGGTACGTTTGATACCAGTAGGTAGATATTTATTCCTCCTTAGCGTTTGGGTGCAATACTATCAATATGATGGTTTTCTTGAGGAACATTCAGCTCAGCTAGTATTAAGATCATTAGGTATTGTTTGTTTATTTATTTAAACTTTATTGTTATAGAAGTAAAAAGTACTTATAACAATTGGCCGACTTATTTCATTTCGTAGAAGGTACAAATTGTCGTGGCGCAAATTAACCTTAAGTGAGAATGGGCAAGGACGAAGTAAATTGCATTTTATAGGAGGCTCTTATGGAAAGAAAGTAAAGACAAATGTAAGATTTTTTTCGTTTGCGCATTTGACATTTCAATTTAATACCCAATATATTATTCGTACCTATATCATTGTACATGTTTCTCCAGCTTTTCAACTTTCATCACCGAGATATCCTCCATATCTGTCCTACTGATATAAACTTAACCTTTCATTCGCCGCGTCATCTCGCCATTTCTATGTGTTTATCTTTCCCCGTTTACTTAGGATGTGGTTGTTTGCAGTGTTATGCTGATTCGTGATATGAGATTGCGAGAATTCATAGTAAAAGTATTGGAATTTTTTCCCTACTTTACTATGTATGAGAGTATAACATTTTATGTTTGGCCATCTCAGATCTGTACTTTATTTGATTTGATTGAGATTTTTGTTTAAAAAATTGTTTTAACGACCGTCAGATTACAGAATCCATGTTAGATGCGTCATGGCCAATTAACTTTTTTCGTTATGAAAGGACTTAGTTTGTCACTGTGCCGCTAGTTGATAGGTTTTAACAGATTCGATGATTGATTGATGGCTCAGGGCAGAGAAGGTTTGCGAAGACAGACTGTGGCTTATTACTTAGTGACTGACCCAGCAGTGGAGTGGGTTACATCGACCATGTATGTACCCATGGTATCTGAGTTGGTCAGGTCTGCCTCTCATCAGATGGCAGCCGGGGCCAACGATTCAAGCCTGCAATGTCCTAACCAAACTGGAATCAACTAAACAAAGTATGCTCGCCGTGTAAATCGAACCCACGACTTCCGAGTCTAAGGCAAACGCCTAAACCACTGGACCACGGAGACAGTTAAACTAGAATAACTACTGCTACGTTTTTTTCATAAGTGTAAAACTGTGGAAACCTAGTTAACCTTGTGTAATAGGTTAGCGGTCATTCATCAATGTATGAGAACCTAGAACCTTAATTAGTGTTAGTAATAATTACTAAAGAAACTACTTCTGAATAAAATGAATTGAATTTTGAAAATAATGGCGTTTTATTTACAACAATTGTTTGACATTGGTTTCCACTAAGTATATTACGTTATTTTTAATGGCATGCTTGTATGAAATTCTTATAATACTTTTTATTGAAATCAATAATAATTCTAATGGTTCGTAATGGCTTTAATACATGAAATCTACCACATATTTAAATGATCATGAAGTGAATCTCATAGAGGCTCATAAATCTAATAAGAGTCCATTGATTAAGCCAATCAAATAACACATGACATGATTTTATGTCCTTTTACAACAATTCAGCAAATTGAACAAACATAAGTAAATGCTAAACCTAAATCAGTTTCAAACTGGGAGAAATTAATCAAGACCTAAACCAAGTAAGCTAGATACCCTCGGATTGAAATTGTCTAGTCGTTGCTGTCCTGATTCTAAGAGTTTGTGTGCTCACTGGATAAAGTTTCAACCTAGTTCATACAATTTCTGAATTTCAATTACTGTTTTCTTGGACTTACGAAAAGCTAGCGTTTTGTAAAGATGTTGCGTCTTCTTAAACATGTTTTTTCTATGAAATATTTAGTGAAAAGTTTTGACAAACAATATTGGAATAATATTCTTTGATTGTCTGTATGAATATCATATCAAAAAGCAATTTTGTCAATATATCAAGATTCGACATTGGAATAAATTTAATCGAGATATCAAATGAGGTTTAACCAACGTGGGTAACCCTCAAATCGACGAGGCGTCACGTTCGACCCAAATTGCTGATAATTAATCATTTTGTGTGGGTATCGGAAGAGACGTAGATTAATTGCAATGGTAAATTAAACAAATCCCTAGCGACATCGCGACATGCGAGGATAGCGGTTAAAAATTAACATTCTTGCAAGACTATGACACAACCACAGAGCTAATTTCTTTTCTTTGGAAATTTACTTCAAGTATCTCAGGAGATTATATAAGTCAGTGAAAAACGCTTTGCTGTCTCATTTTATTTTAATTAATTCGTTATTTTACATTGCTGAAATTCCGTTATATCCGGGAAATTGCATTAGTTCAGGGTGTATGGGACAGCAAAGTGATCAAACGTAATTTACTTATTTTTAGGCAAGCATGATTATATAAAGACGCCATAACTGTATGGAATGCTACTGTTGGTGGAAGTTGGCACCAGTAGGATTAACATAACAAATAAAATTTAAAGTCTCAGGAAGTAAGGGGAGATCTATTTTTTACCCGAAGACCGTACTTTAGAAATGTATCATTTCATTAAAGAAATTACTCGGTGAAGGTAAAATAAATGTCATACATGCAATTAACATAAACCTTGCATCAAATCATGACGTCAAATAAATAACAATTACGAAGATGGACTTACAAACATATGTATACTCGTAGCTAATAAATGCCACATCAGTTGGTTACTGAATCAAATAAACGCAAACCAACGATACATTAAAACAACAAAGCGACAAGTAAATCTTATTACCAAGACAATCACAATGAGTGTTTTGAAAATAAATTCACTGTATAAACATATAGTGAATCAATGTCGAAACGTCGTCTGTTGAAACTCATGATATCCGTCCACCCACGTAACTGTAATTCACTTTCGAATCTGATTTCCGAACTAATTTCCTACTGATTCTAAGAACGTCTCTACGGTTATTTCAAGTTAACATTCTGCAGCTATCATTTAACCATTAATGTTTCTATGTTGATGTTGCATCAAATTTCGAATTAGTATATTTGCTGATGAGTTGGATAAAGTTGTACATAGCGTACACGCTTCCAAATCTATCGTTAATTTTTCATTTATCTATCATCATGATGTTAGATTTTTTCAGAACGTCCCGGTTCGTTTCTGCATAATACTTTGTTGTTCTGAAATTCTGACACCAGGGTCGATTGACCATGTAGCCCATTCTGAATGAATAGACAATTTAGGGAACCTATGCAATGTGGCAGTGCTAGTCAAGCCATGTCGCATCTTTTGCCGTACCCTTCTTGTCTTGTCTAAAATTCTGTGCTAATTAAACAATAAGAAAAATAATATGACCGCAAGATTGTAAATAATTTATTTCGGCTTTGCGTTACTTTTATTTCTAACAATTGTTAGAATTATCGCACCGCAACTTAACGAGGCAAGGTGAAGCTCAACTTTTTGATGAAAAGAATTCAGCGTATATTTCAGTTCAGTGGGATAAGATTCCAATCAAAGTTCTATTGATAATATTTGTGTTGCAAAACGACTCATTTTAGTCCTTAGGGTTCTGTAGGGAATGTACGCTAAACGTGCCTTGAAACATGTACAAAAATAAGAGTGTCAACATGTTTTGAATAGAACTCAAAGCTGGACTTCATACTCTTTGGTTTCAGTTTACGTACTAATTGATTGCGTTAAGGACTATTCCGTTAATCACCTAATTGTACTTCTTTACGTCATGTTTCAGTCCCTTTAATGCTTTACTTTTCCTTTTGTCCAGGTTAAAGATATCTGCAACGAGCTTGAGGTTAGAGTCCTATGCCACAAGATTCTGCAAAACGTGTCAATACTCCTCGACGCTGATCGGGGGTCCTTGTTCCTTGTCCAGGGAGAGAAAGTAGCTTCACCACAACCACAGAATGGAAGGTAAGGATTAGAGATGTGCCGATCATGACTTTGGCCGACTAGCCGATTAGTCAGTTGTAAAGGGGCCGACTAATCGGCCGATTAGTCGGCCAAGCCGATCACGGTTATTTATATACAAAATAATAATAAAAATATGATATTTTTGCCGATTTAATTATGTTATGTAAATTATACAAACCTACGTTATGTACTTAAAGTTCATGTTTAACATTTTTGGATCGGAATTGCAAGGGGAATGCCTCGACGGGGTATTCTTTTTATGTTAGTTGACCGAGCGAGCAAAGCGTCTCCTTTTCGACAATTTTGCTTTTTTATCGGAAAATGTATGTTCTAGGCTAGGGTCACATTTCTGAACAGATTTTTACAAAACTTGGCTCATGTATTTTTTGATTTTTTTGATTTTTTTTTGCGAGAGCTCTTGATTGGGGCAAACATGGGGAAAGTTTGCTGTAGCGTTATTTCTTAACGAATCTTTATGAAACTTGGCACAAAATAATCCTTGATTTGAATCTTTTTTATTGGTGAAAATATTAGGGCAAAAAGTAAGTTTTTGAGCTTATTCATTACAAACATACACAAGAATACAAATCTTTCTTTTCTTTTCTAAGTAGATAAAAAAATGCCGCTATTTGCCGATTAATTGCCGACAAGTCGCCGACAACAAAAGTGGCCGGATAGTCGGCTTTACCGACTAGTCGATACATCTTTGGTAAGGATATACCATGTTCATGTAGTTATCGATTGGCAAGTACGTTTTTTTTTAGAGTAAATGTGAGCTGACAACGAATGACGTTGAAATGATAATATTTAATTGACGTGAAAGCCTAGAATTTGAAAGATTCGGATTAGGGTTTAAAAATGAATGGGTTAAACGACAATTGCTATTTGAAAGGATTAAAAAGAATATTGTATAACAGTGATACGATATGAATATTACGACGGATTTGAATGGTTTGTTTGGTTTGAATGGGTTCTTGTCGAGGACAAATTTTCATCTTGGTGTGATTTTTCTGCTGGCGTTTCGCAGGGTGGCGTGTTATCTTCACTTTTATTCGCTATTTTCATATAATTATAGAGTTACTTTTACTATTAATCTTTAATGCTCCTACCACCTTTACGCAGACGATCTTCAGTTTTCACACACAAGTGAAAGAGCATTTTCTAAGTGGGTAGGTCCTAAAATTGATCTTACATCATTATTTGTGGTATTATAGTGCATTTATTTTTTTATTTCTGTATTTTATATGTGTACTGATATGTCACTTTAAGTAAGTTTATTTTAGTTTATTTTGTGTAAGTTTATACTATTGTATTTAGCTTATGTTTCTGCACCATGCCTAAATGTTTTTTTCTGAAACTTTTCCAACACACACATGGATCCAACACGTAGACGCCCTTTGGAGAAGTTGATGTCATGTGGTGCTCCTGCCAAAACCCGTCCTCGGCTATATCAATAGATGACATGTCCATGAACAGGTCTTGGCAGGAGTAGGAACTATTTCTAATGTATAAAAACTCACCAACAACTCGCCACAAGCTGCCCTGCGGAGACTGACTGCACTGGGAAGGGAACCCAGTGGGCGATGGGGGTCGTCACATCCCTACGCCTAGTTATTATTATTATTATGTTCTCTCTATACCTTGGTATTCACGGGCCGTAGCCCGGTCCTTTGAGGCTTGCATGGGGGACACAGGTCCAACATGTAGAGGCCTTGTGAGACGTTTACTATAATTAGGGTGGGTCATGGCCTCAAGCAAATCAAAGAGATGTACTTGAGGTCAATTCCCAGAAGGTGCAAGTCTATGGGAAGAAATGTGCATTCTACTTAATACCGGTCTATTACGTTGATAAGTTTAGTGATTTAGTTTTTAGGGCTATGGAAAGGACTATGACACCTGCTTGAACAATGTATTTCACACAGATAAAATAAGCAGGCGGTGACTCGCCTTCTCAGTCAATGGGCCCCCGAAAACGGCTGTACGGCATAATGTGCAACAAAGAGGGCAACACTAGTTGAGCGGCTAAAGGTGAAGAGGTGTCACTGGACTTTAATCAACAATTATTTGCTCCCTTAGGGTCCCATCACGTACGCCCACTCGCAATTTACGTTCCACATCCACCTTTCGAGCATAAGCTCTGGCGACTCCACTCTGGCCGGCCGGCTAAGGCAAGCAAGAGGTAGGGGTCCTGACCGACCAACAAAGGCAAGTCGGTGGCGAGGGACGGAGGCCTCCCCTGGGAGTACTCAGGTCCGTGGGGTCGCTACTCCCCAACAGCTGGCCACAAGCTGCCCTGCGGAGACTGACTGCACTGTCACATCCCTACGCCGATCTTATTATTATTAACAGTTTGCAATGTAAGTATAAATGGAAAGAGTGTTGAACAAGTGAATGAATTTGTATATTTGGGTTGTATGTTTATGAGAAATTGAAAGCAGGAAGGTGTTATTGAAAAAAGAGTGGCTGCGGGTTATCGGGTAAATGGGGCATTGCATGTATATATGTATGTGAAAAATTTACGTTTCGCCTTTCATTAGTTAAAAAAAAACGAATTACTCAAATCAGCGTTAAAGAAAATCAATTAAATGTGTGTCGCTTATCATGTTTCCAAATGAATAAAACCGAAACGAAAACATGGAAGAGGAAAAGAACCCTTTTATTTTTATAATATCATCTCGAGAACACTTCAATAATGGCCTACGTATTTTCATTGTTTGCAAAGAAACCAGCGACGCCAGACGGAAGAAATTGTCACTTTTCCTTCCCATTAGACATTTTCTCGCCGATTTTCAACGAGGATCTTAACCGCCATTATAAGGAACATTTCCACTTGACATAAAATTTTCATCAGATTTTCTCGCTTTCATATTGCAGGTAAGTATTTTGTTTCGACTACGGATTTTTTCTAGAGAACACGTTATGCTCAAGCTTTTTCATTGTAGAGCGAATATGTTATACATTTCGTATTTTAATACTGATGTCTTTTCGAAAAGCGTATACGAACTTAACCTTTACTAGCACGGTAACTCCAAATTAATATCGAAAATTTGTTGCAATTATTACATTTGGACTTTGGATGTATGTTGACTAGTATATACTCGTTTAGATCGCGGAACTAGAAACAAATAGGTGTAAATGCAGCCGTTTCTAATCGATCGATAGAAATTTTTAAGGATAGGTGTACTGTAAGACTTTTGTAACTTCCCTAAGTGGGATAAGTCCGCCATTGTACTTATTGTTTTTTCATGCTTGTGTATGTAAATTATTTGTTTTTATTTAAGATATTACAAACAAACAAACAAACTTTGTGTCTAAAACTATTGGTCCAATTAGATAACTGTTTATCTTATTGTTTTACAGTTATACATTACAATAAGGTACATGAAATAAACCTTACTGGTGGTTGAACCCACGGGGCATATCAAAGCTTCCATAAATGTATATTGTGTATACATTGCTTACATTATATTAGCTGAAAAAAATGTACTATGTCGCTTTATATGCCATTCAAATTGAGCTCGACATGGATTTAGATTGAGAAGGGTCTAAGATATACATGCTGAATATTGAGTTTCGATATAAATAATGTTTTTGACTGAATATTCCGAAAATGTCAAAGTGATATCGAGAACGTTCACTTAGTTCCTTTGAACTGAATCTTTGACGTATTTATATTGAAACGAAAGGTTACTCATTTATTAACACAAAATATCAAAAACTATTTTCAGCTTGGCTTTGGCGAGTAGATAGCCTATTTTAGTGTTCGCCATTTATTATTAGCATAAGTACGTCAGATTTACGTATAGCGAAATATTGGATAATATAATATCACGTTAAACATAAGCTACTTTACGTGTTTGATTTGCTTAAGATGAAGAAATAACACGTATGTACACAATTTTACTAAAAAGATATGTCAATTCCACGTATTCTACAAGGTTACAGAAAAAAAGCTATCCTTTGTTTCGTATTACAGTACATTGGAATGAGAATTTGCTCTCCAAGGCGAAGGCAAGTCGACCAGTAATCGAAATGTATTGCACTAAGGGTCGTATTTGCACATTTCACATTCACGGACTTTAGTCTTGTATTTTACAGTATCGGCATTGAACCATCCACTTTACTAAATGAAAACAAAACATTTTTTCGAATATCTTCTAGAAATGTTCTAGAAAACTAAGTTGATTCTACATTATCTAGAACTTGATTTACTTAAAATAACAAATACCAATTCAGGTTCTTTTCCTATTAAATCATGAAAGATGTTGTTGTTTTAGTGTTATCATGGTCATTTACATTTAAACGATATTTCAAACTTTAAAACGCGTGTCTAATTAATCAGACTTGTAGTCCCTTTGACAATAAAGTTTTAATGTCGCACTTAACTTAGCGAAATTATACTTGCAATGAATTACGACTACGTGCTTTGACATTATTCTGTTTACTTTATTTGTTTGACGCTTATTGTATTAAAACAATGGCAAAAGGAATTTTGCTTACATATTTAAGTTTGGCAATAAACGCCTTATAAAAGTTAAGCTATTGTATGGATATAATTTTATTAGTTTAGTGAACCGAAGTGCTTTTGAGTATTAGCGAAGCAAGGTTGTCTTGGTTTGGATACATAAGTACTTGTTGGCCTACTCTGTTTTATCCAGTCTGTGGTTTAGGTCTTCCGAATACCTCAAACAGAATTTTAAGGTAGACAAGTCTTGCCTATTATGTTCTGCAAGTATTCTTCCCTTACGCCGCCGCCCGACAGAAAACCAGAGGATCTGACCAATAGTTGCCCTTAAATATTTTTTTCGAAATCGTTTTTTTTACTGACTGAAGGTTCACCACAAGTCACCAGTGGACCATAACTCAAGTTGAGAGTTAGTTTCTTCCTATCAGATCTTATCTAGGCTAGATCTAGGTGTACTGTACTAATGGTCTCTTTAGTGATGCGTTTTAAAGTGCAAAAAGGGGTGTCAATTTTTTTTAGAGATGCGTGAAATCTATTCATTTATTAAGAATCAAAAAGGCCATTTTGTTTTACATTCCTATTTTTTATTAATGTGTCCTCTTCTCATTTCAACTCACTACTTTACTCTTTATACTCCACACTAATTTTGTCAAATAAAAACTAAAACTGGGGAAAATACAATCGCCATTTCATATTGACTTTATTTTGCTAAACGCTTTGTCAAATTTTAATAGATGTTTAATACAGTATTTAAAATGACAAGTCTACGAGGTGCTTAAAGTATGATTGTACAATTATTAAGGGTGTTGACCGACGGGTGCCTAAATGCAATTAGGCCGAAAGGGCTTTAAACTTAATTATGAAAATTAATTTGCTGTTGACTTCAATGACTTTGAGTTATTGAATTCAATCAAAACACTCAAATTTTATTTTAAATAACAGCTATTAGCCGGTCGCAAAATGATATTATGTTTAGATATAATTTGTTTTATGATTTTATTTATCTGTTGTTTATGGAGAGGTTAAATAACCTCTCATTTATTTATTTATGTACACAAAATAAAATACAGAGTATTGAATATAAATTAGTACAAAGGTGCTACTTATTTCAAAAAAAGGGGTTCCCTTACGGGTGAGAGGAGAGGTCATTAAAAAAGGCAGACAGGCGTGTGCATAAAATAAACATACAAATATTTAAATATATACTTAATTAACAAACTACATATATATATATATATATATACTCGGCTCTTGAAACAAGAAATTGTGCGAGATTCACGAATTTGTGCTGGTAGAGAGTTCCATAGTCTGACAGCATGGACAGAGGAGTAAAAGTAAAAGTTAAGTACGGATACGAGAGTCTACGTATATATACGATAGGTAGCCACTTAAGCTAAGGTTACTTTCTGCTTTGCTGCTTTGTCATATTTTATAGAAAGAATACTGTAATCGGATTGTCTCTCAAATAATCCATCACCATCTAAAACTCAGTTCTTCATCTTTTATATATTTTCTGAATTTCTTAATTCGGCTTTTTGCCAAAAACCTTTTATGACTACTAGCTCAAAGTGTCTTTATATTGTCAACTGAGAATCTGTCTAGCCAATAAGGGATAAACACCTTGCATATTATTTGTCATCATTTCAGTCGCAGTCCTCTGTTACACCTAGGCCTACCTCAAACATTTTCAAAATAACCGGTTGCAAGCAGTTGTGTGTTGAATATTAGCAGTTCGCGTGTAGTTAATGTTGCAATATTAAAGCGTATGTCGCAATGCAGTCTGGTTGTCATTATATATTTAACAAGGAATTTGGTATTATTTGGCACATGCGGAACAAAAACACATTATTTCAGCGCATTACATCGAGGTTGGTGAATTTGAATTTGGACTTAGATGTTTTTATGTAATTTATAATTTAAACTTTGTTGTGTTATTTTCGTGCGACTCATATATTTAACTACTAGCTGTTTCCCGCAGCTCCGCCTGCATCAAAAAGTAGCCTATGTTTGACACCGGGTCTTCAACTATATTCATACCAAATTTCATCAAAATCCGTTCAGCGGTTTGGTCGTGAAAACGTCACAGACAGACAGACAGACTATAAAATTAATACACATATGTGTATAGTGGGTCATTGTTGCCTGAAATAAATGGATTTTATTTATTTATTAAATTCCGACATTGAACAGCCAGCACACTTAATGAAAAGTCTTTCTTATTTTCAATCTCAAGTACACAATTTATATCGTTGATACAGTTTCTACATTAGCATGTATTAATGGAAATTCTAGGGATTGTTACGAAAATTTTGAATTTCCTTTAGACAGTGGAGTTTCACATTATATTTATGCCTACCCAGTCGAAACATTTATCCACCTACTTGATTGTATTTTCTTCACTTACTGCGATGGCTAAGCGATCCAAAGAGGATCTTGGCCACCGACACCCGACTCTAGAGATCTCCACTGATTCCTGTTCAGCGCAACACAACCTCCTGCCAGTCGGCTCTTTGGAAGGCTTCCAGATTCTTCACGACTTTCTCTCTAGCGGTACCTAGGTTGCTCTTCACTTGATCGTCCCGTGTACGCTCTCTTGACAGCTTGTTCTTCACCCATAATCTCCACGTGTATCAGTCTTTTTCTTTACTTTTCGAGTTTTAATTATCTTTTTCGGGGTAAATATAAGGTTGAGTACATCAACGACCACGTCACTTGGCACACCATTACACAAACCATTTATAGAATTTTATACTTTTTCTTCGTTGAAGCGCCTATTCAACGGAGAAATATTCAAACAATCCGCATTCAGGTACGAGTTTGCAAAAAAATCTGAAGTAATGAATCCCTTTGAGGTTCCGTAAATGCAATTTCATATTCTAATTTGTTCCAACATTTCATTGTGAATAGTGGTTTATATTTCTGCCTCTATTTTATTTATATAGCATACGGAGCTATGATAACTTTTTGTAAAATTTTCATGCTTCAAATTGTTGACAGTTTTAGTAAAGAAACTTTAAATTGCACTTACTATAAAAATACATAGTAAAGTTTATTGTATATTAAAGTGCATAGTATGAAACTTTTCTTTGATGTTGACGTCACATAAAAGTAAAAGTCCTTTTATTTCACAGATTTTAAAATGGGGTACTATACTTTTTTTTTTTTTTAATCATAAGTATCATTGGACAACCAGATTATGTATTTGTACAAAGTGTGCTGCTTTCCGTGGAAACAAATTAATCGGATCGAAATTTAGGACACGCTACTCAAATTCAAAGTATGAATTGCGGAACAAAACAAAAAGTTTTGATCCTATAGATTTATGAATGATTTGACGTTTGATACGGTTTGAGTCTGATTTAGTTTCTGCGTGTTAATATATATTTTTTTTACATTTTTTTTTATTTCAGAAGTTTTAATGTGATCCGAATGGTTTTATGAATATATGAGCATTTACGAGTATGTTAAAGCCATTGCTTCCGCAAACTGTTCCAGGCATGATCGCATATAAAGCCTCTGGAATATGTAATTAACCTAATTTAATCTTTTATGGCTTAGCAAGTGATATAAGCAATAATATTTTTATTATCTTTTTAACTACTGAAAAAAGAGAGGTGTTATAGGTAAGATCTGCTGTTTATATGTGTGTATGTCTGTGGCGTCGAATGAATAAATAGGTCTTTTCGTTGTTCCTCTCACTGGTTGCGTTGCGTATTTTATTAATTACTCAATGAAAATCAGTAACAAATCCATATTATTTGTAATTTGATAAATCAATTACTTTCTTACATGGAAGTACCTACATCACTTCAAACTTGGGGTTTGCGCCGCTTCTGTTATGATGATGAACTTTCAACACAAATTTGAGAGCGTTTAGAAATGGAGCTTCATATGGTATATTTAAGTCCGCCAATTACATATCATGTTATAAAGTTTAATAAATAAATAGTTATTAAATTTATGATTGTAATTAAAATAAAGAGTTTTGTATTTTATTGTAAAGTTAATACTATAGTATCAAAGTAATGCCACAGAATAGATCTTGGTATTACTGAAACAAAGAAAAGCAATTGTCTGTTACAGCTAAACTGCTAAATCGATTTCCTGAATCTGATTTCTTGCTGCAACTTATTAGGGCAGTGTGTGTAAAACAATGTGCAATGACGCACACTAGCGTCAATTATGGTGTTACCAGCTACTTGAGTGGTGCCCGACCAATAGGAAATTTATTAATTGCTGTGTTTTTACGGATTATAAAATGTAGCTAAGAATATCCTTTAAATAAAACTGGTCAAGTGTGAGTCGGCTCGCGTAGAGAGGGCTCTGTACTATTTTTTATTTATCACCGTTTGGACCTAAATAAATTTTAATTTTCCTGTAATTTATGCATCGAAATTTTGGAATCGATAGTTTCGGAGCTAAGGTAGGAGAAATGGCAAATTTTTGTCATCTTTATTTAATAATTTTAATATAGAATCCTAAAATTGCAACAAGCATTTTCATTTGACTTATTATTAAACAGTACAGTATGTTAAACGTAACTTTAAATGTAGTATCGATATTGATACTATCGATAATATATTGCTGTATGTACAATATTTTTGAGTTGAATGACGATGGTTTGGGTAATGCCCACTGTACACTCCCGAGTTCCGGTATATTTGTATAGTACCGGTACCTTAAATGCTTGGTGTTTCAATTGATAATCCATTAATTGATTGTTTTCGATAAATTGTCAAAAATCAATAGTACAGATTAGAATACATCGATACTATCGATACATAATTGATATATAATCGATACATATCCGATACATAATCGAGTCAAACTATAACATCCCTCTTTTGGGGTCGGGAGTTAAAAAACAAAATATCCAAATAAAAAGAATCGAAACCTCGAAAAATTTGGAATTTTATTAATACATTGAGCACTGAGCGGTACTTCGCGCCATATTTTAGGGTTTATTGTTTTCATGAGTAATTTATGTCCATATTTCGTAAGTATTGTATAATAAATTATACAATACCTACTGATGGTATGTAATACCAATATTTTTCTTAATTCTTTTAGTATTATTCTTATACAGTGTGGCTACTCAAACTGCTATTTTGCTTCTGATTTTACATTAAATTTTAAATTTATCTAGAAATCCAACTCATCGGTTGCGGCGTGACTGACGCGGGCACACCGCAAGTACACGTACGGCGTAGTTTTAGTTGCCGCATTTTTCTAGGACGCGGACGGTATCTAGTCGATAGCGCGCGAGACCAATTATTAATCTAAGTTACTCGTAGTAAGTATAATTTTCTGCACTCACTGTATTTTGAACCTTGAGGTTGCCTTTTACAAAGTAAAATTACTTCGGGCATTTTACAAATGAGAAAAGCTGTCACTTGCAGTGTGAACTTTGATACTGTTTTACTTTAAATTCATTTAAATAAACGTACGAGAGGAATTTCCTTTGTACAAACATGTAAATCAAATTTTGTTATATCAGAATGGGGTGTTAATCAAATTTTGTTAGAATATCAGGATGGGGGTTCTTAAGGTCCCAAAGAGTAAAGAAATAAAAAAAATACTTAGTAACAGTCGAACGTAGAACCTCCTCCTTTTTTGAAGTCGGTTAAAAATGGGCATTTTATCACAGAGGAAGGAAGATATATTTATCAAATTTTGTGCTTTTAGTAAACACCACCAATCTGAAGTAGAGTGGCGGCGTTAAGAGTAGAACGTCACGGAACCCTTGCGAAGGAGTTGAATACGCCCTTGACCGAGTTTATTTTATTATATCCTCACAAACGACATGGGATTTTTAATATACTTACAAGAAAGCCTTTACTTCATGCAAAAACAAGAATATGTTCCCTCATATGCAGTTTCCCACTGAGGCCGAAAAAACTTAATTGTGCAAGAAATACTTTTATTGAAAATTTTCTAAGATTTCAAACAACACTTTTAATATAAATTTTTGAACATGAAATGTAAAAGAGACAATTTAAAAGGATAAATTTCAACATTTTTACAAGTACGGTCCCTTTTTTTCTTAATTTCAGAAGATTGAAATTTTTATTTTATTATGTAATTACTTAGTTATAAAAAAAATTACCTAATCCGAAGACATTAGCAATATAATTTATTGTATGAAAATAAATTATTTGTTTTATTTTATTGAAATGACACTTAAGTGCCTGATTTGCTGATAACAAACAGTAGGCTAATGTCGAGACAAACATCGATACAAAATCCAATAAATTTTCAAAATTTTAGAGGAGACAAAAAAAAATACTGTGAAGAATATATGAAAAATTGCCAGATATTAAAGTTTTGTAGTACTATAAATAATACTGTGGTTTTGCTTCGATGCACAAAAATAGGCATTACTCATTTCATCCATACATGACAAATATTTTGATTTATGAGTCGTAAATATACAGATGACTTTCGAAAAAACCATCCAAATTTTTACAATATATTTAAAAAAAAGTGAAAACAGAGAAAATCTCCATACAAATCCTGTCAGCTGATCACTACATTTCTGTGGGAGGTCGATTATTTTTTGCTCACTTTTCACTTGTTTTTTTCTATTTTTATTTAAAGTAACCACATTCTACACACTTTTACAACTCCACACTGTAAAAAATTGGCTGGAGTTCAAAAAGCCATTCCATCTACGTATTCGTATTCGAGCTTCAAACTCGAATGACACTGCTTTCGTGGCCAAGGTCAAGGTAGGGAAGAGGGAAGAGGGGATATAAAAGGCATCGGGTACGCGGCAATCATAACGAAATGAAAGGATCGCGAGGGATTCGGGAGTCTAGAGAAAGTTTGCGAAACCGTGGCCGTTGCTTACACATTCATATCGTGTTTACTGCCCTACAAATAATTATTCTATTTGAGAAAACGGTCCCTTTTTACTTTGAATTTGCTTAGGCATTTTAGGAGCGATGTCACTTTAACATCCCTTAAAATTGGCACTATCTTCTCTTGTGTACTACGAATTGATGTGCTCACAGTATTGATAGTAAATAATTGAAACTGAAACCCAAATGTTTCGGTATAAAGTACCAAAAATGTTTCAATGTTTGAAATAAAACCTATATCGCTGAGTTCGAGCCTGTAATTTAAAAATTAAATTGATTTATTGTAATGAAGAAGTACTTCAAAATGTCATACCTACCAGTATAAAAGTCTACAAGAGACAAAATCCCTTCAAAACCGAATACGAATAACGAAGTTTCAATAGAATTTCCTTGCAGGTGCATTTATACCGACAATAAATCTTGTATTCAGGTCCTTGTTATATAGCGTTGTAATCATGTTGTGATCGATCTTTTCACACAACTACTTTTTCTACTCTTTGACGCGTCCAATGGTAAAGAATTCTAATAAATTTTGTAGTCACATTCTCAATACAAATGCCACGGAATTTCTGGTATCATTTTTAAAGGTTTCCTTTATATCTTTGTTGATTTCACTGTTTCGAGCGAACTAGTTTGAAGATATTAAAATTTAGAAAAGCTAGAAGAACAATTATTTCTTATATCGATCATTTTATCAAAACTTCATCATTGAATTTAGCATTGCGTCTATTTTATCACTCATGCCATTGAAGAGAAACAACAACAGAGGCTTATGAAAATGTACTAACTCTTGAAATAAATGCGGGTTTGAAAATTGTTACTAGCAAACTCAATTTTGAGTCCTAAATTGGTATTTTCCTGTATAAAGTGATTAGCTCAAATTAATTATTAATTCTTATTTACAAAATATCATGAATCATTATACATCCATTATCATTATTCCTCTCCAAACTCTCAGTTTTGATTTATAGAAGCATTTTTTGTCTCCCTATTTAGGTCCCACCCTCCACTTATGTAAAAATAGAAATAACATTTTGTAGAAAGATTATACCAATAATCACATCCACAAAAAAGTGAAGAGAACTTTCTATTTTACTCGTGAAAATAAAGTCTACATTACGACGGCCATTTCTTAAAAGAGTCCTTTCAGGGGAAAGATGCAATAACATTGGCGCTGGTACACTTTCGTCGTACAGATCTTAAACGAGTTCCATTATGTCATGACGCACATCCAGTTATCTTATTTCAGTGTAAGTACAAACGAAGTTACATGTGTAGCCGTCACTTAGGCTCTTGCCTCAGGGATTTTATTGAGTTTCAAGATGTAAACCCGATGGATCTACTGTTTGGTGACATGTACGTAGACACGATGATATTTTTACTCTTACGAATTGGACGTATGAACTTTTTTCGTTTCCGTGTACCAGTCTAAACAGTTTTGAATATTTGACAGCGTGCTGTTTCTGAAATGTAATAGACTAGCTGAAAGATACTTAGATATTTATTTATTTAAAATACAATGCGTATAGTACAAATATAATTAATTTTTTTGCTGCTTTAATAGTATTAATAACCAAGTTGATCAAAGGTTGTAAAAATTACCTTATTTGTATATAAGTCTTGGTGGGCGAATCCATTTCGCGTCTACCATTTAAGTTTTATATTAATTAGCGACGAAATTATTAAACGGTTTTTTGCCTAATAAACAAGTTAATAAATTAGTGAACCTAAATCCTAATCCTGTAGGCAAAGTCACTCTTATTTATTCACGTCACATCTTCATCATAAAAAATTAAACATCAAATTATGCTAAATAATTAGAAGCCGTTAATAAGTTTATTAAATTATTATTTGAATTCGGTATTTTCTACCAATAACCGCTGCATGTGTACTAGGCTGGAAGACTAGGACCACACATAATACCAGAAGGAGTATACCACTTTGAGTGGGCTCTTAAAGGCAGTCCCGGAGCTTTCTGACGTCACTTTTTATGTTACGTATTTGATTAATGTAAGGCTTTTTATAAGCTAAACCCTGCTTCATCACAAGTTATTTCATTATAGCTTTTAAAAGGTTTTCATTGTTGACTATCATATTTTTTGCTATAATATAATTTGCATGTTAATTTTATTGGAAAATATTACTGAGAATATCTTACTCGTGTTCTTTTGTCGTGGTGTTGATATCATCGTTCATTTTGTAGATTGATTCCATATAAACGTTTAAACTAGTATATTTTTGTATTTGCACTTGGCTGTACTTGTAAGACACATTTTACAATAGATTTGCATACAATATGTATTTGAATATATTTTATGAACATATCCTGAACTGAATCGTATTTTAGCTATTTTTATCATTATCAACAGCTATCGTAATCCAGTTGTGGCTAGCTTTTTACCTAATTTCTTAGTCGTATCTAACTGTAGTTCTTAAAATAAACAAAATGGGATAATTTTTCAGAGGCCTACTGGAATTCATGCAAAGTTTCCTACATGTCGCAATATAAATTGTTGGATCGAACTCGGGTCAGCTTGAAGGATGTATAAAAGATCTTATCATAAGAGTTTGATGTATGGCAAGTGACACTCGACTTTTGAATGGGTATACAGTTTAAACTTACCAATTTGTCGTATGAAGAGATAATTTGCTAGTGTGTAAAGAGCAATCTATGGGAATAAAGTCTTGTAACCTATCTATGAGTACACTACACTATTGCACTACTTTATGTTACCTAATACTGCAGTATTTGCCAGTCAAACAATATTTAAAATGCGATAAAAGTGAACTCCGCTTATAAGGCTCTAGTTTCTAAGGACTGAAGCCTAAGCCCCAAAGACTATTCTACCCATGAACAATGCTCTTAGCATTAAGACCGCCAATTGTTATAAGTATTTGTACTTGTGGAACAAAAAAGTTATAATAAATAAATAAAATGATAAAAATATTTAATTACATACTCATCATTATCATTTCGTATAGGTTACATTGTCTATTGACTATCAAGTCTCGTTATTCGATCAAAAGACGACGTTACGCGGCTTTCTGTATCATATTGCACCACAATTTGTATAGCGAGTATCCGTTTTATTAAACGAATTCTTACTTGCCGATTGGAAAATTCCCAGAGCGACCAGCGGGAATTCGATTATGCCTGTCGTATGCCTGTCTTGTGTTGTGCGGGTAGTAATGTGCCCAGTAAAGTGAGTTTCTGCCTTTAAGACTATTATGTAAGAGTGCAGTGTATACCTATAGCGGAGTTTTTGAAACTGTTTTATTCATTCATATTGTGTGGGTTTTATGGTTAGTCGACCCTGATTAACCTGGTGTCGTGAGCTTTTCGGTACCGCCTTTCGGCCTCTGAAGTGGTTCCTTTAACGACCACCAAATGGAAGCCGGGCCCAACGGCTTAATATGCCTTCCGAATCACGGAATCATCACTATTGTTAGACAATGTGGTGGGTATTGAAATACAAAGTGTATGTATATGTTATGTATCAACTATTGAAATTGCAAAAGTAAGATCGATGATTGAGAAAAATTCAAGAGCAGATGGTCTGATAGTAACTGAGATTGAATATGATAAGGGAGACTCCTGCCAGGACAAAAATAGTGACATCCGTCCGGGGGTGTATTCGTATCGAAATCCATACTTATAAGACTTCACAAACGATCTATCTCCGAAGTTCCTTGTTTCCTTCTTTATGTTACTATGTTTACTGTATTGCTTCTTTCTCTTGTCCACAGATGTCTCGTGTCAAAGCT
Source organism: Euzophera pinguis (assembly GCA_947363495.1). NCBI lineage: Eukaryota > Metazoa > Arthropoda > Insecta > Lepidoptera > Pyralidae > Euzophera > Euzophera pinguis. The sequence goes on from OX376169.1 coordinate 6,689,349, forward strand.
GTTCGATGTTTGTTCAAAGTCCACCCCAGAGCAGATGGAACAACTGGAAGAGATTCGGATACCCTGGGGCAGTGGGATTGTCGGCTACGTCGCGGAGAGCGGCGAGCCGGTCAACATCCCTGACGCGTATAAGGTAAATTAGTCAATATTGTAAATATCAACTTTATTCGAATAAGGCATAAATATTGGAAATAAATAAATACAAGATAGAACGTTAGAAAATCTAAATTTTATAAACTTGATAATATAATAGGTTTAAGATATACAACATAATGTTTTAGATAGACTAATTCGACACGCTCTTTATGTAGAAACCCTAAGCCGCCCTGCGGATAGGTTTAAGATATACAACATAATGTTTTAGATAGACTAATTCGACACGCTCTTTATGTAGAAACCCTAAGCCGCCCTGCGGATTATGAATACCATCTATAAATTTAAAACAAAATCCGCAAAAAAAACCAGGATCATTACTGAACTTCGTTACCATAACCTCGTAATATATGAAAGGGAAACGCAAAAAATGAAACGATAGTACCCTTTTACGACTAGCCATTAAACAATGACAGTAGCAGGGGCTTACCGTATTATACAAACAGTTTAGGTTGAACCTCTGTATTGAAGCAGAAGTTTGGCTTTACGAACTTTTCTTTTTGCGGGAATGTGCAATTTATTCCGTTTCGATGGAGTCATCATGGAGAGCGTGTTAAAATTACCTAGCAATCTCTTTAAAGCTATTTTATGTCAACGTTTTCTGAGTCAACAGTTTGAGATAATGCTGGTTATTTCGGGCGTTATTTAAATTAATAAAAAATGTTAAGATATTTTTATTATTTTTATCGATAAATTGAAGATATCTTTATTATTTTTATCGAAAAAATGGCTTTTCATTGCTTTTGATGATTTATCCAAATGATTACGTCATGGGAGCCCTCGAGAGGAGTGGAAAACATCTTTCAGGGTCGGTATCGCGCTCTTGATACCTACCTCTGGTTTTGCAGATTGTTCATTGATTACGGTTACTACTAGGGTTGCCAACTTTTTTTTGGCGAAATATAGTATTTTTTAAAATTTGCTATCAAGAATATAGTACATTTCTAAAAAATATAGTATTTTATGGGAAAATGACAAAATAGACAAAGATATACCTTAAATTAAACTATTTTAATACGGTTTTATCGCGTTTATTACTTATTTATTTACACCTGACGTTTCAAACACTTTACAGCGTTCATGGTCGCAGGCAGACTAAGTTAACATTTGTCTTTGGTGTCATAAGATTACAAAACTACCGCCCGAAATTTTTATTGGGAACTATTCCGATTCACGCAATATTGGCTCACAGTATCTAAGGGTCTTGCAGTCTGCTTCCGAGTTTGCGATTTTATTAAGTTAATGACTGGGTCCCAAGCTGGCGGTACCTGCCATCCATCCTCTCTATTGAAATTAGGATGTTTTTTAATTTCAATAGCCTCACGTAACATCCTTGGAATGAATCTGTTTTCCTTTGCAAGGACTTGAGGATTATCAAAACGCATATAGTGGTTGGGTTTGTCTAGAGCATGTTCACAGACTGCAGACTTGGTTGAGCGTCTATTTTTCATGTCAGCAATATGTTCTTTTATACGAGTATTAATGCTTCTCTTTGTTTGCCCAATGTATGATAAACCACAGTCACAGTCAATTTTATAAACTCCAGCATCTTGCAATGGGATATTGGATTTTACAGGTCTTAAAAATTGGTTAATTTAGTCTGCCTGCGACCATGAACGCTGTAAAGTGTTTGAAACGTCAGGTGTAAATAAATAAGTAATAAACGCGATAAAACCGTATTAAAATAGTTTAATTTAATGAATAACAATCGCGAAAACATAAGAAAAAGATATACCTATTTCTTTTTACCTATTTATTTTGTAGGTGAAACTAAACTTGCAATTTTTAACAATGTTTTGTATAAAACTATCTGTGGGGATTTTACTTATTGACTGCCACATTTTTTGAAATAATCTTATCTTCTTCACGATGTCCTAGTTCTCTTTGCATATCTATTTCATTTCATTTAAGACCTTAAGCTTTCTTAAGAAACAACAACTACCTAATAAGTGGAATTATAATATTACTAAAATCCCATAGCAAAAATTAAACGAAATGTTTTTGTTTTTTTTGTTGATTTAAAATAATATTTTGTTGTTGTCAATTTAATATTGAGAAGTTGGGAAGTAATCATAGTTTTAGCATTTTATTTAATCTCTCCTAAAAGCTAGTATAAAGGCGCGTTGCAAAATTTTTAAAATAAGGGTTTGTTTGTTTGTCGATTTCGGTGCTGAAAATGTAGTATTTTTGCGTACTATATTTTTGTTCAACAGTATATAGTACGCAGACCCGAAATATAGTAAAATACTATATAATATAGTACGGTTGGTAACCCTAGTTACTACATACCATTGGGCAGGCCTTAGTCTTGTTTGCCTACATAATAGTTTAAAAAAAAATTCAGAACAATTAAACGAATTATGACATAACCCCTGTTGTAATCCTTTGCTTGGTTTAGAAGATATCTATGTTAAAATAGACGCAGAAAGAACACGAAAAAAAATACATTAGCAACAAAGGTTGCACATGTAACGATAAATACTTACATGTATTCTAGAAGTATAAAAATCCGCATACATTCTTGTTCATTTAAATGAACGACAATTTCAATATTCATGAACTGTAATGCTATCGCGTACCCAACGCGATGATAAATCACTGAGCAATACTTCACTATGGAAATAAGATTATCCCGTGTTTTATTCCTTCCACGTCTCCTGCTCTGGTATGTATCTTCAGCTTCTATTTTATGATTCATTTTATCGTGAAATTCTTGGCTTACTTACATAAACATATGGTCTCTTTCGTGTCTTAAAAAAAAACTAGCGGCCGTCTGAGTATTATAGATACGAAAGTCTGTCTGTCTGTCTGTTACGCTTTCACGGCCAAACCGCTGAACGGACTTTGATTAAATTTGGTATGAATATAGTTGAAGGCCTGGGGTCAAACATAGGCTACTTTTTGATGCAGGCGGAGCTGCGGGAAACAGCTAGTACTTAATACGTGTCTTTCATACTCGAATGATTGAGTGACCTTTAACTTTTTTCGATTTTGCAGAAGTTAAAATGAATTGTATATACTCTTACTTTATATTTAAAAAAAAAAACAGCTGTTTTACTCTAAAGCCACGTATTAACCGCTCGTTAGCCCTACCTTCACGTTTTTTCTTAGAGATTTGTGGGAGAGTTGAAAAGGTCGGATTCGGACGTAAGTCTTTGAAAAAGCTTTTTTTTCCAAACCATCGGATTTGTGTAGGATAATACGGCTACTTTATAGTAGCTTTACATCTATTAAATCGTTAATGGATCGTGTATAGGGATGAATAATGTACCTTTCATCGATTTATTGCAGGATAAAGAGAAACCATTAATTCTGTCACATGACAGGTCGAAAAAATATATTGTTTTTTAACAAAGATGCCTAAAATCATATTGGCATGGTTAATTGAAATAAAATGTTTAATAATTATTCATGACGGAAAATATGTAAAAAGTTGATATGTAATTTTTATACTCAACATTCTTATTAAATGCGAATATATTTGGCGTAAAGTCTCAAGGAAAGTAGGTAAAATTTACAGTTTCCATGCTATGTTCAGCAGTTGAAGCTGAGAGGCACAACTAGTTTAAAGTCGTTTAGTTTATCGAAAAGAATTGAGATGAATCATGCGCAACAAAGTTTTTACATTTGTCATTCTCCTCCTTCTGTTTTATTTTATTTATAATTTATAAGGTCTTTAAACCTTAGAATAATAGAAATGTTTCGTATTGTGTCAGTTTGTTGTTTGCTGAAAAGGTTATTTCTTTTACCTGTTATCTCGATTCATTAGGGTTTGGGCTTCTTCGTAATACGGCGCCAGGATTATCTGGCCTATGGGTTGTCACAGACAATTCTTCACATACCTATAATGGAGCGGTAGGTGTAATAGTGATGGCATAGCTAGCGTCCTGTTTGGCTAAAGTTATAAACATATGAGTGTGGTTTGTGAGTGTTAAGAGTTTTTTCGAGAAAAATCCGTCTTTTTTAAATGGTGAACGTGCTTGTTTTACTAGGTTTTTTGACGCGTCCATAAATAAATCTTACGAGAACAGTACATTTTCCGGGCCGAAAGGTGCTATGTCTTCTTAGTACTGCTAACTATGAAAAAACCCGCGAAATTTCAGTAAGACTCGTAAAGTGCGTAGAAGTAACAAATAAACAAACTCACTTTTGCTTTATTAATATTAGTTAGAATCTTTGATACACTTCCAGGCAGGTGGTTTTAGTGGGTTCAAGCCCCACACAAAGTGGGTCAGGCTATTTCTACATGCAAAAAAGGATACACTGTTGAAAGATGGTGGTGTAACATCCTTCTCTTCGTACAATCTTCATGACAAATTTCCTCGAAATAGTTTCAGCAGACGAAGTTATCTGCTGAATGACAAATTAACTGTTGTTATCTAGAAAGCTCTTGTGAAAATAATTTATTTAATTCAGATTGAGACTACCCGTATTCTGGATAAGCCAGCACGGTTGACCTGCATTTGATCCGGCCTATTTGGAAGTCTCCAGCCTCGGTTTATTCATAGCCGGGTATTTTTTATCCGAATCTGAAGATCGGGAGAGCACCATTCATCAAGCGATACGCTATCTATGTAGCTTTTCGATTTGCATGAGATTTCTTGTGACGTGTTACGTAACCGCGGATTCAGTCTGCAAAATTTACATTGTTTTTTTTTTAATAGTTTTTTACCATTTTTTACGTCGATAGCTTCAGAATTAATAACTTGCTTTTAATATTATCCATACTAATATTATAAATGCGAAAGTCTGTCCGTCTGTCTGTTACGCTTTCATGGCCAAACCGCTGGACGGATTTTGATGAAATTTGGTATGAATATAGTTGAAGACCCGGGGTCAAACATAGGCTACTTTTTGACGCAAGCGGAGCTGCGGGAAACAGCTAGTCATTAATAAATTAATCATAAACATGAGTGCATAGTGGGCACTGGGCATACTGAGTTGTGTTTGTGTATTATCTTGCAAAAAGTTTATATGTTTTTTTACATATTTGTTTATTTTCAGAAATTAAAAATTGTTTTATTTTCCATGGAGCGTGTTTCTCGATATTATGTGTTTAATGTAGGTATGCATTTGAGTGCAAACATGAAAATTCGTATAAACTTTTTAACAACAAAAGATTCTTTCATGACTAAAGTGAAATGACTTATGGCTATGGCACAAATACGCGGACATGCTGTCTGTAAATATATTCGAACTTACTACAGAACAAGAAGGGCCGACCCCAAATAAAGAGATAAGGCGCGGAGGAAGAAGAATAATACAGAATAAGAATTTATTGCAAATCACTGTTTTACAAGATCTTACATTAATTATTACAGTACAAGTGACGACCTGTAAGGGCATAACAAACATAGGAGGCCACTAGATGCCATATTACTTAAATATTAAATTACATTATTATATTATTACAAAATTTTTATTTTATTATTAATTTTTAACATAACAACAAAAAAAAAAAATATTAAAATTAATTATGATTTATATATTACCATTTATACATTAAAATGTATTTATCATAGGGATTGAGACAGTAGAGAAATGTGTAACCTATTTATTATGTTTTTCGTTAAAGAATTCTGACATTGAATAGTATTAGTAGCATTTATTTTCAAGAAAATTTTTGAGTGTGTGAGCACAAGGGAGGTCTTAAAATCACTCGCACGCTTTAATTGATTTAGTGCGTATGTAAAAGAAGATAATTTGCCTTTTAGTTTTTGTATGTACGGTTTCCACGTCATATTCGTACCTAAATCAATTCCCAGCAGGGATACATACTACAAAAATTAAATCTTTTAAAACGAAACAATTTTTTTATCGCCCGTGTCTTAAGTTCCCCATTCAATATGAAACCAAAACATGCTAAACATGCACAGAAAAATCTGTTCTGAAATGTAAAGAATTCTCTAATGCGGAGTACTGGACCGTGATAATACATTACTGGACCGTGATTCGTCAGGCCAAGAAAGAGCACATAAATTATTCTAGCGACTCCACCCGCTCACGATAAATGGTGTGCTTAAAAATGCTATCTCTCTTTAGTCAAGTCATGCATTTGCTAATATGGGTAGGTTTACTAGTGTTACTTTTGGTTCTTTGCATTGGTAATTTTTTTTTGCGGATTTATTGTACCTCATTCTGAAACATTGGATTATTTGTAGATGTTTTGGAAAAACTGCTTGGATACGGTCAGCCTCAAAATGCATCTGTAGTTGCTACGTTTTGTTCCACTGTCTGTGCGCATTAAGGTTACCATTCATTAATCAATTATAACCAGAATCATAAAATTCAATGTTATTAAATGCATAGCTCACATAAGAATTGTGAATAATCTTTGATCTTTAAATAGCAGGTCACATTTTAACATATTTTATATAAACACTTACAGGCGCTCCAACTATCCACATACAAAAATCAACACCGTATTTAAGTTTTACTATCACATTTTCATATTAAAATATGATTTATGTGAACTTTCTTATAGTACACACGTAGTACACATTATATTTCTAGGTATTCGTTTGCCTTTGGCATACTTTCAACATCCAACGTAATTTATGAATGGATTCCGTCATAACACAAAAGCGAAAAAAAATAGTTTACGAAATACGTGTAGTTATTCTACAAACATTTCTATTCCGGTCAGAAATGTTGTAGTATTCCAATTTTATAAAACAGTATTACTGCTTATTTCACGTTTAAATTTGTCTGTTTCCACACTGTTGAGTTATTCCTACAATGTGTGATGTGTATCACTGAAAATACAAAACCTCCTGTGAGCTTTCTGTTTTCTTGTTTGTACAGTGGTTAAATTATGTCTGCGATTCATTTGTCTTTCAACCGTTTGGCTTTGCGTCCTACATTTCCCGAATACGCAATTTCTCATTTCCTCTCTTCGGAAAATTTAACGTCATTGCTATTTTCAATTTCAAACAAAGATAGCTGTTCACTGTTAGCTTTAATATCTTAATTTAAAACTCATTTTAGTGATCAATCATATCCGCCATCCATCTTTTAAAACTTTTAAATGCTGCGCTTTATTAACTCTGAGATCTATCTATCTCTGAGATATCTAAATAGCAATAACTTGATATATGTCGAAGATAGTGATTTAAAAAATGTCAAAATCGACGCTTCGCTTTAAATGTAGTAAACTAGCTGTCTTCCCGTGGCTCCATTCGTATGATGTGACCGAAAGTCCTTTCTTGGGTCTGCAAATATCTGGAATTTATAATGATGTTTATATCTTGAGCTGTCTAAGCGTGTTACATATGTATCACAACCCTTACCTCAGTCTATGTGACAGTACCCTTATACCTGAGTAAGCGATCATCGGTAGATCGCGGAATCGATGACCACCCAAGAGCGATGTCGCAATCCGCCGCACACCTGGCACCGGCCCGAACTCCCCGAAGATACGTCACTTTTGAATCCAACTTTGATCAATCGTCACGTCACTTAGATTTAATTTTAACATTTTATGTACTCCTTCTGCGAATACAACTAGTTTTTACGAAAGCCATCTATTTCTTTCGCACCCTCCGTCTGCAGCCCTCGTAATTAGCGGGATCGTAATAACATAACAAACAATTTTGCATTTTTAAAGTGAACGCATATAAATTTTTAATATAGTAGGCCGGCCAACTGAGAAAATTCCTTTTCTAAAGTAAATCTCGTCGGGATTTCTTCTGTCTAGCTACAACAAGTAGATGGATGTGTTCAGGGAACACGAAACTGCGTGTTATAATATTTGAAAGTGGTGGAGAAACTGACATTTATAGATAGGTTATAAAATTCTGCATCTTTTTATATCAAACATAATTTTGATAACTTGAGCGGTTTTTTGGTAAAAAAAAGAATGTTTTTGAAATCGTTTTAAAAAAAAACATATTTTGGAAAACATTTTTTATGTAATAGATACGCTTTAGATGTCTAAGAATTAATTAAAGAACATTTATTAGCTTTCTAACGACACTACACACAAGCATATAGACCTTAAAGGTCTTGGCCGGCCTACTTATAAAAGTTTTGTAAGGTTGACAAATTATTTTTGAATATCGGTGGATGATAAACTTACTTCCCTTTAATATAATCCTCAAGGTTGTGGCTTTTCATGACCGATCCCAATACCATACTTGAGAGTTGAGAGCATGACTGTGAAATAGTGCCTTAAAATAATGATATGAGTAGAAGTATAAACAGCTTGGTTCAAGCGTTACATCAAAAAGGACAACTTAAATATTTTATGATGAAACTTCAAAAGAAATAGTTGTTACATAAATTTTAAAAGATTCATCATCTAATCCTGTTGATCAGACGCATAACATTATATAATTTTCTGACCTTACTCTTTATTATTTTATCTTTCCCTGCATCATCAATAGTTAGCCATCTTCTTTTAAAACTAAGGTGGATTTTTTTTTCAGCTCTATAGTTTAGAATAAGAAATTTATTTCTTACTGCTTCTGTTATCATTCCTTATTTTGTTATACTGGCTTGTCTCCAAAACCAGTGACCTTGCCCGATTGGCAGTTCATGCGTACTCACGTATTCACAGTTTATGATAACAATTTACATAAATGCTTCGGAAATCGCAAGATTAGATCATTGACTTGCGTTTGTTCCGCATCTCATTGCGAGCCATGTTTCATAGGAGTAACATTAATATGTATTGTTATTATGTGTGGAGCACAAGTGTTATCATAAATGTATGCTTTTTGACAAGTACATGTTCCTCTTATTATACATTATTTGCTTTTGCTCTTGGGTTTTTTTACGTGAAAGTCACACGTGTTGAAGAAAATTGCTGCGGAATCCTTTGGGGATTTAATATTTCTTGTAACAATGTATGGCGAATTCAAATGTATTTGTTTCTTCTAAATGTTCGTGGCAACCATGATGTTTAATTTTATCGAATTGTTAACATTAATTAAAGATGGTTATGCTAGCTTTCTAGTCCTAAAGCGACGGACGGCTGGTAATACTTTCTAAAATTTAGTTAAATAAGGATTTATACAATATTGTGTTCAATGCCTATGCAATGTACCGTTAAAATATGTAAATGTGAGATTAATTTCTGAGAAAATATGTTTTTCATGTCGCCCATTTCACGGCTCGTTTGAAGAAGTGATTGCTTTAGCAAGAGCACGAGTAAGTTATATAACTTGAATAAACCACCATTTATCACAAATATGTACATATTTATGTATATGTACGTGTATTAGGGGTTTAGAATTATTAGTATCCACTACTTTGTTGACTCCATACAGAATTACCAATTCTTGACTCTTTAATATTACACTTGGCTACTTTCAGTGACATGCAGGCATTTGCCATTGGGGTAGAAAGAAACGAACCTCAAGATTTTTAGATTTTTTTCTTCCTATATGTACTTGACAAATACATAGGCCAGATCTTCCTACCTGCCTGAAATAAGCTTAAAACTGTCGCATTTCCATATCCACAGGAAAAGTTAACCGAATCGAATTTCATGCAGTGGTTTACGACTATTGAGTTCCAAACTTTGTTCGAAACAATTTTCTGGCGAAGTACAGAGACGTTCTGAACCTTATATATAGTTATTTCTTATTGTATTTCACTGTACATAATGACTTAATTATTTAATAACATACATTCTTAAATTTCTATTATATTGCTGATCTGTTAGATACTCATCACCCAGTCATTCGGGGGATGACAATTTTGTGATAAATCTCGCCCAGAAAATCGTGAAAGCCTTTATTATGTTAGATTTCTTTTTTCTACTGCTCTCTATCTACGTTATTTAACTTTTTCTACCCGTGATAGTTTTAGTGGCCATATTACAGGTGTACACTATATAATATATATAATTATTGATAATATCTAAATAAATACAAACTCTTCAATCTCATAGATACCACGAAACATGAATGACCTACTCTCTGATGTGATGTATATTTTTTTATTATTAATTTATCTGGCTGGAAACAGAGATCCCTTTCCTTTTCGCGAAGGGCAACAAAACACACCATCAATCAAACATGTCAATATAAACCCCATGTATGATGGCAGACCCCTGAGTTGTTGTGTGAAATGTTTGTTTTGTACGATTCTTGAACGACGATAACGTACAAATTGCTATAGGTGTTTTGAGAACATAATTATAATACCGAATTTTTGGATGAGGAGAGATGATCCAACTCCTTCAGTACACATTTGTATGTCGCCAGGGGGAAAATACAAAAAGGAAACCAGTGTCTCTACCAAGAAGTTGAACGCAGACGCAATAAGTAATGAAGAAGATACGATAATAATAAGTTTAAGTAATTCTCTGTTTGCACCTTTTCATATAAAATACTATGAGAGTTGTTTATTACAACGGTTACTCTACAAAGGCAAATCATTAATTCATTCATAAAATTTGATAACATAATATAAAGTCGCTAAAATTTTGCCATAACTATCAATTCAGTACTGCATCAACACTAAACTCCAAACTATTTCAATCCCTTTGTTCAACAGCAAAGAATATGACTTTGCAGTAATAAATTAAAGTAACCAAATTAAAATATTTCTATAAAACCAGAAAGTAGAATTCTTAAAATTATGAGTAAATAGTTGAATTTTGTTGTGCTACTTATTTTCTATAACTTATACCGATAAGTTATACGATCTTACACAAGTGCTGACTTATGTAAGATCACAATACCTACTAACTAATATATTACGGCAACTATCATCCATAAAGGCAGCGGTATGTCCAATTTGTGGCTAAACCTAGTGAACGGTTTAAATCCAATCTGGCTTGTTGACAACTGATGTAATGAACGGTGCATCCCGAGATACCCATTTTGGCTGCTGGCCATGGCCTGGGCTTTCGGTACCAACATTCAGACGGCCTATTCACTGAAAGACATTAGTGGAACTACTCGTGCTTTATTATGATATCAAATTTATGACTGGCAGACCCTTTATATCTGTTATGTGGGCAAAGCTTTGTTTTGTAATGCAAGAATTGTCTCTTTTAAAAGTGCTTCTCAAAGTAAATAAGTCCTTTTACACACAGCAGATCTGCTGCAGATCTGTTGTCTGTTGCTGTTTGTCTGTGTTATTGTATTTATTACTTTGTAAGAATAGATTAAATGCCGAGGGTAGCTGCTCTATTCTCTGACCTTCTCCAAACAAAATTTGGGTCGAGACTTTTTCTTCACAATTTTTTCCCTTTTATATCCTGGAATGTAGATGGACTGGTCGGGCTGGAAGGAGATCGAGATGAAGACAAAATTATGTAAAAATTACGGTAATAGACTTTTCCAATTCTCTAAAGGCACGGGAGCCCTACAAAACTGGAGAATATCAAATCTACTTAAGAACTCTTCTTACCTATGGCAGTTGGTTTAGTAGAAAATGTAACGATTGCCCTGCCATCTTACTGGTAGGCGCATAGATGGAAAATACGATACCGTTGGCCAGCACAATATAGCGAATTGCACACTAAGCCGCTTTTGTGGGTTCCGTATTAAGTCGTAAATTCGATGAATGCTACTTGAAATTCAGTTCTTTGTTCAGTTTTTACATCGCTAGCTAGTTATTGGTACTTTGGTGGATGATGTAACGTAAAGATTATTCAGGCTATAAAAGGAATTGGTTCGGTGTATGCGGGTAAACTTTCATGACTTTGTTTAACCGATTTGCGCTGGTTTTATCTGTCTACGTTGTGGTTTCAAAATTGTGGATTAAATATATCGATTTGGTTAATATCATAAACGTATCTCAAATTAAATGTTTTTTGTTATTAGTAAAGTAATCAATCGAATATTTTTTCTCTACATACATTTTTTGAGAGATTAACTTAAACAAGAATTTGCTGAAGATAATAGTTGCTAAAAAATCTACGCTATATTTTTTTCAAAATCGTTTATAAAACCTAAAATTTAGGTATAAATGTTAATATCTACATTAAAAATAATCATATTAAATAAAGCTTTTTTATCCTGTCGCTAATAATTAAAAAAATAGTAGTCTGGTCACATTTCCGTAGCATACAAAGCGGTAATTGGAATACAGTGGGCAGCGCTTTGCGGTCTAGTTGACCGCACTGCGACTTTGATTACACCATATGCTTATTACGTTCTGGGTACTAAAGGCAACTTAATTATAAAGTAACTAGTTCACGTTATTATTATTTTTTATAACATTTAGTAGGCAAACAAGCATGTGGCCCGCCTGATCCTGATGGAAAGCGGTAAAATATGCAATGCATTAATGGATAGTGTACTGTAGTTAAATAAAATAAATATTATGTCATCGAAAGCGGTCTGTTATCTGCTGAAGATTGTAAGCACGTCAGAACCACGTGTTCACAAAAGTTGATGGATAAAGTTACTAAGCTTATTACATTTTTTTTTTTCATTTATTTAAATTTTCCTCCCAAAGCTATTGAGGAAGGGGAAGCAACTTGGATTCAGCCTACAATCATGTAAAATTAAACAAATAGATAGTTACACTTACTTAAGCCATAGTTACTTAAATAAATATATTGATCAATTTTTGTCCAAATTAAAAGCCGCAATATTAAAAGTACTGGCCCCATAGAATTCATTAAAAATGTTTTTCCCGCCTGTTTGATTCTTTCATAGGTTTGATTAGTTTTTTTTTGTTTTTGATTAATAATGGTGTCTACTTAACAATAAAACAAATTACAAAAATGTTACAAGTAAGTGACGAGATTCGAATTTATTTGTATTAAGTCAATAAAAGTCAATATTTTTATTTATTTATTTATAGGAAGACCAACACCAGATAATACCATATTAAGAGACTTATATATACCACTGATTGCCAATAAAAGGTCGTCACAAATAGAAAACTGTTTGCAAAACAAAGTGCGAACGTAAGTAGTATCACAATTATAAAATCAGTCATCTACTAGATTACAATGCAAAAACATAATAAAGTGCAGTAACTTAAAACCATGCCAAGTGCAATTTTTGTTGTCGAATTATCAATCAAAATTATTTATTTAGCCAGAAATAGTTAAATTATTATCCAATTTTGTAAACAAAACAACAAATTATACTTTACAAACTTTATGTTGAAACGTGATATTTTATTAAAAGCGCATACAGTAACTCAATATTTTCCAAATGTAGTTTTACCACAATCGAAACTCAGCTCAAACAATATGTTTTGCGAAGAGATTAAATTGTGAAGGATTTTATTTCAAACATTTTGCTCATAAAATATACATAATCCCGGCAGGCTATCCGAATTTGCGCATTGCGCCTACGATATATATTAATATTTACATTATTTACGGATATTTTCAACAGACTGAATCACGGCAAGAGTGTGATGTTACAAATAGTCAAAATATCTACCGACATTATAGTCTTAACATTTCAACGTGTAATGTATTTAAAAAAGTTAAAGTATTCATTCATTCATTCATAAGCGAAGTGTGCAAATGATCTAAACCGTATTTTCATAACAAACTCTCTTTATTATTTTATGATGTGAGATAAAAGGATAGTTTTAGCATCAAAACTTTTAGAACATCAAATGTGGTGCCGGCACAGAGTTCGCCATAACATTTTACTTTTATGCATATTTTGTACTGACACTATATTTACACGTAGAAGTACAGAATAGATACAAGCACTTAAATAGGTACGCAGTGGAAGTATGGGAAAAGAGTATTATGATTTGTGGAGTAACAACCTAAAAGGTTTCCAGGAGCAATGGTTGAAGTTGACGTTGTATAGAGAAATTTAGAAGATTATGGGGAGATAACCCAGTAGTTAAAAGAAATTGGTAATCCTTACATACTCTGCTGGCTCAGTGTCCTGTAGTGCATCATGACTTCCGAAACCAGAGAGCGCCAGAGTGTATTTATTCTGCGTGATAGCTCGCCAGTTGTCAGCTCCACATCTCTCGCAGATCCATTATCGCATTATTTTAACCAGTGTTTATTTTGTTTCAGGATGAACGATTCAACCACGACATTGATCAGCAAACGGGTTACAAGACGCGGTCTCTCCTTTGTATGCCGATTAAAGACATCAACGGAGAGGTCATTGGTGTTGCACAGGTAATCCTTCCTTTCCTCTAACTCTTAGCACTTTTCTGTTTGAATCTTTAGCTGGTTGTTTCGGAACTCGGGTTCTACATTCCTACTTTTCTATTCCGCGTCCACGAACAGCCACACCTTTTTACATGCTACATCTTCTGTCATTATTTTACACGATGTCAAAATTTATTTCTTTATTTTATCAAATCAAACCACCACGTCAGCGGACAAAAGGAACCTAAGTCTGAATCTAATTAGGTGTGCAGGGTCAAATGTTATTTGATACTGACTCTTTCTCTCGGCTTCGCCTACATCCAAAGAAGGCTTATATTTGACTCTGGGTCTTTAACTGACACATAACACTCTGCACGAGTGTGGAGCTACTGGTAAAAGTTAAGGTTATTAATAAAAACAAGGCCAAGTGCGAGTCGGACTCGCGCACCGAGGGTTACGTACAAACCTGTAGGTATATAAGTTACAGTTCATCCATCACGACAATCATGAATTTCAATTTAATACTTCACGCACTCACGAGGAAAGGGGTAGTAAGTTTAAAATTATTAAAATATTTTTATTATATGATGAAACTAAAAATTTACGGTTATCGCAATTTTCCTTAATCTGTGCTATAAGACGTTGCTTCGTACCAAATTTCAAGATTTTGAGTTCACATGAAGTAGTACCCTGTAGGTTTTCCCTTGCGAGTGTCGAAAATTTGCGGCATAAACGACTGTATCTTTTGATTGCGTTGGCGCGAGTCCGACTCGCACTTGGCCGGTTTTTTTTAAACATACCTTGTCGTGAACGTGCAATACTCAACAGAAAAAGGAAATTCTAATCTGATGTCAGTGGTAAATGTAATCATGAGTTTTATACAGGTCAGATGAATAGACTAACTATCGTCCATTCATGTTGACTTAAAAAATAAAAAATATATTTTTAACTGATTGTTATAATAAAAAAAAGTTGAAAATAGGTACAAATAGTAAAGAATAGTAAGAATAATCACTCGTTCGTTAGAAATATTAGAAATAGCAGCGCTCCGAAATAAACCTCAAAAGATTATTGTGTTATGACAAACAAAGTAAAATAACAAGGCCGCGAAATGTAAATTTGTTTATCAATAATCTCATCGGAAAAGTAAATTTTGGGCTGTTTACAATTCTAAATTATGACCAGAAAAATATCTGGAAGCGAGGAAATGAGAATTTACTGAAAATGGTACGCTTCTGTTGACCCTCATAATTTGTTTGGAATCATGCACTGAGTAAGCTTTAAAATACAAAAAATATAAATTAGCAAGATTAAGAAAATCCTGTCATGTATATGTTGGTCTTCCTAGGCCAAGAACAAGATGGTCAGATGACCTAAGGATGTTCGGCAAAGATTGAATAGAATTAGCTAACAATAGAGAGATAATGGAAGAAAGGAGATGAAGGCTTTTGTTCAGCATTAAAACAAGGATAAAAAAACCTGCGCTCATCTAACTTGGTAATATGCGCTCAAAAATTAAAATGGAGTCATAAAATAACTTTACGACGTTTTGTTTGACAAAATTTCTTTATTATTTCTTTCAATTATCTTTCCCTCGCGGTGACTCTTTCTCATTCGTCTTTTTACTCAATCCTTATATTGACTAACTGAAATTAGGATAATGATGGATGGCGATTATTAGAAAATTAAAAATATTGAACGGACGTATTTAGGTTCTAAAATGGCAGTGAAAAGGGGAGTACACTAGACCCCTAAATATTAAATCAAAAAATGTTTGACCTTAACTGTATGAAGTTATAAATTATCCCGAAATTAAAATTGCTTTAGGAAATGTTAGGAAGTTGGGATTATCTTTTTGCATCTTGCTGTTCGGGATGGGTTTATAAGGGGAGTGATGGGTACATAAAACATGACTTCCCAACTTTTAATCTCTGTTACAAACTTGTTTTCTGGTACTTTATCTAATAATATTCCAACTGTACTTTCGATATTTTATGCTAATAGCTAAGTTATTTTAGTTTTTCATATTACTCATCATATATTGTATTGTGATCTATTTAGAATTAGTCGGCGTTTTACTAGTAGGGACGTCATTTTCCTTTACAGCATTTAAAACATGACAAGTGAACCCTGAAATATACTTCTGCGATTGCTCAGCGACCCAAAGGGGATCTTAGCCCCCGACACAAGAGATTTCCACTGTTCCCTGTCTTGCGCAAGCTCCTGCCAGTCGGCTCTTTGGAGGGCATCCAGGCCCTCACGACTTCGTCTCTCCAGCGGCAGCTTTTCACTCGATAAATTGGTTTTCTTTATTTTTTTTTATTTCTCCAGGTGATAAACAAACAAAACGACGGACCGTTCACGGCCTACGATGAGAAGGTCTTCGCATCCTACCTCCAGTTCTGCGGCATTGGGCTTCGGAACGCACAGCTGTATGAACGATCACAGCTGGAAGTAAAAAGAAACCAGGTGCTACTGGATCTGGCGAGGATGGTCTTCGAAGAACAGAGCACGATAGAACATATGGTGTTGAGGATATTGACCCATACGCAGAGCTTGATACGCTGCCAGAGGGTACAGGTAAGAGTTGAAATTATTAAAATTATCATAGTATATTTTTACAAATTAAATGATAACAAAATGTTTGTCATGAAATATATGCAGGTACACAAACTGTTGTAGCTTATTTTAAAGTGCAATAAAATTTTAAGATGATGCCCTGACGAAATTAATGGTGTTTCCCGTTTTATCATTAGTTCAATATTTATCTGTGCAAACAATAAACAAAGGTTAGGGGATATACTTACTTATAAATTATTTTCATATTTTCACGTTCTAACCACAAAATATTCACTGAGTTTGATACAAAGGTAGAGTCATGTCAAAAATATTGACGACTAAATATTATATTAATTAAATTTTCAAGACTTTGTGCTACAAAAGCTCTCAAAAAGACGGCAAAATACTTCCACCAGCACTGAGATGGCTCTGGCAGAAGTCTTAGCTTTATTAAATGTTGTATTTAAATTATTTTGCCGTTGTCGTAGCATAAAGTTGAGCAGTAAGTAGTTCATAATTAAACTGTTTATTGCGAAAATAAAAAAATCTGAGTACTCCTGTCAGCACGCCAAGGGGACGTCGATCGAAAAATCTCTAAGCCTCGTATCTCTTTGTCCATCTAGTAAACTACTTCCAGAGTATTAGATTTCTTACATGTCAATCAAGTAATGATGTCATCCAAGATAGTAAGAAAGTTGTTACCGCTTTAAATTCACTTGAACATTCTTTAACCTGCTCTTTACCACACAACAACAAACAATAATAGAATGTCAAGTTTACTTTCTGGTTTTCTTCAATTACTTGTGTCAAGACGTCGCATTTAATTATCCTCCTGGGAATAGCAATATCCTGAATTTTACATAAATTGCTGGCTTTCTTCTCTTACTTAGTTGTTTTAGTTTCCGACACCGCTGAGAACAAACAAATAGGGTATTTAAACTTTTAATAAGGTTTTGCGTTGATAAATCTCCAAGGTTTAAAGGAGTTGAGGAAAGTAAAGGTAAAATGTCCTAATAGAATATATAGTAATGAAATACGAGTACAAACACGTTTCACGTACTAGGAGTTTGTACTTAAAACGTGTTTGTATGAGGTAATATTGTTAATTTCTAAAGGGGATACAAAAAGTTTTTCTGCATGGATAGACAGGAGAGATAGCCTACCTATAGTAGCTATTGGATATGTATATAGTAGCTATTTGGAAATATTTTTGTTGTAAAAACATGTAATAGCCGATTACTGTATAAATTGCAAAAGCAAAGCTCTTGTTTTAATTTTATTAATCTAACATTAATCAATTTTAGTTCATGGTCTGGATCAATCACAAACACATAATTAGTCAATTTGTATTGAAATTGGTAAAATTGTGTTCAAGTTAGATAATTTGAGCTAACTTTGCTCATTAAATTCTGGTTTTAATCAACAAACCGATTCACAAAAGCTTAACCATTCATACCTACTTAAAGCATTTCACATTAACGGAACACCCTTAACCAAATCGTTATGAATAAATGGAAATGAATCCGTTTCTGTCCGATTGTTAGGATTTGAATAAATATGTACGGGCGAGGTGTTACAATTAACATTATCAAAATTTATTATTCATATCGGATTTGGAATTACTCGGGAATTCCTTGCTGATTTCCAGTCTGACCAATCAGAATAAATAATTTGTCATTTTTATATAATTTAAATTTCTTTTTGTTTTTTCAATTTAGCATCATCCTCTCGTCATTACACTATTTCAGTGCCTCATTGTCATTCCACCGACCATGATTAAGAAGGTATTCTTCAAGACCAGATCTCCCACTGTTTCTTCATGTTCAGCATAGTAAAACGCTTTTGCGTTGATCTCTCATTTGGAGTTGTCACGTGAACGGTTTTTACCAATAAATAGGCAGACCCATCCCATAACCATCCTATGTTGTAACCTGCAAGACTCAGACGGAGCATTGTCCTAAACGTTACACGTATTTTATTGTTACAGGAAAGTTCATTTATTTCAGCAATTCTAAGATTTCGAGCAAATTGTTCAGGAATCGGTAACTGTTCTCTTACTTCGTAGAGACTTCTCGTATATAAAATAAAAGTGTCATACATAATGGATGCTACTCTGAAACTCATAAAAAATACGTTGGCATACTTCCCCAAAGAGGATTACTTGTCAACATCCATCATAAGAAATTAGCCTCCTACTTATATTTTAATCTTCCTATTGGTATCTTAACTTGCCTGTACTCGAAGCTGACGTTTTACGTATTTTTGATGTAGTGGATCGATTTTCAAGAACTTTTGATTTAAATTTCTATTTTTAAATGAAAACTTTAATTTAATTCTTAAATTTTGTTATACTATCGAAAGATAACGTATTTATTTTGATAATTGTGTGTATATCCAAGTTCACAATTCATCTCTAAAATGAATTTATCAATGAGTAAGGTATTGTAGTTTTGGAGTGAAAATATATCAAAAGAAAGACTACATTTTCAATCCTTATTACTGCATAAAATGCCTTTTGTGGTCTGGCCGGTTTTGATTTAGTTCTTATTTTTTCGTTTGTAGTCTCAATGATTGATTAATAAAATAAAAATCACTACCGATATACATTCAAAATCTGATATGCCTTCAGAGATTGCACTTGCACGAATTTATTTCCTGTCTCACATTTCATTCGCGCTGAAATAAGAAAACCGAGTGGATAAAAACCATTAGTTCGCCCTACGTACCGCTAGAGGGTCTTAAACTCATAGCAAATTAAAATAACTACATAGATAAACACTAGCGCGAAAACTAGCAACGAAGCAATTAGCATTGAGATAGCACGAATGAGCGCGGCAACGAGACGCCGGCGCCGTCTGTCCGACACTTCAATCATCGTTAAAGCGGTTTTACACCATCAGACTTTCACACGCACGTTAAATTCTTCTTTAAATTTGTTCCAAAAATGTTTAAGACACAATAGACAACAATACTATTCTGCCAGAAGTTTGCCATCCAACACTTGCGACAGGAGACTAGCAAAGTTTTGCGACACGTTAAATCGTTATTTATTTTAATGCAGCAACTTGCTTTAGACCTCCCAACTCTTAAAACACTAGCAGATGCGGTTAACTTGGATGTTAGCCTAAACCCAAACTTCGATTTCAATGTTTCAATTCACAAACAAACGATTCAATGTTTTATCTATTATCGTATCGGTAGAGTGTAGAATCGCATTGTGTAAAAATGGAAACGATGCCAGATAGTTGATTGCATATCTCAAGCAAAAGATAGACAACGTGTATTCATATTAATTACCAAGCAACATACACTTGTATCGCGATCGCTCACTTGATAGATGAGTAGATACGTTCATTTGTAGATGCCATTGAATAAGACGTCTTTAATATAGCAACTGTTTCAATTAAAGGCATCTGAATTGAACACGAAATGTGTCGTTTTGAGGGTCCATTTAATTTTTATTTCTGGATCACAAAACAAGTTTTCTATCCAGTGAAGATGAGTTAACACTTTGTTTAAGTAGTTACTACAAACGGTATTTTTATATGCGCTAAAATAGCTTCTTGACTAATAGGTTAGTGGCTGATCTAACTTTGTATGAAGTATAGATATCGAAATAAGAAATTGAGAAAAAATAATAACAAATTGCTAAAAACGCCGTTTATTTCTTAGAAAATTCAAAGGCGTTTTTCTTCGTGTTCTCTCTTTTTGTGTAGATAACTTGATACATTCGACAGATGTCCGATAACGGATATTTTCCAAATCAATGTCTAGGTTACTTATATAGTCAACAATATTGAAGTACATACAAGGCCCTGTTTTAGGTTAAACAAACTAGGTATTTACAAAATTATTTTTTATCAATCTCGTCATCATCAAATTGAGCTAAATACTTGTCGATTAAATTTCTACCATGCTTGTCTGCGAATTCTCATGTCTATACCTGTCTTAAATAATATAAAGGGCATTAAGCGCTTATAATTCCTTTATTACGCCAACCGTCTAAAAACGTATTTGTGAAATCTGTATAATGTAACAGCAAAGTCATATATAATATTACTAGCCGAAATAATAATGGCCGCGGTACAGCATTTGCATGGCTTCGCGCTTAGTTAATATTAATGGTTCGCCTTTGATACTTTGATATTAAAATTAATTTACGGATCGAAACCATTAACGAGAAAATTTCTCTTTCTATTTATTTCCCAATTTGTTTATTACTTACATGTAATTGTGCATTAAGTGACTCGTTATTAATTTAGCTAAATGCAAATTGAACTTGTTTTCGTCGTCCGAGCGTGTTTTCCAGCCGTGTCAACTTACGCTTTAAGGCCTAGGGTACGCTTTTAATCATGGTTCTAGATTTGGCGGTACTGGTTATGGTTATTGCAAAATGCCTAAGAAATTTTTTTTTGTCGTGGAATTTTTACCACGGATATAGTCAGGCTTACAATGTGTGTTATTCGTATAAAACCAAAAATACTGTCCCGCTGCTGGACAAAGACAATTTTCTTATCTCATCTAAAACAAAACCATTTGAATAATGTTACTTTTGTACATTGTTTGATTTATCAGCTTATCTAAACAAGCTGCAATAAACCCACATGAAGTGATATAAGTAGTTTGAGGTTTGCAATAGCTTCTAATAATTATCTATCATAATCATGGAATAACACTGTTAATTATATGAGGAGTAATTTAAATTACGATGATTAAATATATTAGGTTGGGGAAAAGATCTTTTCGCATATAATATGTATGAACTTGTAATAAAATCTCTTTGTCATACTATTTGTATCAGGCTGGTTTTGGTATCATTAAAAGTTTAAATTTTAAAGAAGATAATTCCAAATTCAAATTAGGAAAATGTGTGATTTTCATTTGTTTTTCTTACTGCCAAGATGAGTAAATCTAATGAAGAAATTCGATACATTTTAAAATTTTACTACAAAAAAGGTAAAAATGCAACGCAAGCCGCGAAAAAAATTTGCGATGATTTTGGTACTCTTGCAGTGTCAGTGAGAGTAGCACAAATTTGGTTTAAGCGTTTTCAATCCAGATATTTTGATGTCAAAGATGCACGTCGCTCTGGTCCCTATTACGGATAAAATGGATGCCATTTTTTGAAAAAGTGGAGCAAGATCGGCATATCAGTAGTTACGACGTGGCTGATGAACTGGGAATTAACCACAAAACAGCTTTGGTGCATTTGAAAAAACTGGGTACACAAAATAGCTCTATATTTGGGTACCTCACGAGCTCACTGAAAGAAACCTAATGAATGTACTCATTTGTGATTCTTTATTACGACGTAATGAAACCGAACCATTTTTGAAGAAGCTGATAACTGGTGATGAAAAGTGGATCACGTACGACAAGAATATGCGAAAAAGGTCGTAGTCAAAGGCAGGTCAGGCTTCACAGACTGGCGAAACCCGGGTTAATTCGCTACAAGGTGATGCTGTGTGTGTTGGGATTGGAAGGGCATTATTCATTATGAGCTGTTACCACCAGGCAGGACCATCGATTCTATACTTTACTGCGAACAACTGATGAGATTAAAGCAAGAAGTTAAAAGAAAGCGGCCGGAATTAATCAACAGAAAGGGTGTGGTTTTTCATCATGATAACGCTAGACCTCACACATCTTTAGCCACCTCAGCAAAAATTAAGAGAGTTCGGCTGGGAGGTGTTAATGCATCCGCCGTATAGTCCTGACCTTGCACCTTCAGATTTCCACCTGTTTCGGTCTCTTTAGAATTCTTTAGGCAGTGTCAGGTTAACATCACGAGAGGACTGCCAAAACCACTTGTTGCGGTATTTTGATCAGAAGCCTCAAAATTTCTATAGCAATGGGGTAGAGTTGCATCTACAAGATGACAAAAAGTAATCGAACAAAATGGCACCTGCATACTTTAGTTAAATGTAAATAAACTATAATAAAAAATGTTTTGAATTTTCTGAAAAAATGCGAAGAAACTTTTTCCCCAACCTATTACATTCGTTTTTAGTGGTTTCTGTTCTAGCCAAAATTTTGCTCCAAATGGATGTTCTTGGCACTTAATTTATCACGTCTTGTGCTAGAATGGTAATAAATTAGCAGATAGCCGAGATAAATGTTCAATTGCTCATATTCGTAGTGCTTTTTTACCATTTTTGTATTATTATATTGTAAAAACAAATTCTAATGATATACTAAAAATATAGTCTGTGTTTTTAATACAATGTTTTTAAACTGTCTTTTTGGCTTTGTTTTTTTATTGACTTAGCTGAAATTTGTTTTATTTAAGGCCAAACATAGCATTGCTAAATTGTTGTGATTTATGGCTATTTGCCAAAATGTCAAAATTCCTGTTTGTGTCAGTGTAATATAGTATTATCCATTTTGTGTCCTATAATAAAGATTAATTATTTGAAATGACTGGTGGATTTTTGTCTTAAAACGTGCTGCGTTAGAGTATTTTTTTAAACTTACCGTTGTCAATAATGATACCAACCATGTTTACGACTTAATTATTTGTTAGGATTATTGAAAACAATGGAGAACTTGCGTGTTGGAGGCTGTAATCTATTTTGAGTCGATTAGCCACTTCTTTTCACTTCAAAATAAGGACATAAGAAAAAGTATATCAATGAACCACACACTTTAGATTCGCAAGCATTTGAATAGGTATTAATAAGCATTTGATTAGGGTTTAATAAAGTTTTTACCTTATTCTTATTCTGAACAGACGTACATTCGAAACCCGGTTCATATTTTAAATCTACGTTGAATTTGATTTCTTTGGAAGAAAGAGTAGGGTAGCGGACCCTGATGGGCGCCAAGGTGACCAACTGAGCACTCAACCGAGAAGACGCTAAGATGAGAGAGATATTTATTTCGAAATAGAAGCGAAAACTGAGCCTCGGGGCAAAATAATCCCTCCCGTAAGTTCTTTGCTATGAAGTAAATGCAGTTATCAGTAGATAATAAATATCGGAATCCGATACCAAGTATCGTATAACCTGATCATCGTGGTCGCTCAAATGACAAACTTCTGAAACTTGAGGCTCACCAATAAATTATGCCAATTTATCTGGCGCAGTTATGCTAGAAATGCGCCGTTTTGACGATTGGGCTATGCAAAATTTCCTTCGATTCGTATTTAAAAGAAATATCAATAGAGGCTTTTCATTGATGTGAAAGTAAAATGTTTATACAATCTTTGCGTCGAGTGTTAGATATTTTGCCAGTTGTCTCTTTTGTGTGCAGTTTATTTTCATTGTGGTACCTCAAAAAAAGGAAAAGAGAACATTTATAGAATCTAACAGAGATGTAAAAAGTAGAAAATAATACCAAATATTCTTATTTTCGTCTGTATTTTCATTGCTATCTATTAACTTATTGTATTTATTTCTAAATGGATGTTTTAAAATAAGACAACTTAAATGATGATTTGGGCCGTTCAGAATAAATACTTGTCGTGATGGATCATGAAAAAATGTTATATAAATTTTTTATTTTTTTATAAAAAATCTTTAGTATTGAATATTGTTGACAGAGTAAAGGCCTATTTAAACATGTTGAACATTTGTTTTTCCTGCGAATCCGGAGCAGCTCCCGAGGGTACGATAAAGCAGGTTTCGGTGTTTTCAAAAGATTTGATTATGGACGTTAACCCTTATAAGTTTCATTATTATCTCTGACCTCTCTCCAGTCCTTTATGTTTTGACATATAAATTTAGAATTTTGACACACTTTAAAACAACTCATAAACTGTAAAACGTACACTCCCTTTGGGTATACAACTTGAGCGAAAGAAGGTAAAAAGGGTATGGTATGCTCTAATGAGGATTGAAAAAGATCTGCTAAGGGAAATCCTAAAGAAACGTTTGTTTAAGTTAAAACTTGATCTGGGTATCTTGGGTCCGTATGGTCTTATAGAAATTTAGAACAAAGGATAGACCTTTTTCATCATTACGAACGTTAAGTAAAAATAATGTCGACTTTCTTAATTTATCTGTGATTTTCCTTAATGATTTCTGGATGGTTTGTGTTATATTTTGGTTAAATTCGTTTTTCAATGACAACCGTACTTTAAAATAAACATGTGAACTACTTATGAAATCCTTAACAAGTGATCAACGCTAAACATAGAGATTTATACTTTAATTAGTAACGTGGATTTGTAAAACTATAAAAAAAATATCTAACAAGTTACCTAACCTTTGACCTTTCTTGGCATTTTTGTTTGCATACGAGAATGTCATGTTCTGTTATATAATAAGCAATTTTGGCAAGTCTGAACACTATAATACAAAAGAATGTAAGGCGAAATAATTTATTTTACCCATGACCGTCTTGAGAAATATTTTATTGGACGAAGTCCAAGGAATCGCACCCATTGTTGCACGAAAATGGTATTCTTGACTTATTATTAAAATTGTAAAAATATACCTACTTGTAAATGTAGCTATTCGCTTCCTCCTTTGTAAAGCCTTCCAGCCTTAGTTATTTTGGCAGTGAAGACAAAGTGTCATGTTTTCTACACAAAACATTCTTCTTTAATTTCAAACTTCGTTTTATGATTGTTTTTATAGAAAAACCGGTCAAGTGCGAGTCGGACTCGCTCACCAAGGGTTCCGTACCAAAAAACTGCAACAAAAAATATGTCTGTTTTATGGGAGTCTCCCTTAAATATTTGTTTTATTTTAATTGAATTATTTATATTTAAAGTGAATATTTATCTAAATATTCTGTGAATATTTCAACGTCTTCCTTCTTATTGGCGTTATAATATCAAGCAAAAACAAGCAAAAAAAAAAAAAATTACGGTTAAAAAAATTTAAGGTTTTTGGAATTTTTCCTTTATATGTGATTTTAAACATTGCTTCATGTCAAATTTCAAGATTCTAAGTCGACTGGAAGTACCCTTTATTTTTTGTTTTGATTCCCTTGCGAGTAGATGCGAGTTTGAAAATTTGCTAATTGCTGTTTCTTTTGATTGTGTTGACATAGAAGTTTGATTTTGTTATAGCTTAAAGGTATTATAGACTTGAGTATTTGATATGAATTTAAATTTAATACCTCTACGCGTTCACGAGGAAAGAGGTAGTAAGTTAAAAATAATTAAAAATCTTTTTATTATATGATGTAATTAAAAAATTACGGTGTTTGCAATTTTTCCTATATCTGTGCTATAACGTCTTATAGCACAGATATAGGAAAAATTGCAAATATTTATTTACAGTCTGCCTGCGACCTGACGACGCTGTAAAGTGTTTGAAACGTCAGGTGTAAATAAATAAGTAATAAACGCGATAAAACCGTATTAAAATAGTTTAATTTAATGAATAACAATCGCGAAAACATAAGAGATCCTATAAGGGTTCCGTATTTGCCTTTCGAGGTACGAAACCCTAAAAAGTTCTCTTAAACTTCTGAAAGTACTCTAGACTAATGAAATCTAGCACAATGGGAGTGATTATTAAAAGGAAACCATGAAAAACATTAATTTCATACTAAAAAGAAATCGTTTGTTTAGTTTTTTTTTTTATAATTTACGACTCAAATAAATCAAAGGAAACGAAGTATACTAACATTTCTTGGAGTATGTAATACATACACATATAAAAATATACCATTCATTCATCGCAACGTTTAAAGTAATTTATTTCAATCTCATTCTGTTCTAACAATATAATACATTTAAGTACATTAAGTTGTATTGATTTATTTCGTTCCTTTACTAAATTACGACGCAGATAAAAGAAGAGCTGTTGTTAGCTGTTCTATATAGAACTTCTTTTACTTTGTTTCTACCTATAAAAGGTTTATTTATTTTCACCAATAATTGGCCATTTCACTTGGTAGTTTGCCTCTCTAAGGTCTTATTGTGCAAGATAAGGGGTAACTTGGGCACCATAAATGGTATTCAGCTATTAACTGCACCGTGCTGCATTCACACAGGCTGCTGATATAGAAACTCAACCATGCATTGCTCGAAGTGTGTAGAGAATTTTGCGAAAAATATATTTGTGTTTTACAGATGGAAGTTCATTGTGAAAGAAACTACGGGTCAAGACAACCGTTACAAAGAGTTGATAGAATAAATAGCCTGATCACGCCCAACAAAACTAAAAATAGCAAATAAGCTTCCCTCATAATCGATGCGCATTATTATCGGCTCCTGTAAAAATTAAACTGACAGCGACTCCATAACCTTTCTATTCAATTTATTTATTTCTACAGCCCAAACATAATTACTGCTACATAGACCTAATTTACCTTATTAACATTCCTCGTCACATTCCTACTGAAGTTAAATTTATACTTCCCAAGTTTCAGATTATGTTTGAACTCAATTTGCATTTAAATGAACAAGCTTAGGACACGGTATTGCATTACATTTGCATTTTCAGAACATATCAACGTCCAGACATTGTTGATTACCAGAATGACCTTTTGTTTACCTTTTTAGATTTCAGAATTTTAACATTTTCTTGGTTTCAACCTTTTAACGAAAGAAAGGATTACTCTTACTTTATCGTTTATCTGTTTGCTACCTAACATAGGGTATGATTTTTAAATTACAAGAAAGAGGAACAGAAAATATGTAGGTTTGATAGATTCAATCAAACCTACATATTTTCTTAAATCAGTTCAAGAAAAGTTATGTAAACTAATGTATAGTCACTAGACCGATCATCCAACGCAGATGATCAAATCCATTATTTTATTGTACCTATTGTACGAACAATAATAAAACGCTTTATTATCTTTACTTACTCTGAAAAAACAAACATAAAACTAGTTCAAAGGTCGGGGTTTGTTTTGAGACCGCATGATTGCTACATAGGACCTACTTAGTTAATCAAATTGTATTGTACTGTCGTCTGGAGCTTACTTCATTGCTAATGAGTATGAAAATAGAAAGGCATACAATTCGTATTCTAATTTTAACTAAAATAAGCCGTCTGATGTGTTCATTCTTACTGAAACTTGGTGTTGACAACATAATTAGCTATATTTGGTTTGCCATTATGAACCCACATTGTCGTCAAGGTTAATACAACATTATAAGGACACGTGAAAGGAAAATAGTCGATGGAAGCTCTGTATTTCTCTCATCTAAACGTTTTCCTGTTCCACGGCTAGCTTTTGAAAATAACTTCTCAACATTTGTGTGTTTTTTTGTGTCAATTTTTTTTTGACACACACAGATTCATATCATATACGATGGCTAACTTAGTCTACCTGCGACCATGAACACTAAAAAGCTACTCCTTTATAACAAAAAGAGATTTTTTTGAGTTTTAAAAATATATTTGAAATGAATAAAAAATGATTACTTCATTAACGTCAGTGTGTGCGGCTGTAAGAATTTCGTTGTAATTCTAAATCACTTTCATTGTTTCCAGGTGCTTCTAGTCCACGAGGCTTCTAAAGGCAGCTTCTCACGAGTATTTGACCTCGAGGCAGGCGATGATGCGGAGCCAGGAACTCCAAGGACATCACCTTACGAAAGCAGATTCCCAATAAACATAGGCATTACTGGATATGTCGCGACCACTGGCGAGGTATGTCTCCAACGCTTTATCTATTCTTTTCATTTAGGTCCCGTGCCTTATTGGGTCAAAATTTATCTAATTTTTGCAAATCACAAATGTTGTTCCTGCAAGGAAGAAGGTCCACCAAATTTAAAATTTTCGATAGACACTTTTTGAACTATAATCTATTTGTGTAGGGAGATATGCTGATGACCCGTCAGATAAAGTGGCCAAATCAGGAACGTGTATCACACTAAAGAATTTTAGGTTTTACTTTAAATCTTCCTTGTTGTGTCTTGAAAAAATGCTTGCAGCGGTCCATTCCATCGTCATAATCATTTCGTGTAGGTTACATTGTCAATCGACCATGTACGTAAACCCTTGTGTCAGAGGTGTGCGGAACCGCCTCTCGGCCTCTGACGTGGTTCCTTTATGATGGCGGCCGGGACCAATGGGTGCCTTCCGAAGCACGGAATCATATTTATTATCAGACAATCAGGTGATTCAAGCCTGCAATGTCCTAACCAAACTAGAAAAAACTAAACAAAGTATGTTTCCCGTAGGAATTGAACCCACGACCCCCGGGCGAAGGCAGACGCCTTAACCACTGGACCACGGAGATCCATTCCATGATAACAGCATACGTGGGAGAAAATCTTAAGAATCTTAATAAATAATAAAGGGTACTGTGATATGTAAAAACTTAAAATAATATTTTACGAGTACTTTGATTTCATTTGAGACCTGTGAATTATAATATAGCTACATTAAAAGTTCCCCTTATTGAACACGTGCAAAGTACAATAGGTAAAGACTCTATTGTGTGAATTATATTGAATGTTTTCATTTCACACAGAAATCTTAAATCTATTCAGAATTTCACGTGTAATGTTAGCTCGTGCAGGAAAATGAGTTAGATTGTTTGCTCCGTTTTTCTATAGATAGTGACAAAAGTAAAATAAAATGCATATATCAGAATAACAAAAATGATAAAGATAGTATCGATGAATATCTAGTAAACTATTAGGAGATATGAATAAGTTTATTAAACAATTAATTAATTAACACAAAGATATTATAAAATTGGAGCCAGAGCTTGTTCGTCCCCATAGAGGGACGGTATCCCAAATCATGGCTAAGGCGCCCACAACGCCACACGTCATGCGATGATCCAAAACCAAAATTCCATTCCTCTCTAACTGTAAGACAACACATCATGAGTAATCTGCTCGTTTTTCGGAGCATAGTGTCCGCTTTCTTTTCTTCTCCACTTCCCCCGATCTACGGCATTTTTGGCTGTGAGACCATTCGCCTACCCATAAGACGTGGTCGTAGGCGACTCTCCTGAAATTCGTCCTCTATGTCATAAACATGCTTCTCGGACTGAAGAACATTTTAATAACATGCAATTTTTTTATTTTCAGACCGTGAACATTGCGGATGCTTATTTGGACGCGCGGTTTGACCCATCAGTGGACGAAGGTACAGGCTTCAAACACAACACAATCCTGTGCATGGCTATCAAGAACTCTGAAGGAAGGATCATTGGAGTCATACAGGTAATTTAAAAATATTTTAATAACATTTTCTTTAACACTAAGCACTCCGGAAACAAGTGTGTGATTACGATCCTTAGCAATGGAGGACCGATGAAGAAGAAGACTAATATGTGGGTCTTATAAACAGAGGTATAGGTAAATTAGCTTTAAATCGTGGTACTCTATATTGTACGATTGATAAAAATTATACAGCTTGACACTTACTGATTTAAACAATGTATACGCTAATGCGGTTTCTTCCAGCCAACTTTGGGTGGATAGGGTGCGTACACAACATGCACAGTGAATATAGAAAACCACTTGGCTATGAATGATTACCGTCATATACTAACTAATAACATAAATTATATTACATTATGAAATCAAATGACATCCGTTTACCAACGACACTTGAGTTATAAAGGTAATTTATATCACGAACAAGTATTGAGCAGAAATTATTGGATACCCTTGATAAGTTATTGTAGGAGGTTTAATGCGGATAGTGGTCACATATCACATGGGATTTAGCCTGCGACCTAAGACGCAGATTAAATACTAGACATTCTCGAATTATTGGCTGCGCAATATACCTGAGGTATTGACCTCTGATGCTATAAATTATGGAAATATTAGGTTTTTCCCGTGGCTTTGCACACATACAAAAACAAATATACCAGGGCACTCAGAAAGCATTGCGAAAAAAAACATGCAAAATTGGGGTTGAATAAGGATTTGAAAATAAACTCTATTCAGACACCTAACAGATCCATACTTCCATACTTAATATTATAAGTGCGAAAGTTTGTCTGTCTGTCTGTCTGTTGTGCTTTCACAGCCTAACCGCTAACCGGATTTTGATGAAATTTGGTATGAATATACTCGAAGACCCGGGGTCAAACATAGGCTACTTTTTGGAGCTGCGAGAAACAGCTGGCGTGTAATAAAAGAGTTACATCTTAGCTAAATTCTCTGAATATTGTCCTTCAAGTGAGAATCAAAGTGATCTACAATATTACTATATCACACCAAAGTGCTTTAATTCGGGCTCTTAGGAAAATTTAATCCAAAGCGGTCACTATAGCTTTACGAATATATATAAGATGATATAATGCTATTAAAGTAGTTGCATTAAATGAATGTTTTCCGTAAAATGTGTTCATAATGAGCTAAGAAGAGTAAATTTTCTAATAGTGCACAATCTGCTAACGAGGTACTGCACTGAACTTAAGCTTAGCATAAACGCGAGCTTATTTTGCTGGGCGGGTTATTATGTATCTAATTATATCTAGGAAACAACATGGACTATATCTGGCGCCTGACTTTTTTATCTATTCGTATCACACTGCTGGGCTACAGCATCTTCTCATTTCTTTCATGCATATATCTCTGCGGCAATAATAAAGTTAAACCTATACATTTTAAGGATCACTAATAGTTTTGTTCATTGTTTTAATATTTGAACTGAATGAAGGATAGTAGGGAAAATATTCGTAAATACAGAATACTGCCTTCCAGTTACTTATATCAAAGATTATTTTTTATTACTAGGCATTTTTTTTTTGTTGAAACTACTTATACCAGCTTATAGCTATTTCCATAGTCCAAATAGCAGTCAATGTCTTTGGCATTAACATTTTATCTTCGTATTAGTAATACAATTTTAAATAAACTATATTTCGATGATAATAATAGCACGAAAGTATTTTTACTCCTGTACAAATGGGCGAGTCACGATCTATGTTATAATATTGGTTGTATACGTAACTAAATGCGGTAAGTTTTCATTAGTTACATTTGTAATGTAAATTAGCCTCTTTGCACGTCGCAATGCACCCCATTGCATCCACGAGGAGTGCTAACCTAAGGTTACAGCTACTGTGGTTGAAAATGAAAGTATTTACGTAATATTTTATTTCAAGATGTTATTTTGCTTTGTAGATACAAGTAATAAAATTTCTGTAAACTCACTTTTAGTTTCGGTTACTAGGTGAAGTACGAGTAAATGCACATCCCTGTACACTGTTATATCATTCTATAGAAGAATCCAAAGTGGCAAGTTTGAGTTGCTCAAAACGTCAAAATAACAATGGAACGAACAAGAAAGCCTTTCTAAAGATCTGTTTTAGGTCATTTTACAATAATATAATATTTTGTTGCAACAGGGGAATGGTCTATATAGGACTATCTTTTGGGGCTTTTTAAAACCATTGTGATCTGAAATTATTTTTACCATATCACCTCATAACATTTTACTTCCCACATTCCCCTTTTCTACTGGAAGGTCGCGTAACTCTTTGCGGTAGGTATCATATCATTAGCAAGAAAGAAGTCCGTAATAGGTAATGATTTTATTTGTCAGTTTTACACATTCATAAGGAAATGTAAATTATTTACTTACACAAAATACTACTTATACGCTTCCAAAATCGATATTTACGAGTTCTAAAATATCCATGACTCTGTATCTGCTAATCACGATAAATCCTATTTGTTACATTGAGAAAGAAACGTTTTACTTTGTTTGGTTTCTACGTTTTGTTTGGTTAGTATCATAGAGGATATACAAATTTCTCTATGGTTAAGACTATTTATTATACTTAGCTCTTTGCTACAGCTTACCCATGTCAAAATGTATTTTGCTGTAGAGTTTATTTTAGTATACTTAAATAATATCACAGCTAATTTTTAGCAAAACAGATCCTAAACAAACATGTTCGCATATTTTTGTCGTGAAATATTAAATTTTTCTTCACGACATCCAATTAAAATGAAATAAATAAGAATTCGGCGTTTAATCTTTCTCAACAAGAGCTCGTAACTTTAAATGAGTTTCAGTCAAAAAGTTTAGTCAAAAAGTTTAAGTTTTGCGCAGTGCGACACAACACATAAATGATCGAAGTTAATTTATTTCGGGATGAAACTGCAGTGACCCATAGTTTCTGTTTCACAGCCCGATTTATACGCGAATGACCGGAATTTGGTGCTAAAAACAAACAAACTTCTTTTAAAACGGAAATGGTTTCTAGTTATGACCAGTTTAGATAGAACAGGCAAAAAAAGAAAAAGGCCTATAGCACTACTAGTTAGTTGTTCCAAAGGGACCAACAATGTAGGATTTGCACGCTTAAGGAGAATTCATTTTTTGGTGGCAATAACTTTGATATTTGAATTTCTACAGATAAATAAAGGTTGGTTATTGAAAACAATATGGTGATAAAATACAACACTGAAAATAATTAACAGCCTATGCTGTATACAGACAATTGTTTTTTTTATATCAGCAAAAATTTTACCAACTAAGCGCAAAGTCTGCTGAATAAAGTGACAGGGTAAAAATGAAATTATCGGATATTTATTTGAACAGCTGCTTTTGAGGAACAAGTATCATTTATCAAAAGTTTTATTAAGTCGGCGTTGTCGTAGCAAAATGTTACTTACTTATGGTTCGATTTAAAGTCATTTTATTGTACACATTGAAGTTTAATTTTTGAGTTCCGCAGCTCATGATTCGCTAAAATGAGATATTTTATTCTTACTTATTTCAGTATTACTTTAGTAGTATCTTACCCGGTTGTTTAAGGTATTTATAAACGATATAAACGTTTGGGATCACTATCACGATGAAGATCGACCACGTGATTCACTTTTTATTTCGAACGTCTTTATAGTTTTAAAATTGTGACTTTTTCTTATAGGCACAGACACTGCAGAACGCTGCAAATTCTTGGAATAGATTGTTTCATGTTCTCTTTGAAATTGTTAACTAATTTATTATTTTTTTCAGCTTGTCAACAAATTCGACGATCTACTTTTCACGCAAAACGACGAGAACTTCGTCGAGGCGTTCGCGATTTTCTGCGGTATGGGTATCCACAACACTCACATGTACGAGAAAGCCATCACTGCGATGGCGAAGCAGAGCGTTACACTTGATGTAAGTTTTTACTAGCCTCATAATAAATTGTCATGTCTCCTACATTGGCAGCAAGAAATTTCAGCATATATAAAAAAAATGAAGTCTTATTTCGCTTCTTAAATAAGATTATCAACGTTTAACATTGTGACATCCTTAGCACAGTGTGCTCTTCTTTGCGTGGCCGAAAGCAACCAACTGACGTTCATGCCGCAATTGCGGACTTGCGGTATTGTTTCGCTTTTAAAATAGTTTCAAAGTTAAACATAGTGACATCCTTAGCGCTTTCTTTGTTTGGCGGAAAGGAAAATTTCGTTACCAATTTCTTTATTATTAACGTGAGTAATGTTTACGTTCCAGGTATTAAGTTACCATGCATCGGCTTCATTGGACGACGCTCAGAGGTTAAGGGTAAGTAAATATTTTGTTCCATTACAATACGATACTTAAAAATATTTCTAGATACCATCAATAGTTGTTTACTCTCCATAACCATTTAATTCAAAGATAAACCTCGTATGGGTGCAACGTTAGAAGATGTGAACATACTTAATATATAATATATGAACAAACGTCATCCCTTCTTGGGAAGATCAAGTAATTGAAGTATACAAACCAATCCCTATGCGGATATCAGAGACTGAAACAAGTAAAAACGTCCAT
Organism: Euzophera pinguis; assembly: GCA_947363495.1. Classification (NCBI taxonomy): domain Eukaryota; kingdom Metazoa; phylum Arthropoda; class Insecta; order Lepidoptera; family Pyralidae; genus Euzophera; species Euzophera pinguis. Next base: position 6,723,750 of record OX376169.1, read on the forward strand.
GTTTGTCGCTTTTTGTCAAATTATGTCATATATTAAATGTGTCTTTTAGTCAGAAAAAAAACAAACATATATTTTTTTCTGGCGAAAATGGAATAATTTTTACGAATATGTCCTTTTTCAATTCCATATCGTGTTAAACTGTTGCTGTATAACTCTCTCGCTGAATCACATGTATTATATGGCCTAAGTAGCTACGGTCGAACATATAATACCTACCTAAATAATATTTATAGATTACAGTTAAAAATATTAAAAACTATAGTATCTAAAAAAAATAAATTACAATTCAGCGATAACGAATTTGGCCTCTTTTAACATTGTAAAATATTACCGGTACACTTGAACACGAAATATTCATTATTAAAACAAAATTATTTCAAATTATTCTACGGTTAATCATGCTGTATAGACACGGGCGGTCGCTCGAAACCGGTTGTGCACCGAGCGCGCGAACAATGCCTACGGTCAGAGGACGACTGGCTATCTCCTGCCTCGCTTGACTAACAAGTTGCCTGATGATTTAAAAACTAGTATTACTAACAAAAATATAAAATATAAACTTAAAAAATACTTTCTTGACAACATCGATTTTGCTCTTTAATAAGTAGGCCTTCATTTCTCGATTTCATACAAATTTTGGAAAATCAGCTTTAGTTAGTTTTAGTTTAGTTGGACATGCATGCCTATACCTTTACTTAGGTATGGGCCCATGACTTAGCTTAAATGGGACTGAAATGAGCATTGAGTAGTGTTAAGTATGTAGGCGAGTGCTACGTCACTGTCCTGTCAAACTACGAATAAAGCCAGTGCGTTAATAGCAGTCCTGTGTTTCACTCGTTCCCCGTGCTCACGTATATAACAGTGGCGACGAGGATGGGATAAAGTAAAGATAACAGCGCAGACTACTTATCACGGGCTAGCCTACCAGTAGGCGAAGTGGGCGTAGCGGCCACGCGAGACTGTTTTGACGACGTGTGGGACCGCGCTGTTTATGTTCAGTTCGTGACAGACGGCACCTTGCCGATAACGATCCGCGACTTACGGGATGCAACTCATCGGGACTCGATATTAAAACGAGTCATAAGCTACGTTCAGGAAGGATGGCCTAGGAAAATTACAGATGCCACGATAAGACCATTTTATTTGTGTAAATTACAATTATCATACGAAAACGGTTGTTTGATGAGGGGTCATAAAGCTGTCATACCCAAATGTCTTCAGCAACGCGTCCTTTCCGAACTACATTCCTCACACCTGGGTATCGTAAAAACCAAAGCCGAAGCTCGCTCTCGGCTGTGGTTTCCGGGCATAGATGAGGCCCTCGAAAAGTTGATAAACTCATGTGCAATATGTATTCAATTGCGGCCGTCACCGCCGCGAGTACCGGTGTCACCGTGGCCTTACCCGTCACACCCTTTCTATCGGGTACATTTAGATTTTTTAGGCCCAATAAAAGGCAGGATGTACTTAGTAATAGTAGACGCTTATACTAAGTGGGTTGAAGTATACGAGATGATGTCCTGCACGTCTTCCGCACTAATTGAAAGGTTGTATGAGTTTATGTCGAGGTACGGATTACCGCAAACAATTGTGACTGATAATGGTACTGCATTTTGTTCACAGGAGTTTAAAAAGTTTTGTTATTTAAATGGTATTTCACATATGACTTCACCGCCATACCATCCAGCCAGTAATGGACAAGCAGAAATATATGTAAAAGTGGTAAAAAAGGGAATCAAAGCGAGTATTTTACTTTCAAAAAACGATCGAGAAAGTAAATTAAACTTAAACAAATACTTGTTTGATTATCGCAACTCCATACACACTACAACTAAAGTTTCACCTGCTCAATTGGTTTTTGGTCGACAATTAAGATCGCGATTAGATTTGTTAAAACCGGTTTTGTCGCCGACTTCGTCTACCTCATTGATTGACACGGTCAAATCAAAACAGTGTTCACAGATTAAAGAAAATAATAAAAATAATTCAATATTAACAATTGGCCAAAATGTTGTATTTAAACGTTATTTTAATAAAGACAAATTTTGTTGGGAAAAAGGGTTAATAGTTCGATGCCTAGGCAAGCGTTTATACCTTATAAAGAACTGTGTAACGTCAGCGGTTGTAAGGAAACATAGAAATCAAGTGAGGCCGTTTAAAGGGGTACTAAATGACAAGCATTATGATTATTTCGATGAGCCAATGACAACAGCCCATGTCGTCGAGACGGCACCGATTGTTTCAACTGTTACGTCACGTCCGGTCAGCGACGATAGCATTGGTTCGACGCCGCGGGAGAGAAGGGAGAACTCAATACTGATTTCTACGTGTGATGACGTCAGAACAACATCGGAGGACTCCAATCAAGATGTTGAATCAGATACACCGTCAACTTGGGTAACGGCCAGGCGCGGTGTCGGACGTACCCCAGAAGACTCAGATTCAGCGCTGACACAGTCACGTGTGGGCACGTCCTATGAGTCATCGGCACCTTGGGTAACTATAACTCGAGGTGTCAAGCGCCCCGTACAGGCTGATGAAGAAGAACCTTTTTACGAAGCTGTGGACTTGGAGTTGCCTAACGAGCCTGAATAGATGCCGTTTCACCGTTTGACGAAACACAGTTAATAGTTATAGTAACCACATACATTGTTTAGTAGTATCATTTTAGGATTGATTCTTATCTATTGGGGAAGAGATGTTAAGTATGTAGGCGAGTGCTACGTCACTGTCCTGTCAAACTACGAATAAAGCCAGTGCGTTAATAGCAGTCCTGTGTTTCACTCGTTCCCCGTGCTCACGTATATAACAAGTAGAACTAGCTGTTGTCTGCAGCTTCATCTCTGTGGTTCTTATCAGGATTGATTGCCCGGCTCACTGTTAAGATTTACTTCATTTTCTTATTATTATTAATAATTATATTTGCTATTTCTAAACAAACCTCAGTGGTTTTGTGAAATGCATCTTATGTTAATTTGTTTGTATCAATTTTTGGAAAATGTTAAATAAATAAATAAAAAAATTGAATGGTTAATTTACCGTGTATTTATTATGGAGATCTGACCCCGAGGATGAGTTAGTTGAGTAGAATCTTTAGAACATACCAAAATATCTCATTCCAGACGCTACGAATACCTTCTTCAGCCCACTTCAGCCTTCACGAATTAGAGTTCGACGACATCGACCTCACCGACGACGACACACTCCGAGCCTGTCTCCGAATGTTCCTAGATCTCGATTTTGTGGAGAGGTTCCATATCGAATACAGCGTCCTTTGCCGGTGGCTGCTCAGCGTCAAAAAGAATTACCGCAATGTAACGTACCACAACTGGAGGCACGCGTTCAACGTCGCCCAAATGATGTTTGCTATATTGACTGTGAGTATGTTATCATCGCATCTTTGATTTTTCTTGCCACTATATGGCACAGACTTGTCGGCTGCTTTGTAGTGCTTGTGCCTTTAAAGAAGCTTCTTTACTCTTCGCATGTGGACGATTTGTTCTTTTTTTACTACCTAAATAAAATGACTGTCTTAATATAGCCACTGACAAACATTTTTGAGTACTAATTGAGTATTGAGGTGCTAATTATATTGGTTCTGCACCCTTGACTGAACCCATGATTATACTGCTATTGACTGCTAGAATTTATAACTTGATAATTTTTACATGTTCGTTTCGTTTCTAAGTACTGTTTTGTTTATGAAATATTGTGAAGTAATGTTTTGTTTATGAAATATGAATCTGTTATTGGCATTAAGAATAACTGAAAAAAAAAACTACATTGTACAAACTAAGTGCTGTTGATTCAGTAAATAGAATCTAAAAAAAATGATTTATAGTAATTTAAGACTAATAAAACGTCAAATTATCGCCAATTAAATTTATGCCTATGAATTTGAATGCTCCCTGTAAAATGCACACTGCCTCAACACAAATTTTCTTAAACAGACTTAAACTACGTCACCTTTTTCTATATCTAATAAAATATTTACAGTTCCTTTACAATTGAAAACAAAATTACCAAAAAGAAATTGCATTGTAAACTTACCCTATTTTATGCAAATAAATGATTTGATTTGATTTGAAAGCACCTAATTCCTGTATATTTTTTTCAGGAGACCCAATGGTGGAAGATCTTCGGAGAACTAGAGTGCTTAGCTCTGATCATTGGATGTCTATGCCATGATCTGGACCATCGGGGGACCAATAACTCTTTCCAGATCAAGTGAGTGTATGGACTATTGATCAGTCTGAGATAATATTTATTTATTCTAATTATGCTTCTTCTTATTAGCGAGTCGAATCTTGGTAAATTATATTTGTGAGGACCAATATTGCGTCATTGACAAGGCATTGTCAGTGGCTTCATGAAGGTTCCTTGAGAGTACAGGTGGACACTCTGGGCAAGACAAAAGATGTCCTGTAGGCGGGGGAAAGACACGACAGGAATCCTCGGAACTCAATGACTTTTTTATTATGCTGTCTGGGAGGATAATATTGTTAACGTATTTTAGAATTTCTACGTAATTATGTATTTTCTGAAATTATTTATGATAATGCATCCAGCTTCATTTATAATTGAACTTAAATAATGAAATCTTAACTTAATTTAAAACAACAAAGTAACATAACGTAACGCAATATCATTCCCAAATGTTTATTTGTAATAACTTTATTGTATAGTAAAATAAATACATTACAATAATACAAAAAATAAAGAAACAAATATACAATTGTACAAACAATTTATGAAAGTAAGGCATGGACTGAATTATCGTTTCTTCCTTACAGGGCATCTTCACCTCTAGCGCAGTTGTATTCCACATCGACGATGGAGCACCACCACTTCGACCAGTGTCTGATGATCCTCAACTCGCCAGGAAACCAGATCCTGGCGAACCTATCGTCAGAGGACTACGAAAGAGTAGTCAAAGTTCTGGAAGATGCTATCTTATCCACCGATTTAGCTGTTTATTTTAGGTAATTATTTTATCTGTCATGATAATTTTAGCTGCAAGTTAGGATTATTGAATATATTTCTGCTGCAAGTTAGAATTATTATTAATTAGGATTTTTTTTATATGTGCATTGTTGTAACTTTTTTTTTGTTTTACATCTTCTACTTCTAGGTACATATTTGCAAATGCAGTTAGTATATATATATTTTTTTTTTCTAGAAAACGTATACCATTTATCGAATTGGTTGAGAACGAGAGAGCAGTGACGCCATCTTGGGGCGAATGCGAAGAGCGTCGTGGGCTCTTGCGAGCTATGCTAATGACGGCATGTGACCTCGCGGCTATTACCAAGCCGTGGCCCGTTGAAAGACGTGTGGCAGCACTAGTAGCTGGAGAATTCTTCAGGCAGGGCGATTTGGAGAGGCAGAACTTGAATTTGACCCCTATAGTAAGTAACATTACGTTTAATTAGCTAGTGGCGGGTGAGTCCTTCAGGCAAGGCGATCTTGAGAGTCAAAAACTTTAATTTTCGACTTCTACGGTATTATTTCGTTCTAATCAGCATGTCTCATGTAAAGCGGACTCCTCAGAGCCATGTTCATGTTTGTGATGTGATCTTACAAATCAAGCCCTCATAATTATGAGGCTTACTATCATCTCTTACTTCCATTCAAATGCGAGTGAGTAAGCGAGATGTCGCCTTCACTCACTCACACGTGCTATTATGACATCACAGAAAAATGTTAACTTAGTCTACCTGCGTCCATGAACGCTGTAAAGTGTTTGAACCTATAAGTGTAAAATAAATAAGTACCTAATTAACACAATAAAAATTAATTTAACAATCGCGAACGATTCTTATACACTAAAAATCGTATCAAAGTAGTCATTATATTATGTCAGTGCAAGTTGTGAGACTCTGGAACGCTCTGCCAGTTGAAATTCGGCGTGCTTAAACTCTTGCGAGTTTTAAAGCACTAGTGAAAGAGCATTTTCTAGGTGGGGGTGAATGATGTGAGATGTTACGTTAGGTCTTAAAATTGATCTTACATCATTATTTGAGGTATTATAGTACATTTATTTATTTATTTCTGTATTTTATATGTGTACTGATATGTAACTTTAAGTAAGTTTATACAATTATATTTAGCATATGTTTCTGCACCATGCCTATCTCTTTTCTTGAAATTTATCCTACAAAAAGAGTTGCCTGTAAGAGATTGCTATTGCGATAAGGCCGCCTTTGCACACCATTATGTCTACATGTATGCGTCTCAAAATTGTATTTTGCTGGTCCAATAAAGTGTTTATTATTATTATTATGTTTCATCTTTTTTTCAGGATCTAATGAACAGAGACAAGGAAGATGAACTCCCTGCTATGCAAGTCAAATTCATCGATTCTATCTGCCTACCTATTTATGAGGTTTGTATTAAAAAAAAAAATTGTTGTATATTAATGTTTATAAGGCCCACGAACCTACGGTTTCACCTGATGCCAGTTTTGAAGTAAGGCCGAACTTTGACCATTATTGGAATATTTATGTATCATTGTTAAAATATTTAATATACAATTTGCTGTAAATACTTTCAGGCATTCGCAGTACTGTCACCTGCTTTGCAATCGATGCTGGATCGGGTAAAGACTAACCGCGCACATTGGATTGATATGGCCAATAACGGTGAGAAAATCGATTATAGTCTCGAAAAAGAAACTCACGAGAAAAATGATAAATCGAGTCTAAGTTCTCAAAATGTTGATGACACAGAGAACACTTACGAAGGCGACAGCAGTGGTGCCAGTGGTGCGGTCAGTCTGTCTTCGGAGACCAACTCCAAATATGAGAATCTTGAAAATCCAGTCGTCGGTCTACTCTGCAACAATGTCCTTGCTATGCCCAGGGAACCCAACAAATTCTGTCAGTTACACGACTTAAACTAACATGTGTGAGTAATTGACATTGTGATATAATGAAACGCGTCTTAATTGTGGATTGCGTCCATAACCTCGTATCTAAGGCCAATAGAAGCCACCTAGGCTAAATGTAAAATTGTCTTAGTTTGAGAAGCACAAGACATTTATATTGTTTGTGATTTTGTACAGTTTACTTTGCATTTTAGTATTTTCGTTGATTAATAGCGTATGTTACTTTAGTTTAATTATTATAGTATATAATAAAACTTTATTGAGCTCGATTATTGCAGAAAAATAGTTATAGTTAATACGTTGTGATATCATATTAATTTGTAACCAACTGATGTTTGCACCCGCCGCATTCACTCATATCATTTCTATTGGTCTAAATTCGAGGTAATTAATGAAAGTACGATACACGTGCGATACAAACTGAGTTGTGTGATATTTGTGTAATAACAAGATTTTAGTCGAATTTGAAATTCTAGCGCATGGCGTATACCTAGATTCGGTAAGTTGTCATGATCATTGCACTATTTTTGTACACTTCATTTTAGCTTTATATTTTTTAAGAAACTACCATTTAAGAAATTTTGAAGTATGTTAGTACCTAAATGTTTGATTTACCTCATTCGTCTATTCCTATGTATTAACATGAAGTTATTTCGTGTGTTGCTAGTTTTCGTATCATTGAAGATACATCATCGACTTTAACATTTGCTGATTTTTTCTATGAATATTCTAACCATAGTAAATAATATCAGGGCCTAACTGTCGCCTATTAGTTATAACAATGAAATGACCAAAATACCAAAAAGTTTTTGAATAGATGTTGTACTAAATTGTTAATTTGCCTAGAGTGTGGGCGTAGTTGTAATGGACCTACAAGCTTTGAGTATTAAGATGGTAAAATATGACATATTCGTCTATAAATTATATTGTATAAGATTGCGTATATTTAGGGTTGAGTCAAAATTACAGGCCGTAATATGTGTAAACTTCCTAATATACATAAATGCATATTTGAATAATAGCCTTGTTTGTTTATGATGATTTTTTGACTTATGCGTTATCGCTGCGCAGTATGTTTCTTTGTGGCTATTAAAATATACTGCGCATTTGTAATTTAAATTCAACATAAGGTATTTAATGTGATCAATCATACATTGATGTTAAAAAATGTAATGTGTCGCGATAAAAAGTAAAGAATGGTAGCTTAGTTTGTATCATTAAGTATACTTCTAATTTTTATGGCATATGAAACTTATGTGTTTAACTATATGTGTTTTAAAAAAAAAACTGCGGAACGTTATTAACAACAACGGACAAACCAAATTCTAAATTTGCTTATGAAAGAAAGTAGGTAACCAGAAAAATTATAGGGGTAAGTAATATGAGTTCCTTATATTATATTCCTTCAAATAGTTTATACCACCTTTTGGCAGCTATTGATTTGAATTCAATTCTAAGCCAATTCGAAGTATTGCGACTTACATTTATAATTTTTCTATTGACCGTTTGTGTCCCACTGCTGGACAAAATCCACACCCAGAAAATAATTATTTGAATATAAAAATATTTTATTTCGTATACTAAGGTTAGAAATAAAAGTGATGTTTTATATGCCACATAGATCTTATTTTTGCACAAAATATGATTTATAAATAAGTTTTAACATGTTAATTGGTCAGAGTCGACTCGCAAAGAAGAAATAGAATTGGTTAGCTTTTACCTTTAAATTTCCAATTGCGTGTGCTTCAATTCATTCGTACTCTGGAACTACTGCCTCGCATCCCGTAACTACATGAGGGAAAATGAAAGATGTAGTGTACGATTAGCACAGTCTCCGCATATTAATACCGACACTTAACTGCTGAGTGTTTTCGATCAACTACTATTGACAAAAAAATACGACTTCAAAAAAACATAGTGCGTTTAATCGCTTAAAATAAAAATTGGAATTTTGCGCTGTGTGAGAATTTGCTTATCTTCAATATGTTTCTCCTCACAAAGACAGTTATGGCACCAATGATCCATTCCAGTTATTTTCGGTCCATATTGTTTGTGTCGTCCATTTATAATAATATAAATCTATAATATCGTCAATTAATGTACATTTCATAATTAACGAATTTATAGCTTGTCGTGAGTAAGAGCATTTTATGAAAGTGTTATACCTACATGTTTCTATTGAGAATAAATAAATAACAAAATTTGTCTCATGTAAGATACATGAACAGACCCTTTAGAACCAAAAAAAAAGGGTCTAATCTAAGGAGTAAAAGAAATTTTGTGTTTAATATTAGAACCACCGTAGCAAAGACATAGAAAAACTAACCAATTATAATTCTGTATTTCATAAAATGCTTTTAAATCACTTTAAAAAAGGGTTACATTAATTTTTACTTAATATCGCTTGAAAATTTGAATATCTCGTAAAATAAATTATGGTTGAAAATACAGTGATGATTAATAGATGATACATATTGTTTTACTTTATTATCTTGGAGTTGAGCTAATCGGTTTCAATTTATCACACACAATCAAAGGTCAAATAAGTCTTCGGAAAATTATCTGCAAACTAAAAGCAAGTAAGATCAATTTCCATGGAGAGAGCAACTTTTTACTTTATCGTAGGAAATTAAACTTTATGTACATACTTATAAGACCAGTATTGCTTGATTGCGAAACAGTAAAAATGCCGCGGGTAGCTGCGCTACTTTCCTATAAGTATGAAGATTAAGTCAAATATTGTATCACACTTTTGCTCTTCCTTTCACTATTGCAGTTCCATTGTTAATTGAGCCTAAATCAAATTCTGTGTAGGTACAATATTAATCGTTACTGTATTTTGAACTAAGTAAAAATAAATACTAAAAATTATACCTATTCAAAATTTAATCCTTCCTTTTTCGTACAATTACGACCAATTTCAGCGTTACAAAATTATACACACATATTTTGTAATTGGAATAATTCTCTCTAAGCTAGATATTTACAACTTGAAAAAAATCTCAAATTAATTGTGGTAAACTATGTACAACACTAATGATAAGATTACTATAAGTATTATTAGAAAGTAATTAGATAATTAATAATTGTAATTCACAATGAAGAGCTGTATGATGTGTGAATAATATGGAGGTTGTTTTGTTCCAAACGAAAAATGTTATTTATTTATGATTAAACCAATTTTGAAATATCTAATGCTTTTATTTCTGGTCATCGTGCACAGTGCCTCTTTTTATTGTAAGTGTTACGTTCGTACTTTCTGCCAGAAGAACTTTATTGCCGTAGAAAAATTGTAATACAGACCCAACTTGCGTCTTTGTTGAGACAACCTTAGCAAGTGGGGAATTACTGCCAGCACGCAAAACCAATGCGGGTGTGGTTTCTCCCCTCAAACTATGGCGCATCTGCTGCCGTGTGCTGGGTGGTGTCTTATCTCCCCTACTCTTTTCGTTATTTATAAACTCCATAACCTCTAATCTTCAATCTTCCTACCATCTTTATGTGGACGATCTGCAAATTTATGCGCAGGATAGTGTTGATGACATATCAGCTGCGAGTAGCACTACTAATGATGACTTGGAACGTATTTCTGTCTGGAGTAGAAATTTCGGTCTGCAAGTCATCCCACTAAGACTCAGTGCATTATTCTCGGCAGTTCAAGACTGTTGGATAGGCTTGATTACAAACTGCTTCCCCGAGTTTTATTTGATGGAGTGGTTATAGAATACAGCAACTGTGTTTGTGTGTTGGCATATATATTGACAAAGCACTCACTTGGTCAGTTCAATTGGCTGAGGTTAGCAGAAGCATATTTGCTACATACTGGTCACTTAAAAGGCTCGGTGCCTTTTTACCTATTGCCACCAAAATCATGCTCGCACATTCCCTGCTCTTCCCTATCCTTGATTACGCTGACTCGTGTTACTTGAACCTTACTGCGGAACAACTGAATAAACTTGGGCGTCTCCAAAATCTCTTCATTCGTTTCGTATATGGCCTTCGCAAATATGACCAACGAAAGAGTAAGAAACGTTAGCTAGCTTCAAATCCCAAGTCATATCGCACTATTTATCTGTGTGATAAGTAGTAGTATCTATACATATATAATTGCTTGTATTTAACAATGTATCCTTGTTGTGCAATAAAGAGTTTTTGTATTGTATTGTATTTCATTACATTCATGACTTGTGCTCCGTAATCTCATTTGTACCATTGGCAAGGACCATCATCAGAGCTGTTCAAATTGCTTATTTCTGGGTTAGGAGAGTGTAATGCCATCGTCACGCAAAGAAGAATGCAGTCACTAGGTACAGTCTGCGTCAGTAAAATTTAATTCTAGAGGCATAGTTCCCCGTTTTTTTAGTGATTTATTAAGAGGACACGGGAATAATTTGGCTTAGTAAAGGTATGTACTTTGAACAAAGAATGTTAATAGCGAAAATAAATCTAAATCTGTATCCATCTTATAACCGCGAACTCAAAGCTAGTGAAACTAGCATAGATTTAGAAACTTTTTAATTTGAGACCTGTAGGACTAGGTTTAGGATTTTTTTGAGGTAGACGTTATTGGTGGGATGGGACAACGAGAAATGAACTTTCTGTTTAGTGTTATCACCAAATATCAAAGCATTCTCATAAAATTTAAATTTTTCTCACAGCCAGCCATTAAGAAAAAACAGAAAAGTTTTGTAGAATATATTTATTTATTTATTTATTAAAACTTTATTGTTCCACAAAGTACACATATACTTATAACAATTGGCGGACTTAATGCTAAGAGCATTCTCTACCAGTCAACCATTGGGAGAAACGGAAAGATAGTTTGGCGCAAAAAAGTTAAGGGGGAAAAAATGTATTACTTATAGAGCAAATTTTATCAAAAGCTTAAGTTCATAGACTACGTAAACATACATAAAACATACACAAATACTGTTTCATTTTAAATATATACCTACACACATATATATATATATATATATATACATATACATATACCTACACAAATACCAATGATGAAGTCAAGTCACATTGAGAAGTTTTCATTAACTGAGCGAGTCCAAAATGTGCACACGAGCCCGCTTTTTAAATAAAAATTTGTTAGGACTTTCCTTAATATCAGCAGGCAAAGCATTCCAAAGTCGAGTAGATTGTAAAGTGAAGGAATTAGCCATAAAACTGGTGCGAAAAAGAGGAGTACTTAGTAAGAGAGAATTAGAAGAGCGAAGTTGACGGTCATGAGAGTCGGATAAATATTTGAAATCACATTTTAAATAATCAGGAGATTGAGGATTCATTAGGATCGAAAAGAGTGTACAGAGAAGCCTAAGCTCTCTGCGTTGACGAATTTGTAGCCATCTAAGCTCGGAGCGGTAAGGCGATATGTGATCATACTTACGGAGGCAAAATATGAAGCGGATGCAGTTATTTACTAGACGATCTAGCTTATTTAGAAGATCTTGATTAAGGTCCGGATAGCATACATCTGCATAGTCCAAAATTGGAAAAACTAAGGTTTGAACCAAAAGAATCTTCGTTTTAATAGGTAGAAAATTTCTGAGACGATTCAGCTGTTGAAGAACAATATTAATAGAGCGGCTGATTTCAGCCACATGAGTAGTCCAACTGAGTGTGACATCAATATGGAGACCTAAGTTTTTTACAGAATTACGAAAAGGAATAACGTTATTATTGTAGGTTATAGGTGAAACAGAGCTAAGTTCGAGCTGGTTAATTTGTCTACTGCTACCAATAACGATTGCCTGACATTTATCTGGGTTGACACTGATTCCAAAGCCAGCAGACCACGAAGAGATAGCCGACAGAGCCGAGTTTACCTCGGTGATTGCTGAGTCAATGTTATCTACTGTAGACTGTGCGTATATTTGTAGATCGTCAGCATAGAAATGGTAAGAGCAGTCAATGGAAGAAGAAAGAAGATTTATGAAGATAGAAAAAAGTAAAGGAGAAAGAATGCCACCTTGCGGCACTCCAGTGCAGAGGGTATTCCAGTCAGACAACTCACGATCCATACGAACTGCTTGTTGGCGGTCACGGAGGTAATCAGAAAACCAATTTACTACTAATATAAAATATAATATATCTATAAATACTAGTTCAATTAATATTTAGTCACAAACAAAACATTTACTAATATTATTTTAGTATTCTTCTTCTTACGAGTCGACTTTGTACCTCAATCAAGGGATGTTATTGATGCAGACGCTAGCAACTGCGTTAGTTAACAATATGGCAAACGTGTACAGCGCCTCTGGCGGATAGTAAGAAAAAAAAAGACCGACTAAGATAATCCTATCGCAGTCGCTAGCATCTGCGAAACTCTGTTCGTAGAGGTATTGGCAATTTTACTTGCGAGGACCAAAACTCCGCCAACGACAAGGCATTGTCAGTGACATTAAATAATTTATACTTCAACTAAATTCAATAACTACCAACGCCATCTGTTTTGATCTAAAAAGTTGTTTAGCTTTTATTTCTTCTGCACAGCATGGTTGTTTATTTGCTGGTACTTTATCAAAGAACTATATCGTGAATTATTTTCCAATTGATCACAAGGATACTGATTTTTTTCTTTTTGTACTTAACCCTTCTCATGCCACAAAACAATCAAAAATCCATTGTTATTAACTAAATCTGGTTTCTGGCGCACAAGGGGCGGACAATTACATTTTATCAATTTATTATAAAATTTGTGCAATCAGTACCTACATTTTATTGCATCTTACTTTATAAATTTACTGTGTTTCCTTATTTACAAAGAAACACGCGCTTCCACACGTTTTGTTTGTATCTCCATCACACCGCCATCTAGCAGTAGTAGCACGAATCTACAAAAGCATGGAAGAGGTAAACAGGCACATACCATCCTGACGTTATTCCGGTTGTGTTCCAATTCCAAGTCAGGAAACCTATTTAATGAATAAAACAAGATTCCCCTTGTTTGAATACTTGATTTCATTTCTGCTTTGGAATGCAGTTGTTGGCAGTATTCATCATCAGTTGGGCAAGTTACCATTAAAATTTGGGTCATTCTTCCCATAGTCGGCTCTTACGACAATTGTCTGTCTTATCGACAAAATAATTTCATTCGCGTCACCTTTTTGCGTCGTTGTGGATAATTATTAAATAAAGTGCACTACACCAGTAGTTTACAAAGATCCCGCAATCTGAAATATACCAACTGCATATCATCTTCACACACACAAACCTGTCCTTCCCGCCAACAATTCTATCAATAACACTGCGCATGTCAGTCTGATCGACTACCCTATCTTTTCAATCTCAAAGAGGGTAAGAAGGATAAAAAATAACCTTACTACAATACGCCTGCGCAATACGATCACGGAAAACATACGATACCGCAATTTCTAGTACTCGTCAGTGTAAATCGAAAACTAGAAAATATGCACAGTCCTAATAGTTTTAAATGAAATAACTGTAATTAAGATTTCATCTATCATTCTAGTATCATTAGTAAACAAATGAGTGAATGATGAATTTATTTGTTGTGTAGTTTTAGTAATACTGTTTATTTTAGGTACTAAGATACTGGCTAACATTCAATTAAAAATTAATGCTGTGATTGAAGTGCGAAGATAAGGTCGTAGTGTTGTTAAAGTGAGTTTATAATTTGGATATTTACTTAGGTATGTACCTATTTTATATTTTTAGGGAGTTGTAGGAAGATATATGGTGAAACTGGTGAAACCCAGCTAATATTTTGGTGAATTAATAAGTATTTTGTTGAAAATATTTTAACATTATTCCAGTCAAATCCGTTACCCATGTATTGAAGCAAGTAAATGAAATTAATAATGTTATCAACTTTGGTGGCTCCAAATCGTCGCGTGACGATTCACATTAAAGAGTGAATCTGTACAAATACAGACTCTAAATTCTATGCCATAGAGGTGTGCATATTAAATTGAGAGTTATCAAACCCATGGATCAATATGTTATAATTTTTCATTGTCCGCACTATCTACAATATTCTTTTTTTTTGTGCTCGTGTTTCGCGGGTTATACAATTTTTAATGTTTGAATGTCAAACAGGACTAGCACCAACTATAAAATAGCTGAATCGTCTTGTATCGTCCAAATTATTTTATAAAACTGGAAACATTTTTCATTATAGATGTATAAAATATATACTGCTAGCTGTTTCCCGCAGCTCCGCCTGCGTCGGAAAGTAGCGTATGATTGACCCCGGGTATTCAACCACATTCATACCAAATTTCATTAAAATCTGTTCAGCGCTTTGGCCGTGAAAGCGTAACAGACAGGCAGAAAGACAGACAGACTTTCGCATTCTTAATATACGAGTATAGTAAGTAATTTATAGTAAAGTGGGGATAGTATGGATACGTTTGTATACATATAATACATTAAACCTATGGTCAGAGATTTAGGTAATAACATCCGGAGGTACTTATTACTTCCATGGGTACTAATGTTCTCTACATCAAGAGAATATAAAAAAAACAGTTTTATTTTCTCATTGTCTTTGACCATTAAAAATATTTAAGTCTTAAAAATGTCAAAATTTTATAATGTTAAAACGATTGAAAACTTTTATTGGGTGTACAAATTATTTTATATAATCAAATATTAGGATAAAAGTGAATAAAATCCTTAATACTTTATATCAAACAGATGAAATGCAAAACAGTCAGCTGTGTCTAATAATAAATTACTGATAAGATAACTTTATCATTAACGAATAATGTTAAGCAAAAATTTTAAAAGTACAGGTAATTATTTTATTGTATATATACTACGTTATATCGTGGTGACTGGTAGAAGGTCTGGTCCGAGCGTGTTTACCTACAGCTTGTGCTTTAGAGATCAAGGTATTCTTTAATGATGATTTTAGGTTTGGCGGTATTGACTATTACGACCACTGCCGTAAAACCTCCGCAACCCATTTATTAGGGAAACAAGACCAATATGATCACAATGTTCCATAACAACCTCCAAATGGCAATTGTGACTATTTATGTGTGCCAAGTTAAGACTTGGATACTTAAGTACATTCAGTCGTCGGCTGTGATTAAATAAACACAAACCCATCTAAATTAGAACAACAGTACTTAAATTACTAATGCTTAACCGCCAATAAGTACTGACCACGAATTACGGTGAAAATAAAGGGTGATTGAGATGGATCCAGTGCTGGCAATCAGCTATCATGAACACGAACACAAACTTTGTGCCCATAAACGCGTGTAGATGCGCTACACTAGACAGACAAATTCGCTCCTCGATTGCCAGCACTGAATTTGTCTAAATAATCGACATTAAGTCCAGTGTATAATGTCATGCAATGTTCATTGGAAAAAATGTAACCAATCAAAACTGCACACTCCTAAATACTACCATAACTTCTACGAGAAGGGAGTAGTCTAATATAAGTTGAACCACAAAACCGATTTACACATAATGATATAATGCACATCATCTTATTTATTATGGAAAATTAAACAAATGAACTCTTGATTTACAATAATTACTTAAATAATAATTGTTGTATTAATAAATTTCAAATTAAATTGTAAGTATATCTATTATGTGATTAGTAACGTAAATGATTGGTAGGTTGTCGTTCTTTTACTACATCAGCTTACATGAGTATACTTGTAAAAAGACGAAATTATTTTAAGTATTCTAAACCCAAAGTTTTAATGATACCAATATAGAATTGAAAAGTAATTTCAACTCCGGAAATACGCAACCATTTTTATTGAACTTGCGCGAGAGTTTCCAGGACATAATTTGATTGTTTAAGTTTGGTGCAGTGAAAACTGGATATAAACGAACTGACGTCAAGTCAGAACCGCTGTTCATTCATAAAATACCTCAGTATAATGAACCCTAAGTCCTCGTGTTTACATTTGATGGTTAGAAGAACATCTGTGTTATTGTTTTTTAATAATGCTATAATTTCGCATGATAATACAGTAGTATTGTACTTAGCAAATAAATTTATCATAAACGCTTTAGTTGCCTTGGATCGCGGTCGTGTACGAAAAGCAAGTTATTTTAGCGTCGATAAAAATAAGTGGTGTAAAGTGTAATACCATTTGTTTGTTATTTTCAAGGCTGCTGTCTGGATTGAGATTGGATCGAGCGATATGTCTAAATGTGAGTACAGCTAATGTTTACATGTTTTTAGACTGATAAGATACACATTTTTAGGTTTGATTTCACAAAAGTAATCTCAGTTGCATTCCAACCCGTTTTTTCGATGCCGGGACATCTTTTAGTGAATATAAGTAAGTTCTGTTATTCTCTCAGTCGCGTCTTACGACAGGGGTTAGCGTACTACTCTTTATATCGTAACGTGCATCGTTTTTTTATTTATAACAGACTAGCTGTTTCCCGCAGCTCCGCCTGCGTCAAAAAGTAGCCTATGTTTGACCCCGGGTCTTCAACTATATTCATACCAAATTTCATCATCAGACAGACAGACAGATAGACAGACAGATTTTCGCATTTATAATATTAGTATGGATAGTATGGATATGTTTTCAGAATAATACAATTTTTAATTGTAATTTTTTTATTGATAACTGATACATGATACAGTTAATACAATGGACGGATTTCAGTAGTTCTATACGTTATTCTGTACTTCAATTAAAACTATCAAAATACCACAAATTTCTTAATGGTCTTAGCTACCATTATGTAAGTTTTTTTGAGGCCACAATGGAATGTAGAAATCGACTTAGTAAAAGTACTTACATCGTCTGAACGTCAACAATCCCACTGGATTGTTGACGAATTGTTCTCTAGCTATGGTTGGCGTTGCGCGCGCTGTTGGTGGCGCACAGTCGTCCCAATCTGTCCTTAACACGTTATAGTAGTAAAGGGCGAAGGCAGGTGCGGACGAGCGACAGCGTAGGCAGCTTAGGTTCAGGCGGCACAGCTCCAGGCGGCGTAGCTTATGGCGGCACAGCTTCGGGCGGCTCAGCTTCAGGCGGCTCGGCACAAGGCGGCTTGGCTCGAGGCGGCGCAGCTTGAGGCGGCGTGGCTGCGGGCGGCGTAGCTTGATGCGGCGTGGCTTCGGGCTGCTTAGCTTCGCTCCGGCTGCCGAGGACGACGTCGATGAGTGGACTGTATGAGGGGGGGGGGGGCGGGCCAGCAGGATGAGCGAGGGGCCTATCTTCTAATCCGCCGACAATCCGAGCAGAGGTCCGATCTCGACGACTCCGAGTAGCAGGGGTCCTATTCCTGAGATCCAGGGGTCCGATTCCGAGCACAGGGGTCCTAGCTTCCGATCCGACCGACGATATTCACTAACACTTCACTTGAGCACTGGAGCAGGGATCCGGGTCCGAAATTAAAGATCACTTGTATTCACTTCCTTTATTTCGTCTTCCTTAGTTTCCTTCCATTCCAAGTGTTCCGAGAGCCGAATTGATTCCAGTACTGCCGACTCAAAATCGCGTCGAACCTTATTACCTCGCGAGTAAAAATCTGCATAGCCAGTTCTATTTCGTAACTGCGCCATCTATCGGCAGTCGTGGAATCTTGTGTTCGGCTCTCGTTACGGTAACGCTTTTTGATTCTCGGAATGTGAGTTTTACCATATTTACTTAAAAAAGACCTTGGTTCTCGTTATGGTAACGCTCTTCGAAAATCAAATAGTGCTACTTACAATTACAAAATTAATTCTTATAAAATACCTTAATGCTAAAAATAAGAAACCCTATGCTATATTTACACTTATTACCCTATTCTAATAATAATCCCTTCATTTATTTGACCTTAAAAATTACCTTATCTACCTTGATATACATAGCAACTTAACTATATACTATACTAATTAACTCTATACAAATCAAGGTGAGTAGTGTTTTCAGTCACGTCGCTAATAGTTCTCCCCCGCCGTGCATAGCGCTCCGTCTCGAGGTTGCGGCGTGGCTGCTGGCACCAGGATGACGACTCGCTGCGTTGACCGTCGTAGCGTTCCTCCCGGTGTCCGCACGTCCAGAATTCTGACCCTTCCGTCTGGGCCTGGATATACCTTTTGGACTTCTCCTCGCGGCCATGTGTTGCGGGGCAGCGAGGCGTCCATAATCAAGACGACGTCTCCGACTTGAGGATCCGTAGTCTGTCTGCCATCTATTTTCCTCGGCTTCAAAGTGGGCAGATACTCCTTTAGCCACCTCTGCCAGAAGTGGTCGGTCAGGCGTTGCGCGGTCCTCCAGTTTGCTCTGCCAATGAGGTTCCCATCTTCAAACTCGCCCGGCGACGTCGCTCCGCAGGATCTCCCGAGCAGGAAATGGTTTGGTGTCAGGCTCTCTTCATCGTTGGGGTCTATGCTTATGTGAGTGAGTGGACGGGAATTGACGACATGTTCCACTTCAACCAGTAGCGTGTGGAGTACTTCTTCTGGTGGTGATCGCGATTGTAGTACGACCATCAGTGCCGTCTTCACCGTACGGACCATTCTCTCCCAGGCGCCTCCCATACTCGGACTTCCAGCTGGTATAAATTTCCACCGGATTCCCTCTTGAGCTGCTGCTTCTTCCAGTTCTTTGTTGGCCCCGACGAAGTTTGTCCCATTGTCGCTGTAGATAACCTTCGGTGTTCCTCTTCTGGCCGCCATTCTTCGTAAGGCCATGATCATCGAGCTCGTACTAAGGGAACTTGATAGCTCGAGGTGAATAGCCCTTGTGGTTAGGCATGTGAAGAGAGCTCCCCAGCGTTTTTCAGTTCTTCTCCCAATGGTCACCTGCATCGGCCCAAAGTAGTCCACAGCTGAGCAGGTGAAGGGGTGCTGATGATGCTGCAGGCGTTCAACGGGGTGATCTCCCAACGGTGGCACTTGCGGTATGCTCTTATGCACTCTGCACCATTGACAGCGGTGTATGAGTGCCCTTGCTGTTGTCCGTAGGCCCAGGATCCAATATTTTTGCCTGACTTCATTTATCACCGTTTCTGTATTGCCATGATAAAATTTCTGGTGATAGTGTTCAATGATTAGGCGGCATATCCTGTTCTTGCCGTCTAACACCACTGGATTCTGCTCTTGGTTCTCAATCGTGATTTTCCTTGTTCGCGTTCTTAACTTCAAGATGCCTTGTTCGTCGACATACACGTCGATTTTCTTGAGTCGGCTTGAGTTTTCCATTGGCTTCCTATTACTTAATTTTTCTATTTCTCTCCGAAAACTTTCCTGCTGACTTTCCTTAATTAACTCTTCTCTGGCTTTATTGAAGTGTTCTTCTTCAATGATTTTGAAATTTCTCCCTGGTTTCATAGGAGGAAGCTTTACGAGTTGTTTCCTCTTTACTGCAGGTTTATTTTGTTTCCATGCCTTGTCTTTAGCTGCGTTGACGATTTCCTTGGACTTGTTCTTCTTAAGTAGATCGATGAACTGGAACACGCGCGCCGTACTTCTTAGGAGTCGCGTCCAGCTGGAGAAGCGTTCTGGATCTGGTATACGACGAGGAGTTGTGGAGACTGATGCTATTGTCTGAATATTCTTTTCCTCCCCCGTGTCGATGATCTTCCCTTCGAAGCGGTTGGCGGGCCACTGCTGCTCCTCTTCGTAAAGAAATGTAGGCCCCTTGAACCACCTCGCGTTCCTGTCAAATTCAGTTGGCGTCCCACGAGTTGCGTCGTCCGCTGGATTCTCTTTAGTAGGCACCCATCGCCAGTCTCGCGGGTTAGTTAACTCTTCAATCTCCGCAAGTCGATGAGCCACGAACGTCTTGAATTTTCGCGGATCTGCTTTCAGCCACTGAAGAACAGTGCTTGAGTCTGTCCAGAATATCTTCTTTGTGATTTCTAAGTCCGTTTCTTTCTCGATTGTAGCTGCCAGTCTGCTTCCTAGTAACGCAGCCTGGAGCTCCAGTCGCGGTATCGAGACTGGCTTCGTGGGAGTAACTTGCGCTTTCCCTGCGATCAACGTAACGCGGACACTTGGTTCTTCTGTTCTCCAAAAGACGACAGCAGCATAGGCCTCTTCACTCGCGTCGGTGAAAGTATGGAGTTGCCCTTTCCTCTGATACGGAGATAAACATCTGGGTATCCTCAATTTTTCGAGAACTGCAACCTCTTTGATGTACTTGAGCCACATTACTTCTTGCTCAGGTAAGATCGCGTCGTCCCAGTCGATCTTCGTTCGCCATATGTCCTGGATGAGTTTCTTCCCTTGGATTAAAACAGGTGCGGCGAAGCCCATCGGGTCGAACGTAGACATGACGGCGCTGGCTATTTGTCTCTTCGTTGGTATCTTTCCTCCAGTCAGAATTTCGCGAGGTGTGTTGCGAAATCCGACGTTGAATGCTAGTGCGTCTTCGCCAATTATCCATCGTAGTCCGAGTGTCTTCTCTTCTGAGGAGAGTTCTTTTATTCCCTCTTGCGGTTGATCTTGCAGGCTCTTCAACACTTCAGCTTCGTTACTACCCCATCCCCTTAAATGGAAACCCGCTTTTGCATGCACGTACTGCACCTCCTTTGATGTTCTTTTGGCTTCCTCGATAGTTTGAAAGCTCTGGAGGTAATCATCCATGTAGTGATTTCTCTTGATAGCTTTCACTGCAGCTGGACACTCTTCTTTAAAGTCTTCCGCATTCTTATTCATCACGAAGATAGCTGTTGAGGGTGATGACGTCGCTCCGAAAATTACAGACTTCATTCTGTATTCTTCTGGTTTTCCAGCCCGTTGACTTCCTCGCCACAGGAATCGTAGGCAGTCCCTGTCTTCTTCACGTATCTGGATGCGCAGGAACATTTCTTTGATGTCAGCAACAACAGCGACGGGCCCCTCTCTGAATCTTACGAGAACTCCAAAGAGAGATTGAAGAAGATCGGGCCCCGGCAGCAAGACATCGTTGAGACTTTTCCCTTCGAATTTTGCAGCTGCATCCAGTACTATTCTTGGCTTCTTTTTGACAGGATGTTCCACCACAAAATGCGGCAGGTAGAACGTTCTGCCGGGCGTCGATGTAGATGGAGCCTTTTCCACATATTCATTCTTCACCCAGTTGTTAATTTGCTCTTCGTAGGCTATCTTCAATTCTTGACTTCTGTCCAACTTCCTTTCGATGTTGTTTAATCGTCGATGTGCTTGACCGTAATTTTTCGGCAATGTTTCTTGCTCGCTCTTCCATAGAAGTCCTGTTTCAAATTTCCCATCTGGCAATCTTCGTGTCGTTTTCTCCAAAACTTCCAATGCTCTCCTGTCAGAGTCGTTGCTAGGGCGGTTTGGTTTCACCCCAAGAGCCTCGATATCAAAGTATGCTCGTACCAAGGCTTCTGTCTTGTCCTCTGCTAGGCGGCTGTGGTTGACGAACTGGACAGGTGTGTTCGCTCCAGTGTCGCATCCATGAAGCACCCAACCCAAGCTAGTGAACGAAGCAACTGGTTCAGACTTCTTCCCTTTGACGATTCTTCTTGTTACGATGAGCTCCCAATTGTCTTGCCCAATTAGTAGTCTTGGCTCTTCTTTCTTGTAGACTAGCTGACTTCTTAAACTTTGGAGATGATCGCATCTTCTCAGGACTTCTTCATTTATTTCTTGCTTCGATAATTTCAAGCCATCGATTGTCCTTACTCTCATCGACTGCTTATACTTGCGATGAGCTCCCTTAATCCTTATTTCCACCTTTCGAGAATCCGTCTTCTTGAAGCCTCTTCCACCGACGGTTTCTATTGTTATAGACTCAGCTGTTCCTTCCGCACCAATCTTCTTGGCTATAGCAGAGTCTATGAGTGAAATGGTGGACCCTTCATCCAGCAAGGCCAGCACACGTGCTGTTCCCTTTGGCCCGTAGACGTCCACTGGAATCATCTTCAAGTATGCTCTTCCATCGCTTGTAGTGTGCACCGATGTGATGACTTCACCTGTGGGCTCTTCCTTATGTACCACGTTGCAGCTGGCTTCGTCCCTTTCTGGCTTCTTAATTGCTGGAGGTGTGTCTGAGTGGAGACTAACATGATGCCATCTCGAACATTTCTTGCATACCGGAGCCCTGCATCCTTGTCTTGAGTGCCGAAAACGAAGACACTTGAAGCATAGTCTGAATTTCTTCACTATTTCCCATTTCTTGTCCATATCTGCTTCTTTAAATCTTCTGCACTCGTAGATCCAATGCTCTGCTTGACATTCTGGACACTCTGTCTTCTTGCTTGGCTGCTGATTGTGTTCTTTCTCCTGAACT
This sequence comes from Euzophera pinguis, assembly GCA_947363495.1. Taxonomy (NCBI): domain Eukaryota; kingdom Metazoa; phylum Arthropoda; class Insecta; order Lepidoptera; family Pyralidae; genus Euzophera; species Euzophera pinguis. The sequence goes on from OX376169.1 coordinate 6,746,829, forward strand.
GTATGGACACTCTTCCTTATTGCGCTCTTCTTGGCATCCCACGATACTTCAGGAGGGGCGAAGTCACCACACATGTCAGCTTCTATGTCCAGAAAATCCCTTATTAATATGAGCTCCGGCTTCTCTTCATCTCGATGGCTGTGATGATACATAAACCATCTGTACTTGATGTTTGCTGGCATCTTGTCCACTAACGCCTTCATTGTTTCTGGCGAACTCAGGTACTGTTCCTTTCCAAGTGCACTGATTGTTGCCACAGAATTTCTGACGTGGCTAGCAAATGTGCACACATCATTCGGCGTCTCTTGCATCTTCGGCGTACTCTTTAATTTATCCAGCTCCGCTAAGGCTATGGCTCCTGGTCGTCCAAAGCGCGCTTCCAATCCCTTCATTACTTCTTGCGGTGTCTTGGCAGTGAATAGGAGACTCTTCACTGCTTCCCTTGCTCTCCCTTGAAGAGACCTTCTCAGACGCGCCAAATTCTGCACGTCGGTGAAGGCGTTCATGGTGTCTTCGAAGGATCGCTTGAACGCTAACCACTCTTCACTTGCACCGTTGAAGTTTGGAAGCTCTATCATATGTTTTGATAGGCTGTGCTCCGATGACTTCTCTGACATCTTCTTGATGACTTGAGCCAGTTCTTCAATGTCACTCTTCTTTTCCTTAGGTGGAGTAACCTTCACAGTGTTTGCATGATCCAACCATTGCTGCACATGCATCTGTGTCTGCTCTTCATGCACGAAGTCTTCTTCTTCCTCAGAATCCAGTTGTAGCAGCTCCAGTTCAGCTTGAGCCACCTTAGATCTGGCTTCTGCTACTTCTAGTTCCCTGCGGGCGAGTTGCATCTTGGCTTCTAATGCAGCTCGTTTCGATGAACGCACCGACTGTGTTTCTATGTTCGGTCTTCTTGGGCGCGCTCCTGTGGGCCTCGCACTCGTTCCGGATTCCATGACATCAGGAACTGCAGGCTGTCCTTGGCGGCGCTTCTGGGATTCGGAGATGCGACTCAACAACTCGTCGTGTTGCTGAATCATAGCGCGCGTAGTTAGAGGCGTGAGCGGTTCGCCAATGGTACCGGAACGTGGCGCGATGTACCCACTATTGACGGGTGCGGGGGGTACTGGAGGCGCAACGGGCGCGGCGAGTTCTCCCTCCACAAACATGACCGACGCGGCACGATCCCCCATAGCGGTGCGGGAGGGATACGACTCGGCGGCGCGGGATGGCGGCGGCGTTCTTCTTGTTATCGTCGATCGGGTCGAGATCCCTATCCCGGTGGTTTCTGTGTCGGCTGGCGTGTTCATGCTCCAATCAGTCGAGGCGGACTTTCCAGCTGTGGCGGTTGTCGACCTGGTTGTAGGCATCCCTCTTCCTTGATCCGGCTCGAAGGACCAACTATGGTTGGCGTTGCGCGCGCTGTTGGTGGCGCACAGTCGTCCCAATCTGTCCTTAACACGTTATAGTAGTAAAGGGCGAAGGCAGGTGCGGACGAGCGACAGCGTAGGCAGCTTAGGTTCAGGCGGCACAGCTCCAGGCGGCGTAGCTTATGGCGGCACAGCTTCGGGCGGCTCAGCTTCAGGCGGCTCGGCACAAGGCGGCTTGGCTCGAGGCGGCGCAGCTTGAGGCGGCGTGGCTGCGGGCGGCGTAGCTTGATGCGGCGTGGCTTCGGGCTGCTTAGCTTCGCTCCGGCTGCCGAGGACGACGTCGATGAGTGGACTGTATGAGGGGGGGGGGGGCGGGCCAGCAGGATGAGCGAGGGGCCTATCTTCTAATCCGCCGACAATCCGAGCAGAGGTCCGATCTCGACGACTCCGAGTAGCAGGGGTCCTATTCCTGAGATCCAGGGGTCCGATTCCGAGCACAGGGGTCCTAGCTTCCGATCCGACCGACGATATTCACTAACACTTCACTTGAGCACTGGAGCAGGGATCCGGGTCCGAAATTAAAGATCACTTGTATTCACTTCCTTTATTTCGTCTTCCTTAGTTTCCTTCCATTCCAAGTGTTCCGAGAGCCGAATTGATTCCAGTACTGCCGACTCAAAATCGCGTCGAACCTTATTACCTCGCGAGTAAAAATCTGCATAGCCAGTTCTATTTCGTAACTGCGCCATCTATCGGCAGTCGTGGAATCTTGTGTTCGGCTCTCGTTACGGTAACGCTTTTTGATTCTCGGAATGTGAGTTTTACCATATTTACTTAAAAAAGACCTTGGTTCTCGTTATGGTAACGCTCTTCGAAAATCAAATAGTGCTACTTACAATTACAAAATTAATTCTTATAAAATACCTTAATGCTAAAAATAAGAAACCCTATGCTATATTTACACTTATTACCCTATTCTAATAATAATCCCTTCATTTATTTGACCTTAAAAATTACCTTATCTACCTTGATATACATAGCAACTTAACTATATACTATACTAATTAACTCTATACAAATCAAGGTGAGTAGTGTTTTCAGTCACGTCGCTAATACTAGCCGAAATCTATACGATATCACTATATCGTATAGATTTCGGCTAGAGAAAGACCACCATATGGATGTCGTATACTGCGACTGCTGCTGTATAGGGAAAACACATGGATAAAGGTGAGAGACAGAGAGAGAGAGAGAGAATGAGTTTAATGAAAAATACCTAAATTGTTAGCTACATCGACATTTGACGTACCGCCGGCCACGCTTCACCGAAACCATTTGACCGATAAGCATATTGCACTGCACATCTAAACTTGAGATCATTGTTCTACGAATAATTATTATTGTTTTAGTAAGTCATGTAAGTAAAAACTCTTTATTGCACCAGAGGAAATACAGTTAGTTTATTTTATGTTTTATTGGTTTTTGTCTGCGACTGTGATCGCGTGATACTCCGTACTACCGCGACAAAAGAAACCTATGTTTGAACTGTAGTGTCGGGTACCTCAATGAGTATTTTCAATTTGAATTGCAACTTTTTTTTATCTTATTTTAACTGTTTACAATATAATTTTATTTATACAAACCACATAATCAATTGCAACAGTTATCACTCAATGCCGCTAAATAGGTCACACGCTCAAATTACGAAAGAAGAGATAGGTACATGATTATACCACCTACTTGTACAGTCGACGATAAATAAAGTTATCTTCCCTACTATACTTATCACAATGGCTGAATGGATAGGTTTATCTGCGCCCGACTGTAATTTAGGTCTAGCTGTGTCAAGAATTACTATGAACTCTTTGCGTCATCATTTTCCTTTATGCTCATCTTTCGTCATCCTTATCGCAAATACAATGATCTCAATACTAATATCTATTGAAATCAATTATGAATTTTATCTTTAACTAGCTGTTTCCCGCAGCTCCGCCTGCGGTATATAGCCTATGTTACTCAGGGTGAATGTAGCTGTCCAATGGTGAAAGAATTTTTGAAATCGGCACAGTAGTTTATTCATTACAAACATACACACAAAAATACAAATCTTTCTTCTATATAATATTAGTGTAGATTAGCGACCTGCGAGCTTTACAACGATGCTCTCAAATAGATGAACTTCTTTCTGACTTCTTTGATATAAATTATTATATTAAATATAAATATTACATATGCACAAACTCAATGTATCTGTCTCTCTCTATTCCCGATCTGTTAATGACAACTACAAGAAAAACCAAATGGTAGTTATTAGATTTATAGCTAACAAACGGATCTCTATTTAACCCAAAGGACTGTTATAAAATGCTTTTAGCTTTAAGTTCACCAATTGATCTACACAATTGTATTTTGTACAATATAGTTTAAGCAAATATAAGTTAAATAACGGACATACAGAGTGCGCGAGCGACTTCATTTTAGTACATGTGTGTAGATAGATGTACGATTTACGACTCTTTGTCTATGTTTTACTACAAAATAGATAATAATTATTCTAACAGTTTCACTGAGAATGTATATCATAAGATATTGTAGAAGGTGCATATGCACATAGTCTGTTTATTAAAACTAATGTTATTTCTGTTTGCATCCATACTTATCCATACTATAATATTATAAATGCGAAAGTCTGTCTGTCTGTCTGTCTGTTACGCTTTCACGGCCAAACCGCTAAACGGATTTTGATGAAATTTGGTATGAATATAGTTGAAGACCCGGGGTTAAACATAGGCTACTTTTAGACGCAGGCGGAGCTGCGGTAAAAACTAGTACTAAATAAAGATACAGACTCCTAGGGATAACCCATAGATTATTATATTACTACGTCTAGAACATTGGGATATCCTGTATACTTACAGCTGTTTTTCTTGTCTATCATACGTAAAGTAAAGAAATTAAATCCGTGCATAATACGAACCACAAGCGATTTAATGCCCTCTTTTTACAATTCCGCAAAATTTTAATCTCGTCCTGTGTCGGATGTACATAGTCCCTCTACCAATAATTTTAAATGCAGACGCTAGTGGCTGTTTCATCCATTTTGTATGGTATCTCTTTGTACGCAGATTAAAAAAATAATAATCAGTTATTAAAGCAGAAAAAAAACAATTTGAAATACAGACAAAGAAATATATTGAGGTGTGAACGTGGCAATGTTTCTAAAAAAAATCATAAAAAATCTTAACGTGCATTATGAAAATAGTAGGTATAGTAGTCGCAGAGTTCGATTAATTTTACCGGATCTTTTCTATAAAGCACTCTATTAGCTGTGCACATTCATATATTTATAATCTGAAAATATTCCATATGCGATTAGATATGAAAAAATAACTTTGCTCGTGTAAATAGTTTTGTCTCTGCTTTACTTTTTCATTTTAATCAAAGTATTGGACACGACCTGTAATACTTTATTACATATAGATGAAGTGAATTTCTACGCATTTGAAAAGATTATACACACAGAAGGCAAAAAGTACATCGCGTATTAAAATAAAACCGAGTCGGACTCGCGTACTAAGGGTTCCTTACCATTATGTACAAAAACCGCAAAAATAGGGTCCCGTTTCACCCATTGGGTACGGAAGCCTCAAAAGACGAAAAAAAGTCCCCGTTAGTGCCCTTTAATTTTCATTATATTTAAGGCGTAGGATATTTGTTCACGGCCGGAGGGGGAGACGGGGTAAATGTTACTGATTGTTATTTAATAGGTTGCTGTCGAACATAATTACCCACGTATTTGTTTTGATGAGTATCAACCATGAATATAAACATTATAATATGATTTTAATGATTATACAATGCTTTTTCTGTAAATAATACCTAATGGAAATTAAAACTCTACCTATCTTACTATAAGTTGACGGCTCTACAACTCTTATTCTAGAAGAAACTAGAATTTTCACTAGTTTCTTTTTTATGCCACATTATAAATTTAACCTTATTTTTAGAATCCATCCTTTTGTATTCACAGTGATAGTATCAGATCCGAAATAGAGGAAAACACTCAAATATTCATAGCAAAATCACAAGCCTAAGCATTTATTGGATTGGCTTTGGTATTTTTCGTAGGAAAAAATAATCGAGATATATTGTGAATCTACATAAATACTTCTTAGTTAAAACAGAAACATTTTTTTGAGAAAATACAGGAATATGAACATATTTCTTGAATTTCTTAAAAAAATTGTTTATCACCTTTTTTAGTTTAATCGCTCAATAGTTTGACGAATTGACATCAAAATTTCCATAGCAAAATCGCAAGTTTGGTTTGTTGCTTATATAATAAAAGCCCTTGATGTTGCTGGATAGATTTTTATTCATTTACATTTGGGAAACATACAGTTATGTAGTTGATATACATATTACATTTACAATACTACTTAAACCATTTAACAGATGTTTAATTTCCTACCTCATTCGACAACCCAGGCCAGACTATTCTGGCGCAAATTAAGTAGGAGAGCCGACTCCACCTTAAGTGGGAATGGGCAAAGGCAAAAACGAACAAGATAAGGGTAATTTAAAAATCTAAAAAAAACCCGACTGGGTTTCTGTGTAATTTGGAAATGAAAAAAAAAACAAAAAGCCGCCATTAAGTTTTTTTATTTTATTTTCATATACCCAATTACCCAGTGTAACTCTCATAGTAAATACGACACCTCTAAAGCTAAAGCCGTTCAGGCTGCAGAGCGTGCCAAACAATTATAATACATACCTTCATAACTACCTTCTCGCGAAAAACATAACCCTCCTTCTCTTCAGTCAGGTAAAAAGAAGACACACAAAAGAGTCACATATCATCGTGACTTATTCAGGGGATATTAAGGTATATCTATAATCTATCTACTATTTTGTGGATTTTAACATATTCGACCTGTGTCTGTAATGAAAAAAAAGTTTGCTTTAATGTAATATTTTAACGGTCAATGCACTCGCATGCACAGTGAAAGCGTCACGGTGCGACTCGGTCAGTGTGCACGGGGTTTGTGTGTCACGCAACCAGACTCGCAATGCAAGTTTACGATGAATTGTGGATCTGCTTTAGGAACAATTATTCATTCAATCTTCAGTCCATTACAAAATCTATCCGATGGTAAAAGTATGCATGTAGGTTACGTTGTAGGTCTAGTCGTCAGTAAAATTAATAATTATTACACGGATTGAGTTCATCCCAAAGTAGAATCGAGACTTTTGTTAAGGGGATAAGTCACATTTTTATATCAAAAATACATAGGTATATAGATAAACATCTATAATCCACGCCAAATTTTTCATCTTAACCTGACCGGTGATCGAACCCGGGACCTGCTGAGTGGCGGGCAGGTATGTTCACAAAACCATATGGAGTTCGTCAGTGTTAGAAAACCTTAGCCTCTGATAAACTACATTATTTGACTATGGCTAGGTGGCTCAAGAATTTGACTTTACTAAGGTTGGCTGGAAGAAATTGCAATAGCGATAAGTCTGCCTTTGTACTCAATTTTCTAAATGTATTATTTTTAATTTTAATTTTGTGATTGGTACAATAAAGTGTATATCTATCTATCTATCTACATATAAACCAAGCCTAGTTTTAAAATAAAAAATGTACTTAATTTTTTTTTAGTTTGAATATTCCGATAGTCATTAATTCGTGGTCTTTCAAACAAAGCAATTTTATAACATCGGACTTTCTACCAGCTGAATATGGAAAATTAAGTACGGAGAGCTGAGCTTGGTAACTTCAACAATAGACATGAGAATTTCATGAATTGGATATTTAGGATTTTCCTCTCACTATTTTTTAAGCACTGTTTTTCTGGTTACACCCTCAAACTATAGCGCTTCATATCTCGAGATGGCTTTTCAACATGTTCTTCTCTACTTTCTTTAGGTTTCGGGATCGTTGACACTCGATTATTGACATTGACATACAGTATGCTAAGTACGGTGACGCATATTCTACCATTTGCCAGTCGTGTTCGAGACCTGAGGGTAAACCCACGCCCATAGATGTTTTTTTTATTAAACATAACTTATTATGATTCAAATTGAGGATATTAGTTATCATGTAATCATGACGAACTTGGTAGAGTCAAATATACATACAAACTTTTCGTAACGGCACATGCTTACGTTGAAATCCTTCTCATCTGTTTGTCCCGGTTGCATTTCCACTCAATGGTTTTTGTCGCCCAGATTTTTTATTTGTATTGAAAAAATATTATGTGTATATGTATATTGTATGTATGTTAACTTTGGTATATAATGGAGGTTTATGTGTAGGTCGGTAGTTTCCTTGAATTTTTTCAAATGGGCTTTATTCCTTATTTTCGTATGTATACTTTTTGCGCCGCACAAATTTTCTGTTTCTCTTTATGATTGATTGGTAGACAATGCTTTTAGCAAAACATTCCAAAACATCAATGGATATGAGATTATTTTAAATTTATCCCATAGACTAAGCTAAAATACTAATGTTTAAAAAAGTTAAGTTTTCGCAACGGTGATTCGCTTATTTATATATTGATATAATTATATATTGATTGATGCTTATATTGATTTTTTAAATATTTACCTGTTTATCCATGGTTTTATGGATGTATTGTATGATGGTAACCTATTTTAATTATTTACGTTCACCTCTGCATATGTAATTTAATGATATATTTGGAAATAGATTTGTCTACAAAACTATACCGCTTATTAAAGAATTAAAAAACTGCCGTCAAGAGCTTAGTTCTTAAGTTTATGATGACGACCATACGGCTTAGATATAGGTATAGCAGAAAAAAAAACTTTTTTCAACTTTCCAAGACAATAACCCCGTTACAGTGCAACTTATAATTTCTATTTCTACAAAACGTAGCATCCAGAAACTCAAAAAGAAGCATGAGATGCAACGGTCATTGACCTCATCCGGACTTGCGCCAAATGATTATATATGATTCTATAGTTAACTGTGAATATATTTTTTATTGCCTCAAAATCTGGGTTATGCATTTGATTCGTGATACAACCATTTTTTTGTTCTCAATAGTTTTTATGATATAACTGTTTGGACGTATATGACGTGTTCAAATTGACTACAGGGTAATAGCAGACGTCAGTTTATTATTGTAAGTAGTAAGTAGTGGTTTCGAGTATAGACCACGTATATAGCTGTTGCCAATTTTAAAGTGCGAGTTGTAAGTCACTCGACCTTGTAGAACCTGGTGTCAATGTCCAATTGGTAATTTAAAAGTATTTGATAGCAAAACCACGGAGTTAATACTTTTATTATACAACTCTAACATTCGATTCTTTGACCCAAAATTTGCCATTTTTAGAAGATTAGAACTTAGAATTAAGTTTACAAAGTCAAATCAGAGCACGTAAGCAGTTTCAACTAGTAAAATATAATTGTCAGAATTTAAAAAGCAACATTTAATCTAAATAAAATTCACTTCCAGCATCATTTGCAATTTATTACAAATGTAATTAATATATATATTTTTAAATCAGAATATTATGTCCATGTAGCATGATTTTAACAAATCATTTTAAAGACAGTGATTATTATATACAAAGTGAAATAATAAATCTTCGAAAACAATAGCTATTACAATCAGCAATGAATGAATGAATGAACAGTCAAACAGTGCTCGATCTGTGTGATCTGTGTCAGCCATTTCAGTGTCTATTGGTAACCATGTTCTCTTCATTATAAGCAAGGGTTCAGAACATCGATATAGTGTCATAGAATAATGAACAATAACAGATATCAATTTTGCATTCGTGTTAACTTATTGTGTAGTTCACTTCTTCTTCTTGGCATATCGATGCACTACCAACCAATCAGTTAAATTTTTCCGGTGGCCATGGGTTCGATTCCCATGGCGTACATTTTTTAGTTGTTTTCAGTTTGATTAGTACATTGCATGCTTGACCCACCGCTGATTGTCTGATATTAATGAAGATTCAGTGCTTCGGAAGGTACGTTAAGCATTTAATGGTCGTTAAAGGAACCTCGTCAAAGGCCGAAAGGTGGTCCCGACAAACTCTATAAATATATATATATATATATGCCTATCTCTTTGCCTGAAATGTTTCCATGTTTCCTACAAAAAGGGTTGTCTGTAAGAGATTGCTATTGTGATAAGGCCGCCTTTGCACACCGTTATGTCTACATGTACGTAGACATAACGGTGTGCAAAGGCGGCCTTATCACAATAGCATTTATATTTCATATTATTTTCCTGGCGCAATAAAGAGTTTATTATTATTATTAACTCTTACATCAGGGTGTACAGGGCCAATTGACCCTAACCATGTAACCCAGTTGATATGAATTAATGAGTTAATTTTTTCCCGTGACGTGTTCTGACACCTTCATGGTCCCTTCGGTAGCAGCCATCAGGTCGCCCCGTGGGCAGGTATCAGGACACAGGAGGCATGGCAGTAGGTACTCTATCGTTTGGGGAGAGACACCACACTAACATACATTTATTTTTCTCCCACTCTTTTAGGTTGTAGCGTGAAAACCTGTACAAAAAATTGTAGAGCTTTATAAATATAATAAATTAATTTAGTGACGAATATAATTTGCTAGAGTCGACAATCTAAGAAGTACAATAAGTAAATAAAAGTTGTTTTAATATTATTAAGAAACACATTGTGTTTTCTCTCTGAGGCAAGTTAAGTCTTAGGTATTATGTAACCAAGCGAATGCTTAAAAGGTAGGTACAGTAAAAGCACATCCTGCATCTTGCAGGAGGGTATTAAGGAGACGATTCTGGAATGTCCAAAGCCAGTAATGTTCAGGAAATATTACACAACAATTTTGAAATCAGGCATAATAAGCAAATTTGGCATAAACGCCGTAACTCGTTATTCCGAAACGCCTGCGGAAAGTCGCTAGATGTAAGCACTTTTCTAAAGTCAATGTGAATTATAAATTGAACCCTAATAAAATAAAGCATCGTACCGCACTATTATTTTTGTGTGTAATTTTCGATAGTGCAATAAAGTATTTTTACTAACTTCCTTTAATCTATTCTCTGGCATAGATAAAGAAACATTTATTTTCCTGAGCTCGCAGTAAGCATATCATATCTATTATTGTCTCATCTCATCTGCCACTTGCCAAGATAAATGCAATCTTTTGCTGCACTCGACAAATAGAGGACATTGAACTTTCTTTAATTATGTTATATCAGACGGGATGTTCTGTCTGACTGCTGATACTATAATTCTTTAAAAAAATATTTCTCATTATACTTTCACGCATAGATTTAGGAACTTTTTGTTAACTTGCAACTGCTCAGGACACCGCTTCCGTTCTCGTGGAAATTTCAGTAAACGCCTTTAGAATTTAAATTTTTATACTAATGACCTTTCGCATTTGAATTATGAATACTCAAGTAATTGTCTTACATTTTTTGTCAGTTTGAAATGGTTTGAACTCTTTTTTTAACTGCAGACAGCCATGATTCGTACTCATGAAAGAGAATAAGGTCCACCATAATACATTTTGTTTTGCTGAATGCATGTGTGGTATTTAGTATTGATTGACCTTTTTTAACTTCTTGTTGAGTTGTCTGTACGAATCTATCTTTAGGCGATAGTCGGTATTCGTACAAAAGATATTACAAATCACATATAAATCGGCATGACGATCACAAGTTCGACTAAGCCGTTAAGTAGGTAAACTATAGGTAAGTAGATGTTACTTACGTATATTGAAACGATTACCATCTCTAGGATATCTGACTTATAATTTAGCTGGCGATCATCACATTGGACTGCACAATGCATTCTGTCGCATCTGCGTTTGACTGTTCTTTGTAGTAACGTAGGCGCGTGGCTCCATCTGCCACATACCGTTAGTCGACACACTAACCGCAACTGGAGATTAATGTAACCAGTCTGCGCAGGACTGGCTCGTGATCCTAGGCTTGCTTCATGCTTATGTAAACTTATATTACCCATCAATATTATGCGGTGTAAGATAAAATATGGTCTAGCTGTTTACACATTGAGAGCCGCCGCCGATGACCCGACAGAACAAAAGAAAATCTATTGTTAGACCTCATTTACACCTGCAAGAGAACTTGTGCAAGAAATATCTGACACTCCATCAGAGGGCAACTTGCAAAGGAAAACACATTACATTTCCAAGTTGCTGTCGATCAGACTGCCAGACAGCAACTTGTAGATGTTTTCTTGCAGGTGTATATGAGGCCTTATGAAATTGAATTTGGAATTACCAAAATCATCTAATCTCTTAACCTTTCACCGAACGAGAGTGCAATAGAATACATAATATTCAAATATATTCATATCATTTCTCTTGCATAATTACGTTACGCGTCGCTTATCTCGTGAGGCGTTACTAACAATCTATAGATATATAAAAGAACAAGGGCGACTGATTCATCAACGCCCAGCCTAAACCATAAAAGCTATAAACGTGAAATTTGGACAAAAGTTTTATGTTATTACATAGTGCTCAGATAAGAAAGGTTTTTCAAAATTTATCTCCTGAGGGGGTCAAACGGGGGTCCAAAGTATGTATAGGGAAAAGAGATTAGTTAGTTTGATTCATAAGAAACTTCACAAGATTATTGTTTTTGATAAATTATTAGACACATGTTTAGTTTCAGAATTCAGCCCCTTAAAAGGGGAAAATGGGGACAAACGCTGAAAATGAAAATAAGGGGTTCATAGCAAGATTTTTTCTAAATGCACATCTTATGGGGATTTATAAAATCTTAATCTAAATAATAGCTAAATATTGACTTTTTAAATTTAGCTCCTGAAAGGTACAAATGGGGTCCAAACGTGTATGGGGAAATATGACTATTTTATTCAAAACTTTCACAACATTATTTCTTATGATGAATGAGTATACCTATTTTAGGATATTTTGTATTCACCGCTAAAAGGGGGAAAAGGTGTATCACTGATTGTATTTTTTAGCAAGGGGGCTTCTTTTGTAATCAGCGGGTGAACTAAGCAAAGAGTTTTTAAAACGCATCACCTAAGGGGGTGTAATGGGGTCCGAAGTAGGTAAGGGGGAGGGAGATTAGTTAGACCGTTTTGTTAGAAACTTCACAAAATTATTTCTTTTAATGAATGAATATATACCGGTATCAGTATTTTTAAAATTCCAGTTCTAAAAGCGGGGCCAAACTCTGACTTAACTATATACCTATATCAGGTGGGATCATGGTCAATGGCTGGACATTTTAATATAAAAAAAGGTCTTTCATTGAATTTTAGCAAGTGGGTTACTTTAAGGTTTTTAGAGTTCAGCCCCTAAGTGAGAGACATGTGTGTTATTTGAGTGGTTTATCGGGTTGCTGATTACAAAAAAAACAACCATTTTAAAATCCGACGAGTCGGATGCCATATATTGTCAATCCCTATTGGGATCCAAAGCGGTAGTAATCTTCTAAATACTAAAAAAAAGATCCTGAGAGACCTGTCATAATATATATATATATAATCTAAGTGATTCAAACCTCATTGGAAATCCCTTAAGATCAGGCGGGCGAAGCCGCGGGCAACAGGTAGTAAATACATAAATGAGTAATTTAATTTGATTGTCAACAAAGATTACGTAAGAAGAAAAGGTTTTTTGATAAAATTGCTAAAATACTGCCGAATAAATTATGACAAACAAAGACTTGAACTTGATATTACAAAATAACAAGACATTTGGTTACTGTTTTTTTATTCAACAAATGAAATGCGAATGAAAAATGCACATTGAATTGGAGCTTTTCCAATGGCTCTATAAAACATAATTTAAATGCTGATCTATAGTTCGCCCAAGCCTAACTCGCTTTTCAATAAAACTCACTATTCAATTGCTTTCTCAACAATGTAATTTATACAATTACTAGGTACTTGTTTTAGAAGGATCCTTTACCATTAGATAATGTATTTGTACTTACGAGTAAGTACTTTTTCGTTATCAACTTAACACCGTTCCTTTTCGCATACTAAATAAAGCACCGTAACATAAAGTGCAGCAGTGACAAATGTCACGTAGGCACCAGCACAGTCTGTTAAATGCACAGGTAATATATGCTTATAATATAAGCGTATTATAAGTGTTTATAAGCATAAATGCTTATTATTGGTTAACAACATTTTTAAAACTTGTTATTATATTATAAATTCTGAAAAAAACATTATTGTGACTAAATCTAGCCATTTTCAGAGCTCCAAGAGGAACTCTAGATATATATATGTTCTTATAATGTTGTTAATTACTTCATGAGACGCACTTTATATTGAGAATGGCTACAATTCTAGTTAGTAGTCAACTACCCCGAAGATTCTTAGTTCCAAGCTTAGAGCAAGTTAAAAAATACATATTTGGTAAAAAAATAAAAATAACCTGTAAATGGATGTAATGCAACAAACAGTAACAGTTACACGCGTCGAACAACAACGAAGTCCAATTAAAAGAGTTAGTTGAAATATAAAGGAACGTAAAACCTGCATTTTGCCGTTTACTTTGCAGCTGTTAACTAATTGTTCCAATTTCCTACAACAGTTACTTGAATCAACCCGTCATTGTGTGAGACTTCAACCGATTAGTTGAAGTTTATCACTAATAACTAGTTGAAGTTGATTTATCACAAGTGTGACAAAGAAAAATGATGTAGTTTGAGCGTTTTTTTTTCTTCATCTGCGCTTTTTTCGATTGCATCCTCAGCTATTTTCTTTGAAATCCAAGATCCGCTTTCGTCTTTACTTTTCTACTTCGCCCGGTCCTTGGCAGTGAGTAAATTAGTCATATCCTGCTTTGCGACGTCAAGTCGGCTCTCTTTGGGTTTACCCCTTCTACCAGGCACCTGAAGAAGTGGCATGGTCAGACGCATGTTGGTGGACGTGACCGTATCATAGTAGGCAATTTTCCCTAAGCTTGTCCTTTTTATGAAGGCTGACCCGAATTCAGGAGTTTCTTACACGGTCTTTTGGTGGCATATTTAGATGTATAAAATATACGAGAAAAGACACTAAGTAGGAATGGCTGCTCTACAATATGCATTACCTGCTATTGTTAAAAGTAAAATAGTATCGAAAGACAGATTTTATTCCCATCCTCACGTAGAATTTTGAATAAGTAAATTTTTACACATTAATATAATATAATAAGGCCATTACATTGAGTCGACTGATATGTATCGACCTCGATTAAACTGTCATAAGTTATACAGTGAGGTCCTGTGGCATAAGTTCATATTGGTCCTGAAAAGGGGCGGGTCGGTTATTGTTAATTTATTTATTTTCCTCTTAAGGAGTCTTTCCTCTCCTTATTGAAGGGTTTTGTGCTTGTCTTTTGCCGTCTAGGTGATTATATGAAGTGGATGTGAGAGATGACTTCAGACTTGGATTTCTAGTCAACAACAGGGTGACTGGTTATTGTTGTATTGGCAAGAGGTTCTTCATTTTGCTGTAAGAACAGTAGAGATATTATTAGTTTGACAGGCAGAAAATTGTAACCTATAATTATTTCTAATTACCACTGCTAAATTATGTTACAAATTTCAGATTTTGGCTCAATAAAGTTTCAAATAAAAAATTAAATCTAGATGATTTCGCCATTAGTGGCATTTTCTATCTAGAGCTTCTCCGTGATGAAGGCACCTTAAGCCGTTGGCCCCGGCTGTTATCGATAGGTGGTAGTCATTAGACTATACATCTCGGGTTTCCTATTGATCTGGTTCCCCTGTAAAATGAATTACGGATGTTAGACAGCATCCTCGCCAAATTATGACCATAAACTACAGCGTACCCTAGACTCCGAAGGGTAAGCTGAGGAAGCAACTGGGAAACATGCTTGGACGAAGAAAATTACAGACACTACCAATGTGAACACTGTCTCTACTCACCGTTTCCGCATGTTTATTTAAAAACTCAGTTAAGAGTTGTCATGTCATTTTGTTATTGATTACAACAATAAAAATTACATTGTCATTTAATATGGTTCCCTCCTTATGTTTCTACTTTTTATATGGAAACCCTCCGAAGTAAACCGTGACCAACCCTTCCGGAAAACCAAGGTTCTTTGTCCTCGTTTATTTGGTCTACCTTGGTGATGATGATTTGTGTATTCATTCCATTGTTTTTTTTCTACAAAATTGACGGCACACAGTGTTTCAATATTTGCCAACATTCTGCCTAAAAGAAAAAATAATAATAATAAAACACGTCTTTATTAATGTAAAAGTATCCAGATATTTTGTGCGACCCAATATTGATAGCTTAGTTTGGTAGACACTCCCGAAGGTATTCGGAAATTTCTTTCAAAAAATTCATCATAACTTTGATGCGTTTGAGACATAAAATGTTTCCAGTCTCTTGCTGATACAGTAAGCAAAAACGTCCATTAAAGTACATACCCGGTGGTAGTTTAATAGCGTGACTATGAAAAGTGGGCCAAGTTTGCCTCACAGTTCTGCGCCAAAGCTTAAAGCTGGACCGGTTGAGAGGGCGTCGACCCCGCAACCTACTACATTTCGCGAGATCGTGCCTATGTTGTGTTGCTAGGCTTAGATGAAATGTTTTGTCGTGACTAAATGTTGCGATGTCTATCTATATGTAAACTGTTAATACTTACTAGTTGTTGCTAGGACCTACGATCCTATGGGAGTATAAATACTTATCTCTTTGTCTTGTCATAGACTTTCTCGGTTGCATCCCAAGCCGTAAATGTACCCTAAGATATGCATAAGTATTTGTGCTTGGTGCAATTTTTAACCTCCGACGAAAAAAAAGGTGTTATATGTTTGACGTAAATAAATAAATAAAATAAATTTCTAAGATATAACTAATTCAAACTAATGCTGAAGCATATGGAATCACTCATTAACTTACATCATTGTAGAGTGTTTGGTCTCATATGAACTGCGATTTTCACAATTTTCCTAAATTATTCTTCATTTTAAATACCACTTTTTTCTTTGCTGTGTTTAAAAGTAGCAAAAATAAAATAAAATAATGTTAGTAAAACTTCTACATCATACGATTACTTAATAACATACATAAACACACATACACAAACAACTGCGAATAAGTCGGAAAATACTTGAAACTATCGATTCCTATCGAAACACTTAACTAATAGTTCCATTTATTTATCGAGAACGCACTTATCGCATTATCATTACCATATTTTACTTGCACATGTTTCCCATATGTTTCACTGGTTTGAGGAAAGTTTCTATAACTTATATGCTATATAAAAAGGGCTATCAATGCATCAGGCTGTTTGGTGACCCTAATAAGTTTTAGATGTGCATTTTATTTTAAGATATTTTTTACTAATTTTGCCTAACTATTTGCTAGATATATGAAGAAAAATTGCATTTGTCCATCAACTGGGACGACATAAAATAAATGATTTTTGCATGATTTGATTTACCCCTGAACTTGTACCCCTTTTAGAAAACTTATTTTCACAACGCCCAATTCTTTTTAAGTAAACATAATATAAATAAATATGCGAAAACTCTAAAAGTTGCAAGTTTCTTACGGTCATACCGTTCTATAATTTTTGTGTGGAGTAGCACCTACTCAAGTACTTCTCTAAGAAATATCCTTTTCAAGCCAAATTGCGTGGTCACAGCAAAAATAATGACGCGTACACTAGAAATGGCGACTGCTTTCGCATTCATCGCTGCATAGAACTGCATGCAAGTTCAAGGCTGGTCGGCCGAGACCGCTTCCCATTGCATACGTATTAATTCAACTCACAACCGCGACTACCACCATTGTCTATCACTCTGGAGAGGTCGTCGACCCCATAAAAGATTAATGATACTATTGTAGAGAGTTATAGTCCTGTCCCTTTTTCACCAAGATGCGGGTATTTGCATGGTGCAGTACATGCGACTCCAAGATTATGTAAAATTTTATGAGCGCGTTTACCGATTAGGGAAATTGTTGTAAAAATACTTTATGGGTGTTTTATGAGAAGTGTTTTACGATTTCGTATTGACGTGATTTGTTCGGTCGAATTTATTTTTGACCTATGCGTGCTTAAAAGTAATGTCATGTCGCCTCTTTGCGATGACACTGTGACATTTAAAAAAATGCTATTTTACAGGAGACCAGTTTTTAACGTTAAAAAATTGATAAAATCTAAAATATTCGTATTTTTACTATGGATGTTCAAAGATTTTGATGAAGTAACTAATGAGCTTTCAGAAAATGTTCATAAGAATTTAACCAAAAAATTGGATTTTAGAGAAAGAGGGAAACTTTATATGTAACGTTTTTATGAAAATATAAAAAAAAAGGTTGTGACATATACTCTTACTGACTTAACACATTGAATGTGTTAATTTGAAGTCGCAAACAATATAGTTAATTTGAAATGATACATCGTTAGAATAAAAACCATTTATTTTCAAGGATATTTTGTTTCGTAACACACATTATTTGTGACAATAACACTTCCATTAAAATTAATAACAAGGTTAGGATCAGTCAAGTTGCAATTATATAATTTGTGAAAAGTTCATATACTATATATGAAATAACAATCAGTCTTAAAGTTGTTGTAAATTGTCTTGTGCTATCCGGGAGTCAATAAATCAATTTGTAAGAAATAAATTTAATAATGGGGGTAAATTGACCAAATATATTTATTAAATTGTTTAATTTAATAATAGTTTTATTATAATACGGTTTTATCCCGTTTATTACTTTTATTTAAACCTAACATTTCAAATATATAATATCAATTGCAAACACATAAGAAATAATTAAATATCTCTATTATTTATTTATTTATTTACATTTATAGAAATAGATACAAACAAATCAATTAAAATACATTACGTGAAACCACTGCCGTTTGTTTAGAAATGCAGTTGCATTCAAATTAAGCTTTTATGTATATAATTTAAGATTTCTATACAAGATAATATAGTTACATCTCAATAGTGAGTCAGGCAATCAGTGTTAAATAAATTACAAAAATATAACACTTTTACTGAAGTCATAGGACCATTCTTCTTCAACTTCAACAGTGAAGGACGATTACCTTGATAAGGTCCTTTTTGTTTTTTGCTCTACGGAACAGCTTAGCTGCGCTTGCCATCGTGATTCTCTCCCGGATGTTCCGCAGCCACAACTTCTTTCTTCTTCCCACTTTCCTGTTTCCAGAAACTTTCCACATCATGGTGAGACAAGAGCTCGTATCGCTGATTTCGAAGAATATGGCCCAGATAGGACACTTTCCGCCGTTTGACAATGCATGAGAATGCGTTTTTGGCCAATTCGATACAGAACTTTGACACTGGTCACCTTCTGTGTCCAGTTGATAGAAGCATGCGTCTGTACGTCCACATTTCGAATCCCTCCATGCGTCTTCCAAGATCTTCCACATCCAAACAATATAATTGCCCAAATGTAGCAAACGACTTCGTAGAGCGGTGTTAATTTTACAACTGCAAAGTATTTTTTTAACTGAAATGAAAGCACTGCAAGCAATGTTTATATCATATGACCATAGGAAGGTAAAACTCAAGTAACAATGGATATTATCATTATCATCATGACGACGATGAATGGATTTATCGAAATTGTCATAAATATTTCACTGTGATTATTTGAAACCACACAAGGCATTACTATATTTTGGTCAACTGGGGCGTCAGTAACGTAACAATAAGCTTATGTCGCGCTGTCACTCTCAAGGACTTCAACGAAAGAGACAATGCTATATTACAAATTAACGCGGTTTTGTTCTCTTTTTCACTCATTGCGCGACAACGGTTTACTTAAAAAATACCATTTTTTTACTGAAAATAAAGTTTGATACGAGTATGGCGGTTCTAGATTTCAAATAAATAAAAAGAAAACATATTTTTTTTGAGATGTCACGTTGTCATCGCAAAGAGGCACTTAACTTCTACTCAATAATAATATTGAGCAGAAAATTCCGCCAAATGTGAAGATAGTTACAAATTCTTATTATATCTCACCTCTCTACTTTTGCTGAAATTCTATGAATAACGATAAATGTTCAGTCAATGAAATATTTTATTTTTCCATGATTAATTATTTTCCTTAGTACCTTTAAACGATCAACATCGATTAAGCATTAATAACTGAAGTAAATCGCTAATAATAGACAAGAATGAAAGTAACTGCACCGACCAGAGCCCAGCTCTATAAACTTATGATGATGAGAACTAAAGTATCGTAAGTAGGAAGCTGAATTAACTATTTCATAGAGGTTGATTTCGTAACCATTGATTATATAGACAAATCGTTTGTAGTTTCAAATGTGTGCGTAAATGAATGCACAGTATCTAAACTTGTCGAGCCCATTAGCTCAAGGATGAGCTAACATCAAACATTGCGACAAAAGACGTTGTTTGTTCACTGCATTTGTAGTACAAGTATATTGACTCATTAAAATTAACGAAGATGTAGGTACCCATTTGTATTGTTTTGTAGGTTGTTTAGAAACTAAGGAAACATTAGGATTGGGGGATTATAATTGGGATGACGACAAGGTTCAAAAATTTATACAGTAATGATATTTCATGATGACAAACATGTATTTAAATTAGTTATTAAATTGAACACTTTGAATTTTTGCACAGGAGATTTCGATAACAATTTAAAAATTAACGGTCTAAGTCCATTCTAAAAATATTTAATTACTAAAAAATTGTATTATAATCGATGAACACATAAAAAATAATGAAACTTATATTTATGAACTATTTACATAAACGCAATATTTATGGTAGTTGTCGAACAAATTTAAGTCTCACTCTTGTACCTTACCTAGGCGTGACGTCACCGCTAGGTATCATATATATATATATATATATATTTTTGGTATCGTCCAACATGCACGCGACTTAAACTTCACCATATCATTTTTTACCAATGTGTCTATTAAAGTGAGGTTTTTCATTTAAATATGAAATTGAAAATTATTAGTCATGCGTATTCCAGGAAATGTAATGCGACTTGGACAAAGAGTATAGAAACCGCTAAAAAGTAAATCGTTTCTTTCTCAATGGACTTGGATAATAATTTTATTTCTACTCCTAAAACCAATTAAACTGATTCATAAAAAAATATGAACTATAATATATACTCAAACTTTGTTCAGATTAAGACATACA
Organism: Euzophera pinguis; assembly: GCA_947363495.1. NCBI lineage: Eukaryota > Metazoa > Arthropoda > Insecta > Lepidoptera > Pyralidae > Euzophera > Euzophera pinguis. The sequence goes on from OX376169.1 coordinate 6,767,383, forward strand.
CAACACAATGGTGTAAGTTGATTACTTCAATACAAAAGTTGATTTTAGAATCGGTTTTTTCTTTTCATATCCTAAACTAACCATTAGTGGAAATTATTAATTACATTGACAAAACGTGACTAATCCCCTTTTTGAAAACTTGTTTGATAAACAACCAAGTCTGCTTATTTTGCAAATCGATTCAAAGAAACATGACACAAGTGTCCATTCTAGTTCGACGCCCTTGCAAGTATATGTTTATTTTACTGCATCGACAGTGCATACTATTGTCAATACAATATGCAAAGTTGTTTCGTAAGATTGCGCATTCATGGTAACATTGTATCACAAACAGTCAAACAGTCATCAATAATATTGGTTACACGTATGCACAGGTCAGTTGTTCTCAACGTGTAGATTTTTGTATAAATCATAGGATTATTACAAGCAACATTGGCTGGGTTGACTCCGAAATTATTCTTATACACTAGTAAAGAAGGAAGACCGAAATAGGGAAGATTAAATAGTCTTCCCTAAGAGTCAACTAAATTTTAATTACAAAGTCGGACTTTTATTAATAAGATAATTGCAATAGTTGATAATTACCAACCCTATCTGTTAGGCAATGACAAAGACTAGCAAGGAGTGAAATTCGAACATAAATTGTTACTGTATGTAAATCGAGAACCAACTCGTTATCTAATTGGGTATTCTATTGAATTTATTTTTATCCTTCATATGAAACATTTCACTGCCAGAAACTGAACACAGAAAGATTTTTTTTTAAATCCGTTTTTCAACAAGTAAGCTATAAGCCTTTGAAATTCGCTGGAAGAGGAAACTGTCAAAAACAATTAAGGATGCACTGTGTGTGACGTCACTGCCATTTGGTTTCGTGCGTACAAAAGAGGTAGCAAGATGTCCCCACCACGCTTCCACTTTTCTTCTTGAAAACACTTTAAAATCCAATTACTGCCTTAATTAACAACTAATTTTGTTGTTGTTTTCAGAATCGGTTACTTTTTAGCGTGCATATTGTGTCGTATGCAAATATTGTCCAAGTATGAATACAGTCAAGTAGCCATTTGCTGTACAAAAAAGAATTATTTTGAAATGTATATTCATTGATTTCGCTATAAGAAGCTAATTTTTTGATTCTTTTTACCTAGATTATGTGCAAGGTTTGAACAACACTGGTGGTAAACTAACGACTTGAGTGTGAAGGGAAATAATTTAGCATGTAACACTGTTTCGAGAAATCACTAAATTGTAAAATTTTACAACTCTACCTTTTAAGATTAAGAATGATATGGTCATGACCGAAAGTTTAGGAATCAAAACATAGTAAAAAATTATGTTTAGAAATTTACTGACAAAGCCTGACAAATATATTCATTATGTGTTACTATACACCAAACCAGTTTCTGATGTGTGATTTCCGGATCTCAAAAATAGATCACCTCTCTTCCTATGGGGGTTATTTATTGAAAGCCATTTTCAATTTACTTCTGTCTAACTTGTCCATTCATCGTTTTAGTGTACCTTTTGTTCTGGGAGCATACGGCTTGGGTTGCAACCAGGTAAACGCTTAGATTTTAAAGCCCGATAGGCATAACTCGCTTTTTTTAAAACTGTCTAATAAATTCATTTCGCCATGATCATTCATTCATCCATTTTCAACCCACGGTCTTTTCTAATGTCGTCGGCCTATGTCGCCAACTAAAAATCATCGTTACGCTAACCATCTGACTAACTTTTCTATCAATATTTTGTTCAACTGAACAAATATATAGTATTCATCAGATAATGATTATTATCAAAATCGTGGTCTGTTATTATCACAGAAAGTGGAGGTTTATTTCACTTGAGACACCTGGCACCCATTCTCTGCCTATTCTTGCCGGTAACTTGGTAAGCCTCATAATTTGGCTACAAGTTCTGGATTGCTGAGTGTTAAGTTGAGCTAGTTCTTCTTTGACAACGATTGTTCTTCACTTTGAAGTCTTTTATCTAAATCCTTATTTCCTGATGATAAGTCAAAACTATTTGAATAAAGGGGATGTTTTTACTTTTTATAAGCGTGAGTATATTACATGAATTTTAAAAAATAATACCATTAGGAAACAGTTCTTGTAAATGCGAATTATATCGAAAATACGACTCAAAGAATTTCATTTCATAACCAAGCCAACCCTACAAATCAAGTGGAAATGTCCAATAAATGCTGGAGTGCTAACCGTTGCGACCCGTATCTCAAAAGAGAGAGGTGCTGCATGAGGGAGGCGGTACGGTGGCTCTCGGCATTATGTAGCAGCATTGTCGCATTGAACGGCCGACCCAACGGGCGCGATAACCTGCGCGCGCGCAACACTAAGTTATCGCGCGAAAAACTTGTAAAACGAACGCGCAGTTTTCGAAAATTTGTAAGCTTATTCAGTGCTCGATGTCGTAACGTGTGTGTGTTGATATAGGTTGTTATAAATGACGTTTGATTGTTTGTGTTCTGATTACTTGATTCCCTTTTGTTTTTTACATATTGGAGTATAGCAAAATAAGAACCGTTATTTCAAACGGATATTATTTTTGAAATGACAACCAAAAAATTTTTTTTGTAGCCCTTTTATTTAGTGCGCTATTGTTGGTAATAGCAGATTTAAAAAGTTTTTTATTTATTGCGTACTTTATCTGTCCAGAACGTTCGAGTAAAATCAGCTGTTACGGTTAAAGAATCAAATCTTATACTAAGAAATGTATTTTGTTGTTTGTTCAGAATTAAAGAAATAATTTAAATTATAACCATAAAAAATTATAATTGATCTCATAATGGTTAATTTTCACACAAAATTAATTTGATTGATTAAATTATACCAATTTATAATCCATAAAAATAGAAAAAATGGATTTGTAGATCGTTTTGGTTTTAGGCCTAGAGTAATGATGGAGAAAAGCTTTATCCTTTTGAGTAGTCATATAAAGTATTTACAAAAGATAGTGACCTAAATATTTAATTTTAAATGTTACTATTTAGAGTTTATATTTGGAAATGGCGCATAAAAGTTCACTTAATTATTCCATAGTAATTTCTTTGGTAATAAATTAAAACTTTTTATTGCAATTGATGTCTCCATGTAGTCTTCTAAGTTCGAACTTTGCTGTGATTAGAATAATTTTAGTAATTGTAATGATTTTTATTTTTTCATTCGCAGTGTATCGAGTAACGGTAGTATCGTAATATATATGGATTTTAATTTTTTTATATTACCTCTGACGACGGTAGCTGTATGAGTTTCTCTTTTGAATTCACTATTTTGCCTTTGTTTATTCAAATGTTAGTAACTTTGGCCTATGCCTGCAACTATCACGACTCTATCTTATTTCATGGTGGATACTTGATAGCTATTGTGCGTTTTTAGGTCAATTGCATCTTAGGCGAAAAAGACTTCTTTGTTTGAGTCCAACTTGGTATAAAATTGGACTAACCGTTCTCAGGAACGCGTAGAGATATTAAGCTGGAATTTATATCAAATACTCAGGTCTGCCGTCCCTTGGAGCTGTGAAAAAATCAAACTTATAAGTCAACGCAATCAAAAGATACAGCCGTTTATGCCGCAAATTTGTTGTTTTTTAACACTTGCAGCAAGGGAATCAAAACCTACAGGGTACTTTCCGTGAACTCAGAATCTTCAAATTTGGTATGAAGCAACGTCTTATAGCACAGATAGAGGAAAAATTGCAAAAGCCATAAATGTTTAGTTACATCATATAATAAAAAATATTTAAAAAAAAAAATTCATATCAAAAACTCTATACCTTTAAGTTGTAACAAAATCAAACTTCTATGTCAACCTACTTACTTATATACCTACAGGTTTGTACGGAAACCTCGGTGCGCGAGTCCGACTCGCACTTGGCCGGTTATTCAACATTTTATTCGAATCAAGGTTTAAATAAGTTTAATTATATATTTTTTAAATTAGGCGGCGTTTTGTACTAAATTTAAATTACAGAAATTTAAATAATATATATTATCGACCATTTTTTTTAATTTGCAGTAACAAACAGACTCTCGAGTTTTATTATTTTTTTGTTAAGTTCTTTTGACTGCAACTGTGCAACATTATAATAATATACACTACATTTATATTGCTTCCGCGTAATTTGCTGAAGGTCATTTTGCTAAAGATGCGTGATTGTGGAATACAAAATACATACAAAGTTGGCGACAAAGGAATTGTCAGCGTTTCCCACAGCTTCTACTTTGAATAAAACTACTGTTTTGTTTTTTTTTAATATATATATATTTGCCTAAACCAAAATAAAGGTTATGAATCGAAATTGAAATCCGTTATTTTATAAAATAATAAATTAACGTTATAGATTTTTATTACTCTTTTAATTGTCTTGCTTTACATGTACTTAGTACAACTTAATGTAACGTGTGCTGTTTTAAATTAAAATCCTTAAGACTGTAGTACTGAAGTGGTGTATTAAATAACATAATATCGATTGTTCTTACTTCCATGAAGCAATAAAATATTGCGACAAGGTAGCGCATTCGTTTCGTTTAGTATGCAATGTTTTAAATATTAAATTAATATTGTTTACTTGCAACTTTGTAAATACTGTCCCAAATTTTTCAATCGTAAATACCTACAATATTAATATAAATATTTTATTATCAATTTCACGGAATTGAACACTCAGATGACATTGATTATTTCCATATAAGCGTTAAATTACGTTCAAAGCTGTACTATGTATAGTATACGGTAGCTCATAAAATTGCAAATGATCGTATTTCGCAACACACGTATAGATGCACATCTCTACATCTATATATCTGTATTCAATTCAATAGATACATAAATATGACGGCTGAGCGTTCTACGAAGCACTAAAGACATCCTGTAGACATTAAATACGAACAAAAGGATAAAGACACAACGATAAACATCGTTATGTTCTCAGCTTCTCATACAAGTACGTAATGTACAAAGTGTCACAATATGCTTAGTAGAAGGCAACTTACAGAAGGTAAGCTGAATATGACCTGTAATTATTATGTATGGAGCGAATCTCTATATACTTTACTACATTATTTTCAATAAATTTAAAGAAATCTTACAATTTTATTTGTGGTTCCAAAACTCTCGTAATTTGTTACAATAAAATATATTTATTAAAAAATAGAGTCTGGTCTCTTCAGAGTTTCAGGACGAAAACCTACTAAAAATCTCAAGACCGTTGCTACAATTAGGAGCTTCTTTTCACATTTGGCACCTATGAAACAGTAAACTCCTACTAGATTTTGTCTTTCAGAAAAATACTAGTGGAAGTTTCGAAGTGACTAGCACTCCTTGCTTTACATGTTAATATCTATTCTTACCCTTACAATATATGTAATTTACCTTTTCAATCTTCATAATATATCGTATAAAAAGTAAACTTACTGCTTTCGACTGCATTCTGTTTTGCGGCAATAGGTGATATTTATTCCATGTGACTCAGCCGTGGGTGTTTCATTTTGTATGCGCGATCGCAACTCCTAGGAAGTGCATTCGTGTTACTACGTAGCTACTTCGGATAACACACGGCATGCAAAATTTTCCTGTGACTTTAGGGGGAAATAATAAGTTAGAAATGTTTTTAATATTTTCCGTTTTCCTTTTCATGCATAAGCAACAATTAACATTATCTGAGCCATCTAAAGAGGATCTTTATTTCCTACATAAGAGCTCTCTACTTTTCCATGTTCAGCTTAACCTCCTGTCAGATAGCTTCCAGGTACTTCATAACTTCTTCTTTCCAGCGGTGCCTGTGGCGGCCGACCAAAAATAAAAAAATCATTACTCATGCAAAATTTAAATTCATTTAAGCCATACCAATATATCTTATTAAGCAATACAATATACAATAATAGCATATTAAATTGCAACAAATCAGTAAATGTTTTGACATTCATTACACGTACAAAATTAATACACGAAAGTACATCTTTTAAAGTCGCGAACTGAATGGCGATAGTTTGATTTGCATTTAGAAGGTCTACGGCGCTTGCAGGTCGGCCACATAAATGTTAATGACTATAATTACGTAGGTTCACTACGCGGATGTTTGTTTTCATTAAGATAAAGCCGGATTAAGTATGTGTTAACTGTGTCAGTGCAGGAATAACTCTGAGATTTCAATCAAATGTTGACTTAGGCCTGATGCGTAGAAGTAGCGTGAAAGTAGAACAGGTTGACGTTTTTGAAGTTTGTTTTTAGTTCAAAGTATTTGTTCTACGATTCAAATGGAGCTGATCTATAAGAGAATCTTTAAAAGAGGTACACAAGATTCGCATGTAAATTCATTCCTCTGTAACGATGCAGAAAGTAAATGACAAAAAAAATCTCGACGTTCATGTCATATCACTTTCCACTAACGGTTATTTTTACTACTACAGGCCTGTGAAGTAATTAAAACGGCATCTCTTTGGTATACCGCTTTTTTAACTGTTATCGTGAATCTGCGAAAAAAATGTCGGATAGCGAATTGGTGACCTTATCAAAACACGTTGCGCTTGGAGGTCGTTGAACCCGGTTTGTTGTGGCCGAACTTCCGAATTTCGTTTGAGTTGTAGAGTGAATAAACTGCAAAGTAAGATAGGTCATGCAGTTCATTTTGTAATTAAATGCTGTTACAGACTTTGTTCAAGTAAAGTAATTTTTTTTTTAAAAGCCTAATGTAACGAGTTTCGTAGTACTGTAAAAAATATAGTGGCTTAAAAAAACCAAAAAGTAGAACTATAATCAGATTGAAATTGCGTTGATTCAGAGGGTGATGACATCTAAATATGCCCATGGTAGAACAAGTTTCGATGACATCCGTGTAATTTTATTGTTTCGCAAACCAGATCGAATCTATCTTACCGTTAGGTGTGAACGGTCCTAAAGCGGAAATATCAAATGATTGTATTGATCTGTATCAGGTGGTTTTATCTATGTTTGTTTAGAATGTATTCCCTGTTGTAATCAGCTTCATGTTTTTTATCAGTAGAGGTAATAGGTATCCACCCATTAATTTATTTCTCTGATCATACCAATCAAGCAAAGTGATTTTTGTGTCGTTCTATAACTTCATGTAACTTCATGTTTCCTATTTAATCCTAAATTCTCTTTACTCTTGCTTAGTGTCTTTTGTAATTAAAGTTTGTGTCAAGTCATTCCTTATAGGTTTTCTAGTAAATTTACCTTTTTCAACTTTCCTAAAGTTTTCTTTGTTAGTTTCTATTTTGTTGAAATTGTAGTCCTAATATAATTTTAAATAGGAGTCATCTTGAACATATTCCTGTAATAAAGGATAATCTCCTTCATTTCTATGAAGAACTTTAACAATGATCGTTATTCCTACTATATTACAAGAATTATAATGCAGAAACTTCCTACGCAATGTATCATGTACTTTTACTGCAATTTATTATCCATCACTCATATTCTCAACATATAAATTGGATTCAAGGAAGAAGGAAAGCAATCGTTATCTGAACTATCTAAATACCACTTGCATAACGCGGAACACTCAGTTCTTGTTATAGTATTGACATTAATCGTTAACAGTTCTCTACTAACAGAACTTTCCTATGAAATGAAAGACGTTCATCTGATAATATTTGTTCAATTAGTGTTATTTAGATTACAAGAATAATCGATCTAATAACTGTATATTAAACATATGTCATTAAACATTTGTTAACTTATCTTGGTAAGGTATATATGTTTTGTCATAGGTCAGGTAGGCATTTCAAATAAAATCGAACAAAAATTTGATGGTGAATTATGTTCTCGTAATAGCTGAGTCTTCTAAGACTCTGTCCATTTCTTATCAGGAATTTTCGATAAGATATTAAAATTATATTTTTTAAAATTTTAATTATTTCAAACACATTTGTCACCGTAACTTTTGCTCATTTCTAATATCTATAGAATAATTTCAGCCGTGCTTACAGTTAGTACACTGAGTGCAGGGAACAAAATGTGTTCTATAAATCGACTTTATTTTAACCATATTTCGACCGCCAATGTATCTGTGAGTCGTGGAGCGAAACATTACCGACTTGTTGTTTCCTACTTCGATAAATAGTTACACTAGAATGATATGCTAATTTATTTAAGTTATTGCGTAGTTGCAGTGTAAAGTTTTTCATCTAAGTTTGGTGATGTTTAGATTGATCTTTGTTTTTCTAGATAGAATATGAATGCTTTCTTCTTTGAAAGGCGACCTTTATGCTAATTTTCTCAATAGGGCAAAGAGTTTTTCTGCTCAGGTTAATTCTGAAACAGTAAAGTTTTTAAATAGACGAACTGAACAGCTAACTGAAAGATGCGTATTAGGTGATAATGCATCAAATCTATCATTTTCGGGATGCGCTCGTGTCGTCGATGGATTTTTTTCCGAAGTCTTAATAAAACACCTCATAATACTCTCAATATACTTTAACAAGTATACAAAAGCAAATTAGAAATAGAATGCTGTTTTCAAAACGCTGTCACATTACTCGGTACTGAAGCCAATAAAATACGGTTAGATTTCGCAACAATAAACAAGAATATTCGATAGGCGCCCCACTTGTGTTTCAGCTTGTTGTTAGATGAATTATGGCTTATAGCCGGTCGTGATTCAACGTGCCAATTAATAAACTCCTTGCTTGTGCCTTTGGTCTAATTTTAGTATAGGCCCGAAGGGGATTCTGTTTTGCTAAATACGCGTATAGCACCACATCATGGATGAATCGATCGATTTGCACTAAAGAATATACCTATTTTGGTGTTATTGTCCTGATTAAAAGCAGAATTTCCTATTTAGTCTGTGAAAATGATTATGCAAATCTAATTCATTCAAATAATATTACATATTCAGAATAAAAAGTTATATTAAATTGAAATGCACGACACCTGAATTTTGATGAATTTCATAGCATTTATAACAATTTTTACCGACAAGATATTTGTTGAAATCAAATCAAAAGCAAATCAAATCATTTATTTGCCAAAATACATTACAGGAAGTTCTTTAAAACAGTCATGTCGCTCAATGTATTTGACCTCATATTAAGGCATGCAAATGTAAACTAAATACCTAATCAACAATTAATAAAAATAAGTCCAACAATTATCAAATATACTCTAAGTCCAATTACTAATAAAATTAATACATTGAAAGATTGATGAAACTGATGTTAAGTATCAAACGAATGATACATAACGTGGTAAATTTAATACTTATTCCAATTGTCAGACCAAGGACAACACCATATCCAATAATTACCATGTTCTTTGATATAGTACCGCTCTATGATAATAAATTGTGTATTATTGCCCCCACTGCAGTCATCATTGCAGTTAATAGTTCCTCGGAGTATTTAAAAACGTATATTTTGCATCATTGAAAGTTGATGCTGGTCGTTTTAATGGTCGCCTCTGATTATGCCATCGAAGATACATTCTTATAGACCGTCCCATGTAATAACATAATCACAAAATTATCGTTAAAGTGGATGTAAAGTAGATTGTGAAATCCTAAGAGAGCCTATTATTATGCATTTGTACTTTATCCATAAAGTTAAATCTTATTATGAATAATGACCGTAGCTACGAGCCGGTCCGCATAGATGGAAATTCTGGTCTGGTATCGATCTCCAGACAGGGTAAATAGGCAATTGTCTTTATAAAATTTTATCCTGAAATGTTAAGTGTAAATAAATAAGTAAAAAACGCGATAAAAACCGTATTAAAATAGTTTAATATTATCCTGAATCTTAGGTTGCAAAAATAAATTTTTGTTACGAGTTAGTATCTCGTAACAAAAATTTTAGTATAGTTCGGGGCTAACAAATTCTATGTTCTTAAAAATAGATATCTATACCTTTAGGCCAGTACTATCATTCATTCTAAGCCTACTGAACTGAAAAAAATACACATTGTCGAACGCAGAAAATCCTTTTTTGAAGTCGGTTGAAATCATGGAGCAATTACAAAGAGGAGATGCCGTAATAAGCGTTTTGTAAGAAAGTATTTGGGAGGCTACACGGGGCGGAAGGCAGACGTGCGGGGTGCTTGGTTTCGGCCGTGCCTCCAAACATGGAGCACGAGCAATGACAAGCTCCGCCCACTTTGTGTCGGCGAGGCGCCAATAATCACATCACTGCGCCATTTCAAACGACATCTCCTCTTTGTAATCGCTCCATGGTTGAAATAACACAAATACAATTTGTTCAGTAGGCTCAGAATGAATAATAATACTAAAGGTATATTTATCTTTTCATAATCCTGAAATAACTACTTCATAGATAAAAGTTTTTTGTAAGTATACAGTATCTAAGTAGTATTTTTAATCGCATCTATCAGAGCTACATAAAAGTAATTACAATTTTGTTAAATTTAACTGTCAACATGATCTAAAAAAGAAATGCCATACGAACGAGCGTTGAAGTGAATTCATACTAATCCATACTAATACTATAAATGCGAAAGTCTGTCTGTCTTTCTGTCTGTCTGTCTGTTACGCTTTCACGGCCAAACCGCTTAACTGATTTTGATGAAATTTGGTATGAATATAGTTGAAGACCCGGGGTCAAACATAGGCTACTTTTTGACGCAGGCGGAGCTGCGGGAATTGTATATAAATTATTATCTGCTTTACTATCAATTTTGCTAAGCTAAAAATTAGTTCACAAAAATAGTTCTCATAGAACTTAATAGAAAATAATGAGTGTGTTGAACATAACAATTGGGATGACGACAAGGTTCAAAAATTGAAAAATTATGATATTTCATGATAGCATACATGTATTTAAATTCGTTATTAAAATTAACACTGAATTTTTGCACAGGAGACAAATCAAGCAACTGTTAAACTTTTAATAGCGGTACAACAGTTTCCTTTGTTATTATATGCACTAAAGTAGTCTCAAATTATTTATTAGCAATTATTTCATTAGTTATTGGCAATTAAACTCAGATTCACTGAACTATTTATAAAATAATTTGTAATAATATGTTTATATGTCTTTCAAGACAGACAAGTTGGACATGATGTCCGTGTAACTAAAAATAAGTTACTACTCTTTTGCAGGTCATCAAAATCGATATACTAAGCTTGATATTATTTTGTCAGAAAATAAGATTGTTAGGCTGTTATTACACTTTTCAAATAGCCTTGTCCTATTTAATATACATTTGCTCAAAGAAATTGGTCGATTTTTCATTAAAATTACATAAATAATTTTGATGTAATCGTCTAATTTCTTTTATCACAAAGAGCAAAAGATATTTGATAAGTGTGAAACCAGCCTTACATATTTTTGTATGTAAATCCAATTTTATTATAAAATGAACATGCATACCATAGGCTTTAATAACTCTTTGAGAAATATAAAAAGTATGGGTAAGTAACCTATGTTTTGCCCCGACTTACCTGTATTCATATGGATGTCTCGTCAGTCTTAACAGACAGATAAAAATCTGGCTCCTTCCGCATTTACAACAATTTATGAAAAATTATTATTGCCAAGGACCTTTTGTTTATAAGGAAAGTTATAAGTAAACGATACTTTAATGATCACTGAGAATACATATTGTAAAGTTTATTGTTACATGTTTACATCTCTGCTTTTAAAAGATGTTGTTTGTCCACTGTAACTTTGAGGATAGAGCATTTTCTGATACCGCAGCTTAAATACTAACAACAATATATCAAATATTTACCATTCTACATTTTATCAGAGAACCACTAAATTAAAATTATTATTACCTAATACTATGTTTAATAATAAAAATCTTTGATTAAATTTTAGGTAAAACAAACCCAATTGTAGTTGAAATGAACACCTGCTCGGTGCGTATATAGTTCAATGAACATAAATAGATAGTGTCCGATCGAATCAGACTGTAGATTACATTTCAGTTATCGACTTAATAGTGTTAATGAACTCTGCAAGGCCAAAGCCTCCACAAGATAACTCTATAAAACCTTTTAGTTTTATAGATTTCGTTTCATTCCGCAACATAATAATACGATATTGGATATCTTTACGACATCGAGCAACGGGCTTGTTTGTATTTAAATATAATGAGTATAAAGTGCCAACAATCAGATGACTCCCACGTCCGTGAAAAATTAACGAGACAGGAATGATAATGAACATGTTTTAATAATTGTACGCAAAAGCTATCAATATGGGAAGCGGAAAGTTTAGCTTTAGCCCCAAAAAGGACAAAGTGTCTGTAACAAGTGCAAAGACTGAGTTTAGTGTTAAGGAGAAATGTCATAAAATACAGAAGAAACTAAAGAAGACTGAATCAAAGAAGACTGATGCTGACGCAAAGGAAAAGAAGATTTGGTGGAACCAATGCAGCAGTTGTAAGATTCTTTTTTTTTTTTTATAATTTTGTCAAAGGTTCGAAGTGCATTTTTATTATTATTTTCAAACCTAATCCTGCGTGACATTTGACAGAAAAAAAGTGATTTTAGTACATAGTATGTCTAGCTTGAATTCTCGTTAGAATCAGTCATATACACGTCAGAATCAAAATGATATGATTGCGTTGATGGACATGAGGTAATGAAGTTGATCATGCAAATTAGGCACAGGGCTAAACCGATCGCAAAAGTCAATGTCGTAATCGCAATTGACATTAGAAGGGCTAAAATAGTGCGAAGGCGACGTTTAAGGCTGTATGTTGGCCTCGACATCGCATCGCTAATAATACTAGTTGATTTCAAAAGGCAAAACCTTGATGCTCCAATTTCCCTTCATTGTAAATTCAAAGGGCGTACGAAGCCTCACGGCCCTTCAAGGGCCCCTACACTTATAATAGAAACCACTCGTTCCGCTTGACGTCCGAATAAATTCAATGAGGACTACGATGGATTTATTTCGCAGATTTAAGATGCATTTTAATATGTGCCGCATGTAGTTGAATACAGCCCTTTAAGGCAATATTTAATGTCAAAATAAAATTAACACAAATGTTTGTAGTTGACTGCGAATGCTGTGAACGCCATGAGTAAACAATTAGTAAATTTTATTCAGATTTTGTAAAAATATTTAAAGCCGAAGTACATAAATGCATTAAATGCGTAAGTGTGTCAGTGGAAAGTCAAGACTTCGAGAGATTCCCGAGAAATCTGTGTTGCGCTTGCGCCGACGCCGCGGCAAACACTCCCAGGTTTCCACTTTCTAAACTAGCTAGAGAGGGCTGTCATATTGTTTATTCAGATACAAAATGCCTACCCTTCCACCCTTTTCATTGTGTAACTTTATGATTACTCGATTTAATGAATGAAGCTCTTACCTTCCAAAAATATCTAATTGATCTTCGCGAGCCAATATTTCTTTTATATCTAGTGCAGTAGTTTTAGTTGTCCAAACTCCCCATTGGCTTGTTTAGCTTGTGTTGAATTATGTTACTTTCTGTCTATTTGTAGTGTATCATCATACATAGTAATATTAGATTAACTAGCACTAGCAACCCTAGATTCAGTGCTGTTATAAAACGGGAACTGCTTGCACGAAAGTCGTGTTCAGTTTCCTTATTGTTTCTTGTTTCCTCTTGGTTTCCTATAGTAATTTCCATTGTAAATTTATATTGTTTTGTATAACATTAAAAATCATAGGGGAGCGACAACATTTTATTTTAAATTTTGCTGTTTTGGTTCGGTGAAATTTTGATTTTTATTTCCTGTAGGGAGTTTCGTTATTAAAATTAATTTATCTAATCTCATACTAAAATGTAAAGATTAAAAAATTAAAAACAGGACTTAAATGTCAGCCATTCTACACATGACATTGAAATAAAAAATAAATAAAAAATATATATATATATATATATATATGATACAGCTACTTGTATGGACAACTATATCATATAACTTTTTGACCATTAAAGTTCAGCTTGAACTGGACCAAAGAGGTTGCAGTGCAGTTTTTCTACATCGTACAACCTCCTTGGTCCTTTAGGTATAATCTGTGGACGCGGCCAACACGCGTACGCGATCAGGATCAGCAATGATTCCATGTTCAAGTTTTTTTCTGTTTTAAAAGTATATATGAAAACGTAGCTATGCTGAAGAGAATTTTACACCATTTTTTATTATTTATCTAACTTTAGTGTAGTGTATAAAACTGCACATAATTAGGTCAGGCATTAGGCGAAACTAGGTTAGTGCTTGATAATACGTGCCTTTAAAACAAATTTAAGATATAACATTGATTCTGGCGTACTTACCAAATTATTTGCGTGCCCTTCATGTCGGTCGGTAAAAAAGGTTTGTAAACTTAATCAAGACCAGGAATCGATAAACGTCTAGAAACGTCTCAATCTTCATTAGCCAAGTCTAGATTGACAACGAAGGCCACTTTCGGGTAGGTCTTTATCGAAAGTACCAGTAACTCAACTCTTTTGTTAGACTTTATTGGCTAGTCCATTCATTTGCAGTTATTACTGCATTGCTATATTTGGTCCTTACACTTTATTAATCGGTCGGCGAACTGTTGGTTTTTAAATTTAAATTAATGCTGTTACTATGGAGACACATCGTGCAATTTTCTTTACCCTTACTAACAAATATTTCAATCACAAATAACTCTAATTTAATTTAGTAAATTTGATTACAGTCATAAATCTCTACATCAAGTTTCCTTTGTTCTTTATGCAACTCCCTCTGAGCTTTCCTTTTTCCGATTTTTCACTTTATCTGGCCTTTCATAATGGTTTTTATCATTTATTTATTTGTATAAGATAGAGAGAGAGCTCTCTATCTTATTTGTTATAAGTTGAGTGCAATATTGGCTACGTAGAAGAAGTACCAATTTAAACAATAATATATTTTTTTAATGAAACTAAAATTTATTTATTTTAAAATCGGTAAAACATAAGAAATCATTAATGTTATTTTGTTTGCAGTGAGTGAAATCGATCAGTACCTATGGATGGTTGGTGGGTCGGCGGGTGCGCTTGCCCTGACTGGCGTGGCTGCTGCGTCTGCCTTCTACCTCAGCACCAGGCCGAAGCCCGAGAAGCCTCTCGTCACACTCCATGAACAGAGTCTCTTTGAAGCGGTAAGTTATCCTTGCAATAATATAGTGGTATACCCCTTATTCATAGAAAAATATCAAATGTTCTTTAAGCCTACATTATCTAAATTATATTCTGTCTCGTTCTTATACGTTCAAGATAAGAGAGAAAGGGACGTAACATATTTTCGTTAATGTGTAATTATAGATCCTTCGTGAATAAGGGGGATTTCTTTAGCTGCCACACTGACGCCTATGATTCTGATTTGTACTAGATACCTAGTACTATTAAATGTTTTGGTTTTTGATTATATTATAGGGAATAAAGCTGTTTGTTTATGGCAGCGTTATTATAGTAATAAGTATAATAGTCATTTCTGAAGTGAATTAAATACTTTTACCTATAAAATTAAAATAAGAGGAATATTTATATCACTATTATTGAATCTACTTCATCTGTAGTAAATTTCATCTCTACTCTTTGACGTTATTCTGAGTAATCATAACTCTAATTCTCTCGAGTCTGAGTACATTGTAGAATTGCATATTTTTAACTTACTCTTGATATGTCAAATAATACACCAAATGAGTTTACGATAATAGGGATAATAAAACAAAGATGATTCACGTCGAGTTTTAACCGATAAATTTCAAAACGAACATAATTAGATATTATGCAAACCCAGCATGGGTTGACCGATTAGATACTGAAAGATAACATAATATCCTACATTTATTGTTCACTGTCCACTAAACTTAGTAACAAAGTTTAAATAATTTAGAATGTTATCTTCATATCAACAAAGCTGCTAGTCAAAACATTCTCGAATGTTTCAGAACATTTTCTAGGAAAATTTTCGGCATCTTGAGAATCAAATAGATAGAAATTTGAACTGAAAGTAGCAAAAGCGATAAGTAAAACAAAGGTACCAAATTTCACAAGTGTCAATTTTATAAATACACGTCAACAGGGAACTCCTTTATACTCGTATCACTGTATCAAAGTTCAAATTGTCCTAATTCAAATCGCCACCGCTCTAGAGTTGGCAAAGCGCATCTTCGAGCGGTATTTTTAACTCATTGTACCATGAACAGCCCAGACCGCTGCTCCTCTCAATAATCTTGAAATTCTAGTGAAAGTGACAAGATACTAATCTTGTGCCAATTAAAATACAATAACATTCATTCGGACCAACCCTCGATAACAAAACAAGTGAACAGTGAAGTGCCTTAATTCAAATCGATTATAAATCGAATAGAATACGACGATTGCGCAATGTGATTGACGAATTTTAAATCAAACTGTTTGTGTGGCTTGCTAAGGATTTGTTAAAATGGGGTGCTGTGATTGCTGCATTGGGGTCAACCCCATTCGACCTCCGATTAATCTCAGTGATCAATCCGAAGCCTTAAAAGTAAGTGATCTGTAAGGTATATTCATCAATCAATAGTCACTATTCACATCAAATCCGACCCCGTGACATTAGATAAATGGCAAGAGCCGATAGAGGTAAATCAGAAGTAGAGTGAAGATCCTTATTATCGAAGGATCGCCAAAAATATCGCAGCAGGTCGCTGCTCTATCCAAGTTAGATAAAATTGAACAAGTCAATCCGATACAATGTTCATATAACTTAGTTACGAGCAGGGCCGACCCCAAATAAAGAGATAAGGCACGGATGAAGAAGAAGAAGTTCATATAACTTAGTTGTTTAGAATTGCATATTGATTTATAAGTACAGGCTATATGGTTATTTAGCCTATTTCTAAGAGGTTTTGTATAATAAATTAAAAACAAAATATGACTGAATTAAATTATTTTGAGTATGTGACAGAGGTCGGAACATTGTAAGCAGTTAGTATAGCTCCTACGTCAATAGTTGGCAGAGATCCGTAATATTTAGATACGAAACATTAGTTAGGCCCACTGATGAAGATAGAATGACAATTACAATTGCATCTTCTTGCTTTTGTTTTATGCAAATTCATTAGTTTCTGTCAGTTTGTACATTTTTTGAGTTATGTTCTAAATGAATTTATTCAACACTTCCTTAAAATTTATTATATTTTTTTTAGCTAAAATGTAAGTATCCGCTTAAGTATGTAAGTAGGTAATAATTTTGACTTACGGTGTTGAAATACTTACAGCAGAATCTACTTGCTTCCTGCCTAAGCAGACCTATATAGCTGTAAATGTTTAACAAGCACAAATAGAAGAGATATTTATTTCTAAAATGATCATGATTGTATTTCTCTGTTATGTGTGTATTAACGTCGTTGATTTCTTATGTGAGGTAATAAAGGTAACAACTTAAAAGTTTTTAAGTCTTTTACCACATAATAAATAAGTCTACCTCTGTGCTTTTATCAAACAATATAAATAACACGAATTTAAACGCTCAGGAGGTCTATTATTGAAAAGTATGACTCTGTAAAAAACTGATGTGTCGAATGATTTTTATTCGAAATAATCGATAAGTCGAACGTATTTCATTCGATACATCAATTTACGCGTCATACTTTTTTTTTGAAATAGGGTTCTAGATTTTATAGATATTAATATATTTTGGAAGTGACATTGAACATACAACATTTAATATGTACACGGGTTTTTATAGTTCTAAATTAAATAACACATGATTAATCCACAAAGATGGCACCGCCTACATATATAAGAACTGTTCGTTGTTATCTAACTAGACACATTGGATGGTAAAAGCTAATATTCTTACGAAACATTTTTTCTTAGTATTTTTGGCAAACAATGCAGACATGTCACGAGACTCAATTCAATATTTGTGTAACATCAATATATCATCCTATCTTTAAATATATAAAAGCGTTTTTAATTATGTAATATCTATAAGAAAGTATTCGCCATTAGCAGACTAGTTGCTTCTCTAAATCTTTGATCTAAAATCCTTATTGTGTAAAACAAAAAAATAAATGTGGATCTTAGAAATTATTACCTACTACAGTAA
This sequence comes from Euzophera pinguis, assembly GCA_947363495.1. Taxonomy (NCBI): domain Eukaryota; kingdom Metazoa; phylum Arthropoda; class Insecta; order Lepidoptera; family Pyralidae; genus Euzophera; species Euzophera pinguis. Next base: position 6,785,398 of record OX376169.1, read on the forward strand.
GTCACCACACAACTATCTATTACAACAATAGCGACAAGAGGTGACATGTCTGTCCTCTGGACGTATAAGTTTTTCTACAGCGTCTACAGCATTTTCTCCATTCTTCAAAGCTTCCGAGCAAGATAACATATTTTTGATAATAAACAAATATTGTTAAATTTTATTTTAAATGAGTTGAAACATTTGAAAAAGGAATTTTGTTTGTTTCATATCTCTTATCAACTAAATCATGCTTAAAATTAATCCTATATTTGAATATTTGTGTTAATAGAATTCATAACATGAGTATGTTGTTTTTTTTGTTGTATCTAGGAGTAATGCACGTCTGTCTAAACATCGATCTAGCGTAACTAGGCTAGTAGCCAGATGAAATGCAAATGGATTGAATCGTCAAAAATGATTTGTGTGTTTAAACATGTTGTGAATATCATATGCTAGTTTAATTGGAGAAAGAAGTGTTTTGGAAACACGCTGTTTTTACACAATTTTACGTAGTTTTAAATTAATATTTTTCATCGTCAAGTGACATTTAGTCTATCTACATATAACTTAGTGCCAAAACTTTTTAAACGGATTTCATTTGATACTCGCATCATCTACAGTTTTTCAGCACGCGTAGATGGTTTCGTTCATTTTTAATTTGTTTGTTTCTAATAATTTATTGTTATTGTTAAAATAATTATGATCTTGTATTCTGTTATTTCAATATGACATTTGTCTACATTTCCGCTTTCTGTGTAAAATAACTGACATTGTGACTGTTACCTTTTTTAAACGTTGATATTTCACTTATTTTTAGCACTTATAGTAAGTACCTAATAAAATCTGTATAAAATGGGAAATATTAAAAAAAGAAACAAGATTGGAAAATGATAACAGTATACTTAATAATTAATCTAATGAAATAAATTTAGCGTAATCCAAAATTTATACAGAATTTATTTTTATGATCTGGTTCATTTAAAGTAAACATTTCGTCATGATTTTTTCATTTATCAACTGTTTTGATCATTTTGAAGTTTTCGTTGTGTTAATTATTCAAAGCAAAATTTTTTTTCGCGTGATTGTAATTTTCATAAACATTGTAGTAACATTGTGACCCGAGTGCGATGCAATCCAATCCCGTGACAAGTTTGATCGTCTGCCAATTTTTTCGTCGCTAATAACAATTCATGAGTGACACGTGTCATTACTTTATTGATGTTATTTAGTAGCGTTGCATAGTAGTCTAATGATAAATCGCTGACTAACACTTTATCTAAAATATACCTATCTATCCTTAAAGAAGCTAACCTTAAAAATCATATGGATTATAAGGTTAGCTTACTTCTTAAAATATTCTAAAACTAGCTTCTCCCCAAGATTTATGAAGACGGTGTCAAACGGCTGAATTTTTTTGACTTCTTGAAAAAAAATCACATAATTCCTCCAATTAATAAAAACACCTCAATGTACTAATTACCTTTACCATTCCTGAGAATTGCTCTATCTATAAGTGAAAATCGCAAGAAAAACCGTCTGTGTCTATTAATAATGTATATTACCTTAAGAATCTGCGTTATAAAACAAAGAGAAACTGTACCAATCTAGCAAGACTAGACTATAGAGACATATCCGTCAATCAGTAGACTTGTTATCGTCTAAATGATCATTCTGAAGTACTGAACATATAATTATAATTATCATTAATATTTCTCAACACAATTTTGATAATTGCAACCGCAGATATAAATGAAGTCTTTGAAAACAGCTGTTCAATATTTAGTAATATCAGAGACCAAGCATCTGGCTAACATCTTGAAAGTACGAGATAAAGGGAAAAGCGCTAATTCTCAAGACCACTAATAATGCGGAAACGACTGCTAGCCAACCGTGTCGACAATGTCAACTATTTCTGAGACACAAAATTTTTATGTGCCAACAAGATCTGCTATAGCAGCTGGACACGCCCTTTATTATATTTGCGTGTTAGTGGCCGCCCGGGGCTCTGCTAGTATGGGAATTTTAGGACATCTGATTATTAGCTCATGTCGCTAATGTTTCCTAACAAGAAACTAAGTCCGCGCAAAATATTGGCTTCCTACGTGTTGAATGTTGATGTACTGTCAGGATAGGACACACGTAAGGGAAAATCTTCAGCCAGATGGATCGATATTGTGCGGCATGGGGCAAGATAAAGAGTGAAATAAAGTGTGATCTAAGTTCAGAGGATCGCATTGCTTGAAAACTCATATGTTGTTATGATCATCAGTAGTGAAGTACCGATAAAGAAATATTATATTTGGACTTCAATTATTATTGATGTTGGACTTTTGGATAACAAATTTAGTATGCTCTTTATTGCGTATCTGCTTTGTTGCAATAGGAATTTAATTCGCCTAAAATAAACACCCATCAGATGACACAAAAAAATTGATTTGATCATATCCGTTAAAATTTAGAGAAAAAATATCATAGCACATCGTTTCATTTTCTTCAAAACTATGTAAAAACGTGTGACGCGAAATGAACATTTTTATGAATGAATGAAATAGTGTAGTTAGTACATTATAGTAAATAGTTATCAATTTGTTGGCTCTTATATATTCTACAGTCTACAACAAACTGGAAATAGCTCGAATACGTCCCTGTGTCACACATTTTTGTTAAAAATAACATCGGTCACAGTCACAGACACATTTTTCACTTGGCATCGAGTGACCAATTTCCTCTCGACCTTGTTAAATAAATTCAAGATCAAGTTGCTTGATATTTTACATTTTGTGTTATAATGTAGTTTAATGGGAACTTTGCATATAGACGTTTTAAAAAGTACTTTTTATATAGACGTTTGGATCTATTTACATTTAAAAGCAATTTGATATTTAACTGTAGTCTCTGTTAAGTAGTATCTTCATTAGTTAAAAAATTTTAAATTGTTAATCTAGAAACCTTACTATAGAAATGTACTTCAGCGTCAAAAATGAATCGTTTAATTCAAACAATACCTGAGTGCACAGTTGAACGACCTCAAAACCCACTAAGTACTAAATGTTTACTCTATCAATTATCTTAATGACATAACAATTTGTACCGAGTCGGTACTGCCGAATGTTTTCATCTTTCCCACAAGTGACTTTGACCCGAACATTGTGCTATTTATCATTGTTCAGACCATAATAATATACCGTAATGTGTAAGAGTGTTGTGCTTTGGGAGTTAGTGGGCCAAATATATCATTAGGTTAACGGAGAGTTATTTGCATTTTATATTAGTGTTACTATGTTGTTGTTTGTACTGAACTCTTTGACAGTTCATATGGAATTTCCTTCATACTTTTGACCTACTACCTAGTTTATCTAATTTTACGTGTTTGGTCAAAGTTTTATAATTTTTATTTTGTTCTGAAAGTTATGTTTCACACATTTCTCTCTGTTATAATATTACATACATACATACCATCACGCCTTTTTCCCGTAGGGGTAGGCAGAGACTACGGATTTCCATTTGCTACGATCCTTACAGACTTCCCTCGCTTCTTCTACGCTCATCACTCTCGTCATACACGCTCGTCGATTACGGGTACTCCTGACATCTCCTTTTTTTAATATGTCTGCGATTTGGTCACAGTATGTTCTCCGAGGCCGGCCCTTACCGACTTTTCCTGTCACCTTTGATTTATAAATAACTTTCGTAAGTCTCCTTTCATCCATCCTTTCTACATGCCCAAACCATCTATATATTCTATCATTTCTAATATTATAACTATAATATTACTCCCGTATATATCCCAAACTAGCTGTTTCCCGCAGCTCCGCCTGCGTTAAAAAGTAACCTATGTTTGACCTCTGGTGTTCAACTATATTCATACCAAATATCATCAAAATCCATTTAGCGGTTTGACCTTGAAAGCGTAACAGATAGACAGACAGACAGACAGACTTTCGCACTTATAATATTAGTATGGAAGTATGGATAAATCTTAATTGCTCTCTATCTTCTGCATGTCACCGCATATGTATGTACTTATGTGTGTTATTCATTACTGTTACTAAGTTACTCAAATGCGTTTACAACTAAAGATTTAATGAGATTATGACTCATTAGTAACTGTACGCGAAGGGATTCAGTTCATTGACCTCGTGCATTATAGAAATGTACTTATAGTAATTCAATTTTAATTATCATACTATTTTTACACTTTTTTTAAAAATGCACCTGTCTCAGGCTTCATGCAAATTTTCATGCCTTGTTAATAAAGAAAAGTGTTTCTAGTTTCTTACATTCAGTTAAGTTAGATAATTCTGTGATTCAGTAGAAGGGTTACTATAGCAACTTAAGTCTATTAGAATTGTAGAACTTAAATTAAACTAAACTATTTTAATACGGTTTTATCGCGTTTATTACTTTGTTAACATGTTAACTTAGTCTGCCTGCGACCATGAACGCTGTAAAATGTTTAAAACGTCAGGTGTAAATAAATAAGTAATAAACGCGATAAAACCGTATTAAAATAGTTTAATTTAATGAATAACAATCGCGAAAACCTAAGAAATCAGTAGAACTTAAGTCTATTAGAAAAGTACTTATTATTTTGTTTCTTTATTACAGGGACCGGAAATGGTTCGAGTGTCGAAGTTTTATAAAGATGCAAAAAATGGACGTTACCTTCGGTACCTACACGATGACACCCGCACACTATATGAAACCTTCCGTCGAGGCGTAAGAGAGTCAAGTGAGTACGTCAGTAATGTAGAAGTTAGCATGTGAGTTGCACCCGTACTTTATAATAAAGTATTGTACGTTATTTCAGGTAATTGTACTCTATACTTTATGAGAACAAAAAAGTACGTGAAAATACTTTATTTCGTATAATTTGATTTCTTTGGGATTTGGAAATGTTAATGTCTTAAGTATTTTATCAATAACCGAAATTTATAGACGAACCAAATAAAAGAATCGTCGTCCCACCACATAGAATTCCCATTACAACCTGTGTCTCCCACCACTGACAATAAAACGACTCTTTTTTTCTGGTTCATCTATATCGTTTGGTGCTGAATCGATGTCGCCACTCGCCAGCGCCACATCACTTAAGTACTCGTTTTTCACCATTTTTGAACGCAACCTAACCCCAAAAAACGTTAAAAACCTGTAAAGATGCTGTGTAATTATTTAGTAGAGATACTAATTTGACACAAACCGCAAAAAGCAATAAAAAATACGTTTTTAAATGTAATAATAAAGAAAAATAAATTGTACTTTATTTTCATACTATGTACTTTTTTTCTTACCTATAATGACCAATGCGCTTTAAATGCAAAAAAAAGGTGGCAACCCTAGTTGCAGTACATAGAAATGTCTGAATAGTAAACAACTTTAAAATAAATATTTTATGAGTAGATTATTAAGAGATTTCAGATGTAAATATCAGAAATGAACAACTGTAATATAAAATATTTAATGATCTCTCTACTAACTCATAATGGCTTCACTTTAGATTGAAATCGCAGCAAAAAATATTCTACAACTTTTATGTTCCATTAAACATGCGTCGCTGCATAAAAATATTGCCCTCGTGTAATATACACCATTAAGTACTTATCTTCCTTTGTTAATCATTACCATCATAGATATAATAGTGCTATTTTAATTTTAAGACTTGGATCGATGCAAGGTGCGCCTCAAGGGACAATTCTGGGCCCACTATACTTACTCCCATTTCCGCTCGTTACCGATATACGCGATAATGTTAGGGTATTTCAAATATTGTTATTCAAACAAGTTACAGGACACAGTTATATGTAATTTGTGCAACTAGTCTATATGGCCAATGCTTTTTTTTTCAATTCTGAATACAGCAGAGTAATAAAACAACTTGTCATGGAATATTCCGTAGCGGAGAGCAGAAACGACTAAATTATAAAATTTACTCCCTGAATAAGTGGTATGTAATTATGTTTTTTATTACAGATAATGGCAACTGTCTCGGATGGCGTGAAGGACCAAACAAACCTTACGTTTGGCAGACTTATAATGAAACACTTTTGCGTGCGAAAAATTTTGGTTCTGGACTTATATGTCAGGGGCTTTCACCTGGGCAAAATACTTTTGTCGGTGAGTAACATACTACATGGATTACAAACATTAATGCTACGGCATCTATTCTTCACGTGCTTAATAATGTGCATTTCAATTTTCAGGTATATACTCACAGAATTGTCCAGAATGGATCATGACTGAACAAGCGGCGTACTGCTACTCAATGGTCATTGTCCCATTGTACGATACATTAGGAGCTAACGCATGTTCCTTTATTGTTAATCAAAGTACGTATACCAATTCATTTCGAATTTAATCCTTTGCATCTTTTTGTTACCAGATATCAGCAACAGCTAAATATTGTTTTGATTGTATTTTTAATAGTTTTATTTTATTTGATAGCTTCATTTACTTGTTCTTTTATGCATAAATATTTCTGAATATATTAAATTTTGAGCTCCTCATATTTCATTTTCAATACTTTTGTTGTTGAAAATTCTTAAAGACTTTCTTCACTCTTACTTGTTTGATTCTATTGCTGATAGAGCGCTGATGTGATGACATTATTGTATATTTTCTTCAACAGCGGAGATGACAGTAGTAGTTTGCGAGGACGACAAGAAAGCCAACCTGTTGCTCGACCAATCGCCCAGGTGCTTGAGAAAACTGATCACGATCAAGGAAGTGTCGCCGTCCACCCATCAGAGGGCAAAGAGTCGAGGCGTGGAGATTGTGAAATTTAGCGATGTTGAAATACAGGGAGCGCAGAAAGACTATCCTTGTGTCGTGAGTAAATAATTTATTGTAATTAAACAATGACGTAGTATCTACTTGATACTGAATGTCCGAGGTATTTAAAAGTAGTAGTCGTTAAGAATAATCCTATATAAATAACATTGGAAATGTCTTTGGTAACACAATACTAATTCATACTGCTTGTTTATTACCTATCTCTCTATAAATCCTCATTGATAAAAATTAAAATATTCTCAAAAACCAAAACCCGACTACTGCGAAATCATGCTCTAAAATGTATGAAACAAGACTATATAATAATTTATTATTGATTTATTTATTGTCATAACAACAAATATTATTGCCACATAATTAAAAATACTTTGAGAGAAAGTAGCTTATGACTACGTTGTCTTCTGTACATTACTGAAACAATTTATGATACCGAGGCTTGAAATGCAATAATTACCAAGCGGCATGTTGACAACTTTACAGTAGAGCAGTTTAATGTATTTTTTTTTTAATCTTATTTCATTTTAACGAATTTTAAATGAAGTTAAAAGGCTTAACGTTAACAGTCTGGTATCTATAGATTATGAATATTCTTAATATTTTATAAAATAGCGTCGGTTAACCAAGCACCATACTGTGTCTGAAAAAAAATCGCGCATCTATAAATTTTATATTATATTAAATATAAGTAAAACGATCTTAATTAAAACACTAAAAAGTTTAATGTCAGGCAATTATAATCATAGACCAAATTAAATAATAAGTTACTGTAGGGTTTTTTGAACAACGAGCAACAAAAACCATATTTTTAACATCATTATCTACCGTGCTACCCTATTAACATGTATCCACGATGTTTGGATGCAATAGAGTCATTTATCAATTCAGCCGCAGTAAGTCCACTGCCGGACATAGACATCTCCTAATTACTTCCAAAGTGATCTTCGGGATATCTTCGGTATAGTGTCGGGTAAGCTTGGCTTTGGGGCCAAGCTTCTGGTTTGGCTACCTGAAGTTGTCCGTAAAACCGTGGTGAAACCTCTCGATCTCCCTCAGTAGAGTGATGTAATGTATTTTTCAATTAGTAGGATTGTAATATATCACTGATATAGTGAAAACTTTTTATTAATTAGAATCGGTAGGTATTTCCTAAAGGTAAAGCTAACAAACCAAGGTCAAATCCATACCCGTTACGCCCACACCCGTTGGACGTAGCTTGCTTTATAATATTATCTACTCGCTTATTGCGAACCGTTTTGTGTACCTAAAACACGTGTAAAATATATAATTAGTCATGAAGTATTTATAATGTTACTCACTTACTCAAAACTTTTATAAGACACTTACCGAATTATTGAAGTACGTACGTGACGAAAAAGGCACGGCGAAGGCTAATCGATATTTTGTTACCAAAACGGACTCATAATCTAAATTCAATGATGCATACGAGTATAACTCAATATCGCTCAACATGTCGCTTGGTAATTTTTGCCTTTCAAGCGACGAATCAATAATAAATTATTGTCTTGTTTTATACATTTTAGAGCATGATTTCGCAGTAATTGGGTTTAAGTTTTTGAACTTTATTTTTTATTTTTATGAATGAGGACGCTGTTTATTTTTTCACTTTAGTCTTCTTTTCTGTTAACTGTCAACTCCCAAGCTATAACTAGCAGAAGTGCCCGAATCCGTTTATTCCATAGTTTAAAATATTTTTTACATAAAAGTGCAAAATAAATTAAAATAGACAATTTATTATTATTTTTGAAATGTACAATCAAATATATTAATTTACAGCCTCCACAACCAGAAAGTGTGTGTACAATTTGCTACACGTCAGGTACGACCGGCATGCCAAAAGGAGTGATGCTGACTCACGAAAACGTGGTGGCATCAGTATGCAGCGTCATGATGCAGCTAGGGGAACATAAACCATCGAAGCATGATATCATGATCTCGTTCCTGCCTCTAGCGCACATGCTTGAAAGGTGTTGCGAGGTATGTAAACTTTAAAAATAGTTTTAATGACTGATATTTGCAGGAGGCGCTGGCTAAAAAATATAGTGTCGATTTTAGATCATTATGGTATTTTTCACTAAAATCGAAAAGACATTAGGCCAAATCAACACCCCGGTACTAAAGCAATTCATTACTCGATATTTTAATAGAAGTAATGCGCCTATAAAACGGTAACTAGCCGCGTCAGAGTCTCAGAAACTTTGCTCGATAAATTCAAAACGTTTCAAGCTTTTGTATTATTTTTTAACTGTTCCATCGCTTCCCAATCGTATAGAAATGAATATCGAAATTATGAATATAGGATAAACATCAACCACAGCATTACTCTACCAATTTTTCAAAATCGATTATTTGTGATTATATCCCTTTTTGGTTTTCTAAGAATATTTACTTCTATGACTTTCTTCTTTGTTGATTATTATTATTTGTTTTATTTTCAGAATGCTCTCTACATGGTAGGAGGAGCTGTGGGTTTCTACAGCGGTGACATGCGCAGACTAGCTGATGATCTTAGTGCACTAAAGCCTTCTATGATGCCAGCGGTACCCAGACTCCTGAATCGGCTATACGATAAGGCGCAATCAGAAATATCCAGCTCCAGGCTTAAGAAACTGCTGTTTAATATGGCGTTATCGGCGAAAGAATCCGAGCTAAAAAGGTCAGTTAATTTTGGTATTCTTGAATTGCTTTATGTTGTAGTCAAGCCTACATAAGAGAATTACAAATAAATTTTGATATTAATAACCTTTTACTAACGTCGATAGATAAAAAATTCATGAAATGTTTGATGTTTTATGGATTTTTAACATCTGAAAATAAATTATTTTGTTATATAATTATTACTTATTTAGTTAATCTAGTAAAGCTAAACAGCTGGAATTATTGATGTAAGAGTCACCAATCGTAATTCTCCGGCAAATCGAGTCTGAATTCTCAACTATTATTTTATACAAAACATATAAAAAGTCTAAAATTAATGTCATATCATATCTTGATATTGTCATATCTTTCTTTTCTATTACAAGAAAATAAAAATTTACAAGTTCTTACAGTTTGGTAAATGAAGCAAGATAATTTTGACAGCAGGACAGATGAATTATTGATTTAGAAGTGCGACAGAGACTTACGAGGAAATGTATGCTATTTGACACATGTCATCCTAAATCATGCTATATTTTAATCGTTGTTCCACCACCGCACCGTATACCTATAAACTTCTGCCGGCGGCGGGCTTACTAATATCAGTCCCAACATGCCCGCCATCGTTACTACTCAAACACAAAATAACGATTTGTTTAATTTTCAGAGGTATAATCAGAAGTGACTCGATATGGGACAAGCTGGTGTTCCGTAAAGTCCGCGAAGGTATGGGTGGAAGACTTCGCATCATCGTCGTCGGCTCCGCCCCCCTCGCTGGTAACGTCCTCACTTTTGCAAGATGCGCCCTCGGTTGTTTGGTAAGCACTGGTTATATTTTATTATTTACTAACTGTTTCCCGCATCTCCGCCTGCGTCAAAATATAGCTTATGTCTGACCCCGGGTCTTTAACTATATTCATACTAAATTCTATCATGATTCGTTCAACGGCTTGGCAGTGAAAGCGTAAAAGTCAGAAGACGGGCAGACAGACTTTCGCACTAGCTAGGAAACAGCTAGTGTCAAATAAATAGTAGGGTATAAATTAAGATTCTAAAGTTTATAAAGTGCTTACGATCAAATCAAATATATGTTACTGAAGGCACAGACTAGTGCACTGAAGCACTGTACATAACAAACATCAGTAAATAAATATTTTATTTACTACGAAGGAAATATTTTTTTTATACTATTTAGTAGGTAAACAGGCGTGCGGCCTACCTGATGGGAAGTGGTTACCGTAACCTATGGACGCCTGGTGTTACACCAGGAATATCACGTGCGCATTGCCGACTATCGAGAAATCTTTTCAGACCTTTTTTGAAGAACCCCATGTTGTAGCTTTTTATAATAGGAAGGAAAGAAAAAATGAAAAATTTATTTCAATATCTAAAAAACACAACAAGTTATTACAATAACGTATTCAACATTTACTGCGGTAATCATAACGATAATGAACTTTTACTAGTTACATAATAATACAAATAAGATCTTTTTATGGTTATGTGAAAATATATTTATATTTAGTAAGATTTTATTTTATAAACGTTTTGAACGTTTAAATTGAAATAGTTATCGGGTAATATGGAAAATCGCCAAAGCCATTAGTATTTCTAGAAGCGGTTCACGTTCAAAATAAACATGTTGCCGACCATTGAATTCACTCATAAATACTTGATACAGCCCGATCAGAACATTCCGCAAGGCCGTATTCCCTTCGTAATCTTGAAAATAGAGATAATGTTCTTACTGAAATGGTTAATAGAATCAAAATAAACGAGGACATAGCCCTGAATGTAGGAGTCGGTCATGAGTTTTTATTTACGACTTTTGTAGTCTTGTTGTTTTCGCTAAATTTGCGTAATAAAATTATAAATGTTATTATAGCTTGAAATAAAGTCACATTTGCGTTGAGTATAATATTATTTCAAGTAAAATCTTCTTTGTCTATTTCTTTTTCAGCTTGACTTATTTATTATCCATGTTTACTTTTTTATTCGATACTATACGAAATTTGTACTCCTCTTCTGGTCAATTGTTTGAAAGCGTTGACAAAACAAATTAGTTTAAAAATCACATAAAAATATCAACATTAATACATAGAATTATTTACGGCTGCGTAATAATCGCAAAAAAAAAAGAAATCATTAAGACCTAGCGAGTAGAGTTATACCTAAGTACTGACAAGATATCAGGTCTTACATTACGACTCTACTTCGCACTATGATTAGTATCGGATATCCCTCTACGAATTAACGCAACGATTTGAACGGCCCGAGGTCTAAGCTAATAATTTACTTATAAATACTCATTCTTTTCAGATTGTTGAAGGATATGGACAGACCGAGTGCACGGCACCGGTGACTCTCACAGTTCAGGGCGACCACGTCCCTGAACACGTCGGGCCTCCCGTCGCTTGTTGCAAAGTGAAAGTGAGTACCTGCAGATATCCAAGTCCTGGCTTCGTTTTAGTAAATTCTTGGCTCTTTTTCTTTGTCGTGTTTATGACTTGCTGCCACTTGGATTGCACTTTTAGATTCTGCGACAGATTTCAGGATGTTAGGGTCTCGCTACTCATTATGATTGGTAAAGTTGCTGGTAAGAGAATGTTGGAAGGCAGACTAAAATAGTGTCTGCGTAACATGAGCATGAATGGACCGGGAAAAGAAACGCAGTTGAGCTATTCAGTAGAGCTTAAAACAAGAAGTAACCTTAATACCCTAATCTACTTCAAAAGTTTGAGAGGCACCCTTTGATAAAAAAGAAGGATTATAGACGTCGCATGTTTTATTTAATTTTTTATGTAGTAGTTTTTCTGGCGCGGCCCGCTGCACGGACAAAATAATTCTACTATAGTGTATTGCCACCTCGTAATCTAGGACATATTTAGCACAGTTAGTCACAGTTACCAGTGATTTCGCCGGACATAGAGATATCTCTGACTTAACAATGCAATAACTGCGCAACGAGATATCGAATCCAAGCAGAATATTTGTTGTATTTAATATTTACATGATATTAAGAATACCCTGTGTTAGGTAATGGGAATTTTTAATAACCTTAACTATTTTATCAGCTTGTGGATGTGCCCGAAATGGAGTACTACGCGGCGCAGGGTCAAGGTGAAGTCTGCGTACAGGGGGCTAATGTTTTCAAAGGATACTTCAAAGACAACGAGAAGACCAAAGAGGTTATCGACCACGACGGATGGCACCACACTGGAGACGTTGGCAAGTGGTTACCAGTAAGTTTTCATTTTTAGTTATATATCTTTTTATCACGTTTAATTAACCCCCCGAGATAATTCGCCCGAAAGCCCCATATATATGTTATAGTAAGAACATGAGTAGTACATAAGGCAAGTAATGTAGAAATTATTGATAGCAACATATTATTCTTTTATTACAAAAATTAATTTAATTACATTTAAATTACGTTGACTTAGGAAATACCGTGATGAAAATATTTTACTACAGTATTTTCTTCTTATTTATAGAAATTGTACTTACGAGACGATTGTTGGGCTTGATTTTTTAGTTTTATCTATTTACCGAACCAAAATATTATTAAAACCTTAATGTCATACATCAACGGTTGATTCTTTATCGATTATATTGCAGAATGGCACTCTAAAAATTATCGACAGAAGAAAACACATCTTCAAACTTTCGCAAGGCGAGTACATAGTTCCTGAGAAAATTGAAAACATTTACATTAGAAGTCAGTACGTCGAACAAGTCTTCGTTCATGGTGAATCGCTAAAGGTAATTATATTTATTATTTAAACATTTTAAACTTTTATACATTAATTCATATCCAATCCCCTGGTGATTCCGTATCAGGAGGTTAAATTTTAACTGAATTATTGGTATTCATATAAGGTATTATGCAATGAAAAAAATTATCATTCATATTGTTCCATACTAATATTATAAATGCGAAAGTCTGTCTGTCTGTCTGTCTGTTACGCTTTCACGGCCAAACCGCTGAACGGATTTTGATGAAATTTGGTATGAATATAGTTGAAGATCCGGAGTCAAACATAGGCTACTTTTTGACGCAGGCGGAGTAATATTTTGACATTAAGTTTATCTTAGAATACTTAAAGGCATTCGATTTTTTTTTTAAAGAAATGACGCAACAACTTATATTTATACTCATTAAAATTGTCTTCACAAACTAACAAAATGGCGAATAAAGTTTAATTGCATAATAAATGTTTATTTTCATCTCTAGACAGTGACCGCGAATCTCGAAAGGTTTAAAGATAAAATATAACTGCCTGTGTTATTTTAAACTAGTTTAACTGCTCGAAAACATTTTTATAGAACAATGATGATTCACAACTTTATTTGTAATAGCAAGTAATTTAATTTAATGGATTGTCTACCTACATACATTCTTTTATTATCTAGCATTCTGTTACTAGCCCCTTTGTCGCCTGAAATTTTATAACAATGAATATTTCATTGCACAGATCATAGAATATAAAAAGCACGTCACGATACCTCGAAACCGACACACGTCATGAAAAGAGGACGCTACGATAACCACTATGGTGGTAATTTGCAACACATGCAGGCTTTGAATACTGAAAAATTTAAGCCCTTTGTTACCAAGATTTATATATAGATTGTATATTCATAGACAGACTATGACAACATAGTATATATACTTATTAGATTCTGGAGCTCAATATTTGTATTCAGATTGATATACAATAGATGTATATCAGAATTTAATAAGTTCCATAGATGATTACGCTTTTACTAATAAATATTTAGCTTTGTATGTCCCTCTGCTGGGCAAAAGGCTCTCTGTTCGCCTACTTATAATATATGTTGTTTGCGGCAAGCGCAGCGTTGGACGTTCTCTCACCAGATGGTCCGACGACATAGTCAAGGTCGCAGGGAGACGCTGAATGCAGGCCGCTTTAGATCGATCAGATTGGAGATTCATCTGAAAAGCCTACTATGTTCAGCAGCCGACGTCTTGCAGCTGAGATGATGATATATTTTTATATTTTCCTATCTGCCTTTAAAATAGTACCTGTATAAAAAAATGTAACGTCCCTTCCAGTCATGCGTCATAGCAATAGTGGTGCCAGACGTGGACGTGGTGAAATGCTGGGCGCTGGAGAACGGCATCAAGGGAACATTCTCCGCTCTCTGCGAGAACGAGAAGGTCAAGAAGATGATTCTGGATGACATGCTGCAGTGGGGCAAGACCGCTGGGCTGAAGACTTTTGAACAGGTAGATATATCTTCCTTTAGGTTATAAGGTTTTTTCTGCGTTTTTGCACACGTGATACTATGTTATATTGAGCCTAAACACAGTTTATCGCCCAGAGGCGATAAACTGTGGTTCTACTCAGCTTTTACAATACAATACAATACAAAATATCTTTAATGCCCACATACAGTAACAAATAATTTAACATTTACAAAGACTTCAACATAATATGAGCAATTGTGGACTTATTGCTAGGCAATCTCTTCCAGTCAACCCTCACGATGTGATAGAGGAACAGTTAAGTTAGGGTGGCAACAGATATATGAAAATCTAAACATACACAAATATTGCATAAAAATAAACATACATAAACAACTTACATAATGTAATATTCATACGTACAGTATGAATATCTAAGCAAAAATAACAGCAGTATCAAGTCAAAGTGAGAGGTAGTATTCTTTAGCCTTTTTAGGAAACCATATTTTAGAAGTATAGACAAATACTTAGGGTGGTGTCATTTATGGACATACTGCAGTGGGGCAAGTCCGCTGGGCTGAAGAACAGGTAGAAATATCAATGCAATTCAATTTTATTCATTAAACAATTTACATTGTATGCGAATTTTATTGATTGATTTCTTATCTGTTACTAGCTTTTATCTGCGTTTTTGCACACGTGATACTTACTTCGTTATGTCGAGCCTAAACAGAGGCAATAAAGTATGGTTTTTCAAGAAAAACCAATATGTTTAGAAATCCACCTTCTGAAAGTAATGTACTTAGAATGTTGCCATCTATTGAAGAATAGTCGAAAAAATGATTTGAACGTTATTTTTCATTAGGTATAACTTTATCGCATTCAAAAATAGAAGCAGAGAATTTCTGTGGTCTCGTGTCCTAGCCCTTAGAGGAAAGATAAGTAATTCTACTATTGTTCCCTACTAAAAACATAATAAGATATATATATATATATATAAATTTGATAGGTTAAGGTTTATCGCAAGCAGTGGACCAATTCCATTTTTATATAGGCACCAATATATTTCCTTGCATATTCTTTCTATTTTCATCATCATTAGTCTCAAGACGTAGTGTTAATCATAGGCCTGCTTCATTGATTTCCAATCTAATCTAAATAAATTCATTTGCAATCATATTTTTACAGGTTAAAGACATTTATCTACACCCGGACCCATTCTCCGTTCAGAACGGCCTACTGACGCCAACTTTGAAGGCGAAACGACCAGAAATCAGGAGCTACTTCAAACCTCAAATAGAAGACATGTACAAACAGCTCGCATAACAGTAGCACTCTATGTAGACACAGGTTAAGAAAAATACGTTTTAATCAGAAGGACGATGGAAATCGTTGCACGCAAATTTGATAGGATAGGATTTGTTAAGATACATTTTGCAGTGAAAATAATCATGGCAAATAGGAGGTCTATTGCAAGTGATATCAGTACTTTAAACTTAACTTCTTGTAAAATGTATTGAAGTTCTACTTGAAGACGGGTCTCCTGCGACCGTATTTTGTGTTTGCAAACACCAAAAATGTGGGCATGGCCTAACAATTTTGTCATACACAATGTTATGCGCGGCTGACAGAAAACAAGTTTTGTTCGAATCTTTTGTTATTTTTTGGCGCAGGAGACCCTGCTTTAGAACTCTATTTGAATGTTTATCCTTGCTTTAAATGAATATAGATCGTCACATCACCTGCAACCCGGAATATCGTTTTGATAATATGACAAAATTAGTTTTATTTTGAGTATTTATAAATAAATCACTATAAGCTACCTTGATCGATTTATAAACGTCTTTGAACAGTGAGCTATACAGTATATAGTCGTACAGTGTAACGTAAAAGATGGACAATGAACGCGTGACACTCCTGTTAAAAATCTAATTGTAGCACAAAGTCAAGCTTATAGTGGTTAATCTATAACAAAACCAAATCTATAAGATTGTTCGTTCAGACAGTTTTTGTAACGATATTATTTCTGGGTGAATAAAGATCAGTTTAATATTTAAAATTTGTCTATTTCTGACGTCCGTCTTATTAAAACGATGCAAACATAATGACGAGCCCGTGTCGTCGTGACGTCACTACTTAGTATCGATCCTTTCACAGTACAATGTGTTCGTTAATTATTTAGTCACTAACTTCTCACTTCGCTATTTGCTACGGTTGTTATAAGATAACACAATAGGACTGACATGATACAATATTATATATTATCGTATAGCATAAACTTTTATATTTTGTTCTATCTACCAAAACTATTCGAAAATCCTTACTGTGACGCTTAAATGACAAAAAGTTCGTATTGAGAGGCTCACGGCCGAATACTCAAGTGTTGATTACTTGAACGAATGAAGTATGGAGAACTACAGCCCTATTTTTGAAATGTGTGACTCATGCAAAATCGATGAGTCAAACGATTTTCGTTCGAAATCGAATAATTTCATTTGTCATAATCAGTGATTCGAAAGTTCATTCGACATAATATATATGAGTCATGAATTTCATAAATGGCCCTCCTGATCCAAATTGTGCTAGGAAAAATTAATTTTAATATTTTGTAACAACTCTATAACTCTGTACCTATGAATTCCTTTTGTGTATTTGGCCATCAGACTTTCTAGTTACTTAAAAAAAATTAAATTCGAAAATGTTTTATTATCGCTATAGAAAGTGACGAAACTGACAAAGAACTTTCCTTTGTAAAATAACAAAAAATTCTATATTGGTACGTTGGCAGAATCGACTTTTTTATGGTTGATAATAATAACTGTGCTAAAACTAAAGTTACTTTTTTTGAAAATTTGCCTAATTAACTATGAGTTTCAATTAAATGTATTAGAGTTCTTGTGAAAAGATCAGTTATTTTGTGAAAAATAACCAGATGTTTAAAAATATTTATTAGGTAAGTTTTTGGAAAATAGGAGACGCACAAAAGAATGTACTTTGGGAAAAAAAAAGCTTTCTGTAATGTACTAACTCTGATCATATTGGTGTCGACATAAGAGGAACTACTGTTTCTTGCACAGTCAATTATAATCTTCCGAAAATGTTCGGCTATTATAGTGTTCTTAAATAATCAATATAAAATAATGAATAGCTATCGGTGAAATGTCACTTTTTTTGGAATTTCACTGATTTTGTGTGAAAATATATCGATTGGAATCATTTTGTTTTCGAGCTATGTATACTATAAAATAATTTTTGTAAGAGTGCCTAATACTTATTCTCTTTCCATTGAATTTGTTTCCGCGTGTGGATCTGTTGAATGCATAGAATACCCTCAAAACTTAGTTTATCACGGCTTTGTAACCTAATGGCCAATGTCATAATAATGGAAAACAATTAACAACAAAATAAAAATATTGGCAGCAATAGTTTAAAGATCAAAATGCGAGTAGAGTGCGCGCTCACTTCGCGACCGCATATTAACCGTATCTGACGTGCATACTACCCGCATGATAGGAAATTGTAAAAAAGTGTAAAATTTATGAAAAGTGTTCGTTTGTTGACCAGATCGATGAATGGGCGATAGTTTATATGACAGTGAAACTAATTTTTTTGTATTAATGTTGGACGAAAATGGTTGCTACGTTGTCATGTATGTCGGCAATTTATGATTGCGTATTATTTAAAAATTAAACTGATTAATTAAAAATAACTATGTTACCTTCACGAGGCTCAAAATATCCGCACGCGGTCATTCGATGTCACTGAAAAGCTATAAATATTTGCTTTGAAATTATAATATCAATGGGAATCACTGCATTCAAATATCTCGATTCTACTTTATCAAGTTGCATTTTTGTTTGAAACTTAGTTGCTGTCTTTACTTACCATTTAGAAATACCTATTCTACCCACTCCTATAAATAAAATATAATAAGAAAAATTGATATTTGAAAACGCTTTATCGATACTACAAATATTTAAATAATATATCTGATTCATTGGCATGTGATCGATGAAAGGGCACAAAAATAAGTGAAAGAATGTCCATGAAAAAATCTAAATGGAATTGCCGATTGTAGAACATTTTATATGCGATGATATTTCAAGTTTTATAGGGAATAACATTAACAATAATAGACTTAGGTAAATTTGTAAGCAATACGTTTTACGTATGTAAACTGAACTAGATGAAATAGACACTTAAACTTATAGACGCAGGCGGAGTTAATTAATTTAGCACGAATATACAGATATTTTCAGTTTCTTTTTTAATAATCATTAATTTGTGTGTTCTATCAATTCTGTGAGTATTTGATGATATTGTAACTTTTAGTAACATAATATTAATTAATACCTGTATAATTTTGGTGCAAATACTAATAGGTCTAAGTAGAGAAAAATACTCGTACTTTATGCCGTGCCTTCCTAAAATAATTTTGTGATTCAAGAATGAAAAATAGCGCATTATTAATATTGGATTATAATTTGGATGCGCGGGAATAATTCTTTTGTTATTTGCGTTAAGTAGTATTTTGTGATTATATTTCTTTTATTTTTAACTGTATGTGTAATTGAGTCCAATTATGTTAGGATTGTGACAAAATGCGGCTATAAATATAACTTGCGCTTATTTATGCCCGGGCAGTCCTAGCTTGAGGTTTTTGAATCTCCTTTTAGTTTTGAATGGCTTGTGTGTGTTATTACATGACGAAATAATTTTCTTTGCCGCGCTCTACAATTTTTTCGTCTGATAGTTAAGCAAATTACTAGTCTACACACGTACCTACCCTACGTAGATACAGTCAGTTTTGAAGGTGTATAAAAATCTGTTGTACGTTTTATCTGAAAATCAAATATTGTTATATCCAAGACTATTCGAGCATATTTTATTATTTTACAGGCAACCGAAATGTTAAATCTGCGATTTTTTTTGGGTTCATAAGATAATAAGGAAACATATAGAGCAGAGGCAATTTTTTTTTGTTATTTGTGTACAACCCAAATACGGTCAGTATTTCCGTCGACAAAATCGTAGAGTGCGCTAAGGCTAAAATTATAAATTTATATTATAATGTTAGGACAAATTATCGCACCGTGTACCTAGTTTTATGCAATGATTTTGATAACAGAAGCATAAGCTCTACGCAATAATAATAAGTTGATTGATTCATGCTTCGAGCGAACGTTACGGATTCATGTTGTTCAAACCAAAATTTTGTTGTTATTGGTGCAAGTTGTACTACGATAATTTATTTTTAAATAAAAAAATTAAAAATTTGTTGCTTTTCATTATGTAACATAAATTATTGGTAAAATGGTCAATGCTAGTAGGCCATATAAAAAAATAGAAGTGAAGCCTATACCACCAGTGGTATGGCCGGTAGTATGCTAGGTCCGCAATGGCCCAAATATAAATGCCCATTGAGAAAGGAACGTTTTCGATGCTATTTGATAAATGCCATTATATCACATGTGGAATAATGGAAATAAATGAAATATCAGATGGAAATGTCAAAAAATAGTAACGTTCTTGACAACGGGCTTCCACGAAGTAATATGCCGTGGTGGAGTGTCCGGCAGGGGTAGGAACAGCGCTACCCAGGTCGTCATCATGCGAAAACCTTGTACTATTGCTACGTGGAATGTTAATACATTACTCGTACGTGTTAAATTAGAAGTTTCCGCGAGATGGAACGGTTTGAAATAGATATATTGGGGATTTGAACACAGATGGGAGGGAAGTGGTGACTACTGGAAAAAAGATCATATGATTATATTTACAAGCGGAGAAGAACGAGGTTTATTTGGTACAGCTTTAATCTTGAATAAAAAAATGGGGAACTTTCGTTGAAAATATAATTAACTATAGTGATAGAATAACAGCTATTAAATTAAAAGCAGATCCCACTAATTACTAGATACAATATTTAACGAATGAGGTGAATAACAAAGACAACCTAATTGTAATGGGCGATCTTAATGCAGTAATTGGGGAAGGAGCAGTAAAAAACATTATTGGTAAATTTGGACTTAGGACTTGACTGAGTGGATTACATGGTCAATCGACCCTGCACACCCTGGTGTCAGAATTTTTTCAGAAACGCCCCTCCACCTCCGACATGAGTTCTTCATTGTTACTTTTTAGTCATTCTTATCGAATAAGTTACATGGACAATCGACTCTGCTCACCCTTGTATCAGAGTTTTTTTGGAAACGCCTTTCGGCCTTTGACGTCTTTATTATTTCTTTCAGTCATTCTTATCGAGTTGGTTGGTTTACATGGTCAATCGACCTTGCTCACCCTGTTGTAGGATTTTTTTCGGAGACGTCTTTCGGCCTCTGACGTAGGTTCTATATTTTGACTTTTTAGTCATTCTTATCGAGTGGGTTACATTATCAATCGACCCTGCACACCCTGTTGTCACAGGTTTTTCGGAAACGCCTTAAAATATACCCATTTTTGAGAAGTATAACTCACTATATACGGTAGTCGAAGGCCGGTGAGTCAAATGAATACTTCTCAAAAATAGATATATTTCAAGATTAGCATTCCAGGTGTAAAAGTTTCATTGACAACCAATGAAACTTTTACACCCGAATCATGATTTTATAGGTCTGGAAAGAGTTTATGGGTGTATAATATAATATTCATATATAAATCACGATTGTTTGCCTTTTTCTTCATGCCAAACAGTATTCCGTCGCATAGCGAGTAGCGACCGCCTGAGCCTTTTTGATATAAATAGCATCAAAGATTGTGTGTCAAACACTGCAATGACTAAGGAAAGTAGGTATGCAATCGAACATTACGCGGACGAAGTCGCGGGCACAGCTAGTATAGTAAGTAATAAGATAGGAGATAAGATTGAAATATATAAATATAAAGATGATAAAGTATGTAATTTAAAAGAAAAGTGGAACCAGATAAGTATTTTATTTATTTATTTACTTTATTCATGTACACAATAAAAATGTAAAGGATTATACATAAGAGAAAAAGAAAGTACAAGGGAGCTGCTTATTTCTAAAGAAATTTCTTCCAGCAGACCCAAGAGAGGAAAAGACAAGAAAAGGGTAATTAGCGTGTACAAAAAAGAAAGGAAAAGCTATACCTAATAACCTAGGTAATTTTTTTATAAAATCCTTATAATATAAACATACATACACAAATACTATTACAAATAATACATACTTAATAAACTTACATATAAAATACATACATCTATTGTGCTAAGGACAGTTATTATACTCTTTACCTAGTTTCTTAAATATTGAGATATTTTTCGAGTCTCGTATATCAGCTGGCAATGAATTCCACAATCTTACCGCTTGGACTGAAAAGGAGGGAGTGTAAGAATCGGAATGATGGATGGGAATATTGAAGAGGGTTCTAAGGTGGGAACGGCAAGGTGCATCAATCGGACGGGAGAAGGAGAAACGATCCTTTAGATAAGAAGGATAAAAGGGATTGTACAGGAAGTTTATTTGTTTGTTGTTTAATTGAAAATCTGCAGAAGAATCAATACAAAAATAAAAAATAAAACCTAGAAACCGGCTTACATCAGAAATAATAGATTTGGTGTTATAAAGATGAAAATTGAGTTTTAAGACATAAAAACAGTATTGTCAGGTGTAAACAAATAATAATAAGATAACTTTAAAATGCAGAGAACAAAAACCAAAGGAAAAAAACTGACACTTGTGACACAATTGAAAACTACTTTAAAACAGGGCAAATGGAAAAAGCATATATAAGATGGATTCAGAAGAAACCAAAAACTAAAAGTTCTGTTATCTTGGATGAAAATAATAAATTAGGTACTAGCCAATAACAAAGATAAAGTAAACAGATGGAAAAATTATATTGAAGAACTCTATGGGAAAGATATGCAGGATGCAGAAATAGAATATATTAAGACAATAGATACAGATAAAATAGGACCCACCATTTTAAGACATGAATTTTGATAAAGCTGTTAATGCAATCCAAAACGGGAAAAATGCAGGGGAAGATGGTATCTACTCGTGCATAGAAATTATTAAATATGCTAACTGTGATACACTTTCAAACCGAATCAGACCAATAGCAGAACCAATAATAGGACCAGACCAATATGATTTTAGAAATAAAGAAACAAGAGAAACAGTTTTAGCATTTAGACTGATAGATAGTAAATAGAAGATTAGATTTAGACACGCACGTGGCATTTATAGGCCTAGAGAGATCTGTCAAGGTTGTTTGGAAAGTAATTATGGAAGCTTTAAAGGATGCAGAATTGGATTATAGTGATAGGAAGATTATTTACGAATTGTACAGGCAACAAGAAATGATCATAGAAATAGGAGAGGCGAAAGAAAGAACAAAGATTAGGCAAGGCGTAAGACAAGGAACAAGGTCTACTTTCACTTTTAATTTTCAATATTTTTATAGAGTCTACAATTATAAAGTTAATAGAGAAGGACAAGGTTGGCGTTCAGTTCAATGGACAAAAAATACTCTTCATAAGATTTGCGGATGACATTGCAGCATTTGCTAAAGATTCAGAACTGTTCTGAATATACAGTACAACGTATGATACAACTTTCCAAGAAAACGGACTTAAAATAAATTATAGAAAAACAAAGACAATGAAAATAGCCAAACCAAATACAGCCAAAGACACAAAAAGACACAATTCTCCCTTAAATATAAATAACGTCCATGGTAACGGTACAAAATTTTAAGTATTTGGGTAGTGTAATTACGGATGATGCCAGATGTACACAAGCCATTGTTACGAGGATAGCCATGGTTAAAAAGGCTTTATTAAAAGTTAAAAAAAATACTTTACGACGTCTAAAATACCTTAAACTATTCAGTAGTGGTGTAAAGATCTAAGCCGTTTATTTAATTTTGTGCACTGAAGTCTAAATTACATTATATCTACGAAAACCGAAAATATTTGTGTGTTGTATTCTATTTGTTGTTATATCTCTAACTAGTTTTTGGTTTTGGGCCCGCAGAAAAATTAAAAGAAACAAAAGTATCACCGATATTGGGTAAACGGGAAATAAATTTACTTTATTGTTTAAAAATAAATAGCCCTAGGATAGATTTAATGAAATGACAATGATTTATGTAATTTAAATGGAAGTCTATCATGGTTTTGCAATATTTACAACAGTGCTGTATTCGTGCATCACGCAAATGTAATGGACTTCGCCATGAACTAAACTGTTGATTATTGATGGCAACAACTAGTAGTTGCAACTAGCTTTTACCTATGGCTTCTTTGGAATTAGTGATGTACAAATATTTCCAATGTTGCCCCAAGTTAGGTACCTACTTATGTAATTGTTACTTACAAAGTTATAGTTGAAAAATTTCCGGGACCTTTTACGGTAATATTCAGAAAGTTGTCAAAATTAGCGAAAACTTATTTGTACAAAAAAAAATATTACTGTATACCTGACTTTACATGCGAAATTTCAAGAATTAAAACAATTATTTTTAATAAACGTAAAAAGAATGAAATAATATAATGAAAATGGACGAAAAAAAATCACCTTTGATGTTGCAGGCGTTCATAGGCTACAGTAACCACTTACCATAAGGTGGACAGTCTATCTGTTTGCCTACTTAGTTCTATAGAAATAGCTTTACTTATAAACTTAAAAGCACACTTAAGTAAAAATAGTTTTAACTAATTGAAGATCTTATTTTTTTAAAGTAAGTTAATTGCCAGTCATCGTTGCTTTTATCATACCACAGAAAATAACATTTCTGCACGTGCTATGTTTAATAACTATAAGTCAACAGACCTAATGCAATACGGTTTAATTCTTCACCTCATCTTATTCAACAAGTGACGTGCAGTCGACAGTGAATTCATTCATATTCAACCCGACGCATTTTTATTTATACCAAATACCGCTTATCGGATGATCACAGCGAAGCAAGTTTAGTTAGTTGCCTTACGAGCGGCAACCTAGTAGCTCGTATACTCTGCTCGCGCCCGTGCTGCCCTCTGGCTTGGAACTCGCCGGTGCTGACTCCTGTGACCTTGGCGCATCGGTTTGCGCCGTTCATTGGCCGCAGTACGAGACAAGTTGAACAACTATATATACTCATTCCCTAAACTATGCTGTTTGGAACATACAATCGCGGGATAATACCCGGGCGTCCCGAAATGCGCCAGTGGCAACGACAACGTCATCTGTCAAAATGACGTGATGTTACGTTTACGGACCTCATAACCTCAGTGTTTTATTTTTAACAAGTGCATTAATGACTATAACAAAAATGTGGAATTCGTCTCGCGATGTATTTGGTAAGTTGTTCGTGTTTACATGTTTTTAGGTTATGTAATAAGAGTTGATGCGATTCGCCCGGTGCCTAGTTTGATATTAATACTCGTTTACATTATTGTAGACAAAGACGTGATCTCTGCGGATTCTAAAAATAGCTCGACCGTAATGGCGGTTTATCTACTGCTTGCTGTTTAAGCCCTATTGCTACCTATTTGGAACGTACTGGTACAGTTAAATGATGTTTATTCAGTATCGTCCCCTGTTCGTTAACGCTTCATGCATGAATGTCGTGCTACTTATAAAAAGAGGAAGATAGCTGCCCGGTTGCACGAACTTGCAACAGTTAATTAAAACTTTATTACCTACCTACATAGGTAAATAATTTACCGGAATACGTTACTTAACTACAAGCATTTCTATTTATATATTATGATTTAGAACAACTCTTCTACAAAATTGAGTTTATTTTCAAAATATAATCGGTAATTATAAGTAAATCAATGCGATTTGTGATACAAATAAATATTATGCCTAAGTCTAAGCCTACCTACATATTAATTAAAAAACGAAACCGCTTATTCCATAAAAGCCGATATAAGCGATAACGCCACATACCACGTAGGAAATAACATCTACAAATTTTGCGATAGAAAAATTCAAGGTCCTGTAATCTTGAATAAAACAGAGTAGATAATGAATATTGATATAAGATAATAAAATTGAATAGATATAATTAAGCAAATGACGGTTGCAGATTTTTATTTATTAGATATATGACTATGTATATATCTGCGGGATCAATCGATACCTACTCAAATTATCTTGACGTCAAACGATGCGAATTTAAGCCAATGTCACTGATTATTTATTTATAGTTAAATGTACTACAATATATTATATATTAGATAAAACAAATAAGTGACGTTAATAAATCAAGTTTTACATACATATTTTGTATAAGGTTCAAAAGTTCATGTCATCGTTATTTTAGACATCAAATTCTAGAATGCAACATTTTTTATGGATGTGACAGATTATCTAGATAGTGTAGAATTTAATCTTTCATTAATAACGCTCGTAAATCCCACGAGGACAGTATTTTTTTCCATGCTGAAAGTTAAATCATTCTCGGTACTCATTATACACGCGTGATTTCGGGAAGATTGGTTCCCTTCTGACCATTCTGATCAACGCAAAAAGAATGAGGCATGGATAATGAGGAAGAAAGCACGAAGGGGTAATAAACAAACGAATATACGAGTATTAACACATTTTCGCTTTTAATAATATTGGGATTAGATTAGGATTAGTAGAATAGAATAAAACATAGATATCTTTTTACCTACTTTTTAAGGCCACTTAATCCATACTTAATACTAATATTATAAATGCGAAAGTCTGTCTGTCTGTCTTTCTGTCTGTCTGGCTGTCTATTTGTTACGCTTTCACGGACAAACCGCTCAACGGATTCTGATGAAATTTGGTATAAATATAGTTGAAGACCCGGGGTCAAAAATAGGCTACTTTTTGACGCAGGTGGAGCTGCGGGGAACAGCTAGTACATAATAATAAAATAAGAAACAGAAAACGACACTTTGTAATAGTTTGTAGTAATAAATATCACTCTTCAGTGCTTTGTCTAACTAATTTTGTGCAAAAATTGATACATTAGTGATCATTTGCCGTAACCAACACAATATTTACGTCAGTTCCATACTTTAAAGTTGTATCAGTAAAGAACATAATGTGAACTTTTTCAAACCTTTGAGTTTTAAACTCCTACAACACAAGATTGAAATAGACTTTACATCTGTCAAGGTTTGTTTTTAAATCGTTGATGGTTAAACAAAAATAGTTTGTTTTTTACTTTTAATTTTCATTGACTCTTGTTATTAATTTTTTTTGTTCCTGTTTATGAGATGAGAATATGATGTTTTGCGAATATCGTGTTCTGCGTGTTTTACGACTGTGATCTTTTGAGAATATGATAATCAGCGACGCAGGGATACTTTGGTCTATTAATCAAGACCATCAACATTCCTTTCCATATGTGAGAACTTCCAATACTTATTTTGAGATGGGTATATGCTTTATAATGAATAATGCAAAAACATTTGTATAGTATTTCTTAGTCAAGCAAGACAGGACACGTGACCGGGTTGTGTATCAGGCATTTGAAGTATTGTCGTGGATCGAATTACAAATACTTGGTTACAAACAAGGTTACAATATACAAATGACAAATAGTCATTTTTACCAATATCTTTATCGAAACTTGTGACGTTATCGGTCTTCAATTGTAAAGAGATGACGATATTATTTCAAGTGTCCGCTGATCATAAATTTAGATTTTTTTCCCGCTGATAGTAATCGTTATATATT
This sequence comes from Euzophera pinguis, assembly GCA_947363495.1. Classification (NCBI taxonomy): domain Eukaryota; kingdom Metazoa; phylum Arthropoda; class Insecta; order Lepidoptera; family Pyralidae; genus Euzophera; species Euzophera pinguis. Next base: position 6,812,704 of record OX376169.1, read on the forward strand.
TAGTATCTAATCTTTTTCTTCTTTCAGCGTCCCGTGATCTTGATTGTCCTCTTGTGACAAATGTGGTTTTTTAGTAAATTTGTTGCTGATAATAAAACATTCAGGTTTCCTAATATTTCTTTAGAACCTACAAAAAGACTTCAAATTTTACTTCTCATTTTATATAGACCATCGATAAGTACACAGTACTCCTTTGCAGTTATTATATCATGCAGTTATTATACAGTACTAATAACTGTATTATAAGCAAAAGAAATAGATTTGGAAAATAGTCATTCTTTGCAACACAAGGTATTTTACAGCATTTGAATCGTTGTATGTATTCCTTCTTATTTTATTTTTATAGGTTAATCAAAACTGAAAAAAATTATACGTCTTCATGAATGTGTCTGTAGCTACAGTAATCACTATCACATAATATAAACATTGTGTAACCAAAACTGCACGTCATTTCATTTTTACATTTTAATGCCTTTTATCAGTAATGGTATTGAGGTCGTTTATAGCCTTTAGAATCCCATTCAATTGAGAATTGCATGTATTACCGTACTGTGTCCCACTATAGAAGTTGCGTAGAATGTATGTAAACCCATTGCAAAACATATCCTTTTAATATTCATACAACATTCATTGCAAGGAAACCAAATAAGCACGTGCTTCGCCAGAATTTCGCAAAGCGTCTATTACGTTTTCGAATTGCCAAAATGAACATTCAATTAGGATCTCATAACTTTGTATTATTATGTACCCGGTGTCGTTGATAAAACCTTCATCAATATGAATGAACGTTGCATTAACAGGACTAGTTTGTGTGCTTGGAAATCAGATTTTGTTGCCTTCTAGACCTACCTTTCCTTTCTAGACTCTGTTAAACTAGCGAGGCCAAAAAATATTGTTTCCATGGTAGGTCTATACATTGCTAGAGATAAATTCAATGAAACTTGGTAAATTTAGATATTAAGCAAATAAAAATGAATTGACGTCGCTTGTATTTGTTATAAGTATTAATAGTAATAGGTGCCCTTTCTAGCCCTAGTGTGACAGCTTAAATACACATTCAATATACTGGCAGGACATGGTTTTGAAGTAGTCGTTTACTGATCCCAAACAAAATCCATATCATTTGTGTAGTTAGGCAAACAGTTGTGTCATCTACAATGGTAAAATTTTAATTTGATGTTATTGTCAGCTAAATTACAGACATTCTACAATCAAGTCTAATAACAAATCTCCCGTTAATATAATATTTCTTGCATTGGAAAATTTTATACAAATATTAGGCAGATACCTGAACTGATCGTAATTCTTTATGTCATCACCTTAGAACTATACATGTGCAAAATGGGCAAGTGGCCAATAAACTAACATTGAGTTATCATCTGTTACTTTTGGCTATCTGGCAGTTTCCTATGAAGTTTGAATAAGCACATAATGTTTGCTTCCTACAAAACAACACTATGTTATCATTCATCAAATTGTTTGCCTCCACAACTAATTGGTGACTCTCATTATTATTATACGCTAATTTTAAAACTCTAAATAAAACAAATAATGAGATTGAAATTGTATAGGTACCACAAATTTCATTAGCTTAAACGTAGTCTGTAAGAAAAGATGCTGTACTTAAATCGAGTCTTTAATGTCATTTGGATGAAAGTAAAATAAAGCTATTTTTGGGATATAATATGTATTATAGATGCAACAAATTTTAAAAGTAATCGGTCAACAACTCCGCTAGACGTCATTGGCATCGATAGCCCATTATCCATAAAGGCTACCACTACGGCCATGTGGGTCATTTGGGATGGATAGATAGGTATCCTTAGATGAGACAAGCCCTAATTTTGCAAAAGGAATATAACAATTTAAAAAATATTGTTCAGACAAGATTAAAAGTATGCATTTCAATTTATTAAATGAACCAGTTCTACGAAAAGCTAAAAGCTGCTACCGTTTACACAATTGAGGCTGCTAATAAAGTTATTATTTTTTTATTTACCTGTAAATGGACTTATGCAGGTTTTTTAATGCACTTGCCACTATTTAATGCAACATTAGTTTCAGGGTTAATACGTTGTTCCGTTCGTTTATTTTTGATTTTGCCAAAATACTCTCAATTTGAAACCCAACTGAATAAATTGAAGAAGTTAATAATATTCAAACTTCTACCTGTATCAGCTATGTTTATGCCTTTCTGAAGAATTAGCTAATGGGTTACTTTTTAATCAGGCTGTAAATAGATACCAATGGAATATTTTATTTTTAGTCCTTTGTCGAATCTTATCATTTGTATAGCGATATTGGTTAATTGCTAAAACCAACATAAGCGTGAACTACGGTGGAATGAATCAGTAATGAAAGAAACTAAATGCATTTATAAAATTTGTGTCAGATTAATTTGCCATAAACAAAGATAAATAACTACTAATTTTGAAAATATCCATTTTTAATTTTGTTATGTAAGCTCTTTATTATTTTTTAATTAAAAACATTTAGTTCTAACATGGTCTATTCTGGATAAAAAATGTCTGTTCCGACGTATTTAACGTAAATATCCATATCAATTTCAGTGGCTTTCCATAATATATTTCGTGTTTCTCTTCTACAACTTACAAACTTAACTACAACTTTAACAAAAAAATTATTTTAGATTACTGTTGCATTAGTTGCTTGGAATGATTGGCAAATATTAGCAAACCCCGGGTTGATTGCTAACCGTATCCAGTTACGCGCTTGTGATATTATTATCCGGCTTTGACAGGAAACCCGGGTGTCAATTCTCTTATTTTACATAGTGCACAATCAAATCGTAATTGGATCGCAACGATAACTTTTGACGTTTCTAGTATTCTGTTACTAATGTATTCTATTGGCATACCATTGAATTGCAACTGGAAAATTTCGCAAATCAAAAATTATCAATTCTATCAATAATCGATACACTGTTATTTATTATATTTAATTTTTTTTTAAATATTACGATTTAATTACGTTTTAGTTGCAATTCAATTGAGATTTAAAATTGTGTGCAAAATGCATTGTAATTGAGTCGTAATTGAATATAAGTTGCATGGTTTAATAAAGTTTATTAGCGGAATTGACACCCCGATGAATAAAAATAAATATTCTGTATTGGATCGTACGGTACGTGAATGATAAGTCTGCAAATATGAAGCAAAATCGTTGTGAAACGAACCTTGTCTCCCCCGAGGGAGCCAACCGGGAAGACAAGTCTACGAAACGCAAATTTCAACTTTCTAGGTTTGTCCATAGTAAAATGACCTGTCACTTTACTAAACATAATAAAATGATAGACATAATGTATACGAAACACTTTTTGGTCCACACCTTTGATGTTTCAGTTTCTCACGTTCCGGCTCAACAGAAGTTCCTCATCACTCCCCAGATTGTGTAACCTTGTCCGTCAGACGGCCAGTTTGTTTGGAAATCTACTGGAAATCCATCTCACCTCTGTCACGGTTATAATTTCCGTTTACTTGGAATGTTCATTTTACGTCATACCGTCTTGAAGGTTTCTCGCCTGCAGCTGAATAATTCGCTATAATATTCGTCAATTCTTAATATTCTTCTTCCAAGTGTATCGTAATTCTAACCTCAGTTTACGCTCATTCATATTCATAGTTAATTGACCCTTGCACACCCTGGTGTCCGAGTTTTACGGAACCGCGTTTCGGCCTCTGACGTGGTTACTTTAACGGCCACCAAATGGCAGCTAGGACCAATGACACTGAATCTATCACGCTGAAGACGTAACTGAGTAAGTAGAGCAGATCCTGGGGTATGCTTTTAACTATGGTCCAAGATTTAGCGGTACAGATTATTACAATGGAGCGACTGAAAAGGTTTTCGAGAAAATACAAGGTGAGTGCATTATATGTCCGAAAATTGAGGGCCCTTTCATATTATCAATAAGTCATTAGTAAAGACAAATAGGTATACAAAATCATTTTGGGATTTACTTAAAATAAATTGAATTCTACTTGAAGCACAGCGTGGAAGTCAAGCAATCGTATTATTGAGCGACTAGGTATTTATAAGATATAAATAGTAAAAACAGTATGTATTAAAACCAGTAACTTATGGAATGGATTAAACCTTCGTCATGCAGAACCTTGATTGCATCTAATTTGCATCGTCAAAACGAGCAGAAGCGACGAGCTAATACGCATTTAAAACTATAGATAAGCATTTAAATTTTGCCCTATATGCAAGTATTATTGATAACGATTTAGTCTCATGTAATGTTATGTAATTATTCCGTTTGTAAAATACTGTTATATGCAACAGTAAACTTAACTTTTTTGCGCCAAACTATCTTTCCGTTTCTCCCAATGGTTGACTGGTAGAGAATGCTCTTAGCATTAAGTCCGCTAATTGTTATAAGTATATGTGTACTTTGTGGAACAATAAAGTTTTAATAAATAAATAAACAGGGACCTATCTTTGGATTTTAAATATCGCTTACTTCAATAATTATTTTTTTATTACACGCTTTAAATTCATTCAAAATAGTTTTTCCTATACAGGGGTTGTTTTAAATCTGATAGCATTTTTTACAATATGTAAAAACTGAAACTTTTAATAGAAAAAATGGTGAAAACTGACAGAAAATTTTCAACCGAAAGGTCTTCAAATTTGCCCGAATTTATTGCCGCTTTTGTAAATTAAAATTTTTGGAGAAAATGCTAGGTAAGTAGAGTATGTGACGCTTTAGACGTTGTAAAGTAATAAATAACTTCTGTATTATGTGATAGGAATAACATCTTCAGAAAATAAATAATTCTATATTAGCTTCATACATATTAATATGCATACTCACACATACCTACTGTCTAGTAAAGTAATGTGTGTATGAAAAATATTGGTTTACATACATGTAAACCAATATTTTTCATAATCTTCAACTATTTTTAGAAAAGGTTATTGTCATCTTTTCAAGTTCATTTAATTGTTAGAACTATGCAAATAAGTCTACAAGTAGTACCATTCAACTGGGTGCGATAAAATTCCTGTTTTATTTTTGTAAACGTAAACATTGTATCTTTTGATATGAATAAGAGATAGTAACTTATTTTTACCTGTATAAAACTCAGTATCGGATAAAAAAATTGTAAGGTAATTGTTACTTAGGACCTCTTTATTTATTTAAAATATATTTTTCCACAAGTACAAATACTTATAACAATTGGCGGACTTAATGCTAAGAGCGTTCTTTGTCAGTCAACCATTGCGAGAAACAAAAAAAAAAACATCCTACCTCCGTGCATTAACTATTCCTATAAACCTATTATTTATATAAAAGTATGGAAGTAGCTATTTTATATACGGTTAATCTTACACGAACTATGAAAATTTTGAATAAACCTTTATCAAAAGTGCCTTGAACCCTTAACTCAGAATAGATAATATTACTAATAATAACTCAGTAATACGACAAATAATATCATATCTATACTAATATTATAAAGCTGAAGAGTTTGTTTGTTTGTTTGTTTGAACGCGTTAATCTCAGGAACTACTGGTTCGAATTGAAAAATTATTTTTGTGTTGGATAGATCATTTTTCGAGGAAGGCTTTAAGCTATACAACATCACGTGATGATGTGTGTGTGCAATGTGATGTGATGATGATAACAGTCGAAAATGTGGAAAAAACGGGGGATATTATTCATCTTTGAGGGCTTCCGTTGGGTGCGCTGCGAAAACCGTTCGAGATACCCAAAAAATATGTATGAAAGAATTATTCCTTTTTAAATTGTCTAAAAAAATGTCCGCGACAGTATATGTCTATCTTTTAAGATTTACTCACAATAACCGTTTTTATGATAATCAAATTTGGTCGAAATTAATTATTTATTTGTCAGAGTTTTAGAAACAGAGGATAAAAATATGCATAGGTTGGCTACTCAACGAGCAATCAGTGAACAAAACCGTGCTAGGGAATCAAGCGCTGAATGTTCTCAACGTTTATCTTCACAGAATTCCCGAACTTTGGCTAACCGCGATCGGGAATCAAGCGCTGAACGTTCTCAATATAAATCTGAAGAGTTTGTTTGTTTGTTTGAACGCGCTAATCTCAGGAACTACTCGGTCTAATTGAAAAATTCTTTTTGTGTTGGATAGCTCATTTATCCAGGAAGGCTTTAGGCTATATAACATCACGTTGCGACTAATAGGAGCGAAGAAACAGTCGAAAATGTGGACAAAACGAGGAAAATTATTCATCTTTGAGGGCTTCCGTTGCGTGCGCTGCGAAAACCGTTCGAGATACCCAAAAAATATGTATGAAAGAATTATTCCTCTTTAAATTATCTAAAAAAATGTCTGCGACACTACAATAACAGTTTCTATGATAATCAAATTTGGTCGAAATTAATGCATTATTACAAATTATTTGTCAGAGTTGTATCAACATAATAATATTAATCTTTATCCAAATAAATGTGTTATTGATTCTGCCACAAGAAAATAAAACTAAAAATATAATTTACGCAGAAGTACTTTAAAATATATTCTTTTTAAAATTACTTTAAAATATATTCTATTAATTTTCCACGCGGGCGAAGCCGCGGGCACAGCTAGTATAATAATATACTTAACATACATAATAAGACAAATAATATCATTACATGTAAAAATTTATAACAATATTTATTTTTTATTACATAGGCTTAATACGTAACGAAGTACCAGAAAGTAGAATTTGAGAATAAAATAAATCATATTCTACATCTATATATATAAAAATCAATGCCACTTTGCGTTGTAATTTTATAACTCAAGAACGGGCTCACCTATTATTTACATATATACACCTATATTAGGCTTTATTCGGACTATTTAGTAGATGGTTTATGTGAAGTTTGCACAAAATCGGTCGAGCGGTTCTTCATTTATCACCTTATACGTAGCGAAGCGCGTACCGAGCCGCCAGTTTTGTATAGAATTTTAATTATTGTTCATTAAAATTAGGATAAAAATAATTTTGCGTATAATTGTGGAGTTATTTTGAAAACTTCAGGTTTAGAAATACACTACTATTGATTTACACAAGAGGTCTTAAAAATATTTAAATATACAAATATTTGGTACAAAAGGGAAAATGCTCCCTACATATTTCAGTCAATTTATTTACAAACTACAAACATAGGTAGAGCCCTATCCCCAATACCACTCGTATATCAATACCATACTATCCTCAATACCACGCTTTGTCAAAATTTACCAACAGACATTACAAAGCTTTAAATTTATATATTCCTTTATGGACGGTCTATATTTGGACACGAGTTACAAATGTGACCAGTTACATCTAGTTAGGCCAGTTATCTGTACCCATCCCTGGTGTGCTCGGCTATTTTTAGAATTGTTTAGTCATCCGTTCACATTTAATACGGATGTACACTGCAATCCTGGTGGACATATTTGATTCCATTCATTCTGGAATGAATATATTCAAACCTATAGAAAAAGGTCACTCAAGTAGTAAACAAGTCTGAATAAATATTGCTGTATATATGTAAATAAGCTGGATTCATGAAGCTGAAATTACTGAAATTCCAGCTAGGACGAAATCGCTCAAATAAAAAAAAAAACCTAAGCAAGAAGCTCATATATTTTCAATTTCTGTTATTTATTATTTATCAAATTTAATTTATTGCTTTTCGAATATCGTAATAATAAATATCCTAAATAAAATCAGTAGTTGATATATTTGTTCTTTAGCAAGCAACTCATTAAAATTAACCGTTTTATATATTTCGATATATACAAATCTTGATATTCAAGAATACTGTTTTTGTCATCCTTTACCAAAAACGTCCTTCAAATGTTTATGTAAGTAATTAGGCAAAACCAACAAGAAAAATGAAACAGTTTCTTTTATAACAGTGCTTATATAATACGTGGAGAAGTAAACCGAAGTAAATTTAAACATCGAAACCTGACACGAAGAAAATTTCTTTTTCAAAGGTATTAAATTGCCATAAACAAAGTGTACTGAAATAGCATACGGTCACAGTCATCCTTAATCGTTGGACTTCGTCCAATTGCGATCTTGTCACAATTACACGGTTAACATTGTTATCGATCCTAGCTTGCGATTGGCTTCTTACCCGGCCTTCTAAACGAGAGTCTTGATTTTCGAGTATATGTATGTATTTCTTTGTAGCCTTCGGACAGATTTCAAGATTTTAGGTATGAATAGATTCGTCTTGGTTGTATTTTTTTTTCAATAATTGATTTATTTTAGACTAGCTGTTTCCCGCGGCTCCGCCTGCGTCAAAAAGTAGCCTATGTTTGACCCCGGGTCTTCAACTATATTCATACCAAATTTTATCTAAATCCGTTCAGCGGTTAGGCCGTGAAAGCTAACAGACAGACAGAAAGACAGACAGACTTTCGCATTTATAATATTAGTATAGATATTATGGATTCAAATTCTGCTTACATTTTTTTTATTGTTTAAGAAGGCATATTTTTTTATTACATAAATATTTTTTACTTAAGAAAAAAATATGTATCATTACCCGTTCAGTTTACAATACTCGTACCATACAAAACCCTTTATTGCACCAGAAACATTACATGGTATTTGGTTTACTTTACTTTGATTAATTAACCACTGTTTTAATGTGAAGCGAAAGATGGTTACATTTTCTCGTTGGTTTGTTGACATCGCAAAATCTTAATAGGTGGATTTATTTATTAAAACACTAGCTGTTTCCCGCAGCTCGGCCTGCGTCAAAAAGTAGCCTATGTTTGACCCCGGGTCTTTAACTATATTCATACCAAATTTTATCTAAATCCGTTCAGCGGTTAGGCCGTGAAAGCTAACAGACAGACAGACAGAAAGACAGACAGACTTTCGCATTTATAATATTAGTATGGGTATGGAAGTATGGACTAGCTTTTTCCCGCAGCTCCGCCTGCATCAAAAAGTAGCCTATGTTTGACCTCGGGTCTTCAACTATATTCATACCAAATTTCATCAAAATCCGTTCAGCGGTTTGGCCGTGAAAGCGTTACAGACAGACAGACAGACAGAAAGACAGACAGACTTTCGCATTTATAATATTAGTATGGACTAGCTGTTTTTCGCAGATCCGCCTGCGTCAAAAAGTTGCCTATGTTTGACCCCGCGTCTTCAACTATATTCATACCGAATTTCATCAAAATCCGTTTAGCGGTTTGGCCGTGAAAGCTTAACAGACAGACAGACAGACTTTCGCATTTATAATATTAGTATGGAAGTATAGACACACTTTTCTATAAATTTGAACCTTATAAAATCACTGATCAAGGGGCTTAGATAGATAGATAGATAGATATACACTTTATTGTACCAATCACAAAATAAAAATTAAAAGTAATACATTTAGAATATTGAGTACAAAGGCGGACTTATCGCTATTGCAATTTCTTCCAGCCAACCTTAGGGTAGATAGGATAAAAAGTGAAAACAAACAAAGGCGGTACAGTAATAAAATACTAACACTATCATCCTTATACAACAGTCAATAAATAAACCTACAATCAAATAATACATACTATACCTTTAATGAATATATACATATCATATACCTACATACAACATACAATAATAAAAAATAAAAGAAGAGAAGAAAATGTCTAACGATGAGCAGGATCAGCTTCAATTGCAGAGAGATAATGTTTTCTCACTTGATTTTTGAAAGATGAAATTGTTTTAGCCTTTCGTATTTCAACTGGCAAAGCATTCCATAACTGAGCAGCCTGCACCGCAAAGGAATGGGAATAGAAAGAGGTAGCAGCAGGAGGGATAGCTAGACGATGAGTATTATATTCACGCGGTTCGCGATTATTAACCTCACTGAGAAATCTGAAGCGTTCCTTAAGGTAAGTAGGAGTCCAGGGAATGAATAGGATAGAGTACAAGAGTGAAAGGATATGCAAAAAAATATAAATATAAATGCTTAGGTAACATATCGATACATCATTTTATTATGGCACCATTTGATCTTATGTCACAGACGTCATCTTATCAGTATGTCATGTTTCTAACTAAAACTTTCCACTGGATGTAAGTCCAGTCTTTGTTAGATATATTAATTTTAATTTTAGAAATGCGATCGAGTCCTTTGTAATTTTTGGCGATATCATAAATAATTTAATTCCTGAAATAATTATGTCATCATCATCCTAGCGTGTATTCCTAGTTGCGTCGTCAGCTTACGCTTCGGAGCCTAGGGTACGCTGTAAGTCATGGTCCTAGATTTGGCGGAACTGGTTATTACAATGGAACGACTGCCGTCTGACCTCCGTAACCCTTTTTACTGGGAAACCAGACCAACAGGAACATGACCCGAGGTGTGTTAGTATCCAACACAAAATTTATCAGGCTGTCCTAAGGCATCTGACACAGCCTCACGACTGCTATCTATCGATAACAACCGGGACCAACGGCTTAACGTGCCTTCCGAAGCACGGAGGAGCTCAAGATAGAAAATACCACTAAATGGCGACCAATCCAATAGTGGTCGCGTCACGTCGTCGCCTTGTTATGCACATTCGCTACGGACACGCGGGTCTCGCTCGACTAACGAGCTCCTCCAGAAAGAATAGTGAGTATAATTAAAAGCCTCAATATCACTGTCATACTACAATACTTCCTTGTATTTAATAGTATTAATTTTCCAATAATAACACATAAATATAAATAAATAAAGGAACAAATAACACAGGTTGTATTAGCCCCGCAGTAAGTCCGAGATCAATCAGAAAACATACTTGAACATGGTCTATGTTCTTAGAGCCTCATCATACCGATTGATCGGTAAAATACTTCTAGAGCAAAAACAGACTTGGAAAGAAATGCAAAAACAATACAATAGAAAACTATAAAAATACAAAATACTAATGCATAACAATAAATTAGTATCCGAGGTAAACTGTACGAGCACACCCATGTTCAGAAATACTTTGAAACGAAGGCATTGCCTAAACAAAACCTGTTTCCACGCATGTCTACGATAATGATAACGTACCACAGATAACCAGAACAGAAAGTACAAAAATAAAGCCGCGTACATTTATATAGTTTTACTATAGCATATATTCTGTAATCTGTGGTTTTATGCATTGAGAAAGGAACGTCATTTGTTTTCGATGCTCTTTGGTTTGCTTAACAGTGCGCACAGAGAACATTACCTATACCATACATACTCGTTCTAACACCTATGTTTGACAAAATAAATGGTTATGATGTTGATATGATGATGTATTTCTGACAAACAGAGCGTCATTTTAATTAATAAAATGATATTTTAGTCATTTCAATTGTAATGGCAAAATATTCACTGACACAGTATGTAAATTACAGTTTCATATCAGATTTAAGATCCTGTGCAATGTAACAAAATCTGATATCATTTCTTTATAATATTTTTCAAATAAATTAATATTTTTTACACCGTCCGTAATTTTTTTCTGCCGTTCTATATCTGTACTATGAATCTTTTGTAGCTAGACGAAATATTTTTTATGAAGCACACACCTACGACTTACAACCGGTTCTTTACACGCGGATTACAATAGTCTGGGGTACCATGAAAAAACGCCAAATACAATGTAAGTAAAAATGACAATTCATCAAAATAGATTGTATTTTACTCGTGACAAATAACAATCTATCCAAAATTCGCAGTATACGTCACTGTTCTTGGTTTGAATGTTTTTTTTTTTTTTCATAAAGAGTGTTTACAGAACGAAGTTGGTTTCTTTTCTTGTTTTATTTTGTAATCTGCTAATGAAAAATGTGTATTTATATTAATGGCATCTAAATTGATGTCTCGGCTATTTTAAATTATTAGAAGCTAAAGTGTTATTTTTAATGTTTACTTGTCATTTAAACAATCGCTAAATGTAATTTCTAGTCATCACATTTATAAGTTTTATAAAAAATATTTTATTGTTTATTTTAAATTTAAATTAATTTATGCCATGACCGGGAGGCCAATTCTCTATCGTTTAGAGATAAGTAAAATTCGAGATTTCTCGGGAAAATATGGCGGCTAACTACAGTAATCGGCGTCCGGGCTTTCATCGTTTGTCGGTGGAGATTATTCAATTCTTGTAACCTAGCTTTGAATGTGAATAACTAGCTGTGCCCGCGACTTCGCCCGCGTAACGTTTAATTGCATATTTTCCTTTTTATAGGATGCTACCGAGCTCCTGCTGTTGTATTAGTACTTGTTATCTATTATCCAACATTGTAAAGTTTTACACAAAATCTTTGATGCAATTAATATTTGAAAGATTCACATATTTCAAAAATAGCACTCCAAGCTACCAACTGGATCGCTATTTTTAAATATGTATGACCCACACAAAACCGGTGAGTCGAATGAAAATCGTTCGACTAAAATTAAAGTCATTCGACATCAAATGAAAATTCTAATTCTCGAGTTTTGTGTGAATCATACTTTTCAAAAATAGGGATCTAGTTGGTTGTCAAATAAACTTTCACACCCGGATCATGATGATAGATCTGGATCCCCTGCATAAGATAACAGACGGCAGTGGGTTATATAATTAATCAAGCCTTTACATCCTGGTGTCACAGTTTCTCGGAACCGCCTTTCGGCGCCTTTACACATGTGGTTCCTTTAACGATCACCAAATGGTAGTCGGAACCATCGGCTTAATGTGCCTTCCGAAGCACGGAATCGTCATTATTATCAGACAATCTTGGAGATTCAAACCTGCAATGTTCGAATCAAACTGAAAACAAAGAATGCTTTGCGAAAAAGTATTTTTTGTGACGTACTTAACTGCAATAGTTAGAAATATGCTGTCGCGGACTTTTTTTTTTGAACTTTTTTTTTATACAACTAAGTAGGCAAACAGGCGTACGGCCCACCTGATGGTAAGCGGGCGTTGCTGACCCCGTAAGGGCAACAATTCTGTCATACATGATTTTTGCGAAATTTTAACCGTTTACGCAGTACACGCAACGGAATTCTTCAAAAGGAATATAAATTCCCCGATTTTGAAACATTCTTCATTGGTGTTCCGCTCCTATTGGTCTTAGCATGATGATATATAGCCTATAGCCATAGATTAATAATTGGTCTCCGCTGCGCTACGACTAGATACCGTCCGCATACTACATAAATTCGCAACTAAAACCATGCCGAAATCGGCATGGTTGCGGCATACCCGCGTCAGTCATGCCGCGACCGATGAGTGAGTTGGATGTCTAGATAAATATAAAATTTAATGTAAAAGTAGACGCAAAATGTGCAGTTTGCGTAGTCAAACTGTGTAAGAATAATACTAAAAGAAATAAGGAAGATACTGGTATTACATACCATCAATAAGTATTGTATTATTTCGAAATATGGACATAAATTATTCACGAAAATAATATAACCCTAAAATATGGCGCGAAGTACCGCTCGGTGCTCAATGTTGCCGTGTATTAAATAATCCCAAATTCCCCGAGGTTTCGATTTTTATTATTTAGATATTTTGTTTTTTAGCTCCCGACTCCAAAAGAGGGATATTGTAATTTTGACTTTTATTGACAATTTTGTCTGTCTTTAACATCTTATTTCTTTAATGCTGATCTGGGAGAAAAGTAAATACGTAGAATGTACTACTGCTTCTCTTCCCGCGCAGACCATATAAGCCGGCCGAGGAAGTGGGCGAAAATCGAAGAACCATACCTATCAGTAGGCGATGCGACTAGCAACCTATCACTATTTTGATTCCATTTCCATTTTACGCCCACCAACATTCTAAATATGGCCTTTAGGTAGTTGGTACCCCGTAGGGTATTGTTGCCGGATAATTGATTAATCGAATTTGTTTTTTTTTTTTAAATAATCTAGGATATCGAAAGTATTGATATAATAAATTTATTGAATTTGTTTTTTTTTAAAAATAATCTGGGATATCGAAAGTATTGATATAATAAATTTAATCGATTTTTGACAATTAATTGATTAGTAACTGCGTCAAATGGTGGAACTAAGTAAGAAGAGACATTGATAAATTAGAACCCCTTTAAGGATCTAATAATAAAATAGACAGCATATTCTGTTAGAGGGCACCACTTGAAATTAAATTACTGAAATGGAGAATAACAGTATGATGACAATCCTAAAACAAATTCAAGAAGATCTATCTAACCAGAAGCAGAATATGAGAAACATGGAGGAGCGTATCAAAAATAGCATAAATAAAAATATAGACGAAAAATTTAGTAAAATTGAAGAAAAATCAAAAGAGCTGGAAATTAAGTTAGAACAACAACAAAGGACGATAGATAACTTGGAGAGAGAGATAAGAAAGAAAAATATAGTATTTTTTGGAATGGAAGAAAAAGAAAACAGCTATGAACATCTACAAAATAATATAATTGAATTTATAAGTGACACAATGAATATACAATGTCATCAATCAGAAATAGCGTCAGTTAAAAGATTGGGCAAGAGAAATGGTAAAAAAGCTAGGCCTGTGGTAGTGGCACTAACAACAATGGGCAGAAAAATTGAAATTCTGAAAAGGAAAAAAACACTGCAGGACTCATCCGTTTATATCAAAGAAGATTTTCCACCTTTAGTTTTGCAAAAGAGAAGAGAACTTCAAGAAGAACTGAAAGTAGCAAGAGATTCTGGAAAAAATGTAGTCCTTCGATATGACAGAATTATAACATTGAAAGAAAAAACAACGCAGTTAGACACAGAAAAAAGGTCGAACAAAAGACAGATATCAGAATCGCCCAAGAGTGCTCAGGAAAACACAAAAGAAGACGGCGTAAGACAAATATCAAAGAAAAATAAGGGTACAGACATCACTTCATACATGCGTCCAGGAAAGTCGTCATCACCTTCTGGGACAGCTTTGCGAAAAAACTAAATTTAGGTAGTAGCCCCCTCTATCCTCCAAGCCGGCTGGTCACCGTGGAGGAGATTGACCATACCCCCCCAAAGGATAAACAATACAGATCAAAACATATATACATAGCTAGTTTCAATGCAAGGACTCTACTTTCAGACAGCAAGTTAATCGAATTTGGCAACGCAATCAAATCAATAAGCTGGGACGTTATCGGACTGTGCGAAATCAGAAGAGACTACGAAGCTATAGAAGAATACGCAGATTACATTTTCTTCCATTCTGCCGGGAAAGGCGGACATAACGGTGTCGGATTTTTGATTAAAAAATATCTAAGACAAAATATAATTAGTCTCAAGGCAATCTCAGAAAGAGTAGCTGTACTGGAGATAAAAATATCTAACAATAAGCATTGGTCAATAGTTCAAATATATGCGCCTACAGAATCGTACCCGGACGAAGATATGGAACAATTTTATAAATCGTTAGAGTCAGCTCTCAACCTAGTTAATAAACAAAATCTTATAATACAAGGCGATTTTAATGCCCGAGTCGGAAAAATGAGAGCAGGCGAAGATAGCGTTTTTGGTGATTTTTCGTTTGGGGAAAGAAGTCCGCATGGATACAGGCTAGTAGAATTCGCACAAGAAAATAATTTAAAATTTGTAAACAGCTTGTTTAAAATTAAAAAACAAAAAAAATGGACTTGGCGGCATCCAGATGGAAGGACTTTAAATGAAATTGACTACATAATGACAAACCGATCTAGTGACATACACAATTTTGACATTTTAAATAATTTAAATTTCGACTCTGACCACAGAATGATCAGATGTAAATTGTACAATATGAAAAATAAAAAAAGACGATTCATCAAATCTGGCAAACACACAAATATCTTTCCAACAATTTCGCATGAAGATACAAAGTACTGGGAGGAACACTTCTTACAGTTCATTCGGGATTCATCTGATATTCAATCACAGTATAATAATTTTACAAGCACAATGGAAGAAATTCTCAAATTGGTACCAAGACTCACTAGAAAAACAAAGAATTATATAAGTGAAGAAACTTTTAAATTATTAGAAGAACGAAAAACTTTATATAAAGAGAAGAGAACGCGACAGACTAAACAAAAGATAACAGAAATCAGTAAGAAAATAAATAGAAACATAGCTCTTGAAAGGAAAAACCACAGACAAAACGTTTTCGAAAATTACATCCAGAGTACCGGAGCAGTACGTAAAGCATTTAACTCTTTAAAAGATAAAAAAGAATGGGCAGCAAGTTTGAAAAACCGAACAGGACTTACGTTATCAAACCGTCACGACATCTTAAATGAGGCCACCAATTTCTACAGAGAACTCTATACAATGGCAGGAACGTTTCAAGAGTCACCAAACTTGCGTGTATTATGCTGTGAGGATGAACCAGAAAGCATACTAACTTCAGAGGTCGAATATGCTATTAAAACTCAGAAAATGGAAAAATCACCAGGCGAAGACAACATAACAAATGAATTTCTGAAATCATTTAGTGAATGCCTCTTAAAACCTCTCCAAATGTTATTCAATAACATTTTAGATAGTGAGTCGACACCGGAGCAGTGGTCGAAATCAATAATCATTCTATTGTTCAAAAAAGGAGACAGAAATGACCTCAATAACTTCAGACCAATCAGCCTCATCTCAAACATATATAAAATTTTTGCCAAAATAATTTTAAAGAGAATAACAAGAACTTTAGATGAAAACCAGACACAAGAACAGGCTGGATTTCGGAAAAACTTTTCAACTATGGACCATATCCAAGTGGTGACACAATTAATAGAAAAAGCTAACGAGTATAACAAAGAACTCTACATATGTTTCATAGACTATAGGAAGGCTTTTGACTCTCTCATTCACAACGCAATTTGGGAAGCATTATCTGAACAAGGCATCCACATTAAATATATCAATCTCCTACGTAACATTTATTCCAAATGTAGAGCCACGATTAAGCTAGAGAAGGAGGGACCTGAGTTTCCCATAACAAAGGGGGTGAGGCAGGGAGATCCACTCTCGCCAAAAATATTTACTGCGGTGCTCGAATCAGTCTTTAGAAAACTTGACTGGGAAAATAAGGGAGTATACGTGGATGGCGAGTACTTAAACCACCTTCGCTTCGCCGATGATATTGTCATATTTGCGGAGAGTACGTCGGATATGGAGACTATGGTTAATGAGCTGGTGGAAGAGAGCAAAAAAGTTGGTTTGAGCATTAATACTTCAAAAACAAAAATAATTACTAATAGCATAATGCACGATGTAACTGTCGATGGTGAAAAAATTGAATATGTACCAAGCTATATATATCTAGGACAAACAGTATCTTTTGAAGATAAGACTGAGAACGAAATAATAAGACGAAATGCTCTAGCATGGAAAAAGTACTGGAGCTTAAGAGAAATTATGAAAAATAAGGACATAAATATACAAATAAAGAGAAAATTGTACGAGGTAGCAATGTTACCATGTGTTACTTACGGTTGCCAAACCTGGTCCCTAACAAATGAAGATGAGAAGAAACTTGCTGTTTGTCAAAGGAAAATGGAAAGGAGCATGCTGGGGATAAAAATTTCAGATAAAATAAACAACAAAAATATTAGAAGGAAAACCGGCGTGACAGATGTTAGTTATAGAATACGGCAACTGAAATGGAAATGGGCAGGACATATATGCAGGATGGAGGATTCTAGACCAACTAAAAGAGTGACCGAATGGATACCGAGGAATAACAAAAGGAGTAGAGGTAGACCAAAAATGAGATGGAGAGATGTTTTTGGCAGGAAAGTGGGGAAGGACTGGATGCAGAAGGCCAGAGATAGAAATAATTGGAGAGCTTTGGGGGAGGCCTACGCCAAAGAGGCGACTACTACCGAAAACTAATTAAGATTTAAATTTGACTTAGTATAATACAATGATTAGAATTAATTGATTATAATCTAATACTAATATGTGTGTGTGAAATGTCACAATTGACGAACCTGTACTGGTGAAGAAGACTAAATATAATAGAATGACATAGGTAATTTGTGTGTTAATAGACTTAAATCAATTAATAATAACAAATATATAAAATTGTTTTATGATATTTTCTTGTATTTAAGACATTCTGTATGGTAGTAGAAATAAAGGGCTTTTTTATTTTTTTTTTTTTTTTTTTTATTTTATTTTATAACTGCAATTAGTCGATTATTGAAATGGGTTGATATAAATTATATCGATTTAATCAACAAAGGTAATCGTTTATATCAATGGTTATTCATCGATTATGTATCTGTAGTATCGATATAATCTAATCTGTAGTATTGATTTTTGAGAATTTATAAAAAATAATCGATTAATGGATTAACAACAATACCAAGCATTTCAGGCACCGATACTATACAGATATACCGGTACTCGGCGGCGGGATGTACTGCGGGCATAACACAAATCATCCTTACCTTAGATTATATTTTCAACTATCAAAGAATCGATTATTATTCGATGTGTAATGTATTTTCCGGCAACACTACTGTATGGAAAAAGGCCATGATAATATCTAATCGTATGTACAAGATGTTTACCGCAGCTCCGCCTGCGTTAAAAGGTAGCCTATGTTTGACTCCGGGTCTTGAACTATATCCGTACCAAATTTCACGAAAATCAATTCAGCGGTTTAGTTGTGAAAGAGTAACAAACATCCATCCATACTTACAAACTTTCGCGTTTATAATATTAATAGGATGTGTATGTCTATTTATTTATCTGTATTTAAACCCGGGTTACAACTAAAAAGAGGTCAGTAATCAATTAGCTCCAAGCTAAATAGAAAATTAAAGTAACGTTTAACATACTGTACTGTGTAATAATAAATCAAAAGAAAGTTTTTTTGCAATTTTAGGATTCTATATTAGATTAAATTAAACTATTTTAATACGGTTTTATCGCGTTTATTACTTAGTCTGCCTAAGACCATGAACGCTGTAAAGTGTTTGAAACGTCAGGTGTAAATAAATAAGTAATAAACGCGATAAAACCGTATTAAAATAGTTTTATTTAATGAATAACAATCGCGAAAACATAAGAAATCATTCTATATTAGAATTATAAAATAAAGTAGACAAAAACGAACCATTTCCCGTACCTTATCTCCGAAACTATCGATTCCAGAATTTCGATTCATAAATTACAGGAAAACCTTAATAATAAATTTGTTTAGGTGGTCCAAATGGAGAAAAATAAAAAATAGTACAGAAACCTCTACATGCGAGCCGACTCACACTTGGCCAGGTTTATTTAAATTCATTTTAAAGGTTTTTCTGAGCTACTTTTCATAATACGTAACAAGACCGCAGCAATTAATAATTTTCCCATTGGTCGGGCACCAGTCAAGTAGCTGGCAACACCATAATCGACGCTAGTGTGCGTCTTTGCACATTGTTTTACACACACTTTCCTATTAAGTGGCCGCATTCTGGAAACTGATTTTTCTTCACAGCGCGGTATCTAGTCGAGCACGCGAGACCAATTATTAATCTATGGCCTATAGCCTTCCTCGATAAATAGGCTATCCAACACTGAAAGAATTTTTCAAATCGGACCAGTAGTTCCTGAGATTAGCGCGTTCAAACAAACAAATAAACTCTTCAGGTTTATAATATTAAGTATAGATTACTTTAATCACATAGAAATTGCTTAAAACTAAAAAAATATATAAATGTATAAATAAATCTTAAAGTGCGATAAATAATTACTATTTTGGCAAAAAAAAAATATTAATCAGTACTATTTTCGGAAGTAGACATAATTATACCGCTGCATAAAATGTATTCCACTGACAAAATTTATATGACCTTAATATACTTATAAGTAACAAATTATAAAGTAAACAAAAAGCTACACTAAACCAAATTGTGACTCTTGACTATTCTTCTTGTGTTGTCAAACGTGTCAAAATGGCTATTTACAGCACCATATTAAATTTACCCAATGTACAATAATAATTATGACTTGAATCCACGCAAACGCAAGTCTCAGAAACAAATGACAAATTTTAAATGCTGATTAATTTGAAATCATTGGCTGTTGACATGCGACTGTCGCCGACACCTCACCACATTTTAACTAATTGATCATACTCTGAAGTTTTCCTGTTCAGTGACATGCTTTTAAAACCGGTATTACTTCGTTCGAGCCATTTGTATTTGGAGAGTATAAAATTAATGAAATCATAAATACCGCTCGAGAAAAAATACAATAGAGAACAGATAAAATAATTAAAAACAATTGATTGTTTTTCTAATGATTGGAATGAGGTTCTTTATTATCAGAAAAAAACATTCAGATTTTTATAATCAGCTAATTAATTTTAATAATCACATTTGATACTCATGAAAAAATCGATCTTTAAGGCCATAGTGCCTTCTGCCACATCGGTAGACATAGGTATTATGAAAATTTAGAGTTAGTAAATACAAATACATTTTGAGTGTTTTTAAAGCATTTGCTATCTAATAGGTTACTTGCAAAAGGTATCTTTCTGAACTTTTAGTATTTTGTGAATAACTAAAGTGTTTTCTGATGTAATGTGGATGCACTTTAGAGCTTCTACAAATTTTGTAGAGATTCATTATAAATTATAAATGTATAAATAAATCTAGATAAATAATTGACATTAAGCTTAAATTTATACTTTATTAAATGATTTGTGCATTTTCGATATTTTTTTTAAAACAATAACAAAACAAATGAAGATTTTTTTAGTAATTTTTTGTTTGACCATTTTTTGTTGTCTATTTAATTTTGCTACCTCCACGTCCATGTGGTGTGGTTATCCAAATTCAACCAATATATGTAATGGAGTTTAAGTAAATAAAGGTTAAAAGTACTTACCTGGCATATATTTAAACATGCATATAATATGATATATTATTTCGGGGATATGATTCTCACAATAAACGGAATGCATTAACAAGAGATAGGGAGTACATTTTGTGCGTTAACTTTGAGAAAAAAATACAAATAATATATTCATTTCTTTATGACCGTTTTACTTACAAATTATATTATAAAATTTTTAAAGAATCTATTTGAATATGGGCAAAAATGAAGAGTGATACGCGCTAGTAGTATGCTTGCATGCATACGTTTTAAAACAGTGCAGTGCAGATAGCAACCAAACACTTTTAAGTATGCAGAATGAGCTCTAATATAAATCTTTTTAAAAAGGCTGTATTTACGTAGCGGTTGATCTAACGACATCTATGTGATATGCATACAAAAACTTGTAGAGTAAGAAAACTTCAATTACAAATTTTTCACACGACTCAAACCCGTACAAAATAGTAATTGGACATTACCTCACATCGTCTATTTTTCTTTAAAAAAATACGAAAGAATATGAAGATATTCTTCTCAAGCTGAAGAGCTTGAGCACTTCCATTCGATTTATCGCAAACTACAATTCGAAAAACTTTTTTTAATCGACTATATTACCCCCAAAACAGATCCCCATACTCGAAAATAATTTATTTTTAACATCGGCCTACCTTCGGGTAAGACATATACGTATATTTGTACCTTTAATTTTAACTTGATCGGTCAGGTAGTTTCGGAGAAAATGGACTGTGATAGATGGACAGACAGACGACATGAGTGGCACTATAAGGGTTCCTTTTTTACCTTTTGAGGTACGAAACCCTAAAAACGACCAGAAATTAAGACCGCAGCTCCACCTTCGAAGAAAAGTAGCCAGGTCTTTAATTTTATATATTCATACTAAATTTTATCAAAATCCGTTCAGCTGTTCGGCCGTGAAAGCGTAATAGACAGACAGACTTTTGCACTTATAATATTAATATGGAAGTATGTATGTATTCGCATTTAATGCAGTATTCTTAACATTATTTTGATTCGAAATTCATTAATATACGTACGGCAGACCTGCTAAGTCTAAGCGAAAAATTTAATTTAATCTACTCTATTTTTTTAGATTTGATTCTTTGTTTTATACAATCCATACAACGTGGCTTTAGCCTAATGGAGTTCTTAATAAATAAGTACCTAATATTAAATAATTAAGAAGCGCCTTTATCATAACTTAGTAACAAATAAAAGTCGTCTAAAAATAGCGTTAGCTGATAACTTTATTTTTAGCACACAAAGACATAGGTATTTAAGAAGTCGAGATAATATGATTCCGCAACACTTATTATATTTGAAAGCAATATGACACCTATCATGTATGAACAATTAGGTATTCATTAAATGGCGTCAAACAATGATGATCATTCGATTCCTTATAATATATTTCGCTGATTTTTGATGAATGCAAATAGGTCAAGTTTATAAATATATGCTTCGCTATGAAAAATTATGAAACAATTCAACATTTTGCGCAGTGATTTTGTGATTTTATGTTAGTTATTTAGTTAATGATTACTATATATGTATCTACAATCAATACGTAATTCACAACAGTTGTGTGATGGGGTTCCATTGCCTAATAAAAAGAAGTAGTTCCGCTATTCGATGTAAGGGGCGCTTCAAAAGAATAATATTTAATTTTTGTACTGATTTCGCTTATTTTTTTTAGAAAAAAAGAACTTACTTTTTAAAACAATATTTTTTACGTACCTAAATTCTATAACAAGCTGTTTAAATGCTGTATTTCAAAAGTTATAAATCTTAATTTGTAACTTCATATATTTTCAATAGATGGCGTAACAATGACTTTGTATTAGAGTAACCAGAAGTAATCAGGAAAGTTGGTGCGTTTCAATGTATGGCGATTGAATATCTGTATAGCATATATTCTGTAATCTGTGGTTGTGTTAAAACACAAAAATAAATAATCAAAAATATCACGCTGATTGTACTCGGCTCAACGTTTTCCATTATGGTTGCTTCGTTTCCTCTTTGAATTGTTATATATAGTCATAACCAAACCATGTAGGTACCATCCGGAGCGACAAATTATTAAACGATTTTCCCTTAAAATAAATAATATTTTTTCCTGACATCTAAAATACCTCTACCTACTGGTGTACAATATATACTATTTTTATTTATTTATTTATTTAACCTTCATTGTACAAATTACAATTTGTAAAGCACAATAGGCGGACTTAATGCTAAAAGCATTATCTAACAGTCAACCTTTGGGTATAGCAGAGAGCTTAAATGTGGGTGTACAGAAAATACCACGGGAACGGCTTGTAAAATCTATACTTATACGAATAAACCTACACAACCATATATTTTATAATACAATAAACATACATAAACAATACATATACCTATACAAATAATATATATATATACATAAACATATAGTAAATTCATATAATATAATGTTACATAAAATACAGATGCAATATACGTCATTAAACCAAGTATGGTTAATTACATTTAATCAGTTGCTTTGCTGAGCGCGAAAATGTCCGAATACCAGAGCTTTGAAACCATCGCGGCTAGAGGCACTCCTAATAGATTCGGGAAGCGCGTTCCAGAGTCTGACAGCCGTAACGGCGAAAGAGTTGGAGTAGAACCCAGTACGGTGAGAAGGAGTGGCGAGAGTTAACTTATTTGAAGAACGCAGGGCTCTTTCATGAGTTGAACTTAACAGTTGGAAGTCTTTTTTAAGGTAGCCTGGAGAAGAGGGATTATTTAAAATATTGTACAATTGACAAAGAATGTGGAGATTCCTGCGTTGACGGATTGAAAGCCATTTAAGCTGGGAACGGTATTTCGAGACATGGTCGTATTTACGAAGGCAGAAAATTAATCTGATGCAGTTGTTAAGAAGGCGGTCTAATTTGTTTAATTGTTCTTCAGTTATGTCCAGAAAACACACATCAGCATAATCAATTATCGGGATTACAAGGGCCTGGACCAGCATAGTTTTCGTTTTGATAGGCAAAAAATTCTTTAAACGTTGTAGGTAATGAAGTGAGGCAAATACCTTCCGACTAACCTCAGTAATGTGATACTGCCAGCTCAGTGTAGAATCCACGTAGAGACCCAGATCCTTGACTACATGACACAGCGAAATCTCAGTTCCACTATAGATAATGGGTTGGATCGATTTAATGTCTAATTTATTGATTTGAACACTACTTCCTATAACAATGGCCTGACACTTTTTAGCGTTTACCGAGATTCCAAAGCTGCAAGACCACTCCAGAATACTACGTAAATTGTTATTTATTAAGTCAATAGCAGAGTCGATATGATCTATATTGGTTTGTGTATAAAGCTGCAAGTCATCAGCGTAGTAATGATGTGGGCACGTCAATACTGAAGACAAGAGATTTATAAAAATCGAGAATAAAATTGGGGACAGTATACCGCCCTGCGGAACACCAGCATCAAGCTCGCACCAGCCAGAAGTATCCTGTCCATTGCGAACCTGCTGCCGGCGACCACGAAGATAGCTAGTAAACCAGTCAATCACTGAAGATGAGATATTGCACCGAGAGAGGATGGCCAAAAGTATATCAATATCTACCATATTAAAAGCATTGCTGAAATCAATCAAAACCAAAACAGTAACCTCGGTATTCTCCATTCCCGCTCTGATGTCGTCTGTTACTCTAAGCAATGCAGTGGTAGTGCTATGGCCAGGTCTAAAACCCGACTGAAAGGGATTTAAGAGATTGTTATTCTGCAAATGCTCAGTTAACTGCCTGAAAGCTGAAGCCTCTAGAATTTTGGATAGAAATGAGAGGATAGAAATAGGACGGACATCACTAAAATTGATGGGATCAGGGATCTTAGGGAGAGGACGTACGTAGGCCAGCAGCCATGAAGCAGGAAAATGATGTTCTGAAAGGCTGGAGTTTATTATGTGCGTGATGACAGGAAGAACACAGGGAAGTATAGGAATTAACATCTTGCGACTTATTTGATCAGGGCCAACAGCGTTGGAAGTAATGGAAAGAATGGTTTTGGTGACCTCATCCTCAGTGACTGCGGCAAATTCAAACATCCCACCGTCAGAGACAGGTATGGCAAGAACAGAAGAAATTGTTGAATTTTTGATGTTATCATCTAGAAGTGGCACCGATGTAAAGTGATTATTGAGATGATTTAAAGAAAATGGAAACTTAGATATATCTTTCTGCGCTTTACCTATGCCCTAAGAATTCAAGAATTGCCACAGATTTGCTGGAGAGACATTTTCAATGTTATCAGAGAAATACTGGCGTTTAGCGTTTCTACACATTTGGTTGCAACGGTTTCTTGCAGCCTTATACAGCGACCAATTTTCATCAGTACGTTCCTTTTTAAATTTTCGGAAAGCATAGTTACGTCGTTTCATGGCCATATTCTATTCTGCCACGATGCATCTAATTTTAAAGTACTTTTTGTTTATATTAAAAAAAAATAAGTAGCCTTTAAAAGTTTAAATTACTACTGGTCTTCATCTAAGTATATTTTCCTAGTTGCATCCTCAGCATACATTTCAGACCCTAGGGTAAGGTTTGACGGTGATGGTTATTACATTGGAGCAACTGCCTTTTGACTTCCGTAACCCTTTCTACAGGGAAACCAGACCAACAGGAACATGACCCGAAATGTATCATAGTGGCCGGCACTGTCAGATTTTTCAGGCAGACTAAAGGCATCTGACACAGGTCCTGGTATTTATCGATAGATGGACCGCCGCCGTGGGAGCTCGAGATAGGAATTGCCTACTAAATGCAACCAATCCATACGTACTGAGTTTTGCCGTTGCTTGACGCACGTAATCGATACAGACATGCTCTGCACGCTCGGCTATTTATCGATAATCAAGCCACTGATTTTTAACTTCTATTGAAGAAATGTAAAACTGTAAAAGAAATGTAAAACCCGAATTGCCTGAAACCTCCTTAAATCATTAAATAAGTTACACAACTTTATTTATTAACTGTAAAATATTAAAAAAACACTAACTTTGATTCACAAATGAGCGATAAAACTTGCGAAATAATTATTTATGAAAAGCCGAAATTACTTTAAAATATTACGTTACGCAATTTATAGTTTTTTTTATGAAGTGACAATCAAACACAAAATAAATTTTGTATTTTTGCGCAATGGCGTATGACAGGCGTTTTGTGACGACAATATTTAAAAGTACGTTGCTCTACTGTACGATCATATACCTATGTATTTTTGGTGATTTGTGCTAAAAAGAAAAACAAAGGAAACACTTAAAAGATAAAATATAATGTAGTTACTCAATTGTTTACATGTAGGCAGGTACTTAGTTCTATTATTTTACTTTTGTGATGGGTACAATAGTGTATATCTATCTATCTACCTATTAGTAAGTACCTAGGTCTATAATGAAGCACATACTTAAACAGAATTCAAAAAAGTTCGTTTAAAAGTAAATACAAACATACATATAAACTTAATAATCAATAAAATGTTAATAACCAATACTATATTTTAGAGCATCTCGATTACAAAACACGTATTCAAAGGCTTTTGGTAAACTTTCCTTTCATTCTCAAACACATTCAAAATTGGGTCTGAAATTTTTACATAAAACATTTTTCTGTATTGCGCCATCTCTTATTTCTTGGCTCACACACATAAGTTTCTTTTTATTTTCGCTACTCGCCGCTAGATGGCAGTACCATATAACATTTAAAATTTTCTCTAGATTTTGTGTCGTTGGCCTAAAATGAAATGTGGTAAACAAGTTGTCATAGATCCATCTAACATATGACCACTAATTGCATAATTTATTTAAACACATGAAAAATAATCTTGTTTCTGATAAAAATATGTCGCATTTTATTAGCGGTTCAATTTGGCCATGAGTGCGCAAAAAAAATATCGGTAAGTACAACCGGAAGTAACGCCTGATCAATTCGCTTGCACCGATGGTAATGTACTTTTTACGGTAGTGCACTGCACTTGTTCACTTGTCATATAAAACGTTAGAAAAGCGACCTTGTTGCACTGGGGTGACTGAAATGTTTCGGTTTGGTCCATGTCAAAAGATTAAGGTCATCATCATTTGGAGTTGGGGTGCTACTTTTCACAGTGTGTCTTACGCAAATCGGGCGGCGAGTAGAATAATTTTTGTTCGATAACGAATGGTTTTCGTTCGATACCGAAGGATTTTCATTCGACATTATATGTCATACATTTCAAAAATAAGGTTCCTGGACTCTTGTGATCTCTAGTTCAAGCAATTATAGGGAATGCCAATGTCGTGTATTATTAAAACTAAAGGATCTCGCTTATAATCGAGAGGAACGGAAGATTTAGGTAAACATTAATAATCGATTAATAGTAAGACAAAGTAACTTATTAGGAAGAATATCTCTATAATATAAGAGTGGAATCAAGATGAATTATTGCGACAGAAACGACGAACGACGAAACATAAGCAAAAGTGGAGTCATCTGGGCAAAATGTTTTAAGTTTTAGCCTTTGACATGAAAGGAGGTATAACCGGCCAAGTGCTAGTCGGCTTCGTACAGGAAGGGAGGGAAAGGAGGAAAGGAAGCAAAAAAAATCATGTAGGTATGTTGTATGTGAGCACCCTTAAATATTTATTTTATTCTGTTTTTTAGTATTTTACATCATCTGTAAAAATTTTAACTGTCTATCACGGTTCATGAGATGTAATAGCCTGGTAACAGACGGACAGTGAAGTCTTAGTAGTGTCCTGTTTTACCCTTTGGGTACGGAATATAAAAATAAAGAAGTGAGGAATGTGTTCCATCTTTTATAAAAGTTAGATTTCTTCACAAACAGTTGCAGTACCTACATATTAATTACATTGATGGGCAGTTAGGTTATAGCCAAATTTAAAGTGAGGCGATCATAATCCCGCTGCTCCTTTTGTCTTGCACCATATCCATAGTAGATATTACTGGTAAATCTGTATTACGCCCGCACTCAGTGTCTCAATATAAATTTATTGTCCTCCCGTCTTTATCAAGATCGCTCGTCTCGTCTCGCATAAAGATAAATACGCCAAATATTTATTGTTCTGAAAAAAAGCTAAACCTATAAAAATAGAATAAGTGGTGATAAGATTTGCTCTTGTGACATCTTGTGATTTGGAAGTGAGATTGTGATTTAGTGTCGTCGGCGGCGACGGCTCTAGTTTGATTAATTTGAATTTTGGTAAGCTCTGCTTCTTAATTTTATTTGATCTGGAGTGCTTTTTTTTTTAAATTGTGACTCACGCAAAATCGGAGCCTCGAATGATTTTAGCTTGATATCGAATAATTTTGGCTTGATATCGAATAATTTTCGTTCGAAATTGAATGAGTATTGTTCGACTTATCAGTCATAAATTTTATAAATAGGGCTCTTGAATATAAACCTTTCTTTTGGGCTTATTTCTGAATACTACTTCAGTAGTTCTTCAACTGTTAAATTCTCGTACTCGTAGAAATTACATATGGAAATTCATTTGAAGAATTGTTAGAAAAAATGTTATCACTATTATTACTCATCCTTGGCTGATTGTCTCGGCGCCCAGGGTCCGCTTTCCTACATTTTCTCCTCCATTTCGCCCGGTCTTCGGTATCCTTGGTTGTAAGTCCATTAACACGCATATTCTCCGTTGCGACGTCGAGCCAGAATTTTTTGGGTGCGCCCCTTCTACTCAACATCATCATCATCAGCTTTCCATAACCCACTGCTGGGCATAAGCCTCCCTCTGTTTACGCCAACCATCCCTGTCCTGAGCCATCGCGATCCAGTTGTTGCCAGCTATTTTCCTAATATTGTCGACCCATTTAGCAGCTGGATGTCCAGGACTTACATCATTTAATCACTAGGTACCATATTCAAATCTTATTTGATTATTATATTCAAGTAAATAAACTGAGAAGCAAAGGTTAGAAAACTTTTAGTTACATAATTATATCAATTTCGTATATCAATTACAAAGGCATTATCATATATTATATTGGTTATTTACTGTTGCGCGATCGAGTTAGCATTAGCATAGCAAAGTAAGTTTCCTTGTTTTATAGGTTAATAACGAAGTGATATCATTATTCGTGGTGCAAGTAAATACACCACATAATACTATATAACAGCAACAACTAAGTACCTACATTCAACATCCACGGGATGTTTAAATTTCCAGAATACAGGAATATACACATCATACTCGTATTGTTGCATGAATTCATACTAATATTGTAAATGAGAAAGTCTGCCTGTCCGTCGTTATGATCGCTGTGCTAAGCCTCTGGACAGATTTTGATGAACCTGGGTATGGTCAACCCCGAGTCTTCGTCTATATATAACCATACCAAGGTAAATCTCTGCCTGCGTTAGTTAAAGAAGTCTATGTTTGAACATATACTTCTTTTTAACACAGGCAGACCCACGAGAAACAGCTAGTAAAATATATATAGGAGCTCTTGTTGGTAAAGTTTCTATATTCTAGTCTGTCCTTAGTTAGATCCCTAATGTTTTGATACGACACGACGCTTACTTCTTCTTTTATTTGCTCCGTGTAACTATGACATGATTGATCAACCTTAAGGAAAAATTATTTCTCTTAATTTTTCGTATGATGTTAATATGTATCTTATGTAACAGTCATAATTTTTTTTATTTTTCAACCTATAATGTTTTGATGTATCTCATGAAACAATAAACAATTTTTCAACTTCATATTCCGTCCGTATAAAACAAAATTAATTGCAGCATACTGTTAATTTTAATTGCATTTGATTGTTCTAGAAATAAGTAGGTCCCCAGCTGGGTTACTGATAATTGTAATTACTGCATTTATTAATAACTAGTCTGCTATATGTGGTTTTCTTTCCTAATCAATAACGTACTCTGATGAAAAAATCTGATTTTGGTAGCTTGGTTTTAATACATAGAAGTAATCAATTCATTCATTCAGTGATAAAACTTATCTTACTTCAAAAATAGTTACTTCAGATCATTTATCCTAATCCAGTGTTTTATTAAGACAATAGATTAGATTTTTTTGTTTGTTTTACTTCATTAAAATATTATGTGGCTTTTTATGCCAGTATACATACAGTTACCTATTCTTTAATGTTGTAATTTAATTAAAATTTAATTCTTCCGCTTGTAATGTATTTGTAAGAGAAGAGCGGGACCCACCAGGCACAAGTTTTCTTAATTTAAATGGTGAGACTACCAAGACCTACTTATTGTGAAACTAGCTGTTTCCCGCAGCTCCGCCTGCGTCAAAAAATAGCCTAT
Source organism: Euzophera pinguis (assembly GCA_947363495.1). Classification (NCBI taxonomy): domain Eukaryota; kingdom Metazoa; phylum Arthropoda; class Insecta; order Lepidoptera; family Pyralidae; genus Euzophera; species Euzophera pinguis. Next base: position 6,842,852 of record OX376169.1, read on the forward strand.
GTTTGTCCCCGGCTCTTCAACTATATTCATACCAAATTTCATCAAAATCCGTCAGTCAGACAGACAGACAGACAGACAGACGGACAGACAGACAGACAGACGGACAGACAGACAGACTTTCGTATTTATAATATAAGTATGGATATGGATGTAAAGAGGATTAAATTAATTTGAATGTACCAGTAAGCAAACCGTCTTCTGCTTACTATTTCATATTTATTAGAAATTTAATTGTCTGTAGTAAATTAATCTACTCCAGGATAGCAATTCGATTTTCTAAATGTTTGCAATCCATGAGTGACCAAGACCAAAAAAGATATGGTTGGACTACGGACTGACTAATAAATGGGTTGGGCCGTGTAAAGGAAAATATGAGTAGGAAAGGTGTTACGAAGGAAATGGCTAGTGATAGAACTAAGTGGAAGGAGTGCATACTATGTCGACCCTACATAAGAAAGTGAGACACAGTAAAGGAGAAGAAGTAACGGGAGATTGCAATGCATATTGCTATTTAGAATTTATTTTTGATCTGATTCTTGTTTTGTTTTTAAATTTTGTTTATTAATTAAAAATTAAACCCTCTTAAGACTGAACTTATTTTTATAGTGTATTTTTTAATGATATGGCTTACAAATTGTCATTGACCGATATAATAAACATATTATCAGCAGATTCAGATATGCAATCGCATTACTTTGATTTTATAAATATCTTGTAATTTAGATTTAAAATAAGTACATTCAGTACATAATCATTGCCATTTTTTCATTATGTTTTGGCCTTATTCGTGAAGAAGATAAAGAGTGAAACCATTCTCCGATTTCTTCAATAAAATTAAATCATATATTTAAAACTTTATCATGTGTTCACAAATATAAAAAGTGGATGTAATTTAAAGCTTTATGTTAAGGATATGTTACCAATGTTATCAATACTGAAAATGTAAGTAATTCACAATAGCCCGCAACTTTGTCTGTCTGTTTGTGTAGCTTAAAAACTACTTAGGTACCAAACGATTTTACTTGCGGTTTTCATTAATAGAGTAATTCTCGGGGGATGGTTTAAATAATTATAATCTTGAGGTTTTTCTCTGGTGTGGATGCCGCTAGTTTAGTAATAATGTACTCAGTTACATTATAGAGAATGGAGTTTATTTTGGAGTCCTCAATACATTAAATATCTACCACGTCACAGTTCCCAATTGCATAGTTTTATGCCATAAATTTCACAGCAGAATGCATATAAGAATCACACAAAAGCGTGGCAATTACCACAAAACTCTTTTTTGGTTATTCTCTCGCATTTGCTCGAAGCATTCTTTATTGCTCTGTATCAACTAGTTATATATTACATCATACATGGTCTCATGGTGTATCGGGGCCTTTACTCATGTGTATTGTGTATCGTATCACGAGGTTTCAATTACACCCGCCTCGCTAAATGAACTACTGTCGGCTCTGCGTCATGTTGTGGTTTTTATTTAGGTATTTATTGTATTTTATTATCATGCAGCTAGTAGAATTTTCTCAATTGTATGTTGATATTAGGAACTAATTTATCTGTAGCAGATCAAATATTTTAAATTTTATTAAGTTATCTTTTCAACTGAGCTTTCCTTTCGTCCATAAACCAATTAACATAATGTACTTCTAAAAAGGTTTTAAATTTAAACTTTTTCTAAAGTAAGTCCCTCTCTGTCACCAGTTACTAGTATCATTGCTATTGAGATGATAAGATGATGATTGAGATGTTTGTGCTATTCCAATTCTATGTAGTATCTGAATTTGATCATTTTTTGATCATTTAAATCAATACCAATAAAATTAGTTTTGTTTTATTCAGTACTAAATCTCGTGTTTACTATTCCGCTTCAGTGACATATTTAGTACCAGTCGAAAAACCACGCCCAGTTACGATAATAATCAGCCTGTTTATTCCTCTGTGATAGTCAGTATATATCGCCGACACTTCATTGAAAGAAAACTGTCAATCAAACGTCCGCACGACCTTTTCTCCGAAACAAGATTCAGACGGCTCTGGTTCGTAAATTCGAAGGTTTCACGACGAAAAAAAGTCTTTTGAGAAGTCGAATAAACGTCGAAATTGTCTGGCTTGATTGATCCTTTATAAATATAGTCAAAACAGGTGATAATCTTGGTGATTTCGCGGAAGATAAATTTCATTCAGAGAACGCAACTGATTGAACATTTTTGGATATCACAATCAAAATCACGAGTGTCTGTAGTTTTTCTGGATTATTTTTTGCAATATTTGTGTAATAAAAGTTTTAAGTATATACCATAAAATGAATGCTCATGTATCTAGCCTTTGTGCCTATTCGTTTTCTGATCTTCTAAAACATTAACAGCAAAATATTTTTAATGAATTAATGAGCTTTATTATAGTTAGTTACTAAATTGGTTTGAATTACTTCTTGCGCATTTTAACTTGAAATTTAACATCCAATAAACATTTTACTTTCGATAGTTATCAAATTGACGTTTCTTCATTACTCACCATACCAAATTTAGTCCGAATTTACGTCATAGGTGCCTTGTTCAATTACCTAATCATCTGATCTACGGAAGTCCCTTATTTGGTTGCAGAGAATCCGTTTTGGAATGGCTATAAGGCCAACCAAGGAGACACATTTATGTCTTCTCAATTTACAATCACAAATTTTTCTAAGTTTTGATTTCACAACATTGTAGTTATTACTGGTCTGTTTTAGCCTATTTTGCAGACAATTCTTCATTACTTATCAAATCCTTGAATATACTAAGTTTGATTAATTGATAAGTGGCAAACTCAAAAAATGATTATGATCTATACACAAATAATTACAATTGGAACGAATTGTTGTTACAAACAAAAAAAAAGCTGGCGTTAAAGACAAAGACAGTTGATTTGTCGCTAAACATTACTAACAACAAGACTATGAAGACAATTATACTCAATTCTACATAAACGCGATTTAATTAGACGCGTCACTTGCACTAGTAAATCACATAATTGAACGTATGACAACCCTCCGGCGACGAATTGAATTTAATTGACTGTGGTCTAAAAATAGACAAGAGCGAACATGCTGTAGGGTTCACGTTTGATTTAAACATAACTTTCAATCTAGATCGATATATTATGTTGACTTTTCACGATTTATGTACTGAACCAATTTCCTGAAATTTGTAAGTAGATAAAAAGCATGAAAAGGTAACAAACAAAATATGCAAACTAAAAGCGTAAAAGCTAGTTAGCTACGACCACGCTACGACTTTAAAATCAGGGTGTCACAATTACAACTCAATTACGAATTTACGATGCATTTTTGATATGCTCCATATTGGTATTCTGCCAAAACATTTTGAATCTCAATTTAATTGCAACTAAAACATAATCGAATGGTAATAGTAGAAAGCATGTAAACATAATAAATAACAAAGTAACGATTATTAAAAGTTGGTGATTTTGATGATTTTTGATTAGCAAATATTTCAGTTGCAGTTCAATGGCATGCCAATGGAATACGATTGGTCTTAAAATTAGAAACAGAATACCAGAAACGGCACCCAGAAATGTGATTAAATATTTCATCAAGCATGCTTTTCGTCCAGCCTTAAAAAAATCCTCGGACGAGTTAACGAAGTTTGTAATTAATTTGTACATAGTGTCTTAATGTGTATGTGCATATTTTAGTGAATAGATCTGAATTCCACTTACTATAAATGAGTTCGCATTCTTACGACGAGAATGTATTTATAATTGAAACTATTGCAATTAATCTAATCTTGTAAAGTAATGAAAACAGGTTTTCTTTTCTATACATACGTATTTCAACATAATATATATTGAACTTTTGAACATTAACGACTACTTAATTAATTAATTCTGACATGGGCTCGTGTAAATGGCCTATAACGACATCAAATATTAGACAATGTATCGCAATAAAAATAAATTATGATGAGGATTCTGAAATATAATGGTAATAGTAAATTATATTATTTAACGCTTCATAAATATTGTTGCAAAACAAAAATAATGTCGTGGTTGTGTTTATTTTCAATCCTTTTTAACTCAAGCTTTTATGTTATTTTTAGTAGATCGGACGCCATTATGTATTTCGCAATGAACTTCTAATTTCTACATGTAGCGTCTGCTAATTAAATATTTTGTCAATGGACTGCATGTATTCTACAATATTTTTTTTTTTTGACTTAGTAGACTATTGTTTTAAATGTCTTGTATAAAACATTAAAAACAATCAGTTAAATTAAAGAGGAAATTAAAGGTTCCTCCTTCATCAACATCGCAATCCAGCGAGGAAATGTTACCTCAAAATGGATTTGAATTATGTAACAATAAAAAAATATGAAAAAGAAATAGCGAAATGCTTATGTCATTAGACATATTATTCGTAATAATAGTAGAAAATGCATCAAAACAAAATAACTAGCTAGCTAGTTCTTTGTATGCACAAATGCAAATCCAGTTAGTACACATGATTAATCACTCAAATATGCTAGTTTACCAAAAAAATAATTTCGTCAGAAGAGGTAAATAAAAGTAAAATATTTACCATCTGATGGTAGACTTCTGTAAAGTATAAGGTACCAATCGTATTATTTATTTCACTTAATCGCAGTTTCTCATAACAGTGAAAAATTACTCGGCACCGTAATACCACGTAATTATTGAACCAATCATAAAAACATTTTTATACAATGTCAGAGAACAAGTAATTTTTACGGTTCAGATTCTTTGTATAAATTATGTTTTAATTACTGTTCCAGTTGTAAAATTTATACTCGTGTTGCTAAGAATGGATAAACACGTGATAGGTTAGTCATTGATTCAAGTTACTCCTAACTACTAAAACCATCTCCTAAAACTTTGTCGTATAAATTTCTCAGCTTCCTTTCACGGCTTAAATTTTGAAAAGTATTAGTGCACTCCTAGATATTTTCAAGAACCTACGTACTGAATTCAATCTCTAATTCCGGCAGTTTGGAATATGCCATATTTTAGTCTTCTTTACTTGATAGAAGATTATACATATATATAGATATTTCTTTCTCTTTTATTCTCAACTTTCTATATTAACCATTGGGAAAGGATCGTTTATCGGTTTCGATGCTCTTTAATATCAACACAATAGAAAGGCTATCCTAAATAGCATATAATATAAGCCTATATAGTCTCTTAGCGTAACCTCCACCAAAAAATCCTTTTTTCACCTATGTAACTAAAATAATGTTTTAAATTTCTCAGCGAGATCGATAATCCAAACGTGCGTAGCGCTAATTCTCTTCGTTTGGCAATCCCTGACCACACTTCTCGTTTTTATGCAAAGTCCTTTACGATTCTCCACTTATTTGGTTTCTGTTAATTGCTCCATGGTTTCTGTGCATGTAAATGGTGCAATAAAGTGTTCATTCATTCATTCAAAAATAGGCACATCGAAAATATTTCTCCGTTTACTAAGAAACTCTCAACATGGATTAAATTTCCTCAGCCGAAAATGTATGGAAGCGACATGAATTCACAAAGACATTTTTGACCATGACTGATGTGACATTTGTTTTTATCTAAATGTGCGATTGTGTGCATATTAGCTGCCCTTTACTCAGACTTCTTTAGTATTTTCCACCCACCGGAACTAAACAATTAATGCGGAACAACAACGCCCACTTACTAAACTGGGGTAAGGTTGCTTTTCATTACCATATCATTACCAACGACATCTAGTATTTTTCTTTGATGAAAAGCTGTCCATGTTTGGACAGTTAAACTCGATCAGCCTTGAAATGTTTATTTAATTTTGATGTCATCAAAATAGTTCCCATTTATGTTGGCTTTCTGCCGATATTTTACTTTAAGGATTTTAAATTTGTTCTCAGTTACTGCTGTTTCGATTTGATCTATCATTTATTTTATATATATTTTGTTACGATTGTGGTGTAGTGTTGTGTTCTATAGCAGCATTGCAGCGTTATTTATAAATAACAGGTGCAGTAACTGTTCTTCCCAGTCGGAGCTATGTCTGGGCGCACGGAAAATTTGCTACATCGAAACCCACATGACATACCTATATACTCTTACATTAGCGTAAACTAAACATCGAATAGCCATGAAAATAGCGTTACATTTTAGCTCGTTATCAGCCAGCCATAACAATGCTATTAACAGTTATTGCCATTATTGTCCTTTAGAATGATGATAATTTACATCATTTGTAAGAAGTGGCCTTTGATTTCATCGCTGGATAAAATACAATTTTATGCTTCTATTTTATAATAGAGTACACGATTTATAGTAGGTTCAATTATTAATACGATGTACCAAAAATATACCTTCGTTAATGTTTTAGGATCACTAAGACAGTTATCATACTGTCTACTGTCATATGAATGATTTTAAAGTCTCAGATTAGATATAATCAGTCATGTGGCTGGATAACTTTACCCTATCAGTCAGGTGATATTCCAAGACTTTCAGTGTCACATCATTTTTTATTTATTCAGTAGCCAGAATAGACCTAATCAGATTAGAACCATACTAGTTATATTTTCGCTGTGAATGTATGATCTCGATCCAAGAATTCAGAATCACATGAGTTATTAACCCTGTTATCTTTATCTATAAGCATTTTATTTCAGTCACTCAAGAAATAATATCTATCATTGATAATGTGGAGTACGTAGTCAAAGTAAACAATATGTCCTTTGGAATAACAAGACCAACTATTGATTACCTAGTTACCACATTATCTGTAAACAAGAAGCATTAGGTAGCTTAATTTTGTTTTGGATCAATTTTTCAAATACTGATTTAAAATGGCATTATAGTTTTCGTATGTGTTAAACAATGTGAAAACAAGATAAAGTATGAAAATAGATTTTTAATCTTTCGAAGATAACAATCTGTGGTCAAAAAAGATAATGTTATCAATGTTATCTTTAAATTTAAATTTAAGTTAAAATTATTAATAAAATTTACGATAAATAATAACAAAATCGTTTTTTACAGGGTGTCGTCAAGACACGCGGGACTGATACGGCAGCTTGGCCGGCGGCGCGCGTGCTCCTGCACTATATCGCCATACCGCGCCCGCGCCGCACGACTCACACGCAGCCAACCCACACACATCCTTCGCTCTCCTATTAAATAGTGCTATCAAACCAATACAAACAGTGCCAGTGCAAGTGGACCAAAAAAGTTAACTTTAAACCAAGTGAAAACCGGATCACTAGTGGTTCTGTGCAGTGCTCGGTAGCCGAGTGAATGCGCGTGTGCTTCGATACCCTCTGCTTTGGATCGTCACAGCGAGCTGCTGCTGACGATGAGCCGAGGGCCTTAGTGCATACTGGTGGAGGAGCGCTTACCGTGGCGCCCACAGTCAACGGCGATCGACGCGCGTTAGACGAAACTTATAGAGAAGCAGAAATTAATGGTAGGATGGGGACTCCAACCGCGATGAATACAGATTCAGAAAATTGTGTTGCTAATGCAACGGTAGCTAACGATATGCAACCGCTAATAGAAAGAATTAGGGAATTGGAAGCGTTGTTGAAACAACGCGACCAGGAAATGGTAGAATTGCGCTCGCAGTTGGACAAACTTCAGAGCGTATTCCCATATCAACAATATGCAAGAGGATCGAGAGGTCCCAGGAAACAGAGAGCTCAGGGTATTTCTGCTGAGCCACAGACAAGTTCGTCCCTACAGGATTTGACGCACCAGACCTTCCCGACGTATGACAAGAATGACGCGTAAGTACCTCAAAATTTTTACATCTTTTTTCACTGTTTGCAGCAATTGGTTCAATCATTGCTAATTAAATTTCAATGTGATTTATGATCACCATGCAGTGTTTGTTTCTAAAAGTGGGGCACAATCTAGAGTTTTATTATAATGAAGAAAAGATAGGATAGAGACCTTTGTTATTACTTCGTGAATAGGACTAATAATTTTCCTCTAGTTGGTAGTTGTTTTTTATTACCTCTAGATCTTAATGTTGCATCTGTATACAAAAATCTTATAAGCGAAATCAGGGAATCCCCCGTTTTCCCGAAGACTGTATGGTGGAATTATTAACAGCGACACCCAGATTACCAGATTGATCTTATTGAATATATATTTTTATATTATTGATTTATTCTACAAAATTAGATCAACATCATGTATTCGTTCAAACGCTCAAAATATGTAGTACATATCTCAATTAGCAACTTGTTGCAAATGCTACTCCAAAAAACATTGAAACATTCGTTCAACTACTTATAATATCAATTGACTTCGTGGAATAAAACTCTTGATATGGTATAATACCAGTTGTGTTTATAATTTCATTCAATTCCACGTCATAATAATCTGTTTTCAAAATTATTGTTTATGAAGTTTCGTAAAAACCATAAATATCTTTGAATTCGAACCTTCACTTTGTTTTTCATTCCAGTATTTATTTATTTCTTGTAATAATTTTCATATAATTGTTTGTAAATATTAGGTGTTTTGAAATTGTAAACGAGGTCAATCTTTAAAAAACTACGTCTCAACTGACAATATAAATGTTATATAACAATGCAGAAGTTGGAAATAAGGACGCAAATAGAGGACTCTATGAATATTCCAAGTATTTGAAAAGCTCACAACCAAGGATGAAAAAATATAATAGAGGAAAACTCCCTGATAATACTTGCATACAAGTTGATAATCGTTTATGATAATACTAATAATGTGATAATTTATTGTGATGAATGACGCGACGACAAAGTACAGTGCTAAGAAGAATTTCGTGACTGTGCATCTAACGACTCGTTCAAAAAATCATGTTTTATAAGTATTGACAACTCGTTAGTTAATAACTTTCAATGTTTGTAGTACAAATAAACTGAATGTCGTTAATCCCGAGCAAGATAAATTGTCATATTTTCTTGATGATAAATACGATACACATAGTAGGTACAAATTTAAAGAAATTGTGCCTAAATATCTCGTGAAAGCACGAGACATTTAGGTTCGTAGATGTAGCCGTTAAGCAACCTAAATCTGAATACACTTTAATTCCAAACAACCATTTAAAACGTCAAATTTAACTTTCGCTAGGAAACTTCAATCTCTTTGATAGTCAATCTCTAATATATTTCCACATTTATCTGAATTTTAAGTTGTACTAACCATTGTCATTATCAAAAATTTTCACTTGTTTTAATTTACCTTCGTTTTTATGTGTATTAGTATTCAACAAGCTTCCTCACTTAACCAGTGATTACCCCAAATGAACGCATAAAAAGTGGAGAATGAATTCTAAATTTTCAATTTGTATGCAAGGAGTTGCTCATTTTGTTGTTTGCCCTTCATTCTAACCTTCGTTTTTTAGTTAATTCGATTTAATCACAAGGTTACTATTTGAGTCCTTTTAGAAATGTTTGATTTCATATCTTTACCCTGAAATTCAAGTCAACCGTTATGCGTTGTTGACGTTTATTTTTTTATTTTTGGTATATCCGTCCTTTTATCAATAGCAGCCCTTAAGTAATCTTTTTTCGGATATATGCCTCTTTCATATTTTTTCAAAATTTGTCTCTACCGTGTTACTTGCATCAGGTTAGGACCTTTAACTTTCAAAAATTTAGAATTTAATCGCATCATTACACTTTTTAAACTATTTTGGTAATGAAATTTTTTAGAAGTAAAATAATTTAGAATGCCTAAATTAGTATTATGATGCTAAATTTATTTTGAGCTGTTATCAGTCCTATCCTCATATCTATCTATTTTATCTCATATCTGTTAGATAAGATTAGTAATGCAATTAAGTCAATTTTAAAATTGCCTCACACAGGAAATGTCACTGTCAGATTTTTTTTTATACATAGTCAATCGAATCTAAACACCCTGGTGTCAGAGTTTCTCGGAACCGTCTTTCAGTATACTTAAGCAAAACACATTGAAGTAATAAATACATCCGGTACAAAACCACTATGACAAGATGTATGTGTGACCACATTACCGCTAGCACAATAATGCCGGGCTTCAATTAGGATAGGATAAATGGACTTGGCAGTTGGTTCATAGTCATCAATAAATACAAAGATTTATGTAGACTTCCGATTCCAACGAAAAGCTAGACCGCGATGCTTTTAATTTTATACCATTTAAGAGATGCGAATCACGCTGATTTCTGGCGCTCTTTCGTTTATTTTATTTATATAGCACATGTAACATATTTCAATCATTTAATTGTAAATTGAAAATATCATTTCGGAGTTTAAGATAATTTTAATAACATTTAAGGCTGCTTTCTCGGAATGAAAATGGGTGCCAAACTTTAAGATGTCATATTTTTATCTTCTTCTATATCGTTTCCTCATGTCTGAGGGTCGAGTCTGCTGCTAGAGATCATATTACATTAATAACTTACTACTATGTATTAAATATTGCATCAAATTTTTCACGGCCTTAATATTACAGAAAACAAAATTTATTTATTTATCAAGTTCAAGTAAATTGATAATGTTGGAAATGTTTAGTAGAAAGTTGTTATCAACACATTACTCAGTAGTCAAAACAAGTCTACCAGCCCATAATACCAGCAGCATAATATCAGTTAGACAGTCAAAAACTGCCGGTTCAAGGCGTTTGAGATAACCTTACTGATTGTCCTTATCAAGCATCCATCTGAGTTGTATTCTCATTGGAGCAATGTCACTATGAAAATTAGGATGTTTGACGGTTTTTACTTAATCCTTTGTCGGCATTATATTGTTGTTGTCTTTATTTTTACCTTTTTACGACCTGTATCCGCGACTTCCTTTGTGATAATATTAACCTAAAGTAGCTTAAAGGAATTAATTTATTAATAATATGTTCAACAACAGACTTGATAATCGCAATTCTAAAAAGTATAACCAATTTAGTCACCTGTGACCAAATATGACGTGTAGGTCCAATATCTGTACACAGTTTATAAAATATACTTCGACAAGATAACGGTAATTTAAAAAACTAAAACACACCACTGCGTTTCTGGACAATTTGGGAATGAAAAATCCCCGAAATATCCGCCATTTTCTTTTTTGTTTTATTTTGATATCACTCACACAGTACATACGAATCTAATGACACCTCTCAAGCTAAAATCCATCTAGCCGTTCAGGCTGTAGAGCGTGCCAAACAATAATACATACTATGGTTGGCGTTGCGCGCGCTGTTGGTGGCGCACAGTCGTCCCAATCTGTCCTTAACACGTTATAGTAGTAAAGGGCGAAGGCAGGTGCGGACGAGCGACAGCGTAGGCAGCTTAGGTTCAGGCGGCACAGCTCCAGGCGGCGTAGCTTATGGCGGCACAGCTTCGGGCGGCTCAGCTTCAGGCGGCTCGGCACAAGGCGGCTCAGCTTCAGGCGGCTTGGCTCGAGGCGGCGCAGCTTGAGGCGGCGTGGCTGCGGGCGGCGTAGCTTGATGCGGCGTGGCTTCGGGCTGCTTAGCTTCGCTCCGGCTGCCGAGGACGACGTCGATGAGTGGACTGTATGAGGGGGGGGGGGGGGCAGCAGGATGAGCGAGGGGCCTATCTTCTAATCCGCCGACAATCCGAGCAGAGGTCCGATCTCGACGACTCCGAGTAGCAGGGGTCCTATTCCTGAGATCCAGGGGTCCGATTCCGAGCACAGGGGTCCTAGCTTCCGATCCGACCGACGATATTCACTAACACTTCACTTGAGCACTGGAGCAGGGATCCGGGTCCGAAATTAAAGATCACTTGTATTCACTTCCTTTATTTCGTCTTCCTTAGTTTTCTTCCATTCCAAGTGTTCCGAGAGCCGAATTGATTCCAGTACTGCCGACTCGAAATCGCGTCGAACCTTATTACCTCGCGAGTAAAAATCTGCATAACCAGTTCTATTTCGTAACTGCGCCATCTATCGGCAGTCGTGGAATCTTGTGTTCGGCTCTCGTTACGGTAACGCTTTTTGATTCTCGGAATGTGAGTTTACCATATTTACTTAAAAAAGACCTTGGTTCTCGTTATGGTAACGCTCTTCGAAAATCAAATAGTGCTACTTACAATTACAAAATTAATTCTTATAAAATACCTTAATGCTAAAAATAAGAAACCCTATGCTATATTTACACTTATTACCCTATTCTAATAATAATCCCTTCATTTATTTGACCTTAAAAATTACCTTATCTACCTTGATATACATAGCAACTTAACTATATACTATACTAATTAACTCTATACAAATCAAGGTGAGTAGTGTTTTCAGTCACGTCGCTAATAGTTCTCCCCCGCCGTGCGTAGCGCTCCATCTCGAGGTTGCGGCGTGGCTGCTGGCACCAGGATGACGACTCGCTGCGTTGACCGTCGTAGCGTTCCTCCCGGTGTCCGCACGTCCAGAATTCTGACCCTTCCGTCTGGGCCTGGATATACCTTTTGGACTTCTCCTCGCGGCCATGTGTTGCGGGGCAGCGAGGCGTCCATAATCAAGACGACGTATTCGTAAAGAAATGTAGGCCCCTTGAACCACCTCGCGTTCCTGTCAAATTCAGTTGGCGTCCCACGAGTTGCGTCGTCCGCTGGATTCTCTTTAGTAGGCACCCATCGCCAGTCTCGCGGGCTAGTTAACTCTTCAATCTCCGCAAGTCGATGAGCCACGAACGTCTTGAATTTTCGCGGATCTGCTTTCAGCCACTGAAGAACAGTGCTTGAGTCTGTCCAGAATATCTTCTTTGTGATTTCTAAGTCCGTTTCTTTCTCGATTGTAGCTGCCAGTCTGCTTCCTAGTAACGCAGCCTGGAGCTCCAGTCGCGGTATCGAGACTGGCTTCGTGGGAGTAACTTGCGCTTTCCCTGCGATCAACGTAACGCGGACACTTGGTTCTTCTGTTCTCCAAAAGACGACAGCAGCATAGGCCTCTTCACTCGCGTCGGTGAAAGTATGGAGTTGCCCTTTCCTCTGATACGGAGATAAACATCTGGGTATCCTCAATTTTTCGAGAACTGCAACCTCTTTGATGTACTTGAGCCACATTACTTCTTGCTCAGGTAAGATCGCGTCGTCCCAGTCGATCTTCGTTCGCCATATGTCCTGGATGAGTTTCTTCCCTTGGATTAAAACAGGTGCGGCGAAGCCCATCGGGTCGAACGTAGACATGACGGCGCTGGCTATTTGTCTCTTCGTTGGTATCTTTCCTCCAGTCAGAATTTCGCGAGGTGTGTTGCGAAATCCGACGTTGAATGCTAGTGCGTCTTCGCCAATTATCCATCGTAGTCCGAGTGTCTTCTCTTCTGAGGAGAGTTCTTTTATTCCCTCTTGCGGTTGATCTTGCAGGCTCTTCAACACTTCAGCTTCGTTACTACCCCATCCCCTTAAATGGAAACCCGCTTTTGCATGCACGTACTGCACCTCCTTTGATGTTCTTTTGGCTTCCTCGATAGTTTGAAAGCTCTGGAGGTAATCATCCATGTAGTGATTTCTCTTGATAGCTTTCACTGCAGCTGGACACTCTTCTTTAAAGTCTTCCGCATTCTTATTCATCACGAAGATAGCTGTTGAGGGTGATGACGTCGCTCCGAAAATTACAGACTTCATTCTGTATTCTTCTGGTTTTCCAGCCCGTTGACTTCCTCGCCACAGGAATCGTAGGCAGTCCCTGTCTTCTTCACGTATCTGGATGCGCAGGAACATTTCTTTGATGTCAGCAACAACAGCGACGGGCCCCTCTCTGAATCTTACGAGAACTCCAAAGAGAGATTGAAGAAGATCGGGCCCCGGCAGCAAGACATCGTTGAGACTTTTCCCTTCGAATTTTGCAGCTGCATCCAGTACTATTCTTGGCTTCTTTTTGACAGGATGTTCCACCACAAAATGCGGCAGGTAGAACGTTCTGCCGGGCGTCGATGTAGATGGAGCCTTTTCCGCATATTCATTCTTCACCCAGTTGTTAATTTGCTCTTCGTAGGCTATCTTCAATTCTTGACTTCTGTCCAACTTCCTTTCGATGTTGTTTAATCGTCGATGTGCTTGACCGTAATTTTTCGGCAATGTTTCTTGCTCGCTCTTCCATAGAAGTCCTGTTTCAAATTTCCCATCTGGCAATCTTCGTGTCGTTTTCTCCAAAACTTCCAATGCTCTCCTGTCAGAGTCGTTGCTAGGGCGGTTTGGTTTCACCCCAAGAGCCTCGATATCAAAGTATGCTCGTACCAAGGCTTCTGTCTTGTCCTCTGCTAGGCGGCTGTGGTTGACGAACTGGACAGGTGTGTTCGCTCCAGTGTCGCATCCATGAAGCACCCAACCCAAGCTAGTGAACGAAGCAACTGGTTCAGACTTCTTCCCTTTGACGATTCTTCTTGTTACGATGAGCTCCCAATTGTCTTGCCCAATTAGTAGTCTTGGCTCTTCTTTCTTGTAGACTAGCTGACTTCTTAAACTTTGGAGATGATCGCATCTTCTCAGGACTTCTTCATTTATTTCTTGCTTCGATAATTTCAAGCCATCGATTGTCCTTACTCTCATCGACTGCTTATACTTGCGATGAGCTCCCTTAATCCTTATTTCCACCTTTCGAGAATCCGTCTTCTTGAAGCCTCTTCCACCGACGGTTTCTATTGTTATAGACTCAGCTGTTCCTTCCGCACCAATCTTCTTGGCTATAGCAGAGTCTATGAGTGAAATGGTGGACCCTTCATCCAGCAAGGCCAGCACACGTGCTGTTCCCTTTGGCCCGTAGACGTCCACTGGAATCATCTTCAAGTATGCTCTTCCATCGCTTGTAGTGTGCACCGATGTGATGACTTCACCTGTGGGCTCTTCCTTATGTACCACGTTGCAGCTGGCTTCGTCCCTTTCTGGCTTCTTAATTGCTGGAGGTGTGTCTGAGTGGAGACTAACATGATGCCATCTCGAACATTTCTTGCATACCGGAGCCCTGCATCCTTGTCTTGAGTGCCGAAAACGAAGACACTTGAAGCATAGTCTGAATTTCTTCACTATTTCCCATTTCTTGTCCATATCTGCTTCTTTAAATCTTCTGCACTCGTAGATCCAATGCTCTGCTTGACATTCTGGACACTCTGTCTTCTTGCTTGGCTGCTGATTGTGTTCTTTCTCCTGAACTGTATGGACACTCTTCCTTATTGCGCTCTTCTTGGCATCCCACGATACTTCAGGAGGGGCGAAGTCACCACACATGTCAGCTTCTATGTCCAGAAAATCCCTTATTAATATGAGCTCCGGCTTCTCTTCATCTCGATGGCTGTGATGATACATAAACCATCTGTACTTGATGTTTGCTGGCATCTTGTCCACTAACGCCTTCATTGTTTCTGGCGAACTCAGGTACTGTTCCTTTCCAAGTGCACTGATTGTTGCCACAGAATTTCTGACGTGGCTAGCAAATGTGCACACATCATTCGGCGTCTCTTGCATCTTCGGCGTACTCTTTAATTTATCCAGCTCCGCTAAGGCTATGGCTCCTGGTCGTCCAAAGCGCGCTTCCAATCCCTTCATTACTTCTTGCGGTGTCTTGGCAGTGAATAGGAGACTCTTCACTGCTTCCCTTGCTCTCCCTTGAAGAGACCTTCTCAGGCGCGCCAAATTCTGCACGTCGGTGAAGGCGTTCATGGTGTCTTCGAAGGATCGCTTGAACGCTAACCACTCTTCACTTGCACCGTTGAAGTTTGGAAGCTCTATCATATGTTTTGATAGGCTGTGCTCCGATGACTTCTCTGACATCTTCTTGATGACTTGAGCCAGTTCTTCAATGTCACTCTTCTTTTCCTTAGGTGGAGTAACCTTCACAGTGTTTGCATGATCCAACCATTGCTGCACATGCATCTGTGTCTGCTCTTCATGCACGAAGTCTTCTTCCTCAGAATCCAGTTGTAGCAGCTCCAGTTCAGCTTGAGCCACCTTAGATCTGGCTTCTGCTACTTCTAGTTCCCTGCGGGCGAGTTGCATCTTGGCTTCTAATGCAGCTCGTTTCGATGAACGCACCGACTGTGTTTCTATGTTCGGTCTTCTTGGGCGCGCTCCTGTGGGCCTCGCACTCGTTCCGGATTCCATCACATCAGGAACTGCAGGCTGTCCTTGGCGGCGCTTCTGGGATTCGGAGATGCGACTCAACAACTCGTCGTGTTGCTGAATCATAGCGCGCGTAGTTAGAGGCGTGAGCGGTTCGCCAATGGTACCGGAACGCGGCGCGATGTACCCACTATTGACGGGTGCGGGGGGTACTGGAGGCGCAACGGGCGCGGCGAGTTCTCCCTCCACAAACATGACCGACGCGGCACGATCCCCCATAGCGGTGCGGGAGGGAGACGACTCGGCGGCGCGGGATGGCGGCGGCGTTCTTCTTGTTATCGTCGATCGGGTCGAGATCCCTGTCCCGGTGGTTTCTGTGTCGGCTGGCGTGTTCATGCTCCAATCAGTCGAGGCGGACTTTCCAGCTGTGGCGGTTGTCGACCTGGTTGTAGGCATCCCTCTTCCTTGATCCGGCTCGAAGGACCAACTATGGTTGGCGTTGCGCGCGCTGTTGGTGGCGCACAGTCGTCCCAATCTGTCCTTAACACGTTATAGTAGTAAAGGGCGAAGGCAGGTGCGGACGAGCGACAGCGTAGGCAGCTTAGGTTCAGGCGGCACAGCTCCAGGCGGCGTAGCTTATGGCGGCACAGCTTCGGGCGGCTCAGCTTCAGGCGGCTCGGCACAAGGCGGCTCAGCTTCAGGCGGCTTGGCTCGAGGCGGCGCAGCTTGAGGCGGCGTGGCTGCGGGCGGCGTAGCTTGATGCGGCGTGGCTTCGGGCTGCTTAGCTTCGCTCCGGCTGCCGAGGACGACGTCGATGAGTGGACTGTATGAGGGGGGGGGGGGCCAGCAGGATGAGCGAGGGGCCTATCTTCTAATCCGCCGACAATCCGAGCAGAGGTCCGATCTCGACGACTCCGAGTAGCAGGGGTCCTATTCCTGAGATCCAGGGGTCCGATTCCGAGCACAGGGGTCCTAGCTTCCGATCCGACCGACGATATTCACTAACACTTCACTTGAGCACTGGAGCAGGGATCCGGGTCCGAAATTAAAGATCACTTGTATTCACTTCCTTTATTTCGTCTTCCTTAGTTTTCTTCCATTCCAAGTGTTCCGAGAGCCGAATTGATTCCAGTACTGCCGACTCGAAATCGCGTCGAACCTTATTACCTCGCGAGTAAAAATCTGCATAACCAGTTCTATTTCGTAACTGCGCCATCTATCGGCAGTCGTGGAATCTTGTGTTCGGCTCTCGTTACGGTAACGCTTTTTGATTCTCGGAATGTGAGTTTACCATATTTACTTAAAAAAGACCTTGGTTCTCGTTATGGTAACGCTCTTCGAAAATCAAATAGTGCTACTTACAATTACAAAATTAATTCTTATAAAATACCTTAATGCTAAAAATAAGAAACCCTATGCTATATTTACACTTATTACCCTATTCTAATAATAATCCCTTCATTTATTTGACCTTAAAAATTACCTTATCTACCTTGATATACATAGCAACTTAACTATATACTATACTAATTAACTCTATACAAATCAAGGTGAGTAGTGTTTTCAGTCACGTCGCTAATACATACAAACATACATACACTCTCGAAAAACATAACCCTCCTTATATCGCAGTCGGGTAAAATGAGATTGAGTATTTTTGCGTTGAAATCAGACCAGAATATTAAAATAGTTAAAACCGTAAACCGTATTAAAATAGTTTAATTTAACAGAATATTAAACGTTGAATTTGTCGTATGGCGTTGATTAAGTATTATATTAGCTATTTTCCGCAGCTCCATCAGCGTTAAAAAGTAGCCTATGTTTGACCCCGGGTCCTCAACTATATATTCATACTAAATTTAATCAAAATCCGTTCAGCTGTTTGGCCATGAAAGCCTAACAGACATACATACTTTCACACTAAATAATAGTAGTAAAAGATGGATATGGATTTTTACATATCTAATACACTGAATTTTAATGAATATTATGCTATTCAGCTGTCTGATACAATAATACAACAGAATAACAAAGAAATATATAAATATGCCTATGACAAAACAAAGTTCGCGAAAATTCTTACATTAAGGTTGAAGTCCATACTAATCCATACTAATATTATAAATGCGAAAGTCTGTCTGTCTGTTACGCTTTCACGGCCAAACTGCTGAACGGATTTTAATGAAATTTGGTATGGATATAGTTGAAGACCCGGGGTCAAACATAGGCTACTTTTTGACGCAGGAGCTTCGGAAAACAGCTAGTAATTTTATAAATGCGAAAGTCTGTCTGTCTGTCTGTTACGTTTTCACGGGCAAACCGCTGAACCGATTTTGATGAAATTTGGTATGAATATAGATGAAGACCCGGGGCCAAATATAGGCTACTTTTTGGCGCAAGCGGAGCTGCGGGAAACAGCTAGTATGTAGTATAAACATATACGTGGCATGTTAATAATGACTAAGTCATTCCAAGTAAGAATCTAACGAAACCACTTAATGGTATTTACATAATTTATGTACTTTTATTAACATCTATGGATATATTTTATTTAATTTTATTCAGTATAATAAAGCAATCGTGTCTAGTATTTCATGTCACAGTAGCGATAACTATCATTTGCTTCATTTTCAAACTATGTTTTGATATCAGTTATGCCAATCGAATGACAAATGCGTGTGCCATAAAAACTCTACTCTATCATGTGACAAATAATACTTTAGTGCAATAAAAATAATTTAATTAATAAATAGATTTATATCATTCATATAACATAACTCATGCAATATTAAAATTGGCTTTCTGTCAATGTACAAGCTACTTCTCATCTTAGCGCCTTCCCGGTTGCATCCTCGGCTAATTGCCTCGGAACCCAGGGCCCGTTTTCCTACTTTTTCTCCTCCATTTCGCCCGGTTTTTGGCTTCTTTGGTTGTAAGTCCATTTCCACGCATATCCTCCGCTGCGACGTCGAGCCAGCATTTTTTAGGGTGCGCACCTTCTACTAGCGGGGGCGGCATGGCTAGACACTTGTTCCCAAGCATAAACAATTCATTTACAACCCCTATGATCTTATGAAACGCAAAAGATAGCACGAAGTTTTTAATAGCAAGAATCCATACTATCCATACATATTATAAATGCGAAAGTCTGTCTGTCTGTCTGTCTGTTACGCTTTCACGGCCAAACCGCTCAACGGATTTTGATAAAATTTTGTGTGATTATAGTTGAAGACCCGGGGTCAAACATAGGCTACTTTTTGACGCAGGCGGAGCTGCGGGAAACAGCTAGTATGAAATACATTTTATTTATTTATTTACTTTATTCATGTACACAATACAAACGCAAAGGATTATACATAAGAGGAAAAGACAAGGGAGCTGCTTATTTCTAAAGAAATTATTAATTCAGTAATTATTATTTTTCTTACAAGTTTACATGTAAAACATAAAATTACATTTATGTTTTTAAAATGCAGTGCGTTAATTTAAAAGTTAAGTTTATGTGCTATTGTAATTGTCTGGCCAATATAAAACTTGTCATATTATTAAATTACCTACTTAATTAAGTTTTTACAAACTCAAATAGATAATTTTAATCAGAATACATAAAATTTGTTGTTATTTATTATTACAGAGGCAAGTCACTTCGCTCTATTAGTGCGACAAATAAATTTAGTGTACAATAAATATACTATTTCGTTGACGGTACGTACATAGTATGTAATCCTTTTTTATTTGTACTTTTATTACTATTTAGTACTAAGTTAAATAATAAACCGTACACTTTCGACAATCCCAAACATTGTTGAGTAAATAAACATCCGTAACAAAGTGAGAATTCGACGAGGTGCAATTGTCAGTTCCCAAAACGGCTATGAGAGAAATCGTGTTTTCCAAATCAGCCTTTAACCCTGCGTAAATTATAAGTATAGTGGCAGTTTTATTCCTTTTACCGATCTTTAACTGTATAATTTACGATTCGATAAATTTATCATTTCATGAAACAAATCACTTTCGTCCATAGTAGTTAAAGTTGCTTAAGGCTTGAATTAATACACCTGTTACGTTTCTTTATTATTAAATTATTTTTCATTACCGTCCTTAATTGCAGTCGTAACGCTGTAAAAAATTGCACTACGTGGTCCTTTAAGCTGGTATCAGTGATATTTTTATCTTGGTGTAAAGTAATTAAAACCACCGTAATTATTCAAGTGCTCTTATTATTATAATTAGTTTTTATTGTCTCGCTTTCAGAACTTGACTCGGTTTATGATATTTACTTTGTTACGTCATAAGTTTTATCCTTGTCACAAAAATGCACGGATGAGGTCAATATCGTATAATCATCACATAAAATGAAAGATTCAATTATTGACGCTTCAGAATGTTTTTATTAGCATATGTATTTTATTATTTTGAAATGTATACTTCTGATTGGCGTTCTCTTCCACCGATGTATGTCAAGTGGCTGGAAAGATGTTGATTTTATGAGTAAAGCTTGAGTGGTGTAGAAGGACATCAGGGTTGTATCTTCAGTAAGGATATCCACCGCGGAACAGTTTTATCTGTCAATGTTTGTTGCTAATTGTGACTTAAAAAGGCCAGAGATAAATAAAGTCATATAAGCCGTTAATTGGCGCCCATCTTCTTAATAAATTCCATTGTCATACGTCACTATCATGTCTTATCGTTTAGTTCTGCCCTAAATGGTTTTAAGATTAAATTCATAATGTCTATTTAACTATATCTTTGGATATTTGAAACGTATAATCAAAATATTTTTGCTTTTATTGGCATCCTCATCATTTACTCCATCCTGTATATCCGGGATTCTTTTAATACATAGTTAAGTCTTCAGCAAAACAAAACAGTGCTTGCGTTTCTGTCAATTCCGTTTGAAGGGTAATACATAAGGCAGAAAAAATATTGTTTACTGTGTGTAAGCTCAAATGCATCACACTATTTCATGTTACGTATTGTAATGTGTCGTTCCCAAAAATATTCGAAACTATTTGGCGTCACGGCACTAGTTACGAGTGGCTATTACCTATTAGTGTTGATAGTATATCTCCGTATATCCATCTTACGTAGTCAATATTTTTTATTGCAAACGCGTATCTACGAGTACTTGTTCGTGGTAGTACATGATTTGTCCAATTAATTGCTATCTATATTAGCTGGCAACCTCTTTTTGAAGCTATAAATATATTTTGTGTGTCGTGCCCTGTTGACGAAGTAATGCACATTTGCATTACCTATTACGTGACAGGATGCAGCTTGTGGTATATTTTTAGAGAGCTCTTATATTATTTGAGTCACAAGTTTAACGACAATGTGTATTTCATCATCATCCTAGCGTGTATTCCGAGTTGCGTCGTCGGCTTACGCTTCGGAGCCTAGGGTACGCTAAAAGTCATGGTCCTAGATTTGGCAGAACTGGTTATTACAATGGAGCGACTGCCGTCTGACCCCCGTAAACCTTTTTACAGGGAAACTAGACCAACAGGAACATGACCCGAGGTGTGTTAGCGGCCAACACTGTCAGAATTTTTTAGGCTGCCCCAAGCCATCTGACAGAACCTAACGACTGCTATCTATCGACAACAACCGGGACCAACAGCTTAACGTGTCTTCAAAAGCACGGAGGAGCTCAAGATAGAAAATCACTAAATTGCGACCAATCCAATTGTGGTCACGCCGTCGCTTGATACGCGTATTCGCTACGGATACGCGGGTCGCGCTCGACTAACGACTCTACGACAATGTGTAGTTGACGTAAGGTATTTGGGTTTACGATAAAAGGACTATATTAGTTTGATTTCTACTCATGCCTCGCGAGGTTATATCAGAGTCTACAAGATATGTACCCGTTATAGCCCAGTCCAGTCGGTCGCGCCGTGGGATGGTAACGCTTAAAGTTGCACCGGATGCCCAAATACCAGGACTGCAAATGACCAACACCTGACAAAGCAGTTTGGTAGTTTTTACTGGGCTGGATATAAATCCTCTTGAGGGATTTGTTTTCTCTTTACTCTAATAATTTGGAATATGTTATCTCATCCGTAGTTCCGTCTTTGAAAGTCATAAAATGTCCAACTTCGAAATTCAACAAGAAAGAAGGTGGTTTCTAGATTTGAAGATAGCTTTAAAAGCTCTTTATTATTTAGAGATGCACTTAAAATATAGATGTTACGTCTCAAATAAAAAAAAAATCTACTAGTTTTCTTAACCAATATAAACATACTAAGCGATAACCTAACTCTCCTTTAAAAGTAATCGGGTAAAAATAGATTCAACACGTCAATGCAAAATGCATTCACCGATGTTATCTATTTGTTTGAAAGATAGATTTATCGCCCCTCATTAGTATCCACACGTTCCTCTCAGTACACTTCAATACGTGAGGAGTGTTGTTATTAGCTATGACAAGATTTATTGTCTTGTTGATTGCAGTGACTGCTGCTTTAAATATATCTACTGGTCTCATATTAATTAAATTTACCCTTAAAGTAGGTCACTCTCTCCTTTTTCTTGTCGATATAATAAATGCACTCTATCTTCTTCTTCAGTGTCATTTGGAGGATGGCCATTCTCGTACGTATGCGCCAGTACAACCTGTCTTTTTGATTAGATTTTTGACAGAAGGCACTTTAAAATTCTAAATTGTTTTAGTTGGCCCACGGATTTCTCTCTCCTTTAGTGCATTCCTGAGTAAACACAATGTATCGACAACTAATCATAGTTTACCTTCGCCTTTAGTGTTATGCAACGAAATCTGGATAACAACAGACAAAGAATCAATTCTTCAAATTTTATGTGCTATTGTTAACCTGTTGTCAGAAACATGTATACCGTCCAATCTGCGAATAGTTATGTAAGACGTTTTCAACGAAACAAGAAATATATTTTTAAATTTCAAATATAAAATTTGTTTTGAATAAGGTTTATTTGCGTGGTTAGCACGAGCCAAATACTACAATTATGGCAAAACTAGTCTATAATAATCACAAGTGGAATATCTTCTAGGTATAACTAAAATAGACATTTTCAATCCTACCTATTTACTTTTGATAAATTCGGAAGTAAGATGTGCCTTATTTTAGTGTTGTTTTGGTTGTGTCCTCAAATTATTCCTTCGCAAATCAGGGTTCACTCCTCGGCTTTTATAAACTTATATTATTAGATAGTGGTGCTCCTGCTCGTCGTTTTGTAGTTTCCCTTCTATGATCGTATTCTGTCTAATTTTGACCAATAATTTAATTTTTAGGTGTGACCTTCGTGCTTTCTAACCCTGAGGAGAGCCACTGCCAGATACTTGTCCTTACAAATAAAACATCACTCCAATCATACCTTGTAGCATCCTATGAGTTCTTACCAAAATAATTTCTTTTTTGCTTTAGTTATTTATTTATGCAAAAAGGTAGAAATGAGTTCCAGCACCATCGTCAACAGCAAGTGAAACCATCAACACGTCTAATATTAGCATGAATTGGAAAACTCAAACATTTAAAAAAATACATGCTTCTCACAGCGCTCATGTCCACTTTGTACCCTTAATACCTTAAGTGGCAAGTCTTGTAATAGCAACAGGAATGACTAGTTAATAGAGAGTTGTCCTAGCTTTGCCGACGGGAGAAAACGACTAGCAATCCTCTTTATAAATAACCTGGACGCCGTGAGAGGTTCGTGTACTACTAAGAATTTTGCTTATAAATAGACTATACCCATCCTGTCTAGAATGAGAATATCAAGATCTAAATGTTTACATACAACATATTACATTATTAATGAAATATGGTCAGAAACAAAAAATAAAAGGCACACGCATATCTATGACTCGCCTTTCATAACGATTCTGGTGCAATGACGTTGAAAATACTATGTTATAACCAGAATCATTATAAAAAATAATTTTGCCTTTTCGAACGTTAGAAAAATTTACTCTCTTAATACAATGAAACCCTTTGAGATAGAGATGCATTTTTTTCTAACCGTAATGAATTGGTCTTTGAAACATTTGAGAAAAGGTTACGTATGTCATGTGGTCATAGTCTAGGTCACGATCATGAGTATCTACAAATTGTCAAGAAAGGATGATTGTCTTTTTAGTATGCAATTGAAAGGACGGAAGCCTTCGTTGATAACAGTTTCTTTCGATGGGAACATCCTCGAATGAGTTTTCGCTAGGTCACAAATAAACATTTGTATATTCTTAATTTCATTTACATGAATATCAGGCGGCTAATCATTCAAAGGTATTTGAAAGACCATCAGCAAAGATGCGATGGCTCAGTCTATTATAATGTTGTTATTGACAGAGGTAGGCTGTACTTACTAGATTGTTAAATGCTGAAGATGATAACGATAAAATTAGAGATTCTCACTATGACGTATCATTCTACGTCTTATGTCATGACGAACTACTCTGCACACCGTTTTGTCACACTGGCAGTATGGTATTAGAGTATTTGTTCCTAAAACTCCTAAGCCATGACGCACAATAGCTTCTAGTATACAAGTATCGTTGAAAGCTTTATATGAACGATGAAATATGTGACTTTATTCATTACTAATAAAATTATTCCAAGAGTTGATTTTTTTTTCATAATTAATTTTTGTTGGTAATTTAGCCATTCAAGTATCATGCGGTATAATCAAAGTTTGTTCGTTAAAGATAAGCAAATCAGTTGCAATAAATAACTTCTTGTAATTAATGACTGACAGAACTATAGCATTACCGAAACTCGATTCATTTACAAGTCTGCTGATACAGTTGTGTTCAATTTATATTAAAATGTCCGAATGTATGTCTTAATTCTTATTATAATTCATTTTGACTGTAAAGGTACGTTTTTATTAAGAACATTCACTTGTATCACATAAAATCTCTCATCGACAGTCTTAAATATACGAGTAGATATTATTTGACACTAATTATGCTAGAATTCTTGAGATTATGTATTGTCAGGATCCAACAGAAGAATTCTTATATCAAAATATTCTAAAATCTGTAATTGAACGGTCACAATTGAATTATGCTAATATATATAAAATACTTCAGACGATTAGACCAACTGAGCTTAGAAAGTCTTTTAAATACATAGTCTTTTAACGCTAAATAATGTAGTTCTAACCTAACGAAATTTAGTCAGTCACACAAAATAATAAAGGGGCTTAAAATGTACACTGTACATAAAAAAACACATTTTTATTATTTTATTATTACTGAATAATTTATTTATGCACTGTGTCATTACCTACCTTTAGGCGTGTTTACGTAAAGTCATTATGTATGTTGCTGATTAATGATAGGTTCGGGTCAATCCGGGTTATATTTTGAGGAAAATACCATAAAATACATCTCACGCAAGACAGTGGCGATGGCAAAGTGAAGGTAGACAATTAATCGTTTTTTAATTGTAGGGAAAGTTGACTTCAAAGAGATTATAAGAAAAAAGAAAATAATGTTTATACCTATTTACTTTTGAGTGATTTTTACTAGTTAAACAGTTTATGAGACATTAATACAGCAAGTAATGTAGATTGAGGTCATTTTGTGGCTTAATGAATATAATCGGGTAAAACCAGAAATTTATCAACTAGAATATTAATAATTGGTATGTACATAAACAAAATAATTAGTCTGACATACTGGTCAATGCATCTATTGAATGCAAGATAAGAAATAAACCGACGTTATTCAAATATAAGTAAATTGTCGATTCTTAGTATTTCTGAATGCAGCTTTGTCTGGTCAGGGAAATGGCCAACGAACTTTAATGGGTTTCTAATAACTTTCCTAGAAATTGCATACAATGTAACGGTGCGTATAGTTGTGGGTTTTCCAGTTACATAAGTTATTTTAAACCTCAATGAAAAAGACTTATATCGTCAACACAATCAATTCTTCCGTAATGATATTCTACACAATCTTAGTTCCTTGCGCAACGACTGTTTTTATGCATTTGATATAAAAAAAAACTCAAATACTTATCAGAATAAACACTCTACATTTTGGTTAAGTAATTTGTGTTACTACATAGTTTTGAAGAAATAAATGTTCGATAAATTATTGTTAAAAGATTATTTATTGTCTACATGAAAAAAAAAAAATCGTAAAAGGAAAAACATTATTTAGATGTCATAAAATATCTGCCTTTTCTAGAAACCTATAATTTTAATGTTTATTTGTTTATTTACAAACGACAAACAGCTACATTACATATAATACTAAAATTATTTTTTTGTTCATTGGTAAAACTAAGATTCATATAAGTTTAAGAGTACAAAACATAAAATAATAATAGATACATCAACACAATATACGAGAATGTAACATACTGGCCATGGTGGTAATTATAAGGAGAACATTTGCAATTCCTAAGATGTTTAATGTTTGGAGTATCAGCAGCCAAATCTATTATCTGTACCATAAAATACATATTTCAATTTAATGATCAATAATTATTAATATTACCTCGAAAGACGGCACTTTACGTCATGTTAAATGTTTAATTTTGGCGTTATTTGCCAAGCACACACTGGTAAGTACTATGCTTTGGGAAGTTCTCTGTCTCATCCTTGAACCATTATAAAACGTGTTAAGAAATGATATCTAAAAGTTATTTTTCTTCCACAACTCCGTGAATAAAAATTTAGGAAAAAAATATGGAGGAAGCAACGGAAAGTAATGTGACAAAAAATATCTCGGCATTTAATTTAGCTGACTAATTTATATTTGAAGTTCTCTACTGTGATAAAATCACTATACAAAGCCTTCTTATTTGCATAGATGAATAATATGGGTTCATTCTTTATGTATAGAGTCAGAGATAAACAGCCCGAGAGACTTAAGAGTTCTCCACTCCTCCCTATTCTGTCTGCTGGCCAGCCTGTCTTTTGTAGGTTTTGTTTAAATATTTTTACTAGTTGTTTCCCGCAGCTCCGCCTGCTTCAAATAGAAGCCTATGTTTGACCCCGGAGCTTTAACTTTATTCATACCAAATTCCATCAAAATCCGTTCAGCGGTTTGCCCGTGAAAACGTAACAGACTGACGTATGTATATATAGACAGACAGACTTTCGCACTTATAACATTAGTATGGAAGTATGGCATTTTTAAATAATTAAGCACGCAAAATTGCCTACCTGATGATCACCGTAGCCCACGGAGCATCACGTGCTCATTGCCGACCCTTAAGAAATCTTTCCACTTCAACTGGCTATTAATATTATAGCTGTAATGATGATAGAAAGCTAAATAATAAGTGAACACATGGCTTGGGCCATTACATTGATTCTGTATATTTCTATAATAAACTCTCAATAATGTCTATTAAAAGAAAGTTTTTACCACAATGGCTAGGTCTAATCACACAACTTTTGCTATACAATAAAGAAAATGACACACAATACTAGTAACATGTACTTAAAGCACTAGCGTGATACAAAGTGCTTTAAAGTGCGTTTTATGTATTAATATTAGAAAGTTGAAAACTATTAAATACTAGGTGTATTGTAGTATGATAGTGATATTGAGGCTATAAAGTATATTGACTTTTCTTTCTGGCTTGACTGCATTCTCACTTTTATCGTAACTTTACTGGATTCCATTTATATTGGCTTGGTCATTTATCTGGTCCATTTTGGCCATAACATGTATTCTGATATTTGACCTGCAAATAAATGTATTTCATTTCATTCAGGTGTAAAAATAGTAGACAGATTAGATAAGACAAATTGCTCAAAAGGTAAAGGGAGGTTTCTTAAAGTTCCAAAACAAAAAAAAAATACTGCTAGACAATTGGGTATTCTACAAAATTTTTTTTTTCATTCATAATAAACATTTTACTACCAGAAACTGAAAACAGAAAGATTTTAAAAAATCCCTTCATAAATAAATAAGATTACTTTGAAATTCGGTGGAAGGGGAAACTGTCAAAAAACAAGAAAAGGATGCACTGTGTGTGCAATGACGTCACTGACACTTGGTTTCGTGCGTACAAAAGAGATAGAAAGACGTCCCCACCACGCTCCCACTTTTCTTCTTGAGAAAACTTTAAAATCTAATTACTGTCTTAATTTTCAACCAATTTTGTTGTTGTTTTCGGAATCGGTTACTTTTTAGTGTACATATTGTTTCGTATTCAAATATTGCCCAAGTATGAATACAGTCAAGTAGCCAATTCACATATTCATGATAATTTATCATTTCAGAATACTTTTTCTTGACATAATGGTACAAATTGATGGTGGAAACTAATTTTTTACATATTGCCCAAGTCTTTTTCATTATAAAAACGTATATATCAATCTCTGTCAATATTTACGTCTTTATAAGTGCGATAAAATCTTTTATCGAGTTTAACATCTTTAAATTACCTTTTTAGGGTTCCCTTTCAATTATAGTAACCCTTTTTTTCTAGATTATTTTAAACATATAACGTACGTAATTATCGCACCTATTTTCAGCATACTTAAACTGAAAATATTTTCTCTTTCATATTTTTCTCTTTACTTTTTACTTCTTCATATAGCCACATGACTATGAGTGTAAATATTAAAAAAGACGATGATATGAAAATAATGAAAATGTTTATTTGGTACATATAAAATAGCATAAGGTTACATAAATGCCAAACTGGTCTTCGCTTAGCATGAGTCGGAAGAAAATCAAAATAAATTTGAAAAATTTACCAAAAAAACATTTATTCAACAACATATTTTTATAGTGGCATAACAGAGGCTATAGAATCCCTCTATACCGTACATATATTAAACCAAACATAACACCAAACGTGTGTTTTCCTAAATCAGAGCCGCTGAAATGGTTTCATGAAAACAACTGGAGACTACGGAACTCCTTAATGATCAAGAATGTTCAATCACTTGTTTAAAGTAAAGATATCTCCGAAAACCATTGATCAAGTTTCCGTAAAGGACATTAAAATTATGGACCACCGAAAAGCGCAAGCGATTATCTCCAATGAGTACAAATAAAATTATGTACAATTATATCTACGAGAAGAAAATATGCTCTTTTATTGAATACCTGACCCAAACTGGAACTACTTGATATTTTAAACAATGCAGCATGCTACGGAATTTTAAAGGGTTGCCATTACGTTGGCAATTTTGCTCTCTTATTTGAAAATTACTTTCCTTGAGGTTATTTTAAAGAGTTCATTTATGTTTTGTAAGCTTGATAGCTGCAATAGTTTGGTTATAAGCAGATATATATTTTAATCTATAGTTGTATATATATGAGCATCACAACTTAACATTGTCGCTGGTTTCAGTAATCTGTGATTCAAGTCACTCGTTATCTATAATATGAGACGTTTTCCTTGATGCATCCTAATCTGCATTATTCAATCGTGTAGTACGGTAAAACACAATCCTTATCTCTTCATTTTACGATATAAATTAAGATAGAAGACATGGGATGCACTTTTTTAAATTAAAGTGTTTATCTTTAAGCTTGATTTAGCCATGAAGATTGTTCGATAGCGTTATTTCAAAATCAATCAATCTACTTGAACGCCTCCTTTTTTTATTGTTCCGCTGCTTACTAAATCTCTTCAAATTATTGGTCTAACAGCCTGGCCACGAAGCAATCCGCTTCAGTGCATTAATCGTTACTACTCCTCATTTCGCCTCGCCAGTCACCAGTGCATTTGTTATGTATTTCTTTTAGTCGCCGGAGGCATCGTGGCGAAATTTGCCGTGGCGGATTGCTTCGTGGCCAGGCTGTAAAACAGCCTTGGCCCCTCTTTCTTCATTCTCCCTTTGTTTGCCAATTGGTAGCTTCAGAATTTCAAGTTAAAAGTAATGAAAGGACTAATTTTATTTCTTCTCTCTAGCCTGATGTGTTTTGTAATCGGAGGCTGGTTAACTTTTGCTGTAGCTTCTTGTTACACCAGATTTTGATTGAGCAGTAGTGCGGTATCCGTTTGGTACGGTACAAAGCCTCGCAAGTAAGGTTAACAAGAATCGTCTCTCTTATAAGAATTGAAACTCTCTTTTTTGTTGAATTGAAGCTTCTACAATTTGTTTTAGGCAGAGAAAGAGACATGATTTCCACTTATACCAACTCTTGCTTCTTTTACGCTCATCATTTCTAATGAATCAATACTTTCTCTACTTGTCTTGTCTAGTTTTGAGTGGTGTGTAAACTTTACTTAGTTCGTACCATACTAAGTAATTGCTATCTATTTGCGAATAGTCCGGTCTTACTTGCTCGTTTTCTACATTAACTAGATTCCTATGATTTGTTAGACCGATGATAAGTATTTAATAGTTGATTATAATTCAATCTACCTACACTAGGATAGAAGTGTATTGTTTTTTAAAATTTATTTTTTTATAAAGTACGTAAAATTCACAAATTTTCTTAATATGAATGAATGAATGAAAATTTTATTGCACCATTTACATACACAGAAGTAAAAAATACAGCACGAATCGAATTTTAGTTCAAGTTTCAAAAAGGGCGTTAAAGGATTTCTCAAGGGTCGGCAATACGCACGTAATGACCCTGGTGTTACGGGCGTTCATGGGTTACGGTGACCACTTACCATCAGGTGGGCCGTATGCGTTTTTGCCTACTTAATTGTATAAAAAAAGTATATTTAGTATTGAGTACAATATGTCAGTTAATGGTGTTCTACCGAAGCATTAGATCTATTAAAATAGGCTCATCACGCGTATATAAATACACGTGATGAAGCCTACTAGATGTTTAATGACAATTCTGATGAGTTTTGAAATAAAAAATCAATCAAAGATAATTTTAAAATTAAATCGGCCAATTAAATAGTAATTTAAAATAGGTCATTTATTTATAAACGAGATAATGATATGACCATATTACAATTTAAATGTGTTGTGTGTTGTGTCTCTGTGGTCCAGTGGTTAGGGCGTTTGCCTTCGATCCGGGGATGGTGGGTCCGATTCCCACGGGAAGCATACTTTGTTTAGTTGTTTTCAGTTTGGTTAGGACATTGCAGACTTGAATCACAGCAAACTTGATTCAGTGCTTCGGTAGGCACGCCAAGCAGTTGGTCCCGGCTGCCGTTATGTGGTCGTTAAACGAACCAAGTCAAGTCAGAAGCCGAGAGGTTAGTCCGCACAACTCTGACACCAGGGTGTACATGGTCGATTGCTACACGTAATGATGAATGTGTTTTTTATTAATGATTTCTTACTCGGAAGCAGACTGCAAGACCCTTAGATACTGTGAGCCAATACTGCGTGAATCGGAATAGTTCCCAATAAAATTTCAGGCGGTAGTTTGTAATCTTATGACATCAAAGACAAATTTTAACTTAGTCTGCCTGCGACCATGAACGCTGTAAAGTGTTTGAAACGTCAGGTGTAAATAAATAAGTAATAAACGCGATAAAACCGTATTAAAATAGTTTAATTTAGTGTTTTTTATTATTTTTTGTTTCAAATATTGTTATTTAACTGCATCATACTGAACCTGTAGGTTACTACGAGTATTCTAAAGGTATGCTACTATGTTTGTATAGGCAATAAAGTGTTAAAACTACACAAATTTTATAGACACATTGTCTGTGAAGGACCCTGTATCATTATCCCATGCAAATCCTGAAAAACCTAAAAACCTTTTCATAATTTTATATCTTTTCGATCCTCTTTTGGCCCAAATAACTATCATTTTAATGCAAGGATATTTTATTATTCCTTTCATAGTTGTAAAGGTACTCTATCATGACTTAGTAGATGAGCTAGATAAGAAAAAGCTACCCCGTCATCTCCCTGAGGCTGATTTATACTAGTATCGATTCATTTAATCGGATTACTAGTCACACCCATTCCAGTCTACCTGTCAGCCATATTGACTGACTACTTAGGACTTCAAGCAGGATTTTATCGACTAATGTATCGATTACATTATTTATGCCTTGTATTAATTTGACCTGTCGAATGTCGAGACTTAATACTTGTCAAATATGAATTCTGGTTTCGGTACTGCAGATTTAAGTTTTTTTTTAAATTTACCATCATCATTAAAATAGATAGACTGTAGATAAGAAAGAATAAGCTGGACTGAAAGACTAACAAATGAACAAGTGTTAACATGATTAAGATAAAACAAAAGCATTTGAGGGTTATTGAAAAGAAAAGGGAAAACATGTTAGGGCATTTGATACGACACGTATTGGAAGTCTGTTAAACACATTTGTTTGTTTGTTTGTAATAACTTTATTACACAGAAAATAGCATTACAGTATATTTTATTCTATCTAATAAACAATAACTAAAAATAAATTCAATGACGGACTTATCCCATGTATTATAATGTTTCTCCCAATGGTGGTAGAGAATGATCATAGAAATAAGTCCGCCAAAAGTATTTGTACTTATTGAACAATAAAGTTTTCATAAATAAATAAATGTTTTAAAGACAAAAGCTTTCATATTCGTACTTGCATATTTTGGAACTAAAATACATAGAAATTTCAAACATCGCAAACGTGCACTTTCGAACTCTCGTACATCGCACTCGCATACTGTTATTTGTAAAAATATTCAGGACAGTAATAAGAGCAAGAGTAGCAAGGGTAAGCAGTAGTAAGGGCAGCTTTGGTAGGCATGAATAGTGATATCAATTAATGATTTCTATAGTAAATCATGACCAGTGCAATATATTACGAGTGTAAAATGTCATTACTTTAGTTTACATATTGAGTGAATTATAGAAGTTTACGTAAAATTATGATTACTAGTGATTAATGGGGACTCGGGTTAAACGATTTGAATAATTTATTAGGCACGTGTTTGTACATACATTTGCTGAGACGTTTGAGGTTAATATCTAAGTTGATGGATATATGTATGGAATATTAGATTTTGCTCTGTATACTCTTCGGTGGACTCTAGAAAATACAGTGCGTGATACTAAAACTAAAGTGAACTTATTGCAGGTATAACATCCATACTTCCATACTAATATTATAAATGCGAAAGTCTGTCTGTTTGTTACGCTTTCACGGCCAAACCGCTGAACGGATTTTGATGAAATTTGGTATGAATATAGTTGAAGACCCGGGGTCAAACATAAGCTACTTTTTGACGCAGGCGGAGCTGCGGGAAAAAGCTAGTAATCAATAAATAAAAAAATATATTTCGCGAAAAAATAGAATCATCTAAATGCTAAATATATAGCTCTGTTATAACTCGGTTACATTTTATTTATTTATTATTTATTGCACACAATATCTTACAGATAATGTAGGTACAAAATGTATCACTTAATGCTAAGCCTTGTCTGCCAGTTAACCTTAGGTTATTAGGTTATTTTTTTTCTTAGATATTACACCATATTTTCAGGCATTTTTTTTAGTCACCTTAAGTACTGACTATCCGCCAAAGGCACTTTACAGAATTGTTATAAAAAATGTTAACGCTGTCGCTTTCATGAAATATCATCATGGTAGGCTTATGGGCAAAATTTTTGTTCTTTTTATATATGTCGTGGCCAAATCATTGAATTGATTATTTCATGATATGGTCGACCACATCATGAAATGCGACCATTTGATGATATGGCCCAAACAGAATCGACCATATCATTAAAACGCTAGTAATCAATAAATAAAAAAAACCGGCCAGATCATTTCAATAATAATTCATATTTGTTTATGCTCAAAACGTAACTCTTACATTCTGAAAGTTTTATTTTAAGTTTAGTACATGCTACTAAGTACTTTACGATAATCAATTTGTCCCATAACTTTTATTTTCACAATAATATTCTTAAATTTTTTAACAGCAGATTGTCAAAAATGTAACAATTTTATGATATGATCACTTGGTTGTTGGCCAGATCATGATGTAGTCGTGCATCAGTTTATAATATCATGAAATGTTGGAAGCTCAATGATCTGGTCGATTCTGTGTTGGCCATATCGTGAAATGGTCACATTTCATATATGATCGACCACATCATGAATTGATAAATTCAACGACCTATTTTATTTATTTATTTAAACTTTATTGTACAAATACAATTGTAAAGCACAATAGGTGGACTTAATGCTAAAAGCATTATCTAACAGTCAACCTTTGGGTCAAGCAGAGAGCTTTATGTGGGTGTAAAATAAAGTTTAATTAACAAAAAAACATAAGAAAATAATATGCAATATATATATAGCATACACTTACATATAATATAAACACGTATTTACAATATACCTACATAAACAATAAATATATACAATTATTAATGCAATGCAAAACAAACAATACAATACATGTAGCAACTAGATTCCCACATCACTCAGCTGTTTTTTTCATAATGTACCACTTAGAAAGCTCTATAACACGAACTGAGGTTTTAGTTTAATGGGGGTTGCGAAAAACTCTGACATCTGTGTGCTGTACAGGATCGATTGACCCTGTAACCCACTCGATATAAATAAATGATTGTTTAAGTTTTTTTGAAAATATTAAAAACAAAAGTAAATTATACTATGATCAGACTTGACAAAGAAATTTAATGTAGAGACAGACATTATAGCGTTCCTATATTTAATGGTATGAATAAATAAGACCAAAACCGAATGATATAGAGTGACAATGTTGTATTGTCATATTGTGTCGAGTGTCCATTCTATTTTTAGGTCACCAACAAGGCACACAGACTGCTCATCAGCAATCATACGCAATCAATTTGACGCATTCAACGTTATGTACTTACCAAGACGAGAATATAACCGCTTTGATTGGATCTATCTACAATATTTAAGACCTCGTGTTGTTTTATAGCTGGTTTATTCGTTATAAAAACCTTTAATATCTATACAGAATTATGTTTTATTGTATGGCTAGAATGATGCATTGTTTTTCATTGATTGTGAAGACAAATTTGTTGCAGCGCCCTCTTGCGTCGAATAGCAACAATTTTTTATACACTTTTCCTTAAGCAGCATGGCTTGCTTCAAATTCATTTAAATATCATGTTTCTATAAATAACCAACAGGTGGCGCCCTTTTTACGTTTATTTTTTAGAGTTCCTAGTTTTAATTTGCTAATTTATTTTATTAATAAAAAATAACTGAACTCATGTAAGATTACCTAACTTACTGATATAATATTCGATTGTTTTGTAATACTATTTAATGATAACTTTTTATTTACTCGTCTAATTAATTTCTATAACCAGCTTCTATGTTTATGGCAAAACATTTTCAAGGTCAAACTGTAGCAAATGGCAATAAAGTAGGCTACACGAGGTTAACATCCAAATAAATGTTTGTAATGTCGACCACCATATTATATCGTTAATAGGTGCAAAATTGCTAATTAATAGCAATTTATATTCATAACATATTCCTATTAACCACCCCTTTGAAGGCGGTCTTGTCGACACACATAAGTACACTCGGGATCAAAAAAGCATGAGTACTCTAAGGATGCATTTAGTATGAAAAAATGTTCATGGAGATCTGATATAGATGCCACATTCAACTTCGTATTTCAATTTAAAGCATGATTTAGCTATTACTGTAAAAAACATATCCACTTTAGAAGTATACCTTTTCTATGGCCCACTGTATCTAAGTAACTTGCGTCTGAATGACATCAAAAGTAACACGTCATTGTAGTGTACTACAAATAAAACAAACCGTTTTTTGTCTGTAACTACGAAAACAATGTTTTACACTGAAGATGATTCCATTGTTCATATTTGTTAGATTTTAAACAAAAATTACCGCTGCCTCTGCCCTGAACTAAATAAGAAATTTGGAAGGTTTTTTTTTAAATTGTGTCATATTTTTTTCGTTAATTTTAAAAGCTATTTATGTCGCACTGATGCAGGGCAGACATATGCATTACTTTACATGAATCTCTATCCAAATAATTTCCTCTTCAAAATTTCAGAAGAATAATTTCATTGCGTCCTTAATTCGCTTTCACCCACCTATGAAACTCACAAGTACTTGACTTACTGAAAATAAAAGGAAATCTACAATTCAAAAGTAAGTATTTTACAAGTAATTTAAAAGTATGTAACGTGATTGATAAGTTTAATAAGGTTATGAAATAAAAGTATAAACACGATGAAAAATGAAGTCCAAAAATAGCAAAAGTTCCGACTCGTTCCATTCCCGTGTCAATGAATTCATCAGCGGCAATCAAGACGTTTGAAAATGAGTAAGTATTTAAATTGCCTGAAGACCAGCCACTTGTTGAACGTATGACAACTACGCGCGGCAGAACCGTCCGTCTAGTCAAAGCGCGGCGTTCGGGCCGGTAACAACGCATTCAAAACTGGAACGCGCGAAAAATTTAAAAATCTAACGCGTATTCTCATTTATTTTTAATTTTGCGTGTCTCCTATTCAGCCCAAGCCAGTGTCATTTTTTTTTAAAGTTTTTCGTAGCCGTTGTTTTGTCCGTATCATTAATAGGCATAGTTCGAAGCACTTCTCCATGAGACGTTCCGTGTTTATGTCCAAAATCTATTTTAGTGCATGAAACGTAGAGGAAAACTCCAGGTGTAATTAGGTATGATGGTATTAGATCGGTCGTTAATCTTACAGCCATCACGCATGACGTAAGGAAAATATTAATGGCTTCAAATATTTTAAAGTGCGGTTAGCCAAGATTCGGAAACAAAATTGTAATTGTATTTCAGTTATAATGGCAACTACATAGCTACGTACTAGTTACGTGTTTAGTATTTAATGAAGTAATATAAATACTTTACGTAGGTACAGTACAACTCTTTATAAATTAGTACTAAGTAGTTGCGTCGTCAGCAATAATGTTTAGGGTCTTCAAATTTTCTGACACCGTTTACTATAGTATGGCTATTGACACAATTTTTACACTAAGTTTATTACTGAAACAGGTATAAGAATTAAACATTTTATTTTCTTTGAATCTTTTTTTAAAATTATGTTTCAAAAATAAAAACGTACAGTAACTTCGCTACTTAGGTACCTACTTGCCAAAGTATCGATATCTTATTTCCATTTTTGTAACTGCCTCTGTGGTCCAGTGGTTATGGCGTTCGCCTTCGACCCGGGGGTGGTTGGTTCGATTACCACCGCAAACATACTTTGTTTAGTTGTTTCCAGTTTGGTTAGGACTTTGCAGGCTTGAATCACCTGATTGTCTGATAATAAAGATGATTCCGGCTTCGGAAGGCACGTTAAGCCGTTGGTCCCGTCTGCCATTTGGTAGTCGTTGAAGGAACCACGTCAGATGCCGAGAGGCGATTCCGAACAACTCTGACACCAGGGTGTACATGGTCGATAGACGTAACCTACACGAAGTGATGATGATGATTGTACATTTTTTACACCCCTAGCACGAATTTTTTTCTTTTATGCCATTCAATCTTTAATTGAATTTCATCTCACGCACTATTCCTACGTGGTTAGAAGGTGCAGTATTTGTTTACGCATCGTTGACTTCCGATACTAGAGTCCAGCCTTCGAATCAGATTGATTTCCGGATTTTTTCTTCCCAATCTTCTATTTATTAGGAAATTTTTAGTTTGAATAGCGTTTGAAGTTTGAGGAATCACCATTTGGTCGAGGTGTTAAAATATACTGTAAACAACATTAGAATAATTTTTCCGTATGATGAGAACCACATGTTTTGTTAAAATATTATATCGACGATAACAGGTAATAAAAAGAGGCCCCATTGTAATTGTTTCTCTCTCTATGCAGCTATCTCGTATTAATTCCCAGGGTGCAGAGGGTATACCTGGTTTCTCACTTTTCATATTTTTATCTTGTACTTTTCTCAGTTTTTACGATCTGACATTGTGGAGGCCATCTGAATTGCACACCATGACATATGAGCAACAGTCCCATATTTTGAATTTTTAAGCTTTCTCATTTTAACTATGAGTTAGGACTAATTCCTATATCTAATACTAAGTAGAGAAGGCTCTTTTATCGAGCGAAGCTGAATTGAGTCTAAGAAATCTTGATTTATATATGGTTAAGATTTATTTGTCTTAAGGCAAAGAGTACACGTATGTTTACCTCAACTTTCCTTTTACAATTCAAATTCAAATCATTTATTGCGTTTCATATAGTACATTAGAAGCTCTTAACTAGTTAACAACTGTTTTTATAAAATAGGTACGATATGAACCCTGTCGGGTATTGCAATTTAAGAAATGGAACGGCAAGCGGTTAGTGGATGTTAATAATTTATCATATAGGTAAAGAAAATTAAAATAAACGAAATTTAAAATATTGTTGTAGATAGTCAAGTAATTAAATCGATGTCAAAGGTTGTCCAATAATTTTTAGAATTTCATTAAAACAAGATAAGTACCTCAAATTTTTTTGAAAAATACTTATTTTGTTTTATTTGTAGTTTATCAGCAATCCCAGGCGTAGTTTTAATTTCCTTGAAGTCTATTTTTTGCGTTGTATGTTTTCAAATATTTTTCTGCACATTTTAAAGATACATGTTTTGATATCTAGCAGTGATATGATCCTTTAACAATTTAACAAATAAGTACAACATAAGACATAACTTCCGGCTCATTTACATTGAATGGATTACAGTAATAGCGGCTATCTCTTGATATAATATTCGAGGTTAGGTTGCCATTGTTTCTATATATAGACATAAGAAACAACGATATTTTCTTAGTAAAAATATCCAAACTTCGTTTGTTAACATCATCTGATATATCACCACCTACTGCTAAACATAAACCTTCTTCATAGATATTCGGCTAAAATCCGATTAAGACATTTTTAGTAAATAATGGCACGAAATCTATATTTTTATGACCCGTGTTTCTTATGATTTAAAATCAAAGTGTAGCTCATATTTTGAAATAGCAGCCCGTCCCTACACTTCGTCCGGGCATATAGCCTTCCTCAATAAATAAGCGATCCAACACTTTTTCAAATCGGACCAGTAGTTCCTTAGATTAGCGCGTTCAAACAAACATTTCTTCTATATAATATTAGTAAAGATGTATGTATGTATATAAAAATCTTTATTGTACACAAAGAACATAGTATCAGAATACAGTTTACAACAAAAGGCGGACTTATCCCAAATAGCGATCTCTTCCAGTCAACCAAACTAACATAGGACATGACATATGGGCACAGAAGAGGGCAGAACACGTAAAGAAATCTTAGGTGCATAGACTTACATCTAACATACAAATTGAATTATACATAAAAACAGTAAGCTCAGCTCAAGTCCGATCGTTCGTAGTATTCCCTAACCCGAGATTTGAAAGAGTGAAAAGACAGCTCTTTTATCTTCAAAGGAAGAAAGATGTTGTCTGTATCCTATTCAGTATTTTATTCATAGCTCTAAAAATTCATGACACCTGTCACGAATATCCATTTCGCAGTATAGGTACCTTTCTTTGCATTTGAAACGACAAAAATAACCTCGCACAGCACTCCCGGTGACATCAACCTTTGTGGTTTTTTTAAACAATCGAACGTGTAGTATTTCTCCGAACAAAATATATGTCAAGGACCTACTTGTAAAATTAAATGCGAAATATTTTCTTTCCTTCATTCATCCAGAATCATAATGACTGATATTTTTTAGAGATCGTAGACTTTTGAGTAACATTACTAAGACTTCTAAGTGTTTATTATTTTACCAACCCGCTCGGCTCTATTTTTAACAACCGACGAAGAAATTAGAAAATTGGTTGTACATACTTCTAAGATAAGTATAGGACATTCGGTCCGGCTACGTTAGAAACTGAAATACCTACTGGAAGCATTTCACTCCTTAATCTAAATATAGCGGTTCACCGACCACAGATAAACCTTGCGATGTTTTCGCGGTTCGGTAACTGTTTGTTACCTACAAAATACCTGGAAATTAAAAAAAGAAGTCCAGGTAAAAGCGTTTCGTTAATAATGCCACACACAAATTTTGTATGTTGTTATATAGGTATGTGTATATGTGTGTAATTTTTAATTTATGCTTGTAGTTTTATTTATTTATATTCAAGACAAGTACGTTACAAGATATTGTTAGTCTAGACATGTTTTTCTTACAATTTCCAAATTAGAAACGACTCATAAGGTTAATGTTTGCGTTGACGTTTCCCATTTTCATTGCACATTTTGCTACTGATTATGGATAAGATTACATAACCAACGTTCAGACTAATGGTTTCGGCTGTTTCAGACAAGTCATGATAATGTCAAATCCCATAAATAGCATTAGTCTGCAGTCTGTTAACGTTAAACCTGGCTTAAATGTAAATGACGTACGAGGGAGATTATACAGCTTTTAGATAAAGATAGCTGTTATGCAATAATTTATTCGCGAACTCTAGATTTATTGGAAATCTTTACTAAAAATGTGACATGAGAAGACCTCATCAAGTAATAAAAGAAAATAGTTAGGTTTGGACAACTTATGATCCATAGTTATGTTAGTAATACTTGACTAAGCCTATGATATAGACTCTTAAAATTAATATGTTCATAAATTTAAGGAGATTTAATTTATTTAAGTCCCGATATTGTTTTTTTTTTTGTTTAAAATGCAATAAAGTTTAAACAAATAAATACTTACATGTAAATTAGTAGTCCAAATTCTAGTTTTTACTTTTTCTGTATCGATATTATTAATAAGTTCTGTGACTATTTCTATATGAAAGTAAACATTATTAATTGTTTATGCTACTAGGCATTTTTAAATACCAGATAGGATTTCATATAATCGTTCCTAATCATATTCAATATTATTATACCATTACAACAAAAATAGAAAAGGTCTAAAAACACTAAAATCTCCATAATATCACCTGCATGAACTGCAAATGAATTAAACACGCTATAGTATAAATACAGATATTTATATAAACATAATAATTTATTTTCTCAACACAATTGGCAAGTGCTTTAATAGTAGGTACAGTACAAAAGTAACTGATAATACCAGTGTTGTGAGAGGTGTCTGAGATAGGTTCTCGAAGAAACTTGTATTACAGATAGTTATTTTGGAACAGTGCACAGAGAATCCCATATATCACTTTGAGTGGCAACGTCCATGTACTATTGTGGTTCCTGTCAAATACTTCTAATGTAGCTATTCATCAGGTCGTTTTAAGATAAAACTTTAATGTTAACAACGAAACTGTATTTCAATATCGGTGGACAACTGAACCCAATTTGTTTACAGTAATAAAATAGCCTGATAGAAATATAATAGAAATTCATAAAATGTCCAGAAAATCCATACTAATATTATAAATGCGAAAGTCTGTCTGTCTGTCTGTTACGCTTTCACGGCCAAACCGCTGAACGGATTTTAATGAAATTTGGCATGAATATAGTTGAAGACCCGGGGTCAAACATATGCTACTTTTTGACGCAGGCGGAGCTGCGGTTTAATAATAAAAATGTCGCTTATTTGTTTGATGTAAGATTAGAACTAAACGCATTAATGAGAAAATTACCATAGATTATAAAATATTATACTAAATAGTTGTAGTACAAACAGTATAGTTACATTGATACAAATAATTATCAGTTTGATTGATGTAGAGTGATGCGTACTATTAATTTATTTTGAAACTGTTAATTAACAACGAGTTCTCTTCAACTCTTTATTTATTAATGAGAAAAGTTATCATTCCATCAACTGAATTAATTGCAATCGTCGAAATTAAAACCTCTTGCAAGACTAAGCTTAATGTTGCTGAACGTACTGGGCTCTCATCCAAAATCGAATAAAACAGGTCTAGGTCAACTTAAAACAGGTCTGTGGAAGCTCGCACTACCGCATGTTTACATAACATCTACTAAAACATGATTGGCAGAAGATGTAAGCACTTAAATGCTATCTTATCTGACTATGGGTAAAATATATTAATTCAATAATCGTGTAGGTTTTGGATATATATTTTTAAATTTCATGACTGATAATGAAAAACGGAAATTTCAAGAGGTTTTGTCATTCAATATAATGATAGAAATAAGTTAATTTTATTGACGTAGGCGTGAAAAAATCTGAACCGTTCTTTTCATCATATTCTTCTTCTTTTCCCTTACCTTCTTCCACTTTATAATCTGGGGTCGGCACATTATATAAGCTCGTTTTACATTTTTCTATTACCACGTCTCTTTTATCATTATCATCACCAT
Source organism: Euzophera pinguis (assembly GCA_947363495.1). Classification (NCBI taxonomy): domain Eukaryota; kingdom Metazoa; phylum Arthropoda; class Insecta; order Lepidoptera; family Pyralidae; genus Euzophera; species Euzophera pinguis. The sequence goes on from OX376169.1 coordinate 6,885,025, forward strand.
CAGCTAAGCATAAGCCTTGCCCTGTCTACGCCACCTAATCTGTCCTGACCCATCGCAATCCAGTTGTTACCAGCTTTTTCCTTTTATCAGCCTTTTGCAGTCTTTGTTTTAGAGAAAATTCGTACTGCATAGTAAAAATAGCAATGTCACGTTAACCTCACTTACATTTTGGTTATTACAGTCTTCAATTGGCAATTTGAATGCTCATCGTTAAATTTTGCCAAAAGTTAAAGCACGTACACGCTGTTTCGTTTATTGTAAAGACGTGACTTGACTGATTCGAATATTTTTAACTTTGTTAATCTACGACCTTTGAGTTCCGTGCGTAGAAAGGTGTAGCATGTGTATGATATGCGACCTTTAAGTAACAATTTTACCTACGCACGACATGGTCTTAGATGTAACAAATTCGTTGTCAACCATACATATAATATATCATTGGACTGTATGTCAACGCAATATGTACATAATAAAGGCAATTGTTTCGAGGACTCGACAAGAGCACGTGACTAAATAATAATCAACAAAATAAGCAGACTATTTGGCAAAGTCCAGTAACCTTTCGACTTTGATATGTTTATTTAAGGTTATTTGTGGGTGTAGTAGGACTTACATTCTTGCAATTCTATTATTGGAAACCATCTTGTCTTGAAAACTATTCGAAACTCCTCTCCCCTCTTTCCAGACTTCCTCTTTTTTATCTGTTATGTATCATTTATACATTAATGTTTGAAATACTGCGATAACGAGCAAAATTTAAAGAGAGAATTGGTAAAACATAGCCCTGGTATAAGTTCCTAAATATTAAGCAGCTTAAGATTAATGTGGTAAAATACTATTTCGCCTTGCCATTAATCAAGTTTAATGAAAATCAATTAAAGCGCTAACATACAAGTGTCAAAAATACGCGTGGTGTAACATAATATTTTGACCTTCCAAGTTAGCTCAAGCAGACTTTATTATTAATTTAAACTATTTTTAATAAATGTACTTATAAATACTTACTCTCAAAGAAGTGGTTTATAAGTAGACTAGCTTTTTCCCGCAGCTCTGCCTGCGTCAAAAAGAGTAGCCTATGTTTGACACCGGGTCTTCAACTATATTAATACCAAATTTCATCAAAATCCGTTCAGCGGTTTGGCGGTAAAAGCGTAACAGACAGACAGACAGACAGAAGGACAGACAGACAGACAGACTTTCGCATTTATAATATTAGTATGGATTTAGTCTTGTTAGTTTATTTATTGGAATTGTTTTAGATTGCAATTTATTGACTGACTCATTAGGCGACTGATTTATTTCGTAGAACAATGGTCACAGGATCAATGAAGGAACAATAGGTACCAGTACCTACGTAACATATATGGAAGCATTCCTATTGAGGACCCTGGCTGGGCGGTAGAGCACACGTTCAGATTTGCGAAAATTAAATCTAAAAATATGACAATATAAAGTAAAATTTGAATGACAAGAATATATTATCTCTTATCTCCTGATAGGTTTATTGATAAATGAAAAACAGACGTATATTGGCAGTTAATGCCTGCAGACTAGTTTCACAAAATGATGATAAGTTTAACTCAGTTTTCCAGTATGTTGTGCTAATAGAGTGATATAAACATGAGTAGTGAAGTGAATATGGCGCAATCACATGCGAAGTGTAAAATGGATCACAATTTCAAGTTAGAAAAAAAATATTTGGAACTTAAACGGCTTTTCTTTGAGAAAACGGAAGAGTTAAAGCGGAGAGATAAAATAATAGCTCTACTGGAAAATGAAATTGATGAAAAAGATGCAACAATACGTTATTTGAGAAATGAAATTGATAAATTCAGACAAGTTGTCAAACCATTGACAAGACAAATTATAGATAGTCATAAAAATGGATTGGAAGAGGAGGATGGTTTTGTACTTAAACCACCTGGAATCGAAAATACTAGAGTCTTGCCTCTTGGGGAACCTAGACTCAAAAGGACCGCCATTTCTGCTGAACCTCTATCATCACTGACACAAGATCATGAGTTGAAACTGGTGAAGATTCCTAAAACACACAAGTAAGTAGATATTTTCTCTGTCTAAACATGGTTAAAATATCAATTACCTTAAGAATAAGCTAAATTTGCAGGGATAGTCTAAAGAATCAAATGACTATGTAGTTTTTAGATTTTATATAAATTACCGCAAAATTCGTTTGCGGTTATTTAGCTTTTCCTTTAAATTGAACTGATTTTTGATAACTGTTACTGCCTTTTTGATGAGTTCTATTTATAAATTAATGTAAAATTTTGGTACAATTTCTTCTTGTAATAATTGTTATATTCCTTATCTAATTTGAGGATTTCTATATAGATTGCTATTTCCAACCGCGGACAAGTGTTCAATTTCCCACCTCTTTTTAAAAGTTTTAATTAATAAAAAAAATTGTTATTTGTGTAAATTAATTTTTACGAATGAATATTGAATTAATTGTAAAAATAACAAACGCTATTATCAGAAATACTTTTTGTTCAGTTTCTCAACTTTTAAAATAATTTTCATCAATATTGATTTTTAAATACATGTGTCTCCGCTATTTACAGCATCACCTTGTGATGATACACTTGTATTACCAAAAATAGTAACATGATCCGATGTATAACTTACAAGCCGTCATGCATCAATCAAGGTACTGATTGAATTTCTTCTGTGTACAGACAGACAGGCATTTGCGTTGTTCAATCGAGGTCGACGTGTGTTAGCTAGAGTGCCTTCGAATGGACCCATTTGGTATAATTACGTTCGAACTTTATGTGTCCTCGCCTTTGGCTATATCACGAAGCGACTGTACCATTGATACTTATTTATGACAACAATTTCGCTGATGATTTGAGAAGATATCTTGATGATTTATTGATAGTGTTCGCAATTCTAGTATAGCTAAATGCGAAAGAAATTTGTTTGTTACTCGTATGAATACTAACAGAATCTATGGATATCGAAGACATTATCCGTTTTTAGTACAATTTAGTTTCAAAAGTGAAAAGTGTCATTTATTAAGAAATGATTATCAGAATAACCCCCTTCTTTTTTCTAGTTTGCATTTTTCATATTTAGGATGATGTATTTTAGGACTGACACTACATCATAAATGCTCGCGCGAGAATCAAATCGACAACTTCATACTTAATTAATAATTTTAATGTATTTATAATTCAAAAGCTAATTTTAGCCCAATACAAGGAAAAATTTAGATTATAAGAGATATTGTGACGATTTTAATTCTTATTTAGAAGACAGTTGTCTGTAGTTTACTCGTAACTACACTCGTACTAAATATTTATATTTATGCGAATTTATAACAACTTGTTTTACACCTCCGTTACAGCATATTTATTCAACTGTCTTGTTTGTTCTGATGGATTGTGGAGATATATAATGAAATCGTTAGATCTCTCGACGTGAGATAACATCTTTGATCTGACATTACTTAGTTAACATTAACATGTTGCACCTATAAACATTTCAAAGTACGCGATTATTCCTTATAACTATTAATATTATGTACATTATTTTATGTAGAGTTTTTAATTCAAAATGTATGAATGTAAAAATCTAACAAAGAATATAGTTCAACAAAATGCGGACTCAAGTAGGGATCTATTCCAGACAAACCATGCATAAAAGGAAATAGAAATATGGACACAGGGCACAGAAGTAGGTGTAGTAAGACTTACATTCTTGCAATTCTTTTATTATTATTGGGAACTATCTTGTACTGGAAACTATTCAAAACACCTCTCCCGTTTCAAGACTTCCTCTTTTTATCTGATTATTCATCAGAAATATGGGTACGTTATATAGACAATACATCCTACGAGTATCTATATATTTAAAAGAAAAAGGGTGACTGATTCATCAACGCCCAGCCTAAACCATAAAAGCTATAAACGTGAAATTTGGACAGAAGTTTTATGTTATAACATAGTGCTCAAATTTAGAAGAGTACATTACTACAAATAAATTTTATATTATCTTCTGGAAACCGACAAATTAAAAAAAACTATAAACAATTTATAATAAAAGTTGATTATAATATTGACATGATTACTTAAGGATCTAATTAAACGTATACGATTTTTTTATTAATTTTGAAACAATTAAATCTGGTGGGGATTGTTAGTTATTTTTCCAAAAATCCCTACTAAGCTGAGTTTGTTTTATTAGTGAAGATTTTTGAAAAAAAATAACTATCCCCACTGGTAGGGATTTGTCGGTGGGGATTTCCGGAATAAACCCTCCTTTTATCGGCGCCTCTACTAAAATTTAATTATCGCAGGCGTTAGCGACTGTTAACACTTTCGTATAGCAAATCTTGTAAGCGTCCCTGGATAGTAAGGAATACCATACAAAGTCTTAACGTAGTCGTTAGCGTCTGCGTTAATAAAATTTCATGGTAGAGTAGAGTCACAGTCGGCCAGAAACAGACGGTTTTTACAAATTGCATTTCGGGACATGTAGTTTCTAAGCAACATTTGAAATGTCATCTTACTATTTCAAATACTCAAAAAAACCTTACGTACCTACTTAACCATAATCTTTTATTTATAGACATCGATTGGAAGTAACAATTTATTATTACAATAATAGTTATTTACGGCTATAATTTTGCTATCAATGGAAGATAAGCGTAGGTACTTACCTTCGCTTCGTATCCGAAGTAGAAAATTGGTCTGTAATCTATTCTCTTAGATACTGGAATTTAAATATCTTTATTGACTAAGCGAGTGAATAATCTCTATTTCAAGACTGGCCAATTTTGCTTTTGTGGGTATGTTTGTGTTTACTACGAAATATATGTTTTTTTTTTCGAACTTGAGGTCACATTTCTAAACGGATCCTTAAGAAACTTGGCAAACGTATTCCTTGATTTCTTTGAAATAATTGACCACAGCTATTATTGATTGGGGGAAAAATGAGGACAAAATGGGGAAGTCATATTTAGAAGCAACATTGTAGGGATCGCGAAGTCTACTACTGGTTTTATGAATACACTGGATGGATCATTAGGTTTCATTCGTCATTCGTATGTGATGAAATGGATTATAAAGTGAAAAGAGATCGAAACCGAAATATTTTCGTATCATCTGTATCTTTAACAATTATTATTCAACTTTACGACTCATACGACTGCCAGTTTTTAATTCTTAGCTGTACTAAGAAATACGTAATGCAATTTTAGTCACACTGCCTACCTAGAGCCTATTTTCTACTATTTACTAGAGCACATAATATGTCATGCTCCTAGACTAGAGTAAAAGGTACTGATGCCTACACTTAGATTAATAATTGGTCTCCGCGGCGACACAGTTTGACTACGCAAACTGTTTCGCATCTACGCATCCATTTTGTTCCTGCTTATACATTAAAATTTAAATTTATCTGGACGTCCAACTCACTCATCGGTTACGGCGTGACTAACGCGTGAAGTACGCTGAATTCGGCGTAGTTTTAGTTGCCGCATTTTTATAATACGCCGACGGTATCTAGTCGAGCGCGCGAGACCAATATTATTCCACATATTTCTCTTTTAAATACTATGAATCTTCAGCTTTGTATCATACATTAAATAGATAATATATACATAAATAGTATAATTGTAAAACTACTCAAATGTATTTCTTTAAATCATAGTAATATTATATTGCGTAGGTGTTATACAAAATACTTCCTAAATTATTCTGTCACACGTCTCCTTTACTTATGTTGTTTCTCGAAGAATTTACTTATTCAAATGATTTGCCTACAGTAATTGTTAGAAACGAAGATAAAAGTTTTATTATTTGACTAGAGTGTAAAGCCGCAGCTTTGTTAGCGTATAGTATCACAGGAATTAGGTCCTTTTTTCGGGATTAAAATTACAATTTATCCTTCTCAGTACTTCTTACTTTAAGCACTATGTTTTTACATAAAACTTCTGTCCAAATTTCAAGTTTATAGCTTTTATGGTTTAGGCAGGGCGTTGATGAATCAGTCACCCTTGTTCTTTCAGTTTCAGTCACTTACACTTGTAATATAACAAGTAGTTATTTCTGATCAACACTTATAGGACTATAATTGTGTAAAATATGCTTATTATTGTTTATTTAACTGATTATTTTAAAATGGAAAGAAATTTTATTTTACCTACACTAAAGCATATATTCTGTAATCTATGCCGCTATACGTATGCCTTTACACACGAACACACAAGTTAACATTTTAATAACTAATTTAATTAACTATGTACTTAATTGGGCAATGTATTTGCCCAGCTCCTGTGACAATAATCATAAGACAACGGAAAGCAGACTTGGTCTATGTTAGACACTCCAGGAAAATGTTTTGTGTTCAGTGTCATGACATCCAGTTGGTATATTGTGCCATTACCAATAGCATGTTACGTCAACGTTAATATCTGGTGATAGAGGCCTCGAAGACCTGTTTTTGAAATGTCTAAACCAAAACTGAAGAGTTGAACGATTTCCATTCTCGATTATGACTAATGAAAATAAGAGTCACCGATTTTGCGTGCTTGAGTTATACTTCTCAAAAATAGCCCTCCTAGTCGGACTCTATTTTGTTTTTTACACGCTTACGTAGAGTAAGACAACTGAGAAAATCCTAACAAAGTCGCTAGCGGCATCGTTAGTAAATTATCATGGTAGAGGTACTATGTTATTCTAGTAGTCTTCCAACCCGACCAATGGAAAGAAATGAAGTGGTGGTCTATCTTTACACTACCAATGAGAAGTAGGTCGTACCTACGTACAACTTACTACTTACCTACTAACTGCGTTGGCACACATAATTAATTAATTTTTGTTTTATCTTTTAGATCCCGGGAGTTGATAAAGAGCGCGATTCTGGACAACGACTTCATGAAGAATTTGGAAATGACACAGATTCGCGAAATCGTGGACTGCATGTATCCTGTGGAGTATGCCGCCGGAAGCCTCATCATCAAAGAGGGAGATGTCGGGAGCATTGTCTACGTTATGGAAGGTAAGACGTTCTTAAATTATTGTTTGTGACCGACAGTCAATTCAGAGAAGTAACGATTTACTTTTTTTGGTGATAAGTAACCTCCCTTGGGCTACTTGGAGCATGCATTTAGACTGCGAACCCAAGTGGGCAAGTGCAAGGACAGTCTAGCCAAGTGGGGGTTCCTGGACAGTTCGCAAAACTTGTGCAAGGGTATTGCGTTTCCCCAAACAACGAGGCACTTATTATCCTGAATCCTGCCCCTTGTGCTATGCTATAACACCTGCACTTGGCTACCAACGAGGCTGTAGTTGTAGCATAACATTGGTCAGGGATAAATTTTAATAAGTAAATCGCTGGGAGAATCAATCGGCCACGCAAAGAAGAAAATTAAACATTGTCAGTGATAACTATATTCTGTAATCTGTGGTTTAGATTTTTCGATATAGCAACGCCATCTAGTATTGCTATCTGAAACGAGTGTCAACATCGTATTAAAATGTTTTCAAAATACGACAATAGATGGCGCAAATTATCTGATGTCGCCATCTAGCAGGCAATAGCTGAACTGTTTAGTTTTTGAACTCACCAATAGATGGCGCTACATGTATGACCATATACGCCATCTAGTATGGAATAGTCTAACTAAATATCTAATTAATGTTCATTCCGCCAGATGTCACTTGAATTTTCTCTGTTTATAAACAGGGCGTAAATTTTCTTATTTTACACACTGCGATTATGGAATGAACCATGGTTTTCCCTAGTGACTATAACATTGGAGCCTTCAAAAAGGGCGTGAAATAATTCCTTCAGGGTCGGCAACGGTATAAGCTGGATAAACAAACTTGCCTGTGCATGTGCCATTGACTCTAAAGAAGCAAAACCTATAAATATCATTCTTTTCTATAGATCGTTACGCAATCAATAGACCCTGTACAACCTGGTATCAGAGATTTTCAAAACAGCCTTTCGTCGTTCCTTTATGATTGCCGGAACCAACGGCTTAGCGTGCCTTCCGAAGCACGGAATCACTTTTATTATCAGACCATGGAGCAATTTTGCTCCGTGTATCAGACAATCAGGTGATTCAAGCTTGCAATGTCCTAACAAAACTGGAATCAACTAAAGTATGCTTTCTTTGGGAATCGAACCCACGGAAAGCACACTCTCTAGCCGTTTATAGATTGTTTTTAGTTTAAAGATAAAGTAGCGAATTCAAATTTAAAAATAATTTTATATTGAGATCAAAAAATATTATAAGACGACCAATCAACAAGTTCCTACCTGTATCTGTATGTTTATGCACTTTCGACAAACAATAAATCAATGCGAAAAAAAATATACTCATCTTATAATATTTTCTAACATGTTAACAGAACATTTAACAGGTTTGTGTTTTTAAACAACTTAACGAGTCAACCTAAGAAGTGGCGTGCTGCAAAACGTATACTTTCTAGATGTGTTTGAGAAAGCGGAAAACCCGGAGTGATACCCACCTCGACTTTTCTAATGCTCGGTCTACACTAGACCATACTAGGCCTAGACTGTCAACTCTCGTATCGTGCTAGCTAATGTGATGAATAAGGGACATTATGCTATTATATATGTTAAAATAAATCTTCTTTTCCCCTAGTCCTTTTAATTTCCTCTATGGGTTGGACACCACAACATTTTCTCGTCTTTTATGACGATTTGGCTCTATGCAAGCTCCATTTATGTATTATGCACCAATGTTCTCATTTCGGTCTCATTTTAGTTTAAAATAATATGAAGAAAATTTGTTTGCAGGCAGTTGGATCTTAAAAATCTTAAGCGATGATGTTTTCCTACTTTTACTTTGCGAGTTAACACATAAAATAGTCTATATCCCCTTTCATGACTGAACACTTCTTTAGTCATTTCCTAATTTAGATGCTTGAAAAGTAAGTTAGCCCCTTTTACTAATTTCCATCTCTATCCATCTTTTCTTCGGTCTTCCACAGAAACTCCGACTTTGCCAATCCGCTTTCAGGGCAGACTGAGTCATTGATTATTATTAAAGCGTTTTCGAATGTTGTGGTTTTGTGATTCACGTTTCTGACAAAATGACATTGAAACATAAAATGAAGTGTCAACTGACATTGACCGGAGTCATACTATTGAATTATGTTTGAGGTAGCAATGTTTTTATTTGCTTATGATGTAAACTTGTCATGAGTGCTGATTACTTCTGGTCTTGGTTTGGAAACAAACAAAATATTGCCAGCTAGCGAGACTTCTTCTTATCGAGTCGAAATAGTTAACACTTCTAATTCGTCTAGACCAGTAGTTCCCAAACTTATTTTTCTCGTGGACCACTTTCAAAATTTTACTGGTTTCGGTGGACCCCCTGCTGCTACATTTCTACCACATTCTTAAAGTCGCCAAAAAATAAAAATTGTGTCACTTCTGAGTTCTGTCCCTATATTTCGATATGTAAAATAAAAACGAAAAATGGTACATTTTATATCACTTTATTTATTAAAAGAATAGAATTACAAGAAAAAAATATTAAGGTAATATAGGTTCAGGTCATAATTTTAATTAATGGTAAGGATGTATCTGATGGAGTGTCAGCAAACGATCAATGTTTGGCTTTATTTTTGTGAGCAATAACCGCAAATCCCCCGCTCTGTGATGTTTAATTTGCTCCTTTTTTTGTTAAGAGGTTTGTAACGGCACTAAAACTCCTTTCGACAAGATATGACGAGGGAAAAGCTATTAAAAATTTCCTTGCGATTTCCCACAGTCCAGGATATTTTTCGGGTATTTCTGCTTGCAGCCAAAATGTTGGGTAGCCTTTTCTAAATTTCACCTTCAGCTCCTCATTAGTGCTTAGCTCGAGCAGCTCCTCTTGTAATACAACATTGGCCACTTCCGTTTCATCAAATGGATTTATTATCCATGGTGGTATATCCATCGTCAGTATATCTTCAAACCTGGTTTTGAAGTCATCATGCAGGGCACTTAAATGTTGACTGTAGGTATGGATATCCTCATCAATACATTTTACCTGCGACAAGTTTGGAAATTGAGAGAATTCGCGCCGACTAATGTTTTGCTTCATAAATTTCAATTTCCCAAGAAAAGCCGAAATTATCCCCTTTGTTTTTATTAAATTCAGGCTGTCCCCTTGTAACTGCAAGTTAATATCATTAAATTTTTTAAACAAATCTGTCAAATACGCAATGTCTGCTTTGAATTTGATCAAGTTTTCTTTTAAATCTGGATCTCTACTTTCTAAGAACTCTAATATGGAATCGAAAACAGAGTAAAATCTCGTTAAGCATGCACCTTTCGACAACCAGCGTACTTCAGTATGTAAGAGCAGTCGTTGGAAGTCTTCATCATTTTCGTCGCACAATTGAGCAAATAAACGTGTATTCAATGCATTGCTTCTGATTTTGTTGACAGCTTTTATTACAAAATGAAGAGATTGGTTCAACCTGTCACTTAAATGTTTTGCCACAAGATGTTGTCGGTGGATTACGCAATGAATAGCTGTAAGTCCTGGTATAATTCTTTTGAGATGACTTATAAACCCACGATATCGCCCGACCATTGCAGGAGCTCCGTCTGTTGCCACTGAAATAATGTTTGTAAATGGGATCGATTTTTCCGTAAAAAAATTACTCAGGACATTAAATATTGATTCGCCTTTAGTGTCAGTCTCCAAAGTTCTGGCAAATAGCAATTCTTCGTGAATTTCTTCCTCAACAATAAATCGGACATATGCCAATAGTAATGCTTCATTACTGGGTAACGTTGACTCGTCCAGTTGTATAGAAAAATGAGTTTTTTGCAGATGATTGCACAAAAAGCTTTCGATATCAGAGCTCATTTCATCAATGCGTCTTTGTACAGTATTGTTACTTAATGGAATTCTTTTTAGTACGTCAAATGGAGATTTGTGCAAAACAGTTTTTAAAACCTCTTCAACAGCGGGTAAAATTAATTGTTCTCCGATAGTGTGCGGTTTTCCAGATTTTGCTATAAGTAATGAGATATTGTAAGATGCCCGCAAGCCATCATCGTTACTTTGAGATGTTGAAGCGAACATACTGTGCATGGTGGGTCTCTTTCCATATTTTTCTTTCAATGTTTGAAAATATTTTAAATCTTTACCTATTTTATCAGTATGACACCTTTTTAGATGATCTTCGAGCTTTGATGGTTTCATAGAGTCATTGCTCAAAACTTTGTTGCATAATAGGCACATGGGCAATTGTTTGTCTGCCTCTGATGGAACAAAACCATATTTCAAATAATCGACACTATATTGTCGACATTTTTTCTTTGCTGTAGCCATGTTTCGTGTCAGTTACCTTACCTGTAAAAAAAATGTTTTAGTAACCAAGTTTTTTTCTGAATATAGGTATCACACCGCAGCCTTTGTCAGCACGCGGAAATAGAATTACGGCTTGTAAAGGGTCCAACTAATAAACCGCTGAGACAAATACAAACGTTTTCACAAAACGGTATCAATTTTAAAGTACATAATTTACCACTAATTTTTAATAGTATAAATAAAAATTAGTGTACTCAGTATCGAATACTGATCATATTTGTGTAGGAAAAAATAAACGTCGAAATCCCAAAATTGTCCATAAAAACGATAACTAACATTTTATTAAATCAATGAGTTCACGCGCTCCGTGTATTTGCGTATTTTTTGTCTGCGGCTTCATTGTTAAAACGTGACAAACAGGCATCGAAGTTCAAGCCCCGCCCTTTTCCCGTCGCCCGCGCACCGCTCGCTCTTTCCGAAAAGGAATAGTTTTGATAAAATAGTTACTTCAAAATCAATTTAACATGATTATGAAATTACTGTTTTATAAAATTAGTAGTTATTTGCAAGAAAAATTACAAAATTAATTGCTCTGCAATATTGCTTATTCGGCCTTTTTAGAGAGGCAGTGCTTCTCTCGTGAAAAAACAATTGAATAAAACGTGCTGTGTTTGTCTTCAAATCGAAAGAGGACAATTAAAATATCTGTAAGTTACTAAGTTACCTATCTATACAGGCCGTTGTGATCAACCGACTAGTACACGTAAACAAAATACTTAAGTACTATAACAAAAAAAGGTAGGTTACTTACTTTTCTCCGGCACTAGCAAACACAGATATAAATTTTCTCACAACTTTTTTCCAAATTCCGCCTTGTTTTCGAAATTCCGGAAACAAATGAATGCGTTTGGTTGCCTTTGGCATCAAGTATTTATAGTGTTGATCAAGTTCATGTCTGAACAAGCATTAAGCATTGTCGGGCGGATAGCGCTTTGCAAGTCTGTACACGAAATTGTACGTAATATCGAATACACAAGTTTGGACAAGTAACAGTCGCTTGCCTTATTAAAATATTATCTGCTTAGATAGGTACTTAAAACAATGTAGGTAGGCCCTTATAAAAACTATGCTTACATTTTTGCTCTTTACTATCAAAAGCAGATAAATTTTCGTGGACCCCCATTAACATCTTATGGACCCCCATTTTTTGTTCACGCCTACGTAGACCCCCAGCAAGTCTCCCGTGGACCCCTGGGGGTCCACCTGGACCACTTTGGGAATCACTGGTCTAGACCAATAAGTGGCTACGCTCACCGTTGGTAGCGAGACTAAAGAACAGAATTGCTTGTAATATAACTAACGTATATAAAAAAAAAACAAAACTAAACTAAACTAGGAAAAGGACTTAAAATCTCACTTAGCGGTATTTAATTTCAAGTAGAATAGAAATATCAGCAAAATCTCTTCCATTAGAGAAGAAATCGTTGGAAGCTAATACCAAAAAATGCATAAAACGGTACTCCAGAGTAACCTTTCTTTAAATACATTTTAATGCGTTTGGTTGGATGTTTATAAACCTCTGTAAATAATAAAACCGAGTAGCAAGTCCGTGACCTGAGAATTGTATTAACTTTTTAATTTGTGCTTCGAGGTCAGTTTTTCAAAATTTTTCTTCATATTTACACATACACCAAACTAGGTTCAAATACTTCCGTATCATGGAAACTATGTACAATGTCACATCACATAACACGATGATGTCATAAAGTATCGCAGTCTTAGATAAAGTGGGCGGGTCTACAGCCAGGTTGAAAAATAACTAATTATGGCAATATTTTGTTCTATCATCAATTGCTTCCAATATTAAATACAAAAATAAATGAGCTAATAAAACGTAAATAACATAATTACTATTTCATCTTAAAAGAAAAAATAACAAAATAACAAATTATTAATACAAATAATTTTTATTCGGTACTTGAATTTTATTTGACTTCCGATCATGTAATTTGTCTACGGTCTACCCTATTACATTTTTCAATATTTTATTTCCATAGGAAATTTATGTCAATTTGTGTCACACACTGTAAAAATTAGTAAATTTTGGCACAAGATTATAAACTTTAACAAAATGATCAGTAAAAATGTTTTCAATGATCAGTAAATTGTTTTCAAATTACGGTGTGACTAAGGTAATAGGAAAATTACTATGTTTGATAACTACATAGATTTTAATACCCGGTCTTCTCAGATAATAATCTCATAATAATATTAGCAGATAGGTTACACAATTTAATAGATGTTATTAAACTATACATTTTCTAAGTCGTAAAATATAATTTACATTATGAAGTGAAAACTAGTATAGGGCAGGTAACTTCCCGCCCACGGTCGTGATATGAGTCACAGTTATTCCAAACTAGATGCCATTTTATTATACAATGCCATTTAATTATATAACGCCATAAAGATGATCTAAGCTAAGCTAAAATAACTTGTGTTTTCAAAAAGACTTGTCTTACAAAGTTATGCAAAACGGAATTGTTCTTTGTATAATTTTTTTTTCATATATATTATTTTATATATTATTTTTTTCATATATATTTAATGGAAATAGCAAATTTTTAATATAATAAAAACTGGAGTAAGTTGTTGACGCCAACAAACTTTCAGTAAATTTTCAAATTATTCTTCATAAGTAAGAATCAATTAATTTAATATAATAATTAAATTAAATAACAGTGTAATTTATCTATAAAAACAATCGACATTTATACACGTTTTAGAACTATGTACTCAAAAAACAATAAACCGAATAAAATAACAATATGGCCACCGTTCAAAATATACTTATACGTGATTTGCAAAGAGACCACAAGAATGTGACTATAAAATATGACAAAAGTGGAAAACACATCGTTACACATTCGAAACAGGCCTTGAAGAGTCCTGGCGAAAGCCGCCTGACACCGACCGTTCTTTTTTGCAACGCGATATCGTTGACTTTTGGAGTGCACTTTGTGCTTTATTTAAAGACAGTTTTCTAAATGCAGCGATGGGCTAGAATAACCACTTTTTCGTTACTGAGTTTCTAGGTCCTACTAATACGATGTAAATGTAAACTTTTATATTAATTTAAAAATTGAAACTGGTATTGTCACTTTTATTTTGTCATTACTTGAATTTGTGAGTGACAAAATAAAAGTGATAATATCAGTTTTAATTTGTAAATCGATATAAAAGTTTACAGAAATGTAAAAATATCTCTAGCCCAGCGCTACGTTAAGTAAATTATAAAGTGTGAAAAAGCACAAAGCGGAAGATTTAGGGCACGTATAATTATTAGCTGCCTGCTTCAACTCATAATGACGGGGGAAAACAGAAGACTTGCAGGAGCAAGGGTCTAATCGTGATAGGGAAATATCCGGAGATAGACTTAAATTTTCAGCATAGAACAGTTGTCTGGCTTGGCAAACGGAAAAGAGTTAAAATACCCCTGGCCAACCTCCAGTAAAGAAGAGACACTAAAAGGAGATGTCACTCAATAAAATTATCTATGTGAGCTGACTGAACGTTTAATAGGCTAGTATCCATGGTCAAAAGATTAACATTAAAATTAGTCCGTCATTTAGGGAATCAAAATATATAAGTGAATATTTTTTCTGTTGTCAATTGTGTGATAAATTATAAAGATATAACGCATCAAAGTTTAGGAGTGGGGGCTCGTGGCGTCACATATTGCGAAAAAGTGTAGCATACTGTGACGTCACACGGAACTTTAACGCGCCATATCTTTTTCATTCTTAATTTAATTTTCAAAGGAAAAACACTTCTCCAATATTTTTTGATTATCTAACTGACGGACTAATTATATTTTTTTAGGACACTAGCCATTGCTACAAAGATGTACCTAATTGGCGTAACCATGGGCGTAACAAAGATCTTAAGTAAAACAAAAAATAATGGCAGTGAAAAAAATAATCCCGACGCTGTAATATTTGTTTAACTTTCGTTCGTTCATACATTGTTAGAGGTTAGAGATAGGAGATACAAACAAGAAGTTTTGTCCACAAATAATATAAAAAACTGTTCGTTTCAGTTTGCCCATCTCTATCCCTTGTATCCAGGTAGCAATTCCGACAACATTTCAACTTTTAATAATTCCTTTTTCCAACAATTACTTAAGAATCTCAAGACCACATTTCCCTACTACTTAACGCTCTTTATAAAACAAACACTTACATAGAAAGTAAGCAAAAACCTTATCCAAGAGAAATTCCCTTTTACTAAAGTTGAAATTCACCGCAACATAGGTCTCATATGGGTTCACTACGCCAGTTCCAAGCACGTTCTATCTTGTAAGTCTTGTAACACTTTAATCGTGTGAGCTTAATGCAAGTTGTTGAGACTTTTACAATAAAACAACTATTTAAAGTCTTATTTTTGATAGAATGTCTATTTTATAGTTAGATGCGCATTCTGTCTCACTCATCGAAGCGTTTGGTCCTGGTTGGATCTCTGATTGCTTCGACGACAATATTGTTCAGGAATCCTGTCATCATAGTAAAGGCTTTTAAAATATGATCCAAAATTTTGTCGTGATAAATATAGGACCATACAGATGTTTACTAGTCTTAATTTTTATTAAACAATTAATAACAGTTGTTAGCTTTCAAGTTATTATTTAAAAAGTTAAGATCATGAAATTAATCGCATAATTTTCCGATCAATTTTCTCTCATCAAAATTGCTAATATCGATTATCCACCGGATTTCCTTAATCGATCAGAGCAGGGTACACTGAACGAGAACTCGTTTTCAAAAGTACCTTAGCCTATTACAAAATTGTTGATAAAAAATGTCAATACAATACACTATCGAGAACAATGACCTTGAAATCGAGTTCTTGTAGTTTTTGTCGTAAAATGACGTCATCACTGGAAGTGAAAGTCAATTCGCTATGGTCAGTTATCACTGGTAATGTGTATCATTGAGGGTGATACCCAGTTGTTTGGTTTATGCCTTTGACTATGGAGGCTATAACTGATCAGGTCTTCCTATGTCACGACTCAGTTTCACATCCGTATGTTACGTCTCTAACTGTAGCGGTGTGTGTATATTTTGCATGTCAAAGTCAAGAAAAACTGCTTTCGATTCGTATCATAGACCACTCAGTTTCCTCGAGTAGAGTTTCTATTTACTCATCAACAGTATGCTCAAAGAGACCTGACCAAAGTTTATTTCATTTTTTTTGAACATTGGCATTTCAAGATAGAGAAAATACCAAAAAGATAAGCTAAGAGAAATATAATAATATAACAGTTGTATGTTGTAGAACAAATTTTTTATTTCTTTTTAAATTATCTGCGTAAGAAACGCAGAAAAAAAAACAATTTCTTGTTAGTCGTATTCAGTTAGTGAACTTCTTAACATTTTATCGTTCTCATCTCGACCTCTTGGCCTGTAATAATTGACCAGCACAGTTTGTTTTAAATAGTTAATTATAACTTTTGCGTAATTACGGAACACAAGTATAACGAAAATAATTATCTAGTTTCTTTCATTATTATTTCATTAAGTAAGCAGG
The DNA here is from genome assembly GCA_947363495.1 of Euzophera pinguis. NCBI lineage: Eukaryota > Metazoa > Arthropoda > Insecta > Lepidoptera > Pyralidae > Euzophera > Euzophera pinguis. The sequence continues at coordinate 6,901,919 of OX376169.1, forward strand.
GTTAAAGGCTCATTACACCAGGAGCGATTTATCGAAGTGTAACAGAAAATTTGTCATGTGGCTTAATAATAACACAGATTACATAATATAAGAAAATAAGCGGTCATAACGAGTTCGAGAGATTTATTAATATAAAAAATTAAAACAGACAACTCAATGTTTTCTTATGTTTTCGCGATTGTTATTCATTAAATTAAACTATTTTAATACGGTTTTATCGCGTTTATTACTTATTTATTTACACCTGACGTTTCAAACACTTTACAGCGTTCATGGTCGCAGGCAGACTAAGTTAACATTTGTCTTTGATGTCATAAGATTACAAAACTACCGCCCGAAATTTTTATTGGGAACTATTCCGATTCACGCAGTATTGGCTCACAGTATCTAAGGGTCTTGCAGTCTGCTTCCGAGTTTGCGATTTTATTAAGTTAATGACTGGGTCCCAAGCTGGCGGTACCTGCCATCCATCCTCTCTATTGAAATTAGGATGTTTTTTAATTTCAATAGCTTCACGTAACATCCTTGGAATGAATCTGTTTTCCTTTGCAAGGACTTGAGGATTATCAAAACGCATATAGTGGTTGGGTTTGTCTAGAGCATGTTCACAGACTGCAGACTTGGTTGAGCGTCTATTTTTCATGTCAGCAATATGTTCTTTTATACGAGTATTAATGCTTCTCTTTGTTTGCCCAATGTATGATAAACCACAGTCACAGTCAATTTTATAAACTCCAGCATCTTGCAATGGGATATTGGATTTTACAGGTCTTAAAAATTGGTTAATTTTCTTATGCGGCTTGTAATAGGTCTTGATTGAAGCTCGCCTAAGTATGTTACCAATCTTGTCCGTGACTCCCTTTATGTATGGTAAGATGGCAGGAAAACGATCAACTGTGTGTGGCTTGGGTCGACTTCTGTGACATATGTGTGGGAGGCTGAGATTGTTGCTTCTTAAGACAGACTTGACTCGGTGAAGCTCCTCCTTAAGATGGTGGGTGTCACAGATGCCGTGTGCTCTCTGTAACAAAGATTTGCCTACGGTAGCTAACTGACATGGATGATGGTGAGATTTACCGTTGAGATATTTGTCTGTGTGGGTGGGCTTTCTGTACACAGTGTGACTGATACTATTGTCAAGATTTCTAGTTATTAAAACATCAAGAAAGGCTAATGAATTATTGATCTCAGGTTCCATAGTGAATTTAATTTTACTATTAATGGAATTTAAATGATCTAATAAAACAGAGACTTGAGTTTTGGGGAGTACAACAAAAGTATCATCTACGTACCGTTTGAACATCTTCGGCATAGCCAGGGTGCTTGAAAGAGCCTTCTCCTCAAGGTCTTCCATGAAAATGTCGGCAACAATGGGAGAGACTGGAGACCCCATAGCTACACCGTCAACTTGCATGTAGAATTTGTTTTCCCAGAAGAGATAGCCTGATGTTAAGCAATGCTCAAGTAACTCTGCATACTCTTGAGGTAGATGGTGGTCCTCAAGCCTTCTCTTAACAATATCAATACAGTCATGCAAAGGTAGGCTGGTAAATAATGACTGTACATCAAAACTGACCATTGTGTCTTCATCAGTTAATCGTAGATCTTTAATTAAGCTGATAAAGTGATAAGAGTCCTTGACATTAGTATCAGTATGACCACGAAGTTGTGTTAATATGTTCACCAGGTGTTGTGCTAGTTTATAAGTTGGCGAATCTATTTGGCTTACAATTGGTCTTAATGGGTGGTCTTTTTTGTGTATTTTTGGAAGGCCATATAATTTTGGTGGTTTCACACAGGAAGGCACGAGCGACGTGATGTCTAAGTTTAATGTGTCGGAGTATTTTAATATTAATTCTTTGGTTTTTGTTACGATCTTGTTAGTAGGATCACTTTTTACTTGTTTATATGTATTCTCATCCGACAACAGTTGTTGAATTTTTGTGTTATAATCAGAGGTGTCCATTATAACAGTTGAATTTCCTTTGTCAGCTCGTAAAATAGTAATGTCTGGGTTCTTGCGAAGGTTGGTGAGTGCAAGATATTGTTCACGAGGAAGATTCGGTTTTGGCGGCTTGCTATGTCGTAGTACTGAGGACACATCTTGGCGTATCGCTTCCAAATCTTCTTTATTTAAGTGGTTTTTTACCAAGACATTTTCTACCGAACAGATGATATGTTCATAAGGTATCCTCCTGGGTGCAACCGCATAATTTAATCCATTTTCAAGAGCATCAATCGCTTGTTGGTCTATCGGTGTTTGTTTTGCTAAATTGACAACCGATTTAATTGACTTTGACGTTTCTGAGTTATTATCCCGGATGACATTGACGTTTTGATTTGCTGTTAATTTTTCATACTTTGAAATTTGACGTTTTTTGCATTCTTCGTAAGTATGAATAGCCTGTTTATCTGTTATGTTTTTACATTTTTCAAAGTCTTGAGATGTTAATTTTGATTGAAGCTCTTTAGACAAATTCTCAATGTTTTTTGAAACTTCTACTGCATCGAGTCTATTTTGGCGGATTGATCGTTTAAGTAAACTTATACTTGCTTGTCGGAGGATGTCCGCGCTTCCCCGTATGTCCTTCTTAGGTGATAAACGAACACAAACTGGGATGATGTTGTTGTCTCGACACCTCTTTAGAAAATTTAGTGATGTTAAAAGCCGTGCGCGCTTTTTCTTGAGACACTCCAACCGACGTATTTTGTTTGAGGTTTCCGGCCCGTATACCGTAACATAATGTTTTCTTATGTTTTCGCGATTGTTATTCATTAAATTAAACTATTTTAATACGGTTTTATCGCGTTTATTACTTATTTATTTACACCTGACGTTTCAAACACTTTACAGCGTTCATGGTCGCAGGCAGACTAAGTTAACATTTGTCTTTGATGTCATAAGATTACAAAACTACCGCCCGAAATTTTTATTGGGAACTATTCCGATTCACGCAGTATTGGCTCACAGTATCTAAGGGTCTTGCAGTCTGCTTCCGAGTTTGCGATTTTATTAAGTTAATGACTGGGTCCCAAGCTGGCGGTACCTGCCATCCATCCTCTCTATTGAAATTAGGATGTTTTTTAATTTCAATAGCTTCACGTAACATCCTTGGAATGAATCTGTTTTCCTTTGCAAGGACTTGAGGATTATCAAAACGCATATAGTGGTTGGGTTTGTCTAGAGCATGTTCACAGACTGCAGACTTGGTTGAGCGTCTATTTTTCATGTCAGCAATATGTTCTTTTATACGAGTATTAATGCTTCTCTTTGTTTGCCCAATGTATGATAAACCACAGTCACAGTCAATTTTATAAACTCCAGCATCTTGCAATGGGATATTGGATTTTACAGGTCTTAAAAATTGGTTAATTTTCTTATGCGGCTTGTAATAGGTCTTGATTGAAGCTCGCCTAAGTATGTTACCAATCTTGTCCGTGACTCCCTTTATGTATGGTAAGATGGCAGGAAAACGATCAACTGTGTGTGGCTTGGGTCGACTTCTGTGACATATGTGTGGGAGGCTGAGATTGTTGCTTCTTAAGACAGACTTGACTCGGTGAAGCTCCTCCTTAAGATGGTGGGTGTCACAGATGCCGTGTGCTCTCTGTAACAAAGATTTGCCTACGGTAGCTAACTGACATGGATGATGGTGAGATTTACCGTTGAGATATTTGTCTGTGTGGGTGGGCTTTCTGTACACAGTGTGACTGATACTATTGTCAAGATTTCTACAACAACTCAACTTTGTAGAAAAAGTCATGTCTAAGCAGATTCCCTAATGAACCAATTTTAACTCTTAATCGTATTTAGCAAATGTCTTGTCGTAGTATATCACAATATTTTCTAATGATTAGGATTCTGTATGGATCCTGGGCGGATAAAATTTAATTTCAATACTACTGTAGAGTCACATAAGTGATATCTAAAAAATATGGGAATGAAGAAAATATCACTCACCCAATCCATCACAGTAAAATGGACACAAACATACAGATATATTTATGAGTACAATACTATAGTAAGTGCCACAAATAATGTTGAAATGGTGCACCATTTGCGCCCGACAATCACATAGATGGCAATTTTAGAGCCATAAGCTTGCGCTTGCGCAACTTACAAATAGCTAGTAGTTTGGCTTTATTCTCAGAATATGGACGGCAAGACGTAAATTTCGATGCTTTTATTATAATAATAGTTAAGTATACAGCAAATTACCCTTTGAAGTACGTAATGTTATTGTAATTTTGTCAAAATCTATTGAGTTAGTTTGTTTAGAAGTCTGTGTATGTTACTTTTATTACAATATAGGAAGATAATGATAAATCAATCCTTATGGTGTCATATAATGCAACTAAGGGTGGCCTCTTAAATTCTAAATGGAGTAACAAAAAGAAATATATTACATAAGACTTCTTCTGAATTAAACGAAACATTATATGAAACAATATCTTCGAATTTCGGAAATCGTTTTTTTTGTCGACGTCTCTTACATTATTACTCAAGTACTTTAAGATTTTATGTTCTGACTGAGTAGCCTTTCACAGGTAGGCTAGGTACGTAAAAATATACATATACCTACAATCTGTAAGGAAATCACTTTACCGTGATCTAAGACTAAGTAATGTAGCATTCTTCTTTTAATTTGATTTGGGTTTAATTATCCAATGTATTTTGTATGCAGGGTTATTTAATTCAAATTTGTAATGTATTACAAAGTACTAATGTTGATATTAGCTTGGCTGAGTTCGGTCGCGACTCCATGCATGCATTCTCTTGAAGTGACCATCCGTTCAGTCTGTATTTTCTTTTAGAAATGATTCATACACGGCGCGCGTTTAAGCATTTCGATTTACTTTGTACTTCAAGTAAATAATAATTTTCATGTGGTAATTCGTACTTTTGAATGTAAATTAAGAAAAATGCGTAGTCAGTTGATTATCTCTAAGTAACTGTTGTAGTACACTCACATTTTAGCTCAGCTTTACCTTTTGCCTTCTGAGGTTCTTTCTGCTTTCCATATAAGTATTTGAGATCTCGGGTTGCCTTTCCTACCTAATTTAGGTCGAGACAATATGGTTAGTCATTTGTTCCACACGTACTTGCTTCCTGCAAAGCCGTTTCAGTAGAATGAAACGAGCATCAAAACAACTACTTATTTATAGTTGGTGTGACCTAATTACAGCTATTGTTACCTTATGACCCAATAGGTTTTGTTTTATTGATGTTTGTGAAGATACCTATTAGATCTACGAACTGTGCGGTTATTTATGAATCAGTCATGAATTTTAATGTGACTTTAGAATGTGAGGCCACAGAATAGATAATGGAGCGCAATACATTGTGATGATAAAGCAAATAAATTTGCGGAATATTGCAAGTGTTACAGTACTACAAATGTCTTAGGCATAGGTGAGTGTACATTTTTTAAACTCTTACCCCTAATTCATAAAAATTCACAAACGTTTGATAAGTCCAAGTTAGCTAAAATATGTTTCATCTCGTTCTTTCACCTCAAATATAGATAAGACAGAAAAGTACTAAATCTATTTTAGTTAATGTAGTCTTAACAATCGTTCGTTATTTTTATGAATAAGGGGGATAAGTTCATTCAAAATACGATACAAAACTAATTTAATTACACAACAAGGATACATTAAAATAAATCTAGATTTCTAACTTAACAATCTCTCTAAAAGATTTTTTAGTAAAAAAAAAATAGGATCAGAAATGCGAAAATATAAAGTAAAACAGACCGTTTCGTTCAAAGATGACCCATTCATCACGGACGTGATGAATGTTTAGACGTAACAATGCCATACATTCTATATGAACACATGTTTATGGAGAAGGGAGCCCGCATGCATTCCATTGCCATCATTGTTCAATTAAATAACTGAGTAATTCTGGTAACGTCTAGTTTCAATTGGTAGGTTGAGATGTGCGATTAAAGGTACTATAGCTTTAGTGACAGTCGTGAACTAAGAGCATTTCATCAATTTTTTTATTTATTTGGAACGTAAATATAATCGCTTTAAACGTAAATAATTGTAATCTATAAAATTGCAACGATTCGTTTCTCAAAAAAGTTGTGACGAAGAACCTCCGATCAAAATTTAGAACATAATAAGGATAAAGATAAGGGTATCTTTTATGGATGAGAAAATACTAGGAAGGTACTTGATAAGGACTCCACCGACAAGTCCGCAGCTCTTAAATTTTTGTTTCATTCCACATGCACATGAATCTACCTAATATTTGAGAACTTATTTAGCAGTGCTATGTATTCTTTGCTGTGGATAATCTAAGACTAATAAAAACAAATCAAACTCATCTTACATATATTTTAGAAGTATCTTCTGAATGAGAAAGTTAAGAAGCCTTGACCGACGTCGTTACGTCACAAACGAAATGTGAAGATAGCATCCCATTAGCATTTTACTTTTACTTGAACTTTCGATCGGTCTATAATTGCAACCCGCAGTGATCTATCGTTTGATTTATTATATTGTTTGCGTACATAACAAGTAATACTTAATATAATGAGAATCTTCAACGCAACATTTATTTGTGAAATACTATTTGAAATTACGTTTTTTGTATTTTTGACATGACTTTTGGTATTAATGGTAAGGTAAATTAATAACGATTGACCATGGAAGTTATAATAAATACCACATACGAGGACATTCGCCCTTGATAATAAATACAAATTCCTTTATTTTATAGAATTTTTGTACCTGCTTATAAAAGTAAGTAAAACTCTTTATTGGATCATTACAAGATAAATAATAAATGATACAAAATAAATAAAAATTACACACTTAAAATGTGAAGAAAGAATTCTTTTTCTTACTTACTTGCTATGATAGCTCAAATCCTTTGATTTTGCCATCGTAATAGAGCAACATTGTCTGGCGTTAATTGAATAAAATTAATAAGAGGAAAATAGCATTTTCATCAAATCGTACATTGTTCTATTTTTGTATGTTGTTCAGGTAACAATAATACTATATTAAGCATTATTTTTCCTGCAGTTCATCAATAATGTCGATGAATTTTATTTCAGTCGATATCAAAAAAAATTAAATAAAAAATACAATGTTATATAACGCTGTTTAATAAGCTAAAATTGTACAAAAATCATAACATAGAAATTTAAAGTTGTAATTTTATTACGCCGATGTTAACGAGCATTTAAAGTTTCGACTATTTATTCGCTCCAATGAAATCAATTTTCAATTTCTACTTTTGCTATAATGCGATTCTTACACTAGAAAACTGTTTGAAAGTCACCGTATGCAAAGATCATTGTAACATCGAGCTACCAAATAACAAAGTCAAAACTATCATTATCATCAATCATATCAAACGATGTTAATATGCTTTTGGCATTTATCAGTCTTCTGTAAAAAAACATTAACATTTACATCTTCAATTTAAATGTTACAATCTACAAAATTTTGGAGGTTTTATTAAATTTAGAAGGTCTAAACCTTCTGTCTACATTTCGACAACTGTCACGGGCGCTGTCTTTCACCGATTCACCTATTTTTGTTAACCTTTTTTTAATTACACTGTCCCTCTAGTTTTAGAAATAACCTGTGCTACTATTTGATAGACCTACTTTATTTTACAATATTGTATTCTTTAAGATTTACTGACTTTCATCTATTTAAAACCTTTATTTATTGTTTAATTAAACTTTTCGCTACATGCCATTATTACAAAGCATCAACATCAACTGAAAATCGAATGCCATTTTTTTCGCTAGTTCTGATAATTTTTTTCAATTGTGCAATGTTTTATGAACCCAAGCAGGGAACTAGTAATAAGTTACAATTTTTATTACTCCTTTGTGCACGTTATAATTCAAATATAAGGGGCTGAGCTTCGCCTTTTGTGATACCTTATAAACTTGAAAGCTTTTTGAATTCAGGTATATATTTTGTCCTTTTCTAATAGTACGCATGTCTCATTCGAACACATCCGTCTGTGCGTGCGCAGGAGTTGATCGCATCGCAGTAGAGCAGTAAGCGGAGCGGCTTTGACGTGATTGGTCGCTGCGGCCCCGATGTCTCGCGTTCTGAATTTAAAATAGTCGTGATCGAGTTCATTGTGAGAGTCAATGTTTTGTTCGCCGCTGCAAGTTTTTGTTTGACAAATATACCTATACGAGGCAATTATACCGGATCATGGAATATTATCTTGTGTTTTGTAAACAAGGTGCTTTTTCGCGGAAGTCGCAGCTGTCATGCGGCGTTAAACATACATAAATTCAAAGGATCTAAAGTGTTAGTGTTGATTAAAAGCCCTTCTGCTCTCATTGTGGCTACAGTGAAATTTTGTTTTTGTTTTGCGGTTGCGACACCTTTTTGGAATGATTTTGTAAACAAAGCAAATGGTATTATTAGTCATAAACATATTATGTACATCTTATAATTCGATCTTAACATTCATCATCATAATCGTCATCGTAACCACAAGATCTAAACATTGTACGACTATATTTTTGAAAAATAACACTGGACCAAATTCGGTCTAAGATTTTATGGTCCGAAAGTAGAATTTCGAAGGTCTCATGCACAAGCTAAGCAAGGTTACAGCAGGCGACTCACGTTTGCGTGATGCGTGCAATACTCGTACTTACTGGTACATGCCGTGAAAGTATTTTGGAACGTTGTTTTCACAGTAAAGATATTTTAGCATATTAATGTCCGAAATTAAAGCTTTCTATCAGCGCAAGAGTGTTATGATGCTTTATATCTGCACTTGCATTTAATGTTATTATTGCAGCCATAATGCCATCATTTATTTTTTTGTTTTAGTAATTGTAAATACATTTTGATAAACTACCACACCACCCACCAAACCCCAGATAAACTGGGAAGGTGGCAGGAGAAAGAAAGAAGAATTATAAAGACATTTTAGAATATTAATGTTCGTCTATGCCTATCAGTGCAAAAATGCTTTGAAAAGAATTTTTTTACTTCGTTAGTGCAGAAAGCACGTGATTTTAGTGTTAACTTAATGAGAACTAAGCATGCGAAGGAATAGGAGTAAAAACCAGGGAAAATTAATAAAAGACCGAGCGTAAACAATGACAATCTCTATTGAGTAGAACACCAAATACAACATTTTTATAACATAGAAGCTGCGTTTTGATATTTGGCTGAGTTCAATTTTCAACAGTATTCTAGCTTTCATTATCAATTTTATTTTTGACTTTAAGTCCATACTTATTACTAATCCATACTTCCATATCCATACTCCATACTAATATTAAAACTGCAAAAGTCTGTCTGTCTTTCTGTCTGTTACGCTTTTGCGGCCAAACCGCTAAACGGATTTTGATGAAATTTGGTATAAATATATTGTTGAAGACCCGAGGTCAAACATGGGCTACTTTTTGACGCAGGCGGAGCTGCGGTAAATAGCTAGTTTTGAATATGTCTTTACTTCATAAATACAAGCTTACTTTAAAACTTATGGTCAGACAAGATTCACTGGACCAAATCAAACCAGAACCGCATATACTACTTTCTTGATTTTTGCAATAATCGATTCGTTCCTATTATTGAAATTCATATTGCACGTGCATTCTTCATTAGCAGTTTGACCAGTTTTTACATTTGATGTTTATATATCCGGATAGTTGTCTCTTACTACTGACAAAGATTAGAAAGTAGATCTGACAATATCTGATGAATTTGACAATGCATTGTATGTCTGCAATAAAGCACCCTCTCTAATAGTAGCAGTGATTGTATCAAGATATTACTGGATTATAATATCACTATTACTAAAGTCAACGGACCATAGAAAGTTAATATTCAATTCAATGTTACATCTATTGTTATTAGAGTGTCTTTTTTCATAACACTACATTTTCGAAATACGAATGAAACTAGCTTCATTAGATATTAGGTATAAACTGATCTGTTACTTATCGTCACGTATAATTTTTATTAATGCATTTCAATGAAGTCGATTAAAAAGTAAGACATGTACTGGTTGATTTTCGAGCTATAACTAATTCAGAACACTATGTTCCCCGAACGTAAATTGTGAATGGACAGGCGGTTGAATAGAAATACCATTGTTTACGATTCGTAATTCACCGTTACCTATGGTTTATTCTGCATCATTATTTGAATTTTGAAATAAAACTTAATTTATATGAGTTTATTAAAATTAGATAAAAATTGTAATTGTTTACAACAGAAAAATATGGATTGTAAAACTTTTGTTACATAGAAGATTTACTATTAGATATTTGTTCTTATTTTAATTAAATCAGACAAAACATAAATTATAAATGTTATTTTTTATCTACACCAATTTATAATTTATAGAATTTTTTTTAAACAAATTTGAACAAATCCCATGAAATTTAACAAAACTGGTTCAACAATAAATAAATCAACTAATGAAACTAAACATACACAATACAGAATATTTGCTAGTGATTTCTAAAGTTCCTAGAGCTAATTCGTACGTATCATAGTTGACCAGCCGACTGCATATGTGGACCAATAAACTTGTTTCTACCAGTTCATAGCTTGGTGTCTAGAAATCGTTTCCTACTAACTCAATCATGCGTCTAATTATTGTTTTCAATATGTGAATCTTCATTAAAGTTTCTGCCAATATCTCTTCTTTTAAAAAAAAATTAAAACTTCATAATCACATCGACCTATTATCTAATTTATTACGTAAATGATACCATTTGCTTTCTGATGGACTCTCTCGAGACCCAGTTATGGACCGTTTCCTTGTACAGCTCGAAGACTTGTGCAATGCGTGTTTAAATCCCGTGACGCATCCGCCGTTGCGAAGTCATAATAAATTATCTGGAAGTCTTGCATTGAAAATCATAAATAAAAACTATTGAAAATGACATTATTTCGTTGATTTGATTAACTGTTTGTATTCCTTATACGCGGATCTTACGTAGAATATCATGCTGTGAAAAATGTGGCGTTACATTATCTGCCATGTTAATGAATCGTGAGTTTTGTAATAGGTTTTTGATGAGATTAGATTTTGGTGGAGTATAAATTGCAAAATCATTTGTGTCCAAACTAAAATTAGAGTTATATACGGTCGCATTACTGCAGATATCTGCACAATGATTTCAAAATTTTACTGTAGCATTACTATTTTATTCTATTTATCTGTGCAGAGACGTGTATGTACACAGTACATAAGTGTCATTTTGCCTTCAAATGATCCAAGGATTTCCAACTGATGTGTTAGTCCTCAATTTAACAAGAAGGAAAATGGAAAAAGAATTGTTATTAACATTTAATCTTTTTGGAAAAATGTTCTTTTACAATTCAATGACATCTAAGAATCTGAGAACAAAATGAAAATCAAACATTACCCAGGAAAAGCGGTCATGGAGGATCCGTGGCTCTCAATCACGGATAGGACTATGGACCTTGTGTATGCCGCTAATTGGGTTGGAGCCAGAAATCTTAGTTCCTTTAATGAAAGTAAAATCAACTCTAATTCGTCGACAAAATATAACACAATATCAAGAAGTAAGTCCTGTAGAGATGTGGGCCGAACTAATGACAGAGAATACGAAAACGAAGCATATCCCGCTGAAAATAACGGGCATAACTATTCACAGAATTGTAGTAATGGAAATATTTCTCAATTAGCAAAATATCAACAAAATATAGAAGAAAAGGCAAGAGCTAATAATAATCTGATTACTCAAAATAGATTAAAACATAGTTATAGTTTCAAAGACATGCCTAATGGTTATAAACCGTCTACTTTAAGGCGAGTAAAGCGAAGGAATTTTACTGAATGGGATATTGAAGCATTTGGTAGTAAACAAGCACCAGTTCCACCGCAACGCAAGGATTCACTAAAATATGCGCATAGACAAAGAAAAGTAGATTCAAAGAAAAATCATTATCCACTGCCGGATCCTGGTCCTGTACCACCGGACCCATCATCGGAGTCATACTATGAATATTATTCAAGAGTTAGTCAACAAAACAATGATACAGATAGTGATAAAATAAAGCAATTGCAAAAAGATACCAAAAAAGACAAACCCAAGAATGAAGATACTCAAGATAAGAATAGTAATAGTTTTAGTAATGACAAAATGTATCAAATAATAAATACTATGGCAACAATGGACTTGACTTCGTTAAAATCTAAATCACGAAATCAAAGTTACAATGTGGATTGTGATACGGAAGATTTAGGTATATACATGCGGCCTATTAATGGATCGTTATCTGCATGCGAACAAATTCCTAACCACAAAACGCAGCAAGTAAACGAACGAAGCGGACGTACTGATGATGCTAAACCTAGCTTCCGCTCTAAATCCATGAGAGTTAAGAGCGAAGGAAGGGCTCCATTGAGGTCTTATCTCGACGTCGTTCAACCTGATAACAGACTTCAAAATGGGGTTACTGTCACTCAGCCAAAGCGCAACTTGTCGCCGAGTGAACAGCTGACGATGATGCAGTACGAAATATATAAAGGAAACCAACATGCACCCGCTACTCCTATAAGCAGTGGCTTTCATCCTGCTGATGTGGGAAAAAGTGATAGTCGGACTTCCAATGGTAATTTGCCACAAATAAGACGTGAAAAATATGGAAAAATGTATAATACAGTGAGAGTGAAAAGTGATGATAGGTATGATAGATATAATGACTTATTATCGTTTCAAAAAGAACGTATTGCTGATGATCGTACTGTTAATGGAAACTGTATTTTTAGTAGAAGTGCCAAAAGCTCATCTAGTGGTTCAGATTCTGACTTTTCAATACCGCGTCCTAAGTTGATAGTGCCGGTTCATACGTATGGGATGCGAAAGCGAAGGACAGGAAATCTCTGTCAGCGTGACAGTAATGCTACTGAATCATCGTTGGATGCTGGGGTTCTGCTTGATGTTACAAAGTTAGAAGATATTGGCGACAAAGCTGTCGAAAAGCAACTTCGGAATGAAGAGCCAGGTAAATATATGAAGTTATTTATAGTTTATGTAAAAGGACGTTCTCCATTATCTTTATTTAGACTTGATCTCGTGATATTTGCTGAAGTTGATCGATGTGCACATATCGTAGTAGTGAGATTCTTATCTAGGTTGTAAAATATAGCTTTAAGTTATAGTAATAAAAAAGAGATGGTTTACACACTACTTACATTAATTGTAAATGTAAAAGTTTAGTTTCGTTATAAATATATGTTTTTCAATCATGCCAAAACGTCTAAACAGATATAGATTAGTTTCAGCATAGCGATAGAAATATTTTGGAACAGAAAAAAAAAGACTTCTTATTTAAAGGTATGTTATGCCCATGGAGGAGCAGGTAATAGCTGATATAAAAAATATATATATTTATATTTGGAACAAAGCAAAATAACCATGTGCATTCAAAGTTTAAATTAAGTGGCGTAAGAAGCATTTCACAAGACCCCATTTCAGAACATATATTTAGATGAATACTTTGTTTGTGTACTGATAGAGCCACTTAACAGTTGCCAAACGTTTCGAGTTTGGCATATCAATTAAACTTAACCCAGAATCGGCTCAGTTCTAGTGAAATCATGCGTGCCAATATTAGACCACAATTCGAATGCAATATGTTAATAACGTTTCACAAAAACTTGATAATTGACGCATGAATTATCAAATAGCAAATTATGAACACCGAATAATACAAAACCCATGATAGTTTTGCTCATAGTTATGTCAAGTATATGTATAATCAAGTATGGCGAGTTTTTCACAAAATCAAATCAATAGTGATGAAATTGCAGATAAACAAATAATTTTTCTCTTCATAATGTTGGTGTTGTATAAATTAGCAAAACAACTATAAATACTACCCATAGTTAAATATGTACTACGTAACGTAATGTAAGATTGACGTATTGTATATATATTATGCTATCCAAAAAAATCGACGTGAATTTTACTTTGAATATTTTTGTTACTTATGTATTTTTTTATAACTAGCTACATAAAACACGCCAGAGGCTAAGTTATGTCCGGCGGTGTAAATAAAAAAATGTGCAATATCCTTTCTTACGACACTTAATTGAGGTTTAAGACTGCTGTAGCAAGTAAATCTACACTATTAATTTTGAAACTGTCAAAATTAAACGTAGAATCAGTTGCAAAATTATATGCAATCAATTTATGTGATAATTATTAAATTTCCAATAGATATTTTCTTTTTATGTTCCAATAATGATAATAAGTTGGTATTGTGATTAGCGCTATGGTTTTCAGTTCAGTTAGTATTTACAAAAGAAGTCGTAAAAAATACTTTTTAAATAGTAGGAAGATGATTATTACAATTTTTTATTTTCAATACAAATATTTTTAATTTCAACTATCGTGTGTAAATTTGTTTGATTATTACTTCTAGCTATTTTGTATACCCGTCATCAGGGAAAAAATTTTGTTCCCACACAATGCGAGTGAAGCCGCAAATAAAAGCTAGTATATTATAGTGTAGTTTATTTCGATAGCATTGCACACTTTGACTAGCAAACCGTCACCCGGATACAAATAGCACGTACTTTCCATTCCAAATAGGGCATCTAAAAATATATTGTTGTCCTAGATAAATCTATCAACCCGGGTTCCTTTAGAATACATTCAAGCTCCGAAAACTGAATTTATTTGCATGTTAATATACCTTATGTAATTGGAAATTTGCAACACAATAGATGATAAAGTCATTATGAAAGATTTGGACATCATTTTGTATAAAATAGATAGTAAGATTTGAAAATTAAAGAAACCGTGGCAAATATTATACATGTAGAGCCTTTACACCGTTACACTTTTGCTGAAGTTGGTATTGTATTTAGTGCAAAAATAAATCACTATTGTTTAACTAATATTACTTTTAACCAATAAACACGTGGTTTATGATTCTATAAACTTACTGACTTGTTATCTTTATCTCTGAGAAGAATTCAAGGCTCCTAACCGTCTCATACAACATTTTAAGGATTCATTGCGTTAGACGCAATCACTATTGCTACATCGTAGGGAAACTAATGATTACATAAAACAGATAAACCACATAATACATGTTAAAATAAAACACGCTTTGAACTTTCACCTACCAGTTTGCGAGAACTTTCGATTGTCCGACGAAAAACGTCTTTCGTTGCTAATTATACTAGCGTTTCATTCAAACACCTTACTATAATCATGTTCAACCTATAAAAAAATGTTAATTCATTTGTATCACTACTTTAAAGCATGATGACCTGATGACAGAAATATTATACATACATATATGGCCAAAACCCACAGTTGAACTCATAGATAGTTTAAATCGTTATCATCATCATACTGAGAGTATTACATGATCAGTCGATCCTGTACATTTTGTTATCAGAGCTTTCCGGAAACCCTTCGTCCTCTGACGTGATTTCTACGGCCAACAAATGGTAGCCAAGACCAACGGCTTAAGATCCCCCCTAGTTGTTTCAAGTGGAATAAAATTTATATCGTTAAACGGTCATATGTTGTCACCTGAAATCTTCATATCAGACAGCCAGGAAATTTAAGCCTATGGCAGGCCCAAAACAACTTCTACAAAATGTGCTCTCCATGGGATTAGAACCCACAACCTTCATATTGTAAGAGAATATGCTACGCGACTAGGATACGAAGCTATGTATTTTAATATACATAGTATATTGAGCAACGGGTGTTAAAATTGATGGATCATGGTCAAATTTTAAGCAATCCTGAGATCATCAATCATCGAATTATTTCATAATTTCTTCCGCTTGATACAAGACATTATGTTTAAAGATCAGAAGTACCTTCAACCTCACGTTGGCATCATTAGTCAACTCATCAATATGATTTGAGATAATAAGCACGGCTTATTAGGTATACGGTTGGCGAATAAAATTTATTAACCAAGGATAGCAAATAAATTCAATTATGAAATCGTCTGTTCTTCAAATTGCTTTTTCTTTTAATTATCATCAACACGACTTCCATCAATGACGTTTATAAGTATAGTTATTTAAGATGTTGGTTGTTTTACAAAACCGACACGTACTACCAGATTTATTTGGTAGAATACGATCGCCTAGTTTGTTTCGTTTAAAATATCTTAAAATCAAATAATAACAAGCAAAAGTTGATAGAAAAGCATCTGCATGTGTTTGGTTCTCGAAATGATAAAATTTTCATAAGGAATATTGTTAGAAATTATATGTATGGATGTTTGTTTCATCATCAAAATCTGAATATTTATTTACCTAAGCGTACAGTTAAAATACAGTTTAAACTAGATACCTACTAGTGTATTGTAAAGTGGTCTCACATTAGGAAGCAATGCTTGTCCTGTTGCAGCCATTAATAGTCTTTAACGCGCAGGGAAGTATGTTGTAACCTATTTTGTTTTTTTACAATCTTTAAGTTAATGACATGTTATATTTTGACATAACAACATTGTTATGTCAAAATATAACATGTCCGGGATCCAAGCTAACTCTGAATATTGTGATATGGAAACTTCAAACAAAGACACAATACTCCTTACTTCTCACGCAAGCGACGTTCTTCCCACGATCTAACCTTCAAAATAAGCAACGTAATGTGATTATTTTTAATAATTAGTTTAGCTTTTATATTTTTATAACATGTCTGTGTTACTTGAGGATTTATAATAATTTACGACAGAGCTGTTGTTTCTGTTTCATCTGTCCGTGTACGTGTTGATCATCGTTCTTTTTGTTTATATAACCCATAATCATTTTAAATGGGGCTAAGTATAAATCTAGTTATTTAACATTCTCCGACCTTATCTATAAATTATTTAAAGGGTAATGTACCTATAAAAATAATTATTTACCTACTTACATACGTTCATAATGATACTAGTGTAAGTCATAACATACTAGCTTTATTAGTTAATGAAAGTGGTTTGTCCCTGTATGTTGTAAGCACAAGACTTGTTCATGACAGTAGATAAAATCAAGGGATTTGTCTATGTTGATTTCGTACAGAAACCGGCAAGTTACGTGGAGAATGTATGCTCTAGTTAGGTTCTGTCTCTGATTGAAAAAGTACTGCAACCAAAATAGTCTATTTGTCGATAGATACTTCTTGAAGATTTGATTTTTAATCGTTTCTTTCGACGAGTTTTCATTAACGTAACAAGTTGAAAGTTATTCAGCAGTGCATTTATCCAACTATCCACATACCAATAATTACCTTATTGTCTTGAAGATGAAAATTTCATATACCTTTACTGATAGATACTAGACAGAGATAAGAAAATTAATGCAAAGCATATAGATATTGTATGAGTTTTATAACAGTGTATAAGATTGGTTTTAAGAACCAAAACTAAATACATTTTTACATTCGAAACTCATGATGACTCACCAATGTCCGGCTAAGACAACATTCACAACCTTGATTTTTATTTCAATGATAATAGTTTTTGCCTTAAACACCTTCTTTTTCGCAGAGTTCTAAATTTATTTATAGTATAATCGTCGAATGTTTAGCCTCCAAATAAATCAAACTGTCCATGAAATCGATTATATGCATGATAACATTACATTTTCTGCACATAGTGCCAAAATATCTGTGGTGTTCGCCGTGTAATTTGTTTTTTTGCTACTAAACTTAGTCTGTGAAGTAGTTACAGCTTATTTCACTGATTGTTACCTCAAAGGCCCGATTTGTGCTATTAGTATCGGTCTTATTATCTTAAAGGAGTCTTCTTTCTTCGGTAAAAAGAACTATTACTTCACAGGACAGTCTAAAAGCACTTACCAAATTATTTTGCGTACCTACTTCTCCTTATTGTATATCCTATCGTATCCGTAGTGCAGCACGTAAAATAATTTGACAACTGATTGTAACTTTAACTAACTAAGAATCAAATATCAGGACAATATAGTTGGTAACGCAGATTGGCTGATTATTTTACCACCTAAATGGACATGTAAGCGTACGTAAATCAAAAGTAGCGAATCCGACTTGAAAAGAAGAAAAAGAATATTAGAAAATTCTTAGCATCCCATATTACGTGTAACATCACTCGAATTTTTTATTAAAACTATACATAATACCTAGCTAATAAAAGCGACTCAGTTTTGAAGAAGAAGATGTCCCAGATGTAGGCTATAAAGATATATTGCATTGTGATTTTTATATCATTGATATTTGAACTAACAATGATCATTTATTTCACAGAGGGACGTGTGGAAGTCTCACGGGAGAACAAGTACCTCAGCACGATGGCACCAGGCAAAGTGTTCGGTGAACTGGCGATCCTTTACAACTGCAAGAGAACGGCCACCATCAAAGCAGCCACCGACTGCCGACTATGGGCCATCGAGCGTCAGTGTTTCCAGACGATTATGATGAGGACAGGACTTATAAGACAGGCTGAATACACTGATTTCCTGAAGAGGTAAGAACTTCCGTATATATTTATAGAATGCCACTGATTATAATTGTGTGTGCAGTTGTAATGTTTTTGTTGTGTAGAGAATGCGAGTCTGATTTGATTCCAATGCCAATCTTCTTCATCATCGGCCCCTCACTGCTATGGACCACATTATGAGTCTCCAAGCTGTGCGGTCCTCCGAACTATGAACCGCTCAGTATATGCTGCCTCCTGCAACCTTCCGCGCACTGTCGATTAATGCTAATATTGACTTCTTATTAACTGCCATACCTGAGACCTTTACTTTAATACCGACCGAATTTATGGATCAAAAATTTCAGTTTAATACTCTGCAGAAAATTTACTAAATTACAATAAAATAAAAACCTCTTTTTGGATAAATTTAACATAATAGGTGAAATCCATACTAATATTATAAATGCGAAAGTCTGTCTGACTTCTTTCTGTCTGTCTGTCTGTCTGTCTGTCTGTTACGCTTTCACGGACAAACCGCTGAACGGATTTTGATGAAATTTGGTATGAATGTAGTTGAAGACCCGGGGGCAAACATAGGCTACTTTTTGACGCAGGCGGAGCTGCGGGAAACAGCTAGTATACAATATACGAAACAACTCAGTTGTTAATTGATAAATCGAAAATCCGTTCCTAACATCTAAAATGATGACAATGATTATACCAGATCTGATTTCATTGTTTATGTATAGCACTATAAACATGAAGCATTAATGTCACCAACTTATGGCCTGCACGTTCTTAAATTTGAATGGGTTGTTCAAATCATGTTTATCAACTTTCCTGAATGTTATTTTAACAATACTTGTGAAAATTAATTTACTAATAAAGATATACATTGCATTATTACTATAAAATCATATTTCAATTTAGCAATCTAGTTTCAAGTAAACTGAGCGAAATGTCAATAATTTCATAAGTATACTTCATGTTTTGAGAAATAAATTTTGGTACCTACGTAAGATATTATAACTAGAAGGACGTGCTTATCGTTCCAAAGCTGGACGAGGTCGATAACGTTGACATTAAGTCAACTAAGGTACCCAAGCGCTTTCGTAATTCCCCCACGATTTCACAATAAATCTAATATGACCCGCTAAACTTTCTTCAATGTCTTTGATACCTATTCTAAAGTAAATTGATATCAAATGGCCACACTGGCTTATAAATTGATCAATTATTTTTTAATACTATTAAATTAAACTATTAATATTTACTTCGTATTAATGTGTAATAATCGGGAAAATTTAAGATATCACATTGCAAAAGTGATATGCACACATCCCAGTATGCAACAAATTTTCTGCTTATAAATAACAAGGAAGGAGCTGATGAGATTTTGAGCCGAAATTTAAATCGCCATAGAATTTGGGCAACTATTTTAGTCCTGAACTATATGGACGACTTGTTACTATAATGAGGGCGATAACCTCCTCACGTTTTCTAAATTTATGTTCAAGCGTAATGAAAAGTCACCTGTTATCCAACTACATACATGGTCACTCATTATGATAGACATTTTCGATTGATGTCTTCAATGTTTTGTTTGAGACAATCCACAACAGAATAACAGTTCTGTAGATATAATGACGCATTTAGATTCGTTGAAACGTCCTCCTTTGTTCAGTATAATTTTGTCTGCTATAAACGTTATAAACATTAGTACATTTTTATTGTTTTGGTGAAATGGATGTTCATAGTTGTTATCTTAGTATTCAGACCATGCACCCTTGGTTGTTGGTGAGTGCCCATCTTAATACGTCTACTTACTACTTATATAAGTATGACATGACACGTCTGATTTCAAAAACTGATATTCTGATGACGTATTTTTTTCCGAGAGGAATCATATGATTTAAAACATGTAATCGTAATTCATTGTTGCCTTTGATTTCTTCTATCGTAAAATCAACTTAATTATCTGTAACGACTAGCTAATTATACCTAATAACATTTTTTGTTGGCTCCACAAGGTTTAAGGAAGATTTCCTAACACTTTCAAAAATGAATCCACACTAATGCTCACGACCACAACAATGGATACGTTTGCAACAATCTCTGTCTACTAGACAAGAATATGTTTTCAATAATAAAAATTATATAAATATTCATAAGAAATAGTATTGGTTGTTTAGTAAAGCCTACGGTTATAAGTTAGAAGATATCAGGTACTCGTAGAAAGTATAATTGTAAATTTTTCACACTTCACAGTTCTCTCATTAACATCATACTTCTGACCTTATTTACATTTATGATCATTAAATATTTCGAAATCTCACTTTAATGGAATTTTTAAAATATTTTCGAAAATGTTAAGTCTAGCATATTCAATGTCATACTCCTTGTAATAACTGATGACAGGAGGGTACGTTGACCTCGAGACACTTATGCAGATGCAATGAGCGTACCAACCAATGTTCCATTCTTCTGCTTTCGTCGGCTCCACATTTGCATACGGGCATAAGTGCTTATTAAAGGGTATTGTAAGCAAGCTTTCCACTCACAAAACATAGCTTACAATATGAAAAAAAAAAAAATGTATTCTAAATTGAAATCAAAATTTTAATTAAATTAATTTAACATTTGAATTCATACTTTTAAAATTTATCAGGATTAAAAACATAATTTCTAACAAAGAGGTTACAAGCAATTATAATTCAAGGTGACAAAGGGCAAGTAAGGATTCATAGTAGCATGTGATAAGCATACCTTAACACGATACCCTTGGCATATGCAACCTGTCTAGAATTACCGAGACGTGGCTTGCCTGAGCTTCTAGCTACATTGCGAAACATTTGGCTAAGTACATCAGCAGAGTAAGTGGGACATCTGGGACAAATACAATGAATGGACTATATTTCTTTCTGGTAGAACTCTGATTCCCTTGATCTATTAAGTATCATTTAATTAAATGCAATTTTGCTAGTGTTTCAAGTAGTAAACTAAAACAAAGGCTTTGTTGACGAAATTGTCACTGCATTGCACTCGTGCGCACTTTGCGAAACCAGGCCTGACATTTGCGTCCTTTCACTTATTCTGTTATAGTCCCTAAGTTTAGTATGTACCTATTATTAAATTAATTAAAATAGCACTTTTCTGTGTGATTTTAACTTAGATTTTTTTTCGAGTGGAAGAACGGTAACAACGTCTCTAATTAATTCTCATTTTTGTGACTGAATCAGTAAAAAATATCGGGCAATCGTCGACTAAAGACATTTTTATTTTCATTATGATGACATTGATCTCAGAATTGTCATATGTGCCTCCGTACAGTATTATATACGCTAGAATGGATGATCTCAGAATTGTTATAAATTAAAACATAAACAAGCTAGTCTTTGAATACATATTATATTCGAATACAGTGATGGTACTGGAGTCTCGTCGAAGATAATTTTCTATTTATATTCAGAGAAAAGAAATTCTTTATATCCTTTGTACATACAAAAGCGTTGGTCTGCCTCAAGTTTGAATGGTCTTGTTTGGTCTTTTGTATGGTATATTGAATACTGACAAGTCAATAGCCAATAGTCACACGACTCATATTGTTGATTCAATAGTACTTTTTATTAGTGTGATACTCTTTAATATTTCTCCTAATTAGGTATTTATATTAGGGTAAATTAAGTTACAAATAAGTACACTAATTTCTTTGAGTAACACGTGTTATACAATTCTTTGGTTAAATCACATCTTGAATATCGTATTGAAATTTGGGGTAGTGCTTGTAAAACTAATTTTAATTTAATACAGATATCTCAAAATAAATTATTAAAAACACTATTTAATTTTGATTATCTGATGAAAACGACAACTTTGTATAAAAAATTAAAAATTTGAATTAAAAAAATTTATATACCTACAGAATGTGCATTCTTATTAAAAAAAATCTTAGCAAAGAAGTCCGGACACAAGTAACTTACACTATAGCAAAATATAAACACCACATGAGAAATAAAAATAAATTAAATTAACTACACCAAGAACAAAATGTGGAAAAAGACACATATTATATGAAGGAGCAAAAATTTTTAATGACTTATCTAAAGATAGGACTACTTATGCTATACTTTGGCTTCGTTTAAGGCAAATTTAAAAAATATACATTTTTAGTATTTTTTTGTGACTAGTAGTTTTTTATAATATAATTAGTTGTAGACTCATTGTAAGTGAATCTATGTATTCTTTATGAGTCAATAAAGATCTTTTAACCTATAGTTTTGATTGCGACCACGCAAGTGCAAAGTGGGACACCTACCGATTAGATGGTCAGATTCCCTGAGAAAGGTCGCAGGCAGGCGCTGGATGCAGGCCACCAGTATGGAAATCCTGGGGGAGGCCTATGTGGGCTGAATTTAGCTCAAATGATGATGTCGTTTTCAATTCAATAACTGAATCAATTCTATGAAAGAAAGAAATTTGCTAACTTTTTAAATATATATTACAATCATTACAATACTCATTGCAAGATAATGTTACATATTTTCTTTTATATCAGACAGGTAGACATAACAATAAACTGTTAGTATCTCAACATACTTTTGCTGATTACTTTGGCATCCATTAGTATCGTTTTACACGACATAACAAACATTAAATACCACAATGCAATATCTTACTTAGAAACGATTCATTCTCCTACGACTGACAGTACAATTGAAATTATTCTTGCATTTCTAAATTATAACATACTAGCAGTGCCCGCGGCTTCACCCGTGTGGAATTCCGTTTGTGACACGGAAAAAAGTTCCATTCTTTTTCGCCTTTGCATATTCCCACTTCAGTGCACCTACTATGAGATTTTACTAACGCAGACGAAGATTTTATATGGACTTTCTTAGTTACCTTAGGGCGCTGTACAGATGTGTGATACAAAATAATTGTTAACACAGTCGCTAGCGTCTGCGCCGAGAAAATCTTATGGTAGAGGCACAAGTGGGGTCGGTTCTCCTTGTTAGTTTGCGCTAGGGCAGTCTGTCCTAGGTTGCCGGATGAGGTAGGCTTTCCACTTTTAATAGCTTCATGCTAGCCCACCAGGTAGTGGGCGGGCGTCCTCTGCCTTTTTTCCTTCTGGTATGTTTAACACTTCCTGACTACGTGCTCCTTATCTCTCCGCATCACATGCCCATGCCAGCGCAGACGGCTTTTTATAATTTTAAGAAAATTTCCATTGAAAACTTTAGAGGAAGAAGGACATAGAAAAAAATTGTGTAAACGGATTTGTACTGGTCATTTATTGCAATTGAATGCCTGCTTGCGTAAACGCAGGTAGCTGGGCTATGTTACTGATAAATGGCACGGTTCTTCCATTCACTTAAACGTCATCCAATCACTAAGCTGGTTCTACATTGCAAACTAAAAAAACTGATACCTGTATAAAAATAATGGATTACTTGTACGAGATTGTTTTTACAATTAGGATTAATATGGTAATTAAGCGTAAATTGATTATGTAATTCATATTTGTTATTAATTCATTAATTATTTATTTTTGAATAAAAATTTATCAAATACATACCTACTTGTGCTATTATTACATCTGTGTCAGTGCTTTAGTTTAAATTTTATGGTTTGGTTCTTGTTCGGTAATATCTTTACCATCGTCCAGTAGAAATCAACCTTTAGGAATCAGAAATATTGGATAATCGCGAAATATACGATCTGTTTAAGTAATAATAAATGAGGTTACGCTCGGTGCTCTCACTTTCTATCAATAAGTTGTTTGTTTTGGTTTTTAATATTATAATTAGGATTTCATGTTTTTTTTTTATGTTAAGTGAGTTTTATGGATTCTGATTTATATAAAGTAAGCTGAATAAGATCAATAAGACCGGAAATTGTTTTCAGAGAAACTTTCAACGTCACCAAATAGTTCGATGTTTTGATAGAATTTTGAAAGGCCAATAATTTACCATCGCAATTAACTTGTTTTAGAACCATTACGTTAGAACTGTATTACATAACTGTATTTATGTAGTTTAACGATTACAGAAATTACATTTAGGTCAAGACTTGGTGACCGTGAAACATGTAACGCTGGTGCAATTTTCTCAGGTAGTGTAACGCACAGTTATGATGTGGATGGGTACTGTATGATGACTGTATTTTTATAATAATATTTTTCTCGCCTCTTACTGCCAAAACCAATTCTCTACACAAAATATAAAATAGTACTCTGATGTCGCGATGATGTGTTTTTTTATTTTTGTTTAAACAGATACAAAGGAGCAACGTAGTTCTTAAAATAAAGAGTATAAATACCTATTGAACAATTTATTAGGTATTTGAAGAGAAAAATAATTAAAAACAGAATAAATTCATTATTTTTTGATGGTTTATTAGTTATCTCGTGATATCTTAATTTAAATTTTAGATTGTACATAATATCCCTGTGTAACATGCGACCTACTACAACTTAGAAGCATAAAATTATAAACCACTTTTAATATGAATTGTTCAACTATTAAGCCATTTAGTGCAATTAGTATGACTTTACCGAGCATAGCAAACGTTCAAAACTCGACTTGCACTAAATTAGGTTGAATATACATAAAAATTGTTATACTTATTTAGATAAACCCTTCATTGTACTTTTCTTTGACGAGTTTAAAAAATGGGCTAGCTTATTACCCTTTAACACTATATATATTTTAATAAAATTTATTTATAGACAATTCTTCGATTATCGCATTGTATGTTTTTTTTAAAGTTACAGATAAAATAATTTTAAATTTTGTTCACAGTGTCCCTATCTTCAAAGACCTTCCAGAAGATACCCTCATCAAGATCTCTGACGTTCTAGAAGAGACACATTACCAGAACGGCGACTACATCATACGGCAAGGCGCCCGTGGCGATACCTTCTTCATCATTTCTAAAGGAGAGGTTGGTATTACATATCCTTCTTTTTTCTCCATTTAATATAATAACAAAATAATTAATTTTTGTTATATTAAATAAAAAAAATGGAGCCCAAATCGCTGCCATCACAGGGTAAAGTATCCAAAAGGCTGGCAGAAAAGGCTCTCTGGAAAGCCATGCTGATCCTTTGACCGAAATACGTGCCAGCTCTTGGGTTCCCAGAAACATCCACTAGGCGTGCGGTTAGTATTTCTTGGAACAAGAGTTTTGCATTCGCACCTTAGTCTCCACAGCAAAGGGCACAAATACGAGTATGTACCCATTTTTGCCATTTGAGCCTCATATTTGCGCATCATAAATCGCTAGTATATTAATATGGCCTTAGTCCATCCTATAGAACAAGGAAAGGTTCGTCCTCTTTTATTTATTTTTTGTAACTTTACTAAAACTTACCCAATTGGCGTACAAGCATCGTCTACCAGTAACCCATATGCATAAACAGAAATTTTCGGAGCAAAATTGCGATTGAAAATAAAATTAAGCCAAAGGAGCTAGAACTGAATTTGAACTCTCTATTGGAGATGGGTATTTACCAGATAAAAACCCGAGACTTGTAAATATCCATTTAAACCCAATTTTATACGTTTGAAGAATTTACTTTAATAGTCATTAACGACTCTGAGTGCTGTAAATGTTACGTTTATCTAAAGTTCACTCTTAATATTTTTAAATTTTAACCTAATCTTATAAGTCTTTATTTGCTACTTATAGAAGTGACTTAAATAAAACAGTTATTTGCACGTTGTTAGCTAAAATGTCGTCGTCAATATAGAGTCCATAACGAGTAGTAAAACCTTAATGTAAATGCTAATGACTCATTAAATAACTAATTGCATCTTAAATTGTGTGTTTGATAACCGAGGCTAAAACCTCAAACATTTATAATTGCCATTTTAGACAAGTTTTTTTTTAATATAAACTCCTGTCGTGGTCATAAACCATTTTTGCAATGTAATGAACTTACAACTTACAACAACAGCGGTGATTAGAGTTTGCCTCGAATAGATGTTTGAATGCAGATCGGGAAGCCTTTGCCATGCAGTGGGACTGAATAGGTATAATAAAAGAACTACATGGAACGAGGAATTAGAATGAAGAATCTTCATTTGAGCCACAGCATTATATGGGTCATGTTGTCTTACTAACTTTTCATGACGTGACGGAGCGAAATTCGAGGATTTTCTCGCTTAAATCACAGACAAAATAATTCATTCATCAGAGCTATTCGGCCTGTCGGTTAAATAATATACTATAGGTACTTATAATATTCGGCAGCCACTTCTGTTTGCCAACGTTATTGTTCTTTGATCCATTTGAGCGTTATATTTTCTTGACATACTTTGATAATAGCGTTTCTGTTATGAACATTTGATTTAGCAACGCCATTTTGTAATACAAAACACGTGCACATATGGCACACAAACACACATCACATAAATTCGCTTCAGTACTAAATACTCTAAAATTTTTGAGTTTCATGATTAAATTTGTTTTAAGTTCAAAAAGATATTTCTGTCTGTTACGCTTTTACGGCCAAACCGCTGAACAGATTTTTATGAAATTTTGTATGAATATAGTTGAAGACCTGGGGTCAAACATAGGCTATTTTTGACGCAGGCGAGAAATATCTAGTATGAAATATCTAGTTTATCGCAACTGATAATTTAACTAGACAAATAAACATGTTATATCGTTGTGTGTGAAGACTGTAAACGCTATATTTTCACTT
The DNA here is from genome assembly GCA_947363495.1 of Euzophera pinguis. Classification (NCBI taxonomy): domain Eukaryota; kingdom Metazoa; phylum Arthropoda; class Insecta; order Lepidoptera; family Pyralidae; genus Euzophera; species Euzophera pinguis. The sequence goes on from OX376169.1 coordinate 6,929,031, forward strand.
TCATTCAAGTGCTAAACTTTCATACTGTCTACATCACGATGTGATTTTAAATACAACCTTAGCACTGTATTTTATAAACAACTAAGTAGCTTTTGCACTAGGTTTCTTTTTTACAGAAAAAAAAAATTATTTGAACTTTATTGCACAAAATACAATGCGTACAGTATAAAAGGCGAACTTAATTCTAAGAGCATTGTCCATTTTCCAACAGTTAACCTTTATGTTATGCAGAGAACAGTTTGTGGGTGCAAACACTATATACTCATTAAGCACTTTTTCTGGAATGAATGGTATATTGTCTTTTTCAGTTCTCCTAACTATGTGTATGCGAATTTTGATGAAGATTGGTTCAGTAGATAACGCGTAAAGAGATTATAAACAAAGAAAAAATATTAATATTCTTTCGCTTTTAGAGGGTTTGTTAGGATTAATCTGAACCTATTACAGAATCTGGAAGTACGGTAGTACTACCGCCAAGTGGGACCATTTGAGACACCCTTTTTCAATCTTTCTATAACCAAAATAATTTCTCGTTTGACCACAATTGATGACATAACAAATTGAGCCTAAAGAAACTAACAAAGAAAGTTTATTAAGTATTCATTTCATAAATATTCACTTTCTAAATTAATTTAAAAAAATTAGTATTAATATAATCATTGAATAACCGATTATGTGTACAAGGCTCTTTGGAAATGTATAATATAGCTCGTGACAGACGCCGACATTAAAAGAGGTTTACCTTGGCATTTACGTTGTCTATAATTCTGCAAAGCGTGATTGTTTGAATTGAACTGACCAATAAGTATAGAACTAATTGCAAATGTTGAATCGAGACACGTAACGAACAAGATTACGATAGAGCAACTATAACTTTCCAACATTAATTTACATGACATAAATCATGAGATCTTTGTACAATGACCGCTATAAGAACATAAATATAGCATAGAAAAACTATTTTTGAATGCTCGTTTTAAAGGCTGGTAAGGCCAAAAGTCTCGCTATTGTGTGTTGTGACTGCAAGGTCAGCGCACTTCGAGCGAGAGGAACGTATGGTATTTTGGTGCCGGATTTTTGTTCTCCTTTGTGGAAAATTTTAACTATTTGCTCCCAGTCTAATAAATTCCCGGTATGAACTAACTTTGGTGCGATAAAACGGTAGATGCAAGTGCCAGCTTTCACAGATTAAAACTCTCCACTGATTAAATCTTATGCTCCTAAGTCTAACGTCGTCAGTGAAATTATGGATGCAAATGAGGACGTTCTTATAAGAATGTTTTGCTTCTAAGCATCACTTATGTAAGTTTAATAATGAGTCTAATATAATGACTCGTCTATCAATATCTTATGAAATTGATACAAATCAACAGTAAAATTTTATATGCAAGTAATAAAAATATCTACGTTTGAATAGTTGGCAATAGTTGCGCTAATTTCATCGTGCTTCTTATAAAACAGTGATAATATGACATCAAAGTTACAAAATAGAGCAATGCCACTTTTTAACTAGCGTTAACAAATAGTGACTCAACGCTTTCAACAAAAGGTCGAGTTTGCAAATGAATTAAGTGTAACGCAATTTTTTGTCTTCACAAAAGAGATCTCAATTAATTTTACATCCATATTTCATTGCTGACGTTGTGAGACGTCATTATCATGTTATTATATAATTTGTTAGTTTTACCTTTTTAACTGTTAAAATTATTAAACAAGAAACTTTCGATTCGTAACGAGAGAAAGTGTGGTTGAAGTTTAATTCAAAATTATCTGCGTCGACCACATAATTGAATGTCATGATTATGGATTTTGTGAAGATAGAAAAAGTCCGAGGTAATCTCGTCAAACAGTTCGTGAAGCGTGAACGCCGTTCCCATTTTGGTCTCTTGAGTTTGTCGGGTTTGTTCAGCCGTCGCTGTCGGTGTTGCTTCAAGCCACGTTTTCTCATCCGTTTGCACTATTATCGCATTTACGTTTTTACTTTCATTACGTATTAAATAATAAAGCTTATTCTGACTAGTATTGAAACGAGTTTTTGCCTGTTGTGAAGTCAATGTTTATTTTCTAACTACAAAACTGTTATAATTAAGTACGATAGCAAAAGCTGGTTCTGATGGCTGATGATTGAAACGAATTGTACCCATAATAACAAGTCCATCATTTTTCAATAGATTTTCTTTATTTCTTCTGGTACATCTATTTCTGGACTTTAAATTTATTTTTGTTTTTGTTAGCGTCAAAAGCTACCATTTTGAAGTTATGTTAAGTTCCTTTTTGGTAGTAGTCTCGACCGAAATTAAACTGATATTGTTATTTGAAATTATCATATCAGTCTGTTATATCGTATGCTTCTAAGTATATCATTCATATTCATATACATTATACACTTTTTTTCTTTGTCATACATACTTATTATTGATAACTTATTATATCTTTGTTTGTGACATGTTTTTTTATACAATTAAGTAGGCAAAAAGGCATACGGCCCACCTGATGGTAAGTGGTCACCGTAGCCCATGAACGCCCGCAACAACAGAGGCATCACGTGCGTATTGCCGACCCTTGAAAAATCCTTAACGCCCTTTTTGAAAGACCCCATGTTGTGATCTCTTGGGAAAACCATGTTGTAGCTCATTCCACAGTCTCAGATTAGAATTTAGATTACTTTTGTAATTTTCTTGACATTGGTATACCTTCGGGATATGGATAGGCACGTGCGCACGTTTGCATTCTGACACTATGACATATTTATCTAGTTTCACATTGCACATAGTCTTCATTGCGTGCAAATGTATGAATTAATTTTATAGTTGAATTACTAAGTTAACAACTTTCTATTACTCTAATTACTGTTGTGTTCGCAAACAACTCATTTACCTACTCATGCAAGTAATTATATGCGCGAAAACTATATTCTGTTCGGAAACCGTTGGTCAATTGGACCCAAATATTAAATGAGTTAACATCGAAAAATAGAAAAGAAACCGACATAGCCATAGTACAACCGACATAGTGGATTAATTCTTTGAAGTGGCAGTGGGCGGGGTACATAGCGCGGAGAACCGATGGCCGATGGGGCAAAAAGGTTCTCGAATGGCGACCACGAACGGGCAAGAGCAGCGTTGGACATCCACCGACCAGATGGTCAGATGACCTGAAAAAGATCGCAGGCAAACGCTAGATGCAGGCTGCTGCCAGGTGATCATTTTGGAAATCATTAGGAGAGGCTTATGTCCAGCAGTGGACCGACTGCGGCTAAAATGATGATGATTATAATTTCATACCCACAAAGTTAGATCCAACTACTAATACATTACTAGTAGTCTATCATCTTGTACCAGTATAACGTAACGCATCTCTCATTGATTCCAGGTAAAAGTGACCCAGAAGCCGCCGAACAGTAACGATGAGAAATTCATCAGAACACTCACAAAAGGCGATTTCTTCGGCGAGAAGGCACTGCAAGGGTATGTTGATCTTCAATCTTCAAGCAAGTTAATTTAATACTTATAATATGCTACGGGGTTTGAATAAAAATTCAAAATGACGTATTCTACAAAAGGAACATTATCAATCATTGTTGATAGTATTAAATTACCTTTTTCATCAATTAGTCTCATTGATACAAAATGTGCATCTTACAGTCTTCTACATCAATATTTCTTACTCTACTCGACTTCTTCTTTTCTTCTGCTATTCAGTCTGCACTATATTAAATTTGCCCAAAACTATGACACCGGTGATTCGTCAAATTAAATCTTCCACGGTACAAAAGAAGGTCACTTGCATCGTAGAGTAGTTGCAGTAGAGACTGCTTCTGATAAAACATTTTTTTAATTAAAATCATAGACAAATTAATTGACAAATTTGTTTCCTATTTCCAGAGATGATCTACGAACTGCAAACATCATTTGTGATACGCCTGAAGGCTGTACGTGTCTAGTTATTGATCGGGAAACCTTCAACCAGCTGATATCCACTTTAGATGAAATTCGCACGAAATACAAGGATGAAGGCGAAAGTAGACAGAGGTAATGAGACAAATAACTTTTTTTTTTAATTACCATATACGTTTGTTAATAACAATAGACTAATATGACTGAAAAAAAAAACATGACGATAGTTATAAAGTATTAATCTGAATATTAATAAAGAAACCGTTACACTCACAAACTTAGCAAACAAAAAGGAACGGTAAGGATTATGACATAAGATCTACTGCATTACATATAAATAAGAACATTATACATTTAAACATTAAAATAAGAATTTATACATTTAAATAAGAAGATCAATTACATCACTCACACCGAATAGCGGTTTAAATTAACCATCTCTAAATACTGTACCAGATGGCTTAAACATCTGTTCAGTTTATTAATTAAGTAGTCAGTTTATACGCATAGAGTCATATTCTCATAGCACATTTTAAAGATAAATTATATTGAAGGTAAGAGGTATATTTTAGGACAGATAATGCAATATAAATGCAATACAAAATAACTTCTAAAGTTATTTTGTATTGCATTTTGGTGAACTCACTGCATGAAGAAATAGCACGTTTCCATTGGGCCGAAATGTTAATGAAAACAATGGATTCGAAAACGATACTTCTATTGTTATACCTCCAATCTCTATTCGCCTTAAACAATGGTCAATTTTCGGTACTAATAAACGAAATGTCTAGATTTCACAAATTCATATACTATAATTAGTTTTATTTCTTTTAATGCCAACAATTAGGAGGAATCTGGTAAGTGTCGATGAATCCCATGAATGTTCTCTCACTTTCTTCGAGAAATCGGCTCTCAATGTCAAATAGTTATTATAAGTGGTTATTAACTTTCCTCTATCAGAAAATATAAATTAACAAGACGTATTGTTTGATAAAAAAATTAGTTCTCGTGTTTTGTTTCATGATCAGCGTAGACAATAGATGCAATGTGACTGCACAATTGAATGGTGTTATTAAATAGAGACATTAGTGAAATGAAAATTATTAAATTGGAACATGGGATAACAATTACTTTTTAACAGATATTTACTACAAATAGAATGAAAATTCTAATTTAAGAAATCAAACCTAAAATTACTTTGTCACTATATTCAACACCATAAGTGTTTCATGAAACCGCAAAATCGGAAAATGAGTTATGCCTAGTTTAGTAAAGTACGTACTTATGATATCATCATAGTAAAAATTGGTGAAATATCCCTTCCAGATTAAACGAAGAATTTGCAAATTTGCGTCTCTCAGACCTTCGCATCATAGCAACGCTGGGTATCGGAGGCTTCGGCAGGGTAGAGCTTGTGCAGATCCAAGGAGACTCGAGCAGATCTTTTGCCTTGAAGCAGATGAAGAAGGCCCAGATCGTTGAGACGAGACAGCAACAGCACATAATGTCGGAGAAGGAAATCATGTCCGAGATGAACTGCGAATTCATAGTGAAATTGTTCAAGACGTTCAAAGACCGAAAATACTTGTACATGTTGATGGAGACTTGCCTCGGGGGAGAGTTATGGACTATTTTGAGAGATAAAGGTGGGTTCACAACTGCATGCTACTTATCAAAAGATGTTGAAGTTAGAAACATTGAATATGCGATCGTCAACACAAAATACAATTTATTCTATTCGATATTCTACCGAAAAAATGTTTTAGAATTTTATAGGTATTTCAACCTAATTTTACTTCTTCTTTTCGTGTTGATGGGAAAACTTTACATGATTAGCACAGAGAGGGTCCACTTCAATAGCTAATCGTTCTACCTTCCTCTATTTTATCCAGTCTCATTATGTGATAATATCACCGAATGAAATTCTTCTATCTTGTTTTTTTCATCAAGTAATTGAATAACTTTTATGTTTCAGGTCAATTTGACGATGCCACGACAAGGTTCTACACAGCGTGCGTTGTAGAAGCTTTCCATTATTTACATTCTAGGAATATTATATACAGGTAACTTGTTCTTCTATTTTAACATTTTGACATCCTACGCCTCTACCGTGCATGGGCATGGGGTCATATTGCCTTAGAACAATATATAGATCTCGTATTTGATGTAAGGGGGTGATTCAAAAAGAAAAATATTTAAATTAAGTACTAATCTCGTTTATTTTGTGAAAAATTAGCGAAAAAAATATATGATTTTTTAATCTGTGCCATGAGATAATATTTCAAATGCAGTCACTATCGTCTAACGCAGGTAGCTAATAAATTCCGTACAGAAACAAAATGTCGTGTTGGTATATTTATATATTTTTATACAACTAAGTAGGCCAACAGGCGTACTGCCCACCTGATGCTAAATGATTAGCGTAGCCTATGAACGCCTGCAACACCGGAGATGTCACGAGCGCATTGCCGACCCTGAAGGAACTTTTACACGCCCTTTTTGAAGGCTCCCATGTTATAGTCACTAGGGAAAACCATGGCAGGGAGTTCTTTCCATAATCGCAGTGTCGCGTATACGGAGGAAATTCCGTTTGAAGCGTACTGTACGCGATAACATGGGATCCAAGGTATGGGGATGAAATCCCTAACGATGGCGAGAGGTGCGATGGTAAAAAGTGGTTGTTGGCATCATATCAAACAATTCCTCCGTATTAAAATATAATAAATCTTGACTAAACGTATGTGCACAACTGATCAAAATAACCAAAGTTCATTCACTTCGTTCATAATTTTTTTGTAATTGTTTGAATCGAGTGAATTATCATTATGCGGAACCTCTATATATCGAACTTTCTTCGCCAATAAACACTTGACTTTTGTTACCATTTGACTTCATCTATTTTCAGGGATCTCAAACCAGAGAATTTACTATTAGACTCGAAAGGCTACGTGAAACTAGTGGACTTCGGTTTCTCTAAGAAGCTGCAGGCCAGTCGCAAAACCTGGACATTCTGCGGGACCCCAGAGTACGTCGCGCCTGAAGTCATCATGAACCGAGGACACGACATTAGTGCGGACTATTGGTCATTAGGTATACCTTCATTATACAATTACCCAAAATACCTTATTGCACCTATAGATCTTAACATATAAACTTTCATCATTCTAAGTCCATTGTTCAGTCCACTGCTGGACCAGTCTCCATAAAAATACTAATCTGGTTAATTGTAACCATGTCTAAATTTGAATTCATTTAAATAGCTTTCTTTATGTCTCCTTTAAATGTGGCAACTCTGCTCGATTTTTTATTTCGAATGCTTTTTATGTAAAAATGATTTTCATCATGAATGGGAACTTAAGATAACACATGCCCAAATTCATTCCAGGTGTACTCATGTTTGAGCTACTCACTGGTTCGCCTCCATTCACTGGCGCCGACCCCATGAAGATCTACAACAAAATCCTCAAGGGGATCGACGCGGTAGAGTTCCCGAGGTGCATCACTAGAAACGCAGCTAACCTCATCAAGAAATTATGCCGCGACAACCCAGCGGAGCGCCTTGGCTACCAAAGAGGCGGAATCACTGAGATACAAAAGCACAAGTAAGTTTTGATATTTATTATTATCAGTTTAAATCTAGTCATAAGTTCTCAAGGGCGAGTTCCCGAGGTGCATCACTAGGAACGCAGCTAACCTCATCAAGAAATTTTGCCGCGACAACCCAGCGGAACGCCTCTGCTACCAGAGAGGCAGCACTGAGATACAAAAGCACAACTGAGTTTTGATATTCATGGTTCGTAGATGAACAACCCTGTCGTTGAATCGCCCGATGACGAAAAGATAGATCTGTCGTTAACTATTCGTAGACGAAATGGGGGTCGGATAACCATTCCAGACTCAGATATTTAAGTGTAGAATTTTGTTCTAAATTGATGATTGACTAATAATAAAATTAGTCTCAATCTAGAACAAAATTCTTAAGGGCATCGATGCAGTTGAATTCCCGAAAAGTATTACCAGGAACGCAGCTAACCTCATTAAGAAACTGTGCCGCGACCACGGCATACTTTCTTGATGATACTTTGCGCGGATCTTCTGCAGCGGATGCAGAGCGCCTTGGCTGCCAGAAAGGTGATGGTTTCGGTAACAGTTGGTAGACCTATGAGGTGATCAATTGAGGCAGACTGTGTGAGTAACTGAGCATAAAAATTCAATGTTTCTTACTGTACTTTAATTTTAAATTCCAATCTAGTTTGTTTAAAATAATAACTTAAGACTTTATTTTAATGAAATTCCAGATGGTTCGACGGTTTTAACTGGGAAGGTTTGGCGCAGCGCACTCTGGATCCTCCAATCACGCCGACCGTGAGGTCCGCCATCGACACTCACAACTTCGACCAGTACCCGCCAGATGCTGATGAACCACCGCCAGATGATCTATCTGGCTGGGACGCCACGTTCTAAATTCAAAATTACTTTTGAATAAAAAATAAATCTCGATTTGTTGCTGGTTGAGTTGGGATACTACGATGATCATTCAGCTCGTAGAGTTGGAAGATACTTATATTAGGTTCTAAATTTGAAATTGTTCTTTTTTTCGAAAATATTTATTTTATTTTTATAATTTTAGTTAATTCAATTGATTTAAAAAAAAATCTGGAATGTTACTGGTATGCAGCGAAACTTGGACAAGAAAAAACCTGTATTTCTTTGAAAATAGGTAGCATAGTTGGAAGATCTTTTTTCACTCAAATTATAATTATATTTAGCTTTATTTATTATGCATATAGCCCCCTAATTACTTTAACAAGACGCTGAACAATTAATTCGTAATGAGTTCCCGGGCTTGTCGATGGTCGATAGTCCCGCATTTGCCTACAAAATTACACTGACTTGAAATATTAATACGCTGAGTAGATTTTTCATTGCAGCTTCTAATCTCTCGTAGGGAAAGTACCAAGATCTAAAATTGATACTTATTTAATTTATTAATATCAGAAACATTTTAGTTTCGGGGACATTCCCTATGCATTCACTGATAACTTTAGTGAAACAGTCACGCATTTGATTTCTGCTTAACTTATTATTATTCATATTAGTGCAAATTCCATTACGTAGTGCAATTAAAATTTATTTGGTGTGTGAATGAATACATTGTAATAATGTAAGTATATTTAATTTTGACTTTTATTCAAAATAACATAGTAAAATGATAGGGTGTTATGAAAAGTGCCTGGTAAAGTTAACTATCGGAATAAATTACTTATTATGGCATTCGTATGAAATTTGTGTACAATTTTGTAACATACAATGACTTGGAGGAAATATAGCAGATCTTTATACGTATTTATTTTATAACCTTGCCAATTAATTTCCATTTTATTGACATAACGATGATTTAGTGTAGATAATTATTATTTAAGCGATACGTTGGTGTTCAGTAGAAATTAAACAATATGCAGTCGGTATTTTGGCATTTTGAATATTAAGAAACACTATTTTCGGTTTAAATATTTCTTTGCTTTGTTCTTTTCGATACAAGATACTTTAAATTTAAAAACAAAATGCGGAACAGAAATCAATTAACTAATGAAATCTGGTAATTTCCAACAAATATAAAAAATTATAGAATTTGTTTGAAATTTCTCGTATGTCATACTTTTTAATATGTCAATTATTATTACAAAAAATAATTATTATTGTTTCAAGGGAACAAACGCAATGTTTTAAAATATGTCGAGTACATTTCTTTCTCTATAAAAATAAATTTAACTATCTTCAATTGCCAATTCTATTCTAAGTAGATATTTAGTAGATATAAAATACAATTATTATAGAATGGTGGCCAAATACCCACGTTACCATTTTAATTTACATATTTTAAATATTAATGTATATTTTTCTCAGATACTTGTCAATCTGATTATTAATACAAATAAATATAATATTTCACTAGTTCATTTGACTGTCTTAAAATTTACAATGAAGCACACATGTTATTAGAATGTAAAATAATTTTTATTTTTTTTAGTATTCGAAAGAGAAGAAATTTTTTAACAGGTTGGGTTAACATCCGTTAACAAGGTTAAAGTCCGTCATGTGCTAAACATATAAATGGAGGTTCTAAAACGGTAGCTATTTATAACATGACATAATTTAAGAGTCAATTTGAGGAATAATTTGGTAGAAAAAATTGTAAATATTCTTCTAGTATCTAAGGTATTTTAAATTAACTTAAGAAAACATGTAGGAATATTTGTATTGAAGGCAAAATGTGTAAAGGAGTGTATGTAATTATAAAAATGTTTAGCTATAAAATAGGGACAGTTATTTTTGTAACCTTAGTCTTATGAATAAATAATTATTGTATTATTTTTTGAAAATGTAAAAATACATTATTTCAATTACATACTTAACTCTTGTTTTTTTTCCGGTTCATGTCGCGTAATCAATTAATTAAAACCAACTTTTTTAAAAATCCAGCAAACTTAGAACGTGCTTGAAGTGTATCTCTGGCATCCTTTACTTTCTATCTTTGCAAGAGGAGAGATGCGAAATTATTGATTTATTATCAATCTAGTCTGAGTGACTTACTGTGAACAATTCATAAAATAAATAGGGTAATTAATATACTGGGCTATAAATAAGGTATAGGGGTACCTAATTCATCTAAAGTTGCATAGATATTCTAAACAAATCAGTAGGAAAACGGATACTGAAGTGCAAAACAACATCATTTTAATAAAATATAAACCTTATATGAATTACTTACACCATCGTAAGGAGTTTTACAGGAATTATGTGGGCCAATCCCGGCGGCACTGCAATGCCGGGCCGACCCGTGACGGGAGTGGAGCGAGCCCCGAACATCCCGTCGGTTTACAAAAATCAGTTTAATATACTGGTCCCCCAGTGGGGGAACCTTTAGATATTAAGCTGAAAAGAACAGATACTACACTTTGATCTTAGCCAAAAGGCCGAGAAGCGATAACCTTACATTACCAACGAAATGATGCCATGTATCGTGAAAAAATCTCCATACCGCGTTGTTATATCCATGTAAATATTTCAGCGCCATCTGTCGTTACGTCCTCTGAAGTATTAACATGCCGTACGTTATCGTGCATGACTTTGACACCATTTTCGACTATTTCTGCGTTAGGTAAGTACTAATATTTATTTTGTTGTAGATATAACTAAATCTTGTCTACACTAGCTATAGAAAAGTAAGTAATATTATAAAGTTGATAAGTTTGTTTGAACGCATGAACTTGCTCTACATTACTCTACAATAGTTACATAAGAAACCGCTAGATGACAGTAGTAGTAGCAGAAAGACAAATTGGGAATAGAAAATTGCATTACGATTTAGCACCATTATCACAGACATCCAAGGAAAAATAATTAATACGTTTTTAACACATTTGCTTATAAAGTGCCTTATATTTAATTGTAATTAGTCCATTAATAGGGGTTGTAAACATTACGTTGTTTATTTTTTAATCGAACTTGGAAATAATGGTTTCCATGGTTACAGTACATTTTTTTTTAATGTACGCTAAGAGAGTAATTTATATTTAGTAATTCATTATTTTTTCCAAAAATATGAATATATATATATATGGCTTCCAAATGATAAATCTACACAAAATTTCATATTTATATTTATTTTACTAAACATTAGCTGTATTGGACTACAAATAGTATTTTGTATAGAAAACTTAAGAACGGCTATAAAGGACTTGTATCAATGGTCGTAAAACCCAAATCTAAAAAAATACTATCAGGCGGTCTGCTCTGTCTGTATTAGTGGCGCCATTTTTAAATCTATTTGTTTTTGTACTTAATCCATACTAATATTATAAATGTTGAGAATTATAAAATATATGTTCCTTCAAGGAAAGAATGAAATGATAAGCTGCGACCTTCAGATAAGAATTGCCGGATCTGGTACACGGATAGGTCCAAAACCAATCATGGATCAGGCGCAGGCATCTATTCCAAGGACAAGTTGTCTACTGTATTTCAATCAGAAACATATGCGATTGCTGTTTGTGCTAAACTGAATCTAGAAGAAAGCCCAAAACACCACACAATCTATATTCTAACTGACAGTCAGTCGGCTCTCGCTGCTATCGGCTCCAGCAGGATCTGTTCCGGGCTTGTATTGGACTGTGTGACCTCCCTTAATAAACTGGGTAGGTCCAACAAGCTAGGACTGGATTGGGTACCGGGTCACGCTGGGATTGAAGGAAATGAGAAAGCTGACGAACTGGCAAGAGAAGGGTCTAGTGCTCCACTCACAGGTCCTGAACCCTTCGTCGGGCTGGCGTATGGAACAGCAATCACAGCTATTGAGGAATATGTCAGAGAAAGACACAAAGCCGAATGGCACTTACAGAGTGGTCTTACACACTCAAAGGCGATGATTGGTGCTGAAATCACCGGATTGCACAAAAAGATCTGTAAGTACAATAGAAGACAGACAAGGATTCTAACAGGAGCACTGACAGGACACTTTAAAAAACCACAGTCACGTTTTTAAACTGAAACTTGTCGAAAGCCCTGAGTGTAGGGCATGTGCCGAGGCAGAGGAGTCCATAGGCCACATTTTGTGTCATTGTGACTCATTGGCTAGCAAGCGAATGGACCTTTTCGGAACAGCTTATCCGGAACTAGAGGACTACAGGCACTTCGCACCAGGTGATGTTCTGAAGCTCATGCAGTCCTTCTTCAGAAACCCTGCTGTGGGTGAGTAAGGCATGGGGTAAGTACAAAAGAACCCAGAGGTTCGACGTGCTTCCTTGGCATAGGACCCCCTTATGCATGATAAGATAATATTATAAATGTAAAAGTCTATTTGTTTGTTTGTCCTTCTTTCACGTTAAAACGGAGCAACGGATTGATGTGATTTTTTGTGTGGAGATAGTTGGAGACCTGGAAAGTGACATAGGGTACTTTTTTCCGTGACACAAACGGAATTCCACGCGGGCACAGCTAGTTTACTATAATTTACAAATATCGATTTAATTTAGGGAAGAATACCTAAATTTGACATCGCCAGATATAATAATCCAGGCGAAAATCGAATGTTGATATCTAAGTAGGCTGACTATAGCTCTACACAACTTAAATCTTCAAAGGAAGACATAAGGACGAAGCGTGGACGAAGCTTTTTTGAACAGAATCAAGAACTACTTAAATATATTTTGGAGATACCTAGCAATACATTATCAAACACACAAGCCCAATTTTGCTCTAATTGTGTATCTTATTGTGAAGTGTTCAAAGTGTACCTGTACGGGCAAAGCACCTTACATTATGATAAGCTCAGCATTTACACACATTCACCTCATTATAATAAAATTATATTCAGTTCGCAATCGGATAGCAAGAAAGCCTCGCGTTCTCATCGCCCATCATGCACATAGGGAAAGTTCCACCCCCAAACTTGACATACCAGAGTTCAGAGGTCAATACAATCAGTGGATCTCTTTCAAAGACCTCTTTACAGAGGCTATCCATAATAATCCATCCATCCCTAACGCGCGTAAAATGCAATACTTAAAGGGTAAAGTTAAGGGTGAAGCCGAGAGGTTGATCCAACACCTTCAAATTAGTACTGATAATTATTCAGTTTGTTGGGACATATTAAACCATCGTTATAACAATCTAAACCGTATTTTTAACTCGCACATCAATATTTTAATGAGCATTCCCGTAGCACAGCAACAGTCATTTCACCATATCAAGCGAATTCATGACACGTCACTTGAGTGTTTATGTTTTTTCGTGACTTGAAAATGATATTTCATATGCTGGATTTTCTTCGTTTAATTCGCTGTCGATGTCCTAGTGGAGAGAATCGATCGCGGTCCATCTTGATTGGAGATTTTTTAAAGTATCTTCCAATTCCCACTTCTCTTGAATGGTTTCTAAGTTGATGTTCTTGATTGTACGCATAAAAGCCTTGAAGTTGGCAGTTTGTTTTTTAAGCATCTCGTCGAGTTTACTGTTGGAGCCTCGATCAGAGAGCGTCTTGATTACTTGATGAGATTCTGGTCCTGATATGTCACTACTTGCCAAGTGACGCTGTGCTGGTGCAGGTTGATCTACCGATCCTGTAGCCACATCCTTGTCGGCCACAGGCTGTTTTGGTGCTAACAAATCTTGATATTCCTGTTCTAAAATGTTCTTGATTGACTTGTAGTAATTTCTGGTAGTAATGTAGCGATTCTCAGAAAAATAAGGGTGACTCCTACTTTCTTCCGTACTGATTCGATCATGGTTATACTCGTATTCTTTCCAGTATTTTTCCAAGTTTTCCAAACGTCTTTTATAATAATCTAGCGTCTTTCTATCCCTACTATCTTTCTTTAAATTAGTGTATAACTTAACCATACTATCATAAATGACACCTTGATTTTCAATTAAGTTAGACATCCTGATTGATAAATAGAAGGAAAAATAAAAATAAATCAGTAAAAAAGGAAAGATCTTACTGCTTGGTCTGCTGATCAAGAGTTCCCCGTGCTCCTTGATAGCACAGAGAATGATGTCCTGGTAGAAGAGTCCTGTGCAGCTTGCTTGCACAAGACGTCCTGGTAACCTGTGTGTCCTGGTAACACAGGTGGGCGCTGATACTGGTTATGCGTGACCTTGATATCACACACTAAAATCCTGGTGATGGTGTGGAATGATTTCCACGGCGTGGTTACAAAGACGAAACACGTGGCACTCTTTAGAAAAAGAAAACGCGACGGGCCCCGTCTAATACTCGAAGGACCAATATACGGATTTGAACCGTAAGTTAAGTTCTGATAAATGAAAGTCACTGGTTAAACGGATAAAACTGATCTGTATTGGTAAAAAACTGACACTTAATTAAGTGACAGTTTTTGACAAATGATTGATGGGCGATGAGAACGCGCGGCTTTCTTGCTATCCGATTGCGAACTGAATATAATTTTATTATAATGAGGTGAATGTGTGTAAATGCTGAGCTTATCATAATGTAAGGTGCTTTGCCCGTACAGGTACACTTTGAACACTTCACAATAAGATACACAATTAGAGCAAAATTGGCCTTGTGTGTTTGATAATGTATTGCTAGGTATCTCCAAAATATATTTAAGTAGTTCTTGATTCTGTTCAAAAAAGCTTCGTCCACGCTTCGTCCTTATGTCTTCCTTTGAAGATTTAAGTTGTGTAGAGCTATAGTCAGCCTACTTAGATATCAACATTCGATTTTCGCCTGGATTATTATATCTGGCGATGTCAAATTTAGGTATTCTTCCCTAAATTAAATCGATATTTGTAAATTATAGTAAACTAGCTGTGCCCGCGTGGAATTTCGTTTGTGTCACGGAAAAAAGTACCCTATGTCACTTTCCAGGTCTCCAACTATCTCCACACAAAAAATCACATCAATCCGTTGCTCCGTTTTAACGTGAAAGAAGGACAAACAAACAAATAGACTTTTACATTTATAATATTATCTTATCATGCATAAGGGGGTCCTATGCCAAGGGAGCACGTCGAACCTCTGGGTTCTTTTGTACTTACCCCATGCCTTACTCACCCACAGCAGGGTTTCCGAAGAAGGACTGCATGAGCTTCAGAACATCACCTGGTGCGAAGTGCCTGTAGTCCTCTAGTTCCGGATACGCTGTTCCGAAAAGGTCCATTCGCTTGCTAGCCAATGAGTCACAATGACACAAAATGTGGCCTATGGACTCCTCTGCCTCGGCACATGCCCTACACTCAGGGCTTTCGACAAGTTTCAGTTTAAAAACGTGACTGTGGTTTTTTAAAGTGTCCTGTCAGTGCTCCTGTTAGAATCCTTGTCTGTCTTCTATTGTACTTACAGATCTTTTTGTGCAATCCAGTGATTTCAGCACCAATCATCGCCTTTGAGTGTGTAAGACCACTCTGTAAGTGCCATTCGGCTTTGTGTCTTTCTCTGACATATTCCTCAATAGCTGTGATTGCTGTTCCATACGCCAGCCCGACGAAGGGTTCAGGACCTGTGAGTGGAGCACTAGACCCTTCTCTTGCCAGTTCGTCAGCTTTCTCATTTCCTTCAATCCCAGCGTGACCCGGTACCCAATCCAGTCCTAGCTTGTTGGACCTACCCAGTTTATTAAGGGAGGTCACACAGTCCAAGACAAGCCCGGAACAGATCCTGCTGGAGCCGATAGCAGCGAGAGCCGACTGACTGTCAGTTAGAATATAGATTGTGTGGTGTTTTGGGCTTTCTTCTAGATTCAGTTTAGCACAAACAGCAATCGCATATGTTTCTGATTGAAATACAGTAGACAACTTGTCCTTGGAATAGATGCCTGCGCCTGATCCATGATTGGTTTTGGACCTATCCGTGTACCAGATCCGGCAATCCTTATCTGAAGGTCGCAGCTTATCATTTCATTCTTTCCTTGAAGGAACATATATTTTATAATTCTCAACATTTATAATATTAGTATGGATTAAGTACAAAAACAAATAGATTTAAAAATGGCGCAACTAATACAGACAGAGCAGACCGCCTGATAGTATTTTTTTAGATTTGGGTTTTACGACCATTGATACAAGTCCTTTATAGCCGTTCTTAATTTTTCTACACAAATTAATATTTGTAGTCCAATACAGCTAATGTTTAGTAAAATAAATATAAATATGAAATTTTGTGTAGATTTATCATTTGGAAGCCATATATATATTCATATTTTTGGAAAAAATAATGAATTATATATATATATATTCATATTTTTGGCAAAAATAATGAATTGGTTTGAGACTCTCTTAGCGTACATTAAAAAAAAATGTACCGTAACCATGGAAACCATTATTTCCAAGTTCGATTAAAAAATAAACAACGTGTTGTTTACAACCCCTATTAATGGACTAATTACAATTAAATATAAAGCACTTTATAAGCAAATGTGTTAAAAACGTATTAATTATTTTTCCTTGGATGTCTGTGATAATGGTGCTAAATCGTAATGCAATTTTCTATTCCCAATTTGTCTTTCTGCTACTACTACTGTCATCTAGCGGTATCTCATGTAACTATTGTAGAGTAATGTAGAGCAAGTTCATGCGTTCAAACAAACTTATCAACTTTATAATATTACTTTTCTATAGCTAGTGTAGACAAGATTTAGTTATATCTACAACAAAATAAATATTAGTACTTACCTAACGCAGAAATAGTCGAAAATGGTGTCAAAGTCATGCACATAAACGTAACCGCTTCTTTGTGGCCCTGATGCCACCAAGTAACCAATATTTTCTCCTGATGAATGCTGTGGTAAGTCTGGCTCCTCCATGGTAAGTGAGCTCGTGACACTGGTCAATGATAATATCTGCTAATCTGGTATTGCTTGATAAAATGATGGGATGTTTCATGTCCTCATCTATATTTGCATGTTTCAATCTCCCCCCGACACGTAACACACCTGCTGAGTCTAGTATCGGAGCTAAACTTAGAATCTTGCTTTTATTGCTGACTTGTAATCCTTGCTTCAACTTGCTTATTTCCTCGTAGAATTCTTTTTTCTGTTCTTCTTGAATTATTATTTCTTGAGCTTGCTTTAATTCTTTAATTGTTAAGTATCCTTGTTTTGATTCCCTTTTGATAAATCGACGCTACATGACATGAAAGATGATCTGAGCCTCTGTGAGAAGAAACCAGGAACGAAGTTGTGTAGAACCAACAAGGAATCGTGTTTGAATATTTGGTCGGAGTTACATACTTTAAACAATTACTTTTATTTCTGTTGCGATGTGTGTCACCTGAAGCTAATATGTGAAGATCAGATTACTACGGCCCAGCTGACTCGCGCCGGGTTATTATCGGTCGGGCAGAACTGCGCTATCAAAACAGCTGATTTTGTAGTGTATACTCATAAACATGAAATTAGTAAACTCAAAATAATCCCAGGTATTATTCTACCAGATATATCTCCCATAAACAGCGTCATAAACTTAACCATATCAGAAAACTATCTTTTAAATGACACCAGTATCGAAACGAAAGAGAACCATAAGCAACTTTTAGACATCCAAAATAAATTGAAACAAATCAAGGAAAGTGAACCTATAACACAGCAGATATCTTACCATGATGTGCATCACTATGCCGCCATATATATACTGTTCGGCCTAGTGGTACTTATGATCATCATCTACGTGTCAAGACAAATTTATAAACGAAGAACAGAGCAACAGGCGGACGGACAAGACTCCTCCACTACAGCAGAGGCAGGGTCCTCTCAGGGTCTCCACGACGAGTCCGAGAGGCCGCAGTCGACTGTACTCTCCAACAACGCTTGTGTTCAGTGTAGTGAAATGAAGTGTAATCAAAATGTCATTTCTAAAGATCAGTGTAGTGCGCGTGTGAAACAAAACCGTAGCACATCGCCTGTGCTACGATCGGCTTATACGATACCTGATCATAGCTAATTTGTCAATCATGCCTCATTTACTTACTTTAGTTTTATGTCAATTGTTTTTCATCTTGTTAGTTTAAGATCATATAGCTTGCTCACTCTCTTCTGCCGCTCAGGAGCATGTACGGGCAAAGCACCTTACATTATGATTAGCTCAGCATTTACACACATTCACCTCATTATAATAAAATTATATTCAGTTCGCAATCGGATAGCAAGAAAGCCGCGCGTTCTCATCGCCCATCAATCATTTGTAATTAAGTGACAGTTTTTTACCAATACAGATCAGTTTTATCCATTTAACCAGTGACTTTCATTTATCAGAACTTAACTTACGGTTTAAATCCGTACAGTACCAACAAAAATAAATGTTAAGAAATGTTTTGATATCGCTTGAGAACTTTTATTTATTGTGTAAATAATAAAAAGTTAAAAAAACACACTTATATGTGTTTTTCCTCGCAAATGTGTTGAAAATCTTCGTATGACAACTCGTGAGCGAAATTGGTCATACACTCGGCTTCTATAGCATCCTTCGGCTCGTGCCTATATACCGGCTCGTAAATAATGACCAACTTCGCACCCTTATATTATAATCTAATATTATTTGTAAAAAGGAAATATTTGAGGAAACTATTAATTATTATTACATTATTACTGAGAAAAATTCTAATCTAATACACTATCGAAAACACTACAACTTAAACATTTCTCAAATAGAGTTGTAGTAATAATTTACTTCCATACTGACCTGAAAATGAAATCTTACAAAACTACCTACGCTGTTTTTACATTTAAACAATGCCTAATAATGCCTAACTCCACATTACTAGGAACTCAGTGGATAAGTTTGGCATAAACAGTCTGTAGCAGTGCGCTTGCGATGTAGTTGAATCCGGTGCATCCATCCCGGAATTCCGTAGCGGCCGTATCGTGGAGTTGTCCTGCCTTATGCCATCCGACCGAACTTTACTTGGCTTTGCCTCTAGTTTCGCGCCGTACTATACATATTTTCAGGCAGGAATGAAAAATAACATCTGGGTAAATGAAATTACTTAAGATTTTAAGGTTTTAAATTTTTATTTTTTATTTTATAGTGCCTTTGCTCGTAATTATTAAGTACCTATAATTATAAGGTAAAATATATTGTTGATATAGGTAGTATCATTAATTTCTTCTTCTTCATTTTGTTGTTTACCCGGTTGCATTCTCAGCAAGTATATTGTAATTTTATTTTTTCTTGTTTACTTTCGCAATATATAGTAGAATCTATAATTATGGTATTTTATAATTAAGAGGGATAGTAGAGTTATATCTACAACATAAACACTTAACATAACATATTTTTATTTATTTATCTAGATGACGTACTAGATACCATGTATCGTAAATGTATGTGATCGTCGTAAAGCCTTTGATATATTATTCTTTTAATCCTTAGTCATAATGTAAATGAAATATGAATTTATTAAATTACTCGAAATGACCGAGTAATTAACGTCTTACAAATTAGTAGATTCCAAGATTACAATGGAATTTCAGATGCCATTAGGAAGTTGTTGAATTGCCCAGAAGTTCGCCCCCGACACGATATTAATGATGTTTATTCTTTGTTGTCTTATTTACCTTTCAACTAAACAGCCTGAATCGAAACACCTTTATTTATTTATTTAACACTTCTTTATTTACAAAACAATAAAACATAAGTATGCCACATAAAACATAAACATAGTTTGTGTACAAAAGGCGGCCTTATCGCATAAGCACTCTCTTCCAGGTTGCTTTTTTTTCTGCAAATAGCTATATATTTTTGTCATGATTTTTCAGTATTATGGTGTACGTAGGTTTCATAATAAATTATTAGAAGTTGTAGCCTATTATGTGCGTATGTTTGAAAGTGTGACACAACCATAATCGGCGAGTCGTATTATGTTCATTATCGAATGATATTCGTTCGACATATAATGTCAAAAGTTTAATTATCAGTGCAAGTTTAGTACAACGTTTTGTATTAGGATTTCACAAGGTTGCTATACACAAATGTAAAGGGAATTCCTACTCGGGTGATAAATGAGATATTTAGCGGACTGTAACTAGGTTTAATACTGGTAAAAAATACAAAATATTGTGACGAAGATTGGATTCCGGTTTCTTGGTGGGGTCCACGCCTGGGCTGGCCCCCGCTCCCCGCACCCGGCAGCAGATCCCGGTTGGAGGGGCTTTTGCCCGGAGGCCGCAACAAGAACCTTTGAATTAAAATCCCTTACATGAACCCAATTAGAAGTTTACTATTGAACAGGAATAATCAACTCTTAAATAAAAAAGCATTGATCAACCTCTTTTGTGTGTAGGTTTGAAGCTCAAATGATTTGCACTTCAATTTACACTATCGATTAATATTGATAGTACGACAATCAGCGCTATTGAAATGCCGAAAGGGGTTCGGTCCCCTGCGGAACTAAATTATCTTATTACATACAGGAATGGGACGATAACCGCGCGAAACTACAACGCTTCCTCGCTACATGTTTTTATGCCGTCCCTACTCGGTCAAAATGCTTGAAAACAAAAACTTGACAATCTGCTTGAAGAGGCTTGATACGTCAAGCATGCTGGTTAAGCAATCGTCAGACAAGTCAGCAAATTTTTTTTAACATGTTACAGTCCGCCTTTGTGTCTCACTGTTTTTGTAGATGTGATTTTTTTTGATGCTATATTGATTATTTGTATTGTAAGTATTGTTTCCAGACGATCAAACTTGAAAAGCAAAGTCTAGATGTAATCAAGGGAGCAAGGAACATTATTTTTGTTAATTACGAGTACTTCGTGAATGTAACTTATAATTTAGTATTAAAAAATGTCATATTCTCCTGGTGTATGCCAGCAATAATCTACAAACCAAATGGTTAAACCGACTAAATCAATAATGTAATTTCATAACAAATTTGTACCTACAAAATGTTTTCACAGCATTTCAAGGTCATTCTCTTAAAAACCTTAATTTAGGGATCCTCTAAACTCGGAAATGAATTTAATTTTCTTCAAAAAGAATACTTTGAGAATAATTAAATCTCAGACGGCACCGTTGGAAGGGTCGTATTAATTTGGGTCGTCTTTTGGAGGTGTCCTTTAAATGTGCCTATAGATACTTTCTCAAAGGTGAAGTTTTAGGATCGATTGTTTTAACTCCTCTCTCAATAAACTCTTAATTTTTTATTGTTTACGTTATCTTACGTTATTCCTATTGTATTTTTAAGAAAATGATTTTACTTTTTAACTTTCTGAAAATTTAAATAACTACATTATCATCGTAAAAGTTTGATAATTCAGACTAGCAATTAATTATGTAAGTTGTTACCCATATTAAGTAATATAAAATCACGTAATGCTTCCCTGTAAAAGTCATTAATGCCCAATGTATTCTATGTTTACCTAATTTGTATATTGTATTCATTTTAGTATTTTTAGTCTTGACGTTGTTTTTGCTAAAGTAATCTGAGGAAACTTAATTGGTTTAAGTAGTATTTTAAATGTAATATGTATATCAACTATATAACTGTATGTTTCCAAATGTAAATAAATAAATAAATAGTGGACATCGCAGTCTTGTGGTTCATTTGTGTCGATCCTGTATATACTACCTTGTGGTTCCGCAGTAACATTCATCGACGTTTTGTAGATTGCGATAACGTAATATACTTACATTATTCTACAGTTGAAGTAAACAAGTAAGTTTTGAGGACCTCAGGTTGACCTAGGCGTATAAAACAGTTATGAAAGGAACCTAAATACAGCGTAGAAATCGCGCTTCCATAATTTCCTGGACTGCTCTATATCACATAGATCCCTTGCTTTTTTTCTTCGATTTGGCGGGACCGGAATAAATATTGATTTCAGCCAATCTTAAACGAATATTCGTTTGATCTTTTATTGGTGTTTTATAACGATCCGCGGGTCGGAGGATGAAGGCAGCATAATTTTTTGAAATATTTTTGGACATACGTACGGACACCGAAGGGAAATAATGCTGCAAATCTTAAATCTTGTGGGATTAGGCTAACATTATTAACGTTGGAGATATTCTATGTAATATATTTAATTTTAAATAATTTCACAACATTACATATTTGCATCATAATTTGTAAAATTAAGAAGACTCTACCTTATACACTTAGAAGTGTAAAAATGAAACTATTAAGTAAGAAATTCTGAAACAAGTGACTGATCTAGTCACTATTATAAAATAATCGAAATTTAGCTAACAATCTTTTCGTATAGTTTGTATACTCGTACAAGCACGATGAAATGAACCTAACACCGCTTGACAGACTTCATCGTGCACTTCCCTAAACATAATTTGACCCTTAAATCGTTCGTTATAAAAGTCATTTTGTATTACATCAGCTAATATTTATATTGTTGTGTATGTGTAGGGGTTGGGCAGAACTGAAATTCCCCTTCACGTAATAATTAATTTATCAGGTAGATATAAGGGAAATTGTTTGCCGCAAATGGTAACCATTAGTTCTGAAGTTTATTAAAAATTAGTCCGTTTTATGAAGTTACGAAGTAATTTTGGGAAAGCGGGTCAGTTGTGCGTTTTGTAAATAAGCAGATATGCTCGCAAGTATATTTATTTCAACGCTCGTGTAGGTTTTTATTTTCAAAGGATCATACCGTTTGGTGAACAGACTAGTACAAAATAAGGTTTTTAATTTTTGGTTAGTATTTGTACTGGCACTGAAAAAACAAAACATATCTTCTGTCTATCGAATTTTCCCGCTTTTTGGATAACAAAGGAAATGTTTTGAAAATTAATTTATAAAATACAGTTTTTATGTTTTTGCCACTACACCATAGTTTTAATAGAAAAATAGTAACAATCCATAACTTGTAGGCTGTTCTCTTGAAATCTTTTAATAAGTCTGAATCATTTATGTTAAATTAAAAACTTAATTTTTAGGGTTCCGTAAAGGGTAAAACGGGACCCTATTACTTCGCCGATCCGACTTCGCTGTCCGTCTGTCCGTTTGGCCGTCTGCCACCAGACTATATCTCATGAACCTTAATAGACAGTTGAAATTTTCACAGCTTATGCATTTCTGTTGCCTCTATATCAACAAAATCCAGAATAAAATAAATATCATAGGGAGGTCTCATACAACAAACGTAATTTTTTTTGCGCTTTTTATAGATAATGGTACGGAACCCTTCGTGTGCGAGTCCGACTCGCACTTTATCGGTTATTAATTTCAGTTTGAAGGTTCTCGAATAGCGACCACGACAGGCAAGCGCCTCTTTCGACCAGTCATTTTGGAAATCTTTAGGGTAGGCTTATGTCCAGCAGTGGATTGACTATGTGAAGGTAGTAGATTAAGATAATTATGTATTAGGTACCCTCGAATGAAAATAAAAACAGTCTTGATCTATTTGCTGGTTTCATTACATCTTTACATGGCGCAGCCGGAATAAAAAATAAATATACATAAATTTACGAAATAAAAGTGTCAGTATACAATGGAAAGTGTATTATCGCCGCCAACCCCTTTTAGTTTCGATAAAACTTCACTGGATATAGCGACTGGGACATTAAATGAAGCATGGAAGAAATGGCGGAACAGCTATGAAGTGTACAGTAAAGCGTGTGAACTCAGTAAAAAAACCCCGGAAGTGCAATTAAACATTTTACTACATGTTGTTGGAGAAGATTGCCGAGAAATATTGAATCAAGGGTTAGAAAAATGTACTACAGCTGAAGCAGTTTTAAAAAAATTAAACGACCATTTTGAAGTTAAGAAAAATGTGACGGTTGAAAGACATACATTTTTTACAAGGAACCAAAAAGAAGGTGAAACAATTGAGCAATATGTTTTTGAGTTAAGGCGTTTATCACAAACTTGCGATTTTAAAGATTTAAAAGAAGAGTTAATAAAAGACAGACTGGTATGTGGGGTACGGATGTCAGCGATACGAGAGCGATTACTACGTGAAGACGATTTAAATCTTAAGAAGGCTCTTGAAATATGCCGAGCTGTAATAGCGTCCAAGACATATTCTCAAAATATCGCAAGTGACAACAAACCAGTATATGACATAGGAAATATGGATCAGACTGAAAATGAGATATGGGCTATTGGAAAGAAGAGGTCAATGATGACATCGGCATGGAGGTCTCGTGGAGGTCGAAGCGGAGGCCGTGGTGCCGGCGGCCGCGGGCAGCGGGGCATGCGAGTCGCGCCGGCCTCAGGCTCACGATGGGCGACGCCCCCGACGGCGGCGGGTGCTATCAAGCATTGTGCTCGATGTGGTGGACAACACGTTCAATATCAGTGTCCGGCGTTTGGAAAAAAATGTTTGAAGTGTAACAGGCAAAACCATTTCGCTAGAATGTGTAATGTGTATCAAATTGAAGAATCTGATCAGGTAATAAATCTAATTAATACTGACTGGAATATAACTTTACAAATTCAAGATGTAAAAATATGTTTTAAGCTGGATACAGGTGCGGATGTAAATGTAATGCCAATAAGATTTTTATCTAAATTAAAAATAAGCAAATCAGAATTATTAAAGACCAATACAAAATTAAGTACTTATTCAGGCGAATCAATTAATGTTTTAGGAAAAATTTGTTTGAAAGTAAATTATAAAGAAAAAATGTATTTATTAGAGTTTAAAATTGCAGATGTTCAGTCGGTCCCAATATTAGGTAAATACGCATGTACAGAATTGGACTTGGTGAGACGTGTCATGTCTTTACAATCTAATAAAATTGATAAGATTCCAGATTTTTTAACTCATTATGATGATGTGTTTTGTGGACTGGGTTGTCTTCCGGGCAAATATACAATAAGATTGAAAGAAAATGTTGTGCCCGTGGTTCATGCTCCCAGAAAACTGCCTTTTGCTATCCGTGAGGCGGTTAAGAAAAAACTATTTGAAATGGAACAAGAACATATTATTTCAAAGGTAGAGGGTACATCGGATTGGGTAAGTAGCATAACTGTAGTTAAAAAACCAAATGGAGATTTAAGAATTTGTTTAGATCCGAAAGAGTTGAATGAGGCTATTAAAAGAGAACATTTTAGGATTCCCTCTCTTGATGAAATTGTGTCGAAACTTTCAGGAGCTACTTATTTTAGTACATTAGATGCTAGTTCTGGTTTCTGGCAAATTGCATTAGATGATACAAGTTCTTATTGTACTTTCAACACACCTTTCGGTAGGTATAAATTTTTGAGAATGCCCTATGGTATATGTTCGGCTTCAGAAGTATTCCATAAAAAAATATACGAAAATTTTGATGATTTGGAAGGTATATGTATGTATATTGACGATTTATTAATTTACGGGAAGACCAAAAAAGAACATGATGATAGATTGAAGAAGGTATTAGAAAGGTGTAGAAAAATTAATTTAAAATTAAATAGAAACAAGTGTCAGTTTGGTTTAACTGAAATAAAATATCTAGGCCATCGTATTACAAAGAATGGGCTATTTCCGGATGATTCTCATATTTCAGCTATTACTAACATGCCTACTCCTGCAAATAGAAAAGATGTAGAAAGGTTATTAGGATTAGTGACATATGTAGGTAACTTCATTCCACAGCTGTCTGATAAAACGCTGCCATTAAGAGAATTATTAAAGAAAGAAACCGAATGGCATTGGGATGAGAGGCATAATTTATGTTTTGCACTGTTAAAAAAGTGTTTATCATCTAAACCCGTATTGCAATATTATAGCTTGGATGACCCTATCACTATTTCTGTAGATGCAAGTAAAAGTGGGT
Source organism: Euzophera pinguis (assembly GCA_947363495.1). Taxonomy (NCBI): domain Eukaryota; kingdom Metazoa; phylum Arthropoda; class Insecta; order Lepidoptera; family Pyralidae; genus Euzophera; species Euzophera pinguis. The sequence continues at coordinate 6,955,169 of OX376169.1, forward strand.
TAGGTATATGTCTCATGCAAAAAGGGTTACCGGTTTGCTATGCATCTAAGTCGCTAAATGCGGCAGAACAAAGATATGCTCAAATCGAAAAGGAGCTTTATGCGTGCGTATTCGCTTGTGAGAGATTTTATGCTTATATTTATGGTAGGTCGGACGTAACCATTGAAACGGATCACAAGCCGTTGATAACAATAATAAAAAAGCCTATAGCAGATGCACCCGCTCGATTGCAACGAATGCTATTAAGATTGCAACGATATACGTTTAGGTTGGTATATAAGCCTGGCAAACACCTGTATATAGCCGATGCATTGTCACGTGCGTATGAGCCGGCACCGAGTGGTGGCGAGTGCGAGCAGGAGCATGCGATGCACGACGAAGTATGTGCGGTCGCGAGAGATAACGTGGTGCGCGCATTTGATTCACAGTACATTAATGATAAACAGTTCTTAGCGTTGCAAAAACAAAGTGAAAGTGATAATGAGATGATTACTTTGAAAAGGTATATTATTAAGGGTTGGCCAATAAACAAAAATCAAGTCGATGATTCGGTCAGGCCTTATTGGGGATACAAAGAGGATTTATCAGTGGCATATGGCTTAATCTGGAAAGGTAATAGAATAGTTATACCAAAAATAATGAGGAAAGAATTTTTAAATAAACTACATATAGGACATTTGGGTTTCGAAAAGTGCAAGTTAAGGGCACGTGAGGTTATGTTTTGGCCAGGTATAAATAATGATTTACAGAATATTATATCTAATTGTTGTGTGTGTTTATCCCACAGAAAATGCAATCAAAAAGAAGAAATGATGCCTCACGAAATGCCTGATAGGCCGTGGGCTAAAGTGGGCATAGATTTATTTCAAATCAAAGATGTACAGTATTTATTATTGGTTGATTATTATAGCAAATTTATTGAAATTGTTCAATTAAGGCACACTCATTCGGAGTATGTCATATCTTGTCTAAAAGAAATATTTAGTCGACAAGGCATACCAGAAGTAGTTATATCTGATTGCGGCCCACAATTTTCATCTTATGCATTTAGGGAATTTTCGTTTGATTGGAATTTCACTCACAAGACTTCATCCCCCCATTATTCACAATCAAATGGACAAATAGAACGAACTGTACAAACAGTTAAGAAAATTATTATTAAAACTGCTGAGAATGGTTTGGACTACCGCCTGGCTTTGTTAGAATATAGAAATACACCCATTTCTAATAATTTACCATCACCGACAGAGCTATTACAGAGTCGAAAACTTCGCAGTATTATACCAATTTCACATAAGTTATTAAAGCCCAAAGTACAAATTAATATTAAAAATGAATTAATAAATAGGCAGTTTAAACAGAAATATTATTATGATAGATCGGCTAGAAATTTAGAGAAGTTATTTGTCGGACAAAAAGTTAAAATTTTGGATATGAGTTACAAAAAGCGATGGATTTCTGGGATCATTACTAAAATTTTGCAAAACAGATCATATGAAGTACAAATTTTAAATGGAAAGAAATTAATACGTAATCGTAGGCACATTATTAAAGATTCACCGCAGAGACATGACACTGATCACTATGATGAGTTAGATTTAGATGATGCAGGTGTAGGTACATCCCAGTCCGCTCAAAATGATTTGCCGAATTGTGATGTAAATGTAAACAATAATAATCATTATGTAACTCGTTTTGGCAGGACAGTGAGACCACCGAATAGATGGGGTTATACAGACAGATCGAGCTGAAATTGGAAAATAATGTAAAATAATCCATGCATGCATGTTATTGAGTTCACCATAATAATTAGTAATTGTAATCAATGTTTCAAATTTTTTTTATCGATTTTTTAATAAAAATAATTTAATTTATTTATTTTTATCTTAATTTAATTAAATGTTTCGAGGAATGTATATGAAAATATATAATTAATATTATTGAATTGATAAAATAAAGATTGATAAATGTTATGAATAGAAAAGTATTCTTAAATTTTATGAAACTAAAAATATTTATTAAATTAAATATATTAGTAACGTATTAAAATAAATTCAATAATGTCATTTAATTAGTTTATATTTCAATTTTATTAATTTCAAATTTAATTAATTATATTTCAATAGCTTTTGATTAAGAATAATATTTGGATTATGTTGTGTATGAATTTAAATTATTTAATATTTGGTTACTTTTAATGAATTCTTAAGGAGAGAGATGTGAAGGTAGTAGATTAAGATAATTATGTATTAGGTACCCTCGAATGCAAATAAAAACAGTCTTGATCTATTTGCTGGTTTCATTACATCTTTACAGACTACGGCTCAAATCCTGAATTCCAAAATAATATCATAAGTCAAAAGAAATATATATAGAAGGTCTGTCTGTTTGTTAAGCTTTCACGGCCAAACCGCTGAACGGATTTTGATGAAATTTGGTATGAGTATAGTTAAAGACCCGGAGTCAAACATAAGCTACTTTTTGACGCATATGGAGCTGCGGGAAACAGCTAGTATACAATAAAATTGAAAATAGGTACATTTAATTTCATAAACCAAGCCTGCCTCTTTGTAATGCCAGTACAATAATTGGAAATTATTTCTTTGAAGAATAAAGTCCTGTGAGATTTGGATTTGGAGATAAAACATCAGACGAACTCGATAACAGAAAGTTCAGAGGCTTAACTGGAAGTTTATAAAATCGATTACAAATGATATCGTATCCGTAAGAAAATGTTAGCGAAAAGGTTCCAGTTTTTAATCGATCTTATTTTTTTAAATGTTGTGTTTTGCTGACTGTATTCTACTTCCTATTGGACAATAAGATGTTTACAGGTAAGTCACATCCGTTTAAATAGAATCCTTATTAGGCTTGACATGCAGCATGCAGTTGTCTAGGCACTGTTTTACGTTTATTAGGTCTACTAGCTGTTGTCTGCGGCTTCGCCCGCCTGATCAAAAGTTATTTCCAATAACATTTGCATTACAAATACGTAGATTATTTATGTCAGTTACAGGATTACTGCCCTAGCGGATCCCAATACGGATTGATATTATATCACTTCACAGCAACCCGATTAACTATACAAATAATTAAGTCTATTACTGTTAAGTGTTGAGCAAATGTTCTTGCCTTACCAATTCTTTTTAAATTGGAGATAGTTTTAGGGGCCCGTATCCAAAGATCCTATTACTTAGACTTCTCTGTCCGTTTGTTCGTCTGTCACCAGGTTGTATCTAATCTTATATAGTTGAAATTTTTACAGATGATGTATTTCTGTCGCCGCTTTATCAACAAATACTAAAAACCAGAATAAAATAAATAATTTAGAAAGTTCCCATACAACAATTGATTTTTTTTTGCGGTTTTCATAGATAATGGTACGGAATCCTTCGTGTGCAAGTCCGACTCGCACTTGGCCGGTTATTTTATATTTATGTCGTTTAATTATTTATTTAACTCATTGCGTGGAAGTAACTGGTAAAATTTAAAACAGAAAAAGTATTCGAGGAAATTATTTACGCCGAAATTCAATTACTTGCACAAAAGGCCCATCATAACTCGTAATAAGGCAAACAGAATTAATTGGAACGAATACGTCACAACACGTCACGCTATTGCCACAAAATAAAATAATTGTAGAACTGAACTCGGTTCGTTGGGATTATTTATTTAAACTTTACAAAACAAATTAAATTAACCTATTTTCATACGTTTTTATAGCGTTTATTATTGTTTTTATAAAACAATATATCTTTATTGCCCATATTACACTACAGTGAACACTTAATTAAAAAACTGTGGAGCAAAGGCGGACTTATTGCTAAGTGCATTAAATATAAAATTGCTCATATTTCCATATATTATAAACAAGCTATTTCCCGCAACTCCGCATGCGTCAAATGCTATTTTGACAGGTCTTCAACTATATTTCATCAAAATACGTTCAGCAGTTTGACCGTGAAAGCTAACATAGAGGAGCCTTACCTGTAAGAATATAAAACGTAAGTGTTTCTTAAGCTTAATAAAAATATCAGCCATGGAAACAAATGTGTCTACAACCAAATTACACAATTTTGTGATCTGTATTATTTTTAATTTATACAGTTAGGGTTATTGAACTGAAGTTAATTACAAAAAAGAGAAATTGGCTAGTTTAACACATATCTGGTTCCGTACATAAATAATAAAAAAATATGTTACTCGTAAAAACAAAATTAAAAAAAAAGGTGTTACGATTATACTTAGACTAAAGAGAGAGAGAGAGAAAGTGGAATGTCTAATAGTAAAAATCTTTATTGTACCAATAACTAAAATACAGATAACAAAAAAAAAAAATGCGTGTATACAAAGGCGGCTTAATGAACGTGTCAACTATTTATTGTGTCTAGATCCTTCTAAACAAGCCTTAATGAAAAAAACAGTTATAGAAATAGATATATACCGTTCAAGATAGTTTTATACGGTTCTAGAAAAATAATTAACTTTCCAAATCAATATGCAAGTGGTACACTCAATCAAGTACTAAAGTAATAAAAAATAATACAATAATTTTAAAATATGCAAGTCTGATAGAGTGGAAGTTTAACCACCGCACTCAGAGCTAGAATTTATTTATTTTAGTTTTTTTGCACTCTGTCTGATCGCCATCTCTAATTTCCTTCTTCCGCAAGATTGCCGGGGAAATATTGCTGTACTGTGTTAGTATAAATTATTGAAATTTGTAATATCCTGTATTGTAGTGAGCAAGAAAGAGTAAATAAATAAATAAATCTTGAAACTTCGAATTTTTCATACGCGTTTATAAATGCAAACTATTCAGTTTTAGCTATCTAACTATTTAGTTTCAGGATTATTCAATCCTGATTATTTTTGCATTGGATATCCTAATACTTCAGTCAGGATATACGAGCGAGTGGATCCGCATACTAGTTCCTATCTATGCTAAAATATGATGTAGATTGTAGTTAACTCAAGCAGCGTAATTTTCCATGTCATCCCTCGCTGTCACGGCCTGCCCTGCTGATCGACGTGATGATGAAGCCTTAACTTAGCGTGTGCAAAATAGAACGATGCATTTTCATTTATGTGGGCATGCTTATCAATAAGTATGGAGAAATCAAAGGATTTTAGTAGCTTTTAATTATTTTCAGGATATAATTAGAAACGAAACCACTTAAGTACAGCAAAAATATGATGTTGACTGTAGTTGACTCAAGGAGGTAATTTTCCATGTCATCCCGCGCTGTCACGCCCTGCCTTGCTGATCGACGTGATCATGGAAGCCTTAGCTTAGCGTATGCGAAATGGAACGATGCATTTTCATTTATATGGATGTGCTTATCGATATGTTGGGAAAAATCTAAGGTGTGTTTTGATAACCTATTAAATAAAGACATTCGTTTGAGAAACAATCTTACGGATAAGTCGTCGAAACAGATATGCGGGAAGCCCTGAAAAAAAAATGCTAAAGATGACTTTATAAAGCGTTTGTCAAGTGAACCCTCATAATTATAATAAAAATTCGATTGTCTAATCCCAAAGTATTGAGTAATGTCGCAAATATTGTGTGATCAAACCATTGAAGCTGGCATACTGGGGAAACCAGTAAGTAGTAGGCAGCTGGCCTGCAGCAGTTTGCATGAAATAAAGTGTGACAGAAAAAAGCAAAGATTTGGTAAGTCGTAAGCAGATTAAAATACCCATGCCGCACCAACTGTGATGATGAGTCAGGTTTGTCTGCCACTAACTGTACAGTCAGTTGCCTAAGTAATTTGCATATAGATTATGCATGCACTTTGCTGCTAATTGTACATGTAACGTCATAGTATTTGTTTCAATCTTTGTTTCCTTAAAATAGTACAAAGGCTGGACTTAATGTAATTGTATGTTATATGAATTCTGTTTGTATGCTTTACCAATGCACAATTGCACAACGACTACATACGACAATTCTCGTGTGTATTGCGCTTCATGAATCATGCGCCAGTTTGCAGTAGTGAATTATATATCTGAAAGTACTGTTTCATTCGTATGAAAACATGTTTGTGTAATGCCATTGAGATAGAATCAACTTTAGAGCTAAAATCTCACGGGAAATATAGCTACGTACTTATTCGTTTGAGGGAAACTTAGCTGGTACTATCTACAATACAATACAATAAATTATAACTTTATTGCCCACATCTGGAAAATCACAAATCTACGCACGTGTGTTCATTTTTTTTTATATATAAATCTTCTTAGTAAAACCTAAAACAAACTTTCCTGAATCGACTGAATTTTTGTACACGAGTAAGGCATGACGAAAAATATAACATAGGTAGGTTTTTATTTATTTTTTTGTGCAAAAGAGCGAAGCTTCTTGCGAAAGTTAGTTGCGATTAAATCAACATTATATTTATTAATAACTTTTTAAAAATAATTACATTTTTTTATATTGTTTGTTATTTGTGTCAACCGATCTTTTTTCTTCAACATCTTGATAGAAAATTTTCAAACCAATGTTTAGCACTGAATTGGATATTCTACTCAATTTATTTTTATCATATATGAAACATTTCACCACCAGAAACTGAAAACAGAAAGATTTTTTTAAATCCGTTTTTAAATAAGTAAGTTATAAGCCTTTGAAATTCCGTGGAAGGGGAAACTGTCAAAAAACAAGAATGCACTGTGTGTGCAGTGACGTCACTGCCACTTGGTTTCATGCGTACAAAAGAGATAGCAAGATGCCCCAACGACGCTCCGGCTTTTCTTCTTGAAAATCATTAAAATCCAATTTTGTTGTTGTTTTCCGAATCGTTTACTATTAGTGTGCATACTGTTTCGTATGCAAAAATTGCCCAAGTATAAATACAGTCAAGTAGCCTATTATGTAACCAAAAAAAGAAACATAGAAAAAAAGAAAGAAAGACAATGTTTATTTGTTACTACTAAATTAAAGGTACAGCAATATAGTTGATAAAACATTTAACATTTACTTTGAACTCATGTTTTCTCACTTCACTTGTACCTCATATATCTAGTCTATACATAAAGGTATACAAACTCGCTTTCTTTTGTCCTGTTGCGAAGGTCATACAAAAAAGGTAAGGTAGATATTAGGAAGCACCGCGACGCAGCGTCCTGAATTCATAATACCGATTTTGTGAAGTTTATTGTACCTACTGCATCCTGGCGAGGTGAAAGTTAGAAATATAATATTACTGACATTTACCCGGGGATGTAATCTAGAGGAAATTTTAGAGATTTGAATGTAAGAATAAAACAGTAAGTATCCAAAACTACCAACTTAAATGAACGATAACTTAGATGATTTTAGTTTTTTCTTGCAGCAAATGAAAATATTGCTTCACCTAATTATGTAAGGACGGCTTATCGCAAAACCAAAGAACAAAAAAAAATACCAAACTTACAGGTACCAAAATTATCTGTATCTTTATTTGTAAGGGCTGTGGTTGTAACTTAAATATTTATGATCAAAAATATTCTCATCTAATGTCCATTGTCCACCAGACTCTGCTAACATGCTGATATTTTATAATTTTTTGCTATAAAACTATAATCTGTACAGTGTTCAATTAAAACCTACCTCTTCAAATGTAACTAGGGAGCTACAGCTACGAAATTCATACTATCCAACCAGTTTTTGTGTGGTAATAAAAATATCACAGTTCGTGTCATAAAAAGTCATAAGAATACTTCATAACCGAATCCGTACGCATGGAAGATAGGTAAAATGGTAAGTAGTGACGAAAGCATTTTCCACACTCGACCGGCAAGTGCATGCGATTTTCACCGCTACGCCAGTTTGCTACGCTCAGCCGAAGCGAACGCTCGCTACGACGCCTAGCGGTAAAACATCGCGGTAACATTTGTAAACAAAACCCAATGACAGATCGAAATTCAAAAAGTGACCGCTCCAAATTTACATTTTACTAGTATTGTTAATAGTAAACACGACTTATTTTCTGAGTGATTAAACAAATAATAGTGAAGTGGTAAAAAAGTGGGATTTTTTTATTCTGGTAAATTTGCGGTCGGCGGCTTTGAGACTTCCAGGTATGATATACTATTACATAGTTTTTGTTACGCACGAAATATGTTGTTAATCCGGTAATTAGGTTTCACTGCAATTTTTGAGCGGTTGTTGATGTAATCAGGAATTAATTAAGTTACCGAAAATTCATTCCTTTCAACTAGGGTTTGAATTACATTTTTTCGCTTTAAACCAGTAATACAAGGGCTTAATGAAGTTGCGAAGTTGTAATCCTTTGAAAGTTAGTTGAGGAAGATAGACGATCCAGTTAGTTTATCCGAGATAAAGTTACTGTTGCTAGGTACTAACTTGGGCCTTCGGTTACACAATTGGTACGTAGAGGTTAACTCTAATGGAAACCCTTTAACATTGTTTACATTAAAGGCCTAAGGTCGTCATTCATGCCTCATAATAAAGTATCAGATGTGTATTTGATATAATCATAAATGTAAAATATAACAATTGTCTTTTTTTTTGTGAACATATCTGAACAGAACAACCAAGTATTTTTTCAGCAACCAACAGATATGGAATAGTAGGACGTGGGCTTTTAGTAAAGTTTAAACTAATTGCGCAACGGGAAATTAAAAAACATCTCTCTATTTACAATAATAAGTTTTGCTTATATTCAGGTACAAGAAAATACGTGTTAAAATCTTAAATTATAGAAGCACCTAGTACGTTCCTTATCTTAATAGGTACCGAATATGGAACCTAGTATTTTCCTCTGCCGGCATTGCCCGTTCTGAGCGGAAATTGCCGGAACGAGTGCAGGAACGGAACAGCTATAAACTTGTTTTGAAACCTGGTGAAAAACTGTGGAATGAAAATAGCAGACATTCACTTCATATTTAGATCTATAATTTTGAACGGAGTTTTAGCAGGAAGCCAGGTTTTTGCACGCAACGTCTGTTACAGTTTTGATACAATAAGGTATATCATAGGTACCATATGTACGTACATGTATCTCTCAATAACATTAAAATCCTAATGAAATTATTTTAATGCTAGATAACCGAAATAGACCAAATTAAAGATCATCAAAGTAAAATTAATAATAGCTATTTCAACTATGGTAACAATAACAAAGATAGTATTGACCTATATTATGCTGTATTCTGGACTAAATATAACCTTCGGGTAACAGGTGTTTGTTTGAAACACTGTGTGCGAGTAAAAACGAGTGGATTTTATGGATTATTTACGAGTAAGTTTGTTTCGAATACACGTTTATGGGTTTCACTAAAAAACATCCAATGATCAGCGTTCGATTGATATGAGAACATCCATACTGACAAAAAAAGGATTTTTCTTGCTACGCTTATGGTCGAAAATAATGTAGTAGTGGCAGTGACATGGTTTTGTTATTTACTAAAATTAGAATTGTAAGATAATTTTGACCCTTAGATAGAATGTTCCCGTTATATACCTAAACTTAATGTTAAAATGATAAATTACTGTCATTCCCAGTCGAGTATATATATTTTAATGTCACTGAGGGTACTAGGAAAATATTTTAACGCCGCGACCCTGATTTTATTACTGAAAATTGGTGTATTACGCCTGATGACCCAGGATAACGAGGTTTAGTATAAAGGAATCCCTACTATCTTTATTATTGCGAAGATTCTATGGATGGATTTTTTCGCCAGACTGAATAAACTCTCTGTTTATTTAATTTTTTATACTAGTAAATCTGTTACGCATTCAGAACTAAACCGTTGAACCGATTTTGGTGAAATTTGTTATGGAAATCGTTGAAGAAACAAAGGCTTATTTTTTAATTAAATCTTTTTCTTAGTTTTAAATCAACCTTTAAAAAGTTATGGGAGTTGAACATTTATACAAAAGACACTTTTAAAAAATAAAAATGTATTTTTTTACTAACCGGAAATCAGCTGGTATAAAAATATAAAATACCTATAAAACTTAGTAAGACCTTTAGATGTAAGTTTAGTCTATAGACAGACCACTAAAGCGCAATGCATTCTTATTCAAAATGACCACTTGTAACGGTACATTGGACAAATAAGACAATATTGACTGGGCAAGGACGTTATCTATTCTACTTTGGAGTTTGCATGACAAATATTGGCATAAACTAAAAGTATCAGATGCGATACTTCATGTATTTTATATCCCAATTGACATTTTATTGATAATTCACACACAAATATAACACAAATATTTAAAATAGAAAGTACGTCACAAGTAATAAAGAGGTTCCAGCATGTCGCCGCGAGGGAGGGTTCCCAGAAGGCTGGCAGCATTGCCTCTCTGTACTGCTATGGCGATATATACTATATATGGCTTCATGTATTCAATACAAGATTACGTATGGAGCCAGACGGACTTATTGCTAAGCAATCTACTTATCACCAATCTATCTATGTATATAGTACCTTTGGATTTGATTTCCTTATATTAATTCTATGTTCGATTGTTATCATTCAACGGCTGTCTTTTTGTAAGTACTGATTCCCTTTTTTTTTTAATTTTGCAAAAGTAGGGAAATGTTAATCTCATAAATCCATACTTCCATATCCATACTAATATATATATAATATTATAAATGCGAAAGTCTGTCTGTCTGTCTGTTACGCTTTCACGGCCAAACCGCTGAACAGATTTTGATGAAATTTGGTATGAATATAGTTGAAGACCCGGGGTCAAACATAGGCTAATTTTGGATGCAGGCGGAGCTGCGGGAAACAGCTAGTCATTAATATTTTCCCGTTCGTTCCAAAATTAATGAAGTTCGGTGTTTTATTAGATGTTGTGTGTCAAGAAAAAAAATATTAAATAAAAATATAGAGACAAAATAAAACGACTCTCATTTTAGGAAGTTTTTTTCATTTTTTCTTCTGCACTTTGTTTTAATTGTACTTATTTTTGCGGGACCTAGATGTTGGGAAACGTGTATTTACGCTACTTTGATTGAAATACAAGTTATGTATGTAGGTAGTGTATTCAGACTTCTGGGTGTCAATTCCGCTATTAAATTTTGAAAGACAATGCAACTTATATTCAGTCACGACTCAATTACGATGCATTTTTGATATGCTCAATATTGGTATTCTGCTAACACAATTTTGAATCTTAATTTAATTGCAACTAAAACGTACCTAATTGAGTGGTAATAGTAGAAAAAATGTAAATATAATATATATAATTAACAGAGCACCGATTATTCAAAAAAAAAAATATGATTTTGATGATTTTTTGATTAGCAAAATTTTCCAGTTCAATGGCATGTCAATGGAATACGATTGGTCTTAAAATTAGTGACAGAATACCAAATACCAAAAATACCAAAAAAGTCGAAAATTGCCATTGCAATCCAATTATATTCAATTGTGCACTATGTAAAATAAGAGAATTGGCACCCTGTTTTATAAATATTTTGTGATATTGAATCGATAAATTAGTACACGATAGCTCAATGGCATCAATATAAAATGTGAAAGGGGTGCATGAATCGGAGAAGGATGTTTTGTTAGTCTAGTTTCCCTGTAAAAAGAGTTACGGAGGTCAGACGGCGGTCGCTCCATTGTAATAACCTTATTAAAATTTACATTAAAATCAAGATGGCTTTATAAATAATTACTTCAAAAAAATTTTTTCTTATGAACGAACTCAATACCCAAGCACGGCATGCGTGTATGAAGTTGATGCTATCATGCTTGATAAATGAATGCTTGAATGTCACAAAACTTCCCAAGTTACATCCTTCTAGATATTGCGGTGCTGATTATTACAATAAACTACGTGGTAGTCGAAGTTTTTAAGTCTAACATAACTTTTATAACATAAAAAATGTATCTCTTTCTCCCGTGGTCATCACATCACGCGTGACTATAGTGTCGTATTTTTAATATTGTCCGGAGAAGTATCTTTATGAAAGAAAAAAAACGTGTGGCACTCGGGGACTGCCGCGGTAAAGCTATTGCATAGCATTTTTTATCAACTTATGCAATGATAATTATTTACTTACATACCTACATTTTTGCACAGAATGATAAAGATTCTAGTGTCCACGACAATTTGTGATGAATTTGCTTGTAAGCCTACATGGTAGGCGGAGTGGGGGGTGTTAGGTTTTATTTTCGTTACGGAATTTCTTGATTCGGTCGCCGCGCTCAAAGCCCGCGATAAAAGCTATGCAATAACTTAAAAATAAGTTAGTTAAGCAGAAAATTCAGGAAAATACTTATAAAAATATTGAATTTAATAATATAAGAAATATATTTTATACAAATTATCCCTTTAAAACTGTCGCACAAGAGCAAGAAGAAAACAGAAAAAACATTTTCTATGCAATCGTGTAGTCGCAGAGTGGAACAGACTCCCTGAGAATGTCGTCAGCGCACCCTCAGTTAACACTTTTAAAAACAGATTGACAATTTCTAACTCTCCAAACTTCAAGATGCACACGCATCAGCTAATATAAGCTGCTAGTGTGTTCAAAAATATAAATAAATAAAATAAAATCATCATTGCCTATAATGACATTCTCCATGCGAGGATGAGACGTCGACATCAAGATTTCTCAACCAACTAATCCCTTTATTTTCTTCTGAAATTAGAAACATACAAATAATGTACCGTATTTGAAGGCTCAACGAGGTATGAGAATAGTTAAAATCACTTAGAATGCTTCTGAAGGACATTTAGGCGATTGAATTATTAAGTCATCAATCTTGAATCTGGACTGCACCCATGAGTAAAGAGCCTCGAGGGAAGATTCAAATGGATACTAGTAGATGCCAGGATTATATTGATGTAAAATTAAATTAAATTTTAATAGATACTTTATATCAACACGTTATTTTTCTCTTGCTATATTAATTTATTTAATGTTTATTACAATATATAAAACAAAAAAAAAAAACAAAACAAAAACAGTCATGTTTTTATGTCAAAGACACGACGTCGATCGCCTGCCCAATGTCGACCCTATAGATGACTTCAATGAAAAAAAAATAAAAAAAATAGGCCAAGAAATTAATAACATAGAATACATAACCCAGCTTACAGTCATTATTGCTAGCGTCTTGTATAAACCCCACTCAGACAAAGTCATGCCTATTAAAGAATAGCAAAATATATTAATATTGATGTCCTTATTATAGAATGTGGTTCAAATACCTAAAATAGTAAGCACAAAAGACTCGAGTGACTCGAATCAATCTCCGTTGATCCCCAGCTTGACAGTCATTTGACCCCAACACACCCCAGCCGTTTCGCCCAATCGCGTCAATCAATGCCTCGCAGATTGGGTAAAATGGGGTAAAAACACACGTTCGCTAATTTAGGACTGGCCGATCGATCGTCCGGCTCCCTTCATTAGTTCCTATTTCATTGAGTTTTGAGAATGTTATGTGTTATATCAATATTGAGACGCAGTAGAGCCCCTCTACTGCGTCACAATATTGATCAGTAGTTCCAGTATTAATTAAATATTGTTTGTCGATCGCAGAGTGTATGTCAGATGTTATAAAACAAATCGCCATCATATTAATTAACATGCCACTCTCTGCATAATAAAGGTTGATTCTTAGGTTTGTAAACGGTATATTAGAGAAATATTAAGTGTATCAAAATTTAGGGCAGCGAAATGATTAACACAAGAACAAGTTTTCAAAATGATTTGTTGGAAGCGTTCTGTATCCAGCGTTTGCCTGCGATCTTTTTCAGGTCATTTGGACATCTGGTTGGTGGATGTCTAACGCTGCGCTTGCCGGTTTAAAGAGCTAATCCGCTGGGCTATGTCAGTAACATTTGTTCCTACGGTTCTCCTCAATTCTAATTCGATCTCGTAGAGAAACACCCAGCTTAGCTCATCCCTTTCCATAGCTCTTTGTGCAACCTTGAGCTTTCTGATGAGGCACTTGGTCAGAGATCACGTTTAGGATCCATACGTCATCACTGGTAACAAACACTGTTTGAAGACCTTAGTTTTAAGGCAATGAGGTATTTTGGACGAGAAAACGCTAAAAATAAAAGTCTTACCTTCTAGTTCTAGATTGTTAAAGACAAAAATCTTGCCCTCAATGTTTAGGAATACTAGCTACTTCTTCATCGTGTCGATGACTCAAATTTTATGTGACCAGTATGCAGCCACCTGAGTCGCACCCGTTGTCGCCCCCATAAGATCGCTTCTGCTACACTTAGCAGGGTACATGGCCAGCAGGTGCGACAACGCTTGCACTGGCTCTTCGCACTGACAGAATGTATCCTCTGCATACCCCTATTTTTGGAGGTTAGACTTGCACCGGCCAACCTGGGCACGCAGACGATTCAAGGATTCCAGATTGGCCTGGGTAGCGTATGCACCGGGGGAAGACGATCCCGAATGGGGACATACTCATTAGGGGAGGGTTTATGGCTATCCATTCTCGGATCCTCACCTCTGATGGCTGTGAGTTTAGATGGACTGTACATCTGAGAAAGCTTTTACGGCTTTTTAGACGCGCTCTTGGGAGGTTGTGCTGGTAGAGTGGGTGACGCTCATCTGTCTCCTGCTTACACTCGCTACTACGATCGCAATAAAGCTATGGTGATCGTGTGTCTATCTTTCCCGGACCGAATGACTACCAACGAAATCGTATCAAAATAAAAAGATAAAATATATCACTGCAGAAACGTGTGAACTGCGAGCTCACGATACGCCTGTTTCCCTTCAGGTACAGTATATTCATCTAAAATTCATGAGGGCCCGTTCTCATTTATTCGATTTATTCAGTATCTTTCGGAGAGAAAGAAAAGAAAAACAAGTCTAATAGCTCCTAAAAGCATAAAAAAATTACTAGCTTGTTAAATCCGGTCATAGACTTAGACTAAAGGTTAACTTAAGGTTTTACATCAAGGATTTATATACTTTATTTATTTGTTTCAAATTTACTTAATGTTAAATATTTTCAACATTTAGAAAAAACAAAAATCATGTTTTTAAAATAATTAATAACTTACTTACTTAGATATTAATTTTAAATGTCATGTATAATTTTAACAGAAATATTTGTGGTAATTACTTATTCTTTTTTATAATTAAATTACTGGTTTTAAATAAGTTTAGTAATTTATTTCCTAAACTTACTTAAAACCAGCAATTTAAAGTATCAAACAAGTTAGTTGACGTAAGGAAGAGAGGGTCTTCTGACATATATGACACAAAAGTAACTTTTTAACTAACTCGACTCTATTTTATACGCGTAAGTAATATAACTTTATAATATATCCGCACATGCTTTATTTTGCCGTTTAATCTGCTCATAAAAGGTAAATAAAAGATAAGACCATTGACATAAATTACTTACGGAGATACGATACGAACATTTGCTAAAGGAAAAGCCGTAAAGAGGATATTTACTTTTGCTATTTCATTGCTCGCCGCCGTGTGGTAAAACGTTCCATGTTATTTTTAAGAAAAAAAAACAAACAAAAATATGTGGCTATTTTTATGGTTAAATAACAAATACGTAATAATATTTAACTGACTTAAATTGTGCCAATATATTTACATGCTGCAGATTAAAATATTACGCGTTAAATCTAAATCGATTTGAATGTATTTCGCGATACGGAAGATGGCCACACTTTGTGGATGGCAACACTTAATGTCATTGCGTCGACGGTTATGATTCCAGAACGTTCGTTTACTTTGAATTGGGACTTGAAAGCGTGCACTTTGGCCACTGGTGTCATTTTGTATTGTGATAATACGTGTTTGTGACTATTTGTATAATCAAGTCCCGAAAGCTAGCTAACCCTTGTTGTCCAATGGGCTTTGTGCCTTGAGTTCAGCGAGGCGCCAGTGATTGTAGTGACCCTTGACCCTTGTTTACCTATTGGTCGATTATCTTGATAGCATGGGAGAGATCCAGGTAGATTAGTGGTTGTGGATCATCGCAGGACGCGTGGAGTCTTGGGCGTCTGCTGTAATCATGAAATAAGGAATAAGTGTCTTTGTAATATTTTACATATTAAAGTTACCCCTGTTGAAGTTTTGCTCTGAGCCATCATCCTGATAATCCTGACATCTAACCATTGCCCACTATTTAATATCGAACCCAAACTCTTTCCATCCTACATATTTATAGAATAGATCTGATGCTTACATAATTCGATGTTTCCAAGAGGAGAAAATGCGAAAAATTAATGCGCATCTTTTGCAATTATTATTTTTGAATGAAAATACTAGGCAGGTCTGAAAGGGAGAATAAATATTTAGAAAAGGGAGAAAAATAAGTTA
This sequence comes from Euzophera pinguis, assembly GCA_947363495.1. Classification (NCBI taxonomy): domain Eukaryota; kingdom Metazoa; phylum Arthropoda; class Insecta; order Lepidoptera; family Pyralidae; genus Euzophera; species Euzophera pinguis. The sequence goes on from OX376169.1 coordinate 6,971,464, forward strand.
ACATTTAAAACAATAGGGCAACCTTATGGGACCCGTTGTAGAACGTTATACGAGTATAGAAGAAAAACTGAAAAGAGGACAGCCGCTACCGTGCCTATTTTTTTTTAAATTTAGTAATAAAATTGCAATCACCTTTTAAACCATGTTGGTTGAATACATTATTTATTATATATTATTTATTGACTTAATAAATTGATACAAACGTCAACCGGCTGCCGCCTAACGTTATGCGTTCTATTGTCCCTTCAGGTAAGCTGACGTTTCAATTAATTTAATTATAGGCGACTCGGAAATAATTAAAGCATTAATACACCCAACAACAGACCACTTTACTTAATGCGAAATTTGATATGAATTGAGTTATCATATTATAGTTAGACAACTTAAGTGTGGTATACATGCATGTTGTAACAGATCAATCCATTTAAAAAGTGGGACACCTGTTGTACTCGTAGAGTTTGTTCCGTAGTGAAATGAGAACTCTACATTTTTTTCTTTCTTACCTTCGAACCGTACAATTTTATCTATATTTTTTTTTTTTTTTTTTTTAAAGGGTTATTTTATTTATTTTTTATTACTGTTACTTACGTTCTCGTTTACGCACTGGAGACTGGTAACTTTTTAACGCGAATTATTTTCATGTAATCATTAATATTTCCAATTAATATTTTCAAACCTTTTAGGTACATATAAAAACAATAATGCCACTAGTAATACATTGGTTGATTTGTTATTAAGTAAATTGATCATTTGTATTAAAATAAAATTTTACTCCTTACAGAATTACAGCTGTCCATTAACCGTAAAATAAATTAAAAATTTATACATATAAGAATACAGAATGAAATTCAGAAAGTAATTAATCTTAGTTTTCCATTTGAACTTGAAAAGATTATTTAATGTATTTCAACAAGTTTTAAGTATAATAAGCATGACTTATGTCTTTACTTAAATAGCTTAACTTTTGTGGGGTTTATCTACGGTTGGGTCCACATATTTTCTAGGGATCAGCTACATACCTATATTTTAAATGAAGACATGAATAATTTATATTTAAATACGAGTAGAATTGTTTTCTTTTTGGGAAACTGAAAAAGATATTTATTTAACTTGCTGACTTTGTGTGCCGAAAAGAAAAAAATATGTCTTAAAGGTCTATCACATAAAATATCACTCGAAAAATTGGAGAAGTCTGCAACGCCTACTACACCTATACTGGAAAGACTTAGACAACAGAGGCAATCTTTTTATATACCTATCGAATTGAAGATATTTAATAGGCATTCTTATTTATTAACCAAATTCATGTACACAGTAAGTGGTATAGGTGCATAATACAAAGGACAGAAAATTAGAAGGAAGCTGCGTATTTCTAAAGAAATTTCTTTCAGCAGACCAAATTGAGGAAACGACAAGGGGAAAAATTCCTTCTTTACATCGAGTTAAAAAAGGCTATTTGATTATAAATGCATTTCGACTTTTGAGATTTTAAATGTTACCATGCAAAATATATTAGATTAAAAACTTTATTCGTAATTTTAATCAGAAAAAACTCTGCATCAAAATGGTATTTCCATACCCTCGATTTGCAAAATTTTAAACCAAGAATTTACTAAAATTAATCAATATTTTATATAACGTTATCATATCATTGAATTTCAGACAAGGACACTTGGAGGTAGTAAGGTAATTTAGATCTCCATGAATTGGCGAGACGTGCTTTATCTCAAAAGCTAAGTGTCTGATTAAGGTAAAAATGTCTGTAGTAAGGGTAAAGAATGGCATTTTGAAGAATGCTCTATCTCTTTATCACATTAAAACACGAATTAGAATGTATCTTTTTACATTCAGATCCAGAAACAAAAAAGGAAAAAAAAGGAGAAAGGGATTAATAAACCACAATTTTTGATAACATTCTAAGATACCTAAGATATTCTTATCAGATAAATTACCACTCGTAGATGATTCAAGCCTATATTATCCATATAGTCTGGACATAACTTTTATAATTACTATTTCTTGTAAAATTTAAATCCATGACAAGGCCTATTAAATCACAAGACATAATTCTATGCCACAGAGACAACTAATTGTAATTTATTTTAAATATCTCTATACAAACTGATATTATACAATACCTAAGTTGAAACAATTTCTTCTCAGCACGTGAGAAGACTACAGAATTCTTAGAATATTCATCTTAGCCATTATTTTCATGCTAAGATGATGGTTGTTCTAGTTTGATGCGAGTTACAAACGACATTCAAGAAGTACTAATTATGTCTAATATCTTTTTTTTTTTTCTATTTATTACGTTTGAATTTGCCGTTGAATGCAGCCACACTAATATTTTTAGTGCGAAAGTCTGTCTGTATGTCTGTATATCTGTCTGAACATCTGTGACACTTTCACGGCCAAATCGCTGAACGGAATTTGATGTAAGTTTTAAATGTATTCTTTTATGTTTAATAAAAAAAATTACATACATATAGCCCGACCAGGAAAATAGCAACCTTCGCCCTATTGCGGAAAAACTGCGGCAACTAAGATTTCATGTAACATTCCGTCATCTCAACGTCATCTGCCAAAAAGAGACAGGAGTCATGTTGCTATATAAAGGTGATCAGTAGCGACGCCAATGCAGGGTTTTTATTTTCCGGGTCGGACTTTACACCTATAAATTTGATATGACTATAGTTGAAACAGACTACTTTTTGATGCAGGCGGAGAAGCGGTAAACAGCTAGCAATATTATAAGCGCGAAGGTATGTACGTATGTATGTCTGTCTATCTGTTACGCTTTCACGGCGAATACGCTGAACGGATTTTGATAAAATTAGGTATGAATATAGTTGAGGATTCGGGTCTACATAGGCCTTTTGACGCAGGCGGAGCTGCGGGAACCAGTTAGTTTTTATAGAAATACGTTTATTTATTACTATACCTCCACCCTACAGAAGACCGCAGCCAAATGACACTGTGATGCAGTGTTGTGTTCCTGCTGGTGAGTAGGGTCGCCAGGCTCCAGAGGGGTCGCTGTGCTGACAGCGGACAGGTCGGCAATGCGCTCGTGACATCTCCGGTGTTGCAGGCGTTCATAGGCTACGGTAACCACGTACCATCAGGTGGGCCGTACGCCTGTTTGCCTACTTAGTTGTATAAAAAAATAAAATGAAAGAATACCGCAAAATACAAACTATTTATCTGATAACAAATAAGCTTTAAACTCAGTAGTTCAATCTTAGGCTATTTAACGGCTCCAGTTTGTCTTTAAGCCCTATTCAGACCACAGTTTCAATGCTTCCTATTGGTTCTTCATTTTAATTGCAACCAGATAGATACAGCTTTTTATGGACTCCAGCGACATTACTCATTTTTATTTTCCTGGATCGGACGTTCGTTAGGCGAGATTCACATTTAAAATTATTCAAAGTTTTATTGTGACAAATAAAATTTCACTCAGATATCCACACAAATGTATAAAACAGTTATCTTTATAAATCTTTACATACATGTATACTAATTGTATAGAAACTGGCCTGCATACATGTCATCGACAAAGTTATTTCTACACAAATCTGTTCTACAGATCTTTAAAAACCTGTGCCGATTTTAAAGAAACTGACTTGCATACTCTCTGACACATAGTGCTATATTAGTAAAGAATAGGATGGTACGTTTTTTTTTCCTATACTTTATGTATTAATTTATTTGCATAGAAATTGATTTTTATTTCTATGAATCAGATGAATTACTTATTTGAAACTGAATAAAACTACATGAAGTTGTGTGGTTATGTAGAAGTTGCGCACAAACGCCAAGACTGGTTAGACTTTTAAAAGCATTATGACATCTTTAAAGTTAAGTTAGGTGTCGCATATAGCTGTAAATAATTGTCGCATATAAGCTGTAAATAATATAAACATAACGTCGTTCCTTTTTGTACTCCTTTATTTTGTAAGTAGGTTAAGATTGTAATTCTCCTTAAGCTCATTATCTTTCATGTCTTTTAGTTATACATCATTTGTTATCAATCTTAGCGTTATAAGTATTATTATTGTCATGTAAGATACAACTATGTAACAGTAAATGCATATAGAAGGTTACCAATTCTTGTTAAACTAAAGAGAACCTTATGCATACACATTAAAGTTGTATATTGTTTGTACTTATGCCTCCACGTGTCGTCCTTGTATTATACGACACGTGTAACCTAAGGTTGACCTCGTATTTTAAATGTCTGTATCACAACTGGATAAAGAGTAAATGAGGGAGAATACCTGCTCACAGGGTTGCGCATGCGTCGTATAGTTCATTTAGTGTATAAAAGGGCACTAATTCGGTCCTAAAATTCATTCTAACAACAGCAAGCAAGTAATGGATAAGACAAGTGCGCGACCCTCGGAATAGTCACTCCCAGTTTGTAATTATATAAAATCTTTAATTTTTAAAGTGCCAAATACCTATAAAATCTACAGTCCATTTCCTTAAGTTTATCCTCTGTAATTCACGACAGAAAGTGGTCATTCGGCAGCCGGATTCAAGTACCAAGTGACACGGTGTTAGGTGAGCTGAACTCGCTCGGCTCGACAGCTTTAGCTGTATAAACATCCACCAAAGGTGATCGGCTTTTTAGCCTGCTCCCTGCGGTACCCCAAGGTGTGTGGCTCGAAGCACAGGCTCGCCGACCCTTGGGTTTTAGTTCAGGTCACTCAGACCTCACGTTGGCAGTGTAGTTGTGCGTCGGTCGGGAGGTCACGTACCCCCTGGCTTCTCCGTGTCATCTTATCCGTCGTGCAACAAAAGGACTGTGGGGGCGAGAGCCTCGCGTCCTTTCACCAAACTCAGTGAGTGACATTTTAGCCAAACAATAAGTGCAGTGAAAGTGATAGTCGTAATTTCGCATATTTTTTATTTTATTTTTCTTGTCTTTATTTTTTTCATTATTTCGCGTATTTTGTTCGTTGTTAGGATCATTTATATAGGGATTTAAGTGTGTAAAATTAGGGTAAAATGATGAGGTCCCCCACGCGCACCGATAGGTCATTAAGGTCTAGGGGCCCTCCGCCCACTCCCTCCTCACAAGAGGAAAGGGAAAAAACACCGCCCTCAGGTGACACCACTCCTGGTGAAACCAACACATGGAGCAAAAGCACCAGCCCGACCACTGACGCAAGTCAAAAAAGAGTAGAAGATGCAGTCGTGCCACCGTCTCCGCGACCGGAAGCGCGGAGCGGTGTTGTTGAGGATACGTTGCCAAATAGGAGTGCCCCGGGCACGGTAGTTCAAGCGCCGCGCTCGCCCCGGGAAAGCAGTGAGATAAGCGTATTGATGGCAGAGCTCGAAGTGCATAAGGCTAAGTTGGAACTGGCTCAACGGGTTGCGGATTCCGCCAATTGTAGGTTGGAGATCGCGCGCTTGAAAGTCGCGCAGTCTACCGACGGCGGAACGCAGCACGGGTTTAGTGAAGAGCACAGGGTGTCCGACTGGGTCGCACAACATACGAGTTCGAGGCCTGCTATTCAGGACGCTTATCAGGACCCGGGTCCTAATACGTCGCGAGACAATAATAGAGTCCGCACGTTAAACAACGTTATCACGACACCTCGGGATCGTGTCGTACCCGTTATGCAGCGGACGGTACCCGAGCTACCTACCTTTGACGGAAATATTACCGAGTGGATCGCATTCCGGGCTGAGTTTGAAGATAGTGCTCCCATGTTTAGTGCCGTAAATAACGTAAGCCGAATCCGCCGAGCCCTCAGAGGCGAGGCCAGTACGGCCGTTAAAGCCATCATGTATACCGTTCAGGACCCATTTGAGATCATGGAGGCCCTGGAGAGGCACTTCGGAGACCCCGAAGAAATAGTCCTCACGGAAATTAATAACGTTAAACGTATGCCGCGATTGTTTGAAGATAACAGTAACATCGTAACTTTCGCCGGTCATGTCGCTAATGTTGTAGCGACCATTAGAGCTCTCAGGCAGGATAAGTATTTATATGCCCCCGAGTTAGTTAATAAAATTGTTGACAAACTTAGTTTAATTGTTCGGTACGAATGGAGTAAATACAGAACGTTAAACTCCAGTACACCGGACTTAGTCGCTATGGCTGAATTTTTAAATAATATCAGTAGTACCGCGCGAAAAATGCACTCGCGTCAAAATAAATCACGGGCTCACGTCAACATTACGAACAATAGTCGACGTGAGCAAGCGTCGGGACGCCCTCAGTCGCCTTACTATCAGCACGCGCACCGACCATCCCCACCATCAGTCGATTCAAGCAGTGACACTGAATACGAACGCGAGCGCGCGGTCAAACGACCGTCACGAACATCGGCTAAAGTCAATACCAACAAAGCGAAGGACTTTAAGAATTCACACAGTAATAATGATAATAAACCTAAGTCTGCACCCTCAGTGCAAAAGTGTGTATTATGTGGAAAAGAACATATGTTATCAAAATGTTCAGAATTTTTGAAATCCTCCGTTCAGCAGCGTTGGGAAATTGCAAAAAATAATAAGTTGTGTTACCGGTGTTTAAATTCATCCCATAAGCGACCCATGAGGTGCAAATATGTACCGTGTGGTGTAAACCAGTGTGAAGCAGGGCACCACAAATTATTGCACGGGTTGTCATCACAGGCAACTACGTCACGAGCTAACGTTAGTAGTATTAACCACGTAAGCAAATCGAGTACATTTTTAAAAGTCGTTCCCATCGAAATGACGGGTCCCCTAGGCGTCGTAAGCACATACGCCCTTTTGGACGGCGGGTCCACTATGACTTTGGTCGAAAGAGAAATCTCTGATCAAATTTGTCCCAGAAAAAGGGGAGATCCGCTCACAATAACGGGTATCGGGGGAAATATAATAAACGATATCGAATCCTGCGAAATAAATGTATCGATTCGTGGTCACTGTAGCCGTAATTTTGAAACGATGAAGGCGCGTACCATCACCTGTTTAAACATCGCCCCTCAGGCGGTGCCCCGTACTATGGTGGAGGAATGCGACCACTTATATGACATCGCGGACGAATTGTCGTACGAATCGGCTACCCCTACTGTTCTCATAGGCCAAGACAACTGGCATCTTATCGTGTCGCGACAGATTAGAAGTGGAAGTAAAAACCAACCTGTAGCGTCGCTCACATCCCTAGGTTGGGTGCTGCACGGGCAGTACCTCTCCTCAAGCGTCAACACGGCATTCATAAGTCACGTTAAACCGGTCACCCCGGAAGACGAGATGCTGGATTTGATGAAACAACATTTTAGTATAGAATCGTTAGGAGTGGAACGCAAAGTACCCAAGGCAGATCCAGAGCAACGGGCAATAACCGTGCTGGAAAATACATGCAAAAAACTGCCGTCCGAAGATAGGTATCAGGCGGGCCTCCTATGGCGTAGCGATTCAGAGGCATTGCCTCACAATAAAGACATGGCTCTCCGTCGGTTGTATAGTTTGGAAAAACGGCTCGACAAAGACGCGCAACTTAAATCTCAGTACACAGCTCAGGTAGATAATTTGTTGAATAAAGGTTACGCGGAAAAAATGTCGTCTAGCCCACCGGTAGAATCGCCTCGTAATTGGTACTTACCGCACTTTCCAACCACACATCCGCAAAAAAAGAAGATGCGTCTCGTTTTCGACGCCGCGGCTAAATACTGTGGTAAGAGCCTGAACGACGCGCTCCTAGCTGGTCCGGACTTATTAGAATCCCTTTTCGGAGTACTCATAAGATTTCGGGAAGGTAAAATCGCCGTAATAGCCGACGTAGCGGAAATGTTTCTACAAGTCGAAGTTATCGAAAGCGATCGTGATAGCTTACGTTTTTTGTGGAGGGGGGAGGACCGCTCGTCCCCGCCAACGGAGTATAGAATGAGGCGTTTAATTTTCGGCGCCGCCTCCTCGCCTACTACCGCGTTGTACGTAAAAAACAAAAACGCGCAGGCTTTTGCGATCGAATTTCCTAAGGCAGTCGACAAAGTAATCCGAAATACGTATATGGACGATATGCTCATCGCAATGGACGAAAGCGAAGAGGAAGCACGCGAAGTCGTCAACCAAATTTATAAGCTCAATAAAAAGGCGTCATTTGAACTCCGTGCATTTGCCAGTAACGTACCCAGCGTGATTCGCGACGTTACCGCGGGGGGCTCCGACACCACCGTCATCGCCAAGAGCGACGTAGAGCGTACATTAGGACTCAAGTGGAATCACAAATCGGATACACTGGGTTTTCAAGTTAACTTGCGCAACTTACCACAGGAAGTGTCCTGTAATGACGTATTACCAACTAAACGACAGGTAACCAGTAGCGCAATGTCGGTTTTCGACCCCACAGGCTTAGGAAGTCCTATTTCCGTCCTAGGCAAGGTCCTTATGCAAGAAGTATGGCGTAAGGGTATAGGGTGGGATGACACCATACCCCCCGAATTAAAATCGGTTTGGATTTCGTTTGTCAGTAACATTCAATTATTAAATAACTTACAATTACCACGTTACGTGCCCGCAAACAATAAACAAGTAGAAATACACGTATTTTGCGACGCCAGTGAAAAGGTTTATGCGGCCGCGGTCTATTTCGTAGCGACCGACAAAGACGCTAAGAGGACATCAACCTTAATCTCGGCAAAAGCGCGTGTCGCACCGTTAAAAACGATTTCCATCCCGAGACTTGAATTACAAAGTTGCGTATTAGGTACACGCCTCGCTAACACCGTAATTAGGGAAACGGATTACGTCATCACGGGTAAACACTTCTGGTCGGATTCACGCACCGTATTAGCGTGGATTAAGGCAGACCCGCGAACGTTCAAAAGTTTCGTAGCCCATCGTTTAGCGGAAATAGAGGAAAGTACTACACCAGCTGACTGGCGCTGGGTACCTAGCGCACAGAACGTAGCGGATGACACGACTAAGGGCGTCCCGAACAACTTTGATAAAAACCACCGCTGGTTTCACGGTCCCGACTTTATTAGGAGCTCAAAAGAGCACTGGCCTACTGACAAGTCCGACGCGACAGTAGCGCCAACGGGCGAAGAGCGAACTAGTAATAAGGTTACGGCCATAGTACATAGCGCTCAAAATAAGCAAGATTTTCTCCCGCCAGTAAATAGGTTCTCTAAGTACATACGGCTAATTAGGGCTGCGGCTTGCGTCTTGGTCGCGGCGGAGGCATTCAAAGCTAAATTGCTAATAAAGAAAACAGAAACGGAAATGAATACAGGGCATGTTAAGTTAGCAGAGCTTTTATTAATTAGGCGTAGTCAACATGTATCCTTTCTTGAAGAAATAAAGGACTTAGAGGCTGGACGGCGAATTCACAAGAAATCACCACTTTTCAAGATTGCAGTTGTATTGGACAAAAACGGCATTTTGGTTTTAGACTCACGAATAGATAGAGGTACGGCATACACTCCAATCTTACACGCCAAAGAGGAGTTCTCCAGACTGCTGGTACAACATTTTCATGAAAAGTTTAATCACGGGAACCATGCCACAGTAATCAACGAGTTGAAACAGCTGTATTTCATGATCGGCTTACGAAGTAGCCTGCGATACATATGTAACCGATGTCAATGGTGTCGGACCTACAAAGGAACAACTCTTCAAGTTCCAGTAGGCGACTTACCAGCTGAACGACTTCAGGCGTATCAACCACCCTTCACAGCTACCGGCGTCGACTTGTTCGGACCTATGACCATCACCATAGGCCGACGGCATGAAAAAAGATGGGGAGTACTATTCACCTGTCTCACCACACGAGCGGTTCACCTGGAACTAGCCGCCTCGTTATCTTCAGCATCCATGATAATGGCCTTACGACGCATGGCGTCGCGACGAGGCACACCTACCGTCCTGTATTCCGATAACGGGACTAACTTCATCGGCGCAGAAAAAGAAATCAGAAGTGCCCTTCAAACCCTCCCTGAGGACACCAAAGCATTCACCTCAGTGAGAGGCATCATCTGGAAGAAAATACCAGCAGGAAACCCAGCCGCTGGAGGTGCCTGGGAGAGATTAGTGGGCAGCGTCAAATCCGCCCTCAAAATCACCCTCAAAGAGAAGGCACCCAGTGAGGAAGTACTCCACACGCTTCTTCTAGAGGCCGAGCATATTGTGAACTCGCGCCCTCTCACTCCTGTCAACCCAGACTTGGGCATAGAAGCCCTGACACCCAATCACCTTCTGATTGGGCGGTCATCCGCCTTACATCCTTTTGGTCGTTTTACTGACCATCAACTTTCCACTAAATCCTGGCAAGCCACTCAACTACTGGCCGACAACTTCTGGAAACGATGGATGCGGGAATACCGCCCACAGCTGGCCCTCCGAACGGCCAAGAAGGAAACACATCAGCTACAAAAAGGCGACGTCGTGATTATAGCCGATAACACTATGCCACGAGGAGTATGGCCAAGAGGCATTATCACCAAAACACATGCCGGTCCGGATGGACGAGTAAGAGTCGTGGAAGTCAAAACCGCTGCCGGCTCCCTACGCCGTCCAGCCTCCCGTTTAATAGTCGTATGCTCCGCTTTAAGTGGTGCTAGCGCACGTGGGGGAGACTGTCGCATATAGCTGTAAATAATTGTCGCATATAAGCTGTAAATAATATAAACATAACGTCGTTCCTTTTTGTACTCCTTTATTTTGTAAGTAGGTTAAGATTGTAATTCTCCTTAAGCTCATTATCTTTCATGTCTTTTAGTTATACATCATTTGTTATCAATCTTAGCGTTATAAGTATTATTATTGTCATGTAAGATACAACTATGTAACAGTAAATGCATATAGAAGGTTACCAATTCTTGTTAAACTAAAGAGAACCTTATGCATACACATTAAAGTTGTATATTGTTTGTACTTATGCCTCCACGTGTCGTCCTTGTATTATACGACACGTGTAACCTAAGGTTGACCTCGTATTTTAAATGTCTGTATCACAACTGGATAAAGAGTAAATGAGGGAGAATACCTGCTCACAGGGTTGCGCATGCGTCGTATAGTTCATTTAGTGTATAAAAGGGCACTAATTCGGTCCTAAAATTCATTCTAACAACAGCAAGCAAGTAATGGATAAGACAAGTGCGCGACCCTCGGAATAGTCACTCCCAGTTTGTAATTATATAAAATCTTTAATTTTTAAAGTGCCAAATACCTATAAAATCTACAGTCCATTTCCTTAAGTTTATCCTCTGTAATTCACGACATTAGGATATCAATTAAATTACTCATATCATCATTTCTATAACGTACTGTCAATTCTACGCCAGCTTTCTCTGTCCTGAGCTATCACAATACAGTTTTTGCCAGCTATTTTCCTGATAACTCTACCGAAATAGCAGCTGGATGTCCAGTACTTCGTGACAGCCTTACTCTAAAATTTATTAAGTTACCTATCTATCTGGCAGAGTAATTTACTAATCTACCAAAAAAAAATATTATTCAGTCTAGAAATTATATTCTCATGGTAGAGGCACTGAATAAAGAGTTACAGTAGTAGGGGAACCTGAAAAATCCTCGGTCTCAGAATAAAATCATTGTGACGCGGTTAGACTCACATCCTTGACTGAATGAAGATCCTTTGTTCCTAACCCGTTGCGTTTAATTGAGATAATCACGTGTTTTCAATGAGTATCATCGTCATTGTTTTTTTTTGTTTAGTTCATTGAAACATTATCTTCGTACTGCAATTCCAACTAAAAAAATATATTCTGTAAAACGACAAATTCTGGAGTGATTTTGTTTTTATACCATTTAAGTACATATTCTAACGTATAATTTTGATACTGTTGTTTGTGTGTTTTCTGTCTCTTGTTTCGTCTTAAGCTGGTTGCGTCTGACTACTTTACTAATTTATCAAAAGTACAAAAAGTTTCAAAGTTCAGTTTTGTAAATTTTTACTTACATTACTCGTATTTAAATATCGACGACGATGTTTCGGAAAAATTAAAAGGTTGACTACCTTTTAATTTGTTTGAATTTTAATAACATCATGTGTTTCTTTTGTTATTTTGAGCCAATTCAAAATATCGTCGAAGTTATACACGTATAATTTGCATTGTTTAGTTCTCATTTAACTTTTTTGTTCAATTCCTACATAACCTATTACATAAGAGGTTTAGCATTTTCCTGAATATGTATGTGTATAAATTAATATAAGATCTTTTTCTTACAGGTAATTGTTATCAGTTCTCACACTGCCAATCATGCAATGGTCACACTTCACTTGCTCTTATGTTAATGTAAGTAATTAATATAGTTTTTGTTACTAATTACTTCCCGATTTGGTTGATCTTCAAATTACATTTGTATTTCGGACTGCCAATCTTTTTTGTTTTTCTATCATTTCGTTGTACGGATAGGATGGTTATTTAGAAGTAAAATTTTTTAATGTGTAGGTATGTATTATAGATTTAGATTTTTTTTTATATATATTTTGGGTCGCTGAGTCAATGCACTAAGTAAGTATATGTATTGATTGACGCAAATGCGTCATAATGTAGGTCAAACTTATACATAGAAGGAGGCGTAATGGGTACGTAAAAGAGTTTTTTAATAGTTTATACAATCGGGAACGCAATGGTGCGACGTGAACTATTTAAAATGTATAGATTTAGAATTATTTGGCGAATGTGTAAAGGACTAATAGTAATGATATAGTTTTCTGCTTAGCGTAACTTTACTGGATACGTTTCCCACATACCAAAAAAAACTAAACAGGAACTAAAGACGAACTTTGACAAATGAGCCCAACAGCAATAACGAATATATCGTGATAAATTTTCATTTCTTAAAATTTTTTTCAAGAGAGTTTCGAATTTAATCTTATTCTAAAAAAATATATATCAATTCTGAAAATTTCCTACCCGTTCAATTTTTTTTTTAATAATAATTAAGAGAAAATTTTATTGGTTTATGAGTTTTTTAAGCTTTTAATTTTATTGTAGTAACTGTTTGTTTCCATAATAAAAACAAAATAAAACAAACTCATTGCTATAAAACGTATGTTAAATATTTATTTTTTGAGTTGAATGTTCTTGAGATAACTTTATGCATCCATAATCACTTTAAGCGGACTTACGTTACGCTCGAGCTTCATAACAACAAAATAATCGTCATGACTGTCATTATATCATTCCTTTCCTCTGCGTGTCTACCTTCTACTCTACAGAATAAGTCACGTGTACGTCTTATCATAATGTAAAATCTATTTAAAAATATTGTGTTTATAAAGAGTTAACCTTGTATATTTGTATTTTATTATAATAATAAGTGTAGCCTCACCTTTATTTTGTATTATTAGTCGGCTAATTATCGTATAGCCGACCCCTGACGGTTAAACTAAGTGTAGCTTAACTTAAGTATATGTTATCTTCGGCTAGACTTAAGTTTAGCCAGTATCATTTCGGCTAATCTTAAGTGTAGCCGCACTTCGGTCATGAGCCGTAAGTGCCGTAACATATTACCCGTTGCCCGGAGCTTCGCTCCCGTTCCCTTGATAATTTCGGAGCATCCGTGTTTAGTGCACATCTCCTACATATTATCTTACTTCAAATAATTTGTAAAAACAATATTAAATTTGAGATAATAAACTTTTATTAAATGAACAAAATATTTAAAAAATATTTTCTTATCAACATTATACCTATTTCGTTTCGACAAAAAAAATCTCATAAACTAAAAAACAAAAAAAATATAGAGAATATAATAAATGAGACGGTTGGAATTTTTTTCATATTCCCTATCAAAATATAAATTTTACGAAATCATTATAAGTGACCAACGATTTTTTTTCACTTAGGGCCGATTTCACCAAAGTCGGATAAGTATTATTCCTTCTGTATAAGGAAGTTTACATTTCACCACATAGTTAACCCGAGCAAATAGAGTTAATCCACGTATAATTCCGGTTAAGGACTCTTGTCTCTAGGATAAAAATGTCAGCTATACATTTTCTATGCTTAGATTAGTTACTCTTGGATAGGAACGATGTTAGTGAAATCGGTCCTTAGTCCATGTATCAATTGAAAGAGATTTATTGGTATCGTTATTCATTGAATATCATTGACATTTTCGTATTTAGATATCCTCTTGCATAAATAATGTTTTCCCCATATAATACCAAATTTAAAAGGCAAATTATGAATATGCCTTTTAAATTTATTTACAAAAATTAAGCGAAATTTGAAAAGGGGCTACGTACATTTATTTTATCGAATGACACTGATTGCTTTTCAAAAAATTACATTGAAACTGAGATACTCTTTGTTAACAATCACAAAAAGAGAAGGATATAGTCCTAAACCGGACACGCACAAGATACATTTATTTCAAAACTAAAAGAAAATCAGAGCATAAAGGTAAATTTCTCCCTAACACCATAAATAACAAAATAGCACGTGAAGTAAGGCTTAACGTCATACGACAACGACATTCCCTGCAATAAACGTGGCTATTGACAATTGCATGTGCAATTCATATGTGACGTACTAGCTTCATAATCTGATGACGTGCTTGTTCGTTAATTTTATACAAAGGATACATACAGTTAACACTTTTAATTAAGAAAAGGTTAAAAAAAAATCCGTAAAGCTGGCATACTTAAGTAGTCACGCTAGGGGCGATAAAAAAAAAGAAATTCGCTTTTGATGTGATTAATGTTAGTGAAATCATAATTATGATTTAACTTAATTTTATTCACTCCTTTTCTTCGCATACGTAAATATATCTATGTCCTTCTCATTACAGTATTCCGCGAAAATTCAGAAAGATTAGGCAGATAAAGTGAAGAAGTAAACGAATATATTAAGTAGAAACTCACTTTGAGATTTACATATGTAATATTAGAATAAGTATAATATAATTGTGGATTCCCAGCTCTGAACTAAACGACAGAGAGTAAACAGAAAAAAAATTAAAAACAAAAATAAATTATTTTCTGTATTGAACACGTTCTCTTTAAGGCACTTTTACATACATAGCATATCATCCTTTTTCCCGTTGAGGTAGACAGAGACTACGGATTTCCATTTGCTATGGCACTTTTACAGAACAACTAACGAGATTAACCCCCATATTCTCAAGTGTTTCCTCAAACTCCACTCAACCTCACTCCAACTATATGATTATGTACTAGTATGATTAGTCGATACTCTTCCTTGACTTGAGATGATTTCTCATTGGAGGTGAGTATCGAACTGTCAAATATAAGGTTGGTCAAGAGGTACCTTGAGGCGTCCTTGAAATGAAATAAAGTGGATCTAAATCGGGGTTTTGCCACTTTTGGCTTACTTTATCTAATTTATTACTCTACTCTTTTGTAATTTTCAATTTTTGTGCTTTGGATTGTTATTATAACCTGTGTTGTTCCTTATTGGAGTTTGCTCAAGCAATCAACTAAGAATGTCGTTTTCAAGGAAAGTTCGAGGACTTCCTTTAGGCTTCCTCCAATGAGTTTGAGTGAAGGGAATGTTTAAGAATACGGGTGTAAGACTCCGGTGGAGGATTATTAAGTTGTTAAATAGCCTAAAATTAAATTAATGTAAACTATATGTTTCTTTAAATCGGTTATCAATCAACTTAAAGTATAAGATGTTACAACGACATTAGTGTGTTGTAATGGCAGGGTTTCTTTTACGTAGAAAATAAAGGCTGTTAACTCCAGATTTTAAGACCTTGCCATTGAACTAAAATGAAATGTAGCAGTTTTTGCTATTGCAGTGAAGGATTTATATCATACCCATATAATTTTCAACCGAGTTCCATAATTTTAGTTAGATGAACAGACACAACATTTTTGTAAGAAATTGTTTTCGTAGAATTCACCAAAACGCTACTTGCCCCTTCTGGATCTTAAAAAAAATCTGTTTCTGATCAAATCGATGGTGCATTTAAATGCTCGTTCGTAAGTTTTGCTGCAGCTTTATACCGCGTTCAGGTCTCAGGACACGTAAAAAAGTCTAGTCTGACTACCAAAGATAGATGCCTATTAAGTTATTTAGGAAGTACTTAAAAACTATAGCTTGTTTTATGCCATGAAGCATGTTCTTCCTTTCAACCAGGTATTTGCGCGCGCATTGGCTGTCATCTGCCGCACATGCAAATGACGTGAACAAATTGTTATTTAGTCGCTACATGGACAATGCTTTGTTGGTCGTATTCAAATTATTAAACGTTAACTATTTAGCAAAATTGGTTTTCTATCATTGTCTCGTATCAAATATTAATCGATAGGTAGTGAAATAAAAATAAATTCAAAAACTTAAACCCACTACTGCAAAATCACGCTCTAAAATGTATGAAACAAGACAATCATTTATTATTGATATCATATATTATTTCAGTAGTTAGTAATGTACAGAAGACAGAGTAGTAATAAAATAAAATAAAATGCATATAAATGATCAATATGCATGCCTTATTTTTGTATAAATTAATAATGTATGTGTGTTGTTTTGTTAACACCAAAATAAATTATGTCTATGTCTATGTCTAGTCGTAAGCCACTTTGCTCTCAAAGTATTTTTAATTATTCTGGTGTGACATACGACCACGGTTCCTCACTTTATACCCTCTAGATGGCGCTGTTTTAAATTTGACATGACGTTACATAGATAAGACCTTTCTAACGATACCTCATTTGTTTAATTATCACTAGTAGTCACTAGAAGAAAATCGGAAACATACATACAAACATACAAACCGGTCAAAATCATAACCCTCCTGGTGGCTTTGCCGTAGTCGGGTAAAAATAAACGAATTAACCAATTTATGTTATTATATTTTATGTATTATATTATTGTTATTGTATGTAAGTAAGTACATGCTTGTATCATTGAATGAATGCTTAAAATTACTGTAGCCACTAGTACTTACAAAAACAATTTAATATTACTTGTGAAACATGATGTATTTGTAGAAACCCAACGCAAATAAAAGTTGGCAGTTTGTTATGTTCTCGTAAACATCAGAAAGTTTGGAAGTGAACGACTTTTCTTTTGTACTGTAATGGCAAAGAGTTTCTGAATAGCAATGTCGTTGGAGGTTGTCCTCGTTTGAAAAACTGATTTGGTTTCAAATTGTCATATGTTTGTTAGGTGTCTTTGTCCAAGCGTGTTTTACTAGTTGCAGGCTTAGCTTACGCTTCGGAGCCTAGGGGACGCTGTAAGTCACGGTCCTTGATTTGGCGGCACAGGTTACTAAAATAGAGCCACTACCGTCTGACCACCGTAACTCTTTTTACATACAAACCAGACCAACAGGAACATGACCCGAGGGGTGTTAGTGGCCAACATTGTCAGATTTATTCAGACTGCCTAAAAGCATCTGACACAGCCTTACTACTGCCATCTATCGATGATAACCGGGACCAACGCTTCAACGTGCCCTGCGAAGTCCGGATGAGATTGAAATAGAAAATGCCACTAAATGGCGACTAATCCAAAACGAGTCGCGTCACGCCGTCGCTTTATACGCGCATTCGCTACGGATACGCGCGTCGCGCTCGACTTTCGAGCTCCTCCTTCTTATTTGGGTATCCATTTATTAATATTCACTTTATTCATGCACGCAAAGAAAATTCAAAGAATTATACATAAGAGGAAAATACAGTACAAAACAGCTGCTTACCATTACCATACTACTTAATATTTTAAATGCAAAAGTGTGCTTGTCTATCTGTATGTTACGCTTTCACGGCCAAACCGTTAAACGGATTTTAATGAGATTTGGTAGTAATGTCGTTGAAAAACCGGGGTAAAACATAGGCTACTTTTTGACGCAGGCAGGAGTTTATCCGTCCAGAAATCGATCACTGGATCAATTTCCTCTCTTGTCCATTGAACAATGTCATAATTTGTAAAAAAAACGATTTCCTGCTATGCGATATCCATACTTCCATACTATCCATGTTAGTATGCTAACATTATAATTGCAGAAGTCAGTCTGTTAGGGCGAACGCTAAAACTCGCGCGGGCGCACGCTCGCGTGTCTATAATGAAAAATAGTATGAGCAGCGCAGGCGCATGCGACGGAGTGCGGACGCGGGCGGCGGATTGTCACACGCGCGGCGGGCGACGGGCACACGGCGCGGGCGCACGCGACGGAGGTCCGCTCGAGGGTTTGTTTCTACAAATCAGTCGAGCGCCGCTAGATGCCACGATCACACGCGTCTGAGGCTAGGTACAACTATGAACATCGATACAGAGCGTGTAATAATTGAGGTGCAATTTCGGCCAGTATTATGGGACATGGCGAATGAATTATATAAAGATAGAGATGCCCGTCAAGAAGCATGGCTTGAAGTTTGTCGACAATTGATCGAAAATTTTGAAGCACTCATATTACTTATTCAAGAGTACTTTTAGCATACCTACCAATATCTTTTCCATTGGTGATATCGTGGACTTTGATCTTTGAGTCTTCGCCTTTAAGTATGGTTCTAATTTTGAATATAATTCATCATATGTCCTTGTTCTTCATTTCAAATATTTGTAAAATTCGTCTTCATTGTCCCTCAACTTCGAAAATTTGGTTACGAATTCTACTCTGAGTAGCCTGCTTGTCACGAACGGGTTAGGCAGTCGACGTTGTTTGCGTTGACGTCTTTTTGCCAAATAATAAATAAGCAAATAATCCATGGTAATCTACTCGACACAACTGTACACGCTCGACATCTAAATTATACTAGCAGCGCTAAATAAGACGTGCGCACGCGACGGGTGCCCGTTCGCAGATTCGTGGTCCGCGGCGGACTTTCGACGCGTGCACCCGCGTCCGCATCCGCCCGTGTTTTAGCGTTCGCCCTTACGCTTTCACGACGAACCGCTAAACCGATTTGGATGAAATTTGGTGTTACCCTGAGACCAACATAGGCTATTTTCGGCGCGGACAGAGTCGCGGGAAACCGCTAGTTTGAAAAAAGCAGTCAACGCAATGATTGTTTGAAAAACGATAATATGTTTTTTACAGGCCTATGATTAGGTTGGAAGTGAGTAACAGTATACACGAGTATTTCCACTAGATCATTGGATTTTGATTTTGAAACGGCTACGGTACGGGTAACGGTAGACTACAATATTTTACAAGGAACCCTAAAAATAATCTTCTGTAAAATAATACTAATTTATTTAAATTTTTAAAATTTATATAATTAATAAATAAGTTTCAAAATATTAATTTAGTTTTAAAAAGAGATTTTTTTAGCTATTTAAGTCTCACTGCTGGGCAAAAGCCTCCCCTCTCTGTTTCCACATCTCTCTATTCATTGATGTCACTTTTCACTCTTTGCCAAAGTCCCAAAGGTCGTCTGTCCATCTCTTTCTAGGCCTGCCCCTTTTCCGTCGCCCTTCCGGAGTCCACTTCGTAGCAATATATTATGCTCATCTTTTGGGATGCGACCGATTCACATGCTCCTCCCAATCCCACTTTAGTTTCGCTGCCTTCAATCCTACATCTTTTATTTTGGTATTGGAGCGCATTGTGGTATTTTTGACACGATCTATTCGTCAACTCTTAATATTCTATGCTCCATTGCTCGTTGGCAAACCTTCAGTTTGGATATTTGAGCTGATGCTCAAACTTAGCTGATGTAAGGGACCAAGTTTGTGCCCTGTAGGTTAGAACTGGCAAGATACACATGTCGACGAGTCTTCTCTTGAGGCATATTATCTATATAGATAAATAAATTTAGAAACAGACCAATCTTACTCCTATCGTGCGTTTATTATGTTACACATTGAGAATTGTGATTTTTTTAACACATATTTCTCTATTTTAAACAAAACCTATTTACAAAATACCTAATAAAGTATATTGTACAATACTGCAGTGTGTGAATTGTTAAAAGATTGCTAAATATAGTCTCATTTCATATGTCACGGTCTGTTCCTCTTATAAGTTTGTAGACGAGAATGTAAAGAGTACAATTATATTACTATATGAACGTATATTGTTACTTAAGAGAACGTTTGTTAGTTTAGTCTTTCGTAATAAATGACATTATATGAAGTAGGTACGTAAATTATTATGGAGCCTATAGCCTCACATTAAAGTGGTTTACAAGTTATCTGCCCGGATGTCTTCAAAGGGTTGTAATTACCAGTAATGATGGCAATAAATTTATTTCGACAAATAATCCAATAAGTAACGGAGTTCCTTAGGGATCAATATTAGAGCCAATATTATTTATACTCTATACTGCCGATCTACCTAATGTAATTAGAAATAGTGAACATCATCTGTATGTGGATGACCTTCAAATCTACACAAGTTTTAAGCAGTATGATAAGAATGATGCCACCAATAAGTTAAACAAAGTTCTTCGACGAGTAGTTGAGTGGTCAAAGATTAATAATTTAGTTTTAAACCCTAATAAATCTAAATATATTGTAAAGACACAAAAAAACAAATAGAGAATATCAATAAACACACCATAGAAATGAAACTTAATGGATGAATAAATAATATTTAAGAAGCTAAGCGAAGCAAAAAATCTTAGCGTGTTATTGTTGTTTGCTAGAGACTGAGATATTGCTATTATTGATTAAAATTATTGTATCAGATGAGGGAGTATCTTAGTGTGAAATCAAGAATCTATTTATGAGACACATTAGTTTTGTCCAAGTTTAATTAAACTGCATAATTATGCAGATGTTGTTACTGCAAATTGTTTATTAAGCAGAACAAAGAAATTAATTCAACGAGTTCAAAACTCTTGTAAAAGATACTGCTTTTCAATTTCACGCAGAGCTCATATTATTCCTTATCTTAACCAAAATGATCTCCTTAATATGGAATCCGGCATACTCTACACTTCATTTTTGTGTAATTGAGAATAAGAGCCCATCGTATTTGTTCCAAAAATTAAAATTTTATAGAAGAACATGAATAACTGAACTTAATATATCCTAAATATAAAACTGCTGCTTTTCGGGGTAGATTTAAATATACTGCGACTATTATAAGTTCTGGAACACTATACCACCTCTTATCAAGAGTTTATCTTCTGCTAAAACAATCAGAGTTCTATTAAAAAGATATATGCTTAGTGCCCAAAGAAGTTAAAAATTGCGGTAATGTATTTACAATAATTATTGTATACACTAGAATATTCATATACAATTATATGTCATCATTGCAAAGCACTGAGATTATAAATTGTCGGCAAACAATAATTATTGTTTTTTAACAAATATCTTTTTGATTTTGTTATATTATTAATACATAAGAAAGAGATATTTAAGCATGGCAAACGCAGAAGACCAGCGTCATGGTCCACACCATGACATTATGCTGAGGGAATACCATTTTGGTATAAACACAAAAATATTACAATAAAATACCTATTGTGCAAAATGTTGACAAACATGTGAATTCATTATGAAAAGTTTTTTCTTATTTGTAAATTGACGTTTTGAAGAAAATGCTGCAGTGGAGTTTGTGGCGCCGCTTCTTCTCCACTTGCGCTTTGGAAGTTGTGGTAAACTTAATTTAAGTAAATTGACGTCAATAAGTGATATTTATATCCTATATTGAAAATAAACGATTTTATTTCATTTCACTTTTTATATTCTTTTGTTCAACCTGTAAAATATTCATTATATAGGAGTTTTGTTATGTATCAAATAAAGACTTTTTCTTTCTTTCATAAAGTACCATCCATGTTACTCTACATGGATAATATGCAATCTTTTACAATCAAAGGTTTGATAGAACTTTAATAAATCATATTGAAGCTTCTTTTATAAGATAACTTTTTTCTTCACTGTATCTTAACTAAATATATAATCATTATATAAATAAGAATTAAGAAATCCCCCTAAATTTACATTCTTACGATACAAGGAAATTTTATAAATAAACTCCGATTTTATTTATTTACTTGTACACAAGCGATTTTCAAAATAGATGATACAATACAATAATTGAGGTAATTGTCTATTCAGTTTCAAATTATGTTTATTAAATTTCACAAACTTATTGCAATAATTAAAACCGGATAATTATGTAATCCAACCTTCATAATTTCATTAGTATTCGTTGTGCGTGTAATCTACACCTATAATGACAATGCATGACTTGAATAACTTACATGCCTTATGAGAATACGATTGTTATACAAAATTGGTTTTCCGGTGGTATGTATGTATTTGGGAACATAGACAACTTGCTTTTACATAACAAGAATAAAATAATCTATACAAATAATATTTTTTTTTAATATGGATAATAAATTGATTCAGAGATTACTTTGCGAAAGTCTTTCAACGCCAATGACCCGAGAAAGCAATGGTCATTTGTTTTGTCGGACAATTGGCGTTCAATATGTTAAATTAAAAACAAATTCACTTTATATAATAATAATTTACAAATGATTAGGTATAATTGTAAAAAAAAAATACTAAAAATGTTGTTACACGCTTACGTGGTAGGGACCCGAACTAGACTTACCCAATTTCATTTCAGTGAGAGGGTTACCTACTTACACATTTTTAATAATTGGGTAGGAATAATAGAGATTTTATGAAACATGTTGCTGTTTGCCATTTATTAAAAACCTACTGACGGCCAAACGCCTTAAGATGCCAGTGGTCTCGACCCATGATGAAAATATAGTATTATATTCCTCGAGAACAGATTAAAAATTCGTTATTTCAATTAGATTAAAATACTTAAAAAAATCACTTAGTTAATTTAATATTAATTAAAATGCTCTCTTACTTGCTCTTCTATATACTGACTTAAGTATGATAAAAATCAAAATTTTACGTAAAGAAATTGAACATTACCGCAACATGTTTTTAAAATGATAAAAACACTTGGGCTATAAGTTTTGCAATTTGATAATTTCCGGTAGCTCTCTAATGACGGGAAACCCTTGATTCGTCACGTTGCTATGACATGCGTTTATCTATGACATAGTTTTATGTGATTTTTAAATCAATTTTCCAAAAGTAAACAATCTTGACGCATACGTTATACTGGTTACACAATGCATTGAATTTCACGTCATAATTTTATTATCTTAAGCATGGCTAACTCTAGGTATGTCATTATAGAATAATCTAATTATGTAATTTTTTGACTAACATTGTGGTTTTACGGTCCCGTTCATTTGTGGCTTGGGTGGTCTACATATTTGATATTACGGAGGTCAGTGCGTCAATAAAAAATATTTCACTTTCATTTTAGGGAATCGCAGCAGGTTGCCCGCACGTGATATGTTTATTGAGTCTTCAAACAAGTCGATACACATTAATATGTGTATCGACTTAATAAACTATACATAATGTATAAATATCTATATCTTTTTTTGTCCTTCCACCTTCTTAGTTTATCCTACTCTTCTTTTTATCTTTTCTATTAGGGGTTGGGCCTTCTCGTAATAGGCTAGTTTCCACTAAGAACTAATCAGACAGATGACACTTTCTAATCATTAAAATAGTTACGTAGGATTGAAAAAAATAAACTATATACAATATACAATAACTTTCCATAGAAAAACTGTCAAATCAGGTAAACAAATGTGACCATCTGAAATTGACACATGTTTCTCAATGGCCTAATGTTTGTTTCATGACGACTGTACACTCTCGTCTGAATGTGGGCTAGTTAAACTTCTCAAGTCTTAACTTAATATGACAGTTCAGCCTGTCCGTATAAAGTTGAGACTCAAGAGGCTTAACTGGCCCATAAACGACATAACAACTTAACTTTATTTCTGTATGGCTCGGCGAGAGTGTACAGCGACAAATCGCCATGACAGTTCAGAGCGTTTTGGCACGATATTCAATATGTGTTTTTTAAATACAAAATACATAATGTAAGATTGAAGTATTGCAAACAATACAACATTTTTTGAATTTATTACACAATGACGTATAATGATATTTTCGAGGCGAGGATTGTCTATCTTGGGATATTTTAGAAAGTTAATACTTGTGTTCAAGTATAAAATCTACGACATCTGCAAGTATGATCATATAAATAAACTCAAGCGTGCAGAAACGCTACAGTGATTTGTCATACAAAATTTTTCACGCAGTCTCTAGCATCTGCATCTATAAAGATCCCATAGTAGACATACATAGCTAATTTTTACGAAGTTAAAATAAAAATTAAATTAAATTACTGAGATCTTTCATCAACCCTAGAAAATACCACAGGAGTAGCGCGTTTGTAAAGTAACAAAAGAGAAGAACAATTAAGCTTTTTGACACGAAATTAATTAATTTATTACTAGCTGTTTCCCGCAGCTTCGCCTGCGTCAAAAGGTAGCCTATGTTTGTCCCCGGGTCTTCAACTATTTCATACCAAATTTCATCAAAATCCGTTCAGCAGTTTGGCAGTGAAAGCGTTACAGACAGACAGACAGACAGACAGACGGGCGGACAGACAGACGGACGGACAGACAGACAGACTTTCGCATTTATAATATTAGTATGGATTTATTTAACACATGGAGTAATTACAAAGAGGAGATGCCGTAATAAGAGTTTTATAAGAAAGCGTTTGTGATGCTACACGGGGTGGAAGGCAGACGTGCGGGGTGCTTGGTTTCGGCCGTCGCTCCAATCATGAAGCACGACCAATGACAAGCTCCGCCCACTTTTGTGTCGGCGAGGCGCCAATGATCATATTACTGCGCCATTTCAAACGGCATCTCCTCTTTGTAATTACTCCGTGATTTAACACTTCTTTGCACACAGTGAAGTACAACTTAAATATGTTACATAAAATGTGAACACAGTATGTATACAAAAGGCGGCCTTATCGCTCGAGCAATCTCTTCCAGGCAACCTTAGGGTAGTTTGAAATATAAAGAAAGGAGAGATACGGATATGGTGCAAAAAGAACAGAACAACGCTAGGCAGAATAACAGAAGTACACGATACATAAAGTCTTAAAATAAATACTAATATACGTAAATAAAAAATAAATAATTATGTATATATATTTATATATAATAAATAAACTATAAAAAAAAAACAAGAGAAGTGGAGACTAAAACAAGATGTACTGAAAAGCGACGAAGCTACAGTGAGGAAAGAAAGTGGGACTTTACTTGCGACTTAAAACTGGTCAGAGTTTGAGCCGTTCGAATGGCAGTGGAAGGGAATTCCACAGTCGCGTTGCCTTGGCCGTAAAAGAATAAGAGTAGAAGGTAGTGGAGTGAGCAGGAGTTCTTAGGAGTAGATTTTCGGCACTACGTAATTTACGTTGTTGTTGAATCTCACTGAAGAATTCGAAGCGCTCTCTTAATCTGGTCATCCGAAAGTAAATTTTAGGTAGAAGTTAATTTTATCACCCAATCAGTATCCAAATCAAACTAAAATTATTTTCTAACTCGGTAAAAACATACATAAAAAGAGCCAACATAAAAGTTATTGCCCCGAAGGTTATTACATAATTCCTCTACAAATTAATTCCCTTTGTTATTTATTCTCCGGCAGTCCCATGTAACTTCATCAACATAGTCATAATTTTATTATCGCAATGTGACTGGGCTTAGAGCCAATGCTTTGTAAGACCAGCCACTGGTATATTATGATTTTGTATGTATACTACAGGGAAAATATTATGATTGTATATGTATGCGACAGTGGGAATTAGTTAATTGTATATTTTTACTAGCAGTTTCCCCGGGTTCTGCTTTTGTTCCCGTGGGAATTTCATTAAAACCATTCAACAATAAACAGACTTTAAATTATTTTTTCTATACCTATTCGTTTTTTATACCAAAACAATTATTATTATCATGCAAGCAATAAAATCTTTATCAAGAATTCACGAACATTATTTAAGATTTAAATACTATGGTAATCATTAAAAATAATTAAATGCAAACAGCAATAAATATGAATAGTTAGCTAGGTAATTCATCAAGGTGTTGCCACAGAAGACACGGAACGTTGTTACGGTTAAAATCTCTACTAATATTATAAAGCTGAGAAGTTTGTTTATTTGTTTGAACGCGCTAATCTCAGAAACTACTGGTCCCATATGAAAAATTATTTCAGTGTTGAATAGTTTATATACCGAGGAAGGCTATAAGGCCTGAGCGAAGTCGGGACGGGTATGTTATGTCGAGTACGGTATGTTTAAAATACGCACGTGTTAGTTTAGGGTATATAGAGATAAAATTAGTCAAGATGAGTGGAAAAAGCTAATATTTATGTCTAGAAATAAATCATAGAAACCATTTAGTTATCATTTCACACATTGATTAGAATCTAGAATTATTGTACTACCCTTATTAAATAAAATCTTATGTACCTATTTTCATCTACTGAATTATAGATAAACTAAAATTCAAATCACTGTTTGTGAAATAAGACAGTTAGGGAAGGGTAGGAAAATAATAAGAACAAATTGCTTTTCTCAATTGGTAAATATTCGAATTGGCTACTTTATAGCACTTTCGAATCGTCCAAATATGTTATTATCTCAAAGCTTCAACCAAAAATGTAATTTTATAATAATGTAGGTTTGCAGATACCTACCCCCACTCAACTAAGATTCACCCAATTACCGACAACTGATGTTTACATGTCATCAAATCATTCGCTATTTTAATTAAAACAGTTGAAGAAATTAACAATTTTATACAATTAAACTTTAACTATAAATTATTTCAAAACTTTAAACTTTAAATGCATTTGTTAAATTATATTTTATTATAACTCTTTATTTATTCTAATTTCTTTGTAAATATATTTTTAAATATTAACAAAGCAAAAACTAAAAAAATATATAAAAAAGGAGGCACCCATCAGCAGCGGAGTCAAGACCCAAGCTGCCGGTGGTCAGGGCTCCAAAGTGAGGAACCTCCTCACAATCCGTGCCGTGTCAAGGATGACCGCCTTCTGTATCCGACCCTTGGTCCAACCACCTAGCGAGAGCCTAACTAGGTGTTGATTTAGACTCTTCGCTATTAGGCCGTTCGCAGATACTACTATCGGCACAATGCTAGTCGAATCAACATCCCACATGGCGGTAACCTCGTGGGCCAAGTCTAGATATTTTGACAATTTATCTTTCTTATTATCATTATTATTCTAACCCACGCGTTAGCTTATTAGTTAATTCATTAGTTATAAAATATTTTGCTTATCGTATCATAACAGTAATTTACGAAATGTATTCAGGCCCAAAAATTAAATTTGTATGTAAAAAGTGCGTTTTTCAGTATGAACCGAAATAATTCAAACATACACCATACACTCTACTTGGCGTCATTCTGACGTCAAAATAAGAAGCGAAAATGTAAATAAATGATTACGTCAGAGGTTTTTCTCGTACAATTTAATCCTGAGTGTTAGAAAGGGTAGCGATGTCATCACGAATAAAATGAAGGTCGTGTATAAATAAAACCTCTTTATAAATATGATGGGATATGCGATGTTAGCATAAGGGTAGAGTCACATTTAGCACGTAGCCGTCTTTTTCTGTGGATATAGAAAAATACTGATCTGATACTGAAAAAAAAGCCTCCTTACAGGTACTTTGTCTTTAACTATTTTATCTTAAAGCGTCGGATTTAACAAGTACCAGCGTTTTCAAGGAAGTTTGATGACGGCCGATTGGCAAGGTCATTTGCGATAGTTTTTTACTGATGCAATTTAATAATTTCTCATCACTAAGAATGTAGAATTGTTTAACCATATCCATAGAGCGTCACAATGAATGTAAGGATCTAGCCTACAATTAACGTAAAACTGTATTTTTAATAATGCCAAAATTTAAAATTTTTGTATTTTATTACCAATCGAGAACTAGATGTGTCCAACGCTTTATTCCTAACTTTTTAATATAATCTAACCTGTGATATTATTATGCACACAATGTTATATAAAGTTTGCGATGGCTAGTCGCATAGAAAATTAAAACAGATTCTATTTAAATGTATGCGTTGGTGGTTCTTTGAAATAGCATTATTATGAGAAAAGTATAAGTAAACATATTGCTGACATGAAAAATAGATGCTCAACCAAGTCTGCAGTCTGTGAACATGCTCTAGACAAACCCAACCACTATATGCGTTTTGATAATCCTCAAGTCCTTGCAAAGGAAAACAGATTCATTCCAAAGATGTTACATGAAGCTATTGAAATTAAAAAACATCCTAATTTCAATAGAGAGGATGGATGGCAGGTACCGCCAGCTTGGGACCCAGTCATTAATTTAATAAAATCGCAAACCCGGAAGCAGACTGCAAGACCCTTAGATACTGTGAGCCAATACTGCGTGAATCGGTATAGTTCCCAATAAAAATTTCAGGCGGTAGTTTGTAATCTTATGACATCAAAGACAAATGTTAACTTAGTCTGCCTGCGACCATGAACGCTGTAAAGTGTTTGAAACGTCAGGTGTAAATAAATAAGTAATAAACGCGATAAAACCGTATTAAAATAGTTTAATTTAATGAATAACAATCGCGAAAACATAAGAAATCATTATGAGAAAAGTAGACAAAATTATACATTCAATTTTCTTAAAAAAACAGATTCTTAATTAACTCATCAATATGCATTTCTAAATAAAAAAACGGTCAAGTGGGAGCCCGATATATTCTTTAAGAAGGTTCCATAATATAAATGTATTTTGTGTGTTGTTAGATTCTGTTCTTATTATTTTCCGGTAACCTGAAAGAGATAGCATATTTTGCGATAAGGCCGCCCATTTCATTGCACACTTAACACAGACAAATAAAAAAAATCTGTATTTTCTATGCTGGGCGCAATAAATAGTTTTTTTTTAAAACAAGTTTTCCTGCTTAAGACAAAGAAATCGTCAGACTTAGATAGACTTGATGACTGAATTTGATATAAACCTTTTTCTGAAATAAGAGCCAGTGACGTCAGAGCCGCACTCAGAAGCTTCAAGGCGCAGGATTATACCAACAGGTGTATTTATATTAAATATAATAGTATATTTCAAGGGAATACGAAAACTTACTCCACACTAAAATTTAATAGAAACCTTTTTCTAAAATATAAGCAGTGACGTCGGAGCCGCACTCAGAAGCTTCAAGACGCAGGATTATAGAAACAGGTGTATTTATTTTAAATATAATAATATATTTCAAGAGAATACGAATACTTTTCCATACTTAAATTTGATAGAAATAGAAACCTTTCTCTGAAATATGGGCAGTGACGACAGAGACTCAGAAGCTTCGAGATGCAGGATTATACCAACAGGTGTATTGACCCAGTTCGGAACGTCGAATTCCACATCTCAAATTGCAGTCCGGGGTGAATCGAGAACACGTATTAAATTCTGAAGGTGATGTTATGACGTTGGCGTATTTTTTGTATTGAAAAGTTGGTAACAGACCCACAAAATGCCTGAGTTTTAAGATTTTAATCCTATCTACCAGTAATCTACTCTTAGAACAATCATACATATTATTCCGGAAAAACTACTATTCCCGTGGAAATTTAGTATGCGTGCGGCGCGTGCGAAGCCGTGGGCAAAAGCTAGTGATCAATAATCAAAGGAGTATCAATGAAATTGACGTGTTTCAAATTAATTAAATGGACCCTTTTTTATTATTATTCAAATTATGTTTGGAATTTTACACAACACACCTTAAAACGAATACATAGTTTAAAACAATGTCGTCACTTATATAAGTACAATATTCGTTTTAAAATTAAATCCCCGTGGTTTAATAATGTTAAAATACTTACTCTAAACTTTCAAAATGTTAGTCACGTATCTAATTTCATTAGAACAAAATTTAATTCTATATTAATAATATTAAAGTGTACACTAATTCTCACTAAACTTCATTTCAAGTACGTACAACTGAAAAGTTTGACAATTTCTAAGAAATTATGAAAAACTTTTTACAATATAAAGCTTCTTAAAACTTATAAGTACTTAAGCATTATTTAATGTAAGTTTTGAATGTACAAAAAATTGTTTTTGGTTGTCTTACAACTTATACTGTCTTACTGTATAGATCTAAATAAAATTTACAAATCCACCATTGAAATTTAAAAGGTAAAATGGAATCCTATTACTAAAACTCCGCTGTCCGTCCGTTTTAAGGCTATCTTATCAACCGTAATAGACAGTTAAAATTTTCACATATGATGTATGTTGATACGCCACACTACAATCGGGTAAAAGAAACTAGTAAGTACATACTAAGAACGATCATCAACAAACAAAAACACAAAAGTTCATTTACAACAAAAGGTCTTATCTTTTATCACTTTCTTTATCGGAGCACCCGTAAAAGGCAGTAGTCGGCCCAACCTCAATCTGTCTTCAGGTGATACAAATCAGGGCATCCATGAATTTGCTAGTAACATCGATAGGTTCCCGTTGGTAGTTTTGATGTGTTTGGTTGTTCGACCCTATAATATGACGAACAACATCCAACCTTTGCATCAGCTCAGTCGCGTAAAAAAGGAGCGCCAAAGTGACTAAAAAGTTTTGAGGTGAAATGAAAGCAAATAAAACCGATCAAGTGTAAGCTGAAAAAGTTCATGTCTGTTGTATATAGTTTAAATTTAATATTATTAGTAAATAATCGGTGGAAATGACAACTTTCACGGTTCATGATACAGCTTGGTAACAGACGGACACCGGACGGCGAAGACTTAATTAATGGTAAGGCGAGACACTATTACTAATAATAATGTTCGTTTTACCATTATAAAACCCTAAAAATGGAGACAGAAATGATATTTTTGGTCATGAAGACCAGTTTCATATTTCTTGCCTTGAAAATAGATTACACCAGCTCTTTCTGATCAAACCTGTTTTGAAAATACTCCTCTTAGACAAGATTATTTAATTAGACAGTCAGATCAGTCTATCCCGAAATCTAACTCAGAACAATTTGTAAGTTAGTATGATTGATCCCGGTGGGATTCGAACTTGTGATCTCCGGATCGTAAGGCAAAGGTCATTCTATGTAGAATTACTACATACGCACAAACATTATGAAGCAAATTGATCCCTTATATTTTGCCATGTCTCTACTCTATCATTCAGTTCTGTAAGCCAAGCCACTTGAATACAATCAATCAGTTTAACTACATATTGTTCCTACTCGTTAAATATTTTAAGTAGCTACTCTATCAACAAGCGTCGATCGCTACGAAGTTAACAATTTAAATTATATATTATTTTGATTTTTACAGTGTCATCTTCTTAGTAGAAGGTAAACTATACACAGTCCTGTTCTTTTGGATTAAGTAAAGAAAGAAAGAAACAATGTTTATTTGGTACTAGTATGCATACACATTAAATTAAAGGTACAGGAATATAATATTAGGGAATTAAGTCCGCCAATTTTCAAAGTATTTTATACTTGCGGTGCAATAAAGATTTATAAATAAATAAAAGGGCAAATTACAGGGTCCAAATAAATAGGGTTAGTAAGAATTTGTATTCTACTAGTTGCTCGCTTTCATCCTTATATATCTATATACATAAGGATTGGCAGTTTTTCCTCGTGGAAAGGTACCTATTGAAAGGTCAGGGACTAGTACTTGCTGAGTCATAAAGATACTTATCACAGTCATGAGTCAATCTTGCTCTATAGGGTTGATTCAGAATCTTACAGGGCCAAGCATTAGGTTACCTACAAATTTAGCGTGATAGACACTCGCGATATAAATACGAATAAGTAGATCTCATACCATCGTAGTTATCCATTCCATCATATTTCTTTTTGATTTTGTCACAGTCTACAGCAAAAAGATACTTGACAATGTACTTACCCATATAAAATTATTATTGCCTTAATTGTTTAGTTTCTGTTGATGACTCCAGACCTCCGGACGTGCTGACCTTATTGTACGTATATTAACTATTATTCACCAAGCGTCAGAATAAAATTACAAATTTTTTTTTTTCAAGTTTAAACTTTAAGTTGAGATACATAAAGCCGATTTCTCTATGGCTCATCAAAAGGGCTTACATATTTTAGCGGGCATAGTTCATTTAGCTTCCGACCAAAATTAATTAGTGTACAGCTTTTCATTAGAGATCGTACGGTACATTTGCGAAACAGATTCAGTATTACGTTAGTTGGATCACACAAAAGCTTTTTCACCTTTGCCTAAAATATCTGTAGTATTTTTTATCAGTTAGTTATTACTTCGTACAGTACGAAAGTAAAGTAGGAAACTTTATACTGGGAAAGGGAATAAAATTGTCTATTCAACACATCTCGATTTTGATAAAGGAATTTTGTCTTTGCTCGGCGTATTGTGAGGAGCGGAGTATCGATTGAAATGCCTTGTAGGATATTGCGTATAAATCTTTTTATTATATCCTGCCTAGAAAATCTAACTTATTGTCTGCTTGTTTAAATATCCACGGGGTACCAGACAATCTGTATCTACATCTAATTATCTATTAACTCTGTTCAATTGTTTCACATAGACTTAATTTATTTTGGTATTAACAAAACAACACAAATACATTATTAATTTATACAAAAATAAGGCATGCTTATAAATGATCAAAAAATATTGGTATGTGTACATTTCAATAATCCTAAAAAGGTGGTGGCTCAGTGATACTTTACTCGTAGTACGAGTAAGGCATTGATATTCTGCCACACCTAATAAATAATAAATATATATATAAAACTAAAACTTGGGTCGGCCAAAATTTTGGCAGATGCAATAAATACAGATTATTGAATGTATTTATATCCAAAAATTCATCAATTGACAGTAATAAATGAAACAAAATATGTCAATGAATTGACACTGACCAAATATTCCCGTGTAAATACAAAAAAATATTAAATAATGATAAAAGTAATAATCAAATAATAATTTTAAAATGTAATTGAATTCAGAAAAAAAGTATAAGTAATTTTCAAATAAATAAATTCAATAATCTTATTATTAAGAACAAAGTGATAAGCTTAAATGTTAAAATCTGCCACCAAGTAACCAGTAGGAATGCCCAAATTTTATTTGTAGAGAGAATAAATTTCTTTAGATGTTTTATGAAAGTAACTTTTGATGTTAATTGGGTAATAGATGGAGGGTGGTTATTCCAGCACTTGGTGGCTAAATAGCGAAAACTGCCCGTGACAGTAGTTTTGTGGTGGGGATAGGTAACTAAGCTACTACGTGTAGAACTCTTGCCATATCTTTTGTAGAAAGGCGACCTCTTTAATTTTGTGTTAAGGTACTCAGGAGTTTTATGTTTAATGACGTCAAAGAGGAGACTAGCCAGGTGCAAATGTCTACTAGATGTCATGTTCAAAATCGAAAATTTATTTAAATAGGGAGTGGTGTGCGTTCTCGGTGGAATATTAAAACAGAAACGACAGCATGCGTTTTGTACCCTTTGGATCATCCTACGTGTTCTATACAATAGCCTGTTATGACATGATAACCTATTTAAATAAGCTAAATTATCAATTTTTAGTATCAATATTTGGAACAGGGCTCAGGTGATGATAATAAGGTCGACGTTATCGTAAATTCCCAAGATACTAAGAGCAGGCGTCTCGTCTGCCCGACATTTATTTTTCTTTTTCCATATTATTTGTATGCATGCCATATTTTATTGATATTTCAATACCTATTTTAGTATTTATTTCTTTAAACAAAATAAAACTCATAATACAAAAATCCATACTAATACTTATTATAAATGTGAAAGTCTGTCTGTCTATCTGTCTGTTAAGCTTTCATGGCTAAACCACTGAACGCATTTTGATGAAATTTGGTATGAATTTAGCTGAAGAACCGGGGTCAAACATAGATGGTGTCGTTTCCGATTAATGGCAATATGTAAAAAAAAAATATTTTTTTTTTGAAAATTCTGTGTGTGTGTACTTACTATGTTTGATTTGTTAGTTGTACTAGTTTCTAGTTCTATCTGTGAGGACCTATAATTGGCTTCTAAATTGCTTAAGTTTTTTACCTATTGTATAGATATAAGCTGTTGGTCTTCCTTATTATAAATAAATAGACTACTTTTTGGTGCAGGCGGAGCTGCGGGAAAAAGCTAGTATAAAATAAGCGAAGGGCGAAGAGGAGACGTAAAAGTAGGAAACCGGCCCCGGGGCTCCGAAGTAAACAGCTGAGGATGCAACCGGGAAGGCGCTAAGATGATGACAGAAATATAATATAAATTTTAATATTTGTTGATTTTATGGAAATACGAAAAGATTTTTGATTTTTTCTTGAAAATAACTGATTACAAATTCAGATTCTGAAAGACCGTCATCGAGATTTGCGTTAATATTGAAGCCACTATGTAAATTATAATAGTGGTTTTACTAGTTAAAAGTTGTTATAACTGAATCAAGTAACTATGAATTTGTTGAAAACTAGAACTGCTGTGAAAAACATAAGAAGACACCTAAAATTAAATATAATCACCATTTTTTGTAGTGCTCGTAAAAGTATTAACAAACAAAAATATAAATTTATTTCGAATTGAAAACGATTATTTCATTCTTTATATAATTTTTAAACATCGCCATTGATAGCTGAGTCTTAAATCTCGATAGTAACCGTATTTTCAGGGAGGTTTACTGCAAAATAAGTATTTGTTTCGGTACGAGGGCAAGGGCAATTAAGATATTTTTTATATTGTATCTTTTTTATCTATCTCTTCCTAACAATAACAAATTTACTACAATTATTGGTAAATTCAACATTACAAGGTCGACGTATATCTTCAATACAGAAACCGTCAGAATGACAACGATTCCGTATTATTACTAAACTTGGCAGGATCCCGTCTCATCGACGTCCCGAGGGAAATCAGCTAAAGGGTTATTTTGATACGCATTTTAGCGTATGGGGATCGAAGCGTGTTTTGCAATAACTTATTTGACAAGTTTTCCTATTTTGCCTAAAGCTGTGTATTTGTAAAAAATAAATAAGTCATAAACCCGTTTAGGGGTTCACTCACACAAATACACCAACTCTGTGACATCTCCGCCAATCACTGTTACGTATCCCGCCAACACACTGCCGACTAATTTTCAAGCTTCACTGTTGATTCAACGACGACCCGTCAGTATTATTTTGTATTAGGTTATGAATTGATGACAGTGACAAGATACTAATTCAAGACCTCTATTCTCGAAACCCGTGACTCGCACAAACCTATTAAGGTATAATCTGATATGAGCTGAAACGTGTGCTTTTGAAAGAAGCGGGTTAAAATCGAATTTGTAGTTCAGATATCAAATTTAAAATCATTTGACGCATAGATTTTTAGTAAGATTTAAAAAAGAACTCAATGTCATTTATTTTTACGGTCTGCTATGAACTCACCCATAAAAGAAGGCTGTGAATTAATACTTATTCCTCTAGAAAGAGGTTATAAGTTAGTATCATATTATCATCTTATAGTTCCCTTAGGATGATAAGTATCACAAGGCCAAGAATCGTTCGCGCTGAATTTCAATTGCATTATTTACTTTATTATCGTTGCAAAATAAAACATTTCAGTGCAATTTATATTCTTCTAAAGCTCTTTATACTTTGTATCGGTCGAAACACATTTTAATTTTATTAGATACCTAACTTAAGCTGAGGAAAGACAATCTTGATATTGTTGTTTCTAGAATAGGTAACTTTATAATGCTAAAGTATTTATTTATTTTAACAAAGAATGGTTCTCTATGTCAAATGATCAAATATTTTATTCACAAGAAGTCATCATTTAATTGTAAAGTTATTATCAGTAGCATACTTTTCTATAATAATACAATTGTTTCTAAACCGCTATTTTCGAGATATGTCGAACGATTGCAACGAGTCGACAGCACCAATCGTTTTCACACATAAAGAATATTCGATACACCGTTTTTAAGTGAGTCACAAATTTAAAAAATAGATTTCCTAATGTAGAAGGTTATCAATACACATACACAAACCTTTATACACACTACTGCATAACACTGTATGGCACAGATTTTTGCTCTTTGTACGCCCTTGTTTCCACTGAGAGCTTTATTCAACATAATATGTCCTTCCTATACGTGGCTTTTTGTTCCTGAAAAGAAGCTATAAAATAAATTCATTTACAATTTTATAGCGGCATTGGTATGGATAAAACTTATCGAGATGGTCAAACAATCTTTCAAGGCGCTATAAAACGTCCACGCAAAGCAATCTCGTATAGTGTGGAAGTATAGAGAATGGACAGAAGGAAGGTCATTGACCCGTCTCGAGTCAGATGTCAGCGTGGCTGAAGCACTGCACCCTTTCGACACTGCGGCACCATTTAGTGATGCGACGATGTACAGTTTTATCGATACTCGATTTATGAAAAATTAAATACTTATTTTGCTCTAATAACTCGATCATGGATCATTAGCTAAAAACATACATACTTTATACCTACATTTCTAATTACATAACCTACTAAATATAACAATTATTGTTAAAAATTTTCGAATGACACTGATAGTTAGAAAGCACAGGCGTGCGAGTTTCACAGTTGCTTTAATCATGGCCCCAGAATTAGAAAGATTAATCATTATAATATACCTACTAATTTTTAATCACGCCGTTAATTTTCTGACTTTAGTAAAAAACGTTACCCTAATTATTTATTAAAAGTTAATTTTACCACAAGTAAACATACATAAACAATAGGCGGACTTAATGCCAAAAGCATACTCTACCAGCAATTGGAGCAACCTTGTTTTAAAAAAAATGCTAATAATGCTTAATAAGAATTCAGTATAATTGTCAGCAAGTCATAAACATATGTCGATATCGATAAAATCCCAGTAGGCTCTCAGAGCCTTGTTTCATCTCCGCTATAAATGACCAGATAGTAGCTGAATGGCTGCTTTGTAGTAGATATTGCCTACTTTATGGATTATACAGACGCAATAAAACTACTTTGAGATGACGGAATATTAAACATTTCTTGCATTTCAAAATACCTTTCTTTAGTGCCGTATCTTTTGCATTTGATTCCATTTGCATTGAAATTTATTACACGTTTGATCGAAGGAGAGGTATTCGATCTTTTGTATTTATGCCGACATTTTGTTAATGTTTTTTCAATATTTCAAATTCCATTAGAAACGCCCATTAAAAGAACTGACACGCGACGTGGCAATATGCTTACTGAAATTTAAAAAAAAAAACATTTTTTAAAACAAAATTTTACTCGGCGTCTGGTGCTAATCCCATTTTATTATTTGTTTGAGTTTATACGCCCGCTGTTTTTATTTTCTAACAAGATTAAGACAACCACAATTCTTCTCTTGAAAATCGTGGCATTTCTTTAAACCATTTTGTTTTATTCTTCAAGATAAGGTCAACCTTTATTTTCTAGTGTGCAGAGTTAATAACTAGAAAACAGAGCAAGTTGTATAACAAATGTTAATATAAATAAAAAATAAGTAAATATAAATAAAAAATATTCTTACTTATATTTTGTACCTTCTAACCTTTTTTATAGACCATCAGATAGATTAATAAATGTTTCACGGAATCGAGCATATAAACTAAATATTTTTTTTTTTTAACCCTACGATACAGGTTTTTTGGATTCAGGAGAAATAGTTGTTTTATATAAACACAAAACACAAACATTGAGCATAAATAATATTATAGCATATATTCTGTAATATGTGATAATATAAACTAGTATTTATTTCAATAAAATATCTTCTAGTATACCCATGAGACTAGAGATGATTAATAGAGGCACTGGCGTAGATATGTGTAAAATAGTGCTAGTGGAAAAAGGTCATATTGAAATATACATACATAATACACTTGTAAATAAATTTAAACATAAATAAATAAAAATATTTGTTATATTGCTTCGTTACGCATGACTTCTAAAAAAATTCACTTCGTGTATTTTTTTCTTAACAAAAACCAGCGCATAACACACTTTAACGAAATTTATTTATTTTATTGACATTTCCCGTAATGTAATAATCCCAGTATGTATTTGAAAAATTTGACTAAATTTTAGTGGTTCCAAAGACTATTTTTCTCAAGACTAAAAAGAGTTTGCTGTCAAAAGAAGTTGGTTTGATTTTCATGAAAAAAAAAAATCGTCTTGCTTTGACCATTTTCCTTTTCATATTTCTTGAAAAACAAGTAAGTAGCTACACCGTTTATTTATTCAGAGCATATCTCCTCATCGGCTCGTGATCAATAATTCAGCACCTTGTGAAGGCTACCTACGCAGAAGGTGGTAAAAGTTGGTGAATGGTAAAACTTGACAAATATGAAACAAGTATTTGGTAGTGCATCGGAATAGCACTATCCCTCAAACATGATCATAGTAACACTTGGTAATCAAAAAACATTTTTAAATTATCACTGCTAAATGTAGAGATATAGCGAATCAAGCGCATATTAGAATTCTTCTACAAAGACGTACACATTTTTTTTTATTGTCTACACAAAACATAAATTATGATTTAGAAAGCTAAATTACGCTCGCAAAGTTTTTACAAATCAAAGTCTATACAAATAAGAAATTTACCAATGTCGAATCGTTATTTGAAAAGAAAACAATGTTGCAAAGTGTTTTATTTTCAATTCTAAATTCTTGTTTTTTAGTTTTTAAGTAAGTAGATAAGTTATATTTTGAAACAGACATTATTTCATTGATTTACCCAAGGAATCATTTAAATATGACTATAAAAATGGCACTGCCACGCCGCCCCGTGCCCCCAGATTATTTACGAATATCTTTACGTAATATCTTTGTTGCCCACATACAGAAACAAACAATTGATTATCGACAAATAAAC
Organism: Euzophera pinguis; assembly: GCA_947363495.1. Taxonomy (NCBI): domain Eukaryota; kingdom Metazoa; phylum Arthropoda; class Insecta; order Lepidoptera; family Pyralidae; genus Euzophera; species Euzophera pinguis. The sequence goes on from OX376169.1 coordinate 7,010,225, forward strand.
GGAAACCGAATCTTTTTAAAAACGCCAGCAGGAACAAAACTTTCTTAAAAATTGTGACTGATTGATGCTTTTATCATATCGAATGACTTATTTACCTTCGAGTTTTCTCAGAGTTTATCCCGAGGGAGAGACTGCGATTTGCATAATCTCATCGAGGAACGCCTGACTTTCACTAAATAATTTATTTACTGCCGCGGCCTTGCCGTTCTTGAGCTTCAGGTCATCTGAATCACATTTCCATTGTATCTACTGGTGTCGTTCCAAGGTATAATTTAAATTGAAACAATGGAATGTTTGCCACACGGACATCGCTTAGAGTATTTTTTTTATTTATTTACCAAATTCATGTACACAGTCAATCTAACAGAATACAACATCAAACAGAACATTAGTACAAGGGTGTTTAGTTCCTTTTTACTTTTATAATATTTAATAAATTTATTTTCTTCATTTTAAGTTTTAAGGTTAATTTATTTGTTATTATTATTGTTACTGAAACAAAAATATATCTATAGAATATCAGTATTAAATATGTCATATAATGCCGAAAAGATTCATCCTATCGCTTTATTCGTTGCATCCTCCGCTAGTTTCTTTGGAGGTCGGGATTAGCTTTCCTACTCCTATGTCTCCGCTTCACTCCAGTCTCTGGCATCCTGAGTAGTGAGTTTGCAGCAACAGAAAAGCTGGCTTGAAGCTCTTTTTGGACGTACCTGTTCTTGTATAATGTGAAATAAATAGAAAATATATTTTTCAATAATATAAATTCTTCGACAATTTCGTCTTAGACGATTGTCTAAGCTGCAAAAAGCAAAAAAGAAAGAACTTCCTAAAACGCAATGGCAAATCATCTTTTTATTTATATAAAAATTTTCCACAAGCCCCATAACAGTGGACAAAATAAAGCTGTTATGACTTCGATGACATAACATAAAATTAAAAAGTATTTAGGATAAATTATACAAAGAAAACGATTGCAAGTAGGACAAAACAGTTGGTGACAAGAAGAATTACTTGTTGCCTTCATAACTTAATACAAAAATTGTATTTCGACCGAGATGGAAAAAGTTTTTACTGCTTTCATGGAGTCTACTCGTATTTTATGTCAAGCAGTGATAAAGGTACCTACGTAGCGTAATCTATGGATCAAATAAGATTATGCAAAGGATTAGATGAGATACGCGTGTCGTGAAACTAGTTTCCCGAATATATAACTATATATAGTATGAATAGGCGTATTCGGTACTTCTACAAACCTGGACATTTAAAGTTGAATCTTGCATTATGGTAATTTAAAATATACATTTTACAGAGAATACAAAAAACAGTATGCGTTTAATTTTCAGTTTTATGCCGAGATGCGGTTCCGAACAACTCTGACATCAGGGTGTACATGGTCGATATGATGATGATGGTTCTTTTTTTAATTTTATCGTCCTGAGGGGGAATTTTTTTTTAGTTTGAAGAATTTGCAAGTATAAACTTCAGTCAGATCAGACTGAAAATTACAAAAAAAAAACCTTTAATAAGATTGTCCCAATTTTATTATTTACAACAAACAATAGCTGATTAACTACCTACACAAGTCGCATCGACTAATATAAGCAAAACCTGATTGAAACGGATTGCACGACTCCTTGAGAAGTTCCCGAGGGTATTCTGTAGGTTAAATAGAGGTATTGTGAAAATAGCCCGGTTTATATAGCTTTTGATGTCAATACTCTTATCTTTTACTGTTGTAAAGGTAATTTTATTCACATGGGTGATAATGAGGAATCTGCTTACCACTCAATGAGTTTTTTTCCGGAAATCTTTTGAGCATAGTTGAAAAAATAGTTGGTATTTTATGTAAATTATTTGTGCTCTGCAACATTGGTTTTCACCCATCAATTTTCGGCTGAAGGAAGAAGATAATGTTTAGATTCATGATTAGATCAAGTACAAAAGTAGCTGTAATATTATGATTAACGTTGAAAGTCTACTTTTTAGGGTTCCGTACATCAGATGGTAAAGAAGGAACCCTTATAGTCTCACTGGTGTCGTCTGTCTGTCCGTCTGTCACAGTCGATATTCTCCGAATCTACTGAACTGATCAAGTTGAAATTTAATACACACATGTGTGTCTGTAGCCTAAAGGTAGGCTAATTTAAAAAATAGATTGTTTTTAAATATTTTTAAAAATGAAAAATAATCAGAAGCGCGTCCTATGAAGGGGGGGGGGGGGATTTTTTGGAGGATAAAGTGGTAAATTTTGAAAGTATTTCAATATCTATCATGTGGTATGTCGTATGAAAGGGTTCTTGTGGCAGTCTCAAATATATTTTATTTTCATTTGTATATTATATGTATATTAATTACTAAGGAAAAATAATAAAAAAAAAACCATTGCCGCCTCATATCTGTTAAATAAAAGGCGTGTCTACTGGTAGTGAACCTTTATTCGACAGACTTACAAAGGAACTTATATCTACCTTCATATACAATATTAATAACTATGTAGGTTCATACATAACACCTCCACCCTTATTTACTAATAACTTATTAATATATAATAATATATAATTTTCTAATGACATTCTAAACTCTAGACTTGTGAAATATAATGATGATATAATGATATGTTGCAGTGGTATACATAAAAAACAACAACCATTGAATAGATACCATTGCACTACCAGTATTACAAATGCAAAAGTTGGGCTGTGAGTGAGCATGTCTGTTTCTCAATCACGCCTGAACCACTAAGTAAACTAAGTGACACTAAGTACATTTGTTGCCATTTGGTACCCTAGTCAAATTAAACCTAGAATAATTTATAGCAATAAAATCCCACGGTAAGTGCACAACTAATCAAAGATAAACCTCATCTATTCCATATCTTATAACAGGCTTAGGCACACGCGTACGTTGATTACCAGGATGACCACTTTGTTTACTAACATTATCGTCCCGTTGAGGCACACGGGCAAATTAGGAAGTGCATTCGAATCGCTAGACTCGAGTGGTACTTTTAGTGAGTCGAGCGTCTTGTTGTCGGGCTCCGGATCCGCCGCTGCACCGCTGCAGCCGGCGTCGTCGCCGTCATCTATAGCTGTTGGAAATAGTAATGAAGGACGAGATCGCCGCGGTAACGCACTGGGTCGCTCACTCCGATTGTTCGTTAATCGCAATGAACGATCCATCGCTGTCATGCCTACTTCACATAACACTCTCTTTCTCAGTTGGTCAACATGTCTATGTACCTCGGTTCCATCGATAGATTTTACTTTATAATCAGTGTTACCCATGCTTTGTGAAATCGTCCCAGATGACCACTTTTTAGACTTACCGTACTCTCTAAACCAAACCGGGTCATCTGTGTCGAATTTGCGCATCACGACGCCCCCGGCGGACGCCTCTGCTTGCTCCTGTCTGACCCGCGTAACTCGCCTGCCGTGGTCAGGCCTGAGACAATCCAGTCGCATACGCACCCTACGCCCTAGCAATAACTTAGCTGGACTTTCACCTGTGGTGTAGTGCTCTGTATTTCTGTATGCTAGTAAGAAACGTTGCAAAACCGCATGGACGTCCTCATTTGATTTAAGAGCCTTTTTGATTGTTCTTTTACATATTTTTACGGCATTCTCCGCGGCACCGTTAGAAGCGGGGTGATAAGGGGCCGAAAAAATATGTTGAATACCGTTTGATTTTAAAAATTGATCAAAATCCTTACTAAAAAATGGAGGCCCATTATCACTAACGATCTGTTTCGGTATTCCAAATCTAGCCCATATTTCACGTAAGACCTTTATTACTGACGATGCCGTCGTACATGTCATTCTGATAGCTTCGATCCATTTAGAGTGCGCGTCTATGACAATGAGGTAGGTTAAACCCGCAATAGGGCCCAAGAAGTCGAGGTGAAGTCTGGCCCAGGGCTGCTCGGGCCAAGGCCAGGCGCGCGGTGCGTGCGCGGGCGGTGCGTCCGCCACGGCCGCGCACACCGCGCACGCGCGGCACGCCGCCTCCAGCGCCTCGTCGATGCCCGGCCACCACACGTAGCTCCGAGCCAGACTTTTGGTTTTCACTATTCCCATGTGTCCCTCGTGAAGCTCAGTTAACACTTTATTTCTACATGAACTGGGTACGACCACCCTTTGACCCCACATTAAACAGCCTAGTTCAGTATATAGTTCATTTTTCCGATTACCGTAAGGTTTTAATTCTTTAATGTCTACCTCTGTGGGCCAGCCCTCGTTTACATATCGCATTACCCTGCTCACTAACGGATCAGATTCCGATTCTTTTTTAATTACATTATAATCTAATAATAGTGAATCAACTGCGAAATGTAAATAAGTTTGTTCTGGTGCGTTCAATTCCTCTTTACTAACACCTTCTTTATGTTTACTAATTAAACGGGACAAAATATCCGCCGTATTTTTATCTGTTCGAACATACTCTATTTCAAAATCGTAAGCAGACAACTTGATGGCCCACCGTTGCAGACGACTAGCAGCCGTGTTTGGAATTCCGGTATTAGGACCAAAAATAGCTACAAGCGGCTTATGATCCGTGCGTAGTCTAAATTTCCTACCGTACAGATATTGATGAAATTTATCTACTGCGAAAATAATGGCAAGCGCTTCTTTTTGTATTTGACTATAATGACGTTCAGCCTGCGTGAGCGCGCGCGAGGCGTACGCGACCACCCGCTCGCTGCCGTCGCGCGCGCGCTGCGCCAGGATCGCGCCCAGCCCGCTAGCACTCGCGTCGCATGTCACTACGCTGTCTAAAGCAGAGTCGAAATGTGTCAGCACTTCGGTACTACACAATAATCTTTTAATTTGCTGAAAAACCTGGCTATGCTTACTAGTCCATTTCCAATGTTTACCTTTTTTTAGTAAGTCGTATAATGGGGTTATGTGAGTACTTAAATTTTTAATAAACTTTCCATAAAAATTCACCATACCGAGAAAAGATTTTAATTCTGATACATTCGTTGGATATGGCATGGATAAAATTGGTTTAATCTTTTCTGAGTCTACGTGTACACCATTTTTATTGATAATGAACCCTAAATATTTCACTTGATCGACCATAAACTCACATTTTTCCTTCTTAATTTTTAATCCATTTCTTTCTAAAATATCAAAGACTTGTTCAACACATTTTAAATGAGAATCTAATGACTTATTATTAATTAAAATATCATCATAGAATATTAATACTCCTGGAATGTTTTTAAACAGATTCGTCATGAATTTTTGAAAGATTCCCGGGCTGGATGACAGGCCATATACCAAGCGATTATATTTGAAGAGTCCGCGATGTGTATTAATGACTGTATAATCTCTAGATGCCTCACTAAGTACCAGTTGGTTATAGGCTTGGGACAAACCTAATTTAGTAAAAAAATTGTTACCACTAAGATCACTAAAGAGATCATCTACCTTTGGAACCGGGTATCTATCGACCAACAAAGATTTATTGAGTGTTACCTTAAAGTCGGCACATAACCGAATCCCGCCATCCGCCTTTCTCACTATCACCAACGGAGTCGCCCAATCCGAGCGCTCCACCCCGGTTCGATGACGCCGGCGCTCAGCATCGTGTCGAGTTCGGCGTCGACGCGGGGGCGCAGTGCATAGGGCACGGGTCGCGCGCGATGAAATATCGGTTCAGTGCCGTCGCGCACATGTAACTCCACTTCGCTTCCTTTGTATTTGCCCAATGTGCCATCAAATAATTTCTTATGCCTGTAAATAATATCATTAAGCATCTTAATTTTACAGTTCTCACTTTCCTTGACATGATGTACACTAAACCTAGGAATTTCTATATTTAATTCTGATAACCACTGCCTACCTAGTAAATTAGTAGTACCATCTATAATATACAAATCCAGTTGTTTTTTTGTTCCTCGATATTCTACTATCGTTTCTACATATCCTAACGGTTGTACGCCCGACCCATCATAGAAACGTAACTTTAAACTGCAAGGTTTCAATATTAAATCGTAAAACATTTTTCTGTATGTACTAACACTGATACATGACAAAGCCGAACCGGTATCGACTTCCATTACAATCTGTTTGTTATTAACTAAAATAGACATACACACCGGTGAATATTTGTTTAAAGACATCTGATACATCGGTTCCTCGAGATCATCCGCGCTGTCCGCCGAGCTGTCCCCCGGCGCGGCCGGCTCCGCGAGCCAGTGCGCGTGCGCAGCGCGAGCTCCCCCGCCACCCGCACTTCCGCCTCGCCGTCCGCGTCCTTGTATCACGCGCCCTCCGCGTGACCTTGAGTCGCGATTCCCGCGTTGTACGGTGTTTCCCGTGTTATGATCTGCGGCTTTCTTCCAGCACATTCTTCGCAAATGGCCCTTTTTCCCACAATAACTGCATTCAAAATCTTTATACCGGCACTCGGCAGCCCTATGCTGGCTACCACCACACGCCGTACAGTTCTTCTCTTGTAATTTGTGTATGTTTTCAGTAGCTTTTGGTTCTCGTGTTTTCTCTACGGCCCCGGCATCCCGCTCGGCTGCCTCTAGAGTGCAGGCCAATAATACCGCCTTTTTGTAATCTAAATCGCCTTCCGCGAATAATCTTTGTCGACTAATTTCACTACGTAGCCCGCATACAAACTGGTCTCTGAGATTTTGCTCCAACGTAGCACCAAATTCGCAATAACGTGACATTTTCTTCAACTCCGCCACGTACTCCGCTACTGATTCCGCCGGTAGTTGTTGCCTCTGCCGAAATCTAAACCGTTCTGCCAGAATAGATGGTTTCGGTTGCAGATGTGCTCGTAATATTTCCACCGCTTCTTGATAAGTGAGGCTTGACGGCTTCTTTGGGCTGGATAATGTCGATAGCAACTCGTAAGCTTGCTCACCGATGAGTGCTATGAGCGTAGGTAGTTTAACTTCGTCCGTTATTTTATTCGCCACAAAATACATCTCTAAACGATCGACATACGCGCACCAATTGCCATTTTTCACATCAAATTCGCGCACTTTTCCAACTGACATCTTTTTTTATTTTTCTCGTCGCCACTGTTAAATAAAAGGCGTGTCTACTGGTAGTGAACCTTTATTCGACAGACTTACAAAGGAACTTATATCTACCTTCATATACAATATTAATAACTATGTAGGTACATACATAACAATATCAATATTAATTTCGCCAAGGTGGCTAAGATGCAATTTGCGTGGCCGTAAGAAGCTCGGTCTTCAAAGAAAGGTTCTGGGTTTTTTTTGTTGTACTTATTTTTTATTTGTTTAATATTACATTTTTAGGGTTCCGTACCCAGAGAGTAACATGGGGTCCTATTACCATGGGCTCCCATTGTCTTTAAAAAAGGAATTAATTCCTCTGTTTGATGTAAACTGTTATGCGTTTCAAATAGAAATATCTTTATATTAAGTAAGCATCGCTCGCTTATTTTTAGCGAAATGTTCAATGTATGACGGTTGAATATTCGTATAGCATATATTCTGTAATCTGTGCTATTACTAAGACTTCGCTATCCGTCCTTCTATCTGTCACCGGGCTGTATCTCATTAACCGTGGTTGTTAGACAGTTGAAACTATCACAAATGATGTATTTCTGTTATGCTACACCAAAAATGAAGTACTTGAAAACAGAATAAAATAAATGTTTAAGTGGGCTCCCATACCACATATAAGATTTCTTTTGCGGTTTTGACCGGGTTTTCCTAGTTAAAAATAAAGGATTCTCGTATTTCTTTTTTTCTCAAATAGGATCATCAAAAAATATGTCGAAAATTGAAATTAATTTTACCGTTTTACGGCACACAAAAAGACAACTTCTCTGAAATTTTGCAAAATAAGACATGTTTACATGTGCTTTTTCATCAAGGAGGTATATTCCTGGTTTTTATTATACCTATGGTCTTACGACATTGATTCAAATGTTTTCTTGTTTCAGGTAAATAGGCTTCGAATCTGGTTATTTCAGTAGCTGCCTCCAGGATCGAGGTTAAGCCCGGGGCTTCGGGACTAATCCGATTGATCTCACCGCGATTGGCTATCAGTGTCGGATTTGAAATCTAAATTAAGCGGGTATTTTATTTTTAATTTGCTCGTTTATCGACTATTACGATATATCATTTATACATTCGTGGTCTTTGCTTTGCCTGTTTAAAATCTTACGAACTACGATGGCTCCGCAACACTTCGTGCAATATTTTCTTTAATTGTAGTTTTATCCTCCAAAATATGACCTCCGGCACTAGTCTAGTGCTCTAAGAGTTCTCCAGTGTTCTCACTTTGTCTATCCAGAGCGGTACAGACCGACTGGTCACTTTCCACATGGTCACCCTATGTAAGCTCTCATAACTACCTTTTCCTCTCCAATTCTCTCCACGGGGTCCAGCAAGCCTTGTTTAAAATCTATCTATTTAAACATTTTGTATAATTATATTATACAAAAATTATGTCAGACATAATGCTAAATGTAATATTCGGCTATCAACCTTTGGTTCAAGCAAATAACTTTGACAAGTGCACCACTTAAAAGTACGTTTAGGGGACGGGTGTTTTACGGCCTAATGGAAGGAAAATTTAAGTGGAACATTTTAGAAATGTCATCATAGATATACGAACTGTCCGCCAAGCAAAAAAAAATTCTATGATTTAGTATATAAATAAATTGAAATTGATGTAAATGTAGGGATGAATAACCAACCTTCGGATCATTAGGTAAATCTGTTACATAATAATAAAGATAATGAAGCTCCAAAAGTGGTGACAAAATTTTTAATATAAACTGTATGTACCGATAATAATTCTTTTATAAAGCTTAACTTTAGGAAAACGAATTGTCCTTTCAATGTAGTATTTCACAAAGCGAATTGCCCCTAAATTGATCGATTTTGTTCTTGATTGAGCTCTCTGTTTGCAAGACGTCCAACAAGCCTGACCCACTCCCGTCAAGCATCCTCTCCCAGATCTATTTGAGACCCGTCTAGTACTATTTGTGTACTTGAAGATTATTGACATTTATGTGTTTCTTGTTTGATTTATAATATTAGTATCCAAGTACTATAGTTGTCTTGGAATACTTCAAAAAAATATTTACGGAGATAATACAATGTTACTCTGAAATGAAATGACATGAAATCGTGTATTTTCAATATAGGATAGAAATATCACTTATTGACGTCAATTTAGACTATTTGTACTATTTGCCACCTTACCCAGGACCATGTTTAAATGCGTTCCCTTTTGTACATTCAATTACCTGAAAAGATTCCATTTACATACATACTAAATCTATGCCTGAACTTCCATTGTGAAATCATAAATATAAATCATAAATAAATATACTATGGTCGAATTAGTATCCCATAGCACAAGTCTCGAACTTACTTGGGGCTAAGTCAATCTATGTGATTTGTCCCTACTTATTTATTATACTCAAGAAATAGCTGATATACAAAACTAAGATGATTGCTTTTTGTTATTTCAGGATTCCGTCCTATTGAATTCCCTTAAAATCTGAGCGAAAGGTCTATAAAAATATCCTTTATTAAATTCTTTTACATTTATATCTCTATTGTTGGGATTCAAAGCTTATTTCTTACCCGATTGCGGAGTAGACGCGATCGTTGTTGTATAACAGTAAACGCTTAATTGTTTCTTTTTCTTCATTCCAAAAGAATGGATCCATGTGCTAAACTTCAAAAAAGTCGTATAAGAATTAACCGCAGATTATCACGCCTTAAGATACACAGTAGAATAGGAGATATCTCGAAAAACATAGCGGATGTTTACTGAAAACCCCGTCTTCGTATTCTCAGTCAGCTCCTTCGTGCGATACACAACGCATGGTCTTACGACTTGGTAGACATGTCAGTCAGGCCTCCAGATAAGTTTACCTATACCATTAAGATTTTTAAGGACATCCATAATCTGTCCATATGAGAAAAAGAGTGATTTCTCTCTGTGTCGTAGCTGAGTCTTTGGACGGTCTTTTGTGTTTTTTTCTCTTCTACTTCGCCCGGTCTTCGGCATCCCTTGTTGTGAATTAATTTGCACGCAGTCGTGAGTTAGTAGCCATCTTCTTTCGTGTCAGTGACGTAAAATATAACTATCTATATACTATACTAGTTGAAGACATGTAATTATGAGGAAATATAAAATTTATTAATTAAATCGCGTAAGTAAGTACGTTATTTAGTACGGAAGTCGGCGAATGCAAAGTGTGTTACAATATCGTTTAATCAGAAAATTACTGTAAGTAGCGCTTTTTGCCTTCGAGTTTACTTGCATTTTATTAACATAATCACAACAGTATTTTTTTATTCTTGAACATACCAGCAAATTCTTGAGCTGATGCGGGGTGTATCTTGAAGTTGAATTAAGAAAATAAGTAACTTATTATTTTTGCGAAACCTAATAGATATGAAGATAAGTAATTTCATTGCCATGTTAATACAATTGCCATCGACCCTGCACACTACTGGGTAAAGGTTACATGAACTTAATGTTCAAGTTCATACATTGCATACTTTTCCAACAACATACAAACTGAAGCCGGCCAGCGCCCACTCGCATGATATTACGTACTGTAAACACCTGGATCAAATAGGTTTATGTAATACTAGCTGTTTCCCGCAGTTTCGCCTGCGGTAGATATATAGCCTATGTTACTCAGGGTGAATGAAGCTTTCCAATGGTGAAAGAATTTTTGAAATCGGCACAGTAGTTTTTGAGTTTATTCATGACAAACATACACACAAAAATACAAATCTTACCTCTTTATAATATTAGTGAAGACTAGCTGTTTCCCGCAGCTCCGCCTGCGTCAAAAAGTAGCCTATGTTTGACCCCGGGTCTTCAACTATATTCATACCAAATTTCATCAAAATCAGTTCAGCGGTTTGGCCGTGAAAGCGTAACAGACAGACAGACAGACAGACAGAAAGACAGACAGAAAGACAGACACACTTTCGCATTTATAAAATTAGTATGGATATTTCAAAAATATGTGTTTATTAAATTTTACAAAGATCCACTAATATTGACAAACAAGAATTCAAATTTTGCTATTATATCGCGTGAATCCCAGGGAAATGAATAATTTTAAGTACTCACTTAATTAGATGCATATCGCACGACTACATACTAAACTTTAATTAAATGAAATCGTCGGCTTCAGTGTTCTTCGTTAATTAATTGTGTTTCAAGAATTATATTTTTCATCGTTGTAAATCAATATTACTATAAGTTGTCTAGATTTTTTTTTATACAATGATGTAGGCAAACAGGCGTACGGCCCACCTGATGGCAAGTGGTTACCGTAGCCTATGAACGCCTGCAACACCGGAGATGCCGAATCTGAAGAATTTTTTTCACATTTTTTTTTTGAGAGATTACATAACGGAGTCACACATACTATACCATATACACACGCCGCGATTTTTATCCGCCTGGAACACAAAATCAATAAGTATTAAGGGAATAGCATAATATTATAAGAAGTAGATAGTAGGTACCTAGATCCGGCTATGAAGCTTAAAGAACAACAAACTCCTGTGCTTTATGTACAGTTGAATAGAGATAAACCTGATCTCTAAGCCCTTACGGTGGGTACGATAAGGAGATCACTTTTTCTGTTCGACTGTACGTAGCCATAACCATAGATAAAAAAGAATAGCGTGAGAAGATGGAGCTCAAATTTCTACGGCCAAAATCATAACTTATAAGTTTGTGACCCTGGATTTAATTTGTAATCCTAATCTTACACTACAAACAGGAACAGCATTTCCAAAGGTACAATACAATACAATACAAAAACTCTTTATTGCACAACAAGGATACATTGTTAAATACAAGTAATTACTATGTAAGCATTTCTATGTTGAAAATATTTCATACTGGAATAATCCAGGTAGACTAGTGGATTGAACAATTAATTCTGAAATGATTTTATACCTTGTAAAAGCAGACGCACATGACTCCCCGCGTCATACGATGATCCACAACCAAGAGTCTACCTGGATCTCTCCCATGCTAACATATTAGGAGACAACTCATCAAGAGTAAAGAGTCAGTTGGTAGTTTCAATGAAACCGGTGAACACATATTATCTAGCCTAGGTCTTTTACCTTAAGGTCAAATAAGGACAATACCTCCATATCCTGTACCTCTAACACGCGATTTTATTAACGCAGACGCTAGCGACGGCGTTTTAATTTAATATGAAAGTTCTTAGTTACCTTACTATCCGCCAGAGGCGCTGTACAGGTTTGTCATACTGAATTGCTAACGCTGTCGCTAGCGTCTTCGTCAATAAAATCTCATGGTAGACGTACTAAGCAAAGTCGGGAAGCTATTAGTAACTAATACAAGGACATTAGCTGACCCCAGTATCTAATGGACCAAGAAATTAACTTAATCCTCTGATAAGGTGCCTTCATCTCATTTCCAATGGATAAGTACTTCACTACTGAAAATACCAGCCTACTTAAAATACAAAATTACAATACAATACAATAGCCTTTCTTGTATTAAATTACATTAGCTTTAAGTCCTACAATTATTGCGCAAAAGGCGACTTTATCGCTAAATGCAATTGATAAGGTGCTTTCATCTTATTTCCAATGGATAAGTAGTTCACTTCTGGAAATACCAGCCTACTTAAAATACAAAATTACAATACATACATTAGCCTTTCTTGTATTAAATAACATTAGCTTTAGGTCCTACAATTATTGCGCAAAAGGCGACTCTATCGCTAAATGCAATTTTTCAGGCAATCTTATGAAGTAAGTAATTTATAGTTTTTAAATTAATATAATTCCTAATTACTTTGATAACCATTATCATTATCGAGGAGCTCGATAGTCGAACGCTACCCACGAATCCGTAGCCAATGCGCGTGTCAAGCGACGGCGAGATGCGACCCGTATTGGATTCGTCGCAATTTAGTGGCATTTTCTATCTCTATCTATATGAATGTGTGAAGGCATGTTAAGCCGTTTTATTTATGTCAATGAAAGCGAAAAGGGCCAAATATGACCCTTTAGTCTGTGTCCTTCGTGCTTTGGAAGGCACGTTAAGCTGTTGGTCCCGGTTGATATCAATAGATAGCAGTCGTGGGGCTGTGTCAGATGCCTAAGGCAGCCTAAAAAATTCTGACAGTGTTGGCCACTAACACTCCTCGGGTCATGTTCCTGTTGGTCTGGTTTCCCTGTATACCAGTGCCGCCAAATCTAGGACCATGACTTACAGCGTACCCTAGGCTCCGAAGCGTAAGCTGACGACGTAACTTAATACACGCTAGGATGAATGAAAAGAAAGAAGCCATCAAATGATGACCATTATCCATGGAAGTGATTCCATTGTATCAATAAATTTCATCATATATTATTTTAGTTTCCTCTCTATCTCTATTTCCCGATTTGTTTGCCGAATGTTGCTTCCTGTTTGATTTACTTTCACCGTACCAATAAATATTCTTCGTCTTCTGTAAGAAGTCCCGTGGAAATTAGCGGAACTACATTTTTTTACAACAAAAAGTTCCGCTGGACGAAGACACTAGCTCGACTAAGTAGGTAATCTATACTAATATAATATTATAATGCTGAAAAGTTTGTTTGTTTGTTTGATCGCGCTAATTTCAGGAACTACTGGTCCAGTTTAAAAATTCTTTCAGTGTAAACAAATTTGGACTTCCCATAGTAAGTTAGGTCACGTGATGAGACATTTTGTATGGGAGGTCCAAAAATTTACTGCATATTTCGACCCATGTATCTTGGGGAAAGTTGTTCAGTTGCATGGATGGAATCACTGGACGATGGGTCCAAAACGACAAAAATTTCACGGTGTATAGCATATCTAATGTTATCTGTGGTAATAGGAACTTCATTTGATCAAATGTTACATTATGGTAATATAATTTTATACTTGAAAGTAGAAATTCGAAACCATCCTGGTGTTGGCTCAAAAGGAATGAATAGGTAACAAGATCTGTCATATTAATTTCCATCAAAATATAAACTTTATGAAATATTACGGAGATGAAATATGAAAATCCTTAATTAACTTTGACTGGTTTCAAGGACGGGTTTCAAACCATAGAGGAGTAAATGTTGTAGTCTTAAACATACATCACTATCTTGTTCCCGCGGTTTTCAGCCTCTACAACTTACCCAAAGAATCAAGCTATCGTTCACAGAAAGAGATTTTGAAGTTGTTTTAGTAATTCCGAAAATTATCTACTAAAAATAAAAAACACTATATTCAAACTATCTTCATGGAAGTCAAAAATGCCTGACAAAAAAATTCAAAAATCGCACTTGCCAAGCTATTCCGACCGTTTAGAAAGAAGTTCTACTCATTACTTACAACTACGTCTTTGCTCTTAGGTCATGGGTATTAAACTTAAGACAGTTTGGATACTGACAGCAGAGGACACAGGGTCGATTGATTAATTGATACTACCACCAACTCTTTGCTCAGTCATTTATTTTTATCGTTACCAAGAACTTCTCATTTCCTTCTTCTTCTTTCTTTGGTCTACGGGTTGACTGGAAGAGATCCTTATCAGGGATAAGTCCACCTCTTGTTGTGTTCTTTTTTGTTGTAATATTCTTAATGTAATAAAGTGGTTACTTACATACATACAACTATGTAGCAAATTCAATAGCACAGAGAATATTTTATACTACGGAGTTGAAATTTTCCTTTCTCAAAGAATACCGATATGAACATTAATAATATAAAACTTTTCATATGCAAATGTATTAACATCAGTGAAAAAGGTTCTTTTAAGTTGGAGTGATTTCAATAGGCTTTTAGGTTCGGAAACTCCTGTAATGTATATCCAAACATGTTCGTTAACGATAGATTGAATTTTAACTAAAAGCTATATTAAACGTGTTCTGCCTTTTCATTTATTTTATATCGATGATTTTTTAGTGTCGATTTGTTTAAGGTAACTAAACTCACAGATTTAAGAAATAACTATAGATAGTTTGTTTGCGTCATTACGCGTCAAAACATTCACAAGTCCTTTTAATTTTTTCAATTAAAAAGACTTGTGAATGTTTTGATTATGATGGACTTGGCTCGCCCAGTAAAATATTTGCATGTAAGAAATGGGTAGCTTCTCAGGAACTTGATGCAAATACGTGGGGCACTCAGAAAGTTTTGACAAACCAAAAAACTAACTTAAAGGATAATTCCACGGCTTTCTCGAACGCTGCTAACACGTCTTCCGTGTACGGAGGATGCCTTAAGACTCTGACCGGTGTAATGTCCAGGAAGTCCCTCGTTTTGAGCGCTGAGTGCGAGGGCGCTTTGTCATGGTGAAGTTGTACCCCGCGGAGCCCGGTGTTCGGTCGCTTTTTGCTCATTGCAGACAAAACTTCTGGCAGACATTTTGTGGTATACCATTCGGCGTTGATGCTGCTTTGGTCTCGTAATGGAAATGAAATCAGACACCTCGTCAAAGTGAAGAAACTAGCGAGCAAAATTTTCCCTGCGCTTCTCGATCGCTTTACTTTCGTAGACTTTGGTTCGTTTTGAAACAGCCAAACTGTCGACTGACGCTTTGTTTCTGGATCGTATTGATAAATCCAGGATTCGTCACCTGTCATAATGTCGTAAACGCGCCGAGAAGAGCCTGCTTAAAGTTTTTGAATCATATCACGGCACCACTCCAAACGGGCTTCTGAGCTTCGGTGAGGTTGTGTGGCACCCAGCGCTAAAATATCCTCCTCCCGCGAAGGTGCTCGTGTAGAATCTTGTAAACGCTTCCCGAACCAATCTGCAGTGTATGCTAAATATCTTCGTATGTAATTCCTCTGTTTTCATGAATAATTTTTTTTTACTGCCAACACACTTTCTTCCGTGACAGCCGTCGTAGGACGACCACTCTTTTGTTCTTCCCCCAAACTAAGGCGACCGCGCTTGAACTCGCTATGCTAGCGGTAGATGGTTGCTTTTGAATATCCTTCATTCATAAAAGCCATTTGAAGTCGAACAAATGACTCATCAGGTTTTAGGCTATATGTAAAGTCGTAGAAAATCATAGCACGAAAATGTTCTCGATGCAAATCCATTTTTAAATGAGACACGATAATTTCATTTGGCTCTCGAAAAAATGTGGAGGGAAATTCGAACAATGGTATTTTTACTTTTAAATAACCAAATTTTTCAAAATAATTACAAGTGGCCCGTGCCTTTTTTCGCAAAACTTTCTGAGTGGCCTGGTACATCGGGCTGCTGATAACCATAGATAACAGGTACTAGACCGGGTTATAATTATAATATTTTCATACCAGAGTATTAAGACTGCTGCCAACCGATCATTTTGGAAATCGTTGGGAGAGGCCTATGTCCAGCAGTGGACTGACTGCGGCTGAAATGATGATGATGATGATGACCAGAGTATTAACTATTTATACCAACATAACTACCAATGGCATGTTTATATTAACCCTTATATACTCTGAATGGTTATGATGATATGACTTTCGATAGGTAAGTACCACCTGCGGTAATCAATAAAACTCTTGTCAATTGCCATAAACCTATTTATAGATAACTAGGAGCTCCGCTTGTTTCAAAAAGTAACCTATGTTTGACCCCGGGTCTTTAACTATATTCATACCAAATTTCATTACATTCGGTTCAGAGGTTTGGCCGAGAATGACATACGACAGTCTTTCGCACTGAAAATACTACTAGTATGGATAGAATGGAAGTACAGTTATAGATGTATTAAACTGAAGCTCTGTGGATAAACAAGCCAATCGAATATAATATTTAGGAAATCCTATACACGCCTAAATTTAAAAGCCAATTCTTGATAAATTTTTAATTATTCCAGTTCTGAACATCAAAGGGTGAAAGCAGGAAACATAGTTCACGGTGGTTTGCGCTCTATTGTGAGTAGGTGGGGTCGAATGTGCTCATAGTGTAACCCATTGTCCGGATTAACGCACTGTGAACATACTAAAAAGATTATAGAATTACTCGAAAACTCGTTTACCGAGGGAAGTCTTAGGAAAATATAAACTGGCTTGCGTTGATGGAAAAGTTTACCTGAAACTGACCTTTGACCCTTAATATTTTTAGGTGAAAAAATGGGAATCTCATGTTGATGCACGTGTTTTACAAAGCAAATTTTGGATCTTTACTTAGCTTATTTCAATCGTGTCAAAATGGCTATTGACTACACAATAAGTATTTGCCCAATAATTTTCCATCCCTGTTGCCCGGTGTATTTGTCTGGTGACAATATTCACAAGATGAGAGATAGGAACGACCTATTAGATAACGACCGGACATGTATTGTTTAAATCATTTCAGCCGCAGTCAGACCACTACTAGACATGCGTCTCCTGATTAATTCCAAAATGTCCGGTTGGCGGCAACCTGCATCCAGCGTTTCCATATTGTTTATAACAATTATTTATGTCGTATTACAAGATAATTTTGATAAAAATTGCAATATTCCTTCCTCTGCTTTTCTCCACAAGGGTTTACGTTATTTTCTTTCTGTGCAGCATCTTTGTTACAGTAACCTTGAAAAATGTTGTAAAAAGAAGTCTCACAAACAACACGCAAACGATGCCTATACAAAAACTAATTGCAAATCAATAATGAGGTATATCAATTGCTCAGTTAGGTTAAAATAGCACATAACTCAATCAAACAACCGTAATAGAAAATCCAATAAGCTTTTATAACAAAAACATAAAAAATACTTAGAAGTAGCACTTTTAAGGAAATTCATTTTAGTCATCAAACGAATGAAATTATCTCTGTATCAGTAAAATTATGTACTTGTTACCCTTATTAAAAAATTTAAAGTAATTTGCTGTTATGATATGAATTAATTTAAAGTTGAGAAAAGCTACAGCAAAAACATTGTTCGCGAACAAGATACAATATACAATATTGTGCTATGCCATCACTTTAAAACTGAAAAGTTGGAAAACCGGTTTGAAATGAAATCGTTAAACACAAACATTTTGTACCTTTTATTTTGTACTAGCTCTTATAAACTGTTTGTTAACTTTTTGCAGCATGGCAACAGAGTATTGTATTGCAAACACAAAAATTAAGTAAACACAGCATTGCTACAAATTTTATTAAAAAACCTTATTCGGGTCAAAATTATAAGTAAATAATTTTCTCTTTTTGCTTTTTTTGTTTCGATATTTTTATTTAAATTACTGTACATAATTAGTGTGACTTAAACTTACTAACTTAAAGCCATTACATAGCATAATATATAAGTATTTTTATTATTACTTTGGGTTCAAAATATTAGATTGAGATATTGACATTTTATTTATTATGTAGTTTAGGTTTATCAGGATCTTGATCTGTGTTAACTTTAATTTGAGACAAGGCTATTGCATGCCAGAACGCCATCTCGCCTACAAAGCATTCTCACGAGAAATAAAAGCAATCTGTTTGTGCAAATTACCTCAATTATTGACACTGAAATTAGTTTCATGATGTTGATGATAAAAGTTTTTGCACGGAATAGATAATAGTTCGCGTTTGCGTCAGTATAAAAAGTTAATACTGTAGCGTCCTCTGCTACTTGGATCCGGCAAAAGTGTGAATGTTTACTTGTATTTCTATATCATTGGATACCTATAGTCTATAATAATTTGCTATATTTGTTACTTACTTTAGATACTATGTAATAGCACGAATGAGAGTCTGGCAGTCTGGCATAAATCCATGTAATCTATACACCGAAACAAAAAACTCACTCTTACTCAGAAATCTACGCGAGGTTTCAGCGAATACTTTGACAACGTATCTATAATTATCGCGTCCACGGATATTTTCTTACACGTCAAGGCCAGAATAGCAGTATCATGATTAAAGTTGTTTGAGGTGGCTGGTATTACGTGTGACTCCAGAATGCGGTATGCAAGAATGCCGAAGATCGGACTAAACGGAGGAGAAAGAGTAAATAAACAGAACCTGGTCATTGCAACTACCAGCTAAAAACGCAATCTGTAAGGAGCTAAGATGGTTATGATGAAAAAAGGCAGAAAGTATCCTGTAGCTAACCGTAAAAAATTTAAACGGACACGTTTAAGTATAATCTAATATTAATCTGACTTCACAACCGCAAAGTGCGTCATAATCGCTGTTCAACCAAAATATCGGGGTGGCGACAGCAGCCTGCGACTGACATATTAATTCAGGAGCTATTTCGTGCATCGAAATATATTTTTAGAGCGCACGTTTTCCGAAACGAGATTGTAAATTTATACATCGATCGTAGTAAGTATAAAATACAAGGCAAAGTCTCTACACACGTTCTTGGTAAGCTAATATTCTTTCTAAATCCACAATCTTTTTCTCAATAACCAATATTATGTCATCACAATGCTAGGCAAAGGTAAAAATCTTATTTTTTCAAATATCACTGTGTGAAATGCCACTCTATGAAGTCTTTGGACATCAATCACGCGCTGTCGTGCCTGCTTCATTTTTGCGATCACTCTTGGGGACTCAAAGTAGGATGACCTATAAATATCAAATAAATAAGTTCAAAAGAAGAGGCTAGAAGACAGATGTGTCAACTTATGCATTAAAAATATTAGTATTAAAAAATTAAAAAAAAAAAGCGAAATCTTGAAGAGAAAATTCTCAAGATTTTGTGTTCCACTGCTGGGCAAAGGCCTTTCGTCTCCATTAGTCTCTTATTAAAGCTTTCTGCATATAATCCGCAGGGAAACTGTCCAAATCTCTCTGTTCGCATCTTCTCCTTGATCTTCCTCTTCCTCGACGACCGACCAGTATCCAGAAGGTGCCCAGTTTTCTGACCGCACACGACGAAAATATCCAGCCAAGTCTCACTTCAGCCCAGCAGTTTTTGTACCTACATCGTGTATTAGCGTTAGGGAGCGCAAATTGGTGTTTCTTACAATTTCGATCAGTCGAATACCTAGTATGCTGTGCTCCATAGCTCTTTGGCAGATCTAATAAAAAGGTATAATGTTGTCAATAAATCAAAAGCTAACAATCAGTTATTTCCAAGTCAGGGGTGTTATTTCCTAACATATGTCCGATGGCTTGGTTACATAGCACACGGGTACGCGAGCCAAAGTGCTACTGAGTCAACCCATGTCCATCCGAGTCAGTAGCATCCTAATACCACATCCTTTCCCTAAACTCAAACACTTTCCACTCTTCCTTAGCTTAAGAATACTTCCGATGGGCAGCAGCGTCGGAAGTACGATAAGCCGCTAAAACTGCGCTAGCCAACCCGCCTGCCAAGCGTAGCGAGTATGGCAACAACCCTCAATTATTGGGGAGGCCCAAGTCCAGCAGTGGACTGACTGCGGCTGAAAAAGAAAAATAAATAGGTACTACAAATAAAATATTTTAAATAAAGCATCACCTAATATAATTCGAACAGGAAGTTGAATCATTGAATCTCGAAACAATAATTCACACATCCACACGTCATTCAAAATCGGAACTCTTGCACAAGGTGATCTCAAGACATCCGACAGTTACACAACCGATAGCTAACAGTAACGTTAACAAAACACCGGTCGTTAGTTGTTTTTCACAATTCTCCCATTGTTCCATCGCGGCCGATTGAAATAATTGCTCCCACGTTCCACAAGATATAAGCTATTGTGGCTTTCAATGACGTACTTTCCAAGTGCAATATCCAATTTCTAAGTGTTTTTTTATTAATTTATTATGTAAGGTCCCACTGCTGGTCAAAGGCCTTTAGTTTCCACAAATCTCGGCCAAGAGCAGTTTGGTGCCTTCCACTATCGAAGTCGTTCAAGTCATTCCCCCCCATCTTTTATCAGCAGTGGGACGCCTAAAGTTATAAAAAAAATGTAAGGTAAACATATTGAGGCCCAGTTGAAATATACTATGTTGATGAATCAGAAAATTAGGAAGAGGAGCTCGCTAGTCCGTAGCGAATGCGCGTGTCAACCGACGGCGTGACGCGACCACTATTGGATTGGTCGCATTTAGTGGCGTTTTCTATCTTTAGCGCCTTCGTGCTTCGGAAGGTATATTAATCCGTTGGTCCCGGTTGTTATTGATAGATAGCAGTCGTGAGGCTTTGTCAGATGCCTTAGGGCAGCCTTAAAAATTCTTAGCAGTGTTGGCCACTAAGACACGTCGGGTAATGTTCCTGTTGATCTGGTTTCCCTGTAAAAAGGGTTACGGAGGTCCAACGGCAGTCGCTCCATTGTAATAACCAGTTTCGCCAAATCTAGGACCATTACTTACAGCGTACCCTAGGCTCCGAAGCGTAAGCTGACGACGAAAATATGAATACAGACTCAATATTGAAATATTATTTTGAGATGGCTAAAAATTTATATATTCCTGCAGGCTCAAATAAAATGACTTTAATTCACATTAGGTAGTAACTTTTAATCTTGATAACTTTAAACATTTAATATAAGATCACATTTCTGATCTTGTTGAATAATGTTTTGGGTACCAAATCTTGGTAGTTAGATATTTTTAGAAAGAAGACGACTGTTTAACAAGCGTTCTATATAATAAACTTAAAGAAATTCCCCCAACCGCAATAACTCACAAATACATTTTACATATGCAAACTAATTACTAATCACAACACGTTGTATAATGAAATGAGTTGTACTCCAACAGCTTATTCAAAATATCAGAAAGCCCTGTTCACACCAACGTGTCTAAGAGTAAACTATAGAGGCTCACAGAATTGTTCCCACTTCTTATAATGCTTAAAAACTAAAATAAAACCCCAAATTTGTAATACCCATTGATCCTAAATATGACTTCCTTGTGTTACTTTAGTTGGCATCCAGAATAGATTTAATACTTATTGTTTGCCATATCATTGGCTGAAACATAAAAAGTCGGTAAAATAAATTATTTCTCAATGCAAAATTCATCAATCGGAAAATCAGAAAGATATTTATAGAAACTTTCATAGT
The DNA here is from genome assembly GCA_947363495.1 of Euzophera pinguis. NCBI lineage: Eukaryota > Metazoa > Arthropoda > Insecta > Lepidoptera > Pyralidae > Euzophera > Euzophera pinguis. Next base: position 7,032,186 of record OX376169.1, read on the forward strand.
GAAAATAGGAAAATCAGAAAGTTTGTCTTGAAAACTTGTCATGTTTATTTAACACGTCCATGGTCCACCTCTACTTGAACCAGGGTAATTAAAACCAATATTATTATCGAATTAATTACCAAAGCAGATATAGTAATAAAACGTACAAAATTAAGCGTCTCACCATAGCATGTGTATTTTGTGACCCCATAGAGACTTTCTATCGAAATATTTAACACGGCTGCGTATGCGCATCGAATATTCATTGTACTCGTAGAAACAATGACTTGGTTATTTAGGAAACGCACGCGCGGTCTTGTTTAGGTACTATTGTGTTTTATGGCCAAGGAATTATAATTAGGTAGCAGACGTCATGTTAATCTTTTATTTATTACGCGCGATGATTGTTTATGTGATGATAATAAACATTTTACATTTAAAATTTACAACATTTCATATGAAAATCAAATATACGCCCTGGCGAACTAAAGGTGAATAATTATAGTTCCATACAAATCTTGCCGTATAAAATTCTTAAATCGACGTCGTTCGTTCGTCGATTAGTACCTAAATGCTTTGTGAATTTTAAAATTCATGGATTTGTTTGCCTTAAACCCGGAGGTAATAAGTTCGATGATTAATGAATAGAATTTCCCGGCTTTAATCACCTGATTGTCTGATACTAAAGATTTAGCAGGTTAATTATTCAGTCTCAATTTATCCATATCGTTGTTATCTACACGATATGGATAAATTCAGACTGAATCGATTGTCTCTGCACACCTTATAGTTAGAGTCCAAGTATTAAATTTTTTTAAAACGTTATCCCTTTTTTTATCGGCTAAATGAATAATTTGATTGACAGTCAATATCGAATCCAATATTCATTCAATATTTACATCACAACTATTCTCTTGTTAGGAGATTTGGTATTTGGTTTGGATTTTATTCAGAGTCGTTTTCGACTCAAAGCAATATATTTCTAAGAGTGACGAGGGGTGAGATTGTCAGTCTGATGTAATAAGAAATTGAGCGAATATTTTTGTTAGTTTATCACGATGTAGCCGTTATATTGGTTGGAAAATATTGTAGATCTTTATAATATGTTTGTATGAATAAATGAATGAATGAACACAACATTAATACATTTATTGTTTTATAAACCTTATCCTTTTCTAACCATACTTTACTGATTTTATATAGGTGAAAGTGAGTTTATTTATTATCTTAGATTAATAATTGGTCTCCGCGGCGCTACGACTAGATACCGTCGGCATACTACAAAAATTCGCAACTAAAACCATGCCGAATTCGGCATGGTTGCGGCATACCCGCGTCAGTCATGCCGCGACCGATGAGTGAGTTGGATGTCTAGATAAATATAAAATTTAATGTAAAAGTAGACGCAAAATGTGCAGTTTGCGTAGTCAAACTGTGTAAGAATAATACTAAAAGAAATAAGGAAGATACTGGTATTACATACCATCAATAAGTATTGTATAATTTCCAAATATGGACATAATTACTCACGAAAATAATATAACCCTAAAATATGGCGCGAAGTACCGCTCGGTGCTCAATGTTGCCGTGTATTAAATAATCCCAAATTTCCCGAGGTTTCGATTTTTATTATATAGATATTTTGTTTTTTAACTCCCGATCCCAAAAGAGGGATGTTGTAATTTTGACTTTTTCTGACAATTTTGTCTGTCTTTAACATCTTATTTCTTTAATGCTGATCTGGGAGAAAAGTAAATACGTGGAATGTACTAGCTGCTTCTCTTCCCGCGCAGACCATATAAGCCGGCAGAGGAAGTGGGCGAAAATCGAAGAACCATACCTATCAGTAGGCGATGCGACTAGCAACCTATCACTATTTTGATTCCATTTTCACTTTACGCCCACCAACATTCTAAATATGGCCTTTAGGTAGTTGGTACCCCGTAGGGTATTGTTGTTATATAATCGATTAATCGAATTTGGGTTTTTTAAATAATCTAGGATATCGAAAGTATTGATATAATAAATTTAATCGATTTTTGTCAATTAATAGTTTATTAACTGCAATATCAAACAATTAGTCGATTATTGAAAAGGGTTGATATAAATTATATCGATTATATCAATGGTTATTAATCGATTATGTATCTGTAGTATCGATATAATCTAATCTATAGTATTGATTTTTGAGAATTTATGAAAAATAATCGATTAATGGATTAACAACAATACCAAGCATTTCAGGCACCGATACTATACAGACATAACGGAACTCGGCGGCGGGATGTACAGCGGGCAACACAGATCATCGTCATTCAACTCATACAGAAAAAAATACAGAAATATATTATCGATAGTATCACTATCGATACTATCGATATATGATTACTATCGATACCTTAGATTATATTTTAAACTATCAAAGAATCGATTATTATTCGATGTGTATTGCATTTTCTGGCAACACTACTGTATGGAAAAAGGCCATGATAATATCTACTCGTATGTACAAGATGTTTACCGCAGCTTCGCCTGCGTCAAAAGGTAGCCTATGTTTGACTCCGGGTCTTGAACTATATCCGTACCAAATTTCATGAAAATCAATTCAGCGGTTAAGTTGTGAAAGAGTAACAAACATCCATCCATACTTACAAACTTTCGCGTTTATAATATTAATAGGATGTGTATGTCTATTTATTTATCTGTATTTAAACCCGGGTTACAACTAAAAAGAGGTCAGTAATCAATTAGCTCCAAGCTAAATAGAAAATTAAAGTAACGTTTAACATACTGTACTGTGTAATAATAAATCAAAAGAAAGTTTTTTTGCAATTTTAGGATTCTATATTAGAATTATAAAATAAAGTAGACAAAAACTAACCATTTCCCCTACCTTATCTCCGAAACTATCGATTCCAGAATTTCGATTCATAAATTACAGGAAAACCTATGAGATAATTTTAAATTTGTTTAGGAGGTCCAAATGGAGAAAAATAAAAAAATAGTACAGAACCCTCTACATGCGAGCCGACTCACACTTGGCCAGTTTTATTTTAATTTCATTTTAAAGGATTTTCTGAGCTACTTTTTATAATACGTAACAAGACCACAGAAATTAATAATTTTCCCATTGGTCGAGCACCAGTCAAGTAGCTGGCAACACCATAATCGACGCTAGTGTGCGTCTTTGCACATTATTTTACACACACTTTCCTATTAAGTGGCCGGATTCTGGAAACTGATTTTTCTTCACAGCGCGGTATCTAGTCGAGCGCGCGAGACCAATTATTAATCTATGTTTATTATATTAATTATACGTTTATTTTTTTAGTTTATTGCCCAAAAATCCACGAGGATCGTAACTTACTTCCTAAAAGCTTAATAATAATTTATTTCTATACAGTATCTACACAATATGAACGTACGTACACATTAGGATCAAGGTTTGTTAATTGGTTCGCATGCATAAACCTCATAAATCAGCGAATTCACTACGAATACGTTCTGGTGGTTGGATTTCGAGAGTTCGCGATAATGTAAATCAAATAAATGTATAGAACTATATACGGAATGTTCGAGAACATAAATCCACTGGGGAATTTTTCTCACATTATCTTAGGATACGCTTAAAAACCGGTCAAATGAGAGTCCCCCGCGCACGAAGGTACCATTATCTATAAAAAAGGTCAAAAAATCACGTTTGTTGTATGGGAGCCTTTTTAAATATTTAGTTTGATTTGTTTTTAGTATTTGTTGTTATAGTAGCAATAAAAAACATCGTCAGTAAAAATTTCAACTAAGTAGTTCATGAGATAAAACCTGATGACAGACGGTCAGACGGACAGCGATGTCCTAATAAAAGTGTCCCGTTTTACCCTTTGGGTAATCATAATACTATTAGAGTGTTTTATTTACTGTTTGTTCTTGTTAGGAGGCATTCATTTTTCGAAGTTGAGGCAAACAATAGATTTTACTTAAATCTTAGGAGATTTGGGTAGGCCCAATTAACTCAATTAAAATATGTTATAGCTCGTCGTAACATTTATGGTCTTCATCCACATACGAATAAAACCAATTCACCCATAAAGACAGCGGAATAGAATACGCCAATAAATTTTTAATATGGCCGTTTATTGCGTATTATTCTCTGACCTTTGAAAGCAATAATCTTCATTCTTCGTTCACTCGACTTGTTGCTCACACTCACATAATATAAAACTAGCTTTTGTCTGCTACTTTGTTTGTGCAAACTCGAGTGATTTCAAGTTACTGCGATAGCTCAACGACCCAAAGTAAGGATCTTGGCCTACGATACAAAAAGATCTCCACTGTTCCCCCTAAAAACCACCAAGTCGAAAGCGACCGTCGACCGTCGAAGTCGGTCCTCCCAGCTACCGCTGGAGAGACGAAGTCGTGAAGGATTTGGAAGACCTCCAAAGAGCAGACTGGCCGAAATTTTTCAAGTTAGTAATAGGAAATTCAAAGATAATATTTTAGCTTATTCTTGTTCAAACTTACAACTATTATTACTCATACATTCAAATCATCACGCCGTGGCTGACATACGATCTTAAGAGCTCCCTTGCTACCTCCAAACTACTGGATCTATGAAGCTGATATTGGCAAGTAGGTAGCTTACAGCTAGTAGACATCAGCTAAGAACGAATTAAGTTGAATTTAACCCCAAAGTGGTAAAAAGAGTGTGCCAATTTTGTTTGAAACTTTTTAATTTTTTCAAATTAACGACTTCACTTTACAAATAGAAGAACTCACAGGTGCATAGGTAAGTACATAGTAAAAGTAATTACGTTTGAATTTTATCTAGTAAGTGTAAATTAAGAGGAAAAGAAACGCTTGAAAAATTCAGCGCGCAACCTTTCTCATTGAGGCAATGTGGGAAAATGGGTGGTGGTACAAATAACAAATAAGAAGAAAACATATCTCAAACCTGAAGTCTTTTAATAATTTATTTTTGTTGCGCTAAGTAAACGCGGCTCTTCTCTCAAACTATTCCACGAAAAACTATTCTATTATATAAAAATAATTAAAATCCCTCATTCCACTTAAATCCACCACTACAATCCACTAGTGGATCCGAAGATACTTTTTTCCTCTTTTGCTAAGTGCAGTGCTAAGTGTCCCAGCAAATTTCAGTTGACTATTATAATAATATGTATTTATATTATTTTTGTCACATCACCCTAAGGCTTAAAGTCCACCCTTTACATTATTGTAATGAAGTTAAATAAATAAATAAGGCTGAAGCCTAGACTAGGTACTAATACCAAATAAGTAAGTACTACTGCATAAACTCCTCATGACCCAAATGACAGCAAGTTGCCACATTTATCTGTATCGAGTGGATGTTTTGGAATCGCCTCTGACTTGAATTACGGTAGCTAAATTATTAATATTGATTGGATCTAACAGCTGCTAATGTATATTCTGTATTCTCCATAGTTTATGATGCTCCTGTAGAAGTACAAAATATCCTCTTTCAACACACCTCAATGGGCTCTCAAAACTCTCGGTTGAGCGAGAGAAATATTTATTAAAAAGGTTTCCACATATGAATTTTGTTTTAGCTATTTATATCAGAATTTTGTTTGAACCTGCATACCTACTTATATACTTTGGTCTGAAATTTGTACATTAATATTTTTGAAGAGTTTTGTTCCCCGCATTACGTTGTTTTAACTAAAATGTGTATTAAAAGTTTTTGAATTTCTATTTCATTTGGATCGTTTAATATATATTTTTTTAATGAATTCATTATCAATCTAAATTATTTTCAATACTAACTAGATATAAAATAAAAATTGTGAGTGCTTTCTGAAATAACTTAATGTAAAAACCCCACGACCCCAGAGTTTCTACCCCAAACGGCTCAAATATGTAGTTGCTACTTATACATACCTATTTTCGCTTTTTGAGGTTCTCTGCTTCGGCTGCAGCAGCACCGGCTTTCGATCTGGTAACCTGGAGATGGGACGGAGCACGCGTGTCAACACAAGTTGCGTCCCACACAAGCGTACGTCCCAATCTCCAAGGTACCAGCGTCATTCCATCCGGTCTCTTGCCATCATCTCGAACCAGGCCACTTGGTTCCAGAACAGCGGGAACGTGGATGGTAGCAGGAGTCCGTTGGATAATGTTGTTTATGGCGGCATGACGTAAATAAAAGGTTGGTTATTGGTTATGGTTATACGTACTTAATTTTTTTGACTTTATATACCAATATTTTAAGTGCGAAATATGTCTGTATGTCTATCTATCTGTCTGTTACGCTTCCACGGCCAAACCGCTGAGCGGATTTTAATAAAATTTGGTATAAATTTAATTGAAACATAGGATACTCTTTGATTATAAATTGGTTTATAACTAAAAAAACACCGTATTTTTTCACTTTACATAGGAATAAAAAACCTTTTAACATTTCTCAAGGTTTTCGGGGTTTTCAGAAAGGTTCCTTGATTTCCCAACAGTATACCTCAACCTGAATCTCATTTTTGACATCTTTTATTTGATTACTTACCTGCTCGTAGCAAAGAATAATAACTAAACGGTCTGTTTAGGATTCCCTTGTGATTTGTGAATCGAAATATTTTTTTGGAAATAATATTATTCTCTTTTTGCATGTTATTTTAAACTAGCATTTGGTTACGGTTTCGTTTCAAGAATATTAGTAGATAAAGCTCTGAGTAACAAGCAAATAAAATATTTAAACAACAGAAACATATAAATTACTCCTAGTTATAGTTATTTATCTGAAAATTATTTAAAAATGTTAAATAAATACTTAAATAAAAAATCACAAAAGAAATCACAAAAACTAAATGCTAAAAGCATACTTACTGACAAACTTTTGGGCTAAGCAGAGATCTTAAATACATAGGTATACAAATTACAATTATAAATATACAAAAAATAATTGGATTTGGCAAATTATTTATAATCTGTCAACAATATTTTTTAAAGGATTTTGTATGTCTGCTAAGTTAGAGATACATTCGACTGTGACTGTGACCCAAGATCCACGACAAAAAAGGAGGTCGATGTGATCTCTTTTTTTTATCATAGTAATCTTCTGTTACGCAAAAATAAGAATAGTTGTAAGTACTAGTATCTGTTCTGTGATAGCGGTAACATTTTAAATTAATACTAAAAAGAAAAAAAATAAATCATTCTCTTTTCAATGTTTCAATTACCTATTGATCTTCGCAAGGACGTTACGTCACACAACTCCCTATCAGCCTTGACTTTGAGTGTTGATAATAAACAATGAACTTGATTAAATTGCCAATTATATTTATTGAATAATCGTTGGATGGAAGTCGCTTATTAATTGTTATGATTGTAATAAATTTATTTGTCGTATAAACGTTCATTTGGTACGAGATTTTAATAACATTTTGAAATCATTAACAAAATTCACTCCATACTATAAGGTTTTCTTTATAATTTCTCTATAAATTCATTGTTGTTCAAGTCCCCGGAGTACGAAAAACACAATAAGTACCTATCAAGAAAACATACCAGTCGTCCTCTCTTCATACCTTCAAATTTCGGGTTAAGGAATACTTTGAGCATTGAGACTTGAGTTGACTTAGGTTTATAGGTTAAGTTAGTTTATTTTACATTTATATTTAACGTACACTCTTTGATGCCCATGTACTCTTTTTTTTCCTTTGGTTTTCGGGTTGACTGGAAGAGATCCCTATTAGGGATAAGTCCGCCTCTTGTTGTGTTCTATTTTGTTGTAACAATGTTCTTTCTGTACAATACAGTTTTTACATACATACATAAATACATACCTGTGCGGCCCTTAATGAAAAAGAAAACAAGTGTAATAAAATCAAATCGACTGTGACATGACACTTAGTTTTTATTTTATTCCTTACGGACCTTCGTTTACCTTTATTGGAATAACTAAGGGACAAAAAGTAGTTTTGTGTCAAATTGTAGTGCCCTAGGAATACTTATAAACAAATAATATAGATAGTACTTAAATGTGGAGTAACTTTTTTTCTAGAAAACTATAAATTAAAATGTTGATACATTAAATTACAGGATTAAATGTCAACAGTGTTACAACGGCCGTGGTCACGGAACGACATCATTTCTAAAGTATATATATGTAGGTATAGGTTATTTCGGAAGTATAAAGGTATTTTACGCACATAATCGTATCATTTTATGTTTTGTATATGCAGTACATTAATTAAATTAAACTATTTTAATACGGTTTTATCGCGTTTATTACTTATTTATTTACACCTGACGTTTCAAACACTTTACAGCGTTCATGGTCGCAGGCAGACTAAGTTAACATTTGTCTTTGATGTCATAAGATTACAAACTACCGCCTGAAATTTTTATTGGGAAGTATTCCGATTCACGCAGTATTGGCTCACAGTATCTAAGGTAAAATATAATATACAAATGTTAACTTAGTCTGCCTGCGACCATGAACGCTGTAAAGTGTTTGAAACGTCAGGTGTAAATAAATAAGTAATAAACGCGATAAAACCGTATTAAAATAGTTTAATTTAATGAATAACAATCGCGAAAACATAAAAAATCATTATGCAGTACATTACTTTAAAAGTTAGTTTAAAATGTTCATTCATAACTAAAATAACAATACCTAAATAGCTAGTCTAATTCTGGATGTTATATGGATTAAAGGACATTGCTAAGCTTAGACGAAACGCAGCAATGGTATACCACGTAATACCTTTGAGTGGGGCGCTGTCCAGGGTGGTTCATTTAATTAATTTGAATATTTTGCAATGAATTTAATCAAATAAATGTGGCACAATTATTAATAGTTTCACAAATATGGATATAAAACTAGACAATGTATTTAAATTACAATGTCTTACGTTAATTTATGAGAAATAAACGGCGCTAAACTTAATACAAGCAAGGCAAAGTTCCCAACTAGCAGAGTTACTATGTAACTTTTGACAGTGCAAACGGCTGCAAAACTGCAATGCGCAACACATTTTATTTTATCATAGGTATATGTTGTCCATCTCAGTTCGCAAATTATGCAAGAATTACTCTCTCCGGAGTTTATGTCAAAGTTGTAATACAGTGAGGAAATTACGTCCAGGAGTGCCATGAAATGTTTGTAACTTGGGTTTAAAAAAATATAGGCCAGACGTTACAAATTGTTTGGTAAAAAGGAAAATAATACTTTATAACTCTGACTTTTTCAGATTGTATTGTAGGTTAGTTGTATTGCCGCGGTAAAGCTATTGCATAGCATTTTTTATCAACTTATGCAATTATAATTATTTATTTATTTATTATTTACGCAGTATTTTTTTTTTTTTTGATATTAATTCAAGTTATACTTTTTGAGCGTGAATTTCTTGAATTTCTTGATTCGGTCGCCGCGCTTAAAGCCCGCGATAAAAAGTATTCAATAGCTTAAAAAAAGTTATGATTGTAATATAAAAATAATTCAGGACAAAAAAAGATGATAAAAATATTTTAAGCAAAAGTGGGGCTTGAACTCGAGCTTTCGGGCCGTTGAGACCGCCGCGATAGTCACTCTTCCACAGAGCTCGGTGAGATAATGACGAAATTTAGCTACTAATGCGCTTCTCCGCAATAGTGGGTGTTAGGTTTCATTTTCGTTACGAATTTTCTTGTTTCGGTCGCCGCGCTCAAAGCCCGCGATAAAAGCTATGCAAAAGCTTAAAAACTTCTTAGTTTAGTTATGCAAATGAATTCTTATAAAATTTTGAACTGGTAATACCGGTCGCAAAATAAAAATTAATACATTGAACAAAAAGAGAACACCTTGGGGTGAGATTCGAAATCTCTGGAAAATAAACTGGGCTATTCATCTTTTCACAATGTTGGTGAAAATATACGTCTATTGTATGTCATAATAGAAAATAAAATTCCTTTGTTATTTCGTTGTCACTACAAACACAAAAAGGGCGTAAGAGCCATAAAATCCAAAAGCACTTAGGCCCATTGTGCCAACTCATCATTTTCAAAAATTTCCAAAAATGTCTCGACTATCGCTTTTCATATGTTTATAGAACCTGCTCCCAAAATTTCACGGGAATCGGTTGAAAAATGCGACCTCTAGAGGAGAACACACAGACATACCAAAGCATTTTTGGCGTGGAGATAGTTGGGAGACCTGCAGGTCTAAAATGGCCACTTTGAGCAATTCATCAAAACGAATCATTTCGTGAATTGCGAAGCTTAGCAATTCTGCAAATTTTGACATTGACGTTTCAACTCTAATTCAATTAATTTCGTGATTCATTTCTTGAATCACTTCTCGTTTGAATATTGCTATATTAATAAAACAAAAATAGATTTTAAAATTTTAATATTTTTATTGATATTTATAATTCTACAGTAAATTAATGATGGTAAATCAACATTATTGGTTAGAAAAACTTATTTAACTAAAAACATCGTAAAAGTACGCACGCTAAAAAAATAAAAAATATTTTTACGCCTGGCAATAAGGTAAAGTAATTCACGAAAAGTAAGCCCTTTTTGCGACTTTCCGTCAAACAGCAGAATTGCCATGAAATGATTCATTTCATGAACTGCCAAAATGTGGCTATTTTAAGATTTGCAATGATTCATAATATGATCATATTGTAATTCGTGCAAAGTGGCCATTTTAGATCCACTGGAGAGTGACATAGGCTACTTTTTTCCGTGACACAAACGGAATTCCACGCGGGAGCAGCTAGTTGCTCAATATTGATCCCTTGTATTATTTTACAACTAATTCTTAGCACAAAAATAACAAATAACGATGTCCGCCTTTGTACACATTGTGTAAATTAGTATTAAGGTGTATATTTTTTGTGAATGGTACAATAAAGAGTATATCTATCTATCTATTATTAAATAGTATCTATAACTCGCGCAAAATCGGTGAGCCGAGTGATATTCGTTCGATATCGAATATTTTTCATTCGTGACTCGAACGATTTTAATTCGATACGGATCATACTAACATTAGGGCTACATATACAAAATAGGGCGCCAGATAGTAAGAAATTGAGGATATTATTAGACGATGCACATAGCATTAATCCCGCAAATTAAATAAATAACGTTAAATAACTATTCAACTTTAAAACACATCCAAAAAATACCAAAACGATTTTGATAAAACTTGACTATGCTACTCGTATGTTAGTAAATACTTTTGATGTCTGATTAAATTTAATAAAAATAATTAATTAATTAGTTAATTTAGTGTCATAGACAGGGAAACCTTTTATTGGCTTTATTTTAAAATAAGGTTATAATTGTAAATTTATACATATATAACGCTGTTGGTTTTCTCAATAAACTTAAATAAATAAATAAATAAAAAGACAGCGGAGTCGTAAGCCACTTTTGCTCTCAAAGTATTTTAATTATTCTGGTGTTACATACGACCACGGCTGTCTTCTGTACATATCTACTGAAACAAAATATGATATTAATAATAAATTATTGTCTTGTTTCATACATTTTAGAGCGTGATTTTGCAGTTGTCGGGTTTAGGTTTTTGAATTTATTTTTATTAAATTTAAGTCCGTCATTGACAATTATTTCTAATTATCGAATGAAAGCAATTAAAACTACCAGCAAAAGCGAACTATACCTAGCTATATATTTTTAAAAGTGCTAATTAAGGTATTTCATTAGATAAATGTCGCTTGGTGACAGATATTTTTTGCCATAACTCCTTTGTCCTATAGAGGGCGCTGTTTCAAATTGAACATGACGTCACATAGTCTCACTTAGCTTTCCAACGATACTCTATTTGTTTGATTATCACTAGTAGTAGTATGTTTTGAGATGTGCTGATTTAGCCCTAGAGAATACAATCCCGAGCATGTTTTTCAATCCCGGGCTTACGGGATTTTTGAAGCCTTTTCCCGGGATCCCGGGCCTATCCCGGGATTAGACTATGTGGTTTCTAATTGGGCTAAAATAAAAAACACGAGTAATTAAAAAAAATGTCTTTAATGTCTTTGCACAACACAAATCAGAATAATAATAAGAAAAGAAAAAACACAAACCAAAAAATACTATACTTTTGAAGAAATTAAAAAACAGCACAAAATAACTATTTAGAATTTCGAAAATATAATCGCAGAAATATCAAAGCATCCAATGTTTGACTTCCGAGCCTGCTTCGTAGTCTATTGCCAACATAAGCAGCAGCTGAAAACGCTCGTTTAGCTTCTACGCTGGTCGGAGGAATAGACAATAGATACTTATATGCTGTTTCTAAGTGATATCCACGAACTCCTCCATTTTCGAACAGGCTCATTTCACGTCTAATACTATTTGCCAACCCCAATTCATTTTGTACTTGTACTTCAGGATCTGGGGATTTCATACTCTTGTTAATTTCCAGCTGTAACTTTTCCTTTAATGTCAATTGGGGTTGGGATTGGGAGGTTTCTGACCTTAGCTCATCATCTGTTTGTGATCCTGACCTTGCTTCTTCTTCCGTGTTATCTCGACTATTAAGTCTTTAACAATACTCTTTATTTGCTTCCTCACTAAAGCCTGTGTCGGAACTGGAAATAAGTCGTGCCATTCCAAATCCGATAATAACTGATTTTCATCATCCATTCGTGGATTTTGTAAATAATTTAACACGCCAGTTAAATCATCACTTCGTCGTTGCTTTATACGTTCCACTAAGGATGTTTTAATTTTTTTGGCAAGTGCTGAGATTTTGCTAGACAGTTGTTTTATAAGAAATTTCAAAGCGGCATCAGCTGTGCATAAATTAGCATCTCGCCGACAGATTGCTTCTACTGTCAATTTAATTGGGGTCAGCACAGCACATCAACAATTTTATTTACCAATTCAAAATCAACATCTTCTAAACGAATTGGATGATTGAGATCTATAAGAGCTGGTTTTACAGTCCAAAAGAAGTGACAACTCTTTTCCATGTTCAATTTTCACATATTTTTGAAGTACTGTTTCATTTTTCAATGGAGATCTTTTGAAATACACTACAACTTTGCGGATTTTCTTTATCAGCTTATTAATATTTTCATATTGTGTAACTTTGGTACGTGTTCTGGCGCAAGATCATTTTGTGACATTATGATTAAACCTGATTCTGGACAGTCTTAGTCTTCTAAATGGTGTTCATCATCGCTGTCGTCCATATAATCAACAGTCACAGCTGGTTCATTTATAGTATCATCTGAGGTAGGGCTATCTTGCAAATTATTATGTTTTTCATAAAGCACATCATAGACCGCCAAATTGATACCATGTGCGAGACACAGTTGTTGTTCAGTGCAAACAAGCCGCCCCACCTTTATCATAACATTCGGTCCATCGGTTACAATAGCCACGATGTCAGTTTCTAGGGAAATGTCAAATTTACTTAGACGCTCTTGCAATATACGAAGACAATTTTCAGCTGTCATACTATCGTAAATAGGAACAAGTCCTAAGTTCCAAAATTTTTTATATGAATGAACGTTGACCGCCATGTATCGTTTATTGGAAGTTGAAGTCCACTCGTCGAAAGAAAGACTAAATCTTTCACCTGCACTTTTCAAATGTTTTAATTCTGCAGTTACTTGCTTTCTGATTTTTTCACTGTAATTCATAACACGTTTTCGAACAGTGACGGCTGACTTTGGTAAATCCGTGTATTTTGCTAAGAGTAATTTTCTCAAATCATCTGAGGTTATGAATACACTGAATGGAAATCCATCTAATGCAATCATTCTTGCCAAAATATCATCCAGGCTATCGTCGGCACTTTTAGTAAAATTATCATCTAACTTTCGCTTGGCTGGCGGCGGTGCTGTATTCAGATTTTCAGAATCTTGACTTGTTGAAGCTGATATAACCTTGATGTTATGTTTTGATAACAAATGTGTATGTAATCCCTTAGTTGATCCACCCAAAGTCTTGAGGATGGCTGGGCATCGCTTACATTTAGCACTATTCCCGTCCTTCGCAACTAAATAATAACTCCACACTGACGTCGTATCACTGTCTTTTTTATGTTTAACAAAGTCTCCCGCCATTTGAAATACTTAATTTCAGATAATTGACTTTTAAATTTTAATGACGTAGCCTACGTAACCCGTCACTGACAGAACATTAAATGAAAAAAATAAAACCGGATTTGCATATTTATACTTTCGTACAGGGAATCCCCGACGGGAAATACCCGCAACAATATTATGATATGAGATGATCGGGTGATTCCCCTGTTGGTTCGTTGGGGAATTACCTTAAGAGTATTGTATTAAAGTATTCCGAGTGGGGAAGTCCCTTCTAAGTTCTACGACAAACATATTATTAGGACTGTACCTGTGTAGTAAATAGTGGGTACCTAACTACCTACGTATTGTACGAGTTGCTTTTTGTCGTAATGTATTAAAATAATCTAGGCAAGGTTATTTTCGAGACGCAACGGACTACGGAATACAAACTAGACTTGTTTGTGGCAATCCCAAAAATCCCGAGATTAGCCAAGTACAGTCCCGGGATTTTCGAGCCAGAAAACGGTCGGGATCCCGGGATCCCAAATCTCGGGATCGTATTCTCTATAGCCCTTGCATCTGATATCCCACAAGGCATCAACAAAAAAGTTTTTTTTTCAGATCCTCACTTTATACCCTCTAGATGGCGCTGTTGTAAATTTGACATGACAAATTTACAACAGACGACGTCATGCCGTTACATAGATAAGAACCAGCGGATAACTTTGAAGAAAATTGGAAACAGATATACATACATGTAACTATATTTACAAACATACACGGTCGAAATCATAACCCTCCTGGTGGCTTTGCCGTAGTCGGTAAAACAGGTTGTCTATTCATGTATTCTAAGTTATCCAAACATCAGGGTGTGATTTCTCCTAACAGTTAAAACCAGATAAGATTTTCCCCAACTTCCTCTGACTCGAGGAGTAAATATAATCCCGATTTATAAAAAGTTTTCGCAAATGAAATTAGGTGTAATTTTATTTATTTCGTTAACTTTCCGGCAGTATCCCGGCCCAATCTCAAAAGTTTTTTTTTTTTTTTTGCATAATTGATCCGCGTTGTGAATATACTTATTGTAATCTAATATTATTTTTTTAAAAGAATAGCTAATGTTAAGTTTTAAATTCGCATTTCAACAGCAACCAAATTTTGTATTGACCTAAGTAAATACTCGTATAAATTACTGGCGTGTTGTTGATATCTATCCAATCCATTAAAGATTCACCATATGACCCACTCCAAATAAAGATTTTACATCAGTGAGTACAACTTCGTGAGAATTTGTATGACGTGTTATGGATGTGTGTAATTTTATGAATATAAATACGAGTATAGTCTGTCAGGTATACTTGGAATAAATAAAGAACCAAACAACACTTTTGATCATTCTACGAAAAATCTCAAATATATAATCTCAAGGTAAATAAAAATTGAAAAACCGCTAGTCTTCCCAATATATTGTTAGTAGGGAAGCCAGTGTCTTGTTACTGTCAACTGTCAAGCGATGAGTTTCCACAGGGATTACTGCATTTGTGGGGCGTGTGGGCCGGTCGATGAAACATTGAGTATTTTGTATGAAATACACGTAATACCTGCCGCTATACCTATAATAAGTTTCATAAGAATAGTATTAGACAGATTATTTCATACAAAATACTTTACACAAATGCAGTATTGCCTAGCTTCGTCTTACTTGTAATTCTCTGGTTACCACCATTATTTTACCTACCTTTGTAATTCTCTGGTTATACCAGATAATTTTGAAAGAGAATTGTGAGACCAAGCTAAAGAGAATATCTAGGCACAGAATAAGGCCTTAAGTACGAAAGTATGAATACGGGTTTCTCAGATGTAACTACAGGAGCGCTTTTTTAAAAAGTGTGATTCAAGTAAAATCGGCACATCGGATAAAAAAAAATCCATATCGAACGGTATTCATTCGACATACATTTTTCCCAGTGTATCTTTAGTCATGTTGCTTCAAAGCTCGGGTATTTCTTTTTAAAGCATTACTTCTTGGTATGTATTTTTGCTTTTTGTTTACTCTACGAACTAAAACAATGCTAACAGCTTAGATTAATAATTGGAAGGCCAATTATAAATCTAATGTTTACGGATATCTGTTCAGCTTATTATTTTCACCCGGTATATCCACTGAAAAAGCTAAAAATAATTTTAACTGACATATAAAAAAATACAGGTAAGATTTTTAAGTTTGTCAAGTATACAAGCACCTAGTTAGGTAGGTATGGATTTCATAGCATCATTAAAAAATTCCATACTATTTATCAAAAATCCGGTGTCGTAAATGCGTTGCATGCCGTACGGCTATTTGTGGTCTAAGATCTTGTAATTGCTATATATCAAATCATTGTACACCCATAATACGCAATAAAGTTGATTGATTGAGAAGTAAAGTGTCAACTGCACAACTTATCGAATGAGCTCTCATATCGACCTATACCGATCCGACTCGCATCGATGCATCGTTTTCATTTTTAATCATCGTCTGCACTCGACCGTGGATCTTGTGACTAAAGACCAACACAAGTCTAATCTGCCATACGTTTTAAGGTATATTTATAATAAAAAATCGACTATGACAGACGGACAGACAGACGACATGAGTGAGAAAGTTACAGTAGCCTATATTATGCCTATTCCTCTACAAAAAAATAATAATAATGCAATTTAAAAAAAAAATATCCCACAATTTTTAATTTATTTTTTACTTATCAAATAGCAACATTTTATTTAGGCGCTCGTTTAGTATAAAATTACTTCATCATGTTTGCATATTATGTGTCAACTTCTGTTTTTCAATACATTGACCAAAGCTAAGATCTTAAAATAAGCATAATGAAGTAACACTAAGTAAATAAACTTACCTTGTAAAAACACATAAACAGATATAGCTTAATGGCATCGTGGGTGGTCACAGCATAGAACATAGTTGGGCGTATAAAACGTTGAAGAAATTCTATAAATTTTCTAAATGGACTTTATTAGTAGTTTACTCCTGCAGTGAAGAGTTGACTATTAAAAGTATTGTTGCTGAAGAAACTATGTTAAAATGACTAAAGTAAACTTAGGCTTTGTTTAGAAAAGGTAGGAAAAAAGGGCTCATTGTCTTTGCTCCAAATTTGTAGTTGTTGTTATCGTAAAATCTGTACCTATCAGTTAAATTATTTATTTTTATGAAAGAAGATGAACGATTCTAACATCCAATACAAGGTTAATTAACCACGTGACCCACAGGATATGAATGAATGAAGTAATTTCACTTAAAAATGATCGTAGTTAATATAATACTACTTAGCGCCTATGCAATTTTTTAACATTGTTCCAAAATAAAATCATCATCATCCTAGCGTGAATTCCAAGTTGCGTCGTCAGTACGCTTCGGAGCCTAGGGTACTCTGTAAGTCATGGTCCTAGATTTTGCGGAACTGCCGTCAGACCTCCCCTTTTTACAGGGAAACCAGACCAACAGGAACATGACCTGAGGTATGTTAGTGGCCAACACTGTCAGAATTTTTCAGGCTGTCCTAAAGCATCTGACACAGCCTCACGACTGTTATCTATCGATAATAAACCGGGGCCAACAGCTTAACGTGGCTTCCGACGCACGGAGGAGCCCAAGATAGAAAATGCCACTAAAATGGCGACCAATCCAATAGTTGTCGCGTCACGTCGTCACTTGACACGCGCATTCGCTACGGATACGCGGGTCGCGCTCGACTAACGAGCTCCTCATATGTTCCAAAATAAAATAACCAGTACAAAAGGTCAAATTATCTCCAAATGTTTGGTATCGATCTATATAGACTTGGATCGAGAACCCTGACAAGCTTGACAGATGTTTAATAAATAATTAATGATATATATACTTTATTAAAGATTTATTGTCAATATTTGCTTGGCTATAGAAGACAAAATACCGAGTGTATTGCGGCAGCTGTTCACTCGGTATTTTGTGTTAGTAGTCTGAAGAAGAAGAAGAAGATAACCCGCCCGGGTTTGCTTGTAATTGTTCCAGTTAAGAAACACAACAATTATTCCGTAACTGAAACTTCCATTGGAGATACGGACCTCACACTATAAAGACTTTAGTTCACATTTGTGCAGTGTCCCTAAGAAACTTCGATACCGCGTTTTAGTCTTATGAAAAAAAATTACTTATTTTTTAAAACTAACTGGATTTACTTAGCCCAAATGCAAGTTCATTGTATCGATTTGCTTTTTTATGTAATTATATTATAATCATCATAATTCTTATATTTTGGTACAAAATCATGAAAAGGCAAAGAAATACCATGTGTATTGTAATGTCATTATTTGTTTTTAATGTTCCGTATGTGTAACTAAATATTTAAGTGGGAACTCAACAAACTTTTTTTTTTCTCCTGACGTTTTTTGCTTGACATTAATAACTGCAACAGGTAGACTTGGAATATTAACAGAACATGGTACGAAACTCTTTGTGCGCGAATTCGACTCGCACTTGACCTTTTTTATTTTTTTTCTATGAGCTTTAATCACCTTTTTTCCTCTGAGTGTCTCAAGATGTTACAAATTGAAATACTTTGTTAAATATTTAATAATTTATTAAATAAAAAAGAAATTATATAATTATTAATAAGTTTTAGTACAAAAATAACTTAAAATACTCATATATAATAATATTATATACCATTGTATAATTAATATTATTGACGGTCTATGCCGTAATAAAATTTATATCCATAAAGCCGAAGCGGTAGCAATTTATTGAAATTTATGTCAACATTTTAATACAAATACAAAGTATTGTTAAAAAATTTATGAAGCTCGTAACGTGGTTATTGCTAGCACTTATATTGCTCTACTCCGGGGCAATGTGGCTCGTTTAGCACCAGTATAACAAACTGAGTATACAGAAGTTAAGCTGTGAAGACGCTACAACATTTAATTATTTATTAATTACCAAAATCATGCTCGCACATTCCCTGCTCTTCCCTATCCTTGATTACGCTGACTCGTGTTACTTGGACCTTACTGAGGAGCAACTAAATAAACTTGAGCGTCTTCAAAATCTCTTCATTCGTTTCGTATATGGCCTTCGCAAATACGACCACGTTTCCCAATTTCGCGCTGATCTCAAGTGGCTCCCTATTCGTCGTCGTCGAGATTTACATATTCTGTCTTTACTCTTCACAATCCTTTTTAACCCTTCCTCGCCTGGCTATCTAAGAAGCCTATTTCAATTTCGTGGTGATGTTGAGGATCGCTCACTGCGCAGTGCTGAGAGACTTCGCTTATTAATTCCAACTCATTCTACTCAGTTCTACTCTGGTTCCTTCGCTGTACAAGCCGCTCGTCTATGGAACTCACTGCCATTCACCGTTCAGTGCGCCAAAACGTTAGCAAGCTTCAAATCACAAGTCATGTCGCACTTTTTACGTGATACTACTACTTAATACTATCCTTACTTATCATGGCTATGGTATTCTACCTTGTTTGTAGTAATGGTGTGTGTATGTGTAGTGAATATGTTGTTATATTGTATGTATATATATAGTTGTATATAAGTAAGTGTGTAATATACATTATATGTGTAAGTTTATGTTTTGATATTTATAAAATTATTATGTTTCTTCTTATTCTTGTTGACACCTACCGCGCACAATCTTTAATATTTTTACTCAATTTTCCGTAAGGTTGCCTGGAAGAAATTGCTATTGCGATAAGGCCGCCTTTGCGCAAGGTTATTTTTCTTGTAATTACTTGTATTTAACAATGTATCCTTGTTGTGCAATAAAGAGTTTTTGTATTGTATTGTATTGTATTGTACATCTTTCACCTTAACATTTTACACTAAACGATGTTAAATGCAATTAAATAAGTATGAAGATATTTCAATTATTTCTTAATTCCAAGTACTTTTGCACTACTGCAATAATTACTGAACATTATACGAGAATATTATTTTTCATAATTATAATCAAATACTGATTGGTCCATAGTTCAGAAGATCGTATTGCTTGAAAACTCATTTATGCTCACGATCCTCAGCAGTGAGAGACCGATGAAGAAGAAGAAGAATGTATATTGTACCTGATCATAGGTGTATTACCAGTATGTTGTGAAAATGGGCAATGATAAATATTTTACATGCTTGCATTCTTGCCTCCTTATTTGGTCCATTGCGATGCTCTAAAACTTACTTTTACTCTGTTATTCATAGTTAGATATAGATAAGCATATTATTTACTACTACATAGTTACCACAAATGATAATTTATCCAACACTGGTGGACAAAGTGTATGTAGAACTTAATTATCTTTTTATGACATGTAATTTTTATGTGAACTATATAAAACTTTTATATTTGGTGCAATAAAGAGTATATTTATTGTATTGCATTTATATTATGGTTCATTTCTGTGCATTCGTTACTCTGTATTTGTGGCTCGTTTAGCTCCAGCTAGCAATAACGCAACGCGTCTCTTTAGTGTTGTCTAGGTTTAAAACAGGGTTTCTAAGTAAATAGGAGCTGGGGATTAGGTACTGAGAGTACACAATATTAGGTTGTAAAACACCTACTTACTATTCTTGGTATTTTTGAATGAATTTTTAGTATACCTATGAATGTATGTAACACAAATTATTTTCTTTTTCCGCTGTCTTGATGTTATGTTTTTTTAGGTAATCCACCCAGCACCCATCTAAGTTTGTCTCAAGTGCTTGATAAGAGGACTTGACTTATTTTTTTTATAAATGTGTGTTGTATGTGTGCCTACGAGTATTTATCTACGTATTAAAACCTGATATTGAGCATTTTAACTATCAATAGCCATTTATAGAATTAGAACACCTTTTTTGCTGTTGCGGAACCGCTACCGCCCTGCTTATTGTTGCAAGAAAGGCGTCAAACCATTGTAAAAACACAATGACTATTCCATTTTTTGGGGAACAGGGAATAGATCCCAAATAGAGTCAGGTAAAGATTCCAAAACGCGATTTCAAAGTTTTCTCAAATCTTGACATAAATAGAATTTTGGGATTGAATCAGTGGGCGTCCGTTTCTCCGCGTTGAACCAGTTGTAAAGGAACTGGCCTAAGTCCTGGTTGACGATTGCAGAACTGACACAGCACATCCAGTGACCTTTCTACCTCTTAGATGATTTAAGCAGTTGGCACAGAGTGCATGCTTAGTCTCAACACCAACGACGAAGAATTTTTGACTGCCCTTTTGTTTTGGGTTGCCATGAAATGTGATAGATAGGTTGTTACGATAGTTGTTTGAATTTTTTATACTGGTGTTTTTTGTTTCCCCTGCCACCTTCCCAGTTAATCTGGAGTAGGACCTCCTCGTAACTCGGCGCCAGGATTGTCTGTCCTGGGTTGTCGCGGAAAGGTTCTTCACGTCTCTCTTTATACTGGACCACCACGTGGCGATGGGCCTTCCTCTTCCTTTCGGCTTCTCAGGTATGTCCATTGCCTTCTTGGTCAGCATTCCGCCTTTTTCTTGGTTATACTGGTGTTAGACATAGATATTTGTTACGGTGATTTCACTCAGAATTTGTATTCGAAATAATTCGCTGGAAATTTTCTTTTTCTGTTACTTACGAAAAGAATACCAATACTGGCTAGGAGCAGTGAGAAGAAAAGAAAGATATAAAGTACTTATTTGTGGATATTTGGTATTGGTAATTAGGCATAAAATTTATATTACTAAATAAGCTGTAAATATTTCTTAATATAAATTATTATCTGTCATACAGACAAGCAAGAAAAATTTGTAAACGTCAAATTCAAATATCTTCTATAGACTTAAAAAGTACCTATCCCAAATTTACCCATATTCAAACTGATTTTCAAAATCACCTTGTAAAATCAAGTTCGTAGGCCTTCCTCTCTTTCTGTACCCATTACTTGGCACCCAGACATTTGAATTTGATTTGACCCAGATTTTGATTGTCTTTTGGGGGAAATAAGGTATGCTTAACATGTTTATCCGATTTTTCCCTAAATCCAGGACTATAAAATAAAGCACAAAAACCTAGCGTTTCATCATACTTCCACTTTAGGAAAATCATATATGTACCTAATATTAATTGAAAAATACGATTATTATGATGCCCGTCGTTATATTATAAATGGCATAGGAAAAGAAAATCCCTGGCCTTCACTCAATTGATTGAATGGGACAAAATATAAAACCGTTATAAGAAATTGTACTTGTACATCTGGAAATCCCTATTAATTATTTTTTGACAATGCATTGCCTCACAAAAGAAAGTACTATAAATAAAAATGTAGTCACAATTTGGCCATTTTTCCGCACCAAAATGGTAAAACAATCGCGCCGCTCATATCAAAACAGCACTTTTAGTAGTTGTTTAGTTTTGGTGATAACGTGAAAATTAGCGTGATTGGCCTCCAGAAATTTGTATATTGCAGCTGGCAGTCGCTCCATCGTTATAAGCAGTACGCTTACTCTCTCACTATATGAGTCACAGTACAGATCCAGAATCAGCTGGGACGGAACTCTCAGTGCGCGACCGCGGTTTACAATTAATCTATTTATATCTTATAATCTATTTATATCTTCAAATAACTATAATTTGATTCTATAAGAATAACTAAAAATAAATCTTGCTAGCGCAAGTATAACAATGAAAAATATGAATAAAAAAAATTATTTACAAGGAAGATTTCAGACGCCTGTATATGTTCCTTATTACTGGAGGGCATGACTCACTTCGGGTCGCCGCACCATCTTAATTGTTAGTATAAGTAACTAGGTATATAATTGTCTTAAAAAAAAAAACTTACCTAATCTTATCTTCATCACCATCGTCAAACGCTATCCTCATCATCATTTCAGCAGTCAACCCACTTAACATAAGCCTTATCTGATGATTTCCAGCATAGCTAATTGGAAGCGGCCTGCAAACAGCTCTTGCCTGCAAACTTTTCCAGATCATATCACCATCTGGTTGGTGGATGTTCAACACTGTGATTGCTGCCATGAAAAACCTTACCTCCTTCAGACCTTTTCCTTTTTATACTGGCAGACTGCCTGACGTTACCAATTAGGAAATGCTATTGTAATTTGTAACATAATATGGTATCTGCCAACTATCAGTTATAAAAATAAAAATGTTAACCCTTTTGCTGCCAGAAATTACTTAATACTCGTAGGTTGGCAATTTTAACTGAAATGTAAGGTCCTTTCTCTCTCTATCGACACAAAACATATTCGAGTAAATTTTTAGGGTTCGGTACCTCAAATTATTAAAAAGAAACATGAATGATAGTTTTTTTATCCGTCTGTCTTGAGGACAATCAACATAAATAATACCTTATTTACGTGTCATTATATTCATGATTATTATCTAGATGTTTACATTGAACTTTTTTTAAATGTGAAGTTAAAATCGATCGAAAATATCTCCCGAGTAGAGAATTCGCTAAATTATTTTTTACTAATGATTTGATTTAATTGAAAATATATATAACGCTTACGCCTAAATAAATTATGTTTTCATCTTTTACTTCTTCACCTATACATACTTACCTATATATCTAAATCAATTTTTTTTAAATATATAAAAATAATTTTATGCAAAAATAGACACAGAAAAATTTTAAGATTAGAGGCAATTAGACAAAGATTTGATTTAAATTTTAGGGTTCCGTACCCGATTCTGCTGTCCGTCTGTCTGTTATAGATTATAGTTAGACAATTCAAAATTAGTAATTTTCACAGATGTATTTCTGTTGCCGCTGTAACAAAATCTAAAAAACAGAATAAAATATATGTTTTTAGGGGCTGGCGCCATTCATACAACTGACATAATTTTTGGAACCATTCCTGAGAGTATCCGATTCGCACTTGATAGCTCTTATCTTGTTTTTGAACCGTTGTGAATGAAATTTTAATTCATTCATTCACGAGCGAAAACGCCAGGACCGCAGATATTTTCGATATAAATTCTAGCTACTTATAGATTCAATAGCTTAGTGTATAAGGGAAAAACAAAATAATATAATCAATGAAATAAATATTAACCTGTTTAGTTACTCAATCACATACCGATTTGTTGCAACATACACTTCACCTAATTATTTAATTCTGGTTCTTTTGTTGCGATGTTTATTCAAACTTTTTTACTATAAAATTATGTTATTATGTCGCTGTAAATAAACCAATTTTAAAAATTATTAGATATTTATTGCCTAAGTTTCGAATTTAAACACAATAATATCTTGGCGCTAAACTGATGATAAATAAACTAATATTACCCTACCTTCAATATTGTTATTGACACTTCAACAAAATAGATCAAGTTATTACAAGAAGATGAAAGAATAAGATTATTGTTATTTTTCTAACGGTAGCGGAAACTCCAAGCCAAGAGGTAGTAGTACCACAGATTACAGAATATATGCTATAGTAGTATACTCACTTAATTCGCGAAATAATAAGTCAATCATTGTAGCACAATATATTTTTTTTTGAATTCATCAAAATCGGTGCAGTAGTCAAAGCTAGTCAAACCATTTTCGCATTTATAAGTAGACTAGCTGTTTCCCGCAGCTCCGCCTGCGTTAAAAAGTACCCTATGTTTGACCCCGGGTCTGCAACTATATTCTGTTTGGCCGTGAAAGCGTCACAGACAGATAGACAGACAGACAGACAAAAAAGACTTTCGCACTTATAATATTAGTATGAAAGTATCGATATCAAAGTATCACGCTCATTTCCCGCACGGGCAGACACAGTACAATTTGTAAATTTCAAATCGCGCAGTCAACATTTTCTCACAAATTACAGTAAATAACCATAATCGATCATACGTATTGGGTGTCTCGCTCTCCACGGTAAGCCTCGCTTCTGGGAGGCTGTATTAGTGATGTAACTGTATGTTTGAGTAATGATATTCCCCGCCAACACTGCTTTGTGTAGTTCCGAAATTCTAAATGAGCTGCTTTGGCAGATTTAAGACGTGGGTTGAGAAGAGGTAAATGCCGCATACCTCTTCTTCACTCGTGAGGCTGGAGTTCAGTTTACTGTTCTCACCACCACCGCTGAAGAGCTAGTTGACATCTATTTTTGAATGGACAGTCCGAAAAAAATAAGCTGCCGTTTTATTTTAGAATATATTTTTGAGTTTTTTGAGTATCATGAAGGGTACAACGCGTCAAATACTAGTAACGATTGCGTATTTTTAAAAACACAACAGAACAATAACGTAATTGGTCACTATCAATCCTTAATCAACATTAAAAAGACTTTTGATTTTAAGGTAAAATTTTATTTATTTATTTACTTTATTCATGTACACAATAAAATGTAAAGGATTATACATAAGAGGAAAAGAAAGTACAAGGGAGCTGCTTATTTCTAAAGAAATTTCTTCCAGCAGACCCAAGAGAGGAAAAGACAAGAAAAGGGTAATTAGCGTGTACAAAAAAGAAAGGAAAATTGAAGACTATACCTAATTACCTAGGTAAAACTATTATAAAATCCTTATAATATAAACATACATAAACATACATGCACAAATACTATTACAAATAATACATACTTAATAAACTTACATATAAAATACATACATAAATACCTATTGTGCTAAGGGCAGATAATACTCTTTAACTAGTTTCTTAAATATTGAGATAGTTTTCGAGTCTCGTATGTCAGCTGGCAATGAATTCCACAATCTTACCGCTTGGACTGAAAAGGAGTGAGTGTAGGAATCGGAATGATGGATGGGAATATTGAGGAGGGTTCTAAGGTGGGAACGGCAAGGTGCATCAATCGGACGGGAGAAGGAGAAACAATCCTTTAGATAAGAAGAATTTTTTTGGTGGCAAAATACAAAATTCCAAATAACTTATCCTGCTAAATAATCTATAGGAGCTGTGATGACGCAGGACTGTTTTTACATTCTCAGTAAATATTGCCTAAAAATTCCGTTAATAAGATTGCGGAAAAAGAACATTCAAACATTTTTTATATAGTTTATTTACATATAACTAAAGTATTTAGGAACCATTTTGTTTGATTATATTTTTGTCATCTCTTTTGGACATGATCCCATTGCTATAGAAATATTGAGGCTTCTGATCAAAATACTGCGACAAGTGATTTTGGCAGTCCTCTCGTGATGTTAACTGACACTGCCTAAAGAATTCTGAAGAGACCGAAACAGGTGGAAATCTGAAGGTGTAAGGTCAGGACTATACGGCGGATGCATTAACACCTCCCAGCCAAACTCTCTTTAATTTTTGCTGAGTGGCTAAAGATGTGTGAGGTCTAGCGTTATCATGATGAAAAACCACACCCTTTCTGTTGATTAATTCCGGCCGCTTTCTTTCAACTTCTTGCTTTAATCTCATCAGTTGTTCCCAGTAAAGTTCAGAATCGATGGACTTGCCTGGTGGTAACAGTGCATAATGAATAATGCCCTTCCAATCCCACCACACACACAGCATCACCTTGTTGCGAGTTAACCCGGGTTCCGTCACAGTCTGTAAAGCCTGACCAGCCTTTGACCACGACCTTTTTGCACGTTCTTGTCGTACGTGATCCACTTTTTATCACCAATTAGTTATCTGCTTCTTAAAAAATGCTTCGGTTTCATTACGTCTTATTAAAGAATCACAAATGAGTAAACGGTTCATAAGGTCTCTTTCAGTGAGCTCATGAGATACCCAAATATCGAGCTTCTTTGTGTAACTAATTTTTTTTAAATGCGCCAAAAATGTTTTGTGGTCAATTTCCAGTTGTTCAGCTACGTCGTAACTACTGATATGCCGATCTAGCTCCACTTTTTCAAAAATGGCATCCATTTTATCCGCAATAAGGCGACCAGAGCGACGTGCATCTCAACATCAACATCAAAATTTCCGGATTGAAAACGCTTAAACCAAATTTGTGCTACTCTCACAGACACTGCACTAGGTCCATAAACATCACAAATTTTTTTTCGCGGTTTGCATTTTTACCTTTTTTGAAGTAAAATTTTAAAATGTATCGAATTTCTTCATTAGATTGCATGTGTACTTGACCATGCATTTAGTACAGAAATACGTCCGTGTAGGTTTGACACCGATGATCATATACCTGAATCGCACTATCAAAGTTTTATCGCTGTCGCCAATGATATTAAATATCAGTTCATATTGTATTGGGTGTCCGGGCTTCGCGGTGAAGGGAGATGAAAGGGGGAGTGATTGAGCCCCACGCCCCCGCACTTCCGGCAATCAGACCATCAGATTACCGAAGAAGAACTTTGTCTACCCACTCTTTTGTTTTTTGTTTTAATTCATTAATTTATTATTCCTAGGATATACCTATGACATGAGGGCCTACATTTTTCAAAAAACTAGCAACTTTTGTACGAACCTCTTGTCCTCTCGACCTCTGTCGTGGTTTCTCGAGCGACAATGGCTCCCGGGAACCGCGGGTTAATATAATTATACAAAAATAGGTAAGTAAAAGTGTGCATAGCACCCTTACCCTTATAGGTAAATCTATGGGGTACACTGTACAGTCACGAGAATTAACATAATGATATACAATTGTGAAATGAAATAAGAACCAATGTGTATACAACTATACATGTTAAATGTTAATGCTCGTGACTGTACGTGAAATACTAATCTTAGTCACATTAGTTTCTAGATTTACATTGGTTGAAGTAACCTAGGTGTAGCTGATCTGGAGTTTATTATTCTAGTAGAACGTGAAATTCTGATTAATTCATTTTTATGGGGCACATACTTTCAGATAAACTTTTGCTTGGTGTTTTGAAATTTTTACAAGGCTAACCATACTATAGCATGATCAACTTTACTTGGCAATAGAAAATACTAGGTTTAAGCTTGTGATGTGTACCAATGAGATGGGCCAATCTTCATTAAACCATGGACAAAAGCTGGATGCGAGCAGCAAGAGACCGGGTGAAATTCTGAAAGAGGTTTATACACATGTATATATTTGCCGTGGCTAATTTAAATGGCGACCAAGGGAATCACTATAAGTAATAGTAAGTGTCAGTAACCTGTACCTGTACTATTTTGGCGAATATTATTATCAAGTGTCTTCTACAACAAGTTTACAAACAGTAACGCCTAAATATGCAGCAATAGGTTTCTTTTGATATTGTTGTCTCGTTGAGTGTCAGCGAAAGTGTTTTAACTTTTAAAGGCACATGATTATTTGTGTCCTAAATTTATTATTTACTATTTTTTTTTTTTTACAGCACGTGCTGCATATTTAGGAATGTTAGATGGGGTTTAATGAGCTTATTCGACTATTAGTTAAATGATTAGCGCCGCATGAAAATATCTAGATGTCTGTCTGCTTTGAATCTTTCAGGCGTATTATGAATATTCAATTTATACTGATTGAATTACATTCCATTGCATGACAAAAGAGGAGTCAAATTTTCTTCGGCGGTGGTGTTGAGCGCTAGGCACTTCGCTTTCAGACGAACAGCATCCGCTGATCGTTTTGCGCAGTACTTTCAGTACATTGCAACATTCCAATAAGGCATGCGTCAAGGACTGCATTTCCCGCGATGAAACGGACTCCTCCCACGCAAGAATCTCCAAAAATCTATATATACACAGCGATCACAGAAATTTTAAAATCGAGTTTTAGAAAGCATAGAAAAAAAATAGAAATGAGGCCCTTTTTTGGGCAGGTAACCAAAAAAAGGTCAGACCCAGTCGGACCATTTGTAAATAATACAAGATGACGCGCAACTTGCATGGCCTATTGATAAGATTTGGCACCTCGAATCTCGAGTAACTTTCAACTAGGTCCATATAGAAAAACTTTACTGATCGTAAAAAAACTTACTATGAACATTAGTTCGTGCACAGTGAAGAAGTATGCGGTTAACCACACTCTATGTATGTATGAGAACTGCGAAACTACAAAGCTGCTTGTTGGTCGTGTCAGAGCATAGATTTTACTTTACAGTATTAACCCAAATATTTTGCAAAACAATAATTACCATTTTTAGTATCATCTTGGAAATTATTCAGGATCCCGAGGGAAAAATATACGGATCCCGAGGAAAAAGCAAAAATTGATCTACTATATAGATCAATATGAAATTTTAAATGCAACCAGTATATGTAACAAGAAAGCGTTTAAATATGTTTCATTCAGGAAAAGTCATAGACTCCCCAGAGATAAGCAAAATTTACATACTCGGCAGTTGAGTATGAAATTCAATATGCATTCAACTAATAACATCGAGAAAGCGTTTTAAGTACTAATCACGGAAAAATTACACGATCCTTACGGAAACGAAAATTATATATCACTATGAAATTTAAAATGCAGGCAACCAGTATGACGAGAAAAAAAAATATTTTATTCAGGAAAAGTCATAGATTTCCGAGGAATAAACAAAAATTTATACACTTTGCAGATTACAATGAATTTCAATATGCATGCACTCAACCAATATCGAGTATATTGGTTGAGTGCATTATTATATTATATAATATATTGGTTGAGTGGTTGAGTATATTGAGAAGTTGTTTTAAGTATTATACTTACATCCCGGAAAAACTTCACGATCCCGAGGGAAAAGGGAAATATTATATAAGTAAAAATGGCTGAACGAATTTGCATGGAAATTGGAAAGTGGGCAGTTTACCTGTATACTTTGCTTTTTATCTCGAAATCACTTTCGAGACTGACATCACAGTCAAGATTGTCCTCTCACAACTTCAACAGAGATATAAAGCTTAGTACAAACGTTTAATTCTAATTAAACCTGAAGTTCACCATAAATAAATAAACATTGTAGGAAGGACTTATTCATATTGATGAATCAGTAAGATAGGTATGTATTTTATACGATTTTGTAGGAAACAGGCATATGAACTCACCTGGTTCATTCATTTATATTGAGTTAGTTACATGGTCAATCGACCCTGTAGCCTCTGGTGTTAGAATTTTGGAAACAACCACCAGATGGCAGCCGGGCACGGAATCATAGCGCCCGGCGCATCCTGGACAACAGTTTGGGAGGACCGTAAGTCGGTAACGCAGACTAGCCGATCCTTCCACCACGACTCAATGGCAAGACAAATAACTGCCAGAGTCGACTCGCTAGGAAGAAGATCAGGTGCTCCAAGTCTGAAACGAAGGATGCTCCCCATGGGAATCCAATCAATCTCCTCCGGACTAAAGGCAAACGCCTTAAGCACTGGACCACAGAGGGGCAGTAAACAAATGTTTGAGGTAGAATTTCTTTTTTGAGTTTGAAGAACTTAATGCAGCTGTTAATCTTACATATTATACCTACCTGCTTCTCAGTTCTCTCATTAGGACATCACACATACCGATAGAAACCCGATATTTACATAGTACATTTAAAGCCCAGAGTTTAAAAAAAATAATTTCGAACCAACTTCCTAAGCAAATTTTCTGTGTCTAGAATTTTTACTTTCTGCTTTGTCTTCTTTTCTACGACCGAGAGATTTTCACAGGGTGTCATTAGCATGCGCTGAGCACGAGATCCTTATCCTAATCATTATCCTAGCTATCTATCGAAGACCAATTCTTAGTGGCATTTTCAAGCATATCTCAAGCAGGAGCTTCACGGAGGACCGTGCAAGCCGTTGGTTCTGGTTGTTATCGATAGATGGCAGTCGTTAGACTGCGACGGATGCCTTTAAGTAGACTGTAAGTGTTACAGTGATGGTCAATAACACACTTCGGGTCATGTTTCTGTTAGTCTGATGTCCATATAGAAAGGGTTACGTAACGGCAGTCGCTCCATCATCATGTCCTAGGCTCTGGAGCCCTTTTTGTTGTTGAAAAGTATGACCTTTCCTTGATCACGTGGGCCGTGAAGCCGCGGGTGATAGGTAGTTGTATGATAAATTTGTTCAAAAATGTCTTTAATATTTAGTAGAAAGTTTTGAGAATTTACTTGACGGTGGGTTATGCTACTTGCAATGGATTAATAATTTTCTATACAAATCTGAATCTATCAAGCAATGCAAAGCAATTACGTTACAAAAAGCGAGATTGACGAAAAGTTAATGAAAAAAAAAACTAGGCGACTGTCGTTCATTGATTCTGTTGAAGAAGTAATAACTAAAGATCCAACTCAAGCACATCAGTTGCTAGCAAACTATTCCAATTAATTGACGAACTAAATGGAAGTTGGAATTTCTGTGATAACGATGTACCTAGTAGTTTAATAAATAGGTACTTCGGTGTACCAAAACTTATTGTCGAAAGTTATATTAGAGGTAATTAAAATTATTCTTTTTTGCTTATAAAAAGATTTATTTATGAAGCATTGTTTACATTTTCTATGTTTCAATGATAGTTGACTTCAAGATAGTAACAAATATTTTAAATGACTAGTTAAATCTTTATAATAAATATATGGAGAAAACAAAATAAACAATAAAAGCGGAATCTGGGCTCTATATGGTAAGATAAGAACCCTTGAAATAATTTGAATAGAAGTTAATCTTTGATTTTTATTGCTTTCTTTCAAATAAAATGACATAAAACAATTTAATACTAAACCTTGGAAGCCTACATAGAAATATATACGCTTTATACAAAACATGTCTCGTAAATACGGCCATGTAAAAAAATACCATATGCGCATTCAATATTGCAAGTGAAACTTTTATTACTTTTTTCAGGCAAATTTCAGTCACAAAATAAGAAAATGGGTAATTGTTTTCTTTTGGCAGGAGATTTCTCCAAAAACTTGATCAAACATGACCTGTTGTGGGTTTTAATACCTAATTGGAATAGAAATTTCATAAATACTTTTTATTTGCTTGAAACTAATACCCATGTGCAGTTAAATGTTAATACAAGCATCTATCTTTTTACCCCAATCTGAATATATAGATACTTACCTTTTAAAATATGGAAGGTGATGTACGAACTTTTTTTAATATTGTTCTATTCTTGTTTCAGATAAGCCCAACACGGAACCACCAGAACAAGTGCAGTGATGTTATAGTGTTAAACGAGTGAAGTGTAAAATTATTGTCATGTGACGGTTTACAATGTTAAAGATACAAATGTTAGATTCCATCGTCAGCAACGATGCAGACGAAACCCAAGAGCAGCAGCAGAATGGGTAAGTCCTTTTTCTATATATAATCTACCAATCATCATTTCAGCCGAAGTCAGTCCACTGCTGGACCTATGTCATTTTGGACCAACCGGTCATTTCACCAACCTCATGACTTCCAAAATGACCGGTTGGCAGCAGCCTGCATCCAGCGTCTGACTGCGACATTTTTCAGGACATCTGACTATCTGGTCGGTGCTTTGTTATTACTGCGTGGTTCGAGTAGGTACGCTTGCCGGTTCGAGATCGCATTTCGAGAACCTTTCTGCCCCATCGGCCATCTGTTCATCGGCAACCTACCAATTACTTCAGCATTGGGATTGGTTAATTCTCATATCTTCTATCTCCACATCTGTGGCCTAAGCTTTGCCTTTCGAATCCGTCAGACATTATTATTTTTCTAAAAGACTTGGAAGCCTTTATGAACGGTATTTTCAAATGACTATTTATCATCGAGGAAGGGAGAGGTGTGAGAGACAGGGAGTCTCAAAGGGGCGTTAAAATATCTTCTCTGTACTTCTGGCACTGAGAGCATTCAACCGATACCATATCGAAAGTACTATTACCTATTCTATGACCATATTAGATAACATGTTAATCAATCTATATTTTATTTTCACGTCTAGGTAATATCGATTCCGATTTCAGCGACCAAGCGGCGCCGAATCACAAATAACTTTTTATATCTTGTACCTATTCGACCCCCTTTTCCTATGCCAAGTTTCATTCATGACCATAAACTGGCTAGTGATTGTGAATCTTTTGTATACCATTATCATTTTTCTAAAGCCAGCATAGTATTTACTACAACAGGCATATGGATTCATTCAAAGTGCATTGACAAACAAAATAAATGTAACTTTGATATATTTGAAACCGAAATAGCTAGTCCAACTCTTTATTCATAAAAATGAGCAATAAATTTTATTCACGTAGATAGAAGTAGACAGCAGGACATGTTGCTTAAATGAAAATGATTCTCTAATAATTTTTCACTGCATAACACACGCACGTCGCCCACATACTAAATAGAAGGTTCTGAAAAAAAATCAAATTGATTAACAGACATTAAATTCCCAGATGTGGGCAATAAAGTTATATTTTATTGTACTTTAAATAACTTAAATAATAGGCAAACAGGTCAAAAAACCAGCAGTCTGGCTCAACTTGTAACAACAGCATATTTTAATCCACGGTACGGTAGACCATTGATATGTAGTGTAAGGACATAGCCAAAAACGCGACGAAATGGCATCAGTTGTTAAGCCCTAAAATGTAATATGTGCATATGTAATTACACTGCGATTGTAGAGTGAACTTCTCACCACCATGCCACGGGTTTCTCAAGAGATTTTTAGTATCCATCAGAATGGCGGATGTATGACTTCCAAATAAATCATAAATAACCTATAAAAATATACGGAAAATGTACGTTTTTGTACTAAAATGTGAATAAATGTACCACCAACCTGTGATCAGGATGGCGGCTCACTATAAAATAATGATTGCTACGCATCCAAAACGTACATTTTCTGTATATTTATATAGGTTATTTATGATTTATTTGGAAGTCATACATCCGCCATTCTGACGGATACGATTTTTAGATTGCCGCCAAAAAGAAGTGTATAATTCAGGATCGGCAATAGCTTTTGTGATGCAGGCGTGCATAGGCTAAGATAAACAGTTACCATCAGGCAGGTACTCAAACCTAATGTAAAACATGCTAGATTATCACTAGAAAATACAAGTAAATTAATGGATTTGTTTTCACTTTTTCTTCCATGTTGTGTAGGCAGTGAACGACTAATAAAAATTTTGAGGTCTAAGTAACAAATTAATAGAAAAGTATTTTTTGCTTATAACATTGGTAACATATTCGTAAAATGTACTGCTGGAGCCATCCTGAGTAGAAATCGTTGAAACCAGACACTGTTTGTGCTCGTAAAAACTAAATGAAAACAACCACGGGGCGTCGCGGCCCCGCGACGTCGCGTCGCCGCTCGGACAAAACAAATTCTCTGCATTACGACATGTCCTGAGAGTAAACGTTGAAGCTCACTTACTTTATACAGGAGAATGAAGCAGAAGTTAAATGAGTGGGCATAAATCCTAATTATTGCCATGCAATTGCTAAAAAATATATGTCGGTAGTGCGCTATTTTTCTTAGATAACGGCTATGTTTACATAATTCACGCTTTTTGGCGTAATTCTCCGTTTTTTAGCTTGCTCTGTAAAGTCTAGGTTTGATTCAATCGTGATCAATTTGGCGGTACTGCTTGATAGCTTATACAATACAATGGATCAACTATTGTCTGATCTCCGTGAACCTTTTTACAGAAGGGCCAGACCAACAGGATTATCAGGACGTGCTTTAACGGACCACCAGAGGGCAATCGGAACAAGCAGCGTAACACGCCCAGTGTCTAGTCATTCAAGTTAAAAAAGTTTTAAAAATCAGTTCAATTAATTAACTGAAAGTGGGTCAGTAAATTCAAAATCACGGAATTACGTGAGTTAAACAACACAAGCTTCTTGTAAAAAAGCACCTTAAATCTGACCGCAATTTTTCACAACACCAAACTTAATTTGTAACGAGCTTATAATTAAAACAAACCAATTAGAATCCATAGAAGAATTATGCAATTAAGCCAGCGCTACACTACTGCAATTGGCCACGATATTACCACTGTTACACAACGGTGGTGCTGTATTCCGTTCCGTGGGCATCCAGCTGTGAAATAAAACGTTAGATGCGAGTAAAGAGATCACTCGTGTGTTACTCGTGTGTGCCTTTGAATATGAGTTTGAAAATAATTCTTAAAAAAAATTTCAATTCTTATCTAATTTTCAATTTGCAGTCCTCTTTCAATGTATATGTGGAGGTATTTGGAGGTATGTGTAGTCAAATGAGCTATGAAAATTACAAATTAAATATCAAAATTATGTTTAAGAAGGCTTGAAGAAAAATATCGTATGTAATACTGAAGAGGGAATTTAGAAGTAATTTAATTTTAATTAACATAAGACATCAACGTGTTAATGCATTTTAAAATACATACGCAATGAGGTTTCCATCAGATAAAGCTACAGAAAATGGCTATTAATATGGACGCAGATGAATATATTAGATACTACTAATAATCAAATTAAATGATGATGACGACCATGCCGCGAAAACACCAGAAAAACTTAAACAAAGCTTCGATCGCAACGGCCGACATAACAATACACGATTTGTCATAACTTGTATGCAAATAAGTACAATACTCCTTTGTTGTAGCATTTTACTCTCAGAGTGAAAATTTTAACGATTCACACATTACTTTAAAACGTAATGTAGTCTTTCATTCAAGCTTAGATTTTTCACCTGTTGTGTTGTCTGTTTGATTAGTTGATGTTTTCTATCATGTGTGTGGAATACCTTGTAATACATTACAGCTAGGCAAATTGGTCGCTGTAAAGACAACCTAAATCGATGGAGACTCATTGATGGCACGCAAAACCATTGCGATTGTGCTTTCTTTCTAAAAGATGGCGCATTTGATGTCTTGCTTTGAGTGCTCAAACACTATGAATGATTTATACTTGGCCTCTGACATGACTGTTCGGTTGGCTTGTTCTTGGGCTGATATAATATAATACCATCGATACTCAAAGAAGAAGATGAAGAAGCTAGGTATCGTTTTATTTATAGTAAACACGACAAAATAAGGTATTCTTTAATTTTCCGTCATATTTTGAGTGCAATTTGTCAGTGTTTGCCCCAATAATCCCTTTGTCACCTGCGACAAAGGTATAATCTGTCAAAACCATGGTCTCGTTACATCGTCACTTTATCCCCAAGGCTGTGAAATATCGCTTACGAGAAAATATATTTAAATCGACCAGTTTCATAAGACCCCAAGAGTTTTATTTCTGAATTTCGTACACAAATAAATCCGCGTTTGAATATACTATATACGTTTTAAATTTTTCTATAACATACTAACATATCGTCCTAACTCAGAGCACACATTTGAAAATTTGGTACTGTCGGTATTTATATAAATACAAAATCGTTAAGCAGAATTTATGTTTTTATATAATATGATTTAATTCATAAAGCATTATCGATTATCAAAACATACATTATTTACCCTTAATAATAAAAAATCAATTGTGAATGTAATCTGCAAGTGAATTTACTTACAACAGCGATGAAACTCAAAATCGATCTTCAATACAAAATAATAGTTACACCAACCGCTACTGTTTGCGAAGACGACACGGCTCAAAATATAATGGTTCTATTATAACAAGGTAAGTTCGTATTATTTGTTGCCAAGATAAGTCGGCGAACTAGGACGCAAATATGAAGATTTTCTCCTTGTAGTTATCGATAATGCAATCAAAAGTTCAAAGTTTTTTAAAATATTATGATATCTAATATTGAGTTAGTTTGATAACCCTGTTTTCTGTTGCTATGCTATCCTAAAGCAAACTTCCTAAAATTAACATACGACTATTGAGAAGGGAAAAAGGTAGCTTTCCTTGGAAACAAGCTTGTTTTAGCAAGAAATTGCCCACTCCAAAGTCTGCCATTTTGATTTTTACGATTTTGGCCTACCCCGTGACTTACGATTAGAAGATGAATCTAACAACGTATCATTTATCGAAATTGGGTTAACCGTTTTTTTGGCTATAAGGTAACAAAGGGACGAACAAACATACTTACATACTTAGAATAATAAATTGGTCACGCGCGTTCGACGCGGAGACCAATTATTAACTAAGCACATACATGCAAGTCAAATACATAACTCTCCTTTTTAGGCTTCGCCGTAGTTGGGTCAAAAGTACTGGCGTGCTATTTTTAAAAAGTGTTTCTCACGCAAATTCTGTTCGTTAAAAAATAAATTTCATTCTATATTGAATTATTTTTGTTCGATACCGACAATTTTGATTCGACATAATATAATTGTCGTACATTTGCTCCTGTTCCCGTTCGAAGCCGAACATTTTTATAGTTACAGTTAGTTAGTTTATTTTTTAGTCCATTCCGAAATTCGAAAACTGTTCGATAATATTCATTGCTCACTGCCTTGCCCACGAATTCGTTAAAACTCCGTTCTAGGAGTTTTAATTAAAAGTTCTAACAAAAGACAGCTTTAGACCGATATTGAACACTTTTAAGGGTCATTATTTTTCGTCAGTGTATTTATATACACCACTTTTATTACAAATGGATAAAAATGAATTTACTTACAAAAACATTAATTTCATACATGAACGAGTAACGCCACAATCATGAGTTTTATAAGTCAAGCAAAATACTTTTCAAAGTTATCTCTTCTGTGATAACCACAATAAAACTACTACCCCCTACAATACCATGAATGTTTGACATCGGGCAGATTTCTTCTTTATCAAAGCGTTTTCCCTGTTTCGTCCTCAGCTGGATGTTTTGGATTTTCAGCCCAAGGTCAGCTTTCTACTTTTGCGTCACCACTTCGTCTGATCTTCGGCATCCTTCGCAGAAGTTCCATTAACACGCTTATCCTGCTTTGCTAATTTCCACCTCAGGATCATGAATATCAATAAGAAGAAATTTTGCATAATCATTTGATTGACCCAATTTGAATGACATATTTACCTTCTTTTACTCAGAAGGCACGCTTTAAACAATTTTACAGGGATTGGTGAAACCTTTGGATTGTTGGATCGCAAGCATGCAATTTTGCTGAAAATACTAGAATATGTAACATAATATTGTTTGTACCGCTTCCCCATACATTTCATTATAATGGGTCCCGTCCTCGAAGTGTTCTGTCTACTTAGGGTGTAAGAAAACAAATATTAACTAAATTTGAGACACCATCAATGTCGTTTTGTGTCGCTCCCATTAATTAGCGAAGATACTGAGAAACACAACGGGTCGAAAAAGGAATTTTGCACTTTTCCTTGATCACATGGACGAAGCCGCGGGTAACAACTACTGTTTTTATAAACTAGCACACAGGTGACTTTTTAAGCCCCAGACGAATTTTAATATGACTTTATTTATTTTAATTCTCTAAAAGTTATCTCACAAAAAATATTGTAAATTTGGCTGATGTGCATTCGTGTAATCTGCAAACTTATCCTACTACTTACGATTAGTATAGGTGCTTACAATGTACTAGCAATACTAGTTTCTTAAGAAGACATGATAAGGCGCAAAATATCCAATCTACAGACCATTAGTTGAAATTATGATGGTAACGTATTAGCTCGAACTATCCAAAACTATTTTTAACACAGATCTATACTGTTTGTTTGTTTGTTTGAACTCGCTAATCGCAGGAACTACTGGTCCGATTTTAAAAATTCTTTCAGTGTTTGGATAAGTAGCCTATTTATCGAGAAAGGCTACCTTTAGGCCTGGGCGAAGTCGTGATGGACTGCTACAATAAAAATAGTTACAAAAAAATATATTTAGTTATCGGGACTTAGCTTTTTTTTACGACTCTTCTAATAACTAGTATGTATGTATATGGATGTATGTATGTAAAAATCTTTATTGTACACAAAGAACATAGTATCAGAATACAGGTTACAACAAAAGGCGGATTTATCCCAAATAAGGATCTCTTCCAATCAACCAAACTAACATAGGACATAGACATATGGGCACAGAAGAGGGTGCAATACGCAAATAAATCTTAGGTACAAAGTATACATAAACTTACATCTACCATACAAATTCCATTACACAGTAAGCTCAGCTCAATGCCGATCGCTCCTAGATTACTATTCACTCACCCGAAATTTGAAAGAGTGAGAAGACAGCTCTTTTATCTCCAAAGGAAGCTTGTTCCAGAGATTTGCAGCGGGAACTGAAAAGGAGTTGGCGTAACACTGTAAGGAGCATACAGGTATGTCAGCTTTAGGTAGCTTAGCTTTAAGTATTTTGGCTATTTGCTAATTTGTGTACACACAAGTCGTACCCTAGATTCTACGAATTTCAGAGATTGGTGTGTGCGCCCAATTATGTATGTAAATGTAGATTTTAAGGTTCACTTTCTGAAGTATACACTCCCGAAAACAAGGAACATCCAATCCAATTGAAATCTAACCACCCTCCCAAACTGTGGTTATCCATGTTTGTTAATTCCCAGATTAGGTATTTCAAGTTGCGAAGTTGGTAGTTTTGCGGGTTAAATTACCAAGGCCATGAGGTCCTTCGGGGTTTATGTTGAATGTGGTGGAATGTTTATTTAGTGGCAATAACTTACGAGGAAGATGTAGTGAGTTTTGGGAAATTTTAAGAAGTTGGCGATGGTTTTCTCATTTATTCAAATAAATTAGACCTAACAAGAAACGACTCATTACAGAAAAATATAACTAAAAACCCTCTTCAAAGTATTATTACCTCTTTTTGTTTCAGAGGATCAAAATTCATTTCAATACGCCCTCTGTGTTTTTCAAATAATCGTACACTACTAAGTAAATCAATATTTTTAGTATGAAATGATACTATTAGATGGCAGTACTTAACTTAGTTACTAATTCGCAACAGTCGCAACAGATGGCGCCAGAAGCGCTTAAATTAAAAATGTGTTACGAGTTCAGAATTTGTAATATTTATCACCTGCTTATTATGATGTTATTGAATATGTATATAGTATATTTTTTAAAATTTCAATATGAAATAAAATGGACCACGAATACCACGATTCCCTAAAGTATCGCGCGCAACGGCCGGACCCTAAGAAATAGGCTACGATCATTGAGATATATGTAGTACGTTAGAGAGTATTTTTGTGAGTTAATAGGCTACGATGACCACGCGGACACTTTTTGCGGGTCGTACATGTTTGATTGTCAAAATAATCGAATAAAAAATATCTTACTTATGTCATTCTGCAAAAAGGAAAAGAAAAAAAAACGATTGTAAATAAATTTTACATATGAAAAAAATTGCATGTTGTCCTGCTACGGACTACAGTTTGAACAGAACCATTCGTTCGGGAATTCGACTCTCTCTTGACCGAATTAGTTTTATGACACTCCAAGCAATATCCATTAATGAATTTCCGTTGTATTCCCGATTCGCCCCTAGCTCTCTTAGCGTTCGTCTCCGGAGCATATCGTGTAATCCACTTACACGGGCAAACAATGTAGCCGAGTATAATTAGATGATGCAAATTAGGTGACAGTAATAGTGTCAGTTGCGGGAGGGCCTAGTTTTAAAGTAATTAATGTGCTACAGTTGGACATTTTAGAAACTTGGTATCTCGCGACATGAGAGTTCGAAATACTTATTACTATTATGTGAATTGACACTACAAAAGAACAAACAAGAGAAGCTTAATAGCGTCTTGTAATCTGCGTAATCGACGGCTACTCCCTAATTTTGAAAAGTATGACTTATGCAAAACTCACCGATTATTCTCTACATTTTTTTTCATGACCTACAAAACCTACTTTCATAGAATAGAAAAAAGTCACATAGAATAGATTGAATCACTCATTTCGTACTTAAGTGGTTACAGAGTAATTTTATAATATTTATTCAAAACATTGTTATGAATATTTATAACTGAAATACCGGAAAATTTAAGGAAAGCCTAGACCGTTATATTTTAAGGGTCAAGACGACACTCTTCATTTAATTTGTTTAAAAACCAATTTCGCGTTACATTTTAACGAGTTGGAACAAAGCGAGGGGAACGAAGAAATTTTACTTCTTTGGATCATTAAACAAGGAAAGCCTTAATTTATACCTTTGTACCTACATCTGTCGTAGGAAAGTAATTTGTCATAATACGTTACGTTGCATGCTCTAAACGAATTATCGAAATAGATATTTCAATATATCATATTTTATAATTTGATGGATTTATCAACTTCAAAACATTAAATTAAATATAAACACTATTTGATGGTCTCAACTGGAAACTGTAGTTATATTTTTTTTTATTTTATTGCTGAAATGTGTTTTTGCTAGTTTTTGTTTTATTTTTCAACAGTAACCCAAAGTTGAGCGATGGTTTCGTAGAATAGAAAGTATGTAGATAGTACCTATTATTTAAGTTTTAAAACTTTAATTTGGTACCTATTAACAATTTTTCAACCATGATGAAAATGATCCTGCAGTCAGGTATAGTTAGGAGAGTTGCTATTATTGAAATATGTCACTCACCGAATACTTACCGGTAAGTCGAATGAAAATTGTTCGACTCATTGAATATGTCGAGCGAAAATCATTAGCTTGTGAATGAAAATCACTCGACTTTTGGTTTATGGTGAATAATACGTTTAAAAAAATAGCTCTAATAAACTTGAACCCTCTTTGGTTGTTGGTTGATTTGACCACCAGTGTAAAGAATGTACTTAAATGCTAATATACTTACCTCTAA
Source organism: Euzophera pinguis (assembly GCA_947363495.1). Classification (NCBI taxonomy): domain Eukaryota; kingdom Metazoa; phylum Arthropoda; class Insecta; order Lepidoptera; family Pyralidae; genus Euzophera; species Euzophera pinguis. The sequence goes on from OX376169.1 coordinate 7,073,708, forward strand.
ATCTTCTTTTATGCAGCATCTCTACCTACATGGAAATTGGCATAAAGATCTACTTGGTTTACCACGCGTAATGTACCAAATTAAATAAATTTAATTAACATAAATAATTGAATAAGAAATGTTAAAGTGACCCAACGTGTTTTACCCGTTTCCGTTTAGGATATAGCACAGACAAAAAATCACACTCCCACCTGGTTGGCACGTGGCAATCATCCCTTTCCGGTGGGGTCTTTGGCTAAAAACACTTGAATTCCAAAACGTAGTAAGTCCCACAATAAAAAAAAGTTCAATTAAAAGTCTTTTCGAATTAAGAATAAAACTGCTTCGTTTATCGATGTGTGAATTTCTGTTTATTTTCTTTATAATTTAATAAGACGCGTGCGTATTGTCTGTGTCTAGGGACTGTGACGGTTTTATTATGACAATGTCTTATTATTTTTTGGTGCAATATTACAGTGCGTGAAATAATTTATTACGTCAATAATTTTTTGGTTCCGTTTCCCATTTAGAAATTCTTTTGATCAGGTTTAATTGTACATATTAATTAATTGGGGGCCGTACATAACTATAACAAAAAAGGTTTGAGGCAAAAGCTTATCAATTCGTTTGTTTATTTAAGATTGCTAATCAATATTTTCATTCTAATAATAAAAACATATATTCACCAACGAGTACCTCAATAATAAGATTAATAAACAAGCAAGTACAATGGTCATAAATTACACAAGAATTTTTGCACAGATTTTTATTATTTCCTCTTTAATACCTAATAATTAATAAACATAAAATTTTTCACCAAAAACTTAATTTGGGTCACAAAATAATAACTGATTTAATAGGACTAGAACGACTGTTCATCGACTGCTGTCAGATTTGGACAAGATTTATTACTTTAATTCAGAGCAAAAGGGGTTTGATTTAAAAGTGCTGCACAATCATACACTGGAGAGCTTTTGTTGATATTGTGTTTCTTTATTTACGATTATGTACAATTTTCACGGGCGATTAATTTTACACTATCCGTTTGGCGCGTGCGTTCCGGTATTGTGAATGAAATAGTTCGATTTTTGAACTTCCTTTTTTCGGAACATAAATTTCGAATTTATTTTTCTTCTTTTGTACTCTACTGCACAGTATTTATGTATTTTGTTTTTGCACGCATAGACGTTCTTAGTTTGGACATACCAAAGACATAGTGTAGCAACATTAGTGATTGCATGGGAAAGTACTGAAAAAATATTATATAAAAAAATTCCAGAAACATTTTAGAGTATTCAGGACACCTCAACTTTGGAGGTATCACACAAGTCTGGCGTAGTCCAAAATCGTCGCCAAACTCATCGAATATTCCGTATCATTGGTTTCGCTTTGATCGTCACACGAAGTTCAATAACTTTGAACTGAATAATCCTAGGTAAATCGATCAATTTAAATATAATGTGCGTATGACGTATGTGTGCGCGTGTCTTAAATTTGCCACATTATTTTCGGGAAATAAATAAACACATAATTAAACGAGTATTTAATCGCAAATCTATTTATTAAACACTTACATATTTATTCTGACAATATTACGTTGCGTTGCGTTAATTATTGGCACTTCGCATTTGAAACAGAGTACTCATGTAGTAGAATATGCAAATCAAAAACCAATATTTCATTACATCATGTCGTGCCCTTTTCGGCCGAATTCTAAACAAACAACAATTTTATGCAGATTGGCGGTACTTCATTTTATTCATTGCCCCCGCTTGCGGCTTCCAAACAAATCAACAGTGAAATGGCAAACAAAAGAAAAAACAAAAAAAACACGTAAAGGGCTACAAGCAGATATCTGTGCAAATAAACCGTTTTTTGCAACGTATTTGGGTATTTGTAAGGCAGCGGTTTGGCCGCGGGTGAAAAGTAGCGATAAAGCGATGATGCCTCCGAGTTTTGTTTATTTACAAAGCATTATTCTAGCTGTATTCTTTTCGGCATTATGTTACGTAACAAATTTCCATTTTGCTCTTGGTAACCTGTTAATAGTAAATTACGCATCAAAAGGAAAAAATATGTTTTTTGCAGCTTTGAGCTTATGAATAGGTACATTAATAGTACTAACGGAATACCTATTCCGTACCTACGCCCTCCCTGCTCTAATATACGTACTCGTTTAAAGGACTATACTAAAAAACAAGGGACCCACAATGGAATGTGGCATACACAAGAGGAATAGCTCTACCCATAAATGGCATTCTGTGTCTCGATCTACCATGAGATTTTACTAACGTAGACGCTAGCAACCGCAAATTTATATGGAATTTCTTAGTTACCTTACTATCCGCCAAGGGCGCTGTGTAGTTGTGCCATACAAAATGTTAACGCAGTAGCTAGCGCCTGTGTTAAGAGAATCTCTTGGTAGACGCACCGTTTAATCACTGGCTCCATCTAAGTGTATTTTAACAGATATGATGACAGACGAGCTAGATGAAGTCTTTGCAGAATGATTTTTTTTTTAAATTTGGATTGACAGCAACTGTTGTAAATAAAACTCGAACAATATGAGCTCAACCGGTTACAGTTTGGTATCAAAATATTTGCACATAGCTTTGCATGCAATAAATTAGATGTGAAATGGACAAGCACCCCTTTGTTGAACGGTTAAGTGCTCTCGAGTATTGAGATGACCCTTTTCATTTACGGACATAAAATTTTGATGTAAATTATTATATTTATTTATCATATTTTTTTCTCTATTTAAAAGGGTTACTGAGGTCAGACGGCAGTCGCTCCAATGTAATAATCAGTACTGCCAAAATCTAGGGCCATGATTAAAGCGTACATAGGGCGCACTGTAAGTTTCCGGAACTGGCCACTTACATATACAATATTTAAAAATTTATTGCAACATTTGAAAATAGAACTCTTTGGCTGTAGAATGCAGTTTGTTTCATCTAACTGTCTTTTGTATTTACCTTGTGGCGCCATTTAAAAAATTGTGTGTCTGCATCAACATGGATTTAACTCGGGAAAATTTTCGTAGTATGATTTTCTACGATTGTAAGTGTAATTTGACAGCTCAACAGAGCATCGCTCGGCTTGAAACAGCTTTTGGCAATGAAGCACCATGCAAGACAACTGTTTATAGCTGGTTTGCAGAATTCAAGCGTGGTCGTATCAATCTCAGTGACGAATCTCGCGATGGTCGGCCGTCCACCGCTGTGACCAACAAAAACATCAATGCTGCGCGCCGTATGATTGAAACAGACAGGCATGTGACCTACCATGAAATTCGCGCATCCTTAGAAATAGGCATGAGTCAAATACAATTAACCCTACACAAACATTTGGGTGTGAGAAAGCTGTGCTCGCGGTGGATCCCACACAACTTGACCGAGGCTCAAAAAACGGACCGCGTCACTTGGTGCAGTGCCATGCTTACCAGATTCAACGAAGGTGCGTCAAATTTGGCGTGGGACATAGTAACAGGTGACGAAACATGGATTTATTGCTACGATCCCAAAACAAAGCAGCAATCGAGCGTATGGGTCTTTCAAGATCAGCCGAAACCAACCAAAGTGGCGCGCGTGAAAAGTGCATCTAAGCGGATGATTGCTTCTTTTTTTAATAAAACTGGACACGTGGCTACTGTTGCTTTAGAGAATCGTCGTACAGTGAATAGTGACTGGTATACGACCATTTGTTTGCCGGAAGTTATTGACGAACTCCGTAAAAATAACCGTAAACGCACCACGACAATGCTAGTTCTCACACGGCCAGACAGACAAACGACTTTTTGAAGGCGAAAAATGTAGAACTCATGAGTCATCCTGCATACAGTCCCGACCTGGCACCTTGTGACTTTTTTCTGTTCGATTTTCATCACCAGAAGAGGCTGTCGAGGAGTATGAAAAACACGTTTCAGAGGTCACCACAGAGGAGTGGCACAAAAGTTTTCAAAACTGGTTTCATCGAATGAAAAAGTGCATAGACGCCAAGGGAGATTATTTTGAAAAACAATAAATTAATTTTGTACCTTTAATAGTATTTTTTCATATTCATTCCGGAAACTTATAGTGCGCCCCACGTACCAGGGGCTCAGAAGTGTAAGCTAGCGACGCAACTAGGAATACACCCTAGGATGAAGATGATCATATTTTTTTTTAAATCATGTCTAATAAATAATGAGAATTGTCAGGTATAGGATGGAAAAAACAAACCTACATCATCATATCAAAATGATATTATTTATTTGTTTATAATGTATTTGATTTTTCCGATCATTCCGAACATGACTTTCCCAATATGGTCAACCTTATATAAATAAATACCATAAAATAAATATTCGAACAGTTTGAAACACTGGTTTTCATTGCGTCACAAATCTACAAACAGTATTTTCAAAACATATAATTATATATTATTATTTCTTCTAAACACTGTGCAAGAAATCCTTAAACAATTTACCGAAACAATTACAAGGAACAAAACAAAGCTATGCAAATCCTTGCAAATTAACAACTCCTTTTTAATTCAAGTTTTTTTTCTCACAATCGAGACAAAGGTTGCAATTTGGTGTTATATTATAATAGCTTTGATTTTCACGCAATCATTTGTTAATCTTTTTATTTTTAATTGTTGTGTTTCATCTGCAGGTGTTCGAAAGTCAAGAATTTATTTTAATCGTCCCCCTTGTAACGCTTTATACGCACCCCTAAGAATAACATCGATAAAATAAGCAAACGATTTATTCTTATAAATGTATAGGATTGAAAAGATGAGGTTTCGTAAACTAAATCCTTTTGTATATTTAATATTTTTTATCTATTGTTTTTATTCTCTATTGAAAAGCAATATTAATCCAGTTTCTAAGTAATGAGACGAAAAATTTCCTTTATTTCTTTTACATTCTTAATAATTCTTCAGTTTTTAAATTCACCTCTGCGTCGTGGACCTCTCCCAATATTTATCTAGTTTTTGGCGTGTGTCAGTCATCCAATTGGACCTCGTTTTATCTTAAATTTTATAAGTACTCATTGAAATTCAATAACTATAAATAAAAATCCTAAAAAGATTCATACAAAAACTAACCAGGAATTCCATTGTCACCATCGGGACACCTAACAAATGACATATGCAAATGAGACTTTTTCAAATAGATCTGCGCATACGCATCATTGTCTGCCAAATGTATGCGTGATGCGTTATGACAATGTTAATGTGTCGGGCCCACTGTTATTGTTTATGTTTATCGTATTATTATTTGGGATGAAAACTTAAAAATAGAGGCGATGATTCATTTCTAGTTAAAAAATTACATTAGACCGGTGGAGCTTATTTCCAAGTAGACATAACTTAACCTTGACTTTTACATTTGGGATTTCTTAATTTGGGTCCTCATTGACCACACATTAACACATTTCGGAAACACCCAAATGCGATGATCTCTCAATTTATTTCATCGAATTTCACGTGCTGAAGATATATAGGTATGTATATATTTTTACGCAATGAACCAACACTCAAGAGCATAGAATTATGTAAAACAGGTGTTTAAGTATTTAATAGGTTTGTTGTAATAACAATGTATATTTGACAAATGGAGACTAACCGAGGTGATAGGGCAAAGTGCAGATAGGCCCCCGCCATATCCATCTTGTATAGATGAATTATTATGGTAAATCACCATAATATTTTCTTAGAATTGCCATAAACAGTTATGTACTTACAAAAAATTAATGTACTTACATATATAGCTTCATCTTTTTGTTAGGAATAAGTTTTGAATGGAATCGTCACGTCAACGACATTTAGCCTTATTTCCAATAGGCATGACGAACATTTGTTGATATCATGTTTAAATGAAAGACCTCACTATAATAGGCACAATGGTAAAAAAAATCACGTTGATAAAACTTAAACTAACTGAGATATGACGAAGTTAAATTCACGTGCATTTTGGACTATACCAAACACTCCTAGAGGTGACGTCACGCCTAAGTAATTTACAAGGGTGAGACTAAAATTTGTTCGACAGCTACCTTAAATATTGCGTTTATATAAATAGTTCCTAAAAGAAAATTCTTTATTTTTTATGTGTTCATCGATTATAATATAATTTTTTAAGTAATTTTATATTTTTAAAATGGACTTTCCCATGGATTTTTAAATTGTTATATAAAATCGCCTGTGCAAAATTTCAAAGTGAAAATTTCAATAGTGATCATACCATCACACTACTTTTTAAATTTTTGTCCCTCGTCGTCTATCCAATTGACTATACTTACGATTAGGTTCATAACATCATGTGATTGGCTGACACCACCACCAAGTATTCCACTAGTATATAAATGAATGAATCACATAATTGTGAATTATTACTTGTTATATTGTCACTCAGATTTTTCGATGAATTTCTATTAAAACTCATTTACCTGTTCTTTTGATGCTAGCTTTGGGCAAAGGAAAATTGAATTCTGCTTTATCATGAAAATCTGGGGCCGAGAAGGCGAATAGACAAAATGCACTTGCATTTTCTGAAATTTTGCCTTTGTAATCCATCCAACCTCGTTAGCCAGATTTAGTTGCTGTCTAAATTAATTTTTATTTCTGTCTAAATTAATTTAGTGTCTAGGATGGACAAAACTAGTGCTTTGCATCTTCTTAATTAATTTAGAATAATTGGGATATTTTCTTTATCATCATCCTAGCGTGTATTCCTAGTTGCGTCGTCAGCTTACGCTATGGAGTCTAGGGTACGCTGTAAGTCATGATCCTAGATTTGGCGAAACTGGTTATTACAATGGAGCGACTGCCGTTTGACCTCCGTTACCCTTTTTTTTACAGGGAAACCAGACCAACAGGAACTCATGTTCCTGTTGTTGGCCACTAACACATCACAGGTCATCCTGAGGTGTGTTAGTGGCCAACACTGTCAGAATTTTTCAGACTGCCCTAAGGCATCTGACACAGCCTCACGACTGCTACCTATCGATAACGACCGGGACCAACGGCTTAACGTGCCTTCCAAAGTACGGAGGAGCTCAAGATAGAAAATGCCACTAAATGGTGACCAATCCAATAGTGGTCGCGTCGCGCTGTCGCTTGACACGCGCATTCGCTACAGATACGAGGACGCGCTCGACTAACAAGCTCCTCACACTATTTTTGTAGCGTAATTTTACAGAAAATTATTTTTCTTTATAAATACAATTACCTATTCTTTGTTATTACTCTTGACTGCTAAAGCATACGGCCCGCTAAAGATAGGGACACTGGCGCTCGTTATATCTTGACGTTTCGTCACCTTATTCAGTAAATCACAAAATAATATTTTGTGGTGTGTGTGTGTTTAATCTGGTTCGAAACTTGCTGTGAATAATTACATTTTTACAAGGTTTTAAAAAAAAAAATAGGGATACTAGACCACTCTATATTGATCCCTCTTTACACTACGACTTATTAATAAAGAAATAATTTGATAAATCAATCATAGCCGTCATCGCTAAATAAACTATCGATCAAAAATCTCAATCGCACAAATAATTTTAATTGTACAATAGATTGACTAGGAAGGAGTACCCTCTTTTTGCAGTCGGTTCAGGTCTTCGGGCAAGGGGCGCGTGACTATTGTCACCGGATGATAGATTGCTGTCAAAATCATACTTTTTACCTATGCATATGTAAATCATGACGTCAATGATAAATGTACGGCTGTACAGTGAAGGTACGTATTGTCACATTGCTAAAGAAGTGAAAATTCGGGGGGTTGGGTTAGTGACGTCATTTTATACAAGGTGTTGTAATAGAGTGTTATTGAACTTATCGAATATTAATGAGTAACGTAAACAACTTTTATCATTATAATTTTTTTTTTTCCCGTGGTCAATGAGGAGATGAGGGATTTCTTTGTCTAACGTCTTAAACGTTTGTGAACAAAACTGTATTTCTTGCTTAAAGTTATATTGCAAACATTTTTAGAGGTCTATCATTTATTTTGAGAGATTTAGGGTTTTAATTTATTTTATTCTCGAAGTCCAAAGATTGATCGTGTAATATCACAACATGGATATTTATGGCTAATTGATTAGAATATAAGGAAGGTCCCATATAATAAACATACAATTTGCAAAACTTGCCTCCAAAAACTAATTTCAATCTTTAAAATGAGTAATTAACTTTCAAACTAACGTACCGAATATTCAAAGTTAGTGAATGCACTCAAATTAATTATTTACACTTTTATACCAGTTTCCATGTCATATTCAAAATATTGTTATCAAAAGCTCCGCCTAGCCAGCACACGCCCTGGCAAAACATCACAGAATCACAAACGCATCGCCATATGCTGGAATTGTCAAAAAATAACGACATTTTTAGGGTTCCCTTGTCAAACCCGTGTCAAATAATGTTTAATTAAATAATTCATTTAGCCTGCATCAACAACGGTTCGTTTTGTAAAGAGTCATGACAATTACTAAAATTATCATTTATGTAAGTAAGTACATTAAAAATATAATTTCATTCATTTTATTTCTAAATAATTTGGTACATATATTCAATTAAAATATCTACAATTGTTTGACTTAAGGACTTGGTCGTAAAACTTTAGAAGATATTGAGTAATCATACTCAAACATTAGCTAATTAATTACATTTCAATAATTTAATTTTGGCAAATTTCTAATAAAAATTAAATTAAACTTGAAGAAATACTTCACTTTTCTATAAGAAATCAGTATTTGAACATCAACATACAAATTCACAGATTGAGATGTGTTCCAATTTTAAAAACAGGTCATAAAATAGATAATAATTTACGGAACCTAATCTAGCATAGATAGAAATATATTCCGTAGAATTATTTTACAATAGAAGAGTTGTACAATGGTCGCATCACGTTACATTTATTTTTTGACAGTCCCACTGTTGGTCTTTTTGTAACCAGTGGGCCGGTCCCGAGTCGCATTCATGTCGTGATTGATGTAACTAATTAATTTTGTCGTACGCGTGTTCAAAGTTCGAATGTAGATACTCGAATTCGAAATTAAAAATTGTACTTTTTAAGAGCACATTGTAAAGGAATTCACAAAGGATAGCATTTTTAATTTCTCATTTCGACACGCAGTATCGAATCACCCTTTTAAATTTTAATCAATTGTTGGAGTGTGTAGCATATCTTTTAAAAAATTAAAACAAAAATAGATAGTTTTTCTCAAACAACAATCAGTAACAAAAACAACGTGTTAGAACCTCAAATTCTATGGTAGGTAAGATAATAGATAAGTATGGATAGGTAAGATATCTGTTAAAATATTTTATGATTTTGCCGATTTGAAAAAAACAAATATGGTTGTTTTAATCAAGATACCTTTAAGGTTTTAAGTTATTTTAGGTCCAGTTCAGACCTGAAAAATGTCAAAGGGCAAAGTAAGTTTCTGTAGAATGATAGCATCCATTAACATTTCGCAGCAAAGACTGACCTTCGGAGTTGAATTAATAATTAAGACAACGACATAGAAGAAAATACTGAAAATCAAAATGGCAACTACGCCATGACTGACAAGTAAAATATGTCAAATTAAAATAAAATTTAAGATAATATTTATAAGTGGTAAATTAAAGAGGTATTTCATAAAGATAAATTTCATAATGTGTAAATTACAAACTCACATTTTGTTTCTTAGTCAAACTTCGCTACGACGAAGAAACCATACCTGTATGGTTTCGCCTACTGATAGCTATCAGTAGGCCATGCGACCATGCGACTAGCAGCCTATCACTATTTTGATTCCATTTTCCACCTTTGCGCCCACCAACATTCTAAATGTGGCCTTTGGGTAGTTGATACTCCGTGGGGTAGTGTTGCCGGATAATTGATTACCGATTAATCGATTTTGTTTTTTTTTTCAATAATCTGGGGTATCGATAGTATTGATTCAATCAATTTTATCGATTTTAGACAATTAATCAAAAATAAACAATTGTTAATTGCGAAAACAAGCAATTAATCGATGATTGATGTCGATATAATCGATTATATCGATTTAATAGACATAGATAATTGTTTATATCGATGGTTATGTATCGATACTATCGATATATTATCACTATTGATACCTTAGATTATTTTTTCAACTATCAAAGAATCTATTATTATTCGATGTGTAATCGATTTTCCGGCAACACTACCGTATGGAAAAGGGCCGTGATAATATGTATGTGTGTGTATGTCTATTTATTTATTTGTATTTAAACCCGGGTCACAACTAAAAAGGGGTCAGTTATCAATTAGCTCCAAGCTAAATAGAAAATTAAAAGTAACGTTTAACATACTGTACTGTGTAATAATAAATCAAATTAAAGTTCTTGTTGCAATTTTAGGATTCTATATAAGAAATATTACATAAAGTAGGCAAATATTAACCATTTCCCCTACCTTAGCTCCGAAACTATCGATTCCATAATTTCGATGCATAAATTACAGGAAAACCTATGAGATAATTTCGAATTTATTTGAGAGGTCCAAATGGAGAAAAATCGTACAGAATCCACTCCATGCGAGCCGACTCACACTCGGCCAGTTTTATTTTAATTTCATTTTTAAGGATTTTCTTAGTTACATTTTATAATCCGTAACAACACCGCAGCAATTAATAATTTTCCCATTGGTCGGGCACCAGTCAAGTAGCTGGTCAACACCATAATCGACGCTAGTGTGCGTCTTTGCACATTGTTAAACACACACTGTCCTAATAAGTTTCCTCATTCTGAAAACTGATTTTTTTTCACAGCGCGGTATCTAGTCGTAGCGCCGCGGAGACCAATTATTAATCTAAGCTATATGCGAAAAGACTTTTTCCCCAACCTAATATTTCACGCATTATGAGCTAGGCACTTGCAGGTAGTTTCTCCCGTCCTTATCTGTCATTAGTTCCTTAATTTCTTTACAGGACATAATGCTTACTTTCTCATTGACTTTCCTCATGTAACTTAGCCTTGAAATACATTCCCTTTTTCTTATTTTATTAAGATTATCTTCTCTTCGTCACTATTTTATACTATGAACTTGGCACCGCCTTCTTGCCCTCATTACCTTGACTTTGATGTTACGGAACGCTGGAGATGAAAGTGCCTATTTTTAAACATACATATATACACATACATATACATAGGGCGCACTGTAAGTTTCCGGAACTGGCCACTTACATAAACAATAATTAAAAATTTATTGCAACATTTGAAAATAGAACTCTTTGGCTGTAGAATGCAGTTTGTTTCATCTGACTGTCTTTTGTTTTTACCTTGTGGCGCCATTTAAAAAATTGTGTGTCTGCATCAACATGGATTTAACTCGGGAAAATTTTCGTAGTATGATTTTCTACGATTTTAAGTGTAATTTGACAGCTCAACAGAGCATCGCTCGGCTTGAAACAGCTTTTGGCAATGAAGCACCATGCAAGACAACTGTTTATAGCTGGTTTGCAGAATTCAAGCGTGGTCGTATCAATCTCAGTGACGAATCTCGCGATGGTCGGCCGTCCACCGCTGTGCCCAACAAAAACATCAATGCTGTGCGCCGTATGATTGAAACAGACAGGCATGTGACCTACCATGAAATTCGCGCATCCTTAGAAATAGGCATGAGTCAAATACAATTAATCCTACACAAACATTTGGGTGTGAGAAAGCTGTGCTCGCGGTGGATCCCACACAACTTGACCGAGGCTCAAAAAACGGACCGCGTCACTTGGTGCAGTGCCATGCTTACCAGATTCAACGAAGGTGCGTCAAATTTGGTGTGGGACATAGTAACAGGTGACGAAACATGGATTTATTGCTACGATCCCAAAACAAAGCAGCAATCGAGCGTATGGGTCTTTCAAGATGAGCCGAAACCAACCAAAGTGGCGCGCGTGAAAAGTGCATCTAAGCGGATGATTGCTTCTTTTTTTAATAAAACTGGACACGTGGCTACTGTTGCTTTAGAGAATCGTCGTACAGTGAATAGTGACTGGTACACGACCATTTGTTTGCCGGAAGTTATTGACGAACTCCGTAAAAATAACCGTAAACGCCGTATCATCCTGCACCACGACAATGCTAGTTCTCACACGGCCAGACAGACAAACGACTTTTTGAAGGCGAAAAATGTAGAACTCATGAGTCATCCTGCATACAGACCCGATCTGGCACCTTGTGACTTTTACCTGTTCCCAAAAATTAAGAACCAATTACGCGGTCAACGATTTTCATCACCAGAAGAGGCTGTCGAGGAGTATGAAAAACACGTTTCAGAGGTCACCACAGAGGAGAGGCACAAAAGTTTTCAAAACTGGTTTCATCGAATGAAAAAGTGCATAGACGCCAAGGGAGATTATTTTGAAAAACAATAAATTAATTTTGTACCTTTAATAGTATTTTTTCATATTCATTCCGGAAACTTATAGTGCGCCCCACGTACATACATGTGGATATTTGTATATTTTTTGTGGAATAAAGTATTCTTAACTATTGCCTAATTAAAACTAGTTAATGCAAAATTTCTCATTTTTCTAAGTTTTTCTTTACTCGGCAAGATTACCTTATTTGCCTTTATTTACATAAGTATCTTGTAGTTTTATTTATTTATTTAAATTTTATTGTGCACAAACAAATAACTTAATGCTAAAAGCATTATCTAACAGTAAATCATTGGGTTTATCAGAGAGAGGGTGTAAAATAAGTAGTAGTGTAAATTTTGTTTCTAAATTTTTTTTACTAAATATTCAGATTGTAAAATATAATCAGCTATTACTGTCAGTATAATATTATGTTATACATACTTACTTACTTCTTAGTGGAACTAGAAAAATCACAAGGAGCAAAAAGCAGCGATTGTTATATTTTCCTTGCTCAAAAGCTCGTAACTAACACGCTAATTAATGCTTTTGACATTTCTTAATTATTTCCGACGGAAGGAGTATTTCTCTAATTATACAATTATTTTTATACAAGGGTAACATGATCATTTGGCATTCCTTAAAAATAATTTCTGTATGAAAGTGAAGTAAGTTTTTATATTTGTTTCTTTACGTTTATTTATAAATTTGAACCAATCTTCCATAAATTCGCTTGTAGCTGATACGCTTCATCGCATTTTCATTAAAAAAATAATATAAAAATAAATCTTATAATATTATGTACACAAAAAAAAAAGTTTCGAAGTTCAAACTACATTAAGCATTTTAGCCACGTGACTTGCCCTTTTTTCTACCACTACATTATTGCTTATAAAACCTTACCGCCTCATTTATCTTAAGAAAGTAAGGGTGAGAAACTCAACTTTATTACCCTGCTAAAGCATAATTTACCGGCAGTAGTAATTTCACTTTTGTTTGGAACAAACATAATTGAGAAAAATGTCTTTCGGTGTTCCAAATTGCTTTATTTGTACTTACAAATAAACTTAACCCAGTTTTTTTTGTGTTTAGTTACCAGTTTTGTGACAAGCGTGTCATCTAGAATGTAATAAGACATCCGGTGACTACAATAATTATTTGAAACATTTTATACAAAAGGTTTTTGATTTAAAGGGAACAGCTGTTTTATGTAGATACAATCAAATAGTTTAAATATAGGTACTTATAGTATAAGCTGAACAAAAACTATGGACCTTGTTCAACCAGTTTCATATGTCCCATTCATTATCCCTTTAGGCTGACATCTAGCGGTCGTTAAAATAACTACGCCAGAGGCCGAGAGGTGGTTTTGAAAAACTCGGTATCGAGGAGAACGTAGATAGAATCCTCTGAAGATAAATGTAGAGGTGCTGCTATACTTGAACATTCACTTGATACAGAACGACGATTGTCGAACTGAATAACGAATAAAGCCAAGATCAAAACCAAACATTCTTCATTGTGACACTTCTGGGCGTCAATTCTCTTATTTTACATAGTGCACAATTAAATCGTAATTGGATCGCAATGACAACTTTTGACGTTTCTGGTATTCTGTTACTAATTTTAAGACCAATCATATTCCATTGCTATGCCATTGAACTGCAACTGGAAAATTTTGCTAATCAAAAAATTCTTTCAATAATCGGTACTCAGTTATTTATTATTAAACAAAAAAGCTTGACGATAAATTCACTATCCAGTCTTTATAAGGGTCAAAGATAGAGGGCTAAATACTAAAACAGTCCCGTATTTTTTTGTAACCAAGTCAGAATGATCATCACAAGTGAATACTTCAGCCTCTAAGCACCTTTACAGATAGAATCCACTCTCTATTCGTGTTCACGAAATATATTCGTTTGTATTAGTTATCTCATCGGATATCGATGGGTAACTAATTGGCCATTAGTGTCAAAATCAATTACGGTCGAAATGCTCGATAAAATAGTCATTAATTCGTTAACGCAATTTACTTAGGCCCACCATCTGTTGACTATTCCTATCATTGATATTAACTGAAAGTGCCATCGGTTTTTGACAGACTTCACAAAAAGGTTATCTACTATGCTTTTTGGCCGAAGGAGAATTATGATTTTTGGCCATCTTTATCGCCTTCTGTCCTAAACGCCTCGTGCTGGCCAGTCAGCCAACAGCTGCTGGACATACGAATTAGTCAACTTTGTCCTTTGATTATTTTTTATCTGGGTATATTATTAGATAGATTATACCTTTTTTTACAGTAGTTTTTTGTCAAAAATATTTGATGACATTCAAAATATTTTCTTTGAAATTTTGCATTATAATACGGACGTCAATATCTTGAAGTCGAATTTGTTAAATTAAATTAACAACATCAAACTTATTATCGACAAACACGTGTCTGTTGCTAGCTGTATAATTAAAGATTTGCGAAATATGATACGCCCTCCACGAAACAAGCAGACGAATGGCAAACAAGCAAAAAGTTTGTTTTTATAAATGGGAAAAAATATGATAGGACAATGATTCTGCAATTTGAAGTGGAGCCGGAGCACTCCTATTACAATAACTGTACCCTTGTTATATAAATTTTTTGGTGTTTTTTTAGGTTTACTAAAGGTGCAAGGAGAATTCGATCTGTTTGCTTGCTTTGGGGATCGTGGTCATTTTTTTCATATAATACGAGTAAATATTAGTAACAAGACTTTTGTATCACGAATCAGGAAATTATTAACTAAACTAAAAAATTAAAACATTACCTAGCCTAGTATTATTTATATCAAAAGACATATCCATAAACATAAAAATTTATGAACGTTCGATAAGTGTACGTTAACTAAACTAAAATATGTTTCGTCTCGTTCCTTCACGTCAAATATTGGTAAGACAGAAAGGGAGTTAAAGTGTTTAAATAAATTTGATGACTTATTAAATAAAACACTAAATTAGCTTATGATGTATTGGAGTTATAAATCTCCGGGTAGATGCGTAGACAGCGTAAGGAGAGTTGTAAGCAGCATAATAAATATAATGCCACAATGCCAATAGCGCACTTGGAAAAAAAAAAGTGGATTTTGTGGAACAAAAAAGGATAAATCACAAAATCCTCTCAATCCTCAAATAAGGAAGAAGAACACCATCTATTATTACAATGGAAAATTTTCCAATAATATTTTTTCTTGTGCCAGTGGTGCCTGTACTATGCTAATTAAAAAACTGGCATAATTTTATGGAAAATATATCACTCACTTAAAAATATGTCTCATGCATGACCAAATAATCAAACTTTTATATATGTTCGGTAATTAAACCGAGCTTCATGATCAAGTACCTTCATTTAACAGGACGTGTGTGCGTATTTTATCGCTCTATAAAAATGTCGACCTTACAGTTTGGGTCTACTGTAAAGTATAAAGGAATTATAGCCGTTTTTTATTGCCTACGTATTTTTCACATTATTTTTATTGCCTTGTGAATAGCTTAGGTTTTTTGCAACCATGGCACATCGTTTAAGTCCTTAAAATGGAGTTCATAATTACCAGGGGTTCGAGAAAATAACTAATAAAAAAGTGGTCTAGTGCCGTGTCAAGCCACGCGCAATGTAGGGTTCCGTAGTAGTAATCCCTATATTAAAAATATTAAACTTAAGGCACACTTACATAATGTTCTTGTACGAGTAAAAAGCGTTACGAGGTCATACAACAGTCGCTCCATTGTAGTAACCTACACCAAAATCAAGGTCCGTCTCGAGTAAAAAGGGTTTCGTTTTCGAGTAAGGACGCAACTGGAAAACACGCTTGGATGAAGTCGAATGAGAATATATTAATGAATTAATCTAAATAATTAGTAACAGCTTTATCAACAAAAGGCAACCAAGGATGAACTTTTGGGCGAAATACATTTGGTCAAAATAGAATTAATATTTATAAAATTTGTCTAATTTTTATATTTACTACTCAATAATTGTACTTTCCCAAAACTTTTCGTATATTAAACCTACAAGCTTCAAATTTTAAACAATTACAGCAATGCAAACTCGCCGTGTGGGACAAACACTCGATGCCATAGAGCCGACAGTATCAAATGGTCTTGGTCCTAAAACCAACGAGAAAATTTTATTTTCATGTTGAAACAAATCTAAAACGAGAAAAAACCCGGCAAGTTTCACAAATAGGTCTTCATCGTCAATCTTGATATCGGAAATGTCAAATGTCAAAATATGTCAAACTATCGGCTTACGTGAGATGCTTATTTCAATGGATTGGAATTTTACATGTTTTTTAATCAATTAATTATTACTCGTAAACTATTATTAGCCTTACGGCAGTGATAATTATCCTTTGAAATTCATTATATTTACTACTGTCATGAATTTTTTCAGGTGTCCAAATGCAACGGGTTTTTCCAAAAGCGGTTGGGGACACTCGCCTCGGATTTATTTTTTCAACGTTATAGCTAAATATCTCTTAAATGAAACCGTTAATCGAAAAACACTCTGAGAGTACTTATAATATTTTTAGAGACCTATTAAATGATACCCAACACAAATAGAAAAAAGAAAAAATAATTTCAGCCCCCACTTTATATATAGGGGAGGTACAGAAAAAAAAACATATTTTTATCTCACAGTTCGCTTCGCGTGAGTAATATGCATAGGCGTAACAAATTTTAGCTCACTAGTCTAATTGTTTCTGAGAAAAACGTAGGACAGACAGACGGACAGACATGACGAAACTATAAGACGTCCTTGTGTTTACTACGGAACCCTAATATGAACTTTTAATTTGAATCGATATTATTTCAAGATTATTTTCATATAAGTAGATCTTAAATATTTGTTTAAAATAATAATTCAGTTTTAATTTTTTTATTTTCATAATAATGCTTTCTCATTAATGAAAATATTTTATTTTATTTGTTCACAACGCGATTTTTAATCCAACGTCATAAGTAACATAAATTAACACCTCATTTAATCTCAACTGTCGATCGGTCATTGACCGCTGATAGTATCAAAAATCTTTCCTAACAAATTTAAAGTTCAATTTCAACCTTAAGGGCACGCGTTAAGGTCTAAAGAGAATGATGAACAAACCCTTTTTGAATAAACTTATAGCACCCTAAAACTCTTCACAATGATTTCACGGTTGGTTGATCTGATTATGTTAATTATTTCAAATTCTTTAATTTACTCAACATACAAACTTGCCTTGGATTTTACAATTATTGAGTTTATCCTCTTCTTCCTAAGATAAATTTCAAGGGATTATAAGAATTTTGCAACTGAAGATACTTATACTATAGTAGTTTTGTGAACCTTCGGGAACTACCTCCAAATACGAGATTTATTTTTAAAACGCTGCTATGAACCTTTAGTGACTCTTTTTTTATAGCGCTTGTAGAGAACCCGACATACGATGCTTTACTCAATTATGTAAGTACCTAATTGAAATCCGTTAAATAATGCCACACCAAACTTTCCTTCTTTTTACCCCCATTTTTCCCCCAGTCCAGTTTCCAGTTTTGTAAGGATCTGTTCTGCAATGTACATTTTTACGTACAAAAGCAAAATTGCCCAGTCTCAACATGGAGACTTTGCTTAAGCTAAGTCAATAATGACAAAAATTAAAAATATTTTTTTTGGGACCAATACTCCTTCAGTGGCATAAACTGTTTTCCGTCAATGATCTGATGACAGTAGTTAAAGTCTGAGGGTTAAAGTAATTTTGAAAAATCTGCACAAGATTTAGATGTTGGCTCGTACACAGTGTGATTAAAAAATTAGAATATTATTACTACAATAACATTTATTTTACATTGGTAGTCATTATAATAATCTCACTCTTTACATTATTTAAATAAGGTTCAATACTCACAGGAATAAAAGTAATTTAAAACACACCTAATCTCATTACTATTGCAAATCTTTCTACATTTCACACATTGGTTCACTCGAGTGCGAAACCCTTGTAATCCGTATTTAAATTTATTGTAATAAAGCAAGTCCTGTGTATTATAACAACAAAAGGGCACAACCCTAATACTCATTCATTTATAGACTGTCCCCGGTATAGAAATGGTGGTGTGGTCAGTGTAATACGATATACCTAATATCAAATCACCAAGTTCTATAATATACATACGGCTTTTGTGACAGAAGGAGTTTTTAAATATTTAAAAAATAATCGTATGGTTCCCGTTCGTATCATGGACCACTCCAATTTATGACGACATTTTATTACATTAACCAAAAAAGACGATAATTGAATTAAATAAGAACTAATTATGGATAACACTTCTCCGAATCTGCGATTTTGGTTTACCGAAGGTTTTCATTGAGAAATTAGCTAACAAGGAAAAATTGATCAAATTTCTGGTCTATTTACAGGCTTCGCAGCGTAAGCTTAAGAAAAAAATAATTTGTTTATTATATTCGATCGATTAGATTTTGTACCTAATAACTTTTGTGAGTATAACAAATTTAATTTCGTGAAACCCATCTAAGTACACAAGAATTTTACACTCCTTCGCCAGTGTTTAAGCAAGTGTACAAAAGTAAAATCACTGTATTATACCAAAAAAATTACTTACTTCTAAAATTACGTAACATAAATGGGGTGCAAAAGTGTTTCCGTGTCCTAGACGATTTCTTTGTACCGTATTGCACATGCTATAAGCACAGAATTATTAATAGAACTACCATAAGTGCTATTGGTGAAGTGACATTTTCAAGTGTTTTCATCCATGGGAACAGTTTCGATCACCCATGCTCAAAGAATGTTGTCAAATCACAGCACAAAATAGGTTTATGGATTTTGGCTCTTTCAATTCCATACCATCATCTTCTGCTTACATAGTAGTCTTCTTCTTCCGTGCCTTATCCGTTGATTTCCTTTTTATATGCTTCCATAGTAGTATGTAACAAAAACAATACTAAAAAAAATTGAGGAGCTCCTTCGTCGAGCGCGACCCGCGTATCCGTAGCGAATGCGCGTGTCAAGCTACGACGCCATTTTTATCTTGAGCTCCTCCGTGCTTTGGAAGGCACATTAAGCCGTTGGTCCCGGTTGTTATCGATAGATAGCAGTCGTGAGGCTGTGTCAGCCTGAAAAATTTCTGACAGTGTTGTCCACTAACATACCTCAGGTCATGTTCCTGTTGGTCTGGATTCCCTGTGGGTTTCGGAGGTCAGACGGAAGTCGCTCCATTGTAATTACCAGTTCCGCCAAATCTAGGACCACTACTTACAGCGTACCCTAGGCTCCGAAGCGTAAGCTGGCGACGCAACTAGGAATACACGCTAGGATAATGAGTAGTATGTAACTAAAACAATACAATTAATGTAATTTTATATCATTTATCAAATATTACTTTGCTGCTCTTGGTAACACAGACTTCAAATCATTTAAAACGATTATTCACTGTTCGGTAAATATTTTTTTAGGTTCACGTAAATACGTATACACCAGTATTAAAAGTTAACGAAAACGATGAAAAGATAGTACTCGTACCTATAGTAGTATTTGATGCTTTACATTGTTGGTTAGTGCTAGCATTACTAAAATTTTCATTTTAGCTATAAAAAATGTATCAACTATGTTCCCAAAATGACAAATGACAATCATTACCCACAAAGGAAAGAAATAAGTCACAACAATCCGACCTTAAAACCCTCAAAAGACTTATTGAAGAATCACAAAGAATTCAATGCCATTGTGAGTTACTATCTCATAACGCCGTCCATTTCATCTTTCTTTTGTATCAGAAGAAAGAATGTCGTTTTGGGGTCAGTTAGACAGTGTTAGGTCATAAACTTATAACCGGTTCCTATTGCATAATCGATGCATATTGTCACTCTTTTTCTGAAAAGACTAATGATACTGATGTCACTGTGACCTCAAAATAAGTCTCACTGCAGCTTTAATCTATATTTTTTTTTATTTTTAAATAAGTTACAAACATCACTAGCATACGTTTATAGTAACAACTCTTTGAGACCGTGTTCATTAAATAAAGATTTTTTGATAATCATTCATTAATGGCCTTTTTTTGTATCGAATTGACGGATGAGGTGCTGCTCTAAATAATTATTTAGAATGCGGATAATTATCCGCATTCGGGCAGACAGAATATCCCTGATAAAGTTTCAAACTTTAGCGCTGGACTAAGACCATAATTAAAGCGTAAACTACAACGCTGCTAAATTACAGTAAACCAAAGATGCCATCGAAAAATAAATATGTGGAGACAAATCTGACTGAGTTAACCCTAAAGTTACTTCGAGACGTGTGTTATGAGATACTAACTATACTGTATTTTATAACAAATACATATTTAAATAATCATTCAAGACATGCCAATCAGAAAAAGATCAATTTCTATATTGACATAGCCAGGGATCGATCCCGGGACCTCAGGAAGCAGACCTTAGCAGTCGAAAAAGAGGCAAAAGATGACCACGAAACTAAGAAATTCATACAAATATCTTTCACATTGATCAATACTCAAAACTCAAATTTCACATGGAGTTGTCAAAGGGTGGGTACTAAAAAGTCGACGACCTTTCTCAGGAGATGTAAGGGTGGGTTTATTACGTTGTTGTTTTGGTTTTTGTCCCCTTTGTCGGTATTGTTGCACACTTGTCTCGGGCTACCTTGCTTTGTGGACTAGATCTTAAATTCTACAGGATGTTCATTTTTGTTAGCTGGCACTACTTGTTTTCTTAAAATGTTTGGTCCGATTCAGTCATCAGCAATATTTTGCCTTTTTCTACAATCACGTATAGTCGTTGTTGTTCTATGTAGACACTTTACGGGAGGCATTGCCTACGTTTTTAATACTTTATTAGAAAATTTTATATTTTAGTATATTCAGAATTAGATAAATACTCGTGTATCTAATATAAACCGATAAATTAATTTTCACATAAACATACCACACTCTTGGAACATTGTTTATTGTATTCTGTGTCTATATTTTAAGTGTGCACGAATAAATGTAAATAAATAAAATGCATTCAAATTAACCGCTACATAAAATTACCCATGTGCAATTGTGCAGACATTAAAACTTTCTAAAATTTAGGTACTAAAAAAACTTCAAATAAAAGTTTATCTTCACTTTTCTTGGATTTAAAAAAAAACAGCCTGTGTAAACTATCTATGCTCGGATTAACAGTAAACAGAATAATATAATAAAGAGTTAACTGTGTGACTAACAGCATCCTTTTGTGTGCTATTGTTGTTTTGTGAGAACGTCTTATAGCTACTGGCTCAAATACCATTGTCCGAATTAGTCTAAAAACTTCCCCCTTCTATTACATTTTTAAAACGGTCAACCAATACAAAAACTGGATCATGTTAGACCACAACATTTAGGAGACATTTATCTAGAATGAACCATAATTTTTTCATTTCATGAATTCACTTTACAATCATACGAAGATTAGTGAATCTATACTTAGTAGTACACTAGAACGTAAAGTAGTTATTTAGAGTTTGTTTTTTGGTATAGTTTGTTTGTTCTGTTTAAAGCGCAATATCCAGAACTACTGAACAAATTTGTAAATCAACTTATCGATGAAGAGAAAACTCTCCTCAATAAAAGGTCAATTTTCCTTTTTCTATATTCCCCTCCTCAGGAATTTGAAATTCTCTAGTGCTTCTACCTTAAGTTTGAAAACATTTAAAATATTTCGTAAGACAAATCCCTGAGGTGCTCTTGGTAGATAGCTGTTAGGTAATTTAGGACTTACATGCAAATAAGCGTAACTTGGATGAGCTATAAAATAAAATCTACAGTTACGTGGATTGCAACTATATCATTGTCTGATTTTATACAATTTAAGTCGGCAATCGGCTTTGTAACAACAGGAGTAGATTAGAATTAAACGAGGTAACTTTTAATCAAAGTTTCCATCTAGGACACAACCATAACTTCAAATTAACCTGCAGTTAAAGTACAGTCGCACTCTTTGATCGCCGATTGTTTCTTTGTACTAATGTTGCCTAATAATGATACAAGCCAGGTTTAAATTCATTAAATAAACCATTTGAGGCATAATAAACGTCGAATGCGGTGATTATAACTTGTTAAAGCCTAAATAACATGTCATGAATTTTGAACAATACGCAAAAAATTGACGAAATAAATGAACAAATTATGAAATGTAATTTGTATGATTAGTTCAGTGTTGTCTCCTTTTGCTCTTATAGTTTAAACTAGCTGTTTCCCGCAGCTCCGCCTGCATCCAAAAGTAGCCTCCCCGGGTCTTCAACTATATTCATACCAAATTTCATCAAAATCCGTTCAGCGGTTTGGCCGTGAAAGCGTAACAGACAGACAGACAGAGAGACAGACTTTCGCATTTATAATATTAAGTATGGAAGTATGGATATTCTTTAGTTCACAACTTTGTTTAAAATAATTAAAATATATTTAAAGTTATTTGTATATTATCGATGCTTCAAGTACCCATTAAATCTGTATTCTTAAAAAATACAATGCGAGTTTTAAAAAGGTGACTCACTATGCCCAGGTAAAATCCCAATAATAATACAATTAGAATCAAAGCCTAAATATTAAGTTAAAGAGGCCGTAATAGTCTTCGAAGAAGAAATAGCCATTACTAGTCAAAGAAATAAAATTCAAATCAAGAACAATATCGAAAATCTAGTCCGACTCAATGAACAGAGAAATCCTTTGCTTAGTGTTACAATGAAATGTGTACGTATAGCATTCAATCTAGGAATTTGCTTAGGGCGTATCTGCCTGCCATTAACTTTCTCTCATTTACGATTGGGTTTCACGAACCTTCTGCGTAGTAGTAGTTTATTGTACTTATTACGAAAGTTTGTAGGTCAAATGTAATATATACTCGTATCAAATTATTTGAGTATAGCTAAGCTATGTTCGCCTCGTGAGATACAAAGATCTGATTTATCATGATCATTCTTGTACATGATCTTAAATCAAATCAACAAAACTATATTACAAATTAAAAAAGGTCCACATTGATCATTCAAAAATTAAAGAAAAACAATTTGTATAGTCAAAGCTATTACGAGTAGAATTGTACGACTTTGACGTAAAACTCCGAAAAGAGCAATTAATGTCTACTTTCCTACGATTCCTACTGATTTTGAGTCACTTGATTACGTAGGTTTTGCAAATAAATTAAAGTTTTGTAGGTATAATTAAATTAAAACTTTGTGCGAGTAAAGTTGTAAATTGAGGTAACAGTCAAGTACCTAAGTGATGGTGCTAAATTTACCTCAAGGGCCAAAGGGATTGTTCTAAATTATTCACGCTATCATTGAGTCGTAAATTGCTTTTAGAAAGTTACCATAAGCTGAAAGTTGTTCGTAACTTCAATACATCTAAATCAATAATAATTGCGGCTAAATCGCAAGCAATTATTATTGGAAGTCCACATTTTATTGCTAGAGCTCATTCCGTTTTGCTTCCCAATGTTGTACTTGACGGTACTGTCATTCCCTTTTCTTCTAAAGTTAAAAACTTGGGAATCATCGTGGATGAAACGCTTTCATGGGTTCCACAAATAAATGAAGTGAGCCGGAAGGTTTTCTTTTCCCTACACTCCTTGAGAAGATTGCAAAATTTTCTTCCAATTAAAACTCGGGCAATGCTAGCGCGTTCTCTCTTGCTCCCCATTCTGGATTATGCCGATGTTGCGTATTTGGATCCTTCTGAAGAACTCCTCAATAAATTGGATCGAATCCAGAATGTATGTATAAGATTTGTCTTTGGACTTCGCAAGTTTGATCACATTTCGGAATTTCGTGAGAAGCTTGGATGGCTTCCGATAAGAGCGCGAAGAAACGTGCATATTCTAACTCTTCTCTTTAATGTCCTTTTTAATCCTACTTCTCCTAATTATCTTAGTGAACAATTCTCTTTCCTCAAAATTGATAACAGGTTACGATCTTCCAATAAGCTTATTCTATGTATTCCTCTATTTTCTTCATTTTCCTATTCTAAATCTTTCTCTGTCAGAGCGTGCAAATTGTGGAACTCACTCCCCTTTGACATTAAATTGTCTCCTTCTCTTCCCTCCTTCAAATCTCATGTTTTAAAATTCTACTCCGATTCTTAATTGGGCACAGCCTTGAACTATTATATTTTTGTAGCTATTAATATGTATTATTGTTTTTTCTTTATTATTTTAAGAATATGTATGTATCTAAGTATTTATGTAGCATATTTTTATGTAGTTTATGTCATTAAAAGTATTATTTTTGTTTAATATTTAATAAATAGAGTTCTGTTCTGGTTGCACAACTTCTACCATCTGTTTCTTTTAACTGTATTCCTTTATCGTCCCGGTTGACTGGAAGAGATCTCTTTATGGGATAAGTCCGCCGTTGCAATTATTTTTAGTTTTGTATTTACTGTAATGTATTTTTCTGTGCAATAAAGTTATTACAAACAAACAAACAAACAAACATCATTAGTGGTTTTGGAAAATATTAAGCTAACAACTTGCGTAGTATATTGCCTTGGGTTGTTTTATCCTAATTTAATCACAGAATAGGTATATAAGACTGAATGTTATATTTTTTTATAGCTTCACAAGCGATTTTGACTCAATGCCAATTTTGATATTGGCTTTGCTCAAAGTATGGTTAAATTTAGTGTTCACATCTTCATTGCAAACGACAAGGTCTATGTATTGTTTCAAGACCTTATTCATCATGGTATTAAATCATATGGGCCAATATTGTATTTAATTGCCTAAAATAAATAAATTACTTTTCCGTTTCGGTACAAAATTCATTTGAAAACAATCTAAATATTATCCAATAACTTCAGTAACTTTATCATATTTCACTGCAATAAATCGATTCATAATTCGCGACTGTTAAGATCAAACAGTTATTTCACACACTAAACCAAAAACCTAAAACAGATGGCACATGCAAATTACCTGGTCAAACTCGAAACGGCTCTCATCGGAATCGCTAAGATGAAACGTGATTTAGAAGTAACTAGTTGTAACAATTGATAAAATGGACCGCATGCGAAAACCGGATAATATGCTAATGATTACCCTAATGCTGTTGATATCCCATGCAAAAAGTATAAGCTTTTTATATTTTCAATGTTATAATTTAGCTTAATCTATTATTTTTAATGTTATGGATAGATATATGGACTTTTATTAAGAATATAATTTTTGTTCATATTGTGTTGATCATCCATCAGCTTGCAGAAACGTTAAACTGTTGTTTATATTTGTAAGTCATTCGACTTAAAGGTTGCTTATAGCACCTGAAGTATTATGTCACTGCACTGCTAGATATTTTGATTTGGCGTCTAGAATAGGTAATATTTATTTTTGATGTCAGGAGAATAATAATGTGTATTAGTATTAGGTAATATTTTTCTCCATATGTCTCTTATATTCCGTTTATACCAAAAATTAAGTTTTTTCAAATATTTTTATATTGGAATTGTCTTTATAATTTGTTTAATTGTTTGTTTCAGGTAAGTTCAAAGAACTAACGAAAAATGCTGTTACAATAACAAAACGATTCCAAAACCAAGTTCTGCCATTAGAATGAGGTAATTATAGGTCAAGCAGCCTGCCAACCGGCGACCCTCACCGTGGGTCTTTTGTAAAGGAAACCTAACTCGGCTTCTTTCAACAGAGGTCCTTGGCCTCTACTAATGGCCGGTAAAGTACATAAAAGACTTTCTTTTGGAAGTAATTATTGTGTGCAGACTTCGTTCTGTACTGGAATACTGAGAAATATTATATTTTTATTTTTAGGTTTTTATGACAATATTTACAATGTACTTTGACTTTAGCTCGCGTACTTCTTGGAATATCAGTTTTGCAGCTCTGTTGAATGGCAGCGTTTATTATAGTGTTTAAATTACTATTAATATATTCTTCTCTTATGGGATTAAGCACGCATGTGTGCCGCATGCATGTAAAGATGAGCTAAAAGATTGACTAGCTGAATCCCAACTGATGGGTATGTAAAGACAGATGGGCCAAAGACGAGAAGAGAGTTCTTTAAGGAGTGGGAAGAAGTAGCACAGGATAGGGATGTGTGGAAGAAAGGAGAGGAGGCCCAACAAAGGAACATATACAAATAGCTAGTAAAAAAAATGTCAGTCGATTACTCAATTTGTGTAAAACAGAAAACAAGAAAAAAAAATATTTGCGAATGCTATTTGCTTATTATGGAAAAGTTGTAACACGTAATGGAAACAAATAGAAATAACCAACACATGAAGATCAAACATGACAGACTGCAGTATCTCAATTCCCGTATCTAATCCGTAATCAATAGCTTCAATAAACCTACCGTTTACTTTATAGCTCGCTAGAACCGGTACGTGACTGGGCAAAGAAAATTCTTTATGAACCATATCAAAATGTGAAATCATTTTCTCGCATGTAACTTTAAATGACTGTATATTGACTGATCTATGCTATATTTTTTTACATGGAGTACGGCGTATTGCGCCTATTTGCCTAATGCGGCTACCGAAGCTTATTTATGCAGATATCAATGAGTTTTGCCCTTTATTTATTTACACATTTATCGGGTTTCATCTATGTGTTCTACGTATGTAGTTGTCCTAGCTATATACTGGTTACAGAAACAATCATATAATCGTGAGATAATTCTTTATATTTTATATGGTCAAGGCATGTAGATCATACCTGATATAAATAACCACCTGCTGGTAATTTAAATGGTTTATGTTGTTCGTCATAAGCAAATTCTTCAAAGTCTAAGCAAATTTTTTCCTTTTGTTAATTTTTTCCTGTACAAAGGAGTTGCTCATGTAACCTATTGCAACCTATGAGTGCTATGACTAAAGAGGTCACTAATATTTCAATCATCAGAATAGTAAATTGCTTGTTTTGATGAAAGCTGTAAGACATTTCATTATTCAGCGGTTTCTTCAAAGTCTATGGACATACATACTAATATTTTATTTAAAAATCGCTCTGCTACCCAATCAACAAAAGCAGTAACCCCGGATGAAGTCAATTAAAAAACTACCTTTTTATATTTATCGTCCTAATTAACGCTTTCTGAATTGCATCCAGAAACTAACACAGGTGGTCGAATACTAGCACGGTGACCCCGTTTCGGTCGCCGCGGGGCGCCACTCACCCTTCACTCGATAACATCGCATCTCTTCCCTTTGGGAGAAAATAAAGGGTTTACTACCTAATGAAACTAAATGTATGTGTTTAACTTAATGTTTGGCGTTGCTGAACACTTTGTAAAATCCGTGCACATAAAATGAAATTGTCGTTTGAATATTGAATTTAGGAAAACGAATTCAATCGCATAATAGAAGTAAGTATGGAATTTCTTAGAAAAATTAAAACTATTTGCTTCCGAGATTAGATCGGAATTTGAAAATCCCTATGGAAATTTTAACTGTATGTGCATTAGATATTTATATTGTTACTGCCATTAAAACTGCGACTGGGTTTGACGGACGCGACGTTTAAATTTCTCTGTTGGGTGGTAATTAATATAGTTTTTAAGGACTATTGAATAATTTTATTGGTGATCCTTTTTGTCGATATTCAGACAGGTGAGACCGCGGTGGGACCATAAGAATTCCACAATTCAAATGTAGTCTAGGTGGTCATTTTTTACTGTCATTATTGATGATAAATTTGAAGTACAGAATAGAAAAAAATATCAAGTCGACCACCGGGTTTTTAATCATTTATTTTACAATGATTTTAAACTTCTTTTTTGTTGTCAATCCATTTCATATAAATATAAAAATAGGTTAGGGCTATGAATTTCCATACAAAATCATATAATTGTAGTAGATGCAAAGGCTGTTGCTAACATGCAAGCAGACATAACGTCAACACATTTGCACATTGTTAATGCAATGATGGATGCTCTGTCTGATAAGCGACATTAGTATGCGAAGCGTCGACTCTCGAGTGAAGAGGCGTGTAGTGCAGCATCGGTAAACTGAGTGACGCTGACTAACATTGACAAATGTCACCCTTGCGTCTGCCAGCCAAATGTAGGCTACCGGTATTGGTGTTAGCTCCCCAGGGAGGAAACTTTCGTACATACTTATTTGTTTTCTGTAGTTTGAACAAGTTGTATGAACGTTTTGATTTTGTTAGATAGTATTATAAGAACTTACTACCTATATTACCTAAGCTTTTGAACATTTAAGCCCCAAATCACGGACAAGAATCTTCATTTTCTTTAATTACTCCTTATTTATTAAAAAGTTAATAATAATGTTATTTTCTGTTGTCTACAGCCATCGTCTTATACTATAAAACTAAGTTTATGTAAACCAAAATATTTAATCATACAAGTATAATGAACTTAAAACATCAACATGAAGGATTATCCCACTTAACCACAAAAACTCTCAACCATTTTTCAAACACGCATCGAATTTTTTTACGCCACTGCCGAGTGCCGACCGGTTATATAACAATCCGTTCAAATTTTGAAGTTTGTTCGATGCAATACAAAATGCATGCGCACGCGCTGCATCTCCTTTAAGCAAGCAAGCGTCGCTCGACCAATCAGAGAGTCAGTCGCCCGCAGTCTGTCGTAGAGTGCGGTCGTGTTCGACGTTGCGATGTGACCGTTGATTGTAGCGGACAAAGTAATCGATGTGACATTCATGAAAAAGATGTGCATTTTTGTGGAAATGTGCCTGTTTTCTGTAACTCTTACGTGCTAAAATATACAGTTTTGTCTTGTGACTGTTCAGTTCGTTGGATTTTACTATGGTTATCGTCAGCGTTTTTAACAGGTCAGTTGAGATAATGTTTTAATTTGTATATGAATGGTGATGGTTTAAGTTTGTTGTTATGTACTGATACATACATACATATCATCAGGCCCTTTTCCCGTAGGGGTAGGCAGAGACTACGGATTTCCATTTGCTACGATCCTTACAGACTTCCCTCGCTTCTTCTACGCTCATCACTCTCGTCATACACGCTCGTCGATTACGGGTACTCCTGACATCTCCCTTTTTAATATGGCTGCAATTTGGTCGCAGTATGTCGTCCGAGGCTGGCTCTTACCGACTTTTCCTATCACCTTTGATTTATAAATACCTTTCGTAAGTCTCCTTTCATCCATCCTTTCTACATGTCCAAATCATCCTAACAATTTATTTATGTAGAATATAATATAATTTCTAGCACTTACATTATACGTAATTTCTTAAAATTGTGGAAACACAGCAAAATTTTAAATCAATTAATTTAAAACAGATTTATCAGAAATAATACCTTGTTAGTAAGTACTACCTAAGTAGGTAGTTTGTATCATTTCAGCTCTTCATCGTATGTCTTTAAACTGATTATAAAGAACTGCTTGCTTACGCATGCTAAGCTTGGCACATAAGTATATATCTGAAGCATGTAATGATTTCTGAGTGATGCCGAATACCGGTAGGTATATGCATGGCTAGTCAAGTATTTATATGTAGACAGAATGCCTGGTGTTATCTGTAGATTACGTATTCTGTGTTAGGTGGTATAACATTTTCCATATTCAATAGTTGTTTTGTAACATAATTACCTGTAGCTATTCTGTAATTTCCGTTTGATAAGATTCTACTCAAATCTTAAATTGAATAATGTAGTATAACACGCTATTTAAACAATTTTTGATAATGTGGTTGCTTTTCTGTGGTAGACTTCATACAGCTAAGAAAACAACCGACAATTCAGAAACAGTTATTGTAACAGTTAGTTAAACTGACCACAATAACAACAATAGATATCGCTTATACCCGATGTAATCCTTATAAAAAGTAATCATCGTATTACACGCAGCTTTACGACAATTAAATCATAAGAATGCTTCGGCGGCAAAAAAATACCAGCAAAATTATACTTGGATCTTCCAAAGACGAAACAGTTTTTGTGTGGTATTATC
This sequence comes from Euzophera pinguis, assembly GCA_947363495.1. Classification (NCBI taxonomy): domain Eukaryota; kingdom Metazoa; phylum Arthropoda; class Insecta; order Lepidoptera; family Pyralidae; genus Euzophera; species Euzophera pinguis. The sequence continues at coordinate 7,104,048 of OX376169.1, forward strand.
CCATCCCTGTGTTCCCATTTCAAAATTATTTACTGGTATGAACAAGGTCTCATCCAACGCAAGCGTCAAGTTACCTCTAATAACAGATTCATTTTTTAAATTATAATAAGGGACTAATCTTTTTCATATACCGCTAATCGATTGTTTATCTCTCGTCTGTCATTAATCGGGACCATTCTATTCGTTTTCATCGCATAGTTGAGTATGATTTAAAATGACTGCGTGTCAATTATCGGTATAATTAACACTTGGTAGGAGTAACTGTAATAGATCAGTTATAATTTATAACTGAATAGATATTTATCTATCTATAATATATATAAGTTTTTAATTTAGATGGTACTTTGGAGGAACTATAAGTGAAGCGCCGATATAATTACATTTGTTATTTATTTATTTTTTAATAGATTTTCCCTACTTAAAATATTATATGTATACCTAATGAGATTATTATCTGTGGGCCAGAATAATCAGCAATGCAAGAAACTAATAATTATTTCGTTTGTTAAAAATAATTTAAATTTTATCAATTGACACTAGATTTATCTTAAGTAAACACAAACATCTAAGAGCACTTGGGAAAGGAAGGGTTAAAACCATTGAATAGGATACATCACACGATGTCACAAATTAAACATCATTTACTTTATCCTATTATTCTAACGCCCAACCCAAAGCTACAATAGGTTTAAATTTGACACGATGGTTCGATAACTAATAACATTTGTGAGATGCACACCTGCTATTATACTGCACATACAGTAAAAACCTTATCGCTTTGGCGCCCCGCTGTTTAAAGTTTTCAAAGAATGACCTATTTAATATTTGAAATTCTGTAAGATTTTTTGTTTGATTCTATCTTAAATTTAATCACTATCCTTTTGTTTTCCAAATGTTTACAAGTCTTTGTACATATTTATATTTTTTCTGTTATTGTTAAGACGTGTGATGTGATCTATCATGTCCCCTGCTCATACCGTGTTGTTGCTTTCTTCACCTTCTCCGCTATTTACAAGGTATTGAAAAAAATAATACCAATATATATTTTCTTTGGAAAAAAAATAGTCTTGATTTTCTATTTTTACAACTAATACGAAACAAATGACCATTTACATGCTTTTGCTTGTATATAAGTATATCCACCTATTTCATAATTAATGGGGCCATCTAACTAGTGAAAAGTAACATCAAAGAGAGCGCTGGCTGTATGGCCTCCCAATTGATCATCTTGTCACAGAAAATATTTTTTGTATGTGACAATTGTCTTTAATAATTACATTATTGCTTAAAAGGTATCGGGTCAGTGTAATAATGAGTAGATAAATTTATACTCGGTAAAGATATCGTGACACACATCCATCACGCTCTTCCGCTAGGCGTCGATATATCCTCGTCATACTCTAACGCTTGCTGTATAAGTTCTAATTGCTGGTTTGAAAACAATACTTTTTGCTTCTTCTTCCTATTTACCGGAGTAATTTAGAAATGAATAAATCATAACCGTAGAACGTCGATCGTCAAATTTGGAATTTGTAGCGATCATGTTAAAGTAAGAATTTGATTGTCAGAATCATCATCATATTGGCGCGTTTCCGATTACGCACCTAAATGAAAACTGATCTTTGAATATGCATGGGTTTGCATTTGCTTTAGAACAGCTGCGCACTTCCATGCATACACGCGTTTCCTCTCAGTATCATTGAGTGTTTATTTTATTCTAATGATTAGCTTATCCGGCGATTCTAAATATGTGAATATGATTTCTAAATCTCTGAAGGTAAAGATAACACAAACATAAATCAGACAATACGTAAACATTTTAATAAAAACAGTGATTGTTAGTGACTCAAGTGATTAAAAGTAAGCCTTGGATTCTATGGCTACACAGATTATAGAAACGTGTGGTTCAAATAGTCATCAAACCTCTTTAAAGCCAACAGGTTAGACAAGTAATGAAGTATATTCTAGGAATAATTATGGAAGGATGTATTACGATAACAAATTATGTAATAAAACATTTGGCTTCTCAGAAAAGCGCGTTTTAAATGCGCTCAATCCTCATGTGTAATAAAAATGTGAGCAGTTAACTCCAGTAACTATTGAACTAATTAGAGCCTTCAGGTTAAGGCAAATATAATTTGAAAAATATAATTATATTACCTATCATAATATAAGTTTTATCTCCGACGCCGTAAATTTTTATTAACATAAACGTAGTCTTTGCGCACATAAATCATAAAAACGCATTTCACAGAAGTTTATTAGAATTTTGATGAAACTTCAATATATTTATTTCGACACTGTAAATAGGCATAACATCAGATTACTGTACTGATATAGCATACTAATACGATATTAAACTGAAATTATTAATACGTGTTAGGTATACAGAGTAAAATCGAAAAATCAAGTCGATTATTTTTACTCTTGTCAATATGAAATCATACTATCAAATATGATTACTTACATCCCGTGTTTTTCAGCATTGACTTTCTCGATATTTGACAAAGAAAATTAGCTTTACATTATCGCATACATGACCACGTCCATGTAAAACGAAAGGCCATCTGCCATACTAAAAGTGAATCATGTCTCTACGCCCACGGGAATATTTACATCAAAGAGTGTTCTCAGCTCATTAATTAACTTATTTATGGAATCATACACTTTATCCCTATCGACTGAAGGTAGCTAATTGAGATTGTTCTTTAAGATTTTTCTCCTCATCTATATCTATGGACTTTGATTTCTCGAATTAAGAACAAGTGTCGTGAGTTTAATAAATTAGGATCTCCTTTACGGGTCACGGTCTATACATCCCAGTCTTTTGAGAGGCTTTTGAAGAAGTTGATGTTATATGGTGCTCCTGTCCAAACCCATTCTTTGCCATTATCGTATGATATTATATAGGTAATTATATCCTTGCATACAGTGCTAATAAAGTGTATAAAGAACTTTACCGATACCATACCACAATTTCGATTTCCATTATATTTGATGGCTTCTTGGTTTATCGTTTATGTGACTAGCGTGATTGAAGCGATTTAATTTACATCCGATATGTCTACAGAGAAAGCACTTGGTGATATTTTAATCATAGCTGTAGTGGCGTTCGAAAATATAGAGGAACCGATAAAGCGCATTATCGAGAAAGTTATTGTGACCAAGCTGTCAATTAAACAGTGCCTTAATCATAATCTCAGAATTATACGGATTTTAACTTTCGCTATACTTTTTGTCATTACATAACTATACGTGATTTTATGGATAAGTGTAGGAATGATAGATAAAATATAAGGCAATAGACAGATATTAAAAGTATCCAAAGAGATGTAAATGAAATATGTAGTCTGATGAAAAGCGTTGCAATTAAAATTAATATATATTTTTTGTCTTTAATACCTATCATGAGGTTGTATCCTAATTCAAAAGATATATTTCTTGTTAGATTAGATAATGTTTTAGAGAATTCAAATGGAAGTCGAGCATATTGGCAAAAGTTAGTGAATAATAAAAACAAAAGAAAACATATTAAAGAGATTGTGCAGGATACCGTACCGGTCGTAGTTTCACTCTGCATCCGAAAATCGTGAAATGGGTCACACTCACTCTTGATTTAATGAACGCTGGTTTATTCAGTCTCACGTCCATCGGGACCTGGCACTCTAGCTAGCATGAAAGTTGTCCCACTTCTATCAGCATGGGAATTTCTTATTACTTGCTTTGATAAAAATGCTGTTTTCAAGTTCTAGTATAAAATTTTGATATGGATGCAAATATTTTTTGTTGGTACAGTCAGTGCATGTCATTATGTCATTCTATCGAGTCATTCATCATGAAATGGAATAGCAAAACTCTGCTCGTAGACAACCCCATGATTAGTAATGATACCGTCGCAGTCTAAATAAATTACTACAGAATTTGTCATGACGAAAACAGAAGGCATACCTTCAGAACTAGATGCGATTGTGATCTAATTGAAAAGGTGATCCACGTCAACCAGTTAGTCGAAAGTGGTCTCATTATTTTTGTCGCAAATCGACATGTTTTCGCTATTGGACACGGATATTGTGACCAAGGTAGTTAGAAAATGGTCGTTATTACCACAGCGCATTATGATGATGAACTTTAAATGAACCGGTTAAATGTCTCCGAAACTTTCTACAACTCTTACCACATTTTTCTTTTTAATGACGATATTTGCAAATTCCTTTCTGGTTTAGCTCAATAATGTTTAACGCTTTTGTTTGCTACTTCTCTAAATTTAATAGAAGTATATACCTATAAGACTTACTTTTATTTAGTATCAACAAGAAACATTATTATTTTCTCAGTTGAGATTCCTGCTTTATAAAAGGCACTTATCCTCCGTTGTCTAAATATTTCTCTGCATTAATAATAGTTCATCAAAATTTAATGTGAGGGTTTTATAATAACGTTCCTAAGTCTAGCCATTCATTATTATCTTGCAGTACATTATTCAGACTATCACGCGATATGTTTTCTTAAGCCGTGACAGTAGTGCATGTTCACATCGTTTTCTCCTTAAGCAAAGTTATACTCTCTACTCGGCAATATATGTCCCGTAATTCAATTATGCTCTGGTCTTTATTATTAAAAACAACTAAAATATGTTTACTATAGGTGTTATTCTTTGTAGGTATCATGATTAGTCAGACACGTAGGTCAGACAATAGTTTTGACAATGTGTGTTTAGCTACGCTGAGGTCTGTTTACGCATACCTTCGTGCATCTGATATCATCAAACATTTTTTCGGCAGTGTAATTAGTTACATCGGATAAAACCCATTGTATCTTAATGATCGACTGACATGAGATGAATCGATTGGAAATCGAGCAGAATCAGCGTGAGTAGGTCAAAATACCCCAAAAACGGGAATCAAAATTTGTCCCACAATGAAGTTTTAGACGTATTGTGTTTGCCATCTGTCAATGAGGGATGGAATCACCGCATTCGATAATTGAAGGTTCGCATCGTGTTCAATTGTACAAATTCGCCTCTTATTATTAGAAATACGAGCCAATAAATAGAATATCGTGCACGCGTTTCGGATGAAAGTAATATAGTTATTACCGAGGTTTTTTTTTTGAACAAGACTCCCCACAATCGGATAAGTTTATTTATTGGTCTAGCAGTAAAATCGTAAGGGAATGGTTTACGACTAAGTTTATTTTGTTATGAGAGGGGTTCTGTTGTCCCTTGTGCTGTCAGTCAATGTCTGCTTTGTTAGGAGATCGTTAATCTAGGGTTGCTGATGGCTTTAATCTGCTTATATTTTTATTGCAACATCAAACATCAAATTTCCGAGGTTATTGGCTATTTTGTTGCTAGTATTACGTTGCGATACTAGAGTGATACGTGGTTAGAGTTTTGTATAATTAATTATCTTATTTTGCTAACATAGTATGTGATATACTAGTATGTATGTATGTAAAAATCTTTATTGTACACAAAGAACATAGTATCAGAATACAGGTTACAACAAAAGGCGGACTTATCCCAAATAGGGATCTCTTCCAGTCAACCAAACTAACATAGGACATAGACATATGGGCACAGAAGAGGGCATAACACGCAAAGAAATCTTAGGTGCATAGACTTACATCTAACATACAAATTTAATACACATAAAAACAGTAAGCTCAGCTCAAGTCAGATCGTTCGTAGTATTCCCTAACCCGAGATTTGAAAGAGTGAGAAGACAGCTCTTTTATCTCCAAAGGAAGCTTGTTAACGTAATCTGATTATAATACGCTAAATAGACAAATTTAGTAAAAATAAATAGTTATCTATATTATATCCCAATAATTAAGGATACACAAATAAAATATATCAAGACAAATTCCTATTAATTAGTTACATACGTATTTGATACGTTTGTAAGTACCTAGATGATATCATATGTCGCAAAACAAAGTATTTTGTTTCAAAGATCACCTTTTTCGACCATGTTATTGTGGTTATCGAATGCATGACTGGTTGATGCCAAAATTATGTTTATTACTTATACTACTTAAGATTATGGAGTCTTACGCTATTTGAACACGGTTTTTTTTCTTTACTGTTTTGTGAGTCTAGTCATATCATCTTGCCTTCTATTTTTATACAGGTGCCATTCAAACGTTAAATGATATTTATCGAGTATAAATAAAAATAGGATGTTAAAAACTAATATTCACACCAGACAGGTATAACCAGAATCTATTGAGTTTGTTCATAATAAAGATAGCCCATATTTTTCAGGGGTTGTATATTGGAACAAAACATATCGCATTAATCTATTTTATTAGAAGGGGACCTATTGATTCGTATGATTTCATTGTTGGAAATATGAATATTTTATAGCTTGTTCCTCATTGTTCATTAATATGGGGTCTGGTCATCGAAAGTGTGTTGTGTTCGTTACGGAGGTGACCTCTGGTGCCCATGATAGAAGCAGAATTGTTTTAAGTGCTTATTTGATTCAAATGTTAGTTTTAAGTGCTTATTTGATTCAAATGTTAGTTTTAAGTGCTTATTCGATACAAATTTTGCCTACTCCGAAAAAGTTCAGTATATTTCGACATTCGCAAAGCTAGTTACCACACAATATAAAATTTCAAGACAAACACAATTGATAAATAAAAAAATATATTTTATTCTGATTATTATGACTTCCATCAAGCAGCCACATGCCTAAAAAATCATATAAAAAAAAAACAAAATTATTTTGCTAAAATAGTACCTACAACTTTAAATTCGTGACTTAATTATTCTACCACTGGAAGTCAATTGGATTTATCTCAAGCCTTTAATTTTACCTTTTTATTGTCGATAGAAAGCATCGATTTAAAATTTGATAAATCGGAATTCCTAACGGCACTATTTTTAACGGTAGATAATCATAATCGGATAAATCAGTACAAAAAATCGGCGGTCGCATTCGATTCGACGCAAGTTACTCGGAAGTAATCGCTTTGGGTTTGCGTTGAATCAAAGTAGATGTTTGTTTGTAACTACTATTCGGAAGCGTGTTTTGTGATTCGTTCACGGATAAATGAATAATTTGTTTGTTTTATCGATTTGCTTAATTGGTCATCCTACGGTTTTCGATTCATTGGTTGAATAGAAAACCGCAAAATATATAGAACAAAAAATGAAAAATGGTATGGTTTCTAAAACTAATTATTAAATTCATCATATTTTCTAATTTCAAACACATTTCTGGAATTTCTGTCAATATTTGAACAACCTAATATTCCAAAACAACAGTGAGTCATTAAAATGGATAATACTTATATTTTTGATAGTGTCGTCAACAAAAGATTAAAATATAAATATTACTTAACTTTCTTTGCCGTCAAATTCTAAAACAATTGTTAAAAGTACATTTCTTCCAATGATATCCTTTGCATGTACGTAATTAGAAGTAACTACTTAGATATCCCTGTTATCTTATCAAAACGGAAAGGTCAGCGCGAATCATAGTGTCAAACTTCCGAACAATAAATTACGATCTATATGTTACGTGTTAAAATACAATTTGGTGTAATTTTAGACTAGCAATAGTAAAAATTACACCAAGTTCATTGTATTTTTTATGGCGGTGTTCTGTCTTCCATAGCATGTTTTATCTATTTTTCCTAGAAATCGTTTTGATTTGAGGTTTTTACAATCAATGTCCTAAGTAATATCATTCTGAAGCCGTGATTACCAAAATTAACGTTTAAAGGATACAACTTAAAATCTGAAAACTATTAGTAAAAAGATATATAGTCAAAGTGATAATATTTGTTTATTTATCTAGCATGTTGGTAATACTAAAAATAACTGTTGTATTTAGCGTAAAAAAGTCATTTGAAAACGCATTGCAATTTGAAATAATGAGCATAATAGCAGTCTATTAGCTAACACGCGTTCACAGGAAGGTATTAGTAAATCGTTTAACTGAACTTCTTGCAATTCTCCCTCGAATTTAAGGCTAGTCTTAAAATAAACTTCACGACCATTTACAAAATAATAAGAAGAACAAGAGAATCGGTTTTACATATATTAACAGGTTTTCTGGATGATATTTCCAATGTGATCACAACTTATCATTTCTTCTTAAAAAAATACTTTGCGTTACATTTTATTTGCCTATCAGCTATCAGGGAAACCTCATCATCAATCCTAGCTTTTTCCTACTTCAATTGTGTTAACAATCCTGACTCTTTATTTTGTTAATTTAGTGTTTAGTTAATTGCATTGTAAGTAATTCTGTACTGTCATAGTTGCAATGAAGAATAAGAAATATGTAAAAATCATGAAACCAGCGAAATATTTGAGATGCATGTTAAGATATCCGTATGTAGATGGGCGGGGTAGTGTTGAGTACAACAGATATCCATCAAGCTATATTATAAGTATTCATAAGCAGTACACCCATCATGCGATGCAATCGCCACATATGACCCAGGAAGAATCGCCGACTAGCCTTTTGTATGTAATAACGGTGTGGGTACGTAAGTACTTATTATCTATTCCATGGTGTAGGTTTCAATTTGATTTGTCCTTGTATCCATCATCTGTACTGTGATGATCAACTAAGAAAACCTAGATTAGTCGGTTTTAAAAGGCTGATTACCCTATCTCTAAAAAATAATAATATTTGATTTAAGGCCCTTGCCTTAAATCAAATATTATTTTTATGACCAATTATATAATTTCTATGACCAATCTATGGCTCGTTTAAGATAGCTGATATATCCAAAAAGTTGGGAGAGAATCGCTTGCGTTGGTATGGGCATAAGATGCGTCGTAGTGAGGACCATATGGCCCGAAAAGTAATGTTCATAAGGGAAAGTGGACGCCCGCTTACCACTTAGAGTCGAACTGTGTGACCAACGATATGACGACGTTAGGCATAGGCCCAAAAATGACGCAACATCGTCAAAAATGGCAAAACAGTTGCCCTGGTGTTGCGGGCGTTCATGGGCTACGGTGACCACTTACCATCAGGTGGGCCGTATGCCATTTTGCCTACTTAATTGTATAAAAAAAAATATATATTTGGTTAGGATTGCATATTTGGTTAGAATTGCAAACTTTGCAACAATTATTTTGAAAGTCGAGTTGAATGGAATAACGCCTATCCATCATCGCAATGACCTAATCATGTGAAATTCATCGAAATTGCTTGCAGATAGCCTGAAGACAAATCAGATTCAGCCAATGATATATCCCTGGATGGTGTTCCACATCCACACTATGTTATTTTGTGACGCAACTCATCTCTCAATATGCTATTACTGGATGCCAGTATCTAACAAATGGGTTAATTTGATAGCTGTTAAAGCATGATCACATCCCTGCTAGCTTAGGGTCAACACAAATTCTGCATTTGAAAGGAAAATTTGTAATATTCCAACGATCTTTGTCAACTATTTATTAACTGTTTAAGTATATTAGTGGGCGGTTAATGTGGTTGTAACATTAAGATCAACGCATTTTAGTTCAGCCGGGCTATTTTATAGCTACAACAAATTGATGGGCTTAACTTTCAGATACACTATTCACAGTGCTACAGTACAGGGTTTGAATGGTGATTAGTGTAATTGAAGTAATATAAAAAATAACCCTTTAAGTATCTAAATGAAAAATCGTTATAGTAATAGATTTGACTCTGTAATTGTACAATAAACTTTATAAACTCCATCACGAGGTGCTTGCTAGGTTTGTTGACTAGGTTCTTACGTCCCCAGTCATCAATTTTCTCCAAAACGATGTCGGTTTCGGACACAAGTTTTACGCGACTCTCTTCCACGATGGATCGAGGAATATTGACACGGCCAGAGTGATGAATACTCTCAGTACTGTCGTCCGCATAACAATGAATGCTATCATCTATAGAAAGCATGTCATTGATATGCAGAAGAAACAGCGTAGGGGATAAAACCGAGCCTTGCGGGACGCCAGCATTAATGGCCATACTATCAGAGCAGCTACCGTCAACTATTGCTCTAATGCACCTGCCGGTCAAAAAGCTGGCGATCCATTTGCACAATCCCTCAGGCAAGTCGTACGATGGCAACTTTGATAGAAGACCCCGATGCCAAACCCGATCGAACGCCTTTGCCATATATAAGCTGAATGCTAAAGCCTCGCCTTGACTCTCGATGGTAGAAGCCCACTAGTGAGTCACAAACAAGAGGAGATCCCCCGTGGAGCGACCATGGTGAAAACCATATTGTCGGTCACAGATTAGGTTCTCGTTCTCCAAATATCGCAACAACTGCGTATTGACTATACGCTCCATGACCTTCGAGAGGGGAGGTGATGGCGATTGGCCTGTAATTCGACGGGTCTGATCTATCGCCTTTTTGGGCACTGGGTGTACGAGTGCAGTCTTCCACGAAATTGGGACTTGCCGGGTTTTGTAAGAGAGAGCGAATAACTACCTAAAACAATAATAAGAAAAGAAATGAAAACAAGAGATGCGTAGAACGTCTAATAATATGTAATGGACAAAACATGTACCTAGCTAATGTATCCACATCATCCAATGACACAGAAAAACGGAATGCTATTAAAGAGACTAGCTGTTGCCCTAGGCTTTGCTCGTAGTTTATTACTTTCGCTACTTTATATTAACGCCTATTCAAGTAAGTATGTAACATTAAAGTCCTTTTTTTCAAATTGTCTGTCCAAACACGCTATTTAGTAAAATACGATGTTGTTGGTGTTATTATTAGAAAAGAGCAAAACAAAGTCTTTAATCTTTTAAATTTTGATTTGTACTTATATCAGTGTCGAACGTCTTCTCATATAATCAACAGACGTGTTCAACTATCCAGTAGAAAATAGTTTTAAGTGCAGCAATTGTAAAAATAATTTCTGTCGAAAATTCTAGAAAACCATTGTATCAAAAGCAGGCTACTTTTGGCACGACAAATATGCCTGCCCAGCTTACGGGGCACAATGGTCGTTTCATTGTTTGAAATGTTTGTTGAATTTGAATATTTTAGATTTCCTATATGCTTTAGACCGATACGATCTTACTGACAATAAAGTTTCTACGACAATTGATTTATTGTTATTTGATATCCTTCTCCCGTGGCTATACGGTTTAATTTTATTGTTTTTGATATTGTTGTTAGAAACTTATGTAAATTTTGTAGGTTTATTGAAATTCAGATGTTCAACTAATGACGCTTACCGAACTACCTATATATTCAGCTTCTTGTTAGAAAACAACTTGCAGTTCTTAAAAAAAAAATGTTAGTAAAAAAACATTTTGTATACACATTTATACAGAATCTTTTGCAGCTGATAACCTGAAATTTGAATTGCTTGAGCACAATTATCTCCCGAAGATATTTGATAAAACATTCCCTTTATACTTTATAATTTCTCCTTTATTCATAAATTAAATAAATGTAAACACACTGTACTAAGTCATATTTCACGCCATATATATCTAGTGGGAGAGTCTGGTGTACTGAGATACAAGCTCTGCTTAGTTCACACGCCAGTCTCTCACAATCTAAACAATAATTCATAATATTTAAGTACTTACTTTGTATGTGCTATATATAGATTGTGGAGAATAATAAACATTTTTTTTTATATTTGAATTCAATCCTAATCCGTGACGTGACGTCGAGATATTAGGTTTAAATTTGATTACACACAGCCTAAACCCACGCTATAAGTGATCGTGTCCATGTGATTCACCGATTTTAATCTAATCGATCATTGGATTTATGAACCGATGAAACGACTGCGTACAAGTATGGATTGGAAATGTTCGGACGAACGGAAATGGGATTTCATGGAAGAACGTGCAAAGTGCAATGCGGTAGGTAACGTAATTATCTGAAATTGTATGGTTATTTTATAAATATATAATCTTATTAAACCTGTAGATACTTACATTTTCATACATCCAATATAAGTCGCTGCAATCAATTTGTAAGTGCAAGTTTTAGGTCTTACAAATTTATCAGATCAGGAACAGGCAAATTATTCATATTTGGATAAAATCAATTAAACATAGTTGTTTGACTAATGGTCGATGCCCATCTATGGGACGATACACTAATTTAAACTGGTCGCTGGCGCCGCAGTTCCGCATCTTGTCATGATCTGAAATTTACATATAATTGTTGGCCACCGTGTAAGTTGCTATTATAGTCCTACACGCTTTATTCGAGGACTGTGCTTGTTATTTATTAAGTTAATGTCATAATCATAGATCTTGTGTTTTACTAGGTAGCTATGCCCAATGCTCCACGAATACTTTATAATGCACTAAAATAAAAATTCTCTTTTCCAATAATCTATAACCTGTCTTATGGAATCACATGCTTGATTTTTTTAAATCTTATCAAAAGTTCCAGATGTAATTGTTTAAACTTTCAGGCTGTATACAATAAGTGTACCTAATGTATTTAGATCATCTTCAGCCGTTTGATGGTCTCAATTACTTGTCAAAACTCTGATATTAGCCAGAAAAATAACTGTAAAAAATTACTTGTCTATAGCCGTAGATTAAGTCATCATTTTCATGTAGTAGTTGTTGTAACTAATGATTAAGTGAAAACTACTCGACGTAATCTAACTTACCTAGTGATTATTTTAATTAAACCCTATAACTATTGCTTTACAACTCGAATTCGAATTTTAAACCTGCTACAGTTTTGTTATTCTACGAGCTTCGCAAACTGTCGTAAAAGTACATCAGTGGCGTTTAATGTGGCCTAATCGAGAAGTAATTGCTTCTTCGAACATAAACTTCGTCTCGGGCTGTTATTTTAGACCTGCAGGGTACTAGATTAGTTGCCAATGTCTAGTGAGATTTATCGACATTAGGAATAGTTCAATTAGAGAAAGTAAATGTTGAAAGTGAATTTCCATCAATATTTTTAGTAAAATACTCACAGTCACCACAAACATTGCTAGCTTCATTGAGTAAATTGTTGTATGAATTCTGTTACTTCACTAAATAGTGCGACGTAATTGAGTTTAATTTGGTCTTGCGTCTTGTTACTTAATACTTTCCCATATACTTTCTTTTTCTTATTTTGGTGTCCAAGGTGTTTGTGTGTGATGCACCTAACGACTTTATTTTTTAACAACCAAATTAACTGTTCTATTGTTTTGAAACAAGCCGACAAAAGATTTATTCAAAGTGACACTGTAGATGTAAGAGATAATTTTTGAATGATGTTTTCTCCACTGTTTTACAAACATCGTATGTTTTCAGTATTCATTTCCCTTTAAAATATAAACCATTTTAGTTTTGAATGTAACTGAAGTACGGGTGTTTTCGGAAGTATTGATTGGCGTTTTTAAAGTCTCTCTCGCTATCCCTTTTTTTATCATAAGGATTTTTCTATTGTATTTACAATAATATTATTATTACTTGTAGATTGTCTCCAAATAGTAAAATCTGCTAAAGCTGATGGTATCTTTGAGAATTAACTTTATAGTTGGCTCACTTACACCATAATAAAAGTTTCAACGTCTTACCTATGCATTCTTTACCAATCATTCATTGGAAAAACAGAAGGTGCAAAAAAAAGTTACGATAGAACGAGAAAAATTAATAAAGAACAAATTAGTATGAGAAGTCAAAACTCTACCTACGTTATGTTTGTACGTAAAACAAATGAACATACAACGCACATACAAATAAAAACATATTAATATATTCTTAGAAGTAGAAGGATTTGATTGTTGTGTACACTACCAATACACATCTCCTTTATAAGTAAAACATGTTAACCACCGTAAAATTTCACATGTCATGTATTGGAGTGACAAAGTTTGGTAAAAGCCCTATTAGTTCAAATTGAATGCATCTACTGTGGCTAAATCTAGTAAAAAACTTTCCCGTCAGAAATAAATATAACTAAGTAAGTTTATCAAAAGGAAATTCTCTAAAATACCTACCTCCTTTTCAATGTCAAGTGGCACTTGAAACCGTTGACAGGGGTAAGATGACTGGATAATGCGCTACAATTAATTCAGAGCTGCTTAATTACGTATTTAAATATTCATGACGTTTCTATTACAAAGCGAATGCTAGATTATATTGGATATATAATAACATATTTATGCTTTAAATGTCTTTCTACAGTTAAGCTTTGTCTGGTTAATAGATTTTAACGCTTGACTAGTTCAGTTATTGTGTTCATTTTAATCACTATTGATTGTTAGATTTGTTTATAATCTTTGCATTTTGGAGATAAAATTTATAGTTCTCTTAATCAGATTTCAGAATAGATGATTTATTTGTTTTACATTTTTATCATGTAAGTTTAATAACAAGTTGTCAGTTATTTTTATTCTTGTATATAATTTGCGAGTTTATTTATGTTCAAAATGCAATACAAGTTACATCTCTGATTACCATTTCTTTTCTATGCAACTTTTTCTCTAGTTATAAGCGCAAAATTTGTGATAAGAGTCTCTATACTATTCTATTTTATTTTTATAAAAATGTAATGGTCGAAAATGTTATTATCTAAATAATAGCGTAAAAAGTAAAAACCAGTTTAATAAAATTTTTGCCTTTTGGCTACACAGACCATTTCATCGCTTTGATGTTTTCATGCCAGCGACTTTAGGTTACACCAACAAATTTGGCTGTTCGGTGCACTGTAACTGCTCAGTTAGCGTAAAGTGCTGTCTAGACTAGTCCTAGATTTATGACAGCTGCATCGCGTAGGAGCCGCTAGCCTTGTATTTAAGCATATTAAGCCTGGATTAAGCGACGTACAGACAAGGTAAAATGCAATACGACGTGCAAAAATGTATGAATAATTTTAAGGTTACAAATCCTTGATATCTGTGGTGTTGCAGGCGTCAAAAGGTTACAGTAACCGCTGTCCAAAAGGCAGGCAACGTTTGCCTACTTTTCTCCTTTACCTTATCCCAGTTTGTTGTGTAGGGTCGGTACAGTATGTTGTATCATTCCACTTTCCTCTATCTCTAGCCATTTCCTTCTCAACACCCGTCCTACTCATGTTCTCCTGGATAGAATCCAGCCATTTCTTTTTAGTCTTCCTCTGTTTTTTTTTTATTGCTTTCATTTGCCTACTAGTTATATGAAAAGCGACAATACAAAAAGTTAAGAAACCTTTACTTTTAAAATATTTTGACTAAATCGAGTCGAAATCTCACACTTTTTATAGATAAATGACATCAATGTAAAATTAATCTTGAAATCAGGTTATTTATCACTGTTTATGAGATTTGAGAAATATAATAGAATGAGGATTTTAATAGATAAATATAATTTTGCAACAAATATCTTTGTTACCGACAAAATGATTGATCTTTGGTTTCAATCATGATTATTTGCGCTACAAAATTATTACGCGAATAAATTGAAAGGCAGTTGATTTGCGACAAATAGGGCCAAAATTGTTGTTGATTCAGATCAAAATTATTGTGTAGAAAACTGGCACATAGAATTAAATTGAGAATTATTTATCTTGTGATAGGTGAAATAAGTCATTATGAAATTTGTTTTAAGCGTAAACGCATCCTGCGTTCTAAGAATTTTTGATCTTATATAAATGTTTTTCTTTGAGTTAAAATAGAAAAATTGTGAATGAAATTCAATTTATTAATAAAAATTAGTATTGAAACAGTGTTTGTATTATAAAGTGAAAGTCGAATAGTTTGCGTGCATCCAATTGGTGCACTGACTGATTCATCAAGTATAACTAACATTTATCTACAAACCAGATCTATAATGTAGATCACTACGGTATTTTCTCGATGGCATTCTCTTGATTACATTCCATCGATACTATTCGCAATGTAATATATTTTTTATTACGAAATTTTCTATAGCTATGTCTTAAATTTGATTGATTAAATCTGTCTATTGTTTGATTAAAGTATGTCTTCAATCAATCAGGTTTAAGTTTTTTTATGATTGTATCTATGAGGAAATATATCAAGAAAAAACAATTTGGTTACTTGTAAACTATTTTTTGCTTTTATCCCTTTTGGACAAACTAAAATTTTAATACGTTAACCTTTTTTTGTTAATTAGAAAAAAGTTGAAAACATCAGAAAAATATTATACAAAGAAGTAAATTTTGAGCTCCACAAGGACGTTTACTGGGTCCTCTTTAAAATAGCTTGTCAGGAAATTGATAAACACGTAATCGATTTATCTGCTTTATTTAAAACTTTGTAAGTGCTTAGCATTTTGCCAAACTATTTAAGCTGCGTGGGCTTTCTAACTGACCCAATACCGGGGGCGGCAAATGTGCCAATGTAGTACTAGTTGAATTATTTTATGTGTCGATTATCACTATCGCGCGGGCGTCATACTGTGAATAATTGTTTGGAAAGATAGTATTTTCGGAACACGTCTTTGTTGCATGGTACCTACGTTGATATGAGCCTTGGGTCACTGGAAATTCTTAGTTCACACTTTATTATTAGTTAAATAAATTGATTGGCATACAAACATTCAACTAATATTATAAGTGCGAAAGTCTGTCTATAACGATTTTTCGGCCAAACTGCTGAACGGATTTTTATGAAATTTGGTGTGAATATACTTAAAGACCCAGAAACAAACATAGGCTACTTTTTGACGCGGGCGAAGTCGCGGAAATCAGCTAGTTCTGAATAAATCCCATTGTATGCTTCACACCTTATGCAATCTAATACTTATATATTTTTTTGTAAATAAAAGTTATTAAAAAGTTGTTGGTTTCACTTAAACTATCAAAAAGTACTCTCACTTAGCTAACGGCCATAAACCAACATTTCGTAGTGATGTATGAAACCGGTAGCCGATCCGAAGTGATAGACAGTGTTCACTAATCGTAAACGTAACATTGTACTGCTTGTATTTACATAAATGCATTTTAAACAAACCGATTTATCGACAGCTATCTGTTAACAGTTTTTGCTCGTTAATTTTTTTGTAAGTGTATTCGGAAGTTCTAGTAGATTGAAATTTCCTAACAATTTTCTGTTCAGTTTTCTTGATGAGTAGTATATGGTTTTCTGTAAAGCAGTCATAGCCAATCATAGCCATTTGTACATTATAGGTGCAGGAATCATTAGACTCGCTTGAGTAGTGTTGTGCTTTATGGGACATTAAGCCATTCATTTCTGTACTTGCCTATAACTTTATCGTAGCCAGACTTCAATTAGTTTTATTATACGTACTACTTAGGGAGGAGGGTTGATAACCCTCCAAAAAATACAGGAGTAATCCTAGTTCAGGTGTCAATCCGCCATATGAGTGTATCGTAACTGCTCTATACATATTTCTAGATTTAAGTTTTTAGTTGTTAGGTGTGTACCATATGGTGAGCAATAAACATTTATTTATTTATTTTTTTGAGGTTCTCGTTTTCGTGTGGAAATAGCCAGAACTTGTGTGATGAATTCATGTGAGTTAGCTCAACGATAATTAGAATATATGTAAAGGTTTCATGTCGTCATATGTATGGAAAAACTCATAATAACAACCCTATATGGGTGACCAGTCAGAGCCAAGGCACGCTACTTATAATACAAAACCTCTTTTGTCATCGGGTTATCGAGATTCCACGTAAATGAGCTTTATCTATGACATAAACTTAAAACATTTTATGTGTCTTACTAGTTCTAAGGGTACAAATAAATCATAAATAATAAATAGTGTTTCGAACTAAACACCCAAAGTAAAATCTCATATGAAATATGCAACGTATTTCAAACTAACAGCACATTGGTATGCACAAAATTTTGCAAACTGTCTAAGTACATAAAATCTAGTTAAACCCTTACAAGGAAGTAAGGTCAATTACATTTCAAGGAACGTGGTCAAACTATGTTTCCAATGGTTTTTATAACCCGTTGTTTCATCTCATCACATGATCTTTATTCCGCCCATAAACTTTTAACTTAAAAAGAAGTTACATAGGTTTTTTGTAAAAATATTTAAGCAAAACAATAATATTACCATTAAAAATTAAGAGAGAGAGAGAAGTATAGCTGTTATTTTGTTAAGTAACTTTTTGTCGTAACAATAAAAACGATGACTTTTAACCCTGCTTACTTAGGTGCTTAGGGTTGCCACTTGATACGATTCCACCAATTCTCATACTTCTGCTACTCGTAATGTTCTTACATAGTCGGTAGATATGTGTTTAATACCGAGTAGGTAAACAAACGGCCTAGGTGTAAGTACCTCACACACAAATAGAAAACAGCAATTACATTTTAGCCACCGAGTTCCAAAATCTAGCCCTGTATACGATCTATATACTGTATCGATGATGATGATGTTTTGAGAACATTAGACTGACATGACATTAATTTATACGTAACATGGAAGCCCTAGGATCGAAATAATGGTATGTTTCACAATCGTAATCAATATCGTTGTGCCGATTGTAGGTATCGATACTCTGCAATTGCTCCACCGGTTTTATTGTACTTTATATTGTAGATATATGATAGATAAATTGGATAATTCTATGATAGGAGTAATTACTGGGTTGCTAAAATATGTTTGTTATACAATACCAATTAAGGAAAGTTGTTGAGCATATTATAAGTATTTTACTACTGGCTACAAATTTTATAATTCGCATTATCAATATCAATTGGTTCAGTAAATTCTGGTCACATTTTCGAAACCGCTAGTAAAAAACAAATGAGAAACTTTCTGTGACCGTGTGACCTTATCAAAATCAAATTGCTGTTGTACAGATTATATGAAATTCTATAACATGAAATAGTTTGAATGAGGTCATACCTAGATTATAGAGCCGTGGCATAGCTTTTGTTATTCTTAGTTATTTTATTCTTCTCTTTACCAAAGTCATGCCAAGTACGTAAGTACTATTTATAACCAATTCTGTGTTCGTGCGATCATTCAATATTCTCTCTCATGAAATATTGTTTTTGTTTAATATGGGCGATATTGATATACCATTCATTGTGTATTATATTTGTAAGTAGTACGCCTACACTGTCATTGTTTGTAGTTTTGTTTGGATCACAATTCACAAGGTTGTAAGTTGAATTTGAAATTGTAATAAGTATGTGATTGTACTAGCTTTTACCTGGGGCTTTGTTATCGTGGGAATAATAGGTAAAAATTTAGTTACTTGTTTGAGTTTTTTATAATGATTTTTATATTTGATCCGAAATGAATAAACTTTTTATTATTATTATTTTGTACTCTCTATGTGTAACGCTTGGCCCCGTTGATATGTTTATTTGGACAAGTTCTTACCACTTGCCACAATCTTTCAATATCTGAGATCCACTTAAATTTTAATATATTGACCTTTAAAATATGTATTTATTTATAAATCTTTATTGTATCACAAGTAAAAATATCCAAAAATAGAAGTTTTAAGAAAAATTTTGAGCCACGTTAAGGTGGCGCTTATGGTCAGCCTTAGTGACTCTGTCAACCATAAAGTAAACAGTAACAATACCCAAATATTCGTTTTCATGCTATGTTTCCACTAGTGGACTTAATCAAGTTTAAATGAATTCAAACGTACGTTCACATATATGTTTTCGATCCAGTCATGTGTACAGTGTCTGCACGTGCAATAAATAAAACGTATTACATTTCGGTGCATTTAAAATTTAACAACTCATAACGAGTTTATGCATTCGGTACAACAGACCAAATACAATTATTATTTTGTATGGAGGTTGTACTTTATTTTATAGATTTGTTATTTATGTTTGAGGCCAAAAATGATTACTATCAAAAATTTTCATAGAAAAGTAAATGATACTATCCATACTTCCATACGTATATAATCATACTCCATACTAATAATATTATAAATGTGAAAGTGTGTTTGTCCTTCTTTCACGTTAAAACGGAGCAACGGGTTGATGTGATTTTTTGTGTGGAGATAGTTGGAGAACTGGAGAGTGACATAGGCTACTATTTTCCGTGACACAAACGGAATTCCACGCGGGCGAAGCCGCGGACACAGTTAGTAATGTAATGTATAATTTAATAATATTTTGACTTGTACGTATGGATTATGGAAACAAAGATTATACAAAAAGTACTATATGTAGTGGACAATAGATTTGCCTAAGTAAAAAATTGATTGTTTTTTTCCGTACGAAAGCACGTTAAGCCGCTGTTCCGGCAGTCAAAGGTCGTGAGGCGGGTTCAAACAACTCTGATACCAGGTCGTACATGGCTTACACGAAAAGATGAGTAAAAAAATGTAGCTTTGAAAATGTATTTAAGCCTCTCTATACTCTAATATTTACTCAGAGCATGAAATGATAAGTTTGTTATAGACATAATATACAAAATACAAACAATTGCTATTACCACGTGTACATTATCTGTGCAATGTTCTGTGTGGCCTCGATTTTAGCTCACATTATAATCGGAAATGTCCATTTAAATTTTATAGACCATCGAATTTGATACGTACAATTAATCATAACGTTTTATTGTTCGCTGTATGTAGGTGTTGCTGCTTTTTATGTAAAGAACTTTAGATAAATCAATCGATAGCCTTATTGTATAATTGGGTATTTAGTTTGAATGTTGCGACAGTTTAATCATAATATTGCCTGTGGTGTTACATAGTATTTCGTCACATAGTCATAAGATAAATGATCGAGCCCACATTATTACTTAGCTTTTGTACAACAAGTTCAACAGGTATGCTATTTAAGGGTTTAAACACATATGTTATTACTTGTATCTGTCTTGTCTGTACTATAAGTTTACACTTATATAAATATACATGATCCCAGGTGATTCAAGGGCACGAAATAATCGTGTAATGGTACATACTCGTACATACGTATCATCACGCCTTTTTCCCGTAATGGTAGGCAGAGACTACGGATTTCTATTACGATCCTTACAGAGTTCCCTCGCTTCTTCTACGCTCATCACTCTCGCCATACACGCTTGTCGATTACGGGTACTCCTGACATCTCCTTTTTTAATATGTCTGCGATTTGGTCGCAGTTTGTTGCGTGTACAGTACACCCAGATAAACTAGAGTAAAAATAATTTTCCGTGGTACTTATAAACAAAACTATCACCAGCAACGTCGTGAAATATTTTCGGGAATACTTTGAGGTCAATTACTTTGTAAACTAGAGTATCTCACGGTTCCAATTAGCTTTTGTTAATGATACCGGTTGACTTGTATTATAGCACAAAAACATCTCGTTTAATAACTCTTTGTTTTATATGATTTGTGAAGTCAGAAAGATGTTTAGATTTCAAGGAATTTATGGTCTGTATACTCGACAGGTATTGCTGGCCCAATGCTATATAAAATGAGCAAGAAACAAAATAGACTACCCTGGGAATAAAGAGATTGCTTGAGATATATTTAATGTTCGTTCTAAGGGTATAATAGTTCAGCGCATCTTTTGAGATTTATGTTGGCCGTCATTCTCCTTGTGATGTGTATGCCACGTTCTAGGATTTGTAGCTTCCATTTTAAATACTAATACTCTGCCAAGCTTAGCAGCTTAAGATCTCAATACAATACAAACACTGTTGGCAAAAAAGTTGACTGGCCTTAGTGCGGTTTTCCTTCAGGCGACCTACCGTCGTCGATCTCGTCTCTTACAAGTTCATTATCATCAATTTTCTTAACGCTAATTAGTAGATATCAGGTGTCAAAAAGTAGCCTATGTTTGATCTCGGGGCTTCAACTATATTCATACCAAATTTGAAAAGCCCTGAAAGAGTATTAGACAGATAGTTGGACAGACAGACTTTCGCATTTATAATATTAGTATGGATATGTATATGGATATGGAAGTATATATTAGTATGGATATAAGTATTTCACAAAGCCGTAATAAGAACTAAGACATTTGCTTAATGAACATCATTTTGGCAAGGTTCTTTCAGAGTTCGAAATACTGTTTATAATAAAAATGTTTTCGTTTGCTAAAGTTGTCGTTTTTATCATTACTCATTACCTAAATCACTGTCAGTTTAGTTCAGTTCAGTTCTGTGCCCTCCCAGCCAGTGTTTTAAGCTGCAAGAGTACAGAGCTGAGCTTCAATTCGGGGAGGTGTAGCTACCCTATCATTGAGTTAGAGTCTGTACGGGGATGCACTGGCTCTTTCTCGTCATGTGTAGTTACGTCGCTCCGCCCTGAAGCACTAGCTAAGACTCGAGAAACCAGTTGGGCACGTAGATAGGGACGGAAATGTAGGAAGTTGCAGTGGAGGATGTTTGAAGAGATGGAAGCGTAGAACCAGCCGAATACCAGCATCAAACCAGTGTGGGGAAATAGATATGATACTTGGTGTGTAATATATACTTGGGAGAGGATATCACTGCACGGAAGAAAAAAAAAAAAAAATTTTTTTCTCTTTTTTTCTTCCTTTCTTTTTCTTTCTTTTTGTTCTTGGTGTTTCTCTGCGATGCGTTGGTGTAGTCTCTTCTCTTTGGTTTTTCATTATGTTTCTCGTATCTGCTTCCTGATGTGGATAGTCCCTGTTAGATTCTGACTGTTTTTCTTATATCCTCACAATGGTGTACTGACTTCCGTTTGGTTTCCCATTATGTTTCTCGTATCTGCTTGGTGATATAAAGGCTTCCGGTTAGTTTGTGGCTATTTCTCATATCCTCGTACTAGTAAAGTGACTTCCATTTTCTCATTATGTTTCTCACGTCTGATTGTTGATGTGGAGTCTTCTAGTTCACTTTTTTCTGTGTTTCTCATATCCTCACAAAAGAGTAGCGTCTACCATTTGGTTTCTCATGTTGTTCTCGTATCTGATTGATGATAATGTGGATGCTTTCTGTTAGATCTTGACTGTTTATCTCATATCCTCACAATGGTGTAGTCCAGACTTCTGTTTGGTTGTTCATAGTGTTTCTCGTATCTGCATGATGATATGGAGGCTTCCGGTTGGTTTCGGCCGTGTTTCTCATATTTTCATAATGTTGGTCCTGTTTAAGCCCAGTAGTCGTTATGACTGGGTTTCTCATATCTTCGCGATGTTGGTGTGACTTCCGCTCAGTTTTCATTGTGTTTCTCGTACCTGCTTGATGATGTGGTTAGTTCCTGTTAGATTCTGACTGTTTTTCTCATATCCTCTCAGTAGTGTAGTGACTTCCGTTTGGTTTCTCAATGTGTTTCTCGTATCTGCTTGGTGATGTGAAGGCTTCCGGTTACTTTCTGACTGTTTCCCGTATCCTGGTACTGGTAAAGTGACTTCCGTAGTTTTTTCATTGTGCTTCTTACGTCTGTTTGTTTACTCATTACCTAAATCACTGTCAATTATTTTTTATCCTCTCAATAATATACCTAGTAAAACTTTTTATTTTTTTTATACAACTAAGTAGTCAAACAGGCGTACGGCCCACCTGATGGTAAGTGGTTACCGTAGCCTATGAACGCCTGCAACACCGTAGATGTACAAGCGCGTTGCCAACCTTGAAGGATTTTTTTCAAGCCCTTTTTGAAGGCTTCCATGTTATAGTCACTAGGGAAAACCATGGCAGGGAGTTCATTCCATAATCGCAGTGTACGAGGGAGGAAATTCCGTTTGAAGCGTACTGTACGCGATAACATGAGATCAAAGGTGTGTAGATGAAATCCCTGACGATGGCGAGAGGTGCTATGGTAAAAAGTGGCTGTTGGCATCATGTCAAACAATTCCGCCGAGCATAGCCCATTATACAAGCGGTAGAACACGCATAAGGAAGCGGAGTCTCTCCTGAGACTCAAAGGATTAATACCTCTTGTAATCACGGGATCTTCGGCAATTCTGACAGCGCGTCTCTGTATTGTGTGGTGATCCACAGGTGACAACAATATTCCATTATGTGGCCGCACTTGCGCCTTATATAGGCAGTCTATGCTGCGGCGTGAAAAATCACTTTGCCCTGTTGAGAACTCCGAGCTTTTTGGATGCCATTTTTGCCTTGCTCTCTAAATGAATACAATACTGGACATCGCTGGAGATGTCGTTGCCAAAAATTCCAACCTTGTCAGATATGGAAAGAGGAGAGCCGAGGAATTGAGGATCATCAACGAAGGGAGCCTTTTTGGCGGTGAATACGCACACTTGTGTCTTAGATGGGTTGAAGTTGACTAGGTTCTTACGTCCCCAGTCAGCAATTTTCTCCAAAACTATCTCGGTTTCGGACACAAGTTTTACGCGACTCTCTTCCACGACGGATCGAGGAATATTTGCACGGCCAGAGTAATGAGTACTCCCAGTACTGTAGTCCGCATAACAATGAATGCCATCATCTATAGAAGGCATGTCATTGATATGCAGAAGAAACAGCGTAACTTAAAATACTTTCTGTTTTCGGACCATTAAAAGTTGCTTTAATTATATGCATAATTTATTCAAATTCATATTAATATCCATACTTCCATACTAATATTATAAATGCGAAAGTCTGTCTGTCTTTCTGAACGTCTGACTGTCTGTCTGTTACGCTTTCACGGTCCAACCGCTGAACGGATTTTGATGAAATTTAATATGAATATAGTTGAAGCTACTTTTTGACGTAGGCGGAGCTGCGAGAAACAGCTACTGTAATTCTCAGCACCGTTTATTCAAACTTTTGCGAATTATCTACTGTAAACAAATTTAAAACAATAATCTGATCACAAACTTCCGTTGTTTGCGATAATCTTTTCACATTAATATCTCATGTTATATGACTGCCGAATTTAAAATTACTGTTTTGAATGTTTAATGTAATTCAAGCACGAAGCTGTGAGAATTATAACGCAATTTAGTTTAACTTTACAATTAAATTTGTATGAGGATTATAATTATGGGAATGTTTAGGTATTAAATTTATCAAACCAGTTCACTTTTAGGTACAACACATATTTATTCACATCTAAGCTGATAATAATATATAATTATATTCTGTAATTGAAAGGAAAAAGTGTTTAAACAGTTGCTTATTTAGCAAAATTTTCTTGGATTACTACAAAGCATGGACTTATTTATGTCTGTACATACTAATTAATATCTAAGTCGGTTTTTGACTAGAAAAGGTTTTGAAAGATTATTTTGATTATTTGTAGGATAACAACAAAGCATGAACATATAAAGGTATGTAGTAACTATGCTTTTATTTAGGTTATAATTAAAATGATGCATGTTTTTTTCCTTGTAGCTTGTAGCTTGTGTTGACGCATCTTGTTCCTGTAATAACTTAGTATTATTTAGTTTAATTTTCCCTTCATCGTTTAGTGTGCATCGGTCACTTGTTCTGTTCTCTGTAAATATATTTCCTGAACCTTCTTTTATCTTTAATTTTAGGATCCGCTGCTGAAGACTGGTTAAAGGACGCTTGTAGTTCGATTGGGATTGTGTTGGTTACTTAATAAGTCGAATGAAGTCGAAAATTGTGAAGAGATATTTGCCCTCGGGTGGGCAAAAAGAGTCTTATACGTTGCTGGCAGCTCGAAGAAGATATATGAAGAAGTTAATGTATGTATTCTTTTTTTCTTCTGCATGCATGTACCTAGTATGTTTCTTTAAATGGTACTGTATAAGACTATGTTATGCACTGTGATTACAAAGAAAAATGTAAGTTGAAGCGTGTTGTGGGCGGTTATATGATATGGTACTTACCCGCTTACCATCAGTTACTAGGTCAACAACTAAAGCACAGAATCAGAATGTTTTTTTTTGGCAAGAATACATGTAGATAAGATTGTTATTAAATTGGTCGTCCAGTGTACTGCATTTTGTTTTTGTTCAGGCACAGAATAGATAAAATACTAAAGTAGTTCAGGCAAAATTATCGTTACACATGCACGTTACCGTTAGTTCTCTTCACTAATGTTATAGCAATAATCAATAATTCATTTATTCCTTTACATTATTTCAAAAAAATATGATTGTCTATTACTATGTAGGTACCTATTTATGTACATACAGATGGATATAGAATACAGGACATAGATTAAAGTTTGGGTTAAGAACACATTATAGTTACATTATGTGGCACTTGTAACATTTACATAGTAACTATTTATAAATCAACAAGGTAATTTAATTTGTCATACTGCACATTAATTATCAAGTTTATTTAAACACATTAGAAATCAATGATTATATTATAATTAAGCTGTAAATATTAAACTTTAAAACATTAAATATTAAATAATTCTTAAATTCATATAATATGCAACAGCATATTATATGAATTTAAGCATTATTAGACCTTGATGGTTTCCAAAATGGAAATCTCCTTGTAATCGTTTAATATCATTGTGATATTTGTGATAATTACAAAAATGTGATAAGGCAAAATGAAATATCGTCCAAAAGAAAAAATAAATAGTTATTTATGAAACTATACAAAAAAGCTGGTTGCGATCCGCTTGCTTCTTGCTTGCTAGTTATGAAGTACATACGTTATTATTTTCACTGACCGCCAATAGATGTCGCTACAAATCTACACTCAAGTCAACAACGCGCTCTTGATGTTTTTTCGCGCAAAAAGACCCCGTTTGAGAGTCATCACTTGAGTATCGCTTCTCGGCCTTTTGGCTAAGATCAAAGTGTAGTATCTGTTCTTTTCAGCTTAATATCTGAAAGTTCCCCCACTGGGGGACCAGTATATTAAACTGATTTTTGTAAACCGACGGGATGTTCGGGGCTCGCTCCACTCCCGTCACGGGTCGGCCCGGCATTGCAGTGCCGCCGGGATTGGCCCACATAATTCCTGAGAAAAATATATTATTTGCTATGAGCAAGCAAGCTTACTAGTTCAGTATTGTTGTCATAGTACGTAAAAAGTACATTATTGCAAAGGCAGCGAAATAGGCAATTGCAGGTCGAGTATGAGTTTGTAGGCCGAGCCGCAGGCGAGGACTTCAATGATACGAGACAGGCAAATGCCATTTCGGCCGAGGCATATATAGTGCTTTTCTTAAAAAAGGGCCTTTTACATAATAAATTTAATGTAAACGTTACATACAACATTGCCGGTGCGCTCTTCGTTCCAAATTCAAAGAACGCGCCGGGAAGTGATTTTGGTTTTTCAGATACAGCCATGAGAACGCAATGTGTACGATAGACGAAAAAGTTCTAAATTCAAACAGCACACCGTTTCATACAACATTGCCGGGGCGCTCTTCGTTCCAAATTCAAAGAACGCGCCGGGAAGTGAATTTGATTTTCAGTCTACGTAAATATGTTACTTCGCGTGTTCTTTATTCAAAAGTAATGACAATATTTCCGCGCATGTTTAAGAAAAATAAATTAAATGTCTTCAATCTTCAGTAAATGATCCACATTTCACAAAGCGCCGGGCAACATTATCTTTGTATATCGCCCTGCCCTGCTTCTTTAACAAGTAGCACCCGTTACGAAGAGATGGTTAATCGTGATTGATGTGCACCATGCAGCCCTGCAGCACAGACATAAGTCACAATATACTATCTCTTGTTTATCTTGTGGGTAACTGTAGCATTGCCTATATTTTATACAAATTAGAGTTAGACTGACCTTTACAAAAGCTATCAAGCACAAAACGAATTTAAGTTATGTAAGTAGTGTACATAATATACACATAGGTCTAAGTAAGTTTAAAAATTTTACATAGACACCATGTAATATATGTCATTCATATTATAAAAAAATACGTAAATATAAAAAAATGCTTTGCATTAACTTTAATTAAACATTAAAGTTAATGCATAATTTATTTAAAAAAATCTATAAAACTTTATCATCTTTCGAATAAAATATTTCTGAAGAAAAACAACAGAATAATGATAAAATAATAAGAGCTTAAATTAAATTTGCGAATAAAGCATTTAAATAAAATTTGGGCCTGTCGTCGCCTTAACACATCGCGGCGGAAGACCGAGAACCTACAAATATTGCATTCACATTTCAACAACCGTTTTAACAATGTCTGTGCCCGTGACGATAGCTGGTGACTTATGTTACTGGTTGGTCACGACTCTTGAACTTAATAAGTTGAGCTCTGGAATCCTTATTAACAACCTTTGGATGGCAGCGAACGGGAACTGTATTGTATGAACAAGGAAGGTAAATTTCCGATTTCGAACGGTGTCGGGACGGGAGTTATTTGTTGGTTTTTGGTCGGCAATGTGCCCGTGATATTTATGGTATCCTAGCCAGCGTCCATAAGCCACCAATAGAATCGTATTCGTGTTGCCTACTATCGTATAAAAAAATAAACAAAAAAGAAAGTCACCAGGGAAACGATATTCTGACCGATAGCGCTTTCATATGAGAGCAAATATATTGAATTTTGAAATTTGCCTCGCTAGATAGGAAACTTCTGAAATTTTTGTGACTTTTAAAATTGTTACGGGTGCCAATGATTTCCTATTTAATCTCTTTAGATAATGTTCATTTCAGAATTCCCTTTATTATTTGCACGTGACGTCAAAAGAAATTCGAGATTCGGTTTTAGTTTTTAGAAGTTTACTTTTCAGATACTAAATTTGAAATCCTATGTTTTTTTTAATTTAATCATAAAAAATATATTTTGTGTTTGATATCCTGAAGATATTATGATGAGTTTTACTGTGTAAAAATAATAGTGACAATTCAAAACTAAATTAACATAATTATTTCATCAAAGAATTTTGAACAAAAAAAACATGTGGTCATATTGTACTAATAAAAATGAAAAAAAGGCTAAAATTAACTAAGTACTTACTAAAAAACTTATTTATCTATTATAAAAGGAAGGTTGTAATTTTATGATATAAGTTTGTAAGATCTGATAGATTTTATTAATATTTTTATAAGAATCTGTAAAGAATCTTAACGTTGTTTGTGCCATTTTTGGGGCAACACTGATAAATTAAAAAAAGGAGGACTTGACGGTTGACAGATGTCAATAATGAGGCGGTTGGATTGATTCGAAAAATTAAGAAAGGAAAAATAATAAAAGTAGTAGTAAACAGAAATACAAGTTTACAAGAGATCATTAGCAGTTTTATTCGACTATCCTCACAAGTCGGAAGTGGAAAGAACACGTACGTATCGCCATTTTATATCTTGTTTAGTTTGTTAACTTTGGTAAGATTTGTAGTTTATGCATAAATACTAGGATAACAAATAATCAGTTTATGCACTACATTAACTGGTAATGCTTGATATTCTATATTTTGACTTCAAATATTCAAGAGTTACCTACCTATCAGTTAACAGAGAACACCCCCCCCCCCCCCTTTCATGAAAGTAATGGGATATTTTATTAATACTTTGCTTTGTTTATTGTCGAGGAACAATGCCAGAAGAGTCAACATGACATTGAGCTGCAGAAGGAAAGTGGCTCGGAGCTGATGTGGCACTCAAATACAAGATGGGACCTCAGCAGCGAGGTGTCACTGCAAGCAGCCTGAGCTGTGTGGTTGCTGAGAACCTGCCGGCTGCAACTGCAAGCAGCCTGAGCTGTATAGTTGCTGAGAAGATGCCTTTGGATCTGCCTTGCGGCCGGGAGCCTCTGCTATGTGGCCAAGTGGATCAGCATTGCGGCCGGGAGCCTCTGCTATGTGGCCAAGTGGATCAGCATTGCGGCCGGGAGCCTCTGCTTTGTGGCCAAGTGGATCAGCATTGCGGCCGGGAGCCTCTGCTATGTGGCCAAGTGGATCAGCATTGCGGCCGGGAGCCTCTGCGATGTGGCCGAGTGGACAAGTTTCCGTGCTGCTCCAGGAAGCCAGCTATGGGTTGGCTTTGAGCGGCTGTGGGAAGGATCAATGGAGCATCAATCACTCATCCGGGTGTTGTTCAAGGTCATGTAGTCAATTGTTTCTTTTTTATATTATTTAGATAAAACATTTGTTTAAAACAACAATTTGTATAGTTATGGACACATTAATAGCTATAAAAAGATTTCTCGAGTTGACAGATTGAGAATTAAATAGCCATAAAGTTTTCCAGCCAGCTATATTGTATGTACATGTATGTGGAATAATTATTTTGGGAACTAAGTTACAACATAACAAAAGGGGAAGATCAGAGTCGGAATGGTTGTTTTTGCAAAAATATGTGTACAAAAGGTGTTACAAAATTATTCATCCAGTAGGTATATTCTGTTGGCTAGCTGTACAAATTTAATTACAATAAACTTGTCGGAACAAATATGGTATCCTACACATTCACTGTTACTCGTATATATGCACAATGAGGATCCACATGGTATAATATGTAAGTGTACTATGGCTCATAAAGTACCTATCTTGAATCTGACCGATGTATGACGGTTGGTCGACAGACATATTACAACATCAATTATTAGTTTGGATTAAAGAAATTATAGTTACTGAACAAATCATTTAGATCATTGTGCTTTCATTTCTCTGTCTTAGTACAACAGAGAATGTGAGTCGGAGGATGACCACTTGGTAGACTTGGCCAAGTAAGTACTGGTCTAAATCAATTATGGATCTTTAAAATGTCTTAGGAATAAGATATATTAACATTTATTAGCATGCTTTAAGGGACTGTTTATAGCAATGTTATTAATGGAATGGTGTTTATATATGAGAAGTTAATTATGTGCTTAGACTGTTTAAATAATAAGTAACTAGTGGTTCATTCCCGACTCAGTTTTGTGTTAAATGGAGTATGTGTTTACATACGATATACACATAGTTTGAGAAGTATGTAGAGAATTTTAATACATATTATGTCACATAGCCGCTGACAAACATATGAACTGGATCTTTTAGTTATCGGGAGACATTTCTTGCATCTTTCGGGTTTACTAACTTAAATCCAGTGGGTTACATGGTCAATCGACTCTATACCAGGTTGGGCTTAGAATCATGAAGACTAATGAAGCTGGTCCTATTGGTTGGTTGTAGTAGTAACATAAAAATACACATTTTATATTCGAAATTTACAGACTAAAAATGGAAACATAGCTTACAAAAATTGTTGTATTATTACCACAAATAAAATCGATTTTACTGTTGTTGTAAATGGAGTTATGGTGTATGTATACATTGCTGGGCCTTTAGTGATGGCAGCTAATAGAAGGAACAGGGGAGTAGGTAAATGAATTGTTGCAATGATGTTAAGTTGAAAAGGCACCAGGAGCTTTATTTTTGAAATATAATATATATAATGAAAATCATTTATCTTGTCGATTTTGTGTGTCATACTTTTCAATGATAGCACTCCAGGTCGAAGCGATGGTCGCCGCTCAGAAATAAGACATTACCGCTTCATAGTGTTCATGTTAGAGAGAGCAAAATCTTAACAGATTCATTCATTAACTGAAGTAACTAACATTATGCAACTGAATGGTGAGAAGAAAACAAAAGGGGCATTTGCACTTCTATGCCAAACAGCACCAGGTTGCTGGGGTGAAATGTATAGTTTGTTGATAAAAGTTTAGAGTAAAAGGGTACAATTATTACTTGGTTACAGTAAGGTGTATAAATAGTAGAACCAATTGTTACTCAGTAATAACAGTTTATTCGCCCTAGACACTCCTGATTTATTGACTTTTTAAGAATCTGTCATTACATACACTTGTATCTCCTGTGGTGGGTACAGAATACTTAGGTAAATTTGAATAAATATAGACTTGATAATTCCTTAAAATATTGCAACAACAAGTTTAATACAATTTTGCTTAGATTAGGGCTTAGAAGGTCTAAAATGTGATTTGTTTATGTACCAAACCTGAAGGTAAAGATTAGTTTTACAATCTTATTTATCTTCATTGTGTTCTGATAAACTCCGCATGGCAAAACTAGAAATATGTTATCCGAATTAATTATTGACACCAGAGTCTAATCATTCAACAGTGAACAATTTTAGACAGGTATTCTAGCATTTAATGCAAGACTATTGTAAAGAACAGAATAAGTATTAAAGAAATTGATTATAAGTTGTGGCCAAATTAAGTATTTTTAATAGCTTTTCAAATTGCTAATAATACATTTATTCTTTGTATAATTTGGTTGGGCATGAATCATGTTTAAGATTTGTCACATAAATCATGATGATGTGTATTTGTATGCTACGGGGCAGACATAGCCTCAAGTTGAGTTTAAAATCCTCACAAAATTAATTGGACAAAAGATATGGAAAAGTATGTGGTAACAGGTTGATTTCCAGTTCGTTCCCTTAATGATTTTATTTATCATATATTTATGCTCATGATGACAGAGATATTCTGAGACAAGACTGAACATTTAAAGCTACTTAGATTACCTTTTAAACTCAGCTAGTTTTTGAGTAGTTCATATTAATTTGTACAATAATTTTCTTGTTGATAAAGACACTTTTAAAAGTTATTGTTATTTATGGGAGTTAGTGATGATAATAAGAAATATTTGATGATTTAAGGCGGATAGATGAAGTTGAAGTTATTGGTATTACAATAACGATTAAAATAGGGAAATAAATAGTTACAACAAATATGATTAAGTATGTCTTTTAACACTGTCAGACTTTTACCAGGTTAAGTAAAGAAATATATAAGCAGAAGATCAGTGGAATGAAAACCTCCAGGGAATGAGTTTGAGTTTTATTTATATGTTAGTTAAATAAATAAATCTTTATTCAAAGTTCATAAATAGTAATTCTTCCATTGTAGACCTAATGTATTGGGTGATTACAATAAATGTTGTTGAGCTAGGATGTAAAACAACTTTTGCTTCATATATTTTATAACTAGTCTAAAATAGGATACAACAAACCATGCCAAGAAGGAAATAATGATATATGGAAAATGTTAAACAAAATAAACAGAAAGGAGTTGAAACCATAGAAAATTCTTCTGTAATAATAATGTTATGTATTTTAAAGAAGTTCAATGAAAGTTGTTCATCATAATGATCAGTTTAAGTTGATGCCATGTTAAGCTATAAAAAAAAGTTAATATTACGTTTACGGATATGATGACCCTCATAGGTTAGCTCTGAATGCAGATTTAGGTTTTAGATGTAAATCAGAATTGAATTTGTGATTGACTAGGAACCAATTGAATGAAAATGGGATAAAAGATTAAAGGGGTAGTTACTCTTTAAATATCTATGATAAATCAGAATCTCTTAATTTTGGTTTCGATGGAGCAAATGTATATTATTACTGCAAGAAGTTGTTGTTGTTGTTTCAGGCCAAGCACGGGACATCGTGAGCGAGCGAGTTCGTTGCTTGGTCAAGAGAGTCAAAAGCAAGATAGCGCGGGATTCCGTTAGCGGGCGGACCGTGACCAAGATTCGACCTGTAAGAGAAGGCAGGCTAAAGTTTTTAAGGTAACTTCGTGAGCGAGCGAAGCCGTAATAAGAATTAGTTCAGTAAGAGAATAGAAAGAATTGATCAGAGGATGCAGGTTTCTTCTTGACGATTAATAGATGTAACTTCCTGGGTTTGTCTCATATTGGCTACAAATGTGGACACGGTATATGTTGATGACTTATATTTTGGATGACTACGCGATTGACATACAAATGCTGTACGATATAACAAACGAAATTAATAGAAAATTGGAATGTGTTTGTGAACAAATTAATCGATGACCTCAAGTTTTATGGTCCTTGTTAGAGTGTATAGTTAGTTACTGAATGACAATGAAAATGTAAGATTGTGGGAAGTCCACTATAATAGATAGATAGTTGTACATATATGGCTTGAGTTAGTACTTAAGTTAATAATAAGGATGGCGTTGGTGATAAATATAAGGTGTGAGATTTGAGAGAATAAATACCTACAGTAAAAAGCAAATGTGATACAGCAATATTGAAAGATAGAATCAAGTATTTTATTTTTAAAAGTAAAATGGATTGTCTGTTGTTTTAGATTAGAACATTTGATGATGTTAGAAATATGAGTTACAACATTATGTGGGGTGCAAAATGTAGTTTGATTAAGTCACAATCACAACTAGTTAATAAACGCGATAAAACCGTATTAAAATAGTTTAATTTAACAACTAGTTAATTTTACAAATTTAGGAAGAAGTTTTGTTAATATAACAAATTGGTGTCGTTTTGTATTGAGGATAGGTGAGACAATGATGGATCTCTATCGAAAAGTGTACAGCTCTAAAATTTATGACCATATGAAGATGATAATGATGATAATTTTCTTTGTCAATTATTAAATCTTGCTTGTTTAAAGAGTGCCTAGAAAATCTTAGTTTTCAAATACAAAATGTTGTCACAATATTTCTATACTGATTTTAGCTTAATGTTTAACTTTGCTGTATTTAACTAGTATTTCTTATAATCCATTGTGACCTGATTGTTTAAAAGATGTTATTATCGTTACTATGTAAATTAAAAGGTAATTTCTGTAAATAAACCAACTAGTTGCATGAGAAAATTATATTAAATGAAACTATGTATAACATGCCATATATTTGAAAGCAATTTAATTGTTGTTTAATGATGAGTAGATTCAATTTGCGACATTTTAATGTGGAGCGGACATGTTTGAGAATTATGTAAATGTCTATTTTGGTTATGAAATTATGAAGGTAAATTGAACTAATAGCATTGACAGTAATTCAGATGTTATTGTTATTGAATATCTGGAAAGTATTAATAATGTTATTCTTGAGTTTTAACATCTGTATAAATTTATGTAGTCAAATCAAATCAAATAATTTATTTGTACAAACATATACTGCTGTTTGGAAAAGATCATCAAATGTTAAATGTTTTAGTTTGTTTATGATAAAATTGTCAAAAGGTAAGCAAAAGTTAAATGTTTTAGCCTGTTTTGGGAAAAGTTAAGAAAATGTTTAATGTTGTATTTAGTTAAAGATCACCGCGAAAAGAAAGAAAGCCACCGAGATTTTCTTGCTTGTTCTTTTACTCGAGTAGGCCGGATAGAGTCAGAACAAGCGTAAACTTAGTTTTAAGGTCGAACAGATAAAGTGATCTTATGCCGAATGAATCTAACTGGCCAAGTGTAAGATTTACAGTAGTAGCATATGTGAGACACATATGTTGTCAGGACGGTCGAGTGTAAGATCTGATAGATTTTATTAATATTTTTATAAGAATCTGTAAAGAATCTTAACGTTGTTTGTGCCATTTTTGGGGCAACACTGATAAATTAAAAAAAGGAGGACTTGACGGTTGACAGATGTCAATAATGAGGCGGTTGGATTGATTCGAAAAATTAAGAAAGGAAAAATAATAAAAGTAGTAGTAAACAGAAATACAAGTTTACAAGAGATCATTAGCAGTTTTATTCGACTATCCTCACAAGTTATATATGATTGAGACGATTTTAGGAGGCTAGTTAGCACAATATTTTTTCAGCATTTAATAAAAAGCGATGATTTCAGAAAATGGCACCATAGAATTGTTTTCTCTAAGAAATTACGGGAGCGGATCCTCGGGCAGCCATTTTTAAAATACATTCAATAATCCTAAAATACAAAATCAACTGAAATATCTATTTGTATTTTTTTTAAATGTAGCATGTAACCCCGTCTTACTTAGGTCGCAGTTATTATGTCTAAATCGCGCTATTTTTGTACGAAAAAAACATATCAGTTCCCAAAACTTTAAATAAAATGGGTCCGTGTAAACTCAAGAGACCAGTTTGAAGGTTACTGGCCAAAGCACCTTTGTACTTAACTGATATCCCTATGAAGTTCGGAAATAAAAAAAAAAAATCAATTGTGGCATTGTGCCGATATTTATAGGGATATTAGAGGGCAGTTAAGTACTTCTTCGCAATCGGCTAATTTGTTTTCAGATTGTGTTTTAATTATTCTAAACATGCTGAAACCACAATTGAGTATACGATTTGACCCGGTTTTTATGTTGAGGTCTATTTTATATGCAATTTTATAATTACAATGCAATACAAAATATCTTTATTGTCCTATTTCGACGAACCGAAAAAGCAGTCAATCATGTGTTTGACAAATACACATATTTATATATTGTTAAGTGGAATAAAGATCTATTCTTGAAATTAATTAAAATCCATTCCCCGCCAAAACTACATACAATTGCATGTTTATATGATAATGATAATGAGGATAAATGAAATTCTCTGCGAGATTTGAGTAGAATAACGCCTACGTAACTAGACTTAGGCGGTGCTATGACGCGCGAGACCAATTATTAATCAAGTTACTAGATATTATAAAAACGAGGTGGCCTCTCTTTCAGACATTTGCACTACATTCTTCCAGTTGTATTTAGGAAACTGTAAATTTATAGTTAATACTGAAAACTAATTTGGACTTGCTCTTCAATAAGACAGTTTGAATACGATGGGTTTTTTATATCGAAAACTTCACTCAATTTTTATTTAACTGACAAAATGAATATTATACACATTTAGTCCATGAATATACCACCCCAAACGTCAACGTAACGTGTAGACTCTTAAACGTAATTCACGATATCCTTTGAAAAAAGTTTAAATTTTCTTCGATCTTTTGCTTATTTAGAACGTTCTTCTACTCTGGAGCTATGATTGTTTTTTCTTCCAGCACTTCTTTTCCCATAAAATGATTATCAATTGTATCAGCTGATTTATATCGTCTCATAACGTAACCTAAAGTCTATATTCATACCAAATTTCATCAAAATCCGTTCAGCGGTTTTGTCGTGAAAGCGTGACACAAAGCATGAGCAGATGAACAGAATTTCGCACTTATAATGTTTGTTAGTAAGTATAGTATATATGCTCGTAAATTAATATTGTATCATTTACAGTGGCTAAAAACATAAAAATATAATAAAATGCCATATTTCCAAGTATGTAAAAAAATTGAATAAGTATGCTACGCGCTGAAGATTGCTAGGAACGAAGGGTTATTCAAGGATCAAAGACTTAGATTAATACATTAAGGAGCAAAGGTTTCACGGGCTTTGCAAGTCTTTATGATGCTTTCTTTTTACCCGAATACGTTACCATGTCAAAATAAAAAAAAAACTTTGTTTTTGTCAGTAGAAAAAATAGGTACTCGCGATAAAGTGTGTCGCGCTGACAAGATTTCGCGATAGCGGAAATCGCAGTCTTGTGATATTATTTTGTGGCAGCATTCATCGATGTTGTGACTCGAGATAACATAATATACTTGTAATTCTTAAACAAAAAAAGAAACAATGAAGTCATATAAGTAACAATATTTACAGAAATATGCAGCCTCACTCAAATTTCTAAGCAGTAACACTAGCTGACCCGGCAAACTTCGTACCGCCACCGAATATATTCACCTTTTAAACCTTCCCTGGACTTCCACAAATAATTCAAAACCAAAAATAGCCAAATCGGTCCAGCTGTTATTTTTATATATTAGATTAATAATTGGTCGTAGCGCCGCGGAGACCTAAGTTTAGGCAATAAAGTTGTTATCGTTTTTGACATCCCCTATATGAATGAGAGTTACATCTGTTATTTTTTTCAATAGTTTATTTGCCATAGATTATAACACTAGGTCACTGTAAAATCATAAACTAGTTTTTTAAGAACTACATTTGGTTCCTTTCCGTTTCGTTGGGCGTTCTTGTGAGTGTCATTCCGAATTTCGACTAAATATTCTAGTCAATTTTAGTTTGGTCGATGGACAAGTAAATGTATTGTGAATATTATTGTAAGACTTCTCCATAGTAATATAAATGCAATGTTATCAGAGTGAATAGATATCACCTTGCATTGAACGACCCACACTAGCATACTGACTCACATTAAATAATGGTCTAATAAGGCGGACTACAATATATTTTGAGGGGGATCGTGATCCGTTCATAAATACCGTGGTATTCATGATGAATTCGGCTTTTAATAAATTTGACTACTAACTGGCATTTTTCCAATGGTTTTACGCATTGAGATAGGAACGTTTATTTGTTTGCGGTTTCGATGCTCTTTGGTTTTTACGCTAGTTACTAAATTTCTCCCGAAAATGTGGTGTTAAATGTAACGCCATAAAATATCAAGAAACGTATTTTCATAGATACAAATACCTAAAATGCTGTAACTTGGATCGAGTGTTTGGTCATCCTAACTGCAAATGTTGAATCGACTTCGAATATCAAAGTCATGCGAGATAAATGGACGACATGAATCGCGTGCGATATTTTACGCTCAAGAATACTCCCCGTTATCACAATGCCGGTACATTGTTACTACATTGTACATTCGTGTATTACGTAAAGCTGTCAATGTGGTTTATCACAGGATTAACAATTCCTTGGCTCGGAAGATGTGCACATAGTTTATTCTTCTCTTCGTCCGTGCGTGTTTCCCAGTTGCATTCAGCTTGTACTTCTGAGCTTATGGTACTCTTTAATTATAATTACTGGTTATTATGATAGTGCAACCGCTGTCTGACCTCAGTAATCCTTTTTAGAATATAGATAGTTAACAAATCATTTTATTTGCTTGTAGGAGTCAATAAACTTTCCTCGTAGAATACTTTTACTCAGGACCAGGCGGATTTCCAGGAATAACAATGTATAGTGAATACAATTCAGTGAACATTATTTGGAAACATTTTTAATTAGTATTACTTAGAAGTCCAAAAAGATGTACTTAAATATTTAGACGTGATCAAGATAAATGCTATTTCTAAGATAATAATAGTGCAAAATTAAACAAGTTAAATTTTTGCGAATTTAAAAAAGATGCAATCACATTCAATTTTATTTCAGCGAGTGATGATATATTAGAATTTCAATTAATTTCTTTTATTTTAGTTTTAGATTTGAAATAGTTTTGAAGTAAATAGGTACCTAGTTGCCTAGTTTTAGTATAAATAATGTAAAAAAAAATTACGATAAAAAATATAAAAAATTCTAAATTGCATTAACTGCGTTACTTCAATAGTGCACTATCGATTGCGACCGGGTGAAACTTAGGCAATGTTGTCAAATAAAGTTGGTGACTGACTACTAGGAAGTTTAACAATATCGCATTGCTACCAGTTTCAACAAACTTATTGTTCGACAGATATTGCATGTTTTGATGAAATTCTGCATATATTTGCATTATCGTATTTTGCTTTGTAAAGTGAGTTTTTAATTCAAAATGAGATCTCACTTCACATAAACAATATAATATACCACATGCGTACGTCTATTTTATGAAATAATAAAAGTGGAGACAAAAATATAAAAAAGTATTTAGATTCAGGGGGTTCTATTCTATGATCTCTTGATTCCATCCTAGTGAGTAAGTACGATAGCGCAATACAGGATCAAGGCAACATCTCGCTTTCGCGTTTGGTTGAATTTAAGGTACCATGGTAACCCAGCAGGGCTCCAAAGCAGTCTGATGAGAAAACAATTGAGAGGGCGATAAGATAAAGAAGATAGCCACATTTTATTTCACTTTTATAAATTCACAATATACTCATGAAATTGATCACCTATCTATCTATCTATCTATACATATATTATGTATAAAAAATTTATGCCACTTTTCGTTGTAATTTTATAACTCAAGAACGGGCTTACCTATCCAAACCAAATGTTTAGGCATTGTTCGGACTATTTAGTAGATAGTTTATGTGAAGTTTGCACAAAATCGGTTGAGCGGTTTTTCATTTATCACTTTATACGTAGCGAAGCACGTAGTAGTATTTTATAAAATTCTTCTTAAATTTTCGAGACCTCATTCAATAGCACGATATAGCTATAAAATAATGTACTTACCTTTGAATATGACTTCCCCTCTACTCAACCACCCTTCTTTGTTGCGTTTCTCTCTCACCAGACACTTTTTCAAAGGCTTTTGTCATTGTGAAGTGTTACGCGGGACATCATTGAAGCACGCGTAGACGGTTTTAAGTATTTCCTTGTTTTTTTATTTATTGTCACTCAAATTTTTCATTTTACCATGTTTACAAAAGACAAGAGCATCACAAACTAAATATTTCCTTCAGACATGGGTATTTAAAATTCACCAATATACGGATAGTTAAAATGTTTGACTTTTATTTATTTATTCAATCAAGGTACACCTACAGGTTACATGTTCACATTATCTTACATATTCCAAATAGGTACTTTATCTAGCATGCAACCCAATTAAAGGTAAACACAACATTTTTCAAAAAAATTTTTTTTTTATACAATTAAGTAGGCAAAATGGCATACCTGATGGTAAGTGGTCACCGTAGCCCATGAACGCCCGCAACACCAGGGGTATCACGTGCGTATTGCCGACCCTTGAGAAATCCTTTAACGCCCTTTTTGAAAGACCCCATGTTGTAATCTCTTGGGAAAACCATGTTGGGGAGTTCATTCCACA
Organism: Euzophera pinguis; assembly: GCA_947363495.1. Classification (NCBI taxonomy): domain Eukaryota; kingdom Metazoa; phylum Arthropoda; class Insecta; order Lepidoptera; family Pyralidae; genus Euzophera; species Euzophera pinguis. Next base: position 7,144,255 of record OX376169.1, read on the forward strand.
GTTTCAGCGTACGTGGGAGAAAATTTCTATTAAAGCGCACCGTACGCGATCCTTTGAATTCTAATGAATGCGGATGAATCCCCTGTCGCTGGCGAGAGGTGCGATGGTAGAAGGTGGGTGTTGGCATCATCTCAAATAGTTCCTCGGAGCACAACCCATTATACAGGCGGTAGAAAACACATAGAGACGCGAAGTCACGTCTTAGGCTCAGTGGCTCCACACTGCCTGTTATCTTGGGATCGTCGACGATTCTCATAGCACGCCTCTGAATGGAGTCAAAAGGCTTTAATTGACATTCGGGAGCTCCGGCCCAGAGGTGACAGCAGTACTCCATATGTGGCCGTACTTATAATCCAAAAGTACTAAACTAACAATAGAAGAAAAGTGGGCAAATAAGTGTTATGGTATTGCGATGTATCACATTAAAGCTCACAATACAAAGAGGCACGTTAAACATGTAAAATAAAGACTTAAAAAGAAGGGAACAAAAATCATACCTTCTTTTATGAAAGAATAAGATAGTCCCAATAATGGCTTTATACTATAAAAATGCTGAGTCTTTAGCAGCATTTTTGTATTAAGCATATAAAGCCATTATTCTGCCTTTTAAAACTTGGCTCCCAAAATAGTACTAATTAAAAGGGGTCCCCAGTGGGGACAACGCGGGTGGTGACGAGTGGGACAAACCCCCTTAAAATTATGGGAACTACATACTACCTATTTTTTGACTGCCAATTTTTTTCTTTATTACTATAAAAGCATTAATAATTTTGTGACAAGTACATATGAATTATTGAATAAAAAATTATTTATTCAAGTGACCAGGACTCATTTTTTAGTAAAACTTATGCTATGTTAGTAATATTTTAATGAGTAAAACGGAAATTTTACTTTAATGCAGCAGGGTGATACTTAGTATGTCTCTTATCTATAATGAGTATTAATATAGCATGAATTCCGTAACTTGTGCTATTAGCGATTACACAATCAAGGGTCATGAGAAACACGAAATATACAATTTTTGTATCAACAAACTTAACACTCATAATGGATCGTTTAAGATTATAAAGATAAATTTTGAAATTATCATATCACATTGACTATGTGTGAGAAAAAAGTAATATGTCTGACAATTGCTTATTTCTTCATTTAAATTAGTAAGCCGTCTACTATTTCTAAGTGGAACTTCAATTACATACTTTTTGTGTGGGAATTAATAAAATTAAAATATAAATGAAATACTGTTTCATTTCAAACTATTAAATATTTTGAGTTTAACATCATTTCAACTAAAAAAGAAGCAACAGAAATAATCAATGTTTTAATGAAATAGGCATGAATACAGTCAAGTAGACTATATTCATACTGGGTAATATTGTTATACTAAACAAAATATACACTAAAAAGTAACAAATTCTGAAAACAACCACAAAATTGATTGTTAATTAAGGCAGTAATGCGATTTTAAAGTTTTCTCTAAAAGAAAAGTGGGAGCGTTCTGGGGACGTCTTGCTATCTCTTTTGTACGCACGAAACCGAGTAGCAGTGACGTCACAGCTCACACAGTGCATTCTTTTCTTGTTTTTTGACAGTTTCCCCTTCCACCGAATTTCAAAGGCTTATAACTTATTTATTTTTGGACGGATTACTAAAATTCTTTCATAATTCTGTTTCTGGAAATAAAAATATTGATATGAAAGACAAAATAAAAATTAGTAGAATACCCAATTGTAATTATAATGACAACGGCGTCATATAAAACCCGATCTGCATCTGGTAAAGACTTGACAATTTAACATTAGTGTAGCTTCCCATAACACAAATCTCGTACTTCGAAGCTATCTAAATCTATTTGATTTGTCTCTATATTAGATATTTATATAAGTATACTAGCAGTCCGTCTCGACTTCGTCCTAGCCTTCCTCGATTAATAGGCTATTCAACGCCGAAATATTTTTTCAAATCAGACCAGTGTGCCTGAAATTAGGCGCTTTCAAACTAACAAACTCTTCAGCTTTATAATATTATTAGTATTATTAGTATAGAAGTATAGATAGTATAGATATGAAAAATAAGAACATATAAATAAACGAACAAGCAATGCCAGATAGAAATGAAGTTATGAAGTTTGCTCGCATGCAAATTGTGCACATGTACATAGAAATGTATATCTAATGCATTGCGATTCCAGTGAAACTGATTAACAACTTAACAACCCAATTAAGTCGGAATTCGTTATATAACATTTTCAGCTTTCTTTGCGCCTTCTGCAATTTTAAAACAATATAATTGTGATCGTAAAACAGACTGATTGGTTCAAGCCTAAGTCCTTAGATTAATAATTGGTCTCCGCGGCGCTACGACGTGCGAGACCATTATTAATTAAAGCCTAAGTCTTTTTTTATTAGTTAATTGGGAGTTTTAGTATTATCATATCTGCGGTTTTGATTATGTGTGGACTCTGTCAAAAATTCATTGTACTTAGATTATTAATTGGTCTTGCACGTAGCGCCGCGGAGACAAATTATTAATCTAAGCGATTGTAATTATTTATATCGCTATCCACGTAAAAAAGGTCAAATTGCGTGTAAATTTAAATATCTAATTATCATGATTGTATTCTATTTACAAAGATTTATATTGACTCTGATTTCGAAGTCGTATCATTCTATTCTTTCTTTGTTAGGTTCCACATACTAACACCACAGATAGTAATTTGTCAACCCAGCGTTTCCTAGTATCTGTTACCGGCCAAACCCGATTTTAGGACAAACTAGTTTTTCCTAGGCTCAATCAGAACTGATGATGATTAGGATGAACATCCTAAAGGTGATATAAAACAGTACAGACAAGGCTTAACTGGTTTGTCCTGTGGCCGATAGAAGAAACTAGTTAACTACTAGGCTGATCTAGCTGAGCCAAGTAAGAATGAGTACTCTTCAGGATAAACTGGTTTGGCATAGTATAAACTAATTCTTTTGATGGGGATTCGAATTATAACGAAAGCGACGAAAGCAATAGTGGTATTGTGGAAATTGATCCACAGAATTTTCAAGATGCTTGCAAATTTTTAAGATGCTTGAAAGCGGAGTCAGAAGATCTTGAAAAGCAAGCTAAAAAATAAAAGCTTCCTCGAATAAAGCCCATCCACCTTGGGGACAGACAATGTTACTATACCAATTCCAGACCTTAGAAACGTCTTGGACTTATAGAAATGATAATGGCCTTTTGGCCAATTTGTAAAGACAAATTGGCGTATTGTCCGTCTGTTACCAAACAGGTGATTTATTTCTGTTGCTGCTATAACAACAAATACTAAAAGCAGAAAAAAAAACGGTTTTTATAGATAAAACTATACGTACACATGGTACGGAACTCTTTTAGCCCGAGCCCGACTCGCACTTGACCGGTTTATTTTTTATTTTTTTACAACTGAATTCGATGTTTGCATCCAGAAATTTTTAGAGGTTGGCGTTGTTAACAAAGGTATTGAAATATCTTTTAAAATGGCAGCTACAAATCATGCAGTTGGATTGGTGCAAGGTTGTTTTAAGGTATGTCTGCGTAAAGAACTGTCCGACAAACAGGTGCAATTGCAAGAAAAAATGGTTCTCTGCAATTCAAAATGTCATTAGAGTCATTACATCATGCAAAAATAATTGAAATTGATTTTGATTAATTTAATAAATGCATCATGATTTGACGACGCCAAACCAGTTTATCCTGAAGAAAACTTATACATGTTAGGCTCAACTAGTTCAGCCTAGGTTAAACTAATTTGTCCTTAAATCGGATTTGGCCGGTAACATATCCAAGGCCGTTTGGCCCTAGAATCCGGGGTTGTTTTTTCATGTCCTATTATTTCCTTCTCGTATAATAATAAGTTATTTAATATGTGTATTTGACTGATGTGGTTCTAATACATTACCCATTCGTAGTCGGAGCGGGATAACCCGAATTTAATATAATACTACCTTCAATCGGTTCAAATGCGTTATTATTATCTGTACCGATTCCATTAAAATACAGTAACTCAATGATTTTAATGACAATAGATCAAACATCAATAGTATCAACTCAGTATCGAATGTCAATAAATGCCAGTCATGCGTGCGCGCATGTGACCGACATCGATCCCGTAATGCCATCTGGGATGGGATGCAATTGAAGTATTTTAAAAAGTATAAGTAATTGGTATTATTAAATTCTGATTGTATTTGTAGGTATTGTTTAATATTTTTTTGAAGTTGTATGACTAGGTTTGATATAGTGAGTTTGACTCAAGACATCAAGCGCCTAAATACCAATACTTTTAGTGTTGGTATATTAAGCCGTTTAAAAGTAATGACACCACACCACATTACAATATTACAGGGTTGATCAATCACAGGTACGGAGATCTTGAAATTGGTAGGTTTTACGAGTATTTTCATGCAAGGACATCATCAACATCTTTCTCATTGTAAGCAGATAATAAATCGGAGAATCTGGTGCCGCTTCTATCTTTTATAGCTTTCTCGTGATAAAAATTACCTTGATTAACTTAAAAACAAGATATATCGGCACTTATCATTTAGAGAATCCAGAATGCTACCTGTAAAGCTGATTCTGCTTTTATCTAACATGTATTTGTTTCTCTTCTTGGTTTGCTCATTCCCACTTCAGGTGTGTTGAGCTCTCAGGACATTCAGGCAGGTCAATATATGTCTGGATTATCGGATGCGATAGACTTTCCGTTTCCGTTCTAACTAGTTTTACTACGCACCATCACAGAATATAAATACTAAGGAAATCACTATTATGTATTCAAATAGCACTATAAACAGATACACGTGATTCAGTAATCGTTGTGTAGCACAAATCAATTGTCTTAACTATACAAAAAAAGCGCACGCGCATTCATGCTAATGTCAGTTCAGCTATTTACAGTTGTAATATACATACAATCTACTGTTATGGATATTGCATAGATTTGAATTACAATAGACCGATCGTCTGTGGCAAGGTCGTGACGAGTGTCAGAGTCAGTCATGCGCGCCTTCGTGTGACCGATATCAGGTCCGTAATCCGATCTAGAATTGACTACTGGTTGCAGCAGGCTTTGCTCATGTTGGAATGTTGCTGTTTGAGTTTATATTCACGGAAAACGTGATTATTTTTTTGGACAGCTGGCCGCACCGTGTGACTTAGTCCACTACGAAACACTAATGTCTAAAAATGTGATCCATCATGAATCCTCCGCTGTCATGTGTCATTGTGAAATGAGCACAAAATCAAAATTATAAAATCCCACATTTTAAAAAAAATTTTTTTTTTTTAGATCACAAAAACAAACAAACAGTAAAACGTTATGAGTATATTTTTCTATGGAAAATCTAACTATGAATGATTAAATTTTTAATTTTATTCAAAGTGATTATACTTACCAATCACAGTTTACATTTCATTTGAAATGAGTAACCATCTCATACACAGCTGGATTAGTTAGACGATTTGTCTCTACGACCAAATTACTTAAGTTTCAATGTCAAGGGAAATCGAATCACATTCATTCATAAGCATTAAATTATAAGCAACTGTTTTATTATCAACATATGACTATGACATCCTTAGAGCAGATAATTACTTTTTTAAAAGAAACTAGTTGTTTCCCGCAGCTCCGCTTGCGTCAAAAAGTACCCTATAAGTGACCCCGGGTCTTCAGCTATATTCCTACCAATTTTCATGCAAATCCATTCAGCGGTTTGGCCGTGATAACGTAACAGACAGACCGATAGGTAGACAGACAGACTTTCGCACTTATAATATTATATATATATATATATATATACTTATAATAGTATCCGCCTGTGTCAAAAAGTGGCCTGTTTGACCCCGGGTCTTCAACAACATTCATAACAAACTTCATCAAAATCATTTCAGCGGTTTGGCGGTAAAAGCATAACAGACATACAGATAGACAGACAGACTTTCGCAAACTCGTAAAGACCTTTGGAAGCAGTCTTCTCAAGGGGGGTCAGATAATGGAGTGTCATGGTATTATTCCAATTATTGTGATGAGATTGTGATTTTTAATTTATCATATATATATTTTTTTTGTGGACTGCCTATTTCAACTTTTGCTCGTAGGACCTAATTTATCCTAACTAAAGCAATAAGTACGTGTAATTTTGAATACCAAAGAAAATATCCAAACAGCTTCAACATAATACACGCAATTAAGGTCTATATCAAGAAATTCATAGAAACTAATCTCTTAAAAATGCTCACGGTTGTCTAGCACACAATCAAAGTACTATTGACATAGAAAGCTATAATAACATTATACTCAACAATAGATACGAAGACTACTTCACACATTTTAAAACAAACCACATGGTATACAATTAACTTGATTTATATGACGCTTAAGACGGATTGTTCAAGTTTTGTTTTTGTAATCAAATGTATGGGAATTCTTCCAGACAATTAATAAAACCCTGAACGGTATCTTTTTCGGTCGTGTTGTATTAAACTTAATTCATATGTACTGCTTGTTAAACATCATGTAGGTACTGGATGTTTATCTTCTAATATCGTTCAGTTAGTTTCCTGTAACACAAGTGTCGAACTTACTTTGGGATGCTTTGGGTCTAACCGCCATGGGTCTAACTTAATCTGTGTGGTGCGTCCCTATATAATATTGATTTTAGTACAAATTTTATTATTAGTATACTTAAACCGCCCAATAAAGGACCATGATTAAAGCATACCCCGGGCTCTGAAACGTATCGAATACACTTCAATTAAATTCAAATCATTTATTGCGTTTCATATAGTGCATTAACAGTTCCTAACTAGGTACACACACTGTAGCACCAGCCCCTGACCGTGTAGATGTTTTTATTTTATCAACTTCCAAGTATTATGTTTATCTTTTATTTTGTTTTTGAGGTCCGAATTAGTCAAACCCCCAATATTCATTCCTAGACAAATATTTATTAACGCTGTAGCCCTAGATTCTCTATTCCGGTAATAAATTGATTTTATATTCCACAAGTATTCTTATTGACGGTCAGTACGGTGGGTAATTTCGTGTCCATGACGCCACTGGATTGCCGCCACTGGATCGTGTGTAAACCAGCCATTATTCCTAAATAACACAAAGCTCCTTCTGTCGACGAAAACGCGAGCAAGCTTCACGTGTGTCACCGACGTAGAGCCGAGTAAGTTCGCAAACTTAAAAACCGCGTACTTTAAGTTCGTGCGTCTATCACCCACTTTAATTTTTTGCATGGTTACATTTGGACGGCTGCAGTTATAAAATATTCAGAATGCATACAACGATTCCTGCATTTGTCCAGCGTGAATCATTCGCGTGTAAAAATAATAGCAAACACATGTGCCATCCGGGAAGTGTCTTCAATTTGTAAATTGTTGAATAAAAGTTCTCCGGTTAATAAATTTTTAATAAAAATATTTTTTGTCTCAGATATCCTTAGGCATAAATTTTGTATGGAAAAAGTGCAAGGGAATCTGCTCCAATCATGCAAGTGTCGTTCGTTTCAGAATGTGGGTTCTGTAGGGTAAGACTAATAACTGAAACATATGATTCATGTATTTAGTCAGTAACTCACACCTAGAATTTGTGTTTTTTGAGTGTTTGTCTTTAATAATAGTGGTTATTATTCGCAAAGTGTTCGATAATAAGCGTGGGTGTTGGGAAGTGATACAGTGTTCGATGTATGTGATTTTCTTGCTTATTGCCAAAAGCTCCTCGAAATCGCTAAGTGCAGTTTTCCTACCATTTCACTTAACCTGTCTCTTATGAGTCGACTTGACTTAACTACCGACCTAACTTTAGACTTGCTTGACTAAATAACTTTTTACTTTTTACTTGTCTTCTCTGGACCTACTTCCAGAATTAAAAACTAACAAACTAGTTTTTCAGATTTATTATAACAGCATACTCAGATTTTCAATTTGGCTTTGAGGCTATAAAATATGACATTAAATCATTTTCAAACATCTGCCAATCAACAGTTGAAATAGTATAGATGCGTTGACAGTACCAGAATAATGTTTGTACAGAATGTATATGTCGTGGCCAAATCATAGAATTGATTATTTCATGATATGGTTGTCCACATCATAAAATGCATCTATTTCATGATATGGCCAAAACAGAATCGTACACGTTTGGCCAGATCATTTCAATAATAAATCCCCGCGGCGCACGCGAGACCAATTATTAATCTAAGAATAATTCGTATTTTTTTAGACTCAAAACATGACTCTTAAATTATGAAAGTTTTTAATATATTGCTTAGTGCTTGAATATAATCAATTTATCCTATATCTTTTATTAACTATAATATTCTTCGATTTTTTAACAGCTGATAGCACGCCGCCATGATAATGCTCAAAAAACTAGCAACATCTGCGCCTCTACTGGTTAAAAATGTAACAATTTTACGATATGAATTATGATCATTTAGTTCTTGGCCAGATCATGATGTAGTCGTGCATCAGTTCATATTATCATGAAATGTTTGAAGCTCCATGATCTTGCCGATTCTGTTTTGGCCATATCATAAAATGGTCTCATTTCATGATATGATCGACCACATCACGAAAAGATAAATTTGACGTCCGTGCTACAATATATACACATTGCTGTTCACATATAGAATTTATGTTCTCTGTATTTTGTTTGACAAGAATCAAATGTTATTATAATTCTGAGCCATTTTTGCATCAGACAACAAAAATGTTTGTTGTTTTAGTAAACTGTACCACTGTTTATTTTTTTAGTTCCTTATTTATGTTTGTTCAACCCTTTATCTTGACTCCAAAATTATTTGCAGTTTTCTTTACTAAATAATTCAACAATATTGATTCAAATATATTTTTTATAAGTATTTTGGCAGGCATCAACCAACACATATTTTGGTGTTTTTTTGTTTGGATTCGATGCTAAGAGCATTATCTCTCAATTGAAAAGAGGTATTCACTCCAAATAATTTTTATTTTGTACATGTGCCACCCTCAGAAATTAGGCTGAGCTGAAAAACAAACACACGTTGATTGAGCTGAACCAGTTCTGTAAAATTAAAGTAGGGGAGATTTAATTTGGTAGGTCATTATCGTTCTTTGCATTTAGGGCAAACTCATACCAAACCGTGCACATATTTAATGCGATTAGTCGCGTTTTATCAAGAATTTCGGAACTTATGCCAACTACTGTATTTTTGTCGAATCTCTTTTTGTAAGGAATGTTTTAATTTTCATTGAATAAAAGATAAGTTTTATATTAAACATTTTTTTTTATCTAGCTAATTAGCTAAAATCTTCAAATTTTTGTTTTTGTAATTACCACAAAAACTTTAAATTAGACGCATAAGTAAGTACATGACAAAATGGTATTACATAATACTGAAGAAAATATACATCTAAGGGAAAGCAGAATCAATTAAATTTACCTCTTTTCGACTAGTGATAGATTCCATCAAAATTAGTCGGCCACAAAATCATGCCAAATCTCATTATAATATGCCTTACATGTTGCAACTTGTAGAAAAAAAAAAACACAAAATATACAGCATTTGAACCAAATCACTAGGATGGTAAATAGTTCTATTAATTGTTTCTTTCTCAAACAAAAATCAAAATACACCATCGCTCATGTATGAAAAATAAAATAAAACTATCGATACAGTGTGCGCTTGCCTTTACGCCAGGGAGTCATGAATGGTCAGTTAATTGACCAATAAATCACAGAACACCCGACTGCACCATTACCTAGTGCCATCGACGGTATAAAATAATGAATGTATAGAAATGGCAATTTGTTGAAACGAAAGTAGTCGTTACATTACGTTCGAAAGGATAACATAGATAGATTTTCTAGATCTGTGTCGGCTAGGATATCTAACTTATCAGAAATTGGCAATGGTTAGATTATATATTACATTATTTTATTAATTATATATGATGTTATATACCTTATGAACAATTTAGTTTTTTATTACTTAAAAAGTGTATATTATTTTTAATTGCTCGAGAAGAAAATTGATAGTAAAAACCACTTTATTACCCCATACCCGACTCGTTCGATTTTTACAGACTACTTTGATTTCTAATATGTTTTAATTGTTGTATGTATGTTCCACAAACTTTAATAAAGTTTGTGGAATTATTTTTACCTAAACAATCGTCCTATCGTATGAAAACATAAGGATATACTTATCAAAGACGGGAAAATATAAAAAAACTCCGCCGACGACAGGAGATTAAGAATGAAAGAGGGACATTTGAAAATTAGAAAAAATAAATTCCCAGCAGTTTAATTACTGTTTAGTAAGTTACAGTTCTGGGTGCTATAAATTTTTGACATCGTACGAGTGATGGGGTCAGTTCATTGTCGATGCTACCTTTGTTTATACTCACACTCGTACATAATAAGTTTTATTTTTCATAACCGGTTTTCAAGTTTCACTGTCATCGTTTATTACGCGCCATTGAAGATATGAATATTAATTTTGGTCTCGTGCTGTGTTAATTGAAGGTAATTGTAGTATTTAAATACACTTTTTTAGATTCCAATTGTATTTTTAGTAGTAGTAGTGCAGTAAAGTTGAAAGGACGAATGTGAGTCAGGTATAAACGTAGAATGAATTTGGGTCACAAAAAGGGACACTACCTATTAAATTGACCTAGCCAGACTGAAGTTATTTTCGATATTTTTGAATTGCTCAAAATCAATAAGGCGATTTTTTTTCATTCATAAATTGTCAAGTGTTTTTGTGAGGTCTTAACTACTTATTGTAAGCACAAGCTAAATCAAAAACAATACAAACGTGCTCTAGATTTAAAATTATGACTTACTCAATATCGATGCAGGAAATTATTATTGAAACTGCTGCTTTTGAGCACATGTCAAAAGATTGTATCAAAACGGGTTGTCAAAAATACTTCCTTTCAATAATCAAAAATAGCCCCTGGAATGAAATCACCTTATATTAATAATGGGCTCCACGACGCGAGCGCGGGAGCCTAATTATTAATTAAGGAAATCATAAAATTACCTGTAATCTGTGCTATTCCTACAATGTATCACAACTTAGATTAAAAATTGTTCTCCGCGGCTCTACCGCGAGATCGATTATTAATCTAAGGTTCACAATAAAATAGTATTTCGTATTTTCAAAGCTTTATGAATTACAGCTATTTTCAGCACCTCCGCATGCGTAAAAAAGTAGCCTATATTTGACCCCGGGTCTTCAACTATATTCATACCAAATATCATCAAAATCCGTTCAGCAGTTTGGTCGTGAATATTTGTATGGACATATGGATATGGATGTATAAATAAAAGGATTTACACAATAGACAATTTTTCTTTCTAGAAATAGTATCTAATGAAGCTGAGAAAAGAATATGTGCGTAACTTTATTCCTCCGTCCGTTCTCGTAACGAGCCCTATTGTCGGTCGATCTCATTTAGCAATCCATAATCCCTAATTTATCTATCTGTATGGTCTACAAAAAGAAATTTAGAAGGTTGATTGATGAACTATTTTGCTTTTCTTCCAAGTCCAAGTTTGCTGCTATTTTTAAACTGTCTTTATTTGCCTTATTCGAAATGATTCGTTGGGTATTGTTACAGATTACAGAATATATATGCGAAAATCTCGAACACCAAGGTGTACATGGTCGATTTTCAATGTAACCTACACGAAATGATGAAGATAACAGAATATATGCTGTAGTATCAATTATTAAATTTTAATATGTTCTATAATCTGTGGTAATAATTATTTACTTTTGAACACTTTATATTACTTTATAAAATATTACATATGTTCAGTACGACTGTTGGTAAACTTAGCAAAAAGCATTCTCAACCAGTCAACCGCAATAAATATTGTTTGTTTGTTTGTTTGTAATAACTTTATTGCACAGAAAAATACATTACAGTAAATACAAAACTAGAAATAATTGCAACGGCCATAAAGAGAAGGGTTCCATACTAAAAGTGACATAATAATTTAAGTAATAACATGGTCCTATTACTCAGCTGTTCTTTTGTTTGTCGTGTGTCCATTCATCCGTCCAACCATCTGTTTGTCATCTGGCTAGTTATCACGTAGGATAGAGATGAAATTTTCGGTAGTAGTGGCTTAGCGTATTAGGGGTCTGCACAAAAAAAAAGTGTATTTTATACGAAAGCTATTTAATTTTGAGTTTATAAAGCGCATGTTCCGAGTAAAATTTGTTTCATTTAGTTATTTAAACAGACATAATATTGATTAAAAGTATTTGTTTACCTTATTATTTTTAGTTCAATGGTTGGAGGATAACAAGTCGGTCCATAAGTTCTCACAAATTTTATCATTATTAACAACATTCTTACTTGATTTTTTAAGTAGGTATACAAATTAATTATTAAGTAAAAAAATCATGTAAGTTATAAAATATTCGATGCTCATAGCGTCATCTATTAAATGAAATAAATTCCACTACAACGTAGAGTGCCATCTATTGAAAAGTTCCGGCACATTCATATTAATTGTTCTCCACTTTGTCGACAGGCGGCAGCACGTGTCGACTCCGTGGAGTTCAGCAACGACAGGGGGCGCTCGCGCCCAGCACGAGTTATTCGAACTACTCGAGCGAGTACAATGTTCACGATTAGATGACCAGAGGGCAGTTTTACCACCATATTTTTCTCAGGTATGTAAAAAGTAAATAATTTAATTAATCCAAACCAGACAACGGTGTTCTATCGTCGTATTTCCCTACCTACATAATAGCATGGTTCCATAGCCCGAGAAATAAAATAGTTCACTAGTGTGTCGCTAGATGGAGCAACAAAATGCAAAAAAATTAAATGAAGTGCGTGTATCCCGCCTTAATTAATTGTTCGAGTTATGAAATGGTTCTGACATGGTCGATAAACCGTATAACTCACGCCACATAAATAATAATTATATTATTAGCAACTAATAATGTATTATATTATAGCGCCATCTATCAGCAATTCGTAAACACTAAACATACGAAGTACGAAGGATTGAGAACGCGATTTCTATTTTGAATGCTTACTGTCACATGTTTTCGTTTTACTATGCTTTGCTAGATGGCGCTACAAAACTTTCAGGGTGGTTTACAGGTGTTTTACACAAAATATTTTTTTGAATATGTTGACTGTTTCACCCATTGAGAAAGGAAAGTTGTACGTTGGGGTTCGATGTTCTTTGGTTTCATCCATAGATTTTTTATTTACTATGGTTTTACCTATGCCTCCATCATTCATGATATTTTATTAACGCAGACGTAGCCACTGCGTTATCATTTTTGCAGCCAAATCTTTACACATAAGTACTTACTTTCTATTAGAATACTTTTATTTAAAAACAATCTATGTATGCACTTAATTACATGTTTAATGTATTCGTTTTCAGTTTACACAACACATATACACATGGCACTATAAAGTGTATTTTATCTATCAATGTTATAGAACCTGAAGGGAGGAAAATAACGCTTCGAATTTAGCTTACTTCTGATGAAATAGGTATGGTCGTTTCCCATAGTATTTTCCGTTACATTTCTGCACCATTGCGGCTACTTCACAGGGGTCAACAGCAAATGATTACAAATTTACACGGTCAAATCTGAGGTTCCCAGGTCAGCGGTCTCATAGTTCGTTAGCTTGGTAATAGAGTTGTTGCTATAGCGATAGTTTTGCTATCGATAGTTTACCTTGAAAAATAGTCGATATAGCTGAACTGGCGCTATCAAAAATATTGAAATTCAGCTAGAGTACCTATCGAAATATATATCGATAGTATCACGTAAAAAATATCGATTGTATTGAACTATCTATGATTATCGTCGATAGATTTGATTTAGTAATTATCAACAGGATTTTTTAATAACTTAACAAGATTCGAACATATCTTCTGGGAACATTTACTTAGCATGACGACTATCGTAAAATGTTTAACTATCGATAATACGAAATTATCGATACTATCGATACAATGCCTATTGATATTACATCGATAGTATCGAAACTATCGTGAATTTTAGATACTTTCGATGGCCTTATCTATAGTTCAACTGATTTTCGAGGCCACGATAGTATCATGATACTATCGCAACAACTCTACTTGATAATAATTGGCGGAAAGCAGGATGCCGAGGGTGGTTACCGGAGCATATCAGAGAAGCCACTGCCCAGCTATTGTCTCCTCGCACTCCTTGAAAAGTCATGGTTACATACGTTTTTTAAAGAAGGGGGAATTCGTGGAATTTCTTTGTTTAGTTCTTTCCAGTGGAGAATCCGTATTTGTTTTGTGTATGTGTATGTTTGGCCCATAATATCAGGATTATTTATTCAAATTTGTACACCAACAGCAAATAAAAATTCATAAAGATAAAACGACTGATATGAGTGCCAATTACAGATAGATATACACGGCATTGTCAAAAAGAAATATCAAAGCATCATTTAAAGAGACATAACACAAACTTAGATTTACGTACAACAATTAGCAATTTTATTAAGACAATTTGTGTTTCAGTTTCACGAGAGAGTCATGAAACAGATCTAGGAATGCTATGTCTTAAATGTATGTGTCAAATGAAAATTGAACAAAAAAAACTCACTGAACTCATAAAAAGCACTCTAGATCTGGTAGGTTCTATCAGCTCTTTTACCTCCACATTTACTGACAATTTATAAATACGCACTATAAAGACAACTTTTCATATTTTTCTTAAGGCGTTATACATTAGATCCTTGTCCATTTTTTTATTTTTTTTTATTTATTAAATGATCAAAAATCCTGACAATAATATCCAAGTTTAATATTTCCATAAAACGCAGATGTTTTAACAAACAATATTATTCGTGTTTTAATTTACTCGGAATTATTAAAAACAATCTTAATATTTTCTCCAGAGATTAACATCTATTGCATATTTATGAGTTGGATAGGCGGCCATGTTGCATATTTTGTTATAATTACACGGATTATAATGGTGATAATTAAAAAAGAACGTTCGCCTTACCGTAATATTTTCGCCTATTGATTTAGGCTGTTTTAGACAAGAGGGCTTACTCGCCGTTTATTAACTCTAAAATGTAAGATATTAACTCTGACTTACGAAGCCCATGTGTTCTGAATTTTAACTTATTGTTTTAAACTTTTAAAATTTCACATTAAATTGGTTTGGCCATGTTATATAGATTACAATGTGATTTATTTATTTGTTATTTCACTTTATTTAAGTTAGCTCGAAGGGTAAAAATAACTTATTTCGACTGTAAAAGCAACCAGGAATATGCTTAAAAAGACCCTGTGGTTTGGGCTGTGCCACTCAGTCTTCTTTTATAATTAAAAATAAAACAATTTTTCTACAAAAACATCTGTTCATATTTCTTAATACTTTCTCTATTACTAAAAGGTTATTCAATTTTGGAAGCGTATGTACACCCAATTTCTTCCATTCTGCTCTGTGCCATTTAATCTACAACATATTCAATCCATCAGGTCCTTGGCCTTATTGGCTTCTTTTTCTATCCCTAGGTAACCATTCTGTAACTTTCTTTGTCAACCGTTTATGTTCCATCTTCTTCTCTACCAGTCTTCTTTTATTATATGCTCACAAATGAGCTGTATTAGTGTTTAGTTCCGCAATATCATGGGAAAACTTGGGGAAAACCAATCCTAGTATTAGTTGGCACAAGTTCGGTCTTATTAATATCTTTCAACGGACTATTAATACTGCACTTGTATATTACGGAAAAGCGATAAATGTTTGTCCGGGGAATTTATAACGTCCGCAGTCATTATCATTCGCCGTACTTCAGGATTGATCGAATTATATTAGCCCACTTCATTCACTTAAAGCAAAGATCATCGAAACCGACGTTTCTTTTTCAATGACTTAAAAGAGGTAGAAATAACATTATTTTTCATTTACTCAAAAACTCCTTGCTTGTAGAGTTATTTGTCTATATTTATAGCTAGTTGCAAAAGCATGAAGCTATATATAATATATACTTTATTTTATTAAAGTTAAAATACACAATCAAAAAGATCACATAAAAATGTAAACTTTGTTTACCTTCTGGAAATAATATAGAACCGAAAGTTTCTCTATGGAAAACGTAAAGTAAGAAAGAAAGTTTTAAACATTTCATGTTTAAGGTTTTTCTAAAACACATAGAATCACAATCTTGTCAGAATCAAACATATGCCACTAAACTATTTTCTTATGTAGAGCTAATAATAAGCTCTAAATAACTCTACAAGAACTGACTTCACAAATTCAAAAATTTTCCTACAAGTTGTATGTGACATTAGACTAAAAGCCCATTTATCTATGCATCTTATTTATCGTGTCATTTCCTACCATTTCGACACTAATGGAAACAGTTACTATTATATCTAAGACTGTGATGGGGCGGAAGTGTGCATTAACCACAAAATTAACTCTATCCTTGGTACTTCCGAGAATACCGAATATATTTACAATGTTTGAACCGAACCGGCCTTTGAACTGTCATGGAACAGAAGCTTACTGAGCTATTTATTTTATTAAGGGCCGATTTCACTAACATCGTTCCGACCGAAGAGTAACTAATCTAAGCATAAAAAATAAATGGCAGACCTTTTTATTCTAGAGACAGAGTTCTTAAACCAGAATTTTGTAAATTTTACTGGGTAATGAAATGAAAACCTTATTAAATTTGTTAAATTTGGTTTATTGGACAAAAAGTAAAGAAACTAGAGCGAACAATCGTGAAATCAAATGAAGTCTCAACAGTAGCTAGACAATCATTAATGAGTCAAATTGAACTATCAACTCTGACAGCGAAATCTAAATCACTGATGTCATACTGCCAAGCCAATTTAAATTTAATGATGAGACAGTGGGACGCGTGTTACTACATGACAGTCGCAGTAATAATTTAGGCTCTTTGGATTCTGCGAATCTAGGAACATATTTGAGTACATTAAATTAGTATTAATGCTTTGTTCTACTTCGTATACGCATCACCTACGCAACTTCAAGTATTTTATTGTACCTATCATGGATTATAGAATGCATATAGCAGTAGTTCTAAATTGCTAAATATAAAATCAAAGGAATATTGTTTATAACATTTTCTTAGAG
The DNA here is from genome assembly GCA_947363495.1 of Euzophera pinguis. Taxonomy (NCBI): domain Eukaryota; kingdom Metazoa; phylum Arthropoda; class Insecta; order Lepidoptera; family Pyralidae; genus Euzophera; species Euzophera pinguis. Next base: position 7,161,426 of record OX376169.1, read on the forward strand.
ACAATATTCTTTATGACCGTTGTTGATTTTCCAAAGAAAATATATATTTGATGTCTGTTTTTCTATAATAATGAAAAAAAATTACTTCCTTTAAATCTTTCCAAATACAAAAAAAATCTTACATAGAATCTTATGTTGTTCTAACATCTTATATTTACTAAAGGCACAAAAGCCGATTACTCTCTGTTACCAAGTAATAATGTTCCTGTCAACGGAATTGAATAGCTATGGCTTCAGGATGTGGTTTTTAGTTCACCTTATTTCGTCTCCATACGTTTGTTGAAGGGAGTGTTACCGTTTCATTCACAAGCTACAAACTTACACAACGATTTGATACTTTAGCGTATTTCAGCTGAATATTTCATTTTTTTTCCGCCGTCTATTCTCAGATACAATTCCAAATACATCTCGAAGATAACTTTCTGCTCCATAAATGGCCATTTAGATTGTTAGAAGAGGTTTTTTTTCAATCGCAATAAACACCAAATAGGGTATACTATAGAAAGATAAAATACTGCCGGTTAGTTTATTTTATTAAAACCTAAATAACCTTAATATTAATGAAACTTAGAAGAACTTCAATAAAAAAAATATTTTCCAATGAATTGAATGATATGCCAAAACAAGATGACAATTCTTTTATATAAAATTACAAAAGGTTTATCTATTCAAAATTAGCTTTATATAATTAATTGTTAATCATTACTAAACTCACTAACACTATCATCACTAACTCCTTCTCAATTCTCGCTGCAAATCTCTGGAACAAGCTTCCTTTGGAGATAAAAGAGCTGTCTTCTCACTCTTTCAAATCTCGGGTTAGGGAATACTACGAACGATCGGACTTGAGCTGAGCTTACTGTGTTTATGTGTAATTGAATTTGTATGTTAGACTAGCTGTGCCCGCGACTTCGTCCGCGTGGAATAGTTATTTTGGGAATCATGGGCGAGCGCTCATCATGCGGCGCGTGTGAATTTTGTTTCAGAGTTATTTTAAAATTGTATTATCTTATAAGATGTTTATTGAAATAAGGTGATGTCAAAGACAATTTTGTTCACAGTTAAATACTCTTAATCAATAACACATTTATTTGGATTAAGATTAATATTATTATGTTGATACAACTGTGACAAATAATTTGTAATAATGCATTAATTTCGCAGCGCACGCAACGGAAGCCCTCAAAGATCAATAATTTTCCCCGTTTTTTCTACATTTTCGACTGTTTTTTTGCTCTTATTAGTCGCAACCTGATGTTATATAGCCTAAAACCTTCCTCGATAAATGATCTATCCAACACAAAAAGAACTTTTCAATTCGAACCAGTAGTTCCTGAGATTAGCGCGTTCAAACAAACAAACAAACTCTTCAGCTTTATAATATTAGTATAGATGTAAGTCTATGCACCTAAGATTTCTTTGCGTGTTGTGCCCTCTTCTGTGCCCATATGTCTATGTCCTATGTTAGTTTGGTTGACTGGAAGAGATCCCTATTTGGGATAAGTCCGCCTTTTGTTGTAACCTGTATTCTGATACTATGTTCTTTGTGTACAATAAAGATTTTTACATACATACATACTATTATCGTTGCATTTAAAACATTTTAAAATGAAGATTTTGGAATGATGTTTGAAAATTTATGTTATTTTAGTACGTTTGTTAATTTTCTTTGTTTCAATTCCATTATTAGTTCTATGAGTAATCATTTGTTTTGGCCCCAAGGCCTTTAACAAGCAGTCTACGAACCTTCACTGATAGGTCAATGGGCCGAGTCTAGAGGTAATCGCAAAGTCGTGATTTTCGATGGCTTTTAAATGGTTAGGATATAAATTTATTAGTACAGTAAAACAGAAAAAAACAATGAAAAGAAAACCTAAAATCTAAACTTACACTGGCAGGCAGTGTGGCATGTTAGCAAGAACACTGGCTGCATTTTCCCGTTAAATAGTAATGCTTTGAGCGAAATAGCAGCCAGCCTTCCGGTAGTAGCTACTAGCAGCAAAGTCTTTGAAAAAATCTCTTGTGCCAGGGCTTGTGTCAAACGGCACAAATATGTAATTGTAATTAAGACAGGCATTCGACATTATGAACTAGATGTCATGAATGTCATTCTCTCTGTTTGTAGGCCCCTATACGTTCCCTTCCTCGGCAGTTGGGCAAAATATTTTTACCCGACTGCCCGAGGAAGGGCGTTGATTTTGATGCGTTTGTATGTATGTATTGTTTGCTTGTTGTCTTCGTACCCTTGCAATGCCTTGCACGAATTCCAACACGGGATAGAAATGGTAAAATCTATGAGTGAAATGTTGTCAGTATTTTGAAGTATTTTCGTATTAATGATTTTCTTGTTTCTTGTCTTTGAATGATCATCTACTCCACTCTACTACAATGCGAATTTTGTATTTCTTTGGCACGAACTGTACTAAACGGCTATAAGGAGAGGTGTCGCTGACATTTGTATCAAAATTCAGTAGAACTTTTTTTTGAGACATTTGGGTTGCACGTTGTTTTATTATGAAATCAGTACTAAATTTTGACGGATTACTTTATGGATACCGATGTATTTCTATAACTTCTAAAACTGCATTTTGCTGATATTTTTTTAGATTTTTTTTTAATATTTCTTATTAGTCAATAATCTGTCAAAATAAAATCTGATTTAATAACTTAAATTTTTACTTTCATTAGAACATCACTGATGAAAAAATAATTCTCATATGATAATATAGGTAGCTTTACTCGTAGTTATTACAAAACTATCTTGCGAGATAATAATGGGATTTTACGACACAATAACTAGCTAAATAACATGTTTGTTTTACAATTACCTAATCATTTTTGATCTGTTATTTTATCCCACAGTTAAGCAATGCTAATTATCTGTAAGCATCTTTTCGCAAATGATGAAAAATAACTATTCGTCCGACAAAATCACAAAGGCCCGGCCCACTTTAAAAAAAGAAACTAGAAAAATTTATTTCCTTTCAGATAACAGGAAAGTCTAAAAATCAATTAAACGCACAAAATCATCTCAACGAGTTTGAAAGAGTTTAACAACCCCATTCAGAGACACTAATGATTGCTTAAGCAAATTCTTAAAAGTCAAAATTAAACTTATCCCTCAGAGGTAGAAATCTTTACTTCTCAGTATAGATTTACCTATACATTTAAAAAATATTCTCTTTGAGACAATTTATTTTATTGTACGGCTGTCAGTCAATGGACCTATCTATATTGTCCCACTGCAGGGAAAGATCTCCCCCATCTCCTTGCACACTTTTCTGCAATAGAAAAAATAATGTATCCTAGAAACTTCAATAAAATGCAATACTCGTATAAATACTAGATCAAGAATTTTGTCAGTGAATAATCGCTTGACTCTTGGCAACCGCCGACGGGTTATCCGATTAAAAAAAGTTATGCTACCAACTACCAACCCAGTTTGGAGACGCGTGCCAAATATAAATTAAGTTAAGACTTGTGTTTACTTGGATGATTTGACGTGAAGGGGGAACCCTTCGCCTTGGTAAATATTATCTAAATTTTTAAAAATATACAAGTAAGATATTAAGTTCAAATGTAGATAGTATATATACTTTCTAATAAAGCCACTTTTCAAAAGTGTTTTAATTCTATAATTAAAACACTTTAAAAAAGTGTCCTTATATGCTATCATAAAAGATAACTATAATGCAAAAACATATTTTTTAACCACTGCATCAATGCTGATGTAGTTTTAATGAATTAAATATAATCAAAAGTGATTATCCCTCCCTAATAGAATATTTTCGAAATAAACTTTCGTGTTACACCTAATATTGTGTAAAATATATTTAAACAAAATCCTATGAGTTTTAATAGGGCCTTGCCAACATCGCGATTATTGCAATTATAAATTTAACACTTTAAACAATTTTATATGTTATTTAATCGTTTCCGCATAATTAACAAAATATTTGCTATGTTCCCCTTAATTCATGTAACGGTTTATGACTTATGATTCTGACTTAAATTGTTGCCAAAATTGGTCGCATCAATGGTACTGAGTTATAGGACGCCACTGCGGACTTTTGCCTCCATAAAAGCTGCATTTATGATTTTGCCACAGATAAGCAATACTTCAGCCTCAAATTACATCTATTTGGGAGTACTACCTTTGCCAAGTCTTAGCGCAAAGCAAAAGTGAACCACGTACAGATATACTTTATCTATTAAGCTATCCATACTATCCATACTAATATTATAAATGCGAAAGTCTGTCTGTCTATCTGTCTGTCTGTCTGCCTATCTGTTACGTTACTGACATGAAAGCGTCTAAACAGCTAAACGGATTTTGATGAAATTTGGTATGAATATAGTTGAAGACCCGGGGTCAAACATATCAATACTTTTTGACGCAGGCGAAGCTGCGGAAAAAAGCTAGTTAGTAATATATTTGTCTTTTCATATACGTATTTCCTTTTTTTCTCATAAAATAATATTCAAATGTACTTCTTGGAAATATACCTTTTTCATATAGTTATACCTGCTGTTGCTATAGTTAAACGTGTTTACAATGGAAAATTTGATATCCATTGCCAAATCGCAATGGCGCTTCAAAGCAGCAATAAACAAGATCGCTTGTCACTTCACTTTTCATCTATATCTTTAATTATAATCAAATTTTATTTCAAAGGACATAAAATTCAACGCGCACATTCTTGATTATTTAAAATAATTAAGTCCTATTTTGATTACCTAGATAAGTATTGCAACAATATTTACCTACGTCTTGTTCTATTATCTACGTATAACTTATTTCTTGATTTTAGTTAACATTTTCACTATCTGCCCATACATTACATATTTATAACCCCCTTATTCAATAAAATAAAAAAAACGTTTAATAAGACCAAAGTAACTAATTTGTGTTTAATTTGTATGTACTATAAAACCTTTACAATCCCCAATGAGTCATGTGGTTGCATAAAATTTGCGTCACATCACGAATTCACGATCATATACTTACTTGTATTCAAAAACCTATTATTGCCCTGCGTGACGTGACATTCTAAAATTTATTAATTGCTATGTATTTAATGCATTTGAGCAGTCATTAGGCAGGTTACATGGTCTATCGACCCTGTAAACCCTGGTGTCAAGAGTTTTAGCATAGATTTAGATTTTTTTTGAGTTTTAGCGACCATCAAAAGCCGAGACTAACGGCATATCGTGCCTTCCGCACTAGCATCATCATTATTATAAGATAATCAGGAGAGGGCATTTGACTAATAGAGATGAAAACCATTATGATGAGTTTTGACATTTTTAACTGACATGCAATTTTTGCAAGTATTTCAGATATGACAGGATGCCTCATATTTGATAGCTCACCGGTTTTCGCGTTTACCAAAATGTTTTAAAACAGAAGACGAATGTGACATGAAAATGCAATTTGTGAATGCAATTCGGTTTGCGGCTGGATGGCTGGGAGCAGTTTGTTGCGAACAAATTGACAGATTTAAATAGGCGGAACACATTTGCATAATAGTCTACATTATTTTGTATCAATGATGTATTTTGAGCCCATTTCAGAACAAAAATGTCCTTAAATAAATTTAAAGCACAGACATTTGTAATGTCGTTTTAAAGTTTTCTCGTGTCGTGTGCAATATATGCATAAATATCTCTCTCTCTTTCTCTCTGCTTAATAATGGAGTCTATTATTGTTGTGGTGTAAAATGAAAGCATTAACCCATAACCATTCGCTTTCTGTGGTTTATCAAGCTGTTTATTGTATTAAATATTATTTCACTTTTATTCTTACTGTTGATTCGTTTTATTACTGTGTAGATACATTTCTTATGTCATAAGAAGAGAAATATTTACAAAATTCTTTGTTCTACGTCTTCAACACATGACACTAAGTTTCGAACTGTAGCGCGAACTCATTCTGTGTGATTCGTCTTTAAACTTGAAGTATGACAGTTTTTGTCTAAACCCACATCCTAATAATCCTTGTTCTCACATCGGGCTTCGGAAGCAGCTGCCCCCACGGCACCTGTTGAATCTTTGTTCCCTCATCGAGGGTGCATGGGATGCGCTTCGCTGCAGACGGATGTTCCCACGCAAAATGTACGCTCGATATCAATCTGCGCTGCTCATTTGCAACTTTTCTTTCTTTTCCTTCACAATTGTGTTCTTGCATTTGAATTTTTAGATTACTTTTGCTTTGTTTAATAACACTTTTCAAAAGTTACGATTCGTTCTCATTATGAAGATTTTTTGGTGAATTTGAATCAGTTTTTTTGTTTACTTTTGCTTTAATTTGTGTTGTCTAAATTATGGTCTAGAAAAGAATCATCATTTATTCAAAGTAAAAGTTTAATGATTAGAGAAACAACAAGTTTTTTTATCACGTTTAAATATCACCTTGAACCTCTCATGATAAAATTTCTAGTATTGAGTGATACAATAGAAAATTGCACTGGAAACATTTGAAACTTTTTGTTGTTTTCTCGAGCATTTACATTCACCTGTCTTGTCTTTCATGCTTCTGTTTGAAGGTTGATCAAACTACTCGTCTTTATCTAACCTGTTATCAATATTGTTAAGAAGAAAGGGACAGAAGTTCTCAAGTCGCCGTCTGTAGTGTAGAAGCATGTGGCACGCGCCGTTCCATTCGGTAATGGAACGCTAGCCGGAGCGGTCGCTGCGTGTTTTAAAATTTCGAATTCTCGTGGTTCGATCGTATTTTGACAGTTTGAAATTTTCAACGTTTACCTGTTAATTTCCTTCAGTTTCATCGTTTGACTGAAGATTTTCGACTTTGGTTTTATTCGAAATGTGACTTGTGAAACAACGTTTGGAACTGAATTATTTTGCATTGGTGAATAAGACGGCAGCCAGCGGGCTTACATGGTGAATAACTGACAGCGAAAAAAGTAACCTACATCCTTGGCGGCGAAAACGCCACTGATAAGTGAAAGTTAAACTTTTTTCTACGGTTTCCGTGTTTGTACTTTACAGAAGCCATTTGAAACAAACATTTACAGAATTTTTTGGAGTCGTTATAGTAATTGGAAAAGTTCTAGACGCTTATGGGAAACAGCATTTGGGTGACCCAAAAACTGTGATAGAAATAAACGATTAAGCGGAGATTTATCTCGTTTGGGAGTCCGAACATAGAATGATTAATATCGTGTATGTGAGAATGCGTTTTTGGGCGCGTTAAGGTTTCGTTGGTAAATTCCTAGTTTTTTCCGGGCTTATGAGGGAAAGAAGGTCTTTGCCGATTAGTAGCGAAGTGGCGTTGAAGAGTGATAAAGATGGAACTGGGAAGCTGGTGGTGAACTCTGTTTTATGTGGTGTGGTGGACGAACTGTCGAACGGCAGGACAGGTAGACGAGGGTCGTGGGTGCGACACGCAGTCATGGGAGTGCTCAGGTGGAAGGATTTGACAGGAGTGAGGACCAGCACACCTACAGAACAAAAAGAGGTTAGTACTTATTGAACGAATGATGAACCTTAACATCTCTTGATAGTTATGTGTTAGCATGCTTAACATTTCTAAACAAAGGAAAATTGCTTTTTATTGGTCGATCTTGTATTTTTTTCTTATCGGCGTATCATCATCATTTACTTCTAGAATTTCTGTATTTACACGTTTATTAGTTATTTATTAAATTTGCATCTAGGTATTTTAATTTGTCATTCCATGTTTACATGATAGATATTGTTAAAATTACATCATTGATGATCATATCAATACGATTAGTCAACATCTTGAAGATCAACCGCGTCACAATGATAAGTAAGGACTATGCAACTTTGTTCTTAATCAAAGGTTTTATAAGGTCTTAAATTTGTAATTTTTTGTCAATGGCTATATAAGTAGTATCGTTATTTACATTCGTTAAGAATGTGTCTAACTAAACACTTTCGTTTGAACAGTCATTTGACATATTTACGTGACTGATAAGGCAGTTAAGTATCGATAAAATGGAAATTTCTCCTAATAATGTCAAATATGAATAATGCTATCTTTTACTATAGTCAGTCAGATCACGATATAGTTATTATTTATGATAAGTACTTTGATATCAAGAATGTAACTTTATTTCTTGGGTCTTATAAACGCGACGCGAAACAGAGGCATATGTACAAAAGAGTATCCAAATAAGAAAGGACTACGGAGTTTGCGATTATTTACTTGTTTACTATAATACATACGGCACAATATGTATAGTAAACCTATTTTTGTCGTGAAGTGAATCATTATTATGTAAACGAATGATGACGAATAGAGAAAATCTTCTCTCGCGGTCATGTCCGGATAGCCGCATACGAAATGACTTCATTTTAGCAGTTTTAAACAATTTGAACTTTCTGACACTTAGCATTAGGCACTTAGAATTTGACTATTTCGAAAGTGTGTTACGTGTGTGACTCGATTTTAAAGGGTCAAGGTCAGATAAATTATATGAATTTGACTCAGGCAATATTGTAGCAGATTTATTTTATTAATGTGGCATTGAAGTTAAGGTCAAAATACTGGTGTTAAAATTAGGATGATGATGTTTGAGTTCAATTAAAGTAAAATTCTCTTTAGCGCGTTGAATTAAATTATTTATTATATTAAATTTAATAATATCTTAAAATTAAAGTGACTGATTATCCTCATCTTCATTGACTGGTATGGCAACCTGAGCGATCCAATCATCTATTGGCAGTATAGATCGCGTATAGTTTTATTTGTCAACACCGTCGTTATCTTAACACGTTTTCTCATACAAATCAAGATAAAATACAATTTTATCATTCATTCATCTGACGCAAGAAACATAATGATGATATTTTAATGTAAAATGTTTCAGGTTCACCAAGAAATATTAAATATCCATACTAATATTATAAATGCGAAAGTCTGTCTGTCTGTCTTTCTGTCTGTCTGTTACGCTTTTACGGCCAAACCGCTGAACGAATTTTGATGCAATTTGATATGAATATAGTTGAAGACCCGGGGTCAAACATAGGCTACTTTTTGACGCAGGAGGAGCTACGGGAAACAGCTAGTCTCTTATACTTTAAAAATGTTGTTATTATAATTTCTATTATGATACAAATTCTTAGTAACGTAAGAGAAAACCAAGCTGTAGTAAAAAAAATAACGTCCTATTTATCTAATGGTTATTTATTTTGATTTCCTTTTAAAAAAATTAAAGGCGGATATTGCATTTTTTTATTTATCCAAAAACTCTTTTATCTTTCTCGAATTGTATAATAATATCAAAACATCTGGGAAGTAGAAGGAAATTGTGACTCATATATTTTTGTGGATAACCGGGACATTTCGTTGCCACGCATAAAAGTCTCGTAAATCTTCTGGAGATCAAAGTGTCCGAGTTACATCATAACGTTTGTGCAAACTAGTCCAAATATTGATGATAGATATAATAATCATACTATCGAATTAAGATCTTAATTAATAGTAAAAAAATGAATTGTTCATTACGAGAATGTCAATGACCTTATGAGTTATATTACAAATTATATCTTTTGTTAAGTCAGTCATTAGTGTGCATTTTTTTTTTTGCAGTTTTAGTCTAAAATATATATTATGTAGCGTTATTGATCGTATTGCATGTTTAATAACAAGCAGTTTGGCAAAAGCATGTGTCTTATGACTTCAAATTCATCGAAATAAATCGTTAGTAATCTTCCATACCTACTAAATGTCTTAAACCTGTGTTAAACTTTTGCCTTTGGCTTACCCGAAGAAATGAACTGATTCGTAGTTCGAAAAACACATGGCTGATTCATTATTTATAACAAAAGGGTTTAGTAGTTAAAATAAGTGGTCAAGTGCCGTGTCAAGCCTCGCGCAATGTAGGGTTCCGTAGTAGTAGTCCCAATAATAAAGATTTTTTTATACGTCAAGTAGGCAAACAGCTTAAAGCACACCTTTACCTTTAGCACACCTTGACCTTTAGCAGGCATAACAAGAAGCTCGATAACCGAGCGCGGCGCGCGTATCCGAAGTACGAGTAGCTAATGCGCGTGTCAAACGATGGCGAGACGCGACTCGCGACCCTTATTTGATTGGTCACCATTAATGGCATATTCTATTTCGACCTCCGTGCTTCAGAAGGCACGTTAAGTCATTTGGAGTTGTCGATAGATAACAAATCATTTGGCTGCGTCAGAAGTCTTTAGGCAGCCTGAAATATAAAATGATACCCCACACAAATAGAAAGTAGAAAAAATAATTTCAACCCCCCCTTAACATGTAGGGGAGGTTCCCTAAAAAAATATTTTTCATATTTTTATCTCACAGTTCGCTCCGCGTGTGTAATATGCATAGGCATACCAAATTTTAGCTCACTAGGTATAATAGTCTCTGAGAAAAACGTAGCACAGACAGTCGGACAGACATGACGAAACTATAAGGGTTCCTTGTGTTTACTACGGAACCCTAAAAAATGAAAACAAAGTAAATAAATACTCAGGCAAACTTAAATACAAGTTTTTTGCTCTAGTAATTTTTCATCAATGAAACTAAATTAATAGGCTTTTTTATATTTCGTATCACAAATTTGATTCCGTGATTTCGAAAACAGAAAGACTTTTATGTATCCGTTCAATATTAAATAAGTTATAAGCCTTTGAAATCCTGTGGAAGGGGAAACTGTCAAGAAACAAGAAAAGGACGCACTTAATGGTGAGTGACGTCACTGCCACTTGATTTCGTACGTACAAAAGAGATAGCAAGACGTCCCCAGCACGCTCCCACATTACTTCATTAGAAAACTTTAAATGCTAATTACTGTTTTTATTAATTACCAATTTTGTTGTTGTTTTCAGAATCGGTTACTTTTTAGTGTATGTATTGTTCCGTATAAAAAATTTGTCAAAACGTGAACACAGTCAAGTAGCCTATTCATAAATTCCATCAGTGAAAACATCATCAGTACTTTTTGCTTCGAACTATAATGATAAGTTACTAATGGAGTAGTCATCATTATACATTTAAGAGCTAGACTCTTATCGGTGGATTTAGTTTCATGAGTAGTAAAGATCTAAAATAAAAAAATTGTGAAATCTATTCGATGGAGAAATAGAGACTTGGTCCTAGTACTGTCAGGCAACCTCTGGCGTCCATGAATGTTCATGGTTAGTTGTGTTTTGCACCGATAGTTGCTCATAATCTTTTTGTGACCTTTCTCTTCACTTACACGTATGTTAAGTAGAAATTTATTTAATGAGTGAGAAAAAACATAAAAGGAATGTCTAAGAAACTTACACGCATTTTCTTTTATACCATCTGTAGTGCTGTATGCGTTAATGGTGTATAAACGGTATGGGGTTTCATGTATGTGTGTTCCTTTCTGTAAAAGTGGCCAATTGAGACACCCTTTCTTTGTGACTGTAATCATGCTACATTTTATATGAGACGTCTGCATTGCAATTTCAAGGTAGGTGTTGACAGTGCGCCTTTTAGTAACGTAGCTTATTTCTAAACTGTTTTTTTTATTACAACTAAGTAGGCAAACAGGCGTACGGCCCACCTGATGGTAAGTGGCTACCGTAGCCTATGAACCCGGAGATGTCACGAGCGCGTTGCCGACCTATCCGCTGTCAGCACAGCGACCCCTCTGGAGCCTGCCCACCCTACTCACCAGCAGAAATACAACAATGCATCACAGTGTTATTTGGCTGCGGTCTTCTGTAGGGTGGAGGTACTTCCCCAGACGGACTAGTCGTTACAAAATGTCCTACCTCTCTTAAAATATATAAATATAGGAATCGATTTTAAAGGACAATATCACATTTAAATTAAACTATTTAATACGGCTTCTATCGCGTTTATTACTTATTAATTAAAAGGTTCTACGTTCGATTGTATTTAACGTTTCAAACACTTTACTGCGTTCCTTTTAGCAGAAAAAAATTATTGTGTAACAAGCGCGAAAATATTAGATATAGTGTTACATTAATGTTTGGCCTTCTCAATTTTTTGGCTTAGTCATTAGAAATCAACAAATATTGAAATAGTAAATCTGTTTCATCTTAGTTTCTTTTCAGAAGTTTAGTCATCATTTAATGAGGTGTTTCATCCAGAAATTCTTATTTTAGGTAGTATATAAAATACTAAAATACAACAAACAGTTTCGTCGTATGTCATACCTCTTTATTATGCCTATTACCGCATTATGACAACTGCAGTGGAGAATTAGGTCAAAAAGCGCACTTTAATTTAGTCGACGCAGTGTAGCCGCGTATCTTGGCACTTTGACAACTATTCTGTTGCGTTGTCAACTCACGCCGGTCGGTGACTTCTGATTTTTATAGTTTTATAATTATTGCGTCGATTACGAATATCAAATTCCGCTTTGTTCCTTTTTTGTGGTCCAGTCGCGATGAAATCGAATGCTAGATAGAGTTTCGCACGATATAGAGTTTTTTTATCTTACTTGATTTATAAAGCTTAATATTTTTGCGAAAAGAATTTTATTCTGCTCTTATTATTACATTCATTCTTCTTCATCGGTTCCTTATTGCTGAGGATCGATGACACACAGAAGTGATCTCATGGTGTGACCTCATCTATTTCTTCTTACATGGTATTGTATTGTATGTTTGCATGTAAAAGCTATAAAACATAGAAAATGTACATCAGAAAACTAGCAATAGAGCACAAGGTGTGCAAGCTGCAATAAAATGGCTAAATGGTTCACGAATGAATATTCAGCAAAATGTACATTGTGAGCATAAAAGGACATAAGTTGAGTATAACCTTGTTTTGTTACACAATCTGTTGTTCATTTATAGATCGATTGACTTTTCAACCATCTGTTTCAATACTTGAAGCTTAGTATTAAGTATGTGATCAGCAGACTTACATAGGCTGAAGGCAAGTATTAACTATAATGAGATAGAAAGAGCTCCGTAGTTATGCTCTGAAATGTGCTTGTAATCCTTCTCACTACTGAATGTTACTAAAATCCTTTTAGCATTTTCGCACATAAAAATATAACAATTACTCGAAACGAAGTCGTCTTCGAAAGACGACTAAATCTACGTCTTAAAATAAATGCCTGATGAATTCAAGCTTGCTATTGAAAATTTAAATAAATATGTAATAATTAAATCCACTACACGAATTAAGAAAACATATTTTCACAAAGCAACGACTAATGGCGTTGAGAGAAAACTATAGCTGTTTAAAGTTTGACTAATTAGACTCATATTATCATACAACAACAAGAAACTAATTAAAATAACAAAGAAGAGTTGTGCTGTTAACTTGATGATTCCAAGAACATAAAGTACGAACAATATTTTCTCACTTTCTTATAATTTTCCCACGTGCAGAAAAAAGGTGAACGTACTGTAGGAATAGCATTGACGGCAAATGATAAATGAATGACTGCTGACTAGACTGTTTTTATTAGCAAGACATATTTCACTAGTTCAGCTTTTACTTGGCCATTGTTTTGTTATTAGTAAAGTTTTGGGTAGATACAATCAAGGTAAGAAAATGTATGGGTAATTTGAACTGATAATTATGTTAAAATTCAATTGGTCTGGATTTTTATTATTCCAGTGCAATTGATTAAAAACTGCCCAAATTTGGCTTTTGTGAAAAACAAATACACATTTTCATTTCAAAATTTGTGTGTAAAGTAAAACTGCTACGAGAGAGTTCACCACTCACGTCATATGTTATGACGTGAGTGGTGAAGTGACATTTAAAAATACCTACGTGAAAAAGTATTCAATACATTATCAAAAATTTGTAGACTCGAAGACGTTTGTAAAATCAAAAAAAGGGGCTTTATATAGGTACTTGTATTTTCAGTAACGCTTATCGCCGGCAAATATCCGCTTTTCTTTTTTTTAAAGTTGGTTTTCCATCGTGCTATGTGGAGCGCACGCAAGTAAAAAGTGGCGTATCTGCGTATCTGGGAGAAACCAACTCGCTTGCACGGCACGCACGCTATGTAAACTATTTTCTTTTATATTTAGACCTTGACATTTATTAAAACAAAAAATATACGATAAAATGGGCTGCCATAATTTTATCGTAGTGAAAAAAGTGGGAACAATTTTTGTTTAATTATTAATTTGCTGTTAGGTATCTACTTCTGCCCAAAAAAGTCATATGAAAATTGGTTGAGCATGAGCAGTAAAATAAATAGAATCTTAAAAACCTGTTTTTGTTAAACTTAAGTATTTTAACATTTTCACGTAGATTTTATAAAAACTGTTATTTTTCCATATTTTGCTATGATCTTTGGCCAACATTGGGACGATAAGGTTAATAAAAAAATGCTTGTAACGTAGAGACATCGTAGACGGATAGGTCTATATCTACACTAATATTTTATAGAGGAAAGATTTGTATTTTTGTGTGTATGTTTGTAATGAATAAACTAAAAAACTACTGTGCCGATTTCAAAAATTTTTTCACCATTGGAAAGCTACATCCACCCTGAGTAAGATAGGCTACATACCGCAGGTGGAGCTGCGGGAAACAGCTAGTTATTTATATATAGATCAGATTCGGAGTCAGTGATATAACTACGTAATGGCAACGATTAATAATTCTGTGGTAATGACTTGTGGTAGAAAAACCAAGTATAATTCAATGACGTTATATTGCACCACAAGTTTGAAATAAGAATAGATTATCTGAATTGCCTATGTGGCCAGGTATGTAAACTATTTAAATGAAGGGATCGCAATCAGTTGGAGCTGAAAATTAGAAAAACCTTTGCTAAATGCTAAACCCGGATTTGAGCTACGAGAATGGTTCTGATGGAATTAGTGGATTTGATAACTAAAATATTACATTTTCTTAGTGATATTACTTTTACACAAAAACAAGGAGACTGCTACTAGGAATAAGGATATTATTATCGAATCTGAAGAATTAGCGTTTTTCTGCGACCATAATAATGTAATCGGACGTAGTTGTAACACAGAATCAATAAAACTTTGATTTTAAATGTGATTAACATAATCGTGACAATCAAAACGGGTCACACACATGCTAGTTAAATAAAGCAATGATCACACTGCCTCCGTTTTGTGATGCTTACAAATGGAGCGCGTCGACGAGTCAAACATTATGAGCCGTCACGACCTTACGTCTGGTACAGTCATATCAATAATTTTTATATTTTTGCACACTAGAATCTATAATAATTTAGTCGTAAAGGAAAGCAAGGATTTTAAACAATTATTTTTAACAACAATTAATTTTTCCAGTGATTACTTACACGTTACGAGTTTTGTTAAATATGTGTTCCGTAATGTACAAGGTTAAAATTTGGCAGATAAATAGAGGAGGAGATGCCATTGTGTGCTAAATAGGGGTTTTCCGAAATTCGCATGGAAACATGAGCGAAGCTCTAAGCAAATACTACTTGGAACTTACTAAAATAGTTTTTCGAGATTTTTAGTACCATTACTGTTTCCAATTCAAATTCAACAAAACACTGAAGAGACACATGAAAGCTGACTATACCAATACATCAGTATGTGTCTTTGCGGCACGTGTTAGCTGAATATTCATGCTGATCCGCTCTACGCATACGTAGCGCGTATTCCACGCTCAGGTTACTAGAAAATAATTAAACTAAACAACAGTTATTAAATATCTAGGTTGGAACTAAACAAAACTCATTAAAATGAAAACGATGGAAAACAAAACTGACAAACCAACTAAAATAAATCCCAAAACGGTAGTCGGAACTTTTAAAACATAATGGTTAAAAGTTAAAACAATAGAGTACTTTCTATACTATAGAGCACGCAAAACAACGTTTTTTTTTTAAGAATTTGGAAAAAAATATATGAATAAACTTGTAAGAAAAATAATGTAAGTTATTGAAATTGATTTACTTTTTGTTGAAAATTTCTTGATAAGAATAGAGCTCGATATCTTTTTTGTCATGATTTATATTTATAGAATTTTTATGATATCCATTTCATAACATAATTATTCACCACTAAATTAACAAGTATCTATTTATTTATTTATTTATTTATTTACATTTGGGAAACATACAGTTATATAGTTGATATACATAATACATTTACAATACACTCAAACCAATTAAGTTTCCTCAGATTACTTTTACAAAAAAAAACGACAAGAACTAAAAATACTAAAATGAATACAATTTAAAAATTTGGTAAACATAGAATAACTGGACTTTAATGACTTTTACAGTGAAGCATTACGTGATTTAATATTACTTTTGAAAGAAGCGATAGTCAAATGGAAAATATCTACGTCATTATATTTAGAGTTGTAATTTTGGCAAGTGCGATATAAATAAGTATTCTTAACATAGTTAGTTTTGCAAAGGGGAATATGGAACAGTGTCACAATTCTAGAATTAGGTCGATGGCATCTATAACAAATTTCACTGACAAGAAATGGCGATTCGATACTATTGTGAAGAAGCTTATAAAGAAAAGTTTGATCCTTTTCCATGCGGCGGCTTTTCAACGAGGGTAGATGGTTGGTTTGTTTATTTTTAGCGTATTTCTCAAAGTATTGCAGATGTTTAGCAAATTTTTCCTGAATCCTATCTATCATATCTTTATATACATCGTATTGTGGATTCCAAACTGTGGATGCATACTCCAACACAGGTCTTACAAAAGAGTTATATAAAAGAATCCGTGTTGAGTTAAGTTTAAATTCTTTACTAATGCGTAACACAAAGCCAAGCATTTTGTATGCTTTAGATGTAATTTTAGTAATATGGTTGTTAAAAGAAAGTTCGCTATCCATATAAACACCCAAGTCTCTCACAACAGATACTCGCCTTATTTCAACATTATCTATTTTATAAAATATGTGTTCCGTAATGTACAAGGTTAAAATTTGGCAGATAAATAGAGGAGGAGATGCCATTGTGTGCTAAATAGGGGTTTTCCGAAATTCGCATGGAAACATGAGCGAAGCTCTAAGCAAATACTACTTGGAACTTACTAAAATAGTTTTTCGAGATTTTTAGTACCATTACTGTTTCCAATTCAAATTCAACAAAACACTGAAGAGACACATGAAAGCTGACTATACCAATACATCAGTATGTGTCTTTGCGGCACGTGTTAGCTGAATATTCATGCTGATCCGCTCTACGCATACGTAGCGCGTATTCCACGCTCAGATACTACTCAACCGGTGAGATAGGAACGGTACCAATCGAAATATTACTTGAGGAATCCTTTTCCAAATTTAAAGGTGTATTATTAGAATTAATTTTTTTGAAAACTGAACTAAAATAATCATTAAACAGTGAACAAATTTCGTTACCATCAGTGGATGTTTTAGTGTCATAATGCATGGTATCCGGAATATCACCTCCGTTTCTTTTCGATTTCACGAACGTCCAAAAAAAAATACTATTGTTTTTAATTTTAAGTTCAGAATCCTCAATAAATTTATCATAACCTGTCAGTTGTACGCATTTTTGTCGTTCTCGTAAAAGACAAAAAGTTTCATAGTCTGATAACCGACCATATTTTTTCCATTTACGATGACTTTTCAATTTTTCGGAGACTATTTTAATTAACGAATTTGAATACCAACACGGAAATCGAGAATTACATTTAACAACCTTGCTTGGTACATGTTCCATAATTATTTGGTTTAGCATCTGATAAAAAATATTTAATGCAGCGTTAATGTCAGGTACACTCAATACAGACCAGTCAATTGCTGACAATTTCTCATTAATTAGCGTATAATCAGCCTTGTTAAACAATTTTACAGTATGAGATGATGTTTTTAAGTTTTTTTCTACATTTATTCTAAGCGTTGCCAACAACGCCGGGTGATTGTCATCTTCGGGAGCTAAGGGTGTATCACTATGCTTAACAAGACATGCACAGTCACTGATAATTAAGTCGAGAAATCTATTGTTAATATTTGGTATAGAGTTATATTGCTTAAAGTTTGTGAAGTTAAGAAAATCCCTGAGAGTATTAATTAACTATTAGTATCACAAAAAATAAAAGGCTTGTTAAATAATTTAACTTATATTTTGTCACGTTCTTTACCTTGTCGTTACCGTTATTTGATAACGAAAAGTGAAAAGGTAAAGAATATGCCAGAAGAAATGGTCTGATATCATGGTGGGCATGGTTGGAAGTCAGGATGATGGTATAATGCGAAACTTCAACAGGGTAACTTAACACAGTATCCCAAAGGTCAAGCGAGGGATATTTGTACCGATACTGAAAGTAACCCGAATCATAAAAATCTTTTTTTTTATTTTATGAATAAGACGAGCACGAATTACGCGTTTGCGCGCTCTACAAATAAGCTCTAAGGTTAAAGTTTGACTTCCCTTTGTGCCGTTTCGTCAAACGGTCCCCGGGTATTAGACAACTTTGCGAAGTTCTCATCCTTGACGGCTTTCGAACAAATGTTAATAATTACCAAACATTTTTAGTTAATTTTTGTTAAAAAGTACTTTGCGATTCAGAAGTTTTTTGTAATGATATTAAAATGTTTGATCTATGTATTGATCTATGTATTGATATTAAGAAATCGATTGTAAAGCTCTTTAATGTGCATTAGAATAGACCACATCATCTACCCCTTGTATATCTTAACATGCGTTAGATAAAATTTCATTCAGTTTTTCTACAATATAGTACTTTATGTAGTAAACAAGAACTTTTCATATTCCAAAATAGGTAATTATGTTTATGGCCTGTGTCACAAATAACTGCATACCAAACATTTTATTGATAGCATTACTAAGAAGTGAGGATTTTCCTTAGTGCTGGCTAAATCTATACTCATATTTATAATAAGTTAGGTCAGATCTGTCTTGTGTTTTCCGGTATAAGCAATTATGAACTCCTTTATTTTCATGTAAAAAGGGAATTACTGAATGATTAACATTGGCTAAAATAAACATTTTCGATTGCTATCGTAGCTGTTGTTTACACCCCGTACATATCAGTTTTTTACATTGTGATTATTCTTCTGTGATTTTTTTTATAAAAAGAGGCAAAAAAATATTTTTTTTTTTTTATTAATAGATTTATATAAATAATCCATTTCCTATTTTCTGTTTAATATTATTATTTAGTTTTATTGTTGAATATACGGCTTTTCGCACTTCACGAAAACATCGTTTAAAAAAACTTTTAATAAATTTAGATTTAGATGCAATAAATCCGTCTCATAAAAATAAAATTATTAAATAATTAAAACAATGACACATTAATTACTTAGCATATTATTAATACGGATCTGTTTCATTGAATATCCTGTGCGTGGTAATACCTACGTACATACACGCATGCAACGCGTATAGATGCGATTGTTTCCTTTTAAAGAAACTCATAATTTTAATAAAATATGTGAAATTAAAGGAAATCGTTTATTTTGAATATAGGATATAAATATCACTTATTGACAGCAATTTACTCATATTAAGTTTATTACTAATTCCAAAGCGCAAGTGGAGAGGAAGCGGCGCGGCGCCACAAACACCACTGCATCATTTTCGTTAAAACGAGAATTTCCAAAAAACTCTAGAAAAGACATATTTGTTTTTCACAATGTATTAGTATAATATTACATGTATTAGTAGATTCAATATTACTCTCTTATGCACGTTATATTCATTTTTTTTTTGTGGTAATTTTTTATCGATATTTTTTTTTTCCATGTAACGATCTACATTGTTAAGAAAATATTACTTTCTTAGTTACGGTTACGTAAAAGTTACGCAACGTATTGTTATGACATTTAACCGTATCCAATTAAGAAAAGAGGGCGGACAAATTCTTGACAAGTCCATATTGTATAAGTTCAAAGATATCATGGGATGAGATACGCTCACAATACGCTCACGAAGAAAAAGATCACATAAATAAATAAGCTGTAGTCCGCAGCATATCCTGCCTTAAAGTAGTCTTTATCACTTTCTGGACGCCGATTCTAGCGCCTCTAGACATTATCTCAAACGGCGCGAGAATCGCCCCCTGGCCCTTGTACTATCTCTAAAAAGAATCACGTCTATCAATTCAGCTTCAGATCAATCATGATCTGAAGGAAGTAAAAACAATCCATACTAATATTATAAATGTGAAAGTCTGTCTGTCTTTCTGTCAGTCTGTCTGTCTTTCTGTCTGTCTGTCTGTCTTTCTGTCTGTCTGTTACGCTTTCACGTCCAAACCGCTGAACGGATTTTGATGAAATTTGGTATGAATATAGTTGAAGACCCGGGGTAAAACATAGGCTACTTTTTAACACAGGCGGAGCTGCGTGAAACAGCTAGTAAGTATATAAATACAGAAGTAACTACTTGTAAAAAAACTAATTACCGACATTCGCGTATGTTCTAACTTCTATAAAATAATTCTGATCTGATAAATTATAAAATAAATAATGTAAATAATAAATATTATTATAATCTATATATACTTGCCAAAAATAAGGGGTTGTTACAGATCAAATTTAATTAATTATTGCATTATCGAGTCTTTATATAATCGGTTAATCGGAATGTGAAAGGTTCTTTTAATGTATAGTATTCATAATGTTTACATACCATAGTAATTGGTGTTGCATGACTTAGAGGGAAAACTGTAAAAAACTGTTGATTTCACTAAAGAAATAGTTTCTATTGTAGTATCTTAAGATAAAACTGATTCACTAGACTGTATAATCTTGGGAAAAATAATACGATTGTTAGACAAATGTATTTCAACAAGCACACTGGTTGAATTTGATGATGACCAGAATAATATCAAAAATTATTTGATTTATTTCGATTATTTATTTCGTATCTTTCTCCTTTGTAAAACAATTTTACTCAATGTATTCTTAATTCAAAATTATTTAAAAATAATCGGATTTTCTATTTATATACACAACACTACTATAAGTTAATATAATTACTCATAGTTTCCTCGAGGTTATTGGTTATAGAGCCACATAAACTTGCGAGTAAAAATAAATTTCACAGAATATTATTGTGCATTACTGAACTAAATTCGTGGATTGTTTATAGACAAATAGTAATAACCAAAACATAGAGATGCTTCCGTGTCATAAATACCAATTTATGACTTGTTCTCCAATAATGCAGATAATGGATTTTCAACGTACTTCCAAAATGCAAGAAGGAGGAGGTTCTAAGTTCGGCTGTTTTATTTTCTTATTTGTGTACAGAGATTGTTCTTTGTGAGATTTTCCTCTAAATTAATATTAAAATTAGTTTAATTTTACTCCTTTTCACTATCCTCACAAGCTTCATGTAAGAAAAGCTCTGATAGAAAATAACAATAAGCAATTGCATTTAGTTAACAAAGTGTGAATATTGACGATCAATCACTTGTCACCCGCCTTGTACCGATAATAACAACGATTAAAAACAAAACGATCTAATATTTTTATATAATTATGAAATGAGGCACACACACAGTCATCGCAATTTACTTCCTAATAATTTCACGTATGCTGAACAAAATGCTCGTATAAATTGCTGGGACTCTCCGATAAGAGACCGTTTTCGTATGCAATTTCTTCATAGACATTTTTACGTTCAGAAGCGATGGTTTCTGAGGTGGCAACTTAGTTGCTTAGTCAGCTAATGCTAATAAAAGTAGGGGTGAGCGGTGATGCGCGACGCATACCGTCGTCAGGTGCCTGGTAGGGCAAAATGCCTATAACGAAAACGTTTAACACATGACGTCATGACTCATACTTATAATAATAGCTGACCTGACAGACGTTGTCTTGTCTTAGCTTTTATATTTATTTTTATTTTCCGCGAAACTTTCTTAAACCTTTCCCTAAAAATAAAAATAAAACATAGTGAAATTGTCTTCCCTATTTACTTTTTACAGTTTCATTTAAACGTCTTTGCTACATTTAAAATTTTCTTTGATTTTTCATTCAGCGGCTTTTTTATTAGAAGTGCTTTTAAACAAAATGATTAGATAACCCTTAGTGTCAAAACAGCCTTAGTTAAAACATGCAAATACAATTTTTTTAACGTTTAATATTTGAAGAAGTATGTAGCCTGAATTCAGACTCATAAAGATCTGGCGTACAAAGACCTAAAGCATGGACAGAAGCAGTCTATAAAAATGTAATACTTTACACGTGCATCCTCAAAAAAACTTAATATGTAGTGCAAGTTGCTCGTTTATTTGTAGTGCCACTTTCGAAACACTTTGTCCTACACTGTTTATCATAAACACTCTTGTTTCTTTTCATGACGAAATTAGGGCATGTTGAGATTATACTGCTTATGTAAGTGTATGGGAAGATTTTCCAAATGTTTGAAAATGTTCTTCAGGGCCATTAAATATTGTTAATTGTCCATTGTTTGGATAAAGAAATCATGAAATAAGCGTTCTTAATTGGTTGGCGTTACCTTGTTTATACTTATTTTCGCACTATAAAGTTATTTTAAAATAAAGCTAATTGGACTTTACGTCTGGTAAATAATTAGAAGAGTATTTTAAGGATGTCATATTATTTCCTCATTTATCCACAACCACCAATTCATTTTGCTAGTTGGAATATGAGACCGGTTGGTATTTTATTAGTAAGACCACGAGTGAAAAATCTATTTTTTTTTGTTCACAGGTAAGAATGACAAGAATCAAAATACCTAAGCACAACTTAAACTTGGAGTGAATTTTGGTAAGTTACCAAATATTTATGTAAGAGTAAAACATGAAACTTTTATCATAATTTCGATAGTTACTTTTTCGTTATACCAGAGGTGTAAAAAATAAATATTTTATTGTAAAACCATTTTATTCTTAGTTCCTACGTAATAGGAAAACTACTAGATAGATATGGCTGTAATTTCAGACGCCTAGTAAGAGGTGGTTTGGCACGCAATGTATCGTGTTTGTCAAAGCAGCTCTTCCTTTGAAGATAGTTGATTAGCTAAATGTTTAGTAGATAGATTTACCTGAAGAAATTATTCGGAAATTTGTCTAGTATATTATTATAAACATAATGTGTAGGTATTCAATGTTATATAATAATAGTAGCCAATAGCACACTCGCATCCACTCAGGCGAAAGTAAATATCTGAAAAAAAATAATTCTCACGTCGCTTAACCACGGATCCCCGGATACCCTGAACTGAACTGACTTGCAATATTGAAAGTCTTTGAATAGTGTTTTTGTTCGAGCTGAAGAAAATCTGAATAGTGTTATTGTTCGAGCTGAAGAAAATCTGATGTGAAAATCTGATGTTCCTACCTGATATAAGTAGAATTCAGGCGCGACGAGAGGAAGACAATCTTGAAAAGCTCGTAATAGTAGGCAAAGTAGTCGGTGAGAGGGCAAGAGGTCGATCACCAACTTGATCGGCGGACCAAATAAGATAGGCTTCTGGGATGACGCTGAGGCAATAGGATATGTCAAATTGCCCAAGACCGACATCGATAGCGAAATCTGGTAGCAAAAATGATATCTAGCAGTAGATCCAACTCATTCAGTCATGAGGAAACGATATAGAAGAAGTGAAAATGGGAACACGTCTTTACAAAGTTTTGTTGATGCACGCAGCCTCAGATTATTATAAAAGAAAGTATTTGTGTTCAACATCATATAATTTTGTTCTAGAAAGTAGCATTTATTACAATGCGAGTCTACCGCCATTAGGTAATCTTGTAATGCCTGGTCATTTCGTCCGGCATGATACATTTTCACAATTTTCTCTCTACGGATGCAAGGCGAAAGTTTAATTTGTTACACGTAACCTTTGTTAATTGAAATA
This sequence comes from Euzophera pinguis, assembly GCA_947363495.1. Taxonomy (NCBI): domain Eukaryota; kingdom Metazoa; phylum Arthropoda; class Insecta; order Lepidoptera; family Pyralidae; genus Euzophera; species Euzophera pinguis. The sequence continues at coordinate 7,185,200 of OX376169.1, forward strand.
TAAAGAGCTTCTTTGATTTAAACAAAGTTTTTAATAGAATTTGTATTTCTTTAATTATTGAGTTGGAATTTTAAAATAAGTATATTCTCAAGTAATGATGATCTGTTTTTTTCGAACATTAAATTTGATGTTTGCTCATGAGCTCGCGTAGATAGGTTACAATTTAGGAATCCGTAATGTAAATGTTTATCTTTATCTAGTAACCCATCTTTTTCCTTGTCGGTATCACTCTTGACAGAGTGGTTGTGGTCAGCACTTCAGGTGGTGGTGTCAAGTAACCCATAGAATAACAAACAAAGGGTTACATTACACGTGAATAAAATGTAACTATAGGTATCAAACGATTTGCTTTAAAAAGCCATTAAGTAACTAACAATTATTCACAAATATCAAAATACGATCACTGATAACGTTCTTATCAGTTTATAAAGCCGTTAAACGGCTGCAGTAAAATGATGCATTTGTAAACCAGTCATTATGCACTTCATTTATCATTATCACCGGTGTATGCGCAGCTTTATGCACTTATCAACGGTGCGTGCCGCCTTTAACGGCCATTTACGGTCGATACGTTATCTAATGTTTACTTTTAAGTATAACTGTGTACTGTTAGGGTGTCGAATTGTGATAAATACTGTTTTAGGGTCGATAACAGGCATACGAAAGAAATTTTAAACTTTATAAATACAAATGTGTTACCAATAGGGCAGTGGCGAAATGAGTGTAAATATGAGGCTAAAACAGTCAAATTGCTCTGCAATTTCAGCCGCAATAGCTTAGATTCAGGTATGGTATACCCTAACCAATATATGCAGTCACCTTAAAAAAATAAAAGAGGGTCTGCTTTATTCCGATTGATGGCTCAAACAAATTGAGGTCCGAAATTTCCAAATTTACTCTGGACCAACCAAACCCAACCTTTGATAATTTATATAAATCTCCAACGTTGTGCACATCTCTTCTGTTCTGAAGAATATCCTGGACTCTCATTAAATATGTATGAGAGAGGGGTCAGTTTCTGAGTGAGGACAATTTGACGTAGATGGCAATACGACTGACCCCTGTCAGCAAACGACCGCTCCGAATTACAGATGGCGCTGTACTCATTTTTGCTCTCTCAGACTTGAACCTGACATAAATCTGTGGATCCGCGTATATATCCCCTGAGTTGTGTTTACTATAGGAAATCCACAATTTATTAGGATACTCAGATGTCTTATTTATTAGCAAACCACTTGAATCAATGAAAATACAGATGGCGTTACTAAAATAATATTTGTGAGAATCAAATCTCTACCACTCGCAAGACATTCTTATTTATTTACTAGCTTCCGCCCGCGGCTTCGCCCGCGTGTCTCATCATATCATATCATATATATATATATATATATATATATATATATATATATATATATACCATATTCATGTACACAGTAAATCGAACAGGATACAAACAACATAGAATAGAACATATATATTATTACTTACATGACGCAGAATATGCTGGTAGCATAACTTTCCTTCTTCTTCATCTAAGGAATAATTATGAAAATATGCAAACTTATATTTACCAGAAAGAATTCATTTTCATTTCTGACTAATTTTATTGCTCTGTTTTGGAGACTGCAATCCTCCAAACACTTCAGATAGGAGTAACAGGCCAAAGGTAGCTTTACCAGTATTTTTCATAATTTTCACAGGCTGGGCACGTTCGCAATCGTTCCAATATTTCAGGCCAGGATGTAAACATCGCGATTTAGGGTTCAACGATGGTTGAACACGAGCCAAATAGTGTTGTGTACTCCGATAATCTTGCTTGGTGTTAGCCTACTGAATACTAAGCTTGTATGTGTATGTTTTAGGTGTACTCGTACGCTACGTGACTAAATCAGTGGCTTCTGTTTGAAGTATCTTGCGTAAATGGCTGAAACTAATTTATAGTTAGATTATACTTACTTGCTGTTACTGTGAGAAATGATAGCTATATTTTGACGAGCCATCGCGCGAATAGAACACTCTTGTTTCTCAGGCCAAGATCAATTTTGAGTCGCTGAGCCAGCGGAGTAAGTAACCACATACTTGTTGTTTACTGTCATTAGCACTGCCATGAGAGTTCATTATTCCACGATCAAAATAACATTTCTTAAGGTTATTTGGTACAAAAAAATTATAAGTATATACCAGAAATACAGTAGAATTCATATTGAAAATATTGGTAGTTACATAAAATATTCGTAGTAATAAGTCATCACAAAAATATAGTAAGTAAATATAGTAGGTATCTCCCCCATATTCGTGTATTTCACTTCTTGTTACTATTGATTTGGAGATGGGTTCGTTCGATTGATATTTAGTTTATTTCTATATTATTACATAAATACATTTTTTTTTATAATCTTATTGTGTTACTGTCTTCTCTAATATATAGATAAGTTCATACTTATAATAGAGTTTATCATCTTAATTCCTAACGTTTTTCTTTTCAATAGGTATGAATTACTTGTTTTATTATATTTTTAAATTGCTCTTAAGAATTTGTATATTAATAAACTTTTCCGCATTTTCCGCTTTAGACAAAGTATTGTAATTGAAAAATTACGAAAAATGAATGCATCGCTACAAGTGGGACAACTTTGAGGACGGTAAACTTTTCAATCGAGACCACTTTGCTGAGGGGAAGTTCGTTCTTTGCGATAGAACCTATTTTATTTATGATAAACAACTTTATTGCTTTGCACAATACTTAATACGTTGAAACATATATTTTAAATTATAATAAACAGACAAAACAAAAATGTTTTCTTCTTTGCGTGTCGATGTCCTTCCAACGATATAAATATTGTGAAATTCAAATAATTTTACTATGTAAGTCAAATTATCTTTCGAAATGCATCAATATAATGTCAGTTATATACAACTAGGTAATTTTGAAATTTTTAGTTTTCTTATTTTATAAAAAACCACTTTTATATAAAAAAAAATTCGACCTCCCATACAAATCGAGTTTAATGAAGTGTTTTGTATGGGAATCGAACAAAAATTTAAGTTTTGCTTTTTTTTTTAAATTTTTTAGTTATAAAAACCGTTTTGAAATATTTAGTTTGATTTAATGCGAAGAAATTTTGTCAGTTTTCACAATTTTTTTCTATTATTTAGTTTCACGGTACTAAACATCACTGTATATTTGAGGAATGAAAACTAATTCTGTATTATTCGAATAGATATTACATACACAATATCAAATTGCCTGACTCACATTAGCAGAATACGAAAATAACAAATTCCCATATGAATATGCTTAATAAAATATTCCCGGAGTTACCTCAACTTCGATCTATCTCGGGAAGTCCTCTGGGACCATAATTTGCGAAGAAATAATGAAACGGTATAAGTTTCGTGCTTATGTTTTATTCAATATCTCGTATCTCGAATTTATTTATTCAGAAAAGACAATGTACATTTATATTTTAGTTTGTTTTCTTGAAAATGAAATTCATTAACAGCAACAGATTTCATTAAATGCACAATATCTTGGAAAAGGTGCATTTACTCTTTCAGATTATCGTTTTAATTGAAAGTAAAAAAAATGCAGCGGTAATTTTATAACTTTCGTATTAGAAAAAGATTTTAGCACTGCTAGAAATGTACCTAATATTTGTTTAAAATAGGTATTTCAATTATTATGTTAAAACTAGTTATAGTTAAAATTATATCGGTGCCTGAGCTCGCAAACATTATTCTTATTTCTGAACATTTTATGATTTTATTCGCAAATAAATGCCGCGCAATTTTTACTTAATTTTTTCCTCGCATTCTTCATAGGTCACTTCATTCAAAACAAGCCATTGTATTACTTACATGTTTTTTCAAAAATGTAACATCTTTTGTTTGAAATAGCCTTCAAGTTTTGTTTTACGAGATAAATCTGTATGTGAAGTTTTCTTCTTTAAATTTGCTAATTTGAACTCTATTTCATTGAACATAGGGTTTGTTTTTTAATATGTAATTCATGGAATGGATATTTGCTGAACATATTTCATTTTGGGGATTCTTTGGATCGGACACCAATAAGGTCTATTTTATGGTGTTTGTTTTGTAAAAGAGCATATAAATGATTGATGAAAAGAAAGTGCAGTATTCGCAGTCAAGACTATTTGATATTGTAATTAATTTATATCATTTAGAATTTATCACTTGTAATAGATATTTGACCTGGCTTCATTCATTTGATATTATTATAGCATCGTTTTTCATACAATCTACAATGATAGTTGTTCAGAAATAAAACATTTATCAATATAGAATATTAAGCCCGCCTATTATGCTTTACAGTTTGTAATTTGTACAATGAAGGTTGAATAAATAAATAAACAATGCGTGCAAAATACGTTTTCCTAACATGAATTTATTTTAAATTGAAAGTAAATGGTAGTGTTAACATTATAGTGATTAAAAAAACTTATGATTTAAACGATTTTACATGTCTCTAAAAACATAATTTGCAACCACAACATGTAACAAAAATGCACCAGTACAATAATATTTACATTAATTGAACATATCTTCTAAATTTAAAGTAACAAAGTTTTTTTCAGCACCTTGAAATTTTTCTATATACATTTATGCAAATGTATTCATTTTGTTATCATAAGTTTTCCCGGTAGATGCCTACCAGTTATCAGTTTGACGTATGGCGTCGTGTTAACCATTTTCCTACTTTAATTCGGATCGATCGGACGTATTTATTCGGTGGACAAAAAACGGGTTGGTTTTTTGTGTTGCGTGTCTTTAGAAGTATCAATTATTAATTAGCATGGTGTTTATTTGATAGTGAATTTGTTTAAAAATGTTTATGTCTCCGCGCAGAAAGTCGTGGACTGCGATTGTAGAAAAACATTTTAAAAGGAGAAGTTCCAGAGATGATATAGGAAAAGTTACGCCTGTGGGATCACCTCTTTCCGACGAGGTACTTTTTTCTATTTTTTTTTTATATATTCGGTGTCATGAATTTTCGGTGCTCTTGAAATCGCAGAAACCTTATCGGCAACCGATTCCAGTCAAGATTTGAGTGCATTGACATTGTTTATCTATAGGTATGTAATTATAAATTAATTGTTCTTCGTTAGTTTCTTTAAAAACGGCATCATCGATTTAAAAAAAAAAATTATACGATTATATTATAACAGGCCAACTATTTATAACAAAGATATATTTTTATCATTATAAAAATATATCTTTAAGCCTTTTCGTACCTGAATTTAAATGTAGTATTTAATTGAAAATTATTCTGTACAATTACCTGTTGCTTATTATCTCGCATCCTTTGTCATGTTCAAAGACCTACATGTTGGAAGACCTATAAAGCTACATCAAACGCTGTGTATGTATATGGAAGATTAATGTAACGCACCACCAAATAAACATACAGTTTTAGGTAAATAAATTGATTGATTGAACCACGGAGTAATTACAAAGAGGAGATGCCGTTTGAAATGGCGCAGTAATATGATCATTGGCGCCTCGCCGACACAAAAGTGGGCGGAGCTTGTCATTGCTCGTGCTTCATGATTGGAGCGACGGCCGAAACCAAGCACCCCGCACGTCTGCCTTCCACCCCGTGTAGCATCACAAACGCTTTCTTATAAAACTCTTATTACGGCATCTCCTCTTTGTAATTACTCCATGGATTGAACGCTATACAGCTATTTTCTACAACTAAACACTATGAAAATTAACACTAATCAAATTTCGCTAACAGATAAGCAAAATAACTTTAAGCTTTGATAGGATTCTAAAAAGTAGTGCAATATGTTGTATTTATTATTTTATCCAATACATAAGACCTTGTTAAAACAGGTTAGCCCGATATCGTATACCAATTACATTTTCAGCTCGCTAATTGCAGCCTGTTGGGGGTAACACACATGTACAATGATGGTTAGTTACTCATACAAATACATTTATTTTCTTCTTACATAAATACACGTATTTTTTAGTAGAAGGTCGTCCTATTAATTCATTAACAACAAGGTTTTCAGTGACGTCAGTGAATAGTAAGTTCTTAATTAAAAAATCTTTTCACTAATTTTTAAGTAGCCTTAGGTGTCCCATTGCTTGGTAAAAGGCCTCCCATTCGATCACTAAAGAAATAGTAATATTTTTTTAACAATAAAAATCAGAAGTCGTTATGTACTATGAATGAATAATGGTGAAAGATTCCTAAGTTGCAGAGTTCATTGTATCTTTGGGTTCTGCGGTATTTATTATTTATTATATTTGGGTATTCTACTAACTTTTATTTTTTCTTTCATATCAATATTTTTAATTCCAAAAACAGAATTATGAAAGAATTTTTGTAATCCGTTCAAAAATAAATAAGTTATAGGTCTTTGAAATTCGGTGGAAAGGGAAACTGTCTAAAAACAAGAAAAGGATACACTGTGTGAGCTGTGACGTCACTGCCACTCGGTTTCGTGCATACAAAAGAGATAGCAAGACGTCCCCACCACGCTCTCACTTTTCTTTTAGAGCAAACTTTAAAATCGAATTACTGCCTTAATTAACAACCAATTTTGTTGTTGTTTGCAGAATCGGTTACTTTTTAGTGTATATTTTGTTTAGTATAACAATATTAACAAAGTATGAATACAGTCAAGTAGCCTTTTCTATAAGTTGACTACGAAATTTTAATTAATATAAAACCGGCATTGTTCAAGTATGGGTCAAAGTACATAAACCTATCTATTACGTTACATTTTTGATGAAAATTTTTGGTTATCTTATTCATCATCCGATGTTATCTTTATCTACATGTCTAGTCCAGAGCACTTGAGTTTTATTGATATTTTCTACGCATTTGTTTAAAACGCCTAACAACTTAATTTTCAAATAGATTTTTTAACTGTCCCTACAACAGAATAAGAAATCCTGTACTGAACAAGAATCAGTGTTTGAGTTTTTCAATTTAAAACCTTCAGTCACCAAAATGCGGTTCCTAAAAACTCTGACACCACAGAGTACAGAGTCCAATGATAAAATTACACTCGATATAAATGAATGAATTTCATATACATAACTGAAGCAAGCTGTTTCCCGTAAATCGGCCTGCGTCAAAAAGTAGCCTATGTTTGTCTTCGGGTCTTGAATTATATTCATACCAAATTTCATGAAAATCTGTTCATCGGTTTGGCCGTGAAAGTGTAACAGATAGATAGACAGGCAGACATTTCGCACTTAGTATGAAATAGAATACAGAATACTAGCCGTATCCCGCAGCTGCGCTTGCGTCAAAAAGTAGCCTATATTTGACCCTGGGTCTTCATCTATATTCATACCAAATTTCATCAAAATCCGTTCAGCGGTTTGGCCGTGAAAGCGTAACAGACAGACAGGAGGACAGACAGACAGACTTTCGCTTTTATAATATTAGTATGAAAGTATGGATGGATAAATTAATACTGCACGATAACGAGGCAAGTATAGAATGGCATAAGCTTTTAAATTATTAGGACACGGAAAGCATGTCACATAATATCCTTGTGTATAATAATACCTCCTAGGCATTACGTTATATCTAAAATTGTTGATAGCATTATGTCACTACACTTGAGGTCTATTAATACATAACTTGTGCTGCTACTTTCCTTATATGCTTTCATTGTATGCACATGCTTGCAGTATGAACACAGAATTATTAATTTATGTATTATCTACATTCTAAGTAGGTATTAAAAATTGATCATAGTGTTTCTATTCAGCCTCAAGTTGCCTCCGTGGTTTAGTTCGCCTTAGACCCAGAGGTCGATATGATGGTCGATAAAAGAAACACGTCAGTGGCTGATAGGTTCCGAAAAACCAGAAATACACCGGGAAGCACAGTGTCGATTTACCGTTTAACGCTCTCGATATGAATAAATGAACAGCGTTTCACAAATTGTCTTTTGTCCTTCTAATTATCCTTACTTAGATTCCGTGCTATGAGATATTGCTAAAATATAATTATAATCTGTTTACCACAACATCACATCATGAATACCATTCTATTATAGGCAAGCAGCAATTTCTCTGCGCACCGACATCAAATATCCAACACTTTTCGTTTTTAACTTTCAGAGCGGTATTGGGATACTTACTTCGCCTACTATTGTTCCGTCTAGCTAGTGTCTCGCCCAATTACTTGTGAAATTTGTTGTGAACTTTTATTCTACGTCGCATCTCTAGATTATGAATTCTTTCAACTAAAGAGCCTTGGTTTGATTCACCACCAACTTACTGCCTGCAATCTGATTGGGCCTTTTTGCAATGTTAGGTTTTTTAATTATTCCACAATTGCCAGATATTTCTTGAATTAATGTAGCAAAACAATACAATTATTATATTTATTATCCTTATAGGAAAATTAAGTGCTAAGCGCAACGTTTGAATTATAAAATAGGATACAGTGATATCATATAAAAAGGTCACATTGTCATTGTGATTATTTCGTTCCTAGTGATCCAAAAACAATGATATATTTAACAAGAATGGCCAAACCAAATGTAGATACAAAGAAAACTACATCATCATTTCATCATACAATTGAGGGTTCAAAAGTGAAAAGTGTAATTTTCGTGGCCAGCCGGCCAGAAAAATTTGTGCCATAACAAGAAATGATCGGACAACATCTATCAGAATAACCCACTTAATTTCTGCCACTGATCACTTTTTGGGCCAAATTGAATAATGTCTTCTTCACAAGGAATTTGATGGTTTTTGTAATAAAAATCAAAAATTCAAGTAGTAGAGTTAATCTCTCTCTCTCATCTCAGCGCCTTCCCGGTTGCGTTTACGGCTGTTTGTTTTGGAGCCCAGGGTCCGTTTTCCTACTCTTTCTTCTCCACTTCGCCCGGTCTTCGGCATTCCATGAGACCAATAACACGCATGGTCGTGCCTGTGACGCCAAGCCAGCACTTTTTGGGTGCACCCCTTCTACCAGGGCCTGGTGGAGACGGCATGGCTAAATACTTGTTCCCAAAGTTTAAGTAGTAGAGTTAATGTAACTTCTAGTTAAGGTGTGTCCTGACCGTGACTTGGGTGAAGTTTGCTCGTTAGCACACGAACGCCGTTTATCAATGATATTGGCAATAACATTTGATTTATGAAATTAGCTGTTGACGCGACTCGCGTAGCTATTTTAATCACTATAAAAATGTTAACGACGGTAGCTGGAACATTATTATTAGATTATTGAGGTTGTATTAATATTATCGTCCGGTATGACCGGGCTCTATTTAGGATACTTCTAATTCCATTGCGTTCTAAAATTGGGATTATGTTTTTTTTTTATATTGCTTTTATTTACAATTTTACAGCATTATCTATACAGAGTTGCGTAAAATTATTTGAACTATTGTTAAAAAAAAATTGTTTTTCATATCCAAAATAATATTAATTACTAACTTTTTTTCATAGATTACAATCCTAAATTTCTATAAAAAATGTTATTTGTTTTTCATTCAAAAAATTATTAATTTTTGTTATTAATAGAATAAAAATCCTTAATAAAAAAAGAAATTCTGTACGAAAATAATAAAGTATAATAAACACAATTAGTACACCCTTTTTAGTTTTGGATTGGGGTTAATATCATACAATCCTTTGATCGTGTTGCCCAAGGCCAAGTTACGACTAAGTTTGTTGACTCTGCTTTCAGTGTCGACCCTGTTAACCCGGTTTTTGGTGTAAATCGAAAAACCGACGGTTATAGATCAATAAAAATAATGACGAGTTCAACTAACACTAAATGTGTTACAAGGTCTGACCTTCATGTTTAGTGCCATGATAAAAGGGCGTTGTATGGTCTAATCCCTTGTGTTTTACACCTATGACGTCATCTAATGACACTAACGATGGAAACACATTGGTTTGAGTGCTGCCTTTGTCATTTAAAGCATTGTAGGAACTAAAGCTTACTGATTTCATAGCTTATTTCAAGTATAAGTGATTTCTTGTATTTAAAAAAAAAGAAAATGTCATTTATTTCAGGTACCAAGTCCCGTATCTTATAAATACTTTTCTTATTATAATTATGTATTGGGCTATATATAATAATAACATAACATTAACATGCCACTACAACAGTTATTTGTACACACTGATAATTTGTACACACTTTTATCTTTTCTTAACGTAAGTTAGTCAAAAAGCAGAAGTAGAAATTATAGATACCACAATACCACATCGACATATGTTTTTGTTAACGTTCGGTTACCATGACAGTTGCGCACACGCAGGTGTCGTAAACAGCTGTTGTGCCAAAGTTTAAAGGTGTTCTCTTTGTTTCACATTTAATTTAAAAAAAAACTGGGCATATTTTTTTTTTTTAATATTCTCAAAAATTAGTCTACGTTATTCAATAATTACTTATTACAAACTAGCTGTTTCCCGCGGCTCTACCCGCGATATCGTATTATTAGAATGGAAGTAAAGATTAGTATAGATTTTTTTTGGGCATAGTTACTTTTTTCAAAAATCAACTGCCTATAGAGATTGTAATAGGGAGTGAAAAATTGTACCTATATTTTTTATACATTCTTTTCGGCACAAGGGGAGCCGCGGCAAACACCTAGTACAGTTTAATTCTGTGGTACAGAAGTTTGTTCTTGCATAATATAAAATCAATTTATTAGTCATAAATTACCACTATCATGACATTATTATCTTGACCCACCATTATCAATCTGAAAAAGTTCATTTGAGAACAATGTTACAGTTTTGAGAATAAAATTACAGTTTTTTATAGATAAAAGTTATCGGTAGCATTTTGTTGGTACTTGTATATATTTAAAAAAAATAAAATAAAAAATACGAGTATATGTTCATACTAGCTTAATGGGTACCTTTGAGCCGGGTACTATTCGGGTGGGATTTTATTATTATTATTATTTTTGCATTATTATTTTTTTTTTACAAAACTTTTGTAAACTGATTTTGTTTTTGAAATAAATAGTACTTTGTTCATACTGAAAATAACTGGGATACAAAAGTTAAACTAAAACAAACAAAGCGTTTTGGTATTTATAGGATAAAAATATATCATAAATAGTTCCTATCGGGCAGACTGATTTTAGAACTTACAAGCTTTTCCCGCAGCTCCGCCTGCGTCAAAAAGTAGCCCATGTTTGACCCCGGGTCTTCAACTATATTCAAACCAAATTTAATCAAAATCCTTTCAGCGGTTTGGCCGTGAAAGCGTAACAGACAGACAGACAGACAGATTTTCGCATTTATAATATTAGTATGGATTATTTAAGAATTCATATTTTTAAAAGTAATTATTAAACGTTTATATTTTTCAGGACCCTGAAAGGCTTCAAGTCTAGACTAGTATTTATTGTGTTTTGTTATTAATTAATTATTTTAACCCATATAAACAAAGATAATATTAATTAGTTAAGGTACTTATTGAATTGACGATTGACACTAAAACGTGACACAGGAAAATATAAACAAATAGGTATAAATTACTGAACGCTGATAAATATGTATGGTCATTGAGTTATTTAAAGCTTTGAAGTAATTACTTTTTATATAATATACAAACGAAAAATATTGAAAATATTTATAATCTTAGTTTATCGACCCTTTGCACCCTGGTGTGAGAGCTTTTGGCTTTTTACTTGGTTCACTTAACTCGATACCATATATTTTACGGATGAAACCGCAAGGAACAGCTAGTATTTTAATAATTTGAGCAGTCATAGGTAGGCTGTAAGCATTTACATCCAACCTTATGACGAGAAGTTACGATAACTTCTGAGCGTAATTGCCGATACCATCTTCCAATCTTTCCGTAATTTGTCCAAATGTATCCATTACATATCTTGATTGTATCAGACGCGTCCCAATTCGTGGACAGCAAGAAAGACCGGTTAATCTGCATAATTGCCGGATTGTACTATGTCAGACATTAACAAAGGTTTCTCTAGCCATTGTCTTCTTGCTCCCAAGCAGTTTCTACAGATATTTAAATTGATGTTAAGATTGCACGCAATTCAAAACTTAGACATTTTGTAAATGTATTTTCTATTTGTTTTTATCATGAGGAAATATTAGTGACAAAACTTTAAGTGGACTACTGTGTCAAATTTGTTTGTTTATTAAATATATTATATTTTATATATTTCGATGTAAGTAAACAAACTATAAACTGATCAATAAGAATATCTAAAACAAGAAATCTTATATTCCATTACAAATTCTATTATAATTCATTATTGAGCCCAAACTTAGCTTTTTTTTTGCCTGTCTACTTTGAAAAGTGAGCTATAGTATAAGTAAAACTGTTTCCTACAGAATTCACTAAAAAAAAGGTCAGCAAAAAAAGAAACCAATAAATACTCAAATCTTGATCGCGCGAAACAATTCGAGAAACAGCGTATAAGTATCCTTGCTGGGTTATAAGTACATATTAATAATGGCATTAGTGTTTTACCAAAAATATATCTGACATCGACTTTCAGCACTGCTCGCGTAGTAGAGTCGTTATGTTTAACTCTGACCACTACTTCGTCCGAACGTTTTTCCCAGCTTGTTCAGCATTGGAAGCCCAGTACACCTTAACGGTCCGGATTATTGCAATGGAGCGGTGATGAAAAGATAGAAAGATATATCCTATTTTTCTTACAGACACACAACTTTTTTTTATCTTTTTTACTTCATACTCCTCCCAGGTATCTTCTTAAAAGATTGATGTGAACAGAAATCTGTCTAGGCTGGAATCTCTGTTATCGTTTTGAAAATAAATGCAAATTTGTTCGGCGTGTTAAACAAAATTTTGTATTTTACGAGACAGATTGTGTATAATTTACCTTTGTTTGTTCTAGGTTTTATTTAGTGATGCTATTACAAGTTCGATTTTAATTCCTTTTGTATTTCATGCGTACTATGCATATTTGAAACCCAGATTATATTTTTACATCGATCTGTCAACAACAACAAAACAAAGGTAAAACTACTTAATGTTAATATTAATTCACCAATCAGCAAAAACTGTCCGTCTACCACACACCGGATAGTATTAAAGTAGATTAGATTCTTTTAGTAGATTACCTATTAATTAAACTTTTTCTTACTAGTACATTGACCAATGAAATAACTATACTTATACACCCTATTATGGCTACTTACTAAAACTATACTATCTAGACAACAAAGTAGCTAAAAGGGAGGCTTTTTATCAGCCTTCAGACGTCACACCTCGTCTCCATTAGCCGTGTAAGTGGATTTCTTGTCTGAGGCAGTTTACTGTTTTTGTCCCCCTTCAACTTTATCTTCAAGTTCTGTTTAGGCTACTTAAATAAGATTTATTCCATTGTCTCAATTTTCTGACTTGGTAGATGCAAAATATTAACATAATGGACAATAATTAGCATTGTCAATATCAACATTTTTACTCAAAAAAAATTCAAGAGTTTGATTATTTTTTTTTGTGTTTGAAGTATTAATTAATTATTCAACGACTCTAAGTGCAGCAAGAAATCCCAGCAATAAAAATGTAATTTATGATAATATTTGAAATTAATACAACATATATTCACAATTAGCAATTAATTTAGAAAGATTGTTTTCTCAAATCACAAACCTGAAGAAATGAAGTGAACTATGATGACATGTTTCAATAATACTCGTCATGTATAGTGTATAGTCGTGTATTTTCAAAGACATGCACACAGCATATAACACACACTACCTAGTAATCAATGTACTTGTATGTCGTTACGCTAACTGGCACAGCTATTATTATAAAATAACTACTGATTGGCACTTGTTGCTCTGATTAGTTCATTGACGCTATTTAACAGTTTATTGGATAGCTTTATGAACAAGGTGTAATTTGTATTTCAAGCAATTCAGTTGCAGCTCTATATGAAATAGGTGTAGCGTTTTGTATATTTACTTGGCTATATGGGTTACGAATATTAACTTTATAATTTTCGCGTAAACTGGGACATTTTCAATCTAATTGGTTGTTGCATAAATATTTTATTCGTTTGTCGTTTTCTGAAGTAAAAAATATTGATTTCTTATCAATTGTAAAACAAATAATTTATTTAAATAACATTAAAAATAATTGACAGTTTTTAGCAACGAAATTTATAAAATTATAAAATAAAAAATTATTGTTAATTTAACTATAAATATATTAATGTTTGCTATAATGGATCTTGAAATATTTTTTGACTCTCGATTTTGCCATTATTTATATTAAAACTATTACCAATTACTTCACAATTTAAATCACGCAAACGGTTTCTACCAAACCATCTTAATTTCCGTCTAGATTTCCATATAAGCTTTGTAACAATAATTTGCATTTTCTATTATTATTTCGTCATTTGTAGTCAGAATATGTACAGTCTCTGCAAAGACAGTGTGAATATCCGCTAGCTGTGAATTATTCAAAATTTATCTGTAACGTTCAATTCATTTAACTATTAGATTGTTTATTTGCTAGCAAATGAAAAATTTATTGTTGTTTGCGTAATAAATTTCTAGTCATCAGAAGATGAAATTACTCGCAAAAATGTAGCTAAAATGTTCACTTTTGATAAAAGCATAGTATCTTCACTTTAGTCTATTGACCAGCAACATAAATTCAATCGATCAGTGATTTGCAATATAAACCACAGATAGCCGTGAGTCAAGTATGACTCAGAGCTCGAGGCTTCCCTCTCGTTCAAATTAATCGATGCTTAATGCAGCTATTAATGATGTGGTTAGATTCTTATTTTATCTGGCAGGTACTTTTCTAACAACTTAATTGTCATCATTATTTCTTATATTGTTAGTGATATGATTGAATATACCGCTCAAACCACAGGAAATATTATCAATTTTAGTGACGTCTCTATTATTTAATTTGAATTGATCACATTAAATTAAGTTCCATTTTCGATTTTGATGAATATGACTGACCCTATTCATGACCTTACTCTATATTTAATTATTGTAAAGATATTGCAAAAGATTTAAATGCGTATATTCGTGAATGCAAATCAGTAGACAGAGCGGACTCCCGAGAACCATAGTAGCCTCAAATCTGACTCATAACTTGCATCATTGCTTTGTAACAACCGTGGCTTGTATTTCGATGGCATAAAGCACATTTTATGTAAATATATTTAGGTTGTAATCATGCTACTCTCTGTATAATCGGCTTGAGGTGGTGTAATACCCAGAGTGTGTACATAGAATTTGCAATTAAATAACCTTTTCTCCTATTGTTAGTAGTTTGATGTTGTGTAATTTGACAATGAAAAATATGACTTTTTGCCTTTTCAACATCTTTTGCAAATTGAAATAGGCGGAAATAAACCATAATATGTAATGTGTTCATTTTATTGTTACTCAGCAGAATTCAACACTTTTATTGCAGAAGTAAGTTCTTAATTATATATTTTTTTTGTTGAGTATTTAAGTAGCAGTATGAAAATAAATTTAAAACAGTGAGTTTACATAGCAAGCGTTAAGAATGTAAATGTGAATTTAAGTTTAATAAACGATTTCAGAATTTACTCAAACGCTTTTAAGCTACCTCGTATGGGTTGAAACTGTTTCACAAATATAAACAGCAATTTCAATGGTAAATACCTAGTTAAAATGAAATATCGAGAATACAGATGTATCAACATGCACATTTTTCCTCTCGTTAATAGAGCATTTGATAAAGTGAAATCGTATCTATCGAGAGTTAATAATCGTATCCCGTAGTAACCGATATCTAAAACTTTAAATTAGAAACATAACATATAACAATGCGTTGCAGGCTCGTTGTATGTTTATAATGTAGTATCGTTATTTTGTGACATTTAGCAGATGTGGCCTTCAGAACGCTGTTCAAGTAAGAACATCGTCTATATACGCTTTTGCTTATTTGAATAATGAGCAGAAATGTAACTCGCATTTGTTGTTGCAAATGTTCGGTCACTTCAAAAACCACTTTGTTCGACCGCACATGAATAGTCGACGTTTTTGCAGATAAGTGTGAACATAAAGCGGCTTATTTCATTTCCTTTAACTGTCTATAACCAGCAATGAGGTCATAATTTAAGTCTTAGTCCAACTGCTATTCTGCCATCAGTCAGTTGTGTATTTAGTGTAGCGTATGTAATTTTTGCATATGATTTTAACACTTAATTGCTATATACTTCGTCGGCTAAAGGACGTATGTCCATAAACTTATAAATGTGAGTGTTCTCTGATTACAAATGGATCACCCAGATTTAATTGTTTACAATGTGAGTATTGACGTTGTTTTCATTATGACCATACATGACATCATGGTTAATAACAAATTGGAATTGCAATGTTTATTTGATTTACTCAAATAATACTAAATTTATTTTAAACTATTTTAATACGTTTTTTATCGCGTTTATCTATACTAATATTATAAAGCTGAAGAGTTTGTTTGTTTGTTTGAACGCGCTAATCTCAGGAACTACTGGTTCGAATTGAAAAATTCTTTTTGTGTTGGATAGATCATTTATTAAGGAAGGCTTTAGGCTATATAACATCACGTTGCGACTAATAGGAGCGAAGAAACAGTCGAAAATGTGGTAAAAACGGGGAAAATTATTCATCTTTTCAACATAATAATATTAATCTTTATCCAAATAAACGTGTTATTGATTCTGCCACAAGTAAAATAAAACTAAAAATATAATTTACGCAGAAGTACTTTAAAATATATTCTTTTTAAAACTACTTTAAAATATATTTATATTATGTAACTAAATCGTCTAAAATAAGTCGTGGGTAACAGCTATAGGTCATTTATAATAAAGCTGAGGAGGTAGGTTTGTAAACAAAAAATAAATATGATTCCCAAAATAACTATTCCACGCGGGCGAAGTCGCGGGCATAGCTAGTTACTTATAAAAACCGTATTAAAATAGTTTAATTTAATGAAGAACAATCGCGAAAACATAAGAAATCATTAAATTTATTTTGTTTTAAATTAATTAATGAGATAAATTTGAAGCTTAGAATAATAAATACAACTTCTTTCCACAAATTCGTCTCATAGGTCTGTGGAATCTTGTGAATATATTCTGATTGGCATATAATAGTCGAGTATCATCTGGAGGTAAATCTATACAAATATCTTTTTTCAAAGTAGATGATGTCCAAGGGACATAATAAATATCGATTCCACTATATTATCAAATTCATAAGTAGCATTGTTACCCATATCCTTTAATTTTACAAACGCAAATGGAACTTGTTGAATGAGATTGTAAATCACAATTTCGCGTTAATATTTAAGTGATTATCTTCATATTTGAGAGATGATCTATTGATCTGTGCATACAATGTGACCTACTCAGCTTATACTAGTTTAGTTTCTATTTTCTGAATGGAAACTCGTAGCTTTGTAGAAAGTGTTTGAGCGCCATTGTTGCAGACTTTAACAAACAATCGATCGAAATCTATCTAAAGCTTCATTCTTTTTGTGCAGACATATTGTATGGATCCTGACGAATCTAGGAGTTTTTACTTGCCTGTTTGGTCTGGAGCTGTATCTTGATGACATTTTATTGATCGCATTTGCTAAACTTGCTCCGTTGTAAAATGATGAATATTCAGCACTTAAATATAATTAAAGAAAACCAAATCGAAGATTTTTTAAGCAATGCTCAATATTTGTAGGTGAATGATGATTATTTGTCATCGACTAAAAATACCTAAAGTGTAGGAAAAAATGGAAACTAAGTGGGTATGAAACTATTGAAGTCCCTATCATTGCACGTTTTATACTTTGGTCAGTTCTAGAAAATAAATTGATTGAAATTAATGTAAGATATAAAGTCAGTATTCGTTGAACGTATAATTTATGCACAGAAAAAATAGTTCGAAAATAATACAACAGATTTAAAAATACGTAGAATGCACAAAAAATAGCAAAACTATTTAAAACCATTTCACAAACAGTACCTGAAAATATTTTTTAAGAACTAGATACGTTACAGATTCGTTGTAATTTTCTCTTTGGCAGATAAAATTTTAAAAAACTAGCACGATAATCTCAACACAAATCAAAGCAAAACGACCTTTACAAGCTGAAGTAAAAGCGCGAATCTTGGATTGTTCTGCTCTCGCGAAGTAAATGACCGCGATTACGTGAATGCAACTACATCTCGGGGAGATGATTGACATTACGACATGCAACATCAGGTGCAAAATAATGAGAGTAAAAAAAGTACCTAATACTTGTGATGTACCTGAAGTATTTATAAAATGTAAAATTAATATTACGATTAAATAAAATTAAGTTAATAAAAAACTAAAAGTATTTGTTACGGGAAAGTGTGTGTATATGTAGAAAAAAAACTACTATTATTCGTCTTAGCGCCCTCTCGGTTGTATCCGCTTTCCTACTTATTTCCTCCATTTCGCCCGGTTTACAAATTTATAAAAAAAAATGTCGAAAGAAATTGTAAATAAATGAAAGGTATATTTTTGTGGCTGACTGGTCTGAAATATTTAATGATTTTTTTCAACAAAAACATATTAACTATATTGTAGCATGTTAAGTTTTTAAGTTCTTTCCTCTCATATATGTAACGTGTGCGCAATACAGTAGTAAAAATTTTGCAGTAATTATAGACGCTAATGTTTATTGAAGTGTGGCGGCGGCTTACTTGGATTAGAAATCACAATATTTTGTAACTAGACGTCACAGCCACAACAACAAATATCCTACGTTATCCTATACAACTACTACTTGAAATTGATGATTCTGTGAATGTGAACATTCACCGCACCAATAGTCAAACTAATACAAAATAAGGAAAAATTATATCCTTACTTGTATTCATATGATACGTAATTGTGGAAGTTATTTTTACCAAGACGGCGTAAACAATGGATCATCACGCGTATAGAACAACTCCTAACTATTTTGTAACTGTAACTTGTAACAAAAATTTATGTGACCATTTCGAGATTAAATAGAAGGATTTTCGAAAAATGATTGAATAAAATCTCCAAGGTACCTTACAATTCGACATGTCAAAAGGAAAATAAACAACGTAAAATGGATTTGTGCATGTATAAATGTAAAAAGTAATTTACTGAAGGTATTAAATTAAATTATAATGAAGTGGGTCTAGCAATACTTTTGAAGCCTAAATCTCTGATTGCACAAAAATTGAATTATCTTGTGACAACTTTCTCTCAGACGTGAATATCTTGAAAACGATAATAACCCGTAAACACTTAGAAGAAGAAAAAGCAATTTAACCTGCAACTCATATTCTTTATTACTCAGTTACTAATCTAAAATTTTCCGGATGGAAAATGAAGATCTTATTAATCATTAGCACACTTTGGAAGACTTTTACCAACATGCCTACACCGTTGTTTAACACTTGAATAGTTCAATCATCTCATGTTTGTTAAATCATTGGATTGAGCTCGCTAACGGACTGTTTTGATGAGTGATTCTTAGATATGTATGAATATATCCATTAGCAACTTCACAAGGTTGTTTTTTGTGAGCATGTCTTGTCTGGTAGTCGTGTAAAAAATAGCCTAAATCTTTCGACTACGTATGAAGCAGATTTCTAAAACACTAGCAATTTTGTTCTAAAATAGGTACTGAAAGTTACCTGTAAACGTTTGTTTCTTCTTTCGTGACTTGTCCCTTACCGGTGGCGTGGGGTCGGCCCTCATCGTACGACAATATGGTAATTAAACATTTTTTTAAATAAAAAATAAACTTTTAAAAACCTGTCTCGTATTTAGCAGGTTCGTATAATTTAACGAAGTTTCATGTTGCCAGCTCTAGCAATAAATGCGGCGTAAAAACAGAAAAACACGAAATTATAGTTTATTCCGCGTCGGCTGCACTTTTTCCGGGCTAAATGTACATTGCAGGGGTTTGTGCGACCTTAATGAATGCTCTGCGCCTATGCATTTACTTGCTCCGTCCGACATTTTACACCCTCTTTTAAAGGTTTACCTATCGTTTCACTGCACTTTTAAAACTCCGCATTTGTGCTGTTAAATGTAAAAGTTTCACGTTTCTAAAGAACCTTTGATGGAGAACTATGAGTTCTTTGAAATTTCAACTAAAAGAAAAAGAGTTAATGGATACTCTATTCTGTTCTTTCACTAAGCATGTTTTTAAGCGTTATTTTATTGGCATTAGGACACTTAAAGAATTTCTAAACCCCTAACAGTTAATTCCTTTAGGTACTACTTTACATTTTTATTCCAAAAGCCATATATTATGGGGTACTTCTTTAAAAGTATCATCATTGCTTTCGTTTATATGGTGGAATAAAGCTAAAAACCTTTCACTGTAGAATAACCTTTACTTTCTTCGAAGGCATATTAGAAATTATGTCCCTTTTTCAGTTTCTCGTACTAAACTCGTCTTTTAACGGTGAGTCCTATGTAAGTCGGCTTACTCGTAATACCTTCTAGAATTTTCTTATGTTCCGTTGCCAGGTGCATTCGCTGCGAAAATGAGAGAATTTTATTTTTCTTGGATCCGAGTCCGGCCCTGGAATCATTGTCAATAACTATAAAAGCAATATAAGAAAATAGAATCTTAGACATTGCACGTTCATTCTACTTGAACGAGTTTTAATACGAAAAGATTTTTCTTTTTGCCTTATAGTTAATTCAAAAGACAGAAAAAATATTACGTTAGTTTAACTGGCTAAAGTAATAGTGTCATAATAACTTCTGTTTTAAAATCTATCAGCTTTTAAATCTTGTTTGCACTATTAAATGCAATTAGATGAACACACACCACATAATCGTATCAAGTTCTGAACGAACCATATCTAATGAATTCACTACGATTATCATGATTACGCACACTCATTTCCCGTTTGGTGAAAATTCAGTAAGCTTGTAATATTTTTACTTATTAAAATAACATTCGTCATCATTCACTGTATTAAAGTTAATTTGTGAATTGATATGCATAAAATCCTTCCAATTGGCTCTACATCTTCTTTCCTTCTACAATTAATAATATGAAAAAAGAAAATCTAAAACAGTCGAACATTTTTACATAACAAATATTGTCGTAAACAAACAGCGTACGCGTCTAAAATAATGGCAGATCACTCAAGTCTGCATATCAATGCATCAGTTATGCAAGCAATTGTAATCTGATTTGGCACTTCAATGCCACGCAACGTGGTTTGTTTACTAACTATTGTAGTGGGGGCCTTAAACTATACTTCACGATCTTAATTTCACTTTCAACAATACATTTACTCACAAAAAACTTTCACTGAGTCACCTTTAACCCTTTGCTTGTTTTTGTTCTGTTATTTTTTGCTCAATGATCGAAAGTGGATCTTGGTTTACTTGGCACTTCGATTAAAACAATTTTTTAACTTCTTAGTCTTCGTCTTTGCTCATTCCTACTTCAGGTAAATAATTTCTTAACGAGACCATTAAAAATGTTCATGGAGACCAGACACCGATTGTACATAAATTTCATCAAAACGATTAAAAATATTTCTAACGAAATATTGTTTCATATTCAAAAACGATTACGTATAGATTTTCTTCCATTTCTGTTCGCATATTTTCTCTTCCATTGACATTAAAAGGTCCTTCGATGTTATCAAGGTAATTGGTGGTCCTATTACCATCGTCTTCTTAAGATTAGCCCTCGATTTGCCTTAGGGAGCGATTTCCATGCCAATGATCGATTTTATCAAGATGGCGTTCCGTTTTTGGCTACAAGATTAAACGGTTGGACAAAAAGGTTTTCTGTTTATTATGATTGTAAATTTCGTTTACCAAATATTTAAAAATGATTTTAAGTGAGTTGATTATATTTCTCTGCAAGGTATTTCGCCTAACGTTTTTAAGATCATAACAAATTTGTATATCAGAATATAGAAATACAAACTTAGATTAATTATTAGTCTCCGCGACGCTGCGCGAGACCAATTTATTAATCTAAGTATACAAATTTAGATATATTATCATCATTTGCTTTCTATACCTTACCCACTGCTGGGCATAAGCCTCTCCCTGTCTACGCCAACCATCTCAGCCCTGAGCCATTGCGATCCCATTGTTGTCAGCTATGGCTTTTTTCTTTTATTTTCCTGATATTGTGACCGAGAGGATTAGTATCGCCAAAACATATAATGCGTATATTTTTCTAATTTATTCAGTATTTTTTATCGTTTACCTA
Source organism: Euzophera pinguis (assembly GCA_947363495.1). Classification (NCBI taxonomy): domain Eukaryota; kingdom Metazoa; phylum Arthropoda; class Insecta; order Lepidoptera; family Pyralidae; genus Euzophera; species Euzophera pinguis. The sequence continues at coordinate 7,207,416 of OX376169.1, forward strand.
TATAGCTTACACCTTTTGGAAGACATATGGAAATGAAGAAACGATGTCCGATTGCATGATTCGTTTAGCGTTTACAAAACAATTATTTACATAAATCGAATATAGCGTGGGTTTGCAACTAAGTGAACATGTGTACACGAATTTAAATTTAATTTTGCATTAGGCAGTGGAGTGGTGTAATTATTAATGGGCATATAATTGTTTATGAGTTATTGTTAGTCATACTAAAAACTGAAAAAAAAAACAAAGCCCATAGACAATTTTAATTGAATATAGATTTACTCAAAGTGTTTAGAGTTCAGATTTGAAAATTCTCCCTTTGAGAGAGATTTTTTTTTTCAGTTTGTCGAATATGCTGTTCTGAATGCGGTTGTAGATAAATAACGTTATATCTTATAACTTCTATAATATCTACCGACTTTAGATAACTATAAAAATATATGAATAAAATCACAACATTTTCGAAGTCATTGATTCATTTGCGATTGCTGAGTATTCTATGACTCACTGGTGTAATGTAATGCAATTTAGAATAATTTTAAGTACAAAATAATAATAACTTTTATTTATTAATTTAAATTTAAATGGGCAAATAGCTGCTAAATAATGCATAGTTTAGTCGATTATTTGAAACAATACGTGAGTTATTTTATGTTATAGTGTTTATCTTATAAAACTACATGTATTTTAAAGCAGAGGTTAACTGGTCTAAAATTTCATTCACATCTTAAATATTGATAACGATTAGTACCATAACAATCTGAACCGTTACGGTTAATGGTTTAGATATTACTGAGAATAACGGTATTTAATTATCATTATGATAAGTGCTTTTCTTATGACATATGATAATTATTTAGTAATGTACTTAACATTAGTATTTTGTACTTGAGAATCCTCGGTTATAGTAAAATAATTAAATATGTATTTTATCTTTCTGATTACTTCATTCTAATCTAATTAGATTAATACCGTTTATTTCATCAAAATCATTTCAATTAAACTAAGCCCGCCGCTGGTCTTTCTTAGACCTCTTTTAAAGAATAGTTTTATCAACATTGAAAAATGTTTTGTGATTGTGACTGCCATTATGGTCCAATGAAAACTATTACTCTACTAATAACAAGATATTTATAACAATCAATAATAGGAAATTATGTACCGCACATACTTAGGGTTCCGTGTGACATTGATAGTAAATTACACAATAATGGACACCGTCCTTTATCACTAAACAAAGCCACATCTAGAATTTGGAGTGTACAGACCGATATCTATTTTTTTTCATAAGTATCTGTCAATGCTAATAATACACTTAACGGTTTTAATGAAAGAAAAAAAATTGCCCATGCCTTTGACCAATTTTAACGATAACCAGAATGTCTTGTAGGTATTTCTTAAGGGCGAGCTCTACCTAAAATACGTTATTTATTTATAACATATATATTTTATATATATATATATATATATATATATATACGATAGAAAGTTACCGCAGCCTATGGACGTCTGAAATACAATTAAATAGGGAGCGTTGTCTTATAGAATGTATGAATTAATTACATTTAAAAATAAAAAAAAAACATTCAAATCACCTGGATATACATACCGGGGCCACCATAAAATAATCATTCGAATATGGCTGTATGTTAATTTTTATTTTACATTACGATCATGACATTATAAACACAAGTATCACATCTGTGTTTTCTCTATTTTGTGGTCCAGTTTCATATCGTAGTACAAATATATTGATACCGTGATATTGATTCACGTCGTATCTATACCAAGAATGGAAAGTGATTCGGTCTCGTCGACTATTTAGAGGTAGAATGTTTAATTATCAGGCCGATTTATTGCAAGTGAAAGTGTATGATTATTACTGGCTTCATAGTTAAATTAATAATTAGTTACAGTTGAAATATCAGTCTAGATTCGTTGGAAATGAATGACATGTTGTAGTTGATATAAGTATCTTTTTACAAATCCAATGCTAGATAAATAGAAGCCACTATAATGTCTATTAGTTTGATTTCTTGTTCACTATTCTAGAGACGTGTAGAAACTAGCATCACCTTATATGATTCAAAAATAAAATTAAAATTATTTAATTTTCAGGAAAATTAAAACAAAAATATATGATTTGCGACTATGAGGTATTATCTGTTTTAATTGACAGAATTTATTAACGTTCCAAAACACAAAGAGAGAATTTTTAATGAGACCCTCTGTCTCTGGTAATTAAATTACTTTTTTTGTGATATTTATATCAATTTCGTGATACTTATTGGACGCTTTAATTGCATTTGTTTTAAATGCTATTGTGTTGGCACAAGCACACAGCCTGAATTCATATTTTTTTTTCTTCTACAGATAATGTAAAAAGTATTTCGAACTTAAATCTTACTCTACACAACTAATTAATGATTTTCTCTGGTAGACGATTACTTTCTGATTGTAGTAAAAAACAAAGCAGTAAGGTATTTGAATTGTTGTTTATTTATGGATACAGGAATGTAACCAAACAATGTACGGACCTAACATAATAATATTATATTCTATAGAATCCTAGTTTTACAATTTTAGAGCGAAAATTGCTTTATAAAACTTGGTCTTTCTCCAGTGCCACTATTCGGTAACTTTCTCATACTAGCTCAGACATGCCATGTACAAAATTTGGTTCCAAGGCTTTGAGCGTGTTCCAAATCTATTTAGTTTTCGATTATAATACCTTAAAAATAGGTATTACCTGTGGTATTACCTTTTAGGATTATATGTAGACGTGGTTCACATTTAGAAATACCGTCCTCAAAATTGAAGATATTAAGGAAAACTGAAAATATTATTAGCAATATGGCAAGCTTAAAATATAAACACTTAATAAATTATTTTGCGTGCTTCCGCCACCAGTTAGTTCATGCAAACTATTGCCGGCCGGCACCCACCCACTAGTATTAGTCCCAACATGCCCGCCACCACTAGCTTGCACATGCGACACGTGTTTCGCCTCTACGCGAGGCATCTTCAGGCACTAGACCAAGCTGTTAATAGTTCGACGTATATACGACGAATGATTAAAATATAAACTCATAAATGTAAAATAAAACTCAATAATGCCAAAAAAACCGATTTAACAATATCTCTCCGAGTTATATCTTAATACTAAAAATTGAAGAGAATATTTCTATACTTTATAGCACCAATATCTCTCAAGATAAGCGCGTTCAGCTTTCCCTGCACCTTTATTTCTTAGATTTATTCATGTCGCCGCATAAATTTGCTTAAGATAAAATACTCCTTTGGATTTATTCGAAACTGAAAATGCGTAAATAAGTTCTTTTTTTTTTATGAAACATATAGATTATCAGCCAGCAATTTAAAAAAGAAATACAGATGTTTGTTCACATTAAAAAAATAAGACCACATCAGTAAGCTTACAAATCAACCACTACGAAATTAAAAAATATCGGTGTTTGTACTATACTCGTAGTACGAAAAACAAATGAACCTCTTTCCACGAATCCTACGCTATTACCGGGAATAAGTTACCAAAATAGAAATTGTTGTGAAATTCTTTGTCTAATCTGGGATTTCATACAAGCACCTTTGGCATGATGAAATTGCTATATAAATATTTATTTAACGTCTATCTTAAGGAGCTTACATAGCTTTGGGTTGATTTGATTTTTTGTTACATTGTGTACGTATATGGTTGTCTTTTTCACGCAAAAATAAGTTGTTTTTTTTTTTGCATCAAATATATATAATATATATGTCTGAAAAGTATAGAAATCAATATGTCTTTCATTGTCTGTTTCAGGTATTTTGGGACAACCTAAATCCGGTAAGGGACTCTAGGTGGAATTAACTCGGAGCAAATTTACTGAATTAACATAAAACTCGTAGAATTGAAATTCAAAGTGACCAACCACGTTGGATTGAATTCTCGTGGTTTTCTGGAAACCTGTGGGTACCATTTGTATAGGGAATATTAGACTAAGTTTTATCTGGTGATTTTCAGCTATCCTATAGACGATTTAACAGATTTTCTCCCTCTTTGTTGAATATTTATTTTCGTAAAATGAAAAAGAAATTAAAATTACTAAGTAGGTAACTTTTTTTATTATTTTCACTAGCAAGAATTCTCAAAATGTTTTGACTTTTTGTACAGCTTTCTACTTTTTCTCCAAATCGTTTGCGAAAATTAAAGTTGGCTAGAGTTTGCGAGTGTATAATATTTGCGTTCCATTTTTTTAGTTTTTGTGCTAGCAAAGCGTAGCGTAGCGTAAGTGTGAAATTCACGAGGCTGGAAAAATTTTATGCCCTCAATGTTATATCGGCTGTAAATATATATTAAAAAAATATGATTGTATGTTTTACAATTCAGTTCAATTTATTTATTGTAAGTAAGTAAAAAATCTTTATTGCACCAAAGAAAACATTATTCTCTACATTTTACAAATTGAGGACTTAGAAATAGGTAGTTTTAACTACTTATTTCTCTACTTGCAATTACAAGTTTTTTTTAAAGTTTTTGACATAAAAGTTCATACCTCATAATGTACATACGGTACCTACCATACTTATCATTCAATACTTGTACTGTCATTGACATCTCAATGCATTCGGGTAGTTTTATAGAACCTAGTATGTTTATTGCAAATAAAGTTTCATTCATTATTCTAGTAGTGTATTCAAGGAGATTTGATATCAGGTTCAATAAATTAGTCAGGTCTCTTAAGGTCTTTCATGCAGGTATTTCAGGCAAACATTGAAACATGCTTTCGAACGAAAATTGCTACAGGAATACATAATGTTATTTACTATTGAAAATATGAACTGAAAAAATGTTGCTAAAAAGAACGATTGTAAATAAATGTCGTTATTATTAACGATAAAAAAATTCACGATACGCATAAAACATTTTACGATTTATCATCAATTTCAACACGGATACATCGCCACAATAAAACTGTTCATACGTAAAATAAATAACAATAACACTTTATGAAAACGCGTTTCTTGTTTTCCGCCCTAACCGCTTTCGGTCGGCATGTAATATTTTTTTCACTTTGGGCCCTTCTCATTCACTGGCGCTGCAATTTTCATTTGCTCACTCGTATTCATCTAGGATTTGACGGGTTGGGTTATGAATACTTTAAATCAGTAAATGAATGAATAAAACTTTATTTGCAATAAACATGGTAAATAGACACAAATAAAATCTTAGATATAAAAAGTACAATGTAGGTATGGTTATATGTATGGTTGTTTAGTACTCAAATATTTCAAAAATTAAAAAAGGATAGACCCTCTTTTATTTTTTTGTACATAGGTAGTTCTTGATATAATTCCTGTTGGTTTGGTTCCCCTATAAAAAGGGTTACGGAGGTCAGACGGCAGTCGCTCCATTGTAATAACCAGTGCCGCCAAATCTAGGACCATGACTTACAGCGTACTCTAGGCTCCCGTAAGCTGAGGACGCAACTAGGCGAACACGTGCGGACGAAGAAAAAACCTTGACATAGATATTTGACGTAATACTTGGAAGTAAATTGAAGTAACTAACTCGTTTTAATTCCAATATACTCTATATGTATATCTTTATTTTACGTATTTTCACCTTAAAATTAGTTTGCCCCATTCACTTAAAATACCAAGGCCTTTTTATTGTTACTATAGTCCATTGTATTTATTTCCTGGCTTATACTATGGTCTATTAACGTAGCTGCCCTTCTAAAGCATGTTTTAATGTCACAGGTCACGAACAAAGCAGTAGTTTGATTTTGTAAACTAAATTAAAAGAAGTGCAATATTAGTCAATTGAAACCATTGAGAAAGGAACCTTCAGATTTGATGGTACAAACAAATCACCAAACGATACGAGACCTTCATTATTTTACATTTCAAAATAAAAAAATCTGTTCTTATTTGAACAAAACCTCAAAAAATAAAATACACAGTCAGTTATCACGATAAATTATTTAAGTTTATAAACATTATAGAAAGATTTCGTTATTTTTTTACCATGTTGAGTTGACTTGGTTTACAAATCTCTGTAGTTTCGTGAAAAGCAATATTTTGTATCTATTTCTGTACAATATAAATGATATTGACGTAAAACTTAATCATGCAACGAAGACTCCCAACTCAGGCGTGCCTACTTCACATATTATTATGTAGTTACGTAATATTTATACCATGTTATTTATATATGGTAAATTCAGATTGCAATCATCCTAGGGTTGCTTCTCACTCCTACGAACTTGTTCCGCATTTGAAATCCATGCGCGTTCCAAAATTAAACAATATCGCAGTAACTTCGCGTTATTATACAACTTCGGTTCGTAGTTTAAAATTGGAATTCGATGCCGAAGTTTGCTCGAGCACGAGCTAAGCTCTGGAGTGCTCGATAACGTCGTCAATTAGTAGGTGAAGTAGGTTGCGAGCTCCATTGAGCCAGCGCAAGTTAGGGATGTCTCCTTTGAGTAATCTTTGAGATTCCGTTTAGTATTTTAATTAAAGACAACTGAGTATTTAGCTGCAGTTTAGCTAATTTACAAGGAAAGTAGTGCAGAGTGTATTACGAACTTACTGCTTGTTCTCTAATACTTTTATGATTTGTTAAAAAAATATTACAAACGAACATCAATAATGTATGAAAAAGCGCATTTTCATTTATCAAAAGCTACTGACTACTTATACGAGTATTTTCGGGATAGTTAGACAAAAAAATTAACTACAGTTACTTTCATACAGTTTTTATCGCGTTTATTACTAACTTGATTAAAACCATATTAAAATAGTTAAATTTTATGAATTTTTATGTAAGTATATCAAAAGTATTTTATTTGTACATGATGATCTGATAAATATTATTTTAATGGATAACATTGTGTTTTCTAGTCATTGAAATTAATGTGTATTTAGTATGAAATTTTAGAATATTTCATAAGAGTAAACCCTAAGAAAACAAGTCAATCTAAAGTAAAACACATACCTCCATATTCCTATACTTCAGATTAAGTTCAAGTTACCGTAGGCTTATTATGTGCATTTGAATTTTGTAGAGCACTCATGTCTTGGCGGAGATCGTTAGAAACAAGTTTGAAAATATGAACTACTCAAATACTGGCATAAAAAATAGTATTTTCGAATTCAAATTTCAAATAGGTGTTTAATAAATTTTTATCACATGACAAATGTTCGAATTTAAAATTCAAATAATATAAAACGTTTACTATCGACAGCGTTTGGGCGGGCGGCGGCGACGCGCCGACAGGGGTCGTCGACCCCGCTAATAACTTCCGCTTACCTGAAAATTCTAGCCGTTAGCATAGGCTAGACTTTTTACAGCGATAAAGATTGTAAACTACGAATGACTTTCATTTTTGTTGTAGTTTCCTACACTTTTTTCTATTAAAAGTAGAAACTTCCTTGAGTAGGAATGACTTAATCAAACTTTAACAGATTTCGTAAGAGAAATTTTAGCATTCGATTTACTTAGTGTGACAAATCATAACTTTTACGTCATAACTATCTTATAAAGTGTTATGCTATGAATATTTTAACAGAACTCTTAAATATTTTTTTTTAAATATAAATATAACTTACTATAACTTATTATTTGCTTTAACTCTGCTTATATATGTTAATTGGTTTCTTTGCTGTATCTTTTCTTATATGTATGTAAATGGTGCAATAAAGTGTTCATTCATTTATTCTTATAATAAAACAACATAACACAAATAGGTAACCTACGCATTTAAATTAAAGTGTCTAAATGGTAATGACATTCAGATATTTTGTTTAACATGAACAGTTCTAAGAAATAACCTTCAAGATGGGAACTGAAGACGAGAAAGCAATAAATACGTACTTTATCTAGAATTTCCTTTCTTATAAAATTGTAAATGTTGATTGGAAACACGTGTTTAATATCATCTTTATGTTTATTGCTTCATTAACTCGATATTTAATACTCAATCTCTAAAATAAATATATTGAACTAGTCAATAATTGCGATATCTTATTTACTAAATTTGCCTTTGCATGGCTCTCGTCAAAACATGGCGGCGAGACCCTATGTTCTTTATGTGAATATCTACATTAGAAATTTCTTTGATGAAAATGATTATTATAGGCGGTCTTAAATATGTGTTTAAGAAAAGCAACGACATGATTATGAATATCTTACCTTTCATTTCATCCAAAATTTCAAACAATGCCTTCCTCCCTCAAAGACAGACAGAAAATATGCCTTAAGGCTTTTCTTTTAACTTTTAAAATTTTGCAATACATCCTTTTACCCGTAACTTTGCTTTTCAGATAACTTTAAAGCTTATGAACATCGACGTTTCCTTTGAAATTTTAGTTTTCTAAGGAGATATGTTATTTTGAAATAACTGTGTTAGAGCTTTCTAAACAATTTGGAAGTTTTACAAACAACATATTTAAAAAAATGCATTTGTATACACTTTTTATTTGTGATTCAAATTGAGAAGCATATTATATTAATTTAGTGTATGTTATTAAATGAGTAGGCAGTTTATTAAAAGATCATTGAAAGAAAAAAATATCTTCTTGAATTAATCAATCAATCAACCAAATCATTTATTTGTGAAAACATAGGTAGTACATAAAGGTGTTAGTGTTAAAGCAGCAATTCAGAATCACTATGATTTTGCCGATAGACACAGCTTACAAATATACCTTTATTAAAATGTCAAATTATTAAAATTATCATGCAAGAAGTAATTTACAGAGCAGTAACTTTTGTAAACTAAAAATGAAAATAATAGCTTTTTGAAATTCATAAGACATTGCATTTTTATCGCATTTCATATCATCATCAATCTACTTACATGTAATTATATAAAGAATAACAAATCCTTTAAATGGATTCCTTCAAGGTTGAAATCAATATTCTTGTGCCCAATTTAAAGCCACAAGCCCCAGTTCATCCTCAAGGTTTCCGACCGCGGATCAGAATTACATAGACTATCTGAAACACCAGCATAATGAATGAGCCGTTTGATTGAATCTATTGTCAATGCAAGAAGTTCAATCTCACGACCTACATCGCCGCAATACGATTCTCAGCCCGGAGCAATGCAGATATTGGCGCTTATTCTGTAACTGATAAATAATCACCTTTCAATAAAAGAAGTAAGTACATAGATAAGAAGAATATGTTTATACCTTTTTTATTTTCCTAATTAATAGTTAATTAATAATAAAAATCATATCATCATAATGGGGTGTTCTATTACAATAGAGATGTATATGAATTTTAATGTTTTTATTAAGAGATAGAATAACTATCTGCTTCTTAGCGAGAATACTTAAGTATTCCATTTTATATTTGGTGTACACTCGAGGTTAAAATGCATGAATATATTTAATTTAGTATGGAAGAAATCTACAGATCTGATATCTTCTTCTTATCCTGCCATAATGGCAGTTCGCGAAATTAAAATACTGTTGTTTGACTCTGAAATACTTATTATTTTTTTTTTTTTTTTGACGTGACAACGTCTGCATGCACGATAAAATGACGTCATTGTCCCGTTACGCTCATTGTCGCGAGAGAGGCATGATCATGTGTATACTACTGTAATGTTTGACGTTATTACGTCAAACTAAAGTCCGTAAACCGACTTTACAGACAACCAATTTTTTTATTCCTCTTATAAGTCTGTATGATAATAGAGTTTTACAGAATCTAGCTGCAGCATGTGCATAGTATTTTATACAGTTTTCCCTAAGATATAAAGTATTGTTTCGCTAGGGATTCATTTCCGTGCAATCCACAATAGGATGATATTGAGCTCCGTGTTCAATACTGTGAGTAATGGATTCGAGTGCAATAGATTTATACGCGGGATAAGAGAAAAACAGGATTTGGCTTAAATTTAATAAGCTTTTTATAAATATCTACTAATTTTTATTTTAACTTAAGTGCCTCTACCATGATATTTGTTCAACGCAGACGCTATAGACTGCGTAAAGAATTTTCTATGAAAAATCTGCTAAGACATTTAAGGTCACTAAGAAATTTAAAACGTAATCTAACGCAGTCGCTAGCGTTTGCTTCAATAAAATCTCATGTTAGAGACACAAGTAAGTACTTTTAATAATTCTAGTGGGTAGTAGATGGTAGACACAGTAGTTTTATATTCGAACTTAGAAATTTGGCTAATATAAAACCACAGAATAGGATCATTGTTATTAGGAAACTTCTTTCCAGTTTACTCTAATCGAGTGAAGGAAATTCCAATTCAAGTAATTTATTTCCTTAACAGCAATATATAAAGAAAATTGTATTCTAGTTATTAGCGCACAATTTCCATATAACAAATGGAAAATGTAAATGAAGTGGAACGAATAACTTAACACTTGTACTGAGCTTTGTTTCTCACGCGAAATCGAATTGCGCCCTACCACGCGATTTTACAGTCTACTATTTATATTTATACATAAATGTGTTACACTAAAACTAGCTATTTTTGCGGTATGACACAACCGTGTTGTATATTTCTAACCTTCTCCAAGAATCATGCTTATGCTTTTAATGTGCCAATGGCTAAACCTAAATTATTCGACTAAATAGGACGCAATACAAGGTATTGTTGGTGGCTTCGTAGAGGTCCCTGAGTGTGCAGGTGGCTGGGCACGCAGGACAGGACAGGAGATGCGTCATGGTTTGGGGAGAGGCACCGCAGTGGCAGGCCACCTCCGAGCAGTGCAGAGCCCCACCTAAACATGTTTTCCTTGCTTCGGCCTACGAGAGTCCGGAGTCTGTTTAAAGATTTCCATGTTAGCCTAACAGATCATGTCCAGGAGGGAGGCACTCCAATAGCGGCAGAGATGAGGCCGAAGGGTATCTCTCCGTCCAAACATCCACTCTAGACTCAGAGGCTTCGCCATACTGGTTTTGTTTCTTTGACGAAGCTGTGTCGACCCTTCAGTCTTTGAGTGACGGGCACGTGGTTGTTTAAGGGATGTCGGTGATCCGTTTCCATTTTGGCCACAATCCACAGGCTATCCAATGCAGAAAAAATTTCTTAAACCCAATGAGTAGTTTTCAAGTTATAAGCATTTAAACAAACTCCCTTTATGTAGAAAGTGCAGAGAGATACATTCAAGTGTTTGGTTGCTTATATCCAAAATTGCCATACCTATCTTTATCAGATTTTTTTTTCCTTTTGTTTCACGGACGTAGCGCGCGTTAGATTGGATTTGAACAGCTCCACCGCAGATTGATGGCGTTTTTGTCTCTATCGACAAAATAATTAGGCAACAGAATGATTGAGTAATCATTTGTGCACGCAAAGCCCTTCTTTAATTACTTTTTGTGTAAAAAAGTAAAGTTTGTCTGAGATACGTCACGGGTTTTTTAGTACTCTTAATAATTATATATATAGATCTCGATAATTTTTGTAAGGTAATTCTGGATGTAACAGGATTAATATTTTGTTTCTCATTCAAATGAAATAATTACACTTTTGGTAGAGTGATTAATGCATTTAAGAAGTCACATGTTAGCAATACGAATAAATTAGCTAACTAATGATTAAAATGTAAATAACTGTTTGATTGTTTATTTGTTTGATCTTGTTAATTTAAATAAAAAAAATTAATAAATAAAATCGGGTTTTTGTAAATATCAAATACCCAATATCAAATAATAAATTTTTATTATATATATATATATAATTAACTATTTGAATACGACTAATAACATAATAGTAGATTAAAAGTCTAACTGCGACCAGGAACGCTTTGAAGTGTTTAAAACGTTAGGTGCAGATAAGTAAAAAAACACGTATTAAGATAATTATTGGTCTTTGTTTGAAGTTTTTGTCCTGAACTCTACTTATTTGATCTCTATATTCTATATCTGGCCGAACCTCACGACCACGGTACGGATTTATTTGAATTGATTGAATTCTCTATGACCGCCTTTATTTTTATACACCACTCTATTCCGACGCCTCGTTTGAAATCGGAAGCATCTAATAACATATGGCACACTGGCCACTAAGGTTTCACAAATGTTTCTTCGCGTTTCTTTTTTTTTTTCAGTTTATTGTTCCACAAGCACATCATACTTAACAATTGCCTAAGGATTTTTTTATTAGTCAACAATTAAGTTAGTAAGAGATTCAAAATTTGTATTAAAAGTATGTTTAATTAAGGCAATAAGTTTCATGAAAAGTTGTGCGGAAACTTATAATAACATGCTTTTTTACATAGATTATTTATACTCTACCTTAAGGCTCATATACAGCCTTAAGGTTCTTTATAGTACAAAAATCATGTACCCTATGTAGAGAGACTACAAATAAACAAATACATATAATTATCTAGGTACATAACAAAGCTAGTCTTTCAAGTCATACGAGTGGCGCCTATCGAGGCGAGACGAAGGCGTAGGCTTGAATTGTAGGTGACTGGTTACATACTTGCTAGTTAACCTCATTACTTTGGTTATGAAGTTGTAATTTCTTAAATGTTTGCCTGTTAAATCATTCAAAGTCCATTGTTAACCATTCAAAATTATCATCATTTCAGCTGCAGTCAGTCTATTGCTATACATAGGGTCTCCTAATGAATTCGGATGTGACCGGAAGCGGCCTGCATCCAGCGTTTACCTGCTTCCTTATTCAAGTTATCTGACTATTCGGCTTGTGGATATCTAAATTGTCTTATGCTGCGGTTGCCGGTTTAAAATCGCCATTCTATAACTTTTCTGCCCCAACGGCCATCGGTTCTCCTCGCAACTTTCCCCGCTCTATGCCACTGTCCATCATCCATACCATATACTATAATATTATAATATATACTTATACTATATACTATATACGGAGCAACCTGTGTAGTCGCCAAAAGTCTTCGACGGTATTGTGATTTACTGGACCCTCAAATAGATATAACAATTATGCAGAAACAAACCGCAATACACACAAGAAATATCCTTGCAAAGGTGTTAGGAAATTCAATATTCATTAACGGGAATGCTAAAAGTCCCTCTCCCTGAAGGTCTCAAGGCGGGATTGCAGCTCAATACCGATCTCACGGAGGTCGAGAAATCAAACATATATTCTATATACTATAATCCATACTAATATTATAAATGCGAAAGTCTGTCTGTCTGTTACGCTTTAACGGCCAAACCGCTGAACGGATTTTGATGAAATTTGGTATGAATGTAGTTGAAGACCCAGGGTCAAACATAGGCTACTTTTTGACGCAGGCCAGGCGGAGCTGTGGGAAACAGCTAGTATACTATAATAGTATAATGCGAAAGTCTGTCTGTCTTTCTGTCTGTCTGTCTGTAACGCTTTCACGGCCAAACCGCTGAATGGATTTTGATGAAATTTGGTATGGATATAGTTGAAGACCCAGGGTCAAACATAGGCTACTTTTTGACGCAGGCGGAGCTGTGGGAAATAGCTAGTAGCTAATATACAAAAGTAATCTAGCCGATTTCATGTTATTTTAGAAGTGATTTTTATATTTTTCAAATAAAGAAGTTTGAAATCTATTGAGAATGATACGTACAGAGTCATACATATTTGTACATTTTAAACTTTCTAAAAATAAGTCAGATTATCAAATTCAATTTCCAAAATTAAGCCATCGATGCGAGAGATACACTCGAATAAAAGCTTTACAGATATATTTCCTTTTTGTTACATACTACTCGAAACTTACATGTAATAATGTTTACGAAAAATGTCCCAAATATGCCGAAAAGGCGTTACGCATTCGTCTCGTGTAATCACAAAATGTTTTGACCCTTTCACGGACGCACTCATCTTTTGAACAATGTGTGTCAGTTAACAGTAACTGTCGTGGACAACCTGTTACTAGCTTTCGAGTTCACGCATTTTCGACCAAACAGGTTTTCGATGAAAAAAATTTTCGTTTCGCATTCCCATTAGCATAATTTTTATTGTCGTTAGTGAAATTTCAGCCTATTTTTTTAAATATTTGTACGTAAGGTTTAATGCAAGGTCTGGTTTAAATTTTTGTTTATATATATAATTACCAGCTTTTGCTCTCGGCTTCGTGTGCGTGCCGAAATCCCACGGTGACAGTAGATTATTTTTTGGGATAAAAAAGGACCATATGTTTTCAGTAGTTCCCGTATATACTATATGTATGCAAAATTTTGTTTGACTTCTCTATTTAACTAAATAACTTTTTCACAACAATACTGTATATTCATCTGTTTTTTTCAACCTTAATTACTTCTGTAATAAACCTAATTAACGTACAAAATACTACTGCAAAATTCTTTCACATGTTCTTTGTACTTGAGCTCATTACCGTAGGTCTAGTTCCATATTCCTGATCCCATAATGGTATTCACTAGAAGCGCTGTGCATGCAAAATTAGCACTGCAGCATTTTTGTTCAGCACAATGATGCAATCCTGGGCACGGCACTCGCTTTGTGAGGGAAATACTCTCATGATTGCCAACTTTTGAATAAAGCCAGATTCACTGTAGAACGTACTTATATACAAAAGTGGTTTGTGTGTGTGTCGTAGTCATATGAGCATCAGGTGCTGTAATAAAAGGGTTTCGTAAAGTTATGTCTATAGAAATAAGTGGGTCTTGGGACGAGGCGAGTTGTTAATAATTCTTTAGAGTTTGTTTTAGTTAGGAATTTTTATGGTTTTGATCTTGTCTCTTAATGTTTTTAAAAAAAACCTGTTATATTAATAAAATGTCTGTTTTAAACCGACTTCCTTAATTCTAAGTTTTTTTTATACATGTTAAATATAGATTTTCAAAAAATGTGTAGTTAAGTTAGGGAAGATATAAAGTCGAAACACGCAGTTTGCTCGCTGTTGCAACTTGCGTTATTGCTCCACTCCTTTAGTATCTGTCACATTCAATACGAGTATAAACGATGGCTTGCTCCATTTTAGGAATATGGCTCGGATTTAAAGAATGTTTAGTTCTTTGAAAAAATTACAAAATCAGCAAAAAAAAAGAAAAATATTTCATTGTAAGTAGAATTCTCAATTAATATTGACAATTTAAACTATTTGCTAAAGAAATCGATATCATTATTTGAACTCAACAATTTATTTTCATAAACTCAAATGTAACTGGCCAATAAAGTAGTATATCATAGTTCCAAACGTAAAAATGAATTCATTCTTAAAATAATTGCATAACCCCTTGTTCATGTCATGCTAAACTTGAGCGATTACTTTTTGCTATCGTACTTGCCTTTGTTGTAAAAGGTTGATGTTGTTATGTCGAGTCATGCACAAATAATCTGATTACAAATTTACTGAGAGAGAGGCCGAAAACGAGATGGTTAGATTACTTAAAAGTGTTCGATCGAGATGGGAAAGAAATAAGTAGGACCAAATGGGGTTGCACTAAATAGCACCTGTTGATTGACTGGTAGAAAATGCCCACAACTTTAAGTCCGCCATTTACATTCTTTGCAAAAAGTTTCAATAAATAAAATAGAGGAATGCGTGGAAAAAAGGAAGAGGAAAGCCTTTGTCTTAGCAATGGAACACGTCATAATATTAAATTATTGTTTTGTAACTTTATAAATTGAACATGCGCTTATGGTGGCGTGTCTATGTTTATATTCATATGTTTCTTAAAGCCCTCTTAATTAATAATATTCATTTGTAAAACAAAAACAGTGGTATCATCAGATGCGATTCAAACCGTAGCATTACGGGATTAACGGGCCACTACAGTCACAAAATAAAGGTTTTAGAGAATACACTTATCTTACAATTATGAAAATATCTACATCAAAAACTCCTGTAGAAGTAAAAACCTTTTATCTTTTTTTTTTTGTTATAACATAAAGTTTTATTTGGTAGAGTGACATATTAACTCGGTATTGATTAAAAAAAGTATTCAATTTACTTTCCTTGGTCACTTCTATATTGCAGATTTTGATTCTTTTCTTTATAACTAATGATTCTACCTACATGCTGTAACTAGCAGAATATTCTCCTTTTAAGGATACAGGATCCTTTGAAGGATCCTTGTGTATCTTTCTTATTCTGTGCCCTCATTATTGTTTAAGTATTGCAGACATAATGGAACATATATCTTCCATACGAAAACAATGGATAATTTCCTACTAACGCATTATTAGCCCAGTAAACAATGTGTTTTTGTTAATAGTAGTGCCCTGAGCTCTGTTTTAGAGATATTAGATTATACGTTTGAAAATACAACAATGAAAATACTATTAACGTTCATTTAATTGTAAATTTATTTATTGTTTTGTGATAGTTCATGTAGGTAGTAAATATATTATGTACCTATGTCATTGATTTAGAAACGGTCTTTCAAAAATGAAATAAGATCACGTTTTTATAGTGTCGTATATTATTTATCTTAACATAATGTAAAATCGAAGCTTTATGACTTTGTTTCAGTGAGAAATTCTTCTATGTCGTCTATTAACCTATTCCCTGTCCATAAAATTTCAAAAATAGTTATAACAACTTCATATTTAATGTGTTAGAGACTTCTCTATTTATAGAAAGAACTAGCTTTTTCCTGCAGCTTCGCCTGCGTCAAAAAGTAGCCTATGTTTGACCCCGGGTCTTCAACTATATTCATACCAAATTTCATCAAAATCCGTCCAGCGGTTTACCGTGAAAGCGTAACAGACAGACAGACTTTCGCATTTATAATATTAGTATGGAATATGGATAACACTATAAATAACAAAAATAAAAATAAAATGAAAAATAAAATTTCATTTAAACTCCTTGAGCTGGCGTACAAAGTAAAGAATAATAGAGAATATAAACAAAGCCGAAAGCCGAATTAGCACTGACACAAAAGACAAAAGCCAGGTAAACAGACTGCGGTCATGGAATAAATTAAAAAAAAAAAACTACGAGCCACCTGATTAAAGATCGCAACGCTCATTTAACGCTCCGATAAACGCAATTATTCGAGATCTAGGAAACTATTCGCTCTCATTCTCGGTTTTAATATCTTCTGGGAAATTCGTTTTATCATGGTCCGGGAAAAAAAACGTGAAGTGTCATGCGCAGCCCCCTTTGCAACGTAGATCGTAAAAGTCAATCAAGTAATCATGTTTTTACTAGATATAAGACACTAGCAGCCCGTCCTGACTTCGTCCTAGCCTATCCAACACTTTAAGAATTTTTGGAATCTTACCAGTGGTACAGAATTATTAACAGTGGTTCCTAAAATCATCGCGTTTAAACAAACAAACAAACTCTTCGGCTTTATAATGTTTTTAATTAGTAATTAGTAAGTATAGATTTTATTTTAAACTAGCCGTTCGTTACCTGCCTAAAAAATTGCGGTGTGAGAAGTTTATTTTTTCATTTTCTCTTCATTACCTTTTCCGTGTAACGCTTGTAGCGTTATACTGAAATAATCCAATAATCCTTGAGTCCAGTGGTCCTTGAGTTTAGATGTTAGAAACATGTTCGAAGATCTATGACCAAGTTTGTCATTAGATGACAAGCGAATATAAAGTTTAGTATTACTAGAAAATACATACACATATTTGAATATTTTTATATTGAAGTTTTGATCTCATTCTGAGCCATTTTTATCCTTTGCTTATATAAATTCTGAGAATAAATACACACTCAACGGTCTATAAATAAAAGAGTATTTACCCTAACAGCACTCTGTTTATAGCAACCATGAAATTCTATAGGGATATTGCGATCCTGTATATTCTCCCAGGCCCCGACGTCATTCAGTGTAAATGTAATGTTGAAATAATGCTGCCATTTCAAACTGTAGTCGCATGAGCACCTTTATCTGGTAAGTTAAAATAATAAGATTACAGAAGTGCACGGTGCACAGAATTATTAATTACAGAAATGAAGTAAGAAGAAACAAAGAAAAAGCATTT
This sequence comes from Euzophera pinguis, assembly GCA_947363495.1. NCBI lineage: Eukaryota > Metazoa > Arthropoda > Insecta > Lepidoptera > Pyralidae > Euzophera > Euzophera pinguis. Next base: position 7,225,325 of record OX376169.1, read on the forward strand.
AGTACTTCAAAAAATATACATTATATTTATTTTAATATGGGCAATAAAGATATATTGTATTGTATTATACGAAGTACTGAAAACTAAAGAGTACAAGTAACAGCTGTTCTCCGCTCAGCATTAGTCGTAGCATGGACCACGACACCTTATATAATATCAAACATCATAATTATTAACTATAATACAAAAATATAATATTCCTTAAAAGTACAACTACATCTAAAAAAATAAGTGCTTACATACTCGTAGGTATGCATATGGTTAATATAGATTAAACTGAACTAGTTATATAGCCGCAACAACTTATCTATTTTTTCCCTCCATTTGTGCTGCGTATTTTTTATCATAATGTTATATTTAAAATCTTCATATTTTAGATACATAGCGGATGAAATTTTGCGAATGATAACAGATGTGTATTTTTCTTAAAAATACTTACACTTTTTTGTTTTTATTTGATCAAAGGATTATTTATACGTAAACAGTTACCTTACTTCGGCAAGTTGTTCTTATGGAGAGCCTTTCAACATGTCTCTGGCTTCAGTAGCTCGGATAGTTATCGAGGAACAAAAATTAATGTTGCAGCTGGAGAAAATTTCTGCAATCACATTTTTCTGTACTTCTGGTAAGTCTCGGATTTTCCTTATACTCTGACAAAGGGTTTTAAAGGATTATATCAGAATTTGTTGCATCGAAATACAGTATTAATTTTCAAACGCAGTTTCTGTGTCCTTCTTTTGTGATACGAGCAAATGGTACAGCAATATCGTTACTATCTGCCGCCAAACAATGGGACACGTTGCTCTCCCCCTCTGTTTAATGAACAAGGGAGAGTACTCTGATTCTGAACATCTCCTGGTTTATAATGACCTTTGTCTCCGAAGTTCCTTATCTTGTTCAAATTCTTAACTTCATTTGTTTTATCGTTCGCTCAATATTTAAGAAGTATCTTCGTTTACTATCGCTGTTCCATTCTCAACAGAAAAAGTGCCAGTCTGAATTTCAAAGAATTATTTGGCAACTTGTAAATATACCGCTTCCATTTTAAAAATAAAGCTACGGCCATGTTTTGAAGCCTTGAAGTTGATACAGAGCAATGTACTTACGGACGTGGTTTAAGCTTATCTGTTATCATGTTTGAAGTTAGATAATGTTTGGCCCTTATGTTGACACGTGTGTTTGCATTTGCATGCGACCATCAAGTAGCTTCAGGACACTGTCAGTACTTTGTGCTGCAAATAAAGTTGAACGTTTCATTCACTTCTCTTATCAGTCAAAAACTATTGAGAAAGGAACGTGTAATTGTGATGCTCTTTGCTTAAAACAGATATTTCAGACATCCATAAACATTAACATTTGCGTTACCGTCTGTCTTGAAAATGCTTTCAAATATATACCAATGTGAATTCATGTAGCACGCCGAAGCAATTTACTTCCCATCACAAACCAATCATAGGTCGGCGGTCGATCTAAACTGCAAACACTGCTTTTACAGCAAAATATTGTCGTACATTTGTACCACCTAAAATATGTTTGGTTTTAAAAGTAAAAAACAAGCATGCCATATTTTTATGTGTGGTACCTAAACTTTGTTTTCATCTACTACGGCTTTACGTAATTCATCAGTTTATTTGCTCAAAATTTGACATAAGTTTTGTGAAATCGTTTATGGGAAATGGCATTCATACTGGGATATATGTAGTATTGTAATCCACTCCTTTACCTATCTGAACTAAACAAATAATTAAGTTATTCATGTGTATAGAAACAAAGAAGCATCTAAACTAAAATGTTCTATATATGAAATAGATTTTGCACGTCATTCAGCGGCCAAAATAAGGAGACATCTATTTCTTTTTCCGTGCAACTCATTTATTTTAAATCAGTACAGAATACAAGTCGGGAGAATATAGTGTCCGCCCGTCTGTCATATCTCATTCAGCAAATGCAACATCCATTTACTTATTGGAAAAGTTGGAACTGTGGTCTCGTCACGTAAACAAATATTGTGATTCATCATTGAAATGGAAATTATGGCATCCTGAGCTTTTATTTACATTTCATGGTAGGAGAGCAGGTGGGTGGAACATAAATTGTAAATTTATTGTGGATGCATACAATATAAAATTCACAGATCATAATAGTATCTTCGGGTTTATATTATAAACCCGGCCGAATGAACATTAACCAATAACGGTGACAATCTTGCTTTCATGAGGTTTGCTTAGGCTCACACCACTAAAAGTTAGGGCATGGGGCATAAAAATAAAACTGTATCGCAGCGTTGTACACGGACACCCATCGACCAGATGGTCAGATGACATGATGAAAGTCGCAAGTCCAATAGTGGACTGCTTGCGGCTAAAATGAAGATGATCATACAGAAGATGATTAAGATGATCATTAAGACTCAGAAAAATCATAGGGCATAGATTCTTCATTTTGCATTTAACATTTCTCCGTTTCATACATTTTCTATGTTCAATTGTCCATTCCAGCACTGTCATATCAATTACCATTTTTATGCATAAAACACTGATTTCTTCTCTATGCCTGAAAGGACACTATTATATTTTTAGCTGACGAACTTCAAAATTTGAGGTGAAGAGAAATACTAATGTCTAACTAAGTAACATGTTAGGTTGTATTTCAATTAGGCGAATGTGCTCTGTAATTAAGTTCGTAAGACCAGTCGTCTGCATGAGCTCTAAACTGATTTTAACTTGGCTGGGTATGAAATGTTTTATGTACATCAAAATATAGTTCGGTTAGGTTTTAAATTTTATTTGGATAACAAATAAACTTACGAAGTTGAAATAGACTTCATTTTAGAGATCAGCTATAATTCCAAAAAAAAATACCAATTGATGCAACATCTGCCGACGATATCGTTATTTTTTTTTCTATTCCTATACTGTTAAAAAGAAAAGTTCTACTATTTTAAACAATATAGTATAAATGTAACTTTAATATATTACAGAGAGTTCAAAAAATGTAAGTATTATAAATTTTATTTAATAGTAAGTTTATTAATTTCATCAATTAAGTAGCAAGTATCAAAAATATTTTTTTTATGGATTCTTGATAAATTTTCTTAAATATATGGTATTTTAGTTTCAGTCTCGGATCAGGCTTTATAAATACGCGGCTACTGCTTAAATCTATATTTATTCTTTACTGTTCAGAATTGTTTTAAGCAAACTAGACCGATGCATCCCGCTTATGGGACATGTTTATTTTTGTGTCGGCTAAATATGTGAAACTTTTTTTATACCCTTGTCTTGTAAAATTCAGGAAACGTTCCAGTTACGCGTAATTTCGACTATAAATCTATAGTTTAGGAAACGCGCGCTAAATTTTTTAGCTTTAACATACAATTTTGACATTTATTTTCTTGTACACTAATTAATGTGTAATAATCATAATATCTAGATTATGATCTAGATATTATTATTATATATTGCACTATGGTGCAATGTACGTACAAATCATTGATATCGCGTGATTTCAAACTTGCATGTAACAAATACCTATGTTATTTTCTTCATGGATTTCAGAGCAACGCAATTTATGACATACAATTTAAATTTTGATTTTGCAAATATGTTGAATTTATATAATCCAATTTTAACCATTTTACTGATGGCATCATGTAAGTGAACGTAAAAAAAAAAATTGTACATAAACTTGATAGTTTATGTACAATTTTTTTATTTTAATCACCTGATGGTGATTAAAATATTTGAACCATTTTCACAGCAGTTTTGATTCTAAATGGTCAGAGGTGAAATAGAAAGAAGCTCAAAAAGAGACGTGGAAAGATCTTTGTCCAGTATTGAGGCAAATTATGGTTAAAAAACTCAACAGACAAATACAATGGTCATGTGTCAGTTTTGACTAATGAAATGTGCCATAACTTTTTGTCTTCTCAACATTACTAGTCACACTCGTAATAGGATAATAAGAACTCGTAACAATAATAGGCTTAGCATAAAAACCACTAATACCGACACATGATACAAAAAATCATACAATTACTATGAGTGCTTCAAAGTAATTTAGGCAATTAAGTTTTTTTCCTGATTTCGTTTGTTTTCCGTTTCAAAATGGATGACAAGTGCAATTTACATATTAATCGCAGACATATCGATTAAAAGATTATACTTACTTTTAATGAAATGATGGAATAAATAGTTACGAGACTTAACGAGTAGGTACTTGTTGTACTGTAAACTTTTATTATGATATTTTTTTGTAAATTATACTAGACGGATCTCATCTACGTTTTATAAATCGAAATTATTGGCATAGAAACTGTGAACCTATTCTAATTACAAATAGTTTTTGAGCTAAGTATAAATTAAAGTTTATGCTACAAACTACATCATCAATTTTCTTCAAGGTATTAACAGTACATTGTTACAACCTCCGTGGTTACAACTGTAGATACTCTCATTACCTAATTACCCTGAACTGGGTTTACTACATGAAAATAAAGCTTGTCAGATAGACCGGGATTGAGTTCTTCCTTTACTTGGTATTTATAGGACACCCCGATACTATGAAACTTTTAGCACAGTTGTATGCTTCTATTCGATCAATATTGCGTTCAATCACCTTTAGAAACGGAAGCATTTTCCGTAAAAATATCGATCAAACGAAACGCGTGTAATTTGAGTGTGTAATAGAATTAGATTGATCGTTTAGCCCTGATTGCACGGGCTTACTTTAAAGAAAATTAGTTTTAAAAATATTTGTTTAAGTCTTAAATATACAGAAGCTTCAAATTTATTTTCCGAGTATAAATGTAGTTTAGTTTTTACGAGGATTATAACGTCGCTTTCAACAGTTCAGCTGCGGTGTAAACAAAGTGACGTCAGATTAATTTGATCAAAGTGGAAATGGCTGGGTGTTTTCCACACTAGGTGGGTACTTGTTTCGAATTGCTGTCAACAACTCGACTAATGCGTCCATCGATTTCCCATTTTAAACTTTGGTCGTGTTTCGAACTAAAGGATTTTTCGATTTAAAGGGTTCTTTTTTGAATTTTCCTTCTTCGTCGAGAGTTAAGAATGTAGGTTAATTTATAATGCTTTTGTTCATCCATATCTACATGTACTTAATCAATAGCTTGTTCTTGTTCTATTGTTTACCGCATCTCCGTTAAGTTTACTTTCACACGTTCAGATTCAATGTCGATCGTGCGTTCTCTTGTATTCCAATTGAACGAGTACGAAAATTGTTTGATAATGGCCTAGATTCTCAAGTAAGGAAATTCAATTTACTTGAGGCTTGGGCCCTATACAGCACGTATTTCGGTTGGGTCACAAATCGGTCTACCACAATACGATTGCTTGGTACAGTTAGAATGAAAAGCAACAATGATGCGATCCCACAGCGAGGTCAACGGACGATGTCTCCGTCACGGTTACTTGCGTTGACTGTACGAGTTTTCGGATAAAATTACTTATTCTAAATTTATATTTTATAAAAAAAAAACAGTCTTTTAAAGAGGTGTTACCGTCCAACTTATGTGACATTTCATTGAGTTGATTTACAATATGCGTTAAAATATACTTATCTTACGGAGTAAACGGAGTCATAGTTTATTTGGTGTGGATGACTCTACAATTATATATATATATATATATATATATATACATATATATGTGTAGCATATATATGCAGAAAGAATTTTTTAAATAATTTGGAAGGTTATTATAACATTGCTCTGCAGGTTCTATCTGAAACCACATTTGCATTTATCATCAAGTATAATTATCTTCAATAGTTACAAACATTACTTTACAATTACTTTTCTTTTCCAGGTGCCCAGGCCAGAGACTCGAGCGCATTTACCAGTGGGTCGGGTAACAGAAAGGCACTCGTACTCCGAGGGCAGGGTACCAGCTCCTCATGTCGCCCCACCGTCCCCTGGAGCGACGGCGGCTCAGCATCGAGTGGCTGCCGCGTGCCAGGCCAGTCGGAGACTTCTAGAAGATACCCTAGCCAAACCAGGTTAATTTGAAAAATGTATTCCAAATTTAAATTTTACAAAACTAAAGGCTCCCCCGCTCTACTCTCAACCCCTGTTTCGTACAAGCACTTTCCCGACCACAGTTGGTTGCCTCGAAGCTGGGTTCGCTCACTAGCATTTCTTATAAATTTGATACTGGCCATTCTCTCTTACTCTCTTCTAGTATTTTCCCCTGTTTGTTAAATTTTGTGGTTTTTCCTTCTGCGTCTTCAGCTTCTTGCTTTTCCTTTTTTTTTCATACTCTTCTTGAACTTCAGCATCTAAATTTGGCCTTGACCACACTTACTTGTAGGTAACTATCATATCTGGTATTTCTGAGTGAGTATACAGATAAACCAAATTCTATGGTATTTGGATGACTCACTGTGGTACTTTGTAACTCTGTAATTCAGGGAACCTCACCTCCTAACCTTCGTTGAAGTCAATGACTCGAAAATGAATACGTGAACAATTTAGGTTCATTTTAAACTATTTAGTTCTTGAAATATCTCACTCTGGTGTTTTATTTTAAAAACAGAATATCGTGGCAGTCAACGTAACTTTTGACTAAATGCATGGCAATTATGGCAAACATTTCAATAGTTGAGGTGTGAAAGTGGAACAACAACAAAACAAACAAAGAAACACGCTCACTTTCACAGAGACATTTTGAATAGTTACTTTAAATTTTCTATTTGTAACTCTAACGATTTCTGATAAAAGGTCTGAAAAGACAGTTTTGTCTGATGTCACAAATCGTGCTTGTCGAGTACTAGAGTATTTACAAAATTTCATGAACTGTAGAGCAATGATATTTTTAGAGAAATTCCGTGGCATGGCTTTACCTACACTTGCTACATGAGTAAAGATCGTGGAAAGAGAAACACATAATGAAAATTTGCATTCCTTTTAATAATTTTTAAATGAAGCTAATGTGGGGCATACCGACAACCAGGATGTCAATTCTCTTATTTTACACAGTGCTTGAATCGTAATTGGATCGCAATAGCAATGTTTGACGTTTCTGTTACTAAGTTTAAGACCTATCGTATTCCATTGGCATGCCATTGAACTGCAACTGGAGAATTTTGCTAATCAAAAAAATCATAAATTTTTCAATAATAGGTACTCTGTTATTTTTTCTATGACCATTCAATTATGTTTTAGTTGCAATTAAATTTAAATTCAAAATTAAATACTAATATGCATCGTAATTGAGTCGTAATTGAATATCAGTTGCATGGTCTTTTAACGTTTATTATTGGAATTATTCTGGTAAATGTACCGAAAATCTCTATCATAGATAATCTGGTAAACGAAGTGAATACAGTAAAAAAATATAGTGGTAAAATATATATATCTATCAACAGTCTTATTCTTTTTATATTTTTAAAATGTAGATTCATTATGCATGCTCTGCTTAGTAAAGAATTTTTATAAGTTAAGGTACTAAACGAGTTACATGTGATGTAATTTAATACCAAAGGAAAATTTCAATTTCACACGCATGTACCCAAGTTCAAAATGAAGATCTCAGTTTCACGTCTACTTCATCCATTAAACTACTCGTAATTATCTAACTGGTGTAACTTGAATCCGCGCCAAAATTATAATTTAGGCAGAATTATTCGCTCGAGTGAAACTAAGATTATAACTAACTACGATTTTGATATACAATACAATTAACATCAATTCTACAAATCTTTATTTGAACATTGATTTGATTTCAATGAACGTAAAATGTTTATTGTTCACGCAGATCTAATAAATAATAAAATAATTTATCAGTTTTATTCTAAATATTTTACATATTTTGTTTTTTTTTATGCATTGACTTACTACTTTACTACTTACTCATTGTAGGTATGCTATGAATGCTATGATTGCTTAAAAAACCCCTATTCCGCAATCACGAGAATAATTAATTTGCTTTGTCATAAAAATATTATTTTGACGCTCATTATAGGTCAGTTGACCTATTAGTCTCAACAATTAATGCAAATCTACCAGAATGCCTCAAAAATTGCGTAGTTAGTATTGCATTTGGGTAATTTTGTATTGTGCTCCATTTACTTAGCATTGAAATGCGATTGTTTTGAGAATTTCAAAATTTGTGTTTCTGTTTACCTGTTTTATGTTTGTTTAATACATTGGCTGTTTATTTTTATTTACCTATGGATAAACAGAGATGGTGTTATATTTAATGAAAATTTATATACGTTGTCCAAAACATGCAAAAGATGATTACATATTTTATTAATTATATGTAGCAGAAACAATACAACTTCTATATGCCGATTTTTCTCTCAAAGTATTCGTATTACGATTATGCCTTTCGCTCGTTTTCAATCAAGCAATTATTATTTCACCTCAAACTTATTTCTTTGTAAAATGGATGATTTTGTTGAGGCAGCTTATTTTCGGTTTGAGTTATATTTTCTACGCCCACGCAAAATGTAACTTTTTAATGCGATGGTTTGATTTTTTTAATTATCTCTTTTTCATATCTTAATTACGGCTTTCTATCATTTATTTTTTTGTTCGTATAATTAATTCATCTAATATTTTCTAGATAGTTATGAATGCACTTAGGCTTATCTACTTTATATTAAATGATAGTTGATTTTTTATTAAATCAATTAGTACTACATAGTGCATACAGATTTATTGATATCTGTGTACCAATCACCAAAAAAAAAGTATTCTTTAATCAACTTCATACTTGAAACAAACTTAAGTTCGTGTAGCTGGATATTCCTAACTTTTATTATGCTTATGCACAAAAATATCGTATCCTTCAAACTCTTTCAAGTAAAAGCGGTAAAAGAAAATGTCTAGTTGGTTAGTTAGCTGATTAAAACATTAATTAAATTACGACGAGGCATATCTTGGGAAATCAGACCGAGAGCTGGTCTGGCTCCGCTGTAGGAATTGTTTGCAATATGCAAGTACTCTGATTACTAGAAACTATTGCTAGCACTCTTTGTATGAATTACTTTTTTTATTGTAATATTTAAAGGCATTACCCAGCCACGCTGAGACTCGGAAACTTATGGCAAACGAAAAATATTGCGTAATTTCTTTACGAAAATCCTCTTTATCACGTAGTTAGGCACATTACAGACTGAATTACTTTTAGATTATATATAAGTATATAATCAAAGTATGAATAGTAGGATGTTTTAAATAAATTTTACGAAAAAACTTTTAAGAGTACTATTTTTAGTATCTATAATATTGTATGCATGAAGATAAAAGGTGAAAATAAAACGGACTATGTTTGAAAAGTCTTTCGCTTGTCTGTGCAAGGTTTGCATACGTCCGGCGGCGGGGAGCTTTATAAAGCGAACCGGAACAATAGCAGGAAGGATATTAAAACCCTTGTAAAAAAATAACAACAAAAAGACACACGTCTGCTAGCATCTCACCACTTAAAGCTGAACATACCTTTATGCTCCTCATAGTGTTACGCCAACTCCTTCTCAGTTCTCGCTGAAAATCTCTGGAACAAGCTTCCTTTGGAGCTGTCTTATCACTCTTTCAAATCTCGGGTTAGCTGAGCTTACAGTTTTTATGTGTAATTAAATTTGTATGTTAGATGTAAGTCTATGTATACTTTGTACCTAAGATTTCGTTACGTGTTGTACCCTCTTCTGTGCCCATATGTCTATGCCCTATGTTTGTTTGGTTAACTGGAAGATAACCCTATTTGGGATAAGTCCGTCTTTTGTTGTAACCTGTATTCTGATACTATGTTCTTTGTGTACAATAAAGATTTTTACATACATGTCATACACTAGACCGTCTAGGCAGAATTTGTAAAAATAAATACTTAATTATTGTCGTACTGTCATCGTTAACTACAACAAAATTAGCATCTACAAATTTTTGGTCTAGAGATTGCGCTTTGAAAAAAAGACCAAAGGAGCCCGATTGGCGTACTCAACATACTTAAATCTTTCTTTACTGAAAGCGTTTCATGAGTTACAGACTATTTATTTTGTGACTAGTCGCTTGACATTAGCCTTCTTGAAAATGTTGTCGTAGTTTTCCGGCCATACGTCGTCCAACCCATTTTATTTTACCAATTGTTTATTTTATTTTTTTTGTTTTTTTTTTGTTTATCTTTTTTAAAATATTTATTAAACAAGCCTAAGGTAACTGGTTCAAATATTTTAGGTAGTTGACCACAAAGTCCTAAGCCACTAAATTATTTTCTATATTTTACGTCGGTGTATCAAAATAATTAATTAAATCTTATATTGAAGGGACATTTTATTCTCAAACAATCTCCCTTTACAGCAAAGGCACAATATTTATCACAGAAGTGTAAATGAAAAATCATTAACGATGTTAAATACTAGTAATTCTTCAGCTAATGTAGGGATTAATGGTATTTGTAAGGTTTCAAGCGTGGACCATATTAGGAACATCCCATTAAAAATTTAGCGAAAGCAAGCTGGAATTTGACTATTATAAGTGTAACTTCAAAAACTAAAATAGTATTCATTTGTATATTTGTATTTTAGCTAGTTATATATGCAATTACTTTAAAGGTCCCTTTATCATCAAACAATTATCAGTTTTTACACGCTTTTATGTCTTTAAACGCTAAAACAATGTAAAATAACATGTAGATAATAAGATAGGAACTAAACGAATGTGGGACAAAGCCTTGAATTGTTCACTTTGTAAGAAAATTTTGAGGTTAGGTCCAACAAAACGTATTTTTTACATCTTATCGTGTTTTATTAATGCGGAACATGTAAGATGGACTCGTACAAGTAATTATATCAATTTGTTACGTACTTCTAACATGCTGTGGCCAAAGAAACCTTGGATAAAACCGTTGAGGCTGTAAAATAAATAAATTTCGGGCTTAAAAATTTTCATATTATTATCACTAAATATGAACAGAGGTCTCAATTCTTTTTACTTTTTTTTATTACGGCGGTGGACTCTACCAATTTATGTGAGTTAGTAAGGATCTTCTGCCATTTATAATACATTGTATATAATCAAAGCTCAGGCTTCTTAGCTAATAAAGCTTAGGGTTATACCGGGGAAACATTACGGTAAAAGATGTCAAAAACATGTAGATAATACAAATACATAAACAATCTGTTTTAAACAGAGCATTTTAGTCTTTATTGTAAGACATACCTAATTCGAAATATTACTTCTTTTAATAATGTAATAGTTGCCGTGACTTTTGTAGAGAAGAGAATGTGATATTTCGTTCATTGCGTCTTGTGTTTGACCCAACATTATATCACGGTGCATAATAGATTTTTCAAGGTAACTGTACAATAATCTTACTTAATTATTATATTTTATTTCAACTTTATGGACGATTTCTGGAGCATTTCCGTTTCTATATCTCTTTTCCAAATTTGAGAGAGATCGGTTTCCCATGTGGTCCGATCTAAATATACTAATCAGAAACCTAAATACGCAAAAAAGAGTGCCCTGCCACTTCCTTTACTTTTGTGAATATGCTACGAAATCTTTACAATATATTCAGACGTGCCTGATGCTTTTAGTAGATACTCAATTAGGAAAAGATTGTCCTATATATGTTAAAACAAATTTATTGTTAACAGGAACCCCCCCATCAATAGTGCAACCCCCTAGTGGTGGGTATTGGGTAGACGGGATTGAAGACGCCCAGGATGGAGAAGAGGAACCCAGAGCTCAACCCGGGACTCCGAGACAGACGGGACGACGACATAACATCGACACCGACGACACAGCCAAATACTACAGAAGATTCTTCCTTGGCAAGGTAAATTTTGACACTATTTCTTCTCTTGACATTTCTTATGTGCTATTACTTTAACAACGAGTAAGGAAATACGCTCGGTCATAGAGAATGAGACTATTGACAAATTGAGCATATTTTTTATATTGTAAAGTACGAAAACATCACTGGTTACACACATGGTCTCACTAGAAGGCAACTGTTTGATAATGGAGACGTTATTACCAAGTTTTGCAACTAGTGATGGCTGACGACCAATCGAAGTTATGTCACCTTTTGTTGTTTTAGTTTAGCTATAGATAGAGCTTAAAGTTTTACAAAGAACTGAACATAAAACCTTCTTTTCCGAAGCCGGTTGGAAGACAGCAATCACACAGCAGCTTAGTCATCCATCAATCGAAAAACGAAATCATCGTGCGCCAAATCACGTCGAAGAAATTATCAGCGACAGTAAAAAAATTACAAAATGAAATCACGATAATTGCCTTCGCTTCGTGACCGCACTTTCTTCAAAGCAATGCGACAAAAATAAAAAGTTACGACATCGGTCCGACCGTGCATTCGCGCCATGCAGTCTGCCATTAGCCAGCTAAAACTGATCCTGTTGCCAACTGACCTTGCCAAAGTATATTTTATGTGTTTACGTCAGTTGCAAATTACGTTCGGTGTTTTAAAATATAGTTTCCAGGAATTCTGGAGGACGAACTTGCATGCGCTTTCTACTCATAGTGGGTCTTCAGCTTGTTTCTTCGGAGATTTGCGTATGCTAAAGTTTTCATGCATTGGCATAAAGAACGTTTTTACCACACATTGACTGCGTTTCGTTTAGTTATGCACTATCTGCCTTATTTCTTCCTTTGGAGTCAAAATGGTTATTGACTGCACTATATTAAATTTGTCCAATACTTTGTCACCTGTATTGCCCGGTGATTCGCCATATTCAAGTCTTTCATAGCGCAGGAAACGGGACTATTGGGGCACGATAGAAGGTGAGCCATTGAATGCACTACTATTGTTTGAACTACCATCTACTCCATCTTATCTTAAACTAGCAGCCCGTCCCGACTTCGCCCAGGCTTATAACCTTCCTCGATAAATAGGCTATCCAACATTAAAAGAATTTTTCAAATCGGACCACTACTTCCTGAGATTAGCGCGTTCAAACAAACAAACAAACTCTTCAGCTTTATAATATTAAGTATAGAGTATAGATTAGTATGGATACCTACACTATTTTTCTATAAAACTTGCCTAAACCTTTTTACGTTTGACTTTTATTATTACTCAATGCTTTCCGCAACTTGACTCGTGCCCCTTTATAATATATATCTGGTGATATTTAAAACTTCCACTTGGTCACGTCACGTTCCCCTTGACTTAATGGATATACTCGTCAATGTCAGCGTCCTTTTATGCCATGACCTTATGTAAAGGCCCACCGGTGATTTACTACACCCCAGGTACAAAATGAGGACCTTTAAATAAAAATATACATTTATCTATTTTTAGATCTTTGTGTAGTTAGCGTATAATTTGATTCTCACAATTTGAGTCTTAGCTTCGATTTTGAAAAAAACGATACAATACAAACTTTACAACAAACTTAGTAATCTCTAGGAGTAATTAATGTCTTTTCTTTGATCCATCAACCCTAAAAAATGGACATGCGCGTACTATAAATGTAAAAGGTCAACTAGTAAAAGTTCTTGTAACGGATGCTGAAGTACCTAATCTACCCTAAATGCCAAGTCTAATATAAGCAAACCCTAACTCAAAGCCTGTTTGACACTTCAAGATTATGCCCGGATAATTCAGTTAGGCTTTTTGTTTTAGTTAAGCCATATAAAGTAATTTTGTCTAAAGTTAAATTAAAAATGCATGGTTCCACAGTACAAATACTGTAAATATTTTCAATTTTGACAAAATATAGTAACAAATACTTTATTTAAGCATAAAGAAATACTTACTACATATAGTAACAGTAAAATTGTGGCTACATGCTCAAACATTTCCCATTTCAAAAGGCAATTAGTCACTTCTGTTTTTTTATCTTACACAAGTGTGACAATAGTAATAGAGTTAAATTTACATTAATATATTATTGAATCGGCAACAAATTTTTCTGCAATTTCTACACGTTCATTCTTTTAATCACACAAAACAAGTAAAATACGTAATTGCGATCTAGAAATATGTTCTTGATTTAACATTTTGTAAATCGTTCGTATTCGAACCAATAGTTTGTTTATAATTCCAAAATTTCCGCACAAAACTGTTACCAGCCAGTACGCAATTTATTTTCGACTATTAGATCAGAATGAAGTAAAAAAAATTATGTGAAAAAAAAAACAACCTTGGACGCTAACGATTGAGATCAAGCGTTTTCTACGACAGTTCTCGATTCATCATCCCGTCAAAACGTGTTATGTCATTTGCTGTTTGACGTTTTTTGACCGCCGCCATTCATTTGTTTGATGACAAAAGGTGTCTAATCAATTTGCATGATGGACTGGTCGTTTGTATTGTTTGCAGCTGAAATAAAGACATTCGGAGTATTGAAGAGTACGTCTTTGACAGGTCATAACATAAAGTAATATTGAGAAATTTCTGGAAATAATTTTTAACGTCCTTTCAATGTAAAGTCAACACAACTTAGTTGATATAAGGTACTAATCCCTCTTTAGTAACCAGATGACTTATTGATTTTGTTGTTATTTTTACTCCATGCCCGTTAATTTGGTAAGAAATTCTTCTTTTTTTTTTTTAAATATTTTCTTTTTTGACAACTTTTTTCCCTACCAAATGTATATTATTTCTTTCACTGTTATAAACTGTATTAAAATTACTATTTTATATTTTCTTAATCTGTCTAGTTTCTGTGACGGTACATAAGATTGTGAACACAACCATAGAGTTAGCGTTTTATCACTGAAAAAGTATATTTTTATTGTTTTATAATATTAAGGTGAGGTAATATTACAAAGCGCCAATATCTATTACTATAGAATCGTAAAGGCCATACATAGAAATTTCCTCAATGGATTATAAGAAATGGCTCTTCATGTACAAAGAAAGAGTATGTATTTGCCTAGCAGTGAAACTTGACATACAGGTAAGACATTGAAGTATTCTATGGCAGAATTACTATAAATTATTATCACGATTTGAATCATATCTTCAACTTATTCTTCGTCTTCATAATTTTTTATAAATTTTTCGCTACATTGTTCTGCTCGGCAGATATTCTTATTATTTTAACAATTTTTCGTTACAATATCGCTTTCGCTTATACACTAAAACCACTATAAATAAACCATCGGTACAGTTAACACGTGTGAACTTTCCCATACCCACGAGTAGACTTACTCCGCTTTTTTTGATGTCATCTTGACTCGTTACTGCCTCTGAAACGTGCGACACTTGTATGCCTGTATGATTGTATGAGGGATGATCTTTGATATCATTATGTAATTCTGCAATTTCAGAAGAATTTGCTCTTGTAATAATTAGTTTTATATCGGACATGGTTAATATGTGTGAAACGTAAATTTGCCCTATAGCTTTTTTTTAGAAATAGAGGAAATTTAATGTAAGCTCCATGTCCAAGAGACTAGAAAATGGGATCTTTCAGCCTTCCTAATTGTTTTACAAAAATATTCTGATGAAAGAACCTATAGGTTAATGTAAATTTGAAATTTTCATTCCATTCTCGTTCAAATAGTCTAAATCTTGAGACTTGAGAGGCTATGTACATACCGACATATTACCAGAGATCATTGCAGCTCACGTCCGCTAAAGTGCATAGCTCCAAAGTTCTGTACTGTACCACATTCGATACAGTTCCAATTCAGCTAGACTTACCATACCGTCGTCATCAAAACTTCATGTGCAACTTTCATTAATTTTAGACCTTACTGTGAAGACTTAAGAACTGAGTTATTCGTGTTAGCGGGTGACTGCACATAAGGCTTATTATCTGAACGTGTGAACTGTGGCAGTTGCGAAGTTAGGCCATGATCGATAGTGAGAAAGTTCGTGCGTGTTCCATAATTGAATATTAGAATAGGTCGTAATTACCAATCCTAATAAGTCTTGTCAATAAAAGTGTTATTATGGGTATCTTTTGCCTTTTACTAAACCACTCCTATTTCCGGTTTCAGTCCTTTTGCTTTAGCGAATATCCGATAACGTCACAATACCTAATGATTATAACCACCTCTCGCTCTCTTAGGTCAAAATAATTACTTTTTATATTTTAAAATTAAAAACAAATATATTCGAATAGACGTGTTTCACAAAAATAAGAATATCCTCAATTTAAATCTTTAGTTTAAGAAATCAATATATTAATATTCGAAGGTTGACTACGTCGACCCTTAATTATTATTGCGTGTTAGCCCCATTTCGTCTTTCAATTCTTCGATTCTCACGTAACTATTATTATGAAATATATGTCATGTCAATCATAGGTAATTATTGGGTAGAATACAATTTTGATAAGAAACTTGTACTTACTACTTGCTTACTTTATGGCTTCTGAAGTAATTTCGGGATAAATATTAAATTGTATTCCGTGACACAAAGAATTAAAAATATATCGAAATACATAGTTTTCAAGTTTATTACAAAATAATAGTGTACTAGGTAATACCAGAGTAAGTAGCACTTACTACACGAGAAGATACGCCCTTCTAATTGGGGAAGATTAAACTTAGGATTAGGACCAAACTAATTGCAGAAATACTTATAGCATGGCGTCCCATTCCCTAATAAAAAGAATCAGTTCCGCTATTTAATGTAAAATGGCGCTTTAAAAAGAAACATATTTAATTATGTACTGATCTCGCTTATTTTTGTAGGAAAAAAGTACTGACTTTTTAAAACACAATTTTTGTACGTACGTAAATTCTATAACAAGTTTATTAAGTGCTGTATTTCAAAAGTTATAAATCTTAATTTGTAACTACTCATATTTTCAATAGATACTCGTAGCGTAACAATGACTTTGTATTGAGAGTAACCAGGAAAGTTGGCGCGTTTCAATGTATGGCGATTGAGTATCTGTATAGCATATATTCTGTAATCTGTTCTTATAGACTTGGCTCAACTTTTTTTTAAATAACCCCTTACTATAAAAAATAATAATACGCGTACCAATTAAAGCGAGCAATGCTGTCAAGCGTTAGTTAAGGGTTGTGCTATAATCATTATAAAAATCTCGCAAATGATAGAGCAACTCTCAACCTCAAGTATTGCAGACTGCAAAAATGAAAATACAACCTGCTAATAGTGTTTGACATTATTTGAAATATTATAAAACACATTTTAAAGCAACCTCGACAGTATTTTATTTTTCAACAAGTTTACTGCACTTAAACTGGAGTTAATGTTGTTTTAATTAATTTTAGCGTGCTTTTTAGGGTTCCGTACCCAAATGGGTAAAATGGGAACCTATTACTAAGACTTTGTTCTCTGCCTGGTTTTGCATAATACGTACTTAAATACAGTTTTACTCTTGCCCTGAACCATGGATCATATTTTGTATAAATAATTATATATTTCATAAATTGGAAAGCCACTTTAGGGTGTACTACAGGATGCATATAATATATATTTAAAAAAAAATATTTTGTCCAAGATGCGTGGAAAACTAAAGGGGGGAAAGGCTTTAGAAAAAAGAAACAATTTTAACATACCAATTATTATATTTGCTTCTTTCTTTTTCTCATTGAGTGAAATCACGCTTTGGTAACCGAAGTGGGAAAAGGCGTCTGGGCCCACCAAAGCGGAACGGTTTGGCTCCACGCCTAGTGAGTCAAGTTCCCAGCGTGTAGATTGAGCCGATTACGACATTGTCGAGCAATTTGGAGTCTGCCAGTGTGTGCGCGGCCTTATCGCGCTAACATATCTACGCCTTATTATGAAAAATAAAACCGTCAGTGTGACGGTTATTTTAGCCCTAATGTTTTGATTACAAATGAAATAAATTAAGTTTTAAATTATGTAAATTTTAGATACTTATAAAAATATTTCTTAATTTGTATATAATTTCGAGCACTTGCTTAACTTGCTTTTTTGGGAAAAAGTCATGGTGTTTTTACAATACAATACAATACAATTACTCTTTATTGCACCAAAATACAAATTTTACAAAACAATTTACGTACATAAAAGTTGAGGTATAAAGGCGGACTTATCGCTAGAGCGATCTCTTCCAGTCAAACCTTAGGGTGAATGGAAAAAACGTTGAACAAGGCGATGGCGCAGTATAAATATATACAAACATTTTTTGTACATACATTTTTTCATCGTCATTAAATTGCCTCTATATAGTTTATTCTACATCAGCTGAATAGAAAATACTAAATTTATTTAGCAAAGAAAACCATAAAAATATAAACGAAAAACGAAAGTTATTACTAAGAATCTAAGCACATTTCCATAACATTTTCATTCTTAAGTAACACGATAAAGCCACCTCCGAAAATAACCCTTGATGTATTCTATTGCATATCGTTTGCATAAAATATTAGAATCGTTACCGTCAACTGTGAGGAACAGTCTCGGGTCATTGTAGGTTAAGCTAGATAGATGCGCGATCGCTAAGCTGAATCGGCTACTACTCGAACCACACAGCGTGTTTTCTGAAAAGTTATTTGTATATTTATTAAACTTTACAATAGTCATACAAAACTAACAATATCCAGGTTAAAATTTTTTTTTTTACAAGTACAAGTACTTATAACAATGGCGGACTTAAAGCTAAGAGCATTCTCTACTAGTCAAGCATTGGGAGAAACAGAAAGATAGTTCGGCGCGAAAAAGTTATGGAAAGAAATGTGTTACAATTTTCTTTATGAAAAGCTTAAATATGTGATAAATATTTTTTCAACAAACTTAAATTAACATAAGAGCTGTTCCAGTCTGATGTTTTCGAGATTCATCAAAATCTGTACGGTATGTTCGGTTATCAAGTTTTCTTAGAATTGAAGCCTTAACAGTTTTACGAAGTCAAACAAGTCATGTTATTTTTATTTACATAAAAATAACAAGATTTTAATTTTGACTTTATAATTCGTATAAACCATCTTTGTAACGACTTTTGCAAAAACTTTAGTGCAAATAAAATATTATATTCCAAGTAGGTACTCAAAACAAAAATAGCTAAAAGATAATTTTTACCTGAAAGATATTTCAAAGCGGTAAAATATTATACAATACATAAGCAGATTTCGAACATTATTACTAACGTGATTTAGATACCTAACAATACAATAATTACTTTGCAGTTTTATGTCTATGTTTATTACATGTATGTTCATGAAACATATACGATTGGCTTTGAAAATTGAAAAATGTAAATAAATTAATTTTAAACATCAACTAAAATAAGCCATTCATGAAAAATCACGTCCGGAGAAAACAAAACCATCCTGTGTAATCTGATCCTTATTTGACGTGTGGATTCGTCACAGCTATTAGGGCTATCGCGTAACAAATGTCGGAGGTAACAACCACCGCAGGGGCAGAAACCATTAATTTGTCCTGTCGACGATCTGGGGGTCAATTCTGATAGTAAACTTTAAAAGACCATGCAACTGATATTCAATTACGACTCAATTACGATACATTTTTGATATGCTCAATATTAGTATTCTGCTAACACAATTTTGAATATCAATTTGATTGCAACAAAAACGTAATTAAATGGTAATAGTAGAAAAAAATTAAATAAAATAAATAACAGAGTACCGATATTAAAAGAATTGATGATTTTGATATTTTTTTTGATTAGCAAAATTTTCCAGTTGCAGTTCAATGGCATGCCAATGGAATACGATTGGTCTTAAAATTAGTAACATAATACCAGAAACGTCAGAAGTTGTCATTGCGATCCACTTACGATTCAATTGCGCCCTATGTAAAATAAGAGAATTGACGCCCTGACCTGCATTTCGATGACAAACTACGGATCTCTAAATCAACGTAATGCTAGTATAGTATTCTATAATCTGTGTGAATACAGTAAAATTTCAACGGAACAAGCCGGATCACAAAAGCAAAAGGACGTATGTTTTTTGTTATTTTCATCGAAATATGACAGATTCGATTTTGATGATAGGATTCATTTAGTCCCGTCGATAAAATAGGCATTTATTTTTCAATCTTTTTACAATCATTGATGACAACAGATGCCCGAAACGGATCAATAACCAGACACTTTCTTTGAAAATGAAAAAATGGAGGACAATTGCTCGGAAAAAATGATTGCCTTCAGAAAAGATTGCCGTTTGAAAGTGGGTGAATTGAATGAATAAGATGTGGAAATGTTGACCTGATTCCAGTGTCGTTTTTGGCTAGTTTTCAAATTCGGTTTTATAGGATTTAGCTTTCATATTCTTTCCTACATAAAAACTTGTTAAGAACCAAATATGGTTTCCGCGCAGGTGAAGGGTGTGTTATTGCAGGTATGGAAATTTTGCCTAATGAAAAGACTCTTAATTAATTAAAACAATTTTTAATTATAATATTCCACTCAACTTTTGCCCTTGCACGGAAAATTTGTTGAAATACCATTTGCATAATCTTGACATACAAACAATAAACAGACTTTTATAGATTGCGATATCCATTTAACTGTCATTATAACTAAAAGTAACTTAACTAGGTAGTTACGTTAATGTTTATTTGACGAAGGGATTATACTCCTAATGACAAAACTACTCTTATATGTGAGAACTTTGCGACTAAGCTGATATTAAGGATTCCGTAATGTACCTAATTCGTTTCTTGTTAATGCTACTTAGAAAATAATTATTAGACATATAAAATAGACGCCCTATCTTTTTGAATAATTTTTTTATAGTGGAACAGCGGTTGGGTTGATAGCGGATAGATAGGTTATGTCAAGTAAAGATTCAGTTAGGTTCGGGCAATTATAAATTTTATGATGAGAAAAAATATTATAGGTTTTGGATGACAGAGAAGTCGACAAAATTTAAAATTTGTTTAAAAATGTTTATTATCATATAAAGTTGCTCTGAAACTATTAAATACTTATGTATGTGTAAATTATTTAATTGTAATATATATTATACAACACAAATTTAACTCAAAAATAATTAACATAAAATTATTTAAGCCTTCTGGGTAAACAAGCAGCGACCGCTCATAAACCTAATATCACGCTCGATAGAAAAAAAAAAACAACTTTTTTTACCCTACTTTGATGGATTATTAGCTCCATCATTCACCAAAAAATACGAGATGAATAGAAAATTTTGCTCAATGGAGTGTGAAAAAAAATTCGCCTGATTCTATCTCAGATGACGTGATCCATCAGAAAAGGGGCATTAACCCCTCGTCCCTTCAATTACCATCTTTAGCTTTCAATTTGCCTCTTTGTGGCTCGGTGAAAAAGGACAAACCATAAATCTGTAATATTTACAAGAGTGGAAGAATCTCTTTTGAATAAGTTCACCGATTTGTATTTTAAATCGGTTATTACAAATGATTTTGGTTTTAGTATAACCTAAAAACTTCATTGTACATGCCACACACATGCACTATACAGGACATGTGTGTGGCATGTATGTATAGTGCATGTGCAGCTATGGGAACAATTTATGACCCAACAATCAATCAATGATATAAAATTGTTTTAGTATTTTTTTACAGTACACTCATTAATAAAAACATGCTTGTATGTAATAGTCGAATCGGTTTTGTATAATGTAGAATTTCATGTAGAAATCATCCTCAATATGTAGTCAGAGTTTAAAACACACATTAATAAATAATAAACATAGACAAAACATTTGAATTTAATTGGCAAAGTACATTAATGACTTCCTGGCAACGCGGCCAGCTCACAAGAGGAACCAGTACATTCCGTTCGCAGATCACGTATGTCGTATTGCAGCTATTGGTGGCACATGAAGATGAATCTTTTATTCGAATTGCCGATTGTGTCCTGTTATATTTATGTGTTTGCACATCTAATGTGTTATCCGGGAAGTCATTTATTAGCATAGTATTAAACGTTCCTTTATGCATTGGATCCGTGTACCCGCGCAATTTTTTCAAAAGTCCGGGGTGTAAGTATAGACCCATGATCCACAAAAAAGATTCTGGAGATTCATTTTCGTGTCAATGGCAAAAAGTTAAAAACTGAACCGTGATTCAGAGATTGATTGAATAAGTACATAATATAGTACATTATTGCAAAGGCAGCGAAATAGGCAATTGCAGGTCGAGTATGAGTTTGAAGGCCGAGCCCATGGAGTAATTACAAAGAGGAGATGCCGTAATAAGCCTTTTGTAAGAAAGCGTTTGTGAGGCTACACGGGGCGGAAGGCAGACGTGCGGGATGCTCGGTTTCGGCCGTGGCTCCAATCATAGAGCACGAGCAATGACAAGTTCCGCCCACTGCAGTGTAGGCGAGGCGCCAATGAGCACGTCACTGCGCCATTTCAAACGGCATCTCCTCTTTGTAATTACTCCGTGGCCGAGCCGCAGGCGAGGACTTCAATGATACGAGACAGGCAATTGCCATTTCGGCCGAGGCATATATAGTGCTTTTCTTAAAAAAAGTGCAAGGAAATAAAAAAGGGCCTTTTACTTATTACATTTAAGGCGACGCCGCGGTAAACTAAAAATCTAGAATCCAGCGTTCCACACCCCTCAGTCTGCACCCCGCACGAACCGTCTCTGACAAGTCTTGAGCGGACTGCGCGGGCAGAGCGGGGCCGATCTCTCATAAAAAACCCGCACAAACGAAAAAGACGTATGTCACAAAATTGTTAAAATCGTGTAATTCAAAAACTACAAAGTTATTTTATACAACCTAAGTACCGATTAAAGTGTCAGGTTCAATGAATATATGTAGAAATTTTGGAATCTTAAATCATTCCTCAATGTAGGTAAAACTGGAATCTCTAATTTTATAGAGGTCTTTTTGATTAATTATATTGTGTTACAAAAATTGTCCAATCGTGTTTTGCACAGGACCAAATAAAGTCAAAGAGATGATGAATCCTGACAATAAATATAATTCAGTTCACTTCAGTCATTGTTGAGAAAAATCGGTATCCTTACAACCAAAATCAATTCATCAATTCAATTCGTCATCTGCCTAAAGGTAAACGCATCTGTGGCTATAAGCCACGAGAACGCAATGTGTACGATAGATAAAAGAGTTCTAAATTCAAACAGCACACCGTTTCATACAACATTGCCGGCGTGCTCTTCGTTCCAAATTCAAAGAACGCGCCGGGAAATGATTTTGGTTTTTCAGATACAGCCATGAGAACGCAATGTGTACAATAGATGAATAAGTTCTAAATTCAAACAGCATACCGTTTCATACAACATTGCCGGCGCGCTCTTCGTTCCAAATTCAAAGAACGCGCCGGGAAGTGAATTTGATTTTCAGTCTACTTAAATATGTTACTTCGCGTGTTCTTTATTCAAAAGTAATGACAATATTTCCGCCCATAGAAAAATTATTTTTTTAGTGGAATCTGATCTAGGTAAACCAAATTGTTGAAATAATGTTGTTAAATTTCTAAAGTGAGGTTTCCAATCAATATTTATTAGTAGAACGGTGAATGTACTGTTCTAACAGCATCTACGAGGTTTCCTATTTGTTATATCTTTTCTTATATTTCGAATCAAATTAAGTTTTAATTTAAATATTTACCAATGCGAGAGCTAGGGACTAATTTACATTTTCAAACAATTCTACCTTTTGTTACTATTTAATTAGTGAAAAAAAGGGTGTGAGGTCGATTAACAAAACAATGTATGTAACTAATCAACATCTCCCATGGTGATTAAGACCTCATTGTTTCACTTCTCTACTTCTCTGGCCTGGTTGACCCTCAAATAGTTTTAAGACAATGGCGACTTAAGAATTTTTCTGGAATCCCATGTTAAACCTTCAAACTATGTTTATACTAAATCGTTTTGTTGGTTTCTTTTACAATCAGTTATCATGGAATGGCTCAGTTGTTTATCATTTCTTAACTAAATGTTTGTTTCCAATAATTCAGTTGTTACGTCATTTATTTGTGTAAAATTAGGAAAATTTAAAATAGGCTTCAACTTTTCCAGACAGATCAAGTAATTTTTTGAGAGATTTCGTAAGTGTTTACTTGAATGGATAATTGTTAAGTACTGTAATAGGAACTCTTTTATCAGTAAAATACAGAAGTATGTATTTTTGATTCCTCTATTATTATCCATGTGTTTTGTAACAGATACCGATCGAAGTCAGATAGAGGAATAGGAAATTTAGATCTACGTCCCTTAGTAGTCTTTTACGATAGCCAAGTGATATATTTCTTATTCAAATACCTACCACCATCATTCAACTGGTATTAGCTATCAATTAAGACTCACAATTAAAACAAAATTTATCAAACTGGGATTTGGTACCTTTATTTTAAAATTATATGTTATTCATAATCATTATATCGAGTGGGTTACAAGGCCAGTTGACTGTATGTATACCATGTTGATGAGAGTTTTTGGGAACCGCGTCTCGACTTCTGATTAACGACCACGAAAAGGCAGCCGGGAACAACGGCTTAACGTGCACTCCGAAACACAGAATCATCATCATTATCAGACAACCACGAGTTTCAAGCCTGCAATGTCCTCGCCAATGTGAAAACGTTTTAGGTTCTTTATAATACTAGAACATAGGTTCCACCGTATTTAATGAAGTTTATGCGCAAGGCGTGACGGACAGAAATTTTACGGCCGTTTTAACGGTCAATATTGACATGGATGTTACATTACTAATTAGTTCCAATTTCCTGATGTCTCATTTATGCGAGGTTAATATCCGTACGCGAGTTATTTCTGGTATTATTTTAATTATTCGTTGTAATAGATCGTAACTAGTATGATTAATCATCCCAATAATAGGTGTTATGTACTTTCACCTTATTTTTCCAATTTAAAGGAAAAGGAAGGTTTTTATACTTTTTTAAAAATACTTACATCAATCGTAAAATAAAGTTTCATTTCTTGACTATTTATTTGACGAATGATAAATAGCGAAACAATAACTACATTCACTTGAAAACTATTGTGAGAGAGCAACAATTTTACACTAAGGTCAAAGCATCCTACCGTGTCTCTGATTCTTATACATATACTTGTACAATGGTAAGCAGGCAACTATTTCTAAAATTTGAGATATAATTTTCAGTTACTGATTCATAGTAACAGCTTACTCGATTTATAAATGACTTTCTATTATATTAGGTGCGATCGTGGGCTGTCGTTGGTATAGCTTCGTGTATAGTTCAGAGTTGATGTCACTGGATATACACAATTAAAAAAAACATTCTACCCTTTATTATCTTTCAACATCAGTCTAATGGAAAAAAAATTGTCCACAGGAACACATTAATCTGGTTGGAACAGACGAGACCCTTGGGCCAGTGGTCATGTCCCTGAAGAATGAACATGTGGCAGGACAAGACCATACGAGGATACTGCTGCGGCTCAAAACTGAAACGATGCATGGACTTATACCGACCACAAGTGAGTTTTCCTATTTTAAAGCTTTTGATTGTATTTGAAAGTTACTGAAATTGTAACAAGTTGTGATATAGATTTGCGTGCGAAACTACTTGTGTAAGACAAACTTTTGTGTTGTTCTTTTAAGTCATGCATGCATGTTCCCATTTTGAGCATTAATCTTTTGAAATATGAGGATACAACACATTTCACAATTAGGTGGCAATACAATCTAAAGAAACCTCTGTTTATGTCGAAGCTATCATCTTGTTTACATTACTTCTGTGAAATATTCATTCCCAAATTTGCATAAAATGTTAATGTTATTCATAATTATCACCTTTTACTCGTATGGTACTGGTACGCTGGTACTTTTCAGATATAAGTACTCGTATTTCATCTTACGACTTAATTGTCACAAGTCTCTTAAATCAGCAAGTTTCTTCATAGCCTAAATCCTCATTACAGGATCAAGCATGATTCCATCAAAAATGGCGAAGATGCTGAATGATCAAGTGAATGTAGACAACTTCACAGCAGTCATGAGTCTCAACGCCTCACAGCAGATCGCTGCGTACGATGAACATGTGCTGGTAAACAGCTTCAAGTTCGGAGTACTGTATCAGAAGTTTGGACAGACGACCGAGGAAGAACTGTTTGGGAATAATG
Organism: Euzophera pinguis; assembly: GCA_947363495.1. Lineage (NCBI taxonomy): Eukaryota > Metazoa > Arthropoda > Insecta > Lepidoptera > Pyralidae > Euzophera > Euzophera pinguis. The sequence continues at coordinate 7,251,304 of OX376169.1, forward strand.
AGACGTCGCCAGCGTTTGATGAGTTCTTAGAAATGCTTGGACAGAGGATCAAATTGAAGGATCATAAAGGTATGTGTTCTGTTAGGTTCCGGAAATTCATTTAGATTTTCATGGTGATTGAACTTTTTTGAACACAATTAGTTTGATGCTTATGATATTTTTTTTGAAACGACAATTTACGCAATAATTTAAAAATTGTGTGCCCATCATTTGTTCTTATAGGTTTGAATTTCTAAATAATGATTTCTTTTTGCATCATTTAATCTACTCTCTAGTTTAGTATGTGCAACATGTCACAGAAATGCTCATACTGCATGACAGCTTACAATCAATTATCAATTTCTATCTGTAACGAAATATTGTATTGAAATTTAACAAGTAAATTTATCTCTGAGATGTAGAAAGATTAATACTCACAAGCACATGTTAATAATCATGATTTTCAATAAACTACCATTTATCTTTCCAGGCTATCGAGGAGGTCTAGACATAATGAACGGTCACACAGGCACCGAAGCTGTATACGAACAACACTACAACAGAGAGATCATGTTCCACGTCGCTCCTCTTCTTCCCCACACAGCTGGTGACGCCCAGCAGTTACAGAGGAAAAGGCATGTCGGCAATGACATCGTCGCTATTGTTTTCCAAGTACGTGTCTGGTAAAAACTTGCAAAAATTATCAAATTATTAAGTGGCACCGCAGACTTCAAGCGACACTACTTGTTTCTATGCATCTCTATGATTAACTCCACCCGTGACGTCCATGAGGTGCGTGCTACTGCAGACTGCAGCATCAGTGGTGTCGCGAGTGATTGCAAAGTCTGCGGCCCATTTTGAAATCACACCTTTAGATGATAAAAACAATCGTGTCAAAAATACTACCTTGCACTTCTTCTTTTAGAGTCAAAATAGCTATAGACTGCACTTTATTAAATTTGCCCAATCATTTGCCACCTCTATTGCCCGGTGATTCGACATATTTAAGTCTTTCATAAAGCAGGACACGGGACTATATTGGATAAAAGCTTATCTATACTCGCCGAGTTAGCTCTTGGAGTAACGATGAATGCAGTTTTTTTTTTGTTAGTTTTATCCATAGAGAGAACTCTTTACGCATAGTTTTAATGAACGTTGTTACGTGAGGCTCCGCTCAGCATAATTCTTATAGTTTCGAAACACGAGTTATAAAACATGTAACTAAATCGATTACGTGACAAGTTTTAGGCATACATATCTCATATTATTGTATTATAGTATGGCTGAGTACGTACCATAATACGTTATTTGAAAGCATTGACATATTTATCTGTTCTCCTTTTACGTATAAAAAACACTTTTAATGTCATTACTCTGTGAACAAGACTCACTGTAAATGTAGATTATGCGACCTGTATGTTGTTATTCATCTTTTATGCTTGCTGAATTATTTTGTACTTACCCTTACAGACTTTCTTTATAACTTCCTCTAGTAATTATTTTATAAATACTTGTTGCTTTAATCTGTGGATAACTTTATATTTTTAACATCCTTCTTTATCTACAAGAATTACATAAAATTTAATTATAACACAGACATGACAACATTCAGTTTACAAACGATATTGTATTAAAACTGACTAAAACTAAAGAAGCATATATGTAATACTCAACAACACAAAACCGTTATCTTCCAGGAAAAGCCCACCCCCTTCACCCCGGACATGATCGCGTCACATTTCCTCCACGCTTTCATCGTAGTCACGCCTATTGAGACGGCGGGCGGGGAGACCAGGTAAATATGGCTTTATATAACTTAGCTTTATTAACATCGATTTAGACAGATCCAGTGCTGGTAACCCAGTATCTTCATGCGCACGAAATTTACCCACACACACACAAACAATTTCGTGTCCATGAACGAACGTGTCTATACAGACAAATTCGCTACTGGATTACTAGAACTGGATACTGATCCAGTAAACACACCAGTATACACTGGTAAATTGACCTCTTGCTCAGCGACCCTAAGTGGATCTTGGCCTCCAAAACGAGAGGGTGCCAGAGTGTTCTATTCTGCGCGATGCCTCGCTAGTTGTCAGCTCCCATCTCTAGCAGATCATTTTGCTCGCTCAAGTGGTATCTGAGATGGCCGATTGGCCTTTTGCCTAATATCTTTCCAGATAGGCTGCTTTGATGCAACGATCCACACCCATTCTCTTTATTTTAAATCCCATATTTTTAAGGTGATATAGAAGACTACGATAGACGAGTTGTGGGTTGTATCACAAAAATGTTATAGAAGACCCTGCAAAAATAATTAAGGTACTTAGTAGAGTAGGGTGACCTTATTTATTTGTGGTAGGGTCATCTAATCGGTTGAAGAAATGCATTAGGTGTAGTAGTATCTATTAACACAGACCTCTAAATTATTCAAGATGAACTAAATTTCTAAAAGAACCAAAATTATTTCGAACACATTACAAAACGTGTAATCACTAAATCTAATCTTCCATGTTATTTGTTGAGACATTTATACGTTTCATAAAGAAGCAGGAAATTCTTCTCACGACTATTTCTATTCATAGTGTCTCGTTCAAAATTAGTTTCACTATTTTTAATTCCACAGTTTGTCTGTCCATAGTTAACAAGTGACTTGTTTAACATAAAGTTTATGTTACTTCGCGACGCAATTTGCATGAAGAAAATGTCTTGGGAGTAGAATGGAGTATTCTTCGTAATTTATATGCAAACGAAACTGCGCAATTATAAGGTTTTTGTCGTCATTTATTTGTACGTAGAGAAAAGTCTTAAGTGTCCGAAGTTAGCTTATATAATGGTCTAATGTAAAGAGAACCGAGTTGGTCAATAACTCTTACTTGTATTCGAAATAATATAGACTGAAAAAGTTGGTTTTTAGACTTGTAACGGCAACCACATGAACATGTGTTGATTTACACACATAAACTTATCTATTTTATATTATTTCAGGTACAAAGTGGCCGTCACCGCACGCGTAGACGTACCATTCTTCGGGCCGACTCTCCCTCAACCGCCAATCTTCCGCAAAGGCCGAGAATTAAAGGAATTCCTCCTTACCAAGTTAATCAACGCTGAAAACGCGTGCTACAAAGCCGAGAAATTCGCCCAACTAGAACTCCGAACGCGGGCATCTTTACTACAAAATTTAACGGAGGATTTGAGGAATAAAACGTTTGAATTCCTTGGTACGGGTGTGAGGATAGAGACTGGGGCAGTTTCACCTCAGCCTGAGTTGACGCCGAAGCAAGACGGGCCTGGCGCGAGGTTTATCGATACGGTCAAGAAAGCGCTTATTTCTAAAGTGAGGTACGTATTTAAAACGCATAAGTACTAGGCTTAATTATAAAAATAGCCACGTTTCCAGAAAAGATGCAATACAATTTTATTTAAGAACGGCGAGTTAGGTTTTATCTAAATAAAACTTTACTCTTCTAAGAATCCTAATGTCGACGTCGTCAACGCTCATAGTAATGAAAGATATCCTTACTCGTTACAGGTGTCGATAAAATGGTCGACATGCCTCTTTCATTTCTATTATGCCAGAAGTACCATTGATAGCATTACCGACATACTTAATGTAGAATAAGTACTCGTAATCGATGATCGTGTATGACGGGAATGATGAGCGTAGAGGAAGCGAGGGATCATAGCAAATTGAAATCCGTAGTCTCTGCCTACCCCTACGGGAAAAAGGCGTGATGGTATGTATGTAGAATAAGTCAAGGGTTTTTCTTTAACTTATTTTTAATATGTATATTTTCTTTTAGTTCCAGATCACCGAGTGTGGACACGAATCTCTCTGGCGACAGTAACAAGATGTCTTTCAACAAGAACAAAATACCGCCGCACGAAACACATACTCCAAATGTAAGTAGATATTTGATATTCGTTAGCAAATACAAATTCGTCAGAATACAAATGGCGTTGTCAGTGCCTATACTGTTCTGGATATAGGCCTTCCCCGTGGATCGACTGAGCGAGCGAAACGAGCTAGTTTTCATTTCGAAACAGACCAATTTTTTTTTTGATGACATTTGTGTGTGTCACGAAATATGTGTGTTCGGGATAGAGTTCTCATTTCTTAATGGATGCTTAGTCCTTACGGAACTTGGCTTATGTGTTTCGTGATTAAAAAGTTTGATCGATTGAAGCGGCCTGCATACAGGCACAGAATTATTAATAGTACTAACGTAATACATACAGGTCTATGCGGTTAGACGTAACCTGACCTGATAGTGTATGTCCTAGGCTGCGCTTTTTGGAATGTGTGCACCATTCTTTTTATCCTTATGGCCAATTATATTGTAAACTTAAATAAAAACTTGTACTTCCAGAGCGGGCGCTCAAAGTCATCAATAGCGTCATCATCAGCCAGCGCGGTGTCGGTGCGATCGGCGGGCGGTTCTGGCGAGTCATCACCTGACGTGACGTCACGCGCCGCGCCACCGCGCCCCCCGCTCGACCATAGTGACGATTCCAGCCTCAACTCTGTTGACTTGGACCCGCTTGGTAAGTTGCGATTGTGATGATTATGTCGTTGAATGAAAAGTTTTGACAGGGCCGTATTCTTGCTAGTTAAACTGTTTTGCCCGAATGCCATTTGGTGGTCGATAAAGATTGGTGTGGATGTGAAAAGAACTCAAACGGTGGTCGCTCCATTGTATTGACCACAATTAAACCATACCCTTGGCTCTGGGGCGCAAGTTATGGATACTATTACACCAGGGCGAAATTAAATTGGATCTTTAGCTCTTCTCGGAGCTCTTTGACTTTCAAAATCATGTCAATTAGTTAAATCACTAACTTGAATGTTATTTTATGACGTTAACCTTGCGACTGTCGATAACTCTCCGATAAGTCGAAAATAATTATTAGTTATCAAAATGCCTCATAATGGCGGTTTCAAAAGAGTGACGATAGGTATAAATCGTACCTGTGAATTAAACAAAATATACCTAGTTAATATTTATTTAAAATATCATAAAAATAACGTATGTTGGAAAATTCTTCATTTTAAGATTTTAACTTTCCGCGAAATCAAGTAGGTGGAAAATATTCTGTTTCAATTAACATCAGCCCATTCATTATTCTGACTCACTAGATAGTCATACTCGGCCAAGTCTTTCAAATAGTTAGTTCAATTTGGTAGAATTCAAAGAATCATTATTAGTTAGTTTTCCCAAAATCATCAAAAGCCTTAGTTTGAGGATTTCAATTGGAATTTTTCTTTTCAATTAGACGACAAGGACTGGCTGAGTTGTGGTAAAAGTGCAACAGGTTAGTCCTGTAGATAGTTGTAGTAACTATTGTAGTGATAGATAGTTGTAAAAGGTCGTAGACTACTTTTATTTTTTGTTGAGCATGGACATTTCATTTCATGTAGTTTTATAAATGCATGAGTTAGTTTTAGTCTTCGTGCATAGATATATGAAAATACATACCTAAGAATTTAACTGCTTCGATGTCTCAGTAGTCAGGGATATACTGAAATATTAAGAAAACTCCTACAAGTAAAACCAATCATATTTACACTTTATTTCATCGTTAATGTAAGATCGGTTTGTGTAAGATTCACAAAACGGTCGAAGAAGTGACCCTCCACTTCTGCTCCTTTTCACCATCTAAATTTGCAGCACACTACGCAAATAATAATTGAAAATAATTAGTAATTTTATTATATTTTTGTACAATTTTATTGTAGGTAAACTCACAAAGTATACATACAGGTAGGTACTTGTTACAACACAGATACTCAATTGTAATGGACAAGTTTTCTTTGGAAAAGCAAAAGCTATAAAACTTATAGAAAACTTACTGTCGACAGGCAATTGCCCGATTAAAGCCTTATGGAATACTTCAATACATAATGTCATCAATATATTTCTTTTATTCTTTTTTAAATTATTTATCCTCATAGTTTAGGGTCGTAACCAACTATAATACTTATCACTTAAATCAATAGGTACAAGGATGATAAGTTACTATAAAATGACAAGACATTTAATAGTATAATTTCCTTATAGGTGCAGTATACGTAGACAGCGATACAGGTTTGGAGTCCATGTCATCGGCGGAAGCGGGAGCGGCGAACACGCGCGGCGAGCCGATGGCCGTGCCTAGAGCTGACGCCGAACAACTGCGGCAGGAAGTCTGCAGGCTGAAGAACGATAAACTGGACCTGCTTAAACAGAATATTGTGAGTATTTGTGAGCTGTTGTATGTGATTTTGAGGCCGTGACTCTTGTCTACTATCCTTATTTTTAGCTCTTTAAAAAAATTCCCACCGTCGCTCCATTTTGAGGAAAAAGACTTTTAATCCGTATATGGAGTAGCGGAATAGGGATGTAAAAACGGATGGACAATATAACAAGGTAATACATAAGTTGTCTTTTCGTACCCGTTCGGTATCATTCTCTGATTTTTGCTGACAAAAACGCATTGTTTTGTTGCATTTGTAGGCATTACTTAAAAGTTCTCAGATTGTTCCACTTATGATTATGGCTAAAATTGTGAATATTTTCATTCTATTTTTTTTTTCTATCTATAAATCTACAAGCACAGATCAATATTTTTGACGCTAACAAAACTGTTATTTTTTTCCAGACGTGGCAAAATGAAATAAAATGCCTCCGCGAGAGAGAAATGACACTACAAGCCGAGCTCGCCGCCACCGCTCGCGAAGTTCGAAGACTTCGCGAACAACAAGCCGCCGGGACGATCATTCCCAACCCTTCAACACACGACTCCAACGCTTAGACTACTTCGGTATACCCTTGGTATTGGTTGGTAATAATAAACTTTATTGCATTTCAATAAAGCTCTATTCAAACTGAAGAATATATATATAGAAGTGCCATTAGCAGGCCAGTTAACTTCGGCACTTCTACCGATTCTTATTTCTGTGGGCGTCCCGCCAGCCGCGCGGGATTCGCGTCAGTTTGAATGGACCTTAAAGCATAGCCGCTTAAAAATAATCATAACGATTTCCATTTTTATTTGGCGGAGATAGATCTGAAAAATCTTGAAGAAAAGGACAGAAAATATCGTTAAAACGAGACGTAATTATAAAGTTCTGACTAAAGAATTAAGGAATGAGATGTGCTGGGATTTATTTGGATTTCGGTCTACATTAGAACGTTTAACTTTAGTTAAGATCAGTTAATGTTCTTTAGTGTAGTTACTGGATGTTAAACTTCTTCACTTACTGAACGAGTAAAACGTAATTATGAGTTTTTCCTGTAGTACCGTACTTTAGCTTGAACTTTCTATGATTAGTTCAAAGTAGCTTCACGTGCAAATGTTTGTGCAATATTTTGTTTATCCTTCGTAATGATATTTAGGTACAAATATTATATAAATATTTACCTATATTCATAGATAATCTTTAAAAAATTGTATTTATTGAAAGCAGTTCGTTGTATTTTTACAAAAATACGTAAATTCATTGCCTATGATTCTCTTTATGTCATTTCAACTTTTTATTTTCTTTATCGTAAACAAACATTATTTTCTTTCTATAATCAGAGTATAAATTAAGTAAGCTATTATACTCTCAGATTGTTTTATAATAACCATACTATCCCAGTTCATTTTTCGTACGTCAAAGCTTGACTGACAATTTGTAACACTAAGTATAGATAACGAATTTCTATGATATCTAATTAGAGAGAATATATTTCGAATCTTTTATATGTTGTTATACCAAAACTGATTTGTATATGTCTACTATGAGCTATATGCTTTGTAAATGTTGTGATATTGTAGACATAACACTTCATAATCCTTTAAATTGCAATATATAAGTATTTATTAGCAAACTTATATAGCAACTGCCAAATAAAGTGATAATGTCGGTCATAATTTCTTGTCTTATTATATTATCTATCCCTTTAATATACGCTCATACTTGCTTGGCTAATCACATATTTTAAGCTATCTAGTTCAGCTATGACCAGACTAAAACGAGAAAATCTTGGGCGATATACTACATATAGAATGATGACAGGGATATAGTACATAAAACTCTTTATTTGGCAGTTCTATTTATAACGTAACTTAGTAAAAACGTGTACGCGCAAAACAATTTATTTACATACTTCAATAGATGTTTTAGAAAAATATAGCAAATTATTTTTACTCTCAAATGTACCTACGAGTATATCCTTAAAAGTTACATGCACGTCAACTGTCATCACAATTTCTTTAAGGTTAGTTTCTCACAATTCGAAAAAAAATTTAGGCTGCTTTAGATATTTTCCTATTTTCATTTCATTAGATTTATAATTTGATTGGGGACGAATAGTTTCTCGTATTCGAATTAAGAGTAAAGCAATTGATCTAAAGAATAAAAAATACCATTATATTTTATAATTTGACGTTATAAATGTTTGTTATACTTAAGAAGAGAACTCAAGTTCTTTCTATATTGTGTAACAATTAAAGAGAAATATTGTAATCAATTATATGTGAAATTCGAGACATGGAAAATAGTATTTAGTACGAAACGGTACCTATTATAATAAGCCTTGATTATTTAGAAAGCCTATACTTATGTGGTGCATTAGAAAATTCTAATATATTCTTAAAGTTGAATACCTATATATGAAAATCACCCAGTACATTCTTATGTTTAGTTTCTTAGTACGTAAAATTTTTGCACAGTGCAATTATTTCTTCAAGTCAACGACTCATAACAGATGTTTTATCTTTTAAGTAGACTGGGATTACACTAGCTTGTTGTATTTTGTAATATTACTATTATGTTATTTATTTGTTTCAAGAAAAATATGAAAAGTCGTGTAACATGTAAGTCAGAATCAATGTAAAATTTCCAATATTTTTTTAAAATAATTTGTGGTTCGAAAGTATCTAAGTATGGCAATCTTTTTTTTTTACTTTAAGCAGTAGTGTGCAACTTTCTTATTTAATCCCAGTTTCATAAAGATTTAAGTTTGCCAGTTATTGTAAATATAATTTTACTGGTATTAGGATATTGATTAAACAGTATTTTTCTTAATTTATGCTTGATTTAAGTCTCGTTCGTCGAGTATCTTTGAGTTTTAATGTTTTGTTGTTTATAATTAATATTTTATACCAAAGTTAACATTCCCCACTAAATAGTTTAGTTTATTATTATTTCAATTATGAAGAACCAGTATTTGCAATGCTGTTCAGGAGGGAAAGGTTAATTTACAAATAAGTTTTTAACTGCGAAGTTGAACTTAACCGTTAAATTAATGTTGGTCAGAAGTTGATGAAAATACTTTATTAACTGTTTACATTGGACTCACAAGTTCAAATATTTATACTATATTTTTGTTAATATTTCAAATTAAAAAAATATACTAATTCAAAATAAATTAATCGTCGAATACGAATTTAATTAATTATTTTGGCACAACTTAATGGTTAGGCAGTAAAATCAGTAAGGTCATCTCATCACCTATGTGTTTCACAATTTCTGGCCGATTTCCTTGCCTGGACTTTAAAGGAGCACTCTAACATCCTATCTAAGTTTACATTTAGTTCTCACATTAAATGTAATGTTTGGATTTTGTTCGACTGTTGATATGATAAGTTGATTGACTAACTGTTGATTCGTCTTCACTTAGACTTAAACCAAATATTGCGAGCGCGGAGCGTTAGAGGAAATAGTTTAAAATTATAAGAGATCCTATTGAAATATATAAATAGTTAATAATAAATACAGTGTTGTTTTATTGACCTACCTATATATGTGTATAAAAGCCTCGTATTTCATTGTCTAGTATGCTAGGTTAGCCTACTCAATATTAAACGAGTTGTTAGGATAGTGGTAAAAAAATTAGTACTAACATATAATACAGTTACCCACAAAATATATTTAAAAATCTAAATAACGACATCTGTTGATTTAGCTCTGTACCATTCATAAAGTTATAAGCAATTTTTCTGTGACATTACTAAGTCGGTCGGTTTTATTTCAACAATGTTAAAATGACTTTAAGGTGAATTAACCTTCTGCTAAGTTATTCCTTGCAAAGAATGTTAATAATATTATAAAACTCGTCTGCGGTTGCGGGGTTTGTTTCACTAGGTACCAACTTATTTTAAACAATGTTCGCGAGATGTCGCTGTAAGTCTATTGTAAGGTAAAACCTGATGAGTGCTTCTTATTTTTTGGGAGTATTTATTTATCGATATAAAATGAAATCTGTCTGTACCTATATGACTCTTAATTATTTCTTGCGTTAGTTTGATTAAGAGGATCAATCATATCGGTTACCTTGTCGGTTACCGCAGCCTTTTCACGCTCGTGGAACCTTGAGATTGTCAAAAAGTTGCTGTCGTGGCCTAGGTTATTTCACCATCCAGTAATTTCATTGTTTCACACGCCGTTTGGCGACAGAAGAGAGGAAGTAGCAGGTGTAACACAAAATGGTTGAACGGAAACAAACGCGTATTTGTATTTTTGGCTGAGTATGTCAATAAGGATACGGTGCAATATATAATAAATGGATGAGCTGGTTAAGCGTACATTATTTTTTCACACATCAAGGTTTTCAAACGGTTTTGGAGTGGATCCCTGTATCGCCATTGTAAGGCTCATTTCACATTGAAGAGCTCCCTTGTTGACACGCGGGGGTTTGATGAAAGTCGAGTATGTTTAGAGCCTCTTCAGGTAAATGGAATGAATATTTTCTGTGCGTTTTCATCACAAATAGGGGTGTGCTGTAATGGTCCTTCAGCATCTCGATATTTATATCTTCAGTGCTTAGCTTTGGTAATCTCGATAACTTAATTATGGAAAATGCCTGAAGTGGTTGCGAATTTTGAAAACGAGAGGACTGGTGTTATTTAAGGAAAATAAAATACGAGTGAACTTTTTATATATAGGTAATTTAGATATAAATGAAGAAAGTATATTTATCAATACCCCTCTTTTTTGTTGGGCATTCGAAGAAAGTAAAGCACTTTTCACGTAATGCAAGTCCCAGTCGAAAAACCAAGTTACACATTTCTTATATTCTTTCAACTGATACCTTAGGTATCAGTTGCTTAATTAATATAAAAAAAAAATTGTTTATATTTTGTTTCTTTATCATCATACTATATACATCATATAGTATAAAACAAAGTCCCTTTCCGCTGTCTGTTTGTCCCTATGTATGCTTAAATCTTTAAAACTACGCAGCGGATTTTGATGCAAAAGTTAAACTTAAATTTTTTAATGCAAATTATTAAACGTATGAAATTCTTTTATGAGCAGTAGCTAATTTCAAAACAAAATAGACGCTCGCTCGTTTGCTCATGTCATGGTTACTGTATAACCATAACCTGACCTAGCTTTTGAAACAAAGTCGGAGTAATAAGGGTTCCGTTAATATAAGGAATTTAATAGTGTGAGTATAAATCTTTATAAGCTGTAGATAGGCTTTGAATTGAATCTTTTTTGAATTTTGGTTAAACCAAAGAAAACAGATTTCTTAGATTTCTCAGAGATTTGTTGCAACTGAATCAATTATCAAACAATACATTTTCTATATGCTATATGCATAATGTTTGAAAAATGCTTTGTTTTTTTAATTTGACATAATTTACAAAAAATATTAGTTTATTAAAATAATGCTTTGGTGTAATAGAATTTTAACTTTTGATTAGTTTGTCAAATGGTATAACTTTGTCAAGCAAAAAAATTTTCTAACATTTTTTTCCAAATGATTGATTGTCATACGTTTTTTTTATCTTATGATAGGATACCGACGCGTGGGTGTCGTTAAATATATGATTATATCAATCTAACTGTACTTTCTGTGTTTCCAAGGAGGGTTGACGTTAGGCAGGCGGCCAGTCGTAAAAACATGTCATAATCATAATAGGAATGAAAACAACCCGAAGGCACGTGTCATGGAAGCGGGAGCTGAAGACGAAACTGGAAAAGTGCTAAGAATTTTTGTAGTAAATTATAGATTAGTATATCAAGAGTTTAATTTTACGTAGACTAGGTATACACTCCTTTTAACCCTCGGAGAGAACTGATGAAAGTTATTGATACGCTTGATAATTTTTCTGGTGGTAAGAATAGGGTTTCTTTTTATCCGAAAAGATATCAGATTTATAGAATCAGCTAATTAATTTTAAACGATTATCACATATAATTCCTTGGAAATATATTGCATTCATACAGTATTCACAGGTTATTAGGAACTACTCGGCGTCAGAAAGATCTATAAAATGTAGCCGGTTTTGAAAGAGATGCTTAATGAAGTGTTTATCTTTAATTTAACATACTACATACTTTGTATAACCCGGACGAAGTCGGGGCGGGCTGCTAGTTATTTATATTCTTAACCGGTGCTTATGCATCATTCCTATCAAGCAAAATAATGTCGCATATTCTGAAAGTTATTTCTCTTATCTTTCAATACCCTTTTACTTTGTTAAGTATTTTCCCAATAGTTCATTGAAGTGGAATAATGAAAAATCAAGCAAGTTTACTAAAGCAAAATTAAATTATATACAAAGGCCAGCAAAGTTCTTTCTTTGTTCAAGCCTTGTTATCAAAAGTATAGGTATCTACGGCTGTCTGATGTGATGTAGGTAACTTACAAACACATAATAGTAGTTACTGACTTTATAAATGTAAATCTTTAGTTAAGTACATCTACAGATTATATTTCAGATCCAAGGGTTCATTCTTATCGAGTGGGTTACGTGGTCAATCTACCCTACACGTCTTGGTGCCATAGTTTTACGAACGCCACTCGGCCTCTGAAAGGAACCACTCGTTGAACGACCGCAATGGCAGCCAGGACGGGTAAACGGCTGCACGTGCCTTCCGAAGAACAGAATCATCATTATTGAACAGTCAGTTCATGCCTGCAATGTCCTAAACAGATTGGAAACAACTAAACAAAGTAAGATTTCCGTGGGAATCGAACACCCGTAAGTTTAAATAAATGAAATAAAATAAATAAACTTCATTTATTTCGGATTGCAAAGATCCATATTCACATTGATAACAATTAAATAAAAATAAAAATGAAAATTTACTATAATAAGAAATAAAATTAAAATAATAATAAATCGAATAACGACCAAATTATGAAAATACTCGACAGCTATGTAACTACAAATAAAATTTTACATTAATGATTTAAAATTAAAATAAAATTAAAACAAAAGTAATAATAAAATTAAAACACTGGACCACGGCAGACAGTTAGATCCAAGGGTAAGCTTTAATCATGGTCCTGAATATGGCACTTCGTAACCATTTTTATAGGGAAACTTAGAAAAAATTAAAATTTTTAGGGTACTTTAGTAGCTTAACACTGTCAAAACGATTTAAAACTTCATTTAAAGGTATCATCTAGCAATTATGTTGTTCAAATTTTGGGTGATTTTGGTGAACCGAAAAAAACAGAAATGTTACACTGTTTGCTTTGTTTTCTAAAACACAAACTTTTCTCAAACGAGTATTTAGTAGAGTCCCTCGAGTATCGCGAGAGTGCGAAAGCATGTTTTGTACAAATGAATAAGGTAATAAAAAAACACAGAAAACGATACATTTTAATACTTTTTATGTAATAAATGTATAAGCAAAAACATTGTCATTCCCTAAAATTTCTGTGTGAATAAGTGAACTGAACATACTCTACCACATATAAGTAGCTACGCGTATTTATTACTTACTTAGATATGCAACTTATTCAGTTCTGTTCCAACATTTTCAAAATTTAAGAAACAGAACTTGTTGTTCCATTGTTAAATTAAAAATAAAGTTTACTCCTCACAGTATCTCAAATTACTTCCTTCAAAATGTAGAAAGTTAAAATTATTTAACTTTTCATAATGACTCAAGTGAAGAATGTTAGGTTTGGTAAATGTTTGTCGTTCAACCAATCTCCTAGGGTAAAAGTTGGCCTCGGCATGTAGGTAAATAAGTACTAAATGGAAATCATAACCTGAAACGATGTGAATATTATTCATTTCAGATCCTTCGGTATCACAAGATTCACAAGGATCAGAAAAATGGGAAATATGTTATAAAATGTGTTTTATGTGCAGACGAAATAAAAAAATTAAAATAGTTACGACTAATATTTTTTTTAAATTTTGTATCGAAAAAGAGAATTAAGTAAAGAGGTAGGTACTTAATTAAGTTCTTCATGTGTGTTTACAGTAATGTAATCGTAATACTAAATGACTCGGCTCCTTACTCATTAGCAAAAAAAAACTTAGCTTTTTGCGAGAAAATAGGTACGAACAAGATTATGCTTTTAGTGAAACAAAATTATTAGGTATCTAAAATTATTTTGATAATTCAAATGTACTGTATAAACATAAATTAGGTGCTAATTTGTTTTTTTAAAAGAAACACCTACTGGAAATTGTTAATTGAATTCTTCATAAATATACTGGTTGAGTGGTTAATGAATTTTCAATGGACTGTAGTTTGAATGGTTGCTTCTAAATTTGATAGACTTATACACGGGAAAATAGAACTTCTGTAGGAATAATAGGATAACAGTTCATAAGGATTAAAGCACATACCTTTACTGATGACGGCGAGCTAATGATATCAGCAGATTTTGAGTTTTAAAAGTATAAAAAATACCTCTTGATGCACTTCATAAAACTGGGCGCCCAGAAGGTCCACACACTTATTCCTTGTAAAATTGTCTATCGACAAAGAAAATTAACAAAATGTCACAGCTTATTAATATTAGTAACGTAACTATTTATTAATTATTTAGTTTAGTTAATTTTGTATTTTTACAACAATTCTAATGATGAATGATGGATTTCCTAAATAATGGCGGTTAAAACATTTCAAAACTAGGAATTTTGTAATGCATTTCATACAATTGAGTCACTGTGATTTTGCTAGAAAGAGACGGAATTCTGCTATTTCGATAGGCGGACCCGAAAGAGCATAAAATTTAATGTATTTGGCACTAAAAAAGTAAAAATTGTAAGTTTTGTATAGAAATTAGGTACTCGTATTGACACAAAATAAAATAGTATTGGCCCAGCCAATGTCACTGAGATACTGTTAATAGCGAATCTGAGACCGACGTAAGAAAAGTCTAACCCAAATCTAATTCTAATTACAACTTTGTCAATCTAAGACAGCGGCCCAAGGGTGCAATTTACCAGAATTGCTGTTAAAATCCGAGTTCCAGATAATTACACTTCTTCAATGTACTTATCTAACAACCTTCTAATCTAATTACGAGTAGATTAGCTTATTTGAGCCTAAAGGCGTCGGAAATCGAGAACGCTTCATTAATTTTGTTGATTGGGTTTGCAGCCATGTCCTGACCTGACTATAAAAGCATTATACTCGACTGTAGGGTAACAAGATCGTATGACGAAAGACTAAATTACTTTAATTTAAATTCGTTATCAAAAAGAAGAGATATCATAGACTTAAAATTCCTTTATAAACTCATTCGAAACAAGATAGATTGTCCAAAACTTGTTAGTAAAATCAATTTCAGAGCCCCCTCGATGTTGCCTCGACCAAATGCTTTCAAGCCCTTAGTTCCACCACAGCGCCGGACCGTTCTGGGGTGTAACTCGCCCATAAGCAAGATGTGTCAGCTGTATAATGTAGTGAGCAGACTATGTGATGTGCATCATGATTCTTTGGCAAGGTTCTTAGAAAATATTGGCGATGCTTTGTAGTGTCCTGGACTTTCATTTGTAGCATGTTGGATTGTTTTCTTTGTTTTCTTTGTTAAGAATTCATGACTTTTACTGTGCATGAGGTGTTTACCTTTAAAGGTTAGCACATTTAGCTTAAGTATAAATAAGGCTTTTGAAAAGAATTGATGTAGCAACCACTAGTAAACCAAATAAAATAAAAAATAAAATAAAAAGAAAATAAGGGGAAAGTTTTGAACAAAAATCCACATTTTATATGTTTGTAGACAAGAAAGTAGACATCAAAAATGTAGCTAGAGGTCATCATCATCATTTCGTGTAGAGTACATTGTCAATCGACCATGTACTCCCTGCTAGAGGTGTATCTAAAGTACAACATCATGAAATCAATCAAATAATTTTCGTTCGATTTTGAATGATTTTCTTTCGACATAATCGGTGAGTCACATGATTTTTAATCGACTTACCGATTTTACTTTCTCAAAAATAGTCGCGGTCCTGGTTTGATTTTGGTAATACATTAAAGTGAATTTTAATCTGCGCCCAAGGAGAGGACTTTGAAATTTTATGCTTGAACATAAAACTTGTCCAAAAAATCCTCATTTATGGTCATATTACTCATCAGTTACATCTAACAAGTAGGTGATCTTAATTAATTTCCATCCATAGCATTGATTAGATTTGGTACCTTAGTTTAATGCCAAAGGTAAACCCAAGGTAAACCTTAACCTAAAACATATTGAAGTCTTCTTCTTACCGAATAGATAATCATTTTGGATATAACTGATCAGTTAATCAATTAATTTTATAGACTTAAATAACTAAAATAATAAAAAAGAAGTATAGTCACACCCCGGACACTCCATACGACAGCGCCGAGATTACAACTACTACGATTCGGTCGCATTCACACGCGCGTCAAAGTGAGTGGTGTGTGTGTCACTCGTAGGGTTGGTTATTTACTACTAGCTGTTTCCCGCAGCTCTGCCTGCGTCAAAAAGTAGCCTATGTTTGACCCCAGGTCCTTAACTATATTCTTACCAAATTTCATTAAAATCCGTTCAGCGGTTTGGCCGTGAAAACGTAACAGACAGACAGAAAGACAGACTTTCGCATTTATAATATTAGTATGGATTAGTATATTAGTATTATTAGTATGGAAGTATGGATATACCTTTCTACCATCCTGCGCATAGCTTGTTTCAAATTATGTAATCCTATTTGTTTTGTTATTTACTCAGAAAATTAAGACACAAAATTTTTGATAAAATATTCTCGGGACTGGAATGTACAATATGATATTGAAGCATCACCACTGAAGAAAATTTTGGATAAAACCTTGAGGAAATATTCTTGAACCAAATTTTTCTGATAAAAGTAAAAAAGCATATTTTTTCAGAGAATGGAGATTTGCCTACCTAATGCTTTCCTATGATGAAATTTTTTTTCACGTGAAAGTAGATGAATGATGAATTGATCCAAATAATATATATATCCCGATTTGCTTGAAATAAGGCTGACAGAGGGTTTAATCGAAAATACATATCTTTAACTTTTGACACTCCTAGGACATACCTATTGTATCAAAAGTTAGAGATTAGTACTGAATTATTAGTAGTACTAGCGTACCATTGGTGCACGTAAGCCTAGTTAGATCCGACTGTGATGAAATACATTTTTATTATTATTTATTTATTAGAAAGACCAACAGCTTCTTTTGTATAAAAGTGTATAATACACATACACTTACAATATTACTGAAATTTCTGAAATATTTATTTATTAACTCATGGATATCACACAGTAAATAATGAGAGCCATAGAAATAGGTAATAGATACCTTCCATTTTTATAGCAGTTCCTTAGCTATAAGGATGGACGTGAAACAAAATGTAACACATATTTTATCAGACAAAAGACAAAAAGAAATAACTCGCCTATTTGTCACCCTATATTATAGTAAAAGGAACGTGGTTTCGATACTCATTGCCTTGTAAGCATTTAGCGGCATTTTATTTAATTTTAATAGCAAAAATATAATTTCCAAATATTTCTACAAAATATATTTCGTAATCGTGCATATTTCACCATGTGGCTGCTCCTAAATATTCCGTGAAAGGGACAATTTCGCTGAAGTATTCGATGGAGTTATTTTATCTCTCGGGAATTTCGGTATACATATATGCGGATTTTATTGGCATAAATCAGAAAATGTTTTGCAATATCGAGGCTGGCGTCCCTTAACAAGATTGTTCTGATGAAACTTCCAGTCGATTAGGCATTCGATTTTTGATATCTTTTGATTAATAATGTCTTGAATCATAACATCAGAGCTTAGATTAATAATTGGTCTCGCGAGCTCGATTAGATACCGTCGGTGTACTAGAAAAATGCGGCAACTAAAACTACGCCGAATTCGGCGTACTTGCGGTGTACCAGCGTCAGTCACGCCGCTTCCGATGAATGAGTTGGACGTCTAGATAAATTTAAAATTTTATGTAAAAGCAGAAGCAAAATGGCAGTTTGCGTAGTCAAACTGTGTAAACATAATACTAAAAGAAATAAGAAAGATACTGGTATTACATACCATCAATAAGTATTGTATAATTTCGAAATATGGACATAAATTACTCACGAAAATAATATAACCCTAAAATATGGCGCGAAGTACCGCTCAGTGCTCAATGTTGCCTTGTATTAAAAATCCCAAATTCCCCGAGATTTCGATTTTTATTATTTAGATATTTTGTTTTTTAACTCCCGACCGACAAATAAGGTATGTTGTAATTTTGACTTTTTCTGACAATTTTGTCTGTCTTTATCATCTTATTTCTTCAATGCTGGTCTGGGAAAAAAGTAAAAACGTGGAATGTACTCGTACTAGCTGCTTCTCTTCCCGCGCAGACCATACAAGCCAGCCGAGGGAGTGGGCGAAAATCGAAGAAACCATATGTAGTAGTAGGCAATGCGACTATCACTATTTTGATTAAATTTCCACTTTACGCCCACCAACATTCTCAATATTTTCTTCGGGTAGTTGGTACCCCGTAGGGTATTGTTGCCGGATAATCGATTTTGTTTAATAATCTAGGGTATCGAAAATATTGATATAATCAATTTAATCGATTTTTGATAATTAATCGATTATTAACTGCAATACCAAACAATTAATCGATGGTTGAAATGGATCGATATAAATTATATCGATTTAATCGACATAAGTAATAGTTTATATCGATGGTGTTATTAATCGATTATGTATCTATAGTATCGATGTGATCTAACCTGTAGTATTGATTATTGACAATTTATTGAAAATAATCGATTAATGGATTATCAATTGAAATACCAAGCAATTAAGGTACCGGTACTATACAGATATACCGGAACTCGGTGGCGGGATGTACAGCGGGCATTACACAAATCATCGTCATTCAACTCATACAGAAAAAAATATAGTATAGTACTTACAGAAGTATATTATCGATAGTATCAAATCAATATCGATACTATCTATACATGATCACTATCGATACCTTAGATTATATTTTCAACTATCAAAGAATCAATTATTATTCGATGTGTAATCGATTTTCCGGCAAAACTACCGTATGGAAAAAGGCCGTGATAATATGTATGTCTATTAATTTATTTGTATTTAAACCCGGGTTATATCTAAAAAAGGGGTCAGTAATCAATTAGCTCCAAGCTAACTAGAAAATTAAAGTAACGTTTAACATACTGTACTGTATAATAATGATTCAAATGAAAGTTTTTGTTGCAATATTAGGATTCTATATTAGAATAATAACATAAAGTAGAAAAAATTAACCATTTCCCCTACCTTACCTCCAAAATTATCGATTGCAGAATCGATGCATAAATTACAGGAAAACCTATGAGATAATATTTTTGTTTAGGAGGTCCAAATGGAGAAAAATAAAAAATCGTATAGAACCCTCTCCACGCGAGCGGACTCACACTTAGCCAGTTTTATTTTAATTTCTTTTTAATGGATTTTCTGAGCTACGTTTTATAATCCGTAACAAGACCACAGCAATTAATAATTTTCCCATTGGTCGGGCACCAGTCAAGTAGCTGGCAACACCATAATCGACGCTAGTGTACGCACACACTTTCCTAATAAGTTGCCGCATTCTGGAAACTGATTTTTCTTCAAAGCGCGGTATCTAGTCGTAGCGCCGCGGAGGTCAATTCTGCCGTCATACGGAAAAAAGACGCATCTGACATTTTTTCCAAAATTGAGTTACATACATATTCGGAATCAGTAAAAAAGACGCATATACTAATATTTTTAAAGTTTACTAATAAGAAACGCAACCCATAAAACCTTACTATCAAATACGATTATACGACGCATGTGCGACATATCGCTTGTATTACTAATTGAATAGACATTTCTGATGTATACTAAAATGAAAAGTCACATTTAAGAAGTAATGTTTATTTACATAAAAAATACGTATGGTTTTATAAAATGAAAAGGCGTTTCTACATCTTAATAACAAGAAAAGTCGGTTCTGCGGAGATGTGCCCCTTCATCTTAGCAATATACAGTATTAGCTAGACGCAAGTGGCAGTAGCGTCTTTTTTATGTAGTATCGCTAGATGTGCGGGGTGAAGTGGGGATCGCGACAGGCTGCCGGCTGCCGCCGCCGGTTCAATCAGTTGCGTCCAGGCAGTCGAGGCGATAGTTCAAGTTGTTGAGACATATCAAATGTAAAAACTGTTTACATTACGAACGCCACCGACATATTTCAACCAGACAAGCATATCAAAGTGATGTAGAAAAGCAGAATAACATAAACTCTTCGGACTGTCTATTATGATGATGATTTAAAAAAATCATAATGCTTCCACGTATGGAAAAATTATTAAAAATTATGTTTTTTTCCGAGACTTATTATATTAAATAAGAGATAGGTGATAAAAAAACACAACTCAAACCTATGCTGCAATATGACATGAAGCAATATCTGGCCGTAAAGCTATCGATATCATAAGCATCAATTTATGTAACTAAACTATTAAAAATACAATTAAACTAACAATACTAAAATATAATAAAATAAAATAAATAAAAAAAAACTTAATAAAAAAAAAAACCTTAAAAAAAAAGCATAATAATGGTCCATGTGGCATTGTGCCGATAATGCTGGCAGCATTTTCTCGTTGGATTGCAAAACTGATTCGTTGGCCGAGGAAAGCGCCAGCTCTACGGTCTCCCGTCGCATCAATAACCCTCTTCGAAATATCTTTGAAGAGGCCTATTACTGCGGCGCCCCATAGATCTAGAGTCTTAACGCCGTATGGCATAAAAATGTATTCGGCACCGAGACCGCTTTATTTGTTAATCTTCCTTTTCGATCGCTTCTGCGGCTGCTGCTGCACAGGTTCCCTGGAGATGAGGAGCTAGTGTGTCCACACATGTGACATCCCACACCAGAACCCTGCCCATACTCCAAGGAATCAAACTAAATCCCATCCGGCCTCTTGCCGTCGGTTCTTGATATACTTGATAAGCTGCATTCGATCTTTTTTAATGTCATTTAGAGATTTGAAGCATGCGTTAGATAACTGCGCCAGCCAAAACAAAAACTGGACCTTGTACAGTTATTTAGTCCATGTGGTAAACTCAACTGAGGTAAATTTTCAAACGGTCAAATTAAAGTATTTAGAAGCTGGCCATACCCATATGGCAGCTAATGGATTTTGATCATCAGGTCGAACCTTGATGAAGAAAGAGAAATTAACATATCTACGATTTTCATTAAGCAGTGTTGAGCACGAGGGCAAATATAACGGTCAAAGCAATGAAAGTGATGATGTTTATCAATTTGAAGACTGTGCGTCATTGTACAAACTGCAAAATTCTTCTTCTCGCGCATATTTAGGTTTAGGTAATATGAGTGAAGTCGCATTCACCAGAGGCACCTATTTAATGAATTACAAGACTGCGTTATTTGATGAAGAAGAACATAAACTTGACTTTCTACAATTTAAGAATATTAAATCGGGTATACCAGCTCTAAAACCGGTGAAAGAATAAAGGGGTCTTTATTACTCAAGAGCGCAAGTCAGCGATCATACAAAAGTTGACTCCGTTGATGCCAGTTATCAGAAAAACATTTTGGTATAATCTTTTGTATAAGTTTTTGATTTTTAATAACCAAACACTCCATGTTTTTAGTTATTAAAAATCGAAAACTAAAATGCAAACAGCCGAAACTGGAATATATTTTTTAAATGTTATAGATAATTAGGTTACATACTAAGTTGAAAAGCAACTAATGGCTAAAAACGTCCTTGTTAATTACTTTCCTAGACCCTATTTTTACATCTTTACTAAGTAGAAAAGACGTCTTGTACAACAAGAAGTTGAAAAGAAGTATGTAGCCATAAACGTCTTTTCATTACAGTATTCGCTAAATTTTTGATATTTATTTCTAAGAAGAAAAAGAAAATCCGGTTTATTTACTATATAAAACTCAATTAATATTTTATTTCACATGCCTATAGATCAAACCCTCTTAAACATTTTTCAATTATAAAACTACATCACAGTCTAAATTCCATGGCGCAGAGAATTTTTTAAATTTAATATATTTTTTCTCCATTTGTGAGTTTGTGTAGAAACGTCCTTTTTCCATATGTCGGCAGAATTATTAATCTATGCATCAGAGCTTAATATCAAACAGCTTATGATCAATTTGTGTTGTGTTTTCGCCATACTTATTCACTGCTTTAGCGTTTCTGTCGGCCAGTTTTCTTTGATTGAACGTTACAGAACCGAAGTGAACAGTTTTTCGAAGGAAATTCATATTGACAACTAAGAGTTTGGATATTGAGAACTTTGAAACTACGGCGCAGACTTGAAAAGATATTTTTACATTTAATAGCTCTTAATAGCTCTACCAACGATCGTTCTTTTTATTAATGTCGTGGAGTGATATTTTTGAAATGTATGACTACTTAAAATGGTGAATGAAAATCATTCCAAATGGAACGATAGTTGTTGTGAAACGAGTGTGGTCGTTTCCAAAAAAATAAACTCCAGAACGAGCGATGGCTCGAAATACAAATAAAGCTCTAGATATCGTATTCATCACCGACGCTCTTCTACTAATTATCTTTCCATATTTCATGCTAGTCTTTTGTACACTTTGAAAATACCTTCTCTATGACATTGTTGTTCCGTAAAACGACGCAAAAGTATAAAGCGTGGAAGTTCATATAAAATGTTATTTAATTAATGGCATTTAAACTAGAGTTTTATTTATTAATTTGTAAGATAATAATAGAGATAATATTTATTAATTTAGATATAACATGTAAATGCCGGACTTAAAGCCGTAGGCTTTTTCTACCAGACCCGAGGTAATTGTACTTTATCTGGTTGGTAGCGTATTGAAGTATCGATATTCCGTTTGATCAAAAGGAACTTGGCTGATTCGGTATTTTTGGTCAACGAAGAAGGCGAACAAACGAAATCCCTAATAAAATGATTTTCGCAAGATAGCGGTGAACACCGTTTCACGCACAAAGTATAATAGGTATATTCATAACTTCAAATTCACTTCACGTAAAGATATGAAACAGCAGTACAGATATAAAGCTTCAGCGAAGAAATCGTAAACTGTGTTTCACAGGTCTCGAAGTGACTTATAGAATTTGCTGCCGACGAATTTTCATCTAGAATGTTTGTACCCTGTAAATTTTGAATGCGTGCACCTAAAAATATAGTTAAAAGTACGTCTTAGACAATATAGACATTTACACCATCTAAAACCGGAGTACAGTTAGTTTAAAACATAGAATCCTCAAGATCAATATCTTCTTAAAGTAAGTTAACTTATAAATATAGATTAAATTCAGGAGGAAAAGAGATAGAAATCGATAAGGTCACCATACCCATAATTCCTAAAAGTTTTAATCCCTGTACTCTGGCTGATTTACGTCGAAAAGGAAAGTCGTGTGTTATGAGAGAACGGAATAAATCAAAAGTTTTCCACATACGTCTTACTCAGCCAAATGTAGTGTGAAACGGAACAATAAAGTATGAGCAACATGTGGGTGTTTGTCGATAGTATACAAATACATGTATCGGTTTGTTTACTTGATGTTTACCTTTTTTTTTTTTGTGTTTTATTTTGAAACCTATGGCTAAATTTTTACAGTGTCAACACTTTCAATAGCTAAATACCTATGTTAAAAATCTAGTAATCAGCTGATAGGATTATGTACGGGAGTCAGGTCATAATTCTTTTCTGGGGTTTCACTTAATTTTTTATTGAAAGTGATTTATTGTTTTATTTAATATTGTAAAAATTTGCCTAAACATATTTTTTCCCCCGGTTTGTTTATCGAGTGATAATTGAATATCGTCTTAACAAACCTCTGGGATTTGATAGAGAGTCAAGATTTTAATATTGTACGGATCTATGTTGAAATTAATACAGAGTTGTTCATGATCATGTCTAATGTTATTGAACTTGGTGATTAATGTCTTGGATGGATGCATTGTCGCACGGCCAATATGGGGTTTCTGTTATATGCAATCTATGCAAATATTGTAATGTGTAACTGTGTCCTGCTATAATCTGTGTCAATTTGAATCCCGGCTTTATGATTTTTATTGCATCGCTGACGTCTCTAAGTGTTGGCAACCAGTCCTTTAGTTGTTGCCCCTGATGGCTTTCCTGGTAGAGCAGTTCCGCCTCCCTGAGGTTTTCCTCTCAGCATTTTCTTTTGACATAGCTTATTGGGCATTCGTTATAGGCGAATTGCACTTTCATCGAAGAAGCTGTTTTTGGCCCTGGGCCAGCCTCTTCATTGCCCGATACATTGTTGTGAGCCTTAACCCATGCGAATCTGATGATTTGATATGATTCTTTTATTGTATTTATGAGTTTGTGGATTTTCACTACTAGTTTGTGTCTATTGTTTCTGTCCTGTAATGCTGATCTGTTATCTGATATTATTGTTGTGCTGTTTAATTTAGTTGTAATTATATATGCACAGGCTTTTGAAATGGCGAATAATTCTGCCTGGAAAACTAAGTGGATTGCGTGAAGCTTGAATTTTTGACTATAAAAGAATTACTGTGCTCTCGGATAACGAAGGCGGCTTCTACTTGCCCGTCCTCAGACTTGCTCTCGTCGGTGTATATTTTGCATAAATATTTATCTATGTATAAGTAGACAGACCTGGTAGGTAGTGGTCTACTAGACCTAGTACTACATTCTTACTGGTATGACTAACAATGTGGCTATGGGTAAAATAGTTAAAAGTAGGTTAAATAAGTAGAAATTTTATAAATGTTTGAAGACCTTACTCAGCAGTGTGACAATGCAGGTTATCAAAATAATAGGCAAAATGACGTATCATATACGTATCATTCTAATATGAAAATACTTTAAAGGCCTAAATATTATAAATGCACAAAATAGGAAAAAAACAATCCAAACATAAAAATATGTATGATACGTCTATGTTAATTTAATACTTACAAATAACATAGGTACATATTACTCTATACCTGCTTCTTTATTATTTTTCCACATAATTTTTAATATAAATTTTTAGTCTGAATATTACACGGAAGGAAAAGCAATAATCTTTTCAATAGCATTGATGTGGAAACCGTCTTTATATCAAAATCATAAAAGGTTATGAAAAAGCCGATTTGGTTCAAATAAATTTCTCTTTATTTTTCTTTTACGACGCACGTAGAGCCCTAAATTGCTTAGCATATAATAAACTTTTAATGGCCACAGACGTACGTTTATTCGAAACAACGTAACGGAAATAGAGACAGGGTTGCCAATAACTTTCCTTGTAGAGTTCCGTACTCATAAATTGTAAATGAAAGTTGTGGCATTAATGGGGTCCAATTTGCTGTATCTTGTGTATATATCTCTGTATGTGGGATCTGGTAAATCGTTGCGACTGTTGTCTGACACATGCCCTAAATGAAAATACTTGTAAAATTGTAATCTAACAGTGAACTTTTCTATCTCAAAATATAATTAGATCGTTAACACAGGTTTACATAGGCTTAAAAGAACTGAAGACGTAGTTCGTACCCAAAAGAAGCATCTACCTAAATTCTAAATATTTCGTCTGCCACGTATGGGTTTCACTCACACAAATACATCAACTCTAAGACACAGTCACCAATCACTGTATGCGTTGCAACATAAAATCAAAAATGAAGCTCAAAATTAGTCTCCTATGACTATTTTTGAGCTTCAATTTTGATTCAACTATGAGCTGCCTGGGTGTCAGTTCTCTTATTTTACATAGTGCACAATTGAATCGTTATTGGATTGCAATGGCAATTTGTGACGTTTCTTAGCGGAAATGACAATACAGGATTTTTTACAGGGTGTCAATTCTGATCGTTTTAAGCTTGGTTTGGCAACAACAATGGATCTTGATTTCGTCTTTCTTCACAATGGTTATTAAAAATAGTGTATAAGCAAAGTGGCAAGCAATATTGTTAAAGACAAGCAGCCCTAAACACGAACATAAAGTATTTTAACTTTAATGACTATGTACTAAGTTGTAGACAATTAAAAAGGCTATTAAGCTTGCGAATCAGAGCTAAGTGATTGGATAAACGTGCGTGAGGCATCATTGTAAATTAAAATGTCTCTAATCTTAACTTGTTTTAACTTGTTAATGCTAATTTGAATTCGGCAGTTATTTTAAGGGTGTGTGATATATTTTGAATGTGTTCAAAAAGTTTATTTATTTATTTAAACTTTATTGTACATAATATAGTTGTATAGCACAATAGGCGAACTTAATGCTAAAAGCATTATCTAACAGTCAACCTTTGGGTTAAACAGATATCGTCATGTGGGTATTAAAAATATATAGCTATAAATACACGAAACATATTATTATTGTTATTTTGGTTTTTTTTTTTTACGAAATTCCTTAACCTGAAAGTCTTTCTTTATTAGATGATATATTTCTTGTGTCAAATGGACAGGTGGATTTCTACGTCACAGTCAAGTTTGCGGGGTCAGAACTATTACTAATTAACGGAATTGTTTATTTTTTCGTATCTTTACTAGTAAATCATAAATCTCACTTAATCTTTAATTTTGGATAGATAGGTAGTTGGAAACATAAAGCAAAAGAAGGAACAATCGACAATTTTATGATCTCTCGATTCTCCAGAAAAAAATTGTAAAAAAAGAAAAGAGCATATTACAACAAAACACTACAAGTACATAAAGGTAGCTGAAAAACGGAAACATACTAAGGCGAAATATAATTGGAGGATATGTATGACCACACCAAAATAAAAGAGATGTATTCTTTTACATAAGTGTTTTTTACATAGCCTTATGTGTCGCACTGCTGGGTAAAGATCTCCCCTTTACATTTTCAAGCATCTCGGCCATTTTGGTGTCATCCACTGTCGAATACTTCCAGGCTATCCAAAGCTATATGGGATTATTTTAAACAACTTATTTAAATGAATTCAATCTCGAAGTGCAATCTAGGCAGAGTTAACATGCAAAGCGAAGTGGTGACAAGCTGGCCAAGTGCCGACATCAAAGGGGCAGTTTGCCGAGACATTGTTTATGTATCAGTTGCAACGGCTCACTGAGGCTTGTAGCCTCGACATAGAATGGTTAATTAGTTTATAAGATTTCTAGATTATACATTTATAAAATAAAGCGGAAGAGTTTATTTGAACGCCTAAAACTCTTTATGTGTCATATATTTTAGACTTTTTTTATTTAACTGCATGGTTTTTTTAAAATTATATATATACTAGCTGTCTCCCGCAACTCCGCCTGCTTCAAAAAGTAGCCTATGTTTGGCCCCGGGTCTTCAACTATATTGATACCAAATTTCATCAAAATCCGTCCAGCACAGTTGATATCATCATCATATATTTAAAAGCTGAGCTCTTGTCGGTGGAGCTTCTTTCATTCTTCTTGATCATTAGCAAAATCTAAAAAAGACTAGTTTAAGTATTTGACTAAAAATAAAAAATAAATAGTATTAAATAATCTACACGAAATAAACCCCTAATTTTACATTACATACAGAGAAAAAAACACTTCATAGCGAATTTTGACGTCAAGTTGTCAAGTACCCATATCACCATTAAAGTTTCAAAGAGACGAATCTTGTAACAAGCGTTAGAAAAATGTTGATAACTTACTTTGATAGGCATCCCAAGTTTCATATGTCAAAAGTACGTGCCTATCGACTCCCACTAGATTAATTTACGTGAAATGTTTTCATCGTAATTTTTTGAAGTGCTATGGAACACGTGAAATCAATTTGGTGTATTACCCCGAAAGGATTGCGTTGGTCTCCTAAGTGTTAGTTTATTGGGCGTAAAATATTTTATGTTTGGACTTCAAATGCTTACTTAGGTATTTCTGTCGCAAAGCACTTTTTTACCATGGAGCAATTCATGAGCAATTATAAATATGATAACTGTCAACTCGAACTAGGCATTTTTCGTATGGTAGCATTGCCACTCTGAATGTCAATTGAAAATCGTAATTCACAAATTTATTAGAAATTAGATTTTAAAAACTTGTCATGTCAACGGCGAGTGGTAACCGCTTACTACGTATAAGGCGACCGAACGCTTATTGAAAGTTAGCGGTTAAAAATCACATGTGATTTTACTAAGAGTACTATTAAGTTTTAAACAGTACTTAATAGGATGTACTCTTAACCTCCGTATTGTATTAAATACTTTAGATAAATATCACGCTTCACCGTGCATAAATCAATACTTGTTCAATAGCGTCAAAACCCGAGACTTACCCTACTAAATTATAGTAAACTTTCTCCGAGAAATGGTTTGAACTCTCCGAGCGAAAATTGAGCGATTTATATCGACAACCTTTTGAAATATATAAATTTATATGTTATTTTAGCTAACCATGGTATTCACATTTTCCCGTAGTACTTATCGTCTGTTTAAAAAAAAAAATAAAAGTAGTCTGAAAAATTGCTTTTAACGGAAACTTTATAGATACCAACAAAAATATTCCAAAAATGGCAGCGAATAGTTAAAAAAAACGTGAAATCAGTAGAAAATATTCCATATCCCATACTTAACTGATCAGCTTGTCAGCTGATATAATTGATGACATGACAAGCTTATTTATTTATTCACAGCTACTCACTACACTTACAGTTTCCCAAGACGTATAGTGGGTTATATATGGAAGGTCGATTTTTTCAATTTATTATCAAGGTATCTCTGATTACTACATATAATTTTTTTTTAAATGATATCAGCTTTAGTCAGGAAAAAGCTTAAAAGTGCTCGCGGCGCGGTTTGCTATCCGTAGAATTGCTACTAAGTTAACTTTGCATTTTCATGAAGTAGATTAAAGTCATTGTTTTCATGTTGTAACTTTTTTTCATTACATAGGCACAACATGCGCTCACTGCTACCCCTCTCTCTATTTTCAACAACCTTTGAATAGTTTGTATTTAAAACGTTTTGGTATTCTGAACAAGGATTAACATTTCACTATCTATTTTCCGCAGCTCTGCCTGCGCCAAAAAGTAGCCTATGTTTGACCCCGGGTCTTCAACTATATTCATATCAAATTTCATCAAAATCCGTTCAGCTGTTGGCCGTGAAAGCGTATTAGACAGACAGACTTTCACAGTTATACTAATGAATAATTAGTATGGTATGGATTTTAATTTCGTTAATAAACTTTTCTGTATTTATTTATTTACGTTCTCTTGCCTATAATAACATGAACTTAATAATAAGTTTCCCGACATCCAAATATTAACTTACTTTAACAATTACAAAAACCGAAAATCTTCAGTGACAAGGGGTTTCTGATAAAATCAGTCGTAAATGGCCGACACTTGAATATCAAAGGACGTTTAGCGCTAGCAAACAAAAGGACAAGATAAGCGTAAACGTATTTTACTCAACAAGATTTGGGAAATTGCAGACAAATAAGGCTCTTCAAACCTACCATTGGACAGTAGACTGTAAATATTTTTTAAAGTACATGTACTAAAGTGAAAAGTAGATGGTACTATTCAAATACTTTTTATCTAGCAATCACACCAAATGGACCTCTAGAATTTTTTAAGCTTAGTTTAGAACTAAATCAACTCAATTTCTTTACAAGATCTACTTCAGACCGAATTTACCAGCAGGTCCAAACTTTTACAATTAACTGTAAACAGTAAGTAGGTATATAGGATTAATAACATTCAAATAAAATTTGGCAAATGGTCTCAAAAACTTCGAGACCATTTGCTAAATATTTAGTAACAAACATTTTTGTAGGTATCAGCTTATTTTTTTATTGAAACTTTTTAGATTCACTTACCACACATAGGTACTAAAATTTTACCATGATTTTAAAATTACCCTGTTGTCTTGCTTATAAGCCAGAACGAATAGACGCTACATCTCGGATAAAGTTTTGTCGTATTCTAAAATTAAATGTAACAAACTTTTGAAACCCATTTAAAGTTGAAAATAGCTACATTTTTTTGAAAAACCCGCGTGGGAATTTCTTACTTTTCGACCTTGCAGCTATCTTTTTGATTATAAACATCTCAACAAAAGTTTTACTTGTAAATTTTCGACAACAAAATTTAATTTTGTTCGGTGGGTTTCTTGTACAGTCACGAGCATTAACATTATATATGTCACCGGAAAATAACAAAAATCGTAAGTTGACCATTTTACGAGTTAGTTGATCAACTTTCGAAAAATAATAAACTGCAGTTGATATATATTATTAAACGCATGTATTTCAGTAAATTGACGAATTTACAGCACCTTGCCGTTAAATGATCCGACTAAGGCGACGTGTATGCTGATTGGTGGAACGACTCACGAAAATATATTTGTGGGCAATATAAATAAAATTTTAAATTTATGGTTTTTCTTCAAATCTTATATGTTCTAGTGTGTACCCATACAAGTATAGCTATTCAGACTCATGGTACTGACTTATTAAACTACTTTACATAAGAAGATATTAATAAATTAATATTTAGCGATTTTATTTATTAATAATTAGCGATAAAACCGTATTAAAATAGTTTAATGTAATGAATAACAATCGCGAAAACATAAGAAAACATTAAGATATTAATAATAAATAACTGAGCTCTGTGTCTTTTGTTTTATAAAATATTTTCCCATTATATTAATTACTAGCTGTTATCCGCAGCTATACCTGCGTCAAAGTCTTTGTTTGACCCGGGTATTCCAACTATGTTCATACCAAACATCAAAATCGGTTTACCGGTTTGGCCGTGAAAGCGTAACACACAAGCAAACAGACTTTCGTACTTATAATATTAAAAGTGAACTTTCACATATAATATTATAAGTATCAATATTAAAAAAAAAATATGTAAATGTTTGTTAACTAAAAAAAACATACGTAAATGTTTGTTAACTACATGAATAAACACTTGCCAAATGCTTACAAATTGATTGACATTGAGTCATCGAGCAATCAGCGATTAATGTATTATTTGATGGGTGATAATGTACCGTAAAATAGTACGCTGGGCCCATTCGTGTATGATTTTACTTGCGGCAAAATCGTAATTAGTAAATTCCTGCTAGGCACCGTAAGTTGATCAATTAGCTGAAATTTATTGCGGTAAATAATACTACTCAACTGGAGTTTATTATTTTTCGAAAATTTATCGACCAACTCGTAAATTGATTAACTTACGATTCTTGTTATTTTCCGGTGACATATACAATTTTATTCAATTTTAGACCATTTTTTAATTACAATAACTTAAGAACCACCTCTACCTATAGGTACATATTTTTATATCAAACAATAAGTTAAAAACTAATAAGTTTTGCGCCGCACATAACTATATTATTTTTCTTATGCTGACTGGAATAGGATGCCTCAAGTTTGAGTACTATTATAAATGTAGCATTAAAGAAACAGCTTAATTACAAAAATAAGATTTTAATTGAATGATTGTGTAGCTTATTATTGATAATTTGTCGCATTTATATGTAGAAGTAGTTAGTAGTTTCATTAAGTCCTGCGATAGCAAAGTAGATGAACTGATCGTAATACTCTTTTACGTACCATGAGTTTGATTAATTTAAAAGATTTTTCACAATATCATATAGTAGGAAAACCTTTCTCCTAGTGCTTTTCAAGTGTCATTTACTTTTATCGTCAAAGTTTTTCAACAATGTACATGAAATTTTACTTCAGATAAAATACTTAACTACCTTTTTAAAGTTGAAAGTGCGCTTGGCATCCAAAGGTGTTGAAATAACGAAAGTGTAAAAAATAATTTCGAAAATTGAAAAGTTTGGTTACCCTTACAAATACATATTTCCGAAAAGAGTACAGTCAAGGTGATGTAATCGTAAAATCTGAATACAAATGCCCCGTATTAAAAACTTTTGTAACTAAAATATGTTTTGCCATTTTATCGCACTTTATATTAACATAACCAAACGTATTTTTGATAGATAAGATTTTTTTTTTTTATGAAATAGTTTTTTAGTTTAGTTTAAGTCAATCGTGTGTATTTATTATATAAAAGCATTCCCACGATCAAGCTTTTATTTAATTTCTTTTCGCAGGCTTACGGTTTCGCTAAACAGTTATTAATCAAAAGAAGGGTCATAATCATTTATTTAAATTTTACGAAATACCAGTTTTCCATCTCTGGCATTAACAATTCTGTAACTCAACTGGAGTAGGTACTGAATTTTAAACAGCTGAACTGTAGGATTGCTATTATCCGACCCCAGTATTTACGCTCAACAGCGGTGATTGCCTAGGGACCTCCATATTCCATTTTTAACGATAACTTTGTTTCTGTCAGGCTAATGAATGAGAATTTGTTATTAATTGACTGAGCGTAAGTGAAGACGAGACTAGCCAATTTTGTACGGTTAAATGTATGTTTCGGGTTGGTTCTGGGCTAGAAGTCTCATTTCTGAACGGATCCTTACGAAACTAGACCACGTGTTCCTTAATACATTTTTGTTTTTTGCTGAGAGATTTTGGAAAAGTTTGCTGTATATTTATTTCTAAACGGATCCTTACAAAACTTGGCACACATGTTTCTTAATTTAACTATTTTAACTTTATGTTTTTAAAGAGATTTTTTGATTTTTTGTCGAGAGATTTTTTAATTGGAGTAAAAATGAGGGCAAAAGGGGTTTATTTGGTGTAACATTAATAAACGGATTCAATTATAGGTACTTATTTGATTGCAGTATGTCAGGTTCTCTACAAGTGCTGTAAAAAAAGAACAAAATTATAATAAAAAAGTAAATGGGGGCAAACATTATAATCATACCTTCCCCAAGGATTTTTAGAATGACCGTTTGGAAGTAGCCTACATCCTGCATTCCATATCCGTTTGATATATCTGATAATCTAGGAACCATTTGCCCGCACTTACTTTAACGACCTACATTAGTCGGCAAGTTTATGCGGAGATATTTTTATTTAAGGACATGTTATTCATTAGATCTCTGGAAAAAGGTAGATATTAGGAGTACTTCGCTATATTTATTTATTTATTTATTTATAAATCTTTATTGTACCACAAGTTTACAATTGGCGGACTTAATGCTAAAAGCATTCTCTCCCAGTCAACCATTAGGAAAAACAGAAAAGTTATGTGCGGCGCGAATTATTTTAGAATACAATGAGAGAAAAAAAAAACAAAAAAAAAGCTAAATAAACATACATAGATTTACATACAATATTCATAACTATACATATACATACATAAACATACATAAAAGAAGAGGTGAAAACGGAAAAAGATGACGATTTAGGGTGATATTATGCTAGTGAGGTGAATTTTGACTTTTCTTTTGAAAGCGAATTTAGTAATGGTCTCTTTGATGTCATCGGGTAGAGCATTCCAGAGCCGTGTGGCTTGTAAGGTAAATGAATTAGACATAAAACTGGACCGAAATAGGGGAGTACAAAGGGTAAGTTTTTTGGAAGATCTAAGTTGCCTATCGTGACCGTCAGAAAGATACTTGAACTTACACCTGATACTCCGGGGACTGAGGCTCCTTGAGAATATATCTAGAATAACAAACAGTGCAAAAAGAGATTTGCTCTATCATAATAAGCTGATTTAACTCGTCATAATGGGAAAAATAGAAGGCATAAGAGTCGTGCAAGGGAACGTAAAAGCCATGGTTAAGAAATATCAGGGAGTGGACTAGAATCACCAGCGAAGAACGGCTGTTTTGCTGGGCGATGGACAGTGTAAGTTTTAGCAGTGAGAGGAAATATGTTATAATACATTTATTCAATTAATACCATAGGATGAGGTTGGTCTATCATTACTATTAAATTTGTATTGCTCACAATGAAAATGAAGATTTCTTTAGGTCTCTTACCAGTAACTCGACCGCTACAAAGGAAAAGTATTCCCGCCAGACTGTCTTGCCTTTTTACATATTTATTCTGTTCCTTCAGATATATTTTATTTAAACTCGACTGCGTCACATTTTACTATTGTTTACGTTACATTTTATTCATATATTAGGGATTCGTAAACTAGTCTTTTACTGATTGTGGTTTAGTTGTAATAAATCGAAAAATGTTCATGTTTACTGTGGCAATTGAAATATAGGACGTTTTTCTTTTGTTTTATTATTTTTTTTAGTATTGCATTTATAATTTGCTTAAATCTAGCAACCCGAACGCAACGTTGCATTTGTTTATCGATATTTAAAAATTTGTATAACCTTGGCCTATTATGTAATAAATTGCGAAAGTATTTTTCAAAAATTGTCTGTCTCAACAAAGTACGAACTTAAATGAAACAAACTTTAATTTATTTAGGGCAAGAACATTTTGCATCAAAAACAACGCGAACTGAAATACTAATCAACATAAGCTCGTTTTGCACAAAGTTGTGGATTTATATAGGAGAAGATGCAACTAAAGTAATCTTCACAGTTAGTTCGCAAAACTTTATGGAGCGTAATAAATTAATTAAAACTATGTTAGACCCAGGGTAGGTAGGTTAGGTGTTCTATCTAGTAAGTTGTTCCAGAAATTGAGAATTTCTTACCATTGCCAGCAACTTATATTAATTCTATATTTATTTCGAACAAATTAAAAACAAATTAGTTCTAAACTACCTAATTAAGTACTTTCTTTTGTAAAGAGAAAAATTTTAATTTGTTTCGCGATTATTGCACATTAAATTAAATAAATTTATAAATTAAATAATAGTAAGGGATGTGCCCTTTTTCGATTTCAATATGGCGCAAGGATCTAATATATTATGTCGTAGACTAGGTATGGAAAATAAATAAAATAAAAATATATTTTATTTTTCATTTTGTCGTGGAATTATTTATGGACAGGGGTCCATAAATAATTCTAAAGTCATTCAAGTAAATTTATATTCACAAAAGTGAATTTAGTTTCTACTTAATTTATAATTATTATTTAGTTTCATTGTATTATGACTGAGTTCAAATAAGTATTTAAATGTATTCAACATTTTAATGACAGTATGTTTTTGTTTAAAACATAATATTGTGTAGAATACTCACTACTAAATAGAAAAAAAAAACTATAATTAATTATTCTGTCAGAGATAGTTTTGGGATAAGTCCGCCTTTTGTTGTAACCTGTATTCTGATACTATGTTCTTTGTGTACAATAAAGATTTTTACATGCATACATAAATACTTATTGTCAATAGAAAAACGCTAACACAAAGTGATAATTAGAACGCTACTCGAAAAAATAACGATATCAATGTTACACGTTTCATAATAACTTCAAAGAAATATGTTATAACATCAAAGTCATGAATAATTTATATCACAAACAAAAGTTGTGTAATACAAACGTCAAATAATTACATACAAGACAATGAACAGGGATAACCAGCTGAGACTTAATTGGGGTTGTGGGCGGATACGAAAACTTTGCAGTAAAGGTTATTCATAAGTTCGGTATAGCCCATAAGGGACAAGTTTCACGGTCATAAACGAGTAATAACATCTGGCTCTTTATTTTTCGGGACACATCAGATGACAAAAAAACAAAACTATAAAATGTCTCGCTCTCATCTTACAGCCTCAAGGCCACTCAGCTGGTTGCTTCGAAGATCTAGGTCCTCCTTGTACAAAGAAAATCGTTCGGTTTACTGGGTAATTATTTTTTTTCAAAAATATCTCCTGACTTGACCACATGTTTGAAGTTGTGTAGATTGCCGGACTTTTACTACGAGATCGCGACTGCGATGCGTGCGTGCTCTATGGATTTTACATACAAAATTGTTTACGATGACGCTGGCGACTGACGAATAAAATCTCCAAGTAGAAGCACAGGTTCTTCAATAGCTCTGACTCATCAAACCTTACAATTACAATTTAGATAGATAAAAATAAAAAAATAATAAAAAATGTTGTTTATTACCACACAATTACAAATTTTTACAATAAACATGCAAAAGAAGAAATAAAATAAAAAATAATAATAAAGAAAAATAACAAAGTGTAGCAAAGGAATGCCTCAGCTTGTGTTACCCTAGCCTTGACTGGAGTAACGCTGTTTTTCAGGCATCCCCACTCCCTGAGGTTAAAGTATGGGAGATATAGGTGAGTCCCCAGAAGATGTCCTTAAAGACGGAAGTGACCTTATTATTAAATATATAAGATACCTAACCTAATTTACAATTTAGAAAGTTAAGAAAAGCCTTACTAATTTTTTGAATTTTTCTTCTACTGACTTAGAGAATAAAATCGTAATTTGATGTTGTCCGGAAAAGTCAATATCATGGAGTAATTACAAAGGTCAATATCATTCCTTCCCCCTCATGTCACAGATAATGAAACATAAACACAACAGACAGATAACTTGGAGTTGTCAAGATTGTTGAAACTCGGATTGTTACGAAAACAACAGTACAAACAAAGGATGACAATGCGAGTGCAAAGTTATAATTTTATCTTATTATTTGTCGGCTTGTTTACTTAAGAGGTTATAAGGTGTTATAAGGAGAAAGAATAAGGCACTTCGCTAATAAAATTTTCTGCCTTAGTGAGTTAAAATCAGTATACATAATAAGTATCTTTATTTCTTTCTGTTGAACTCATTTGAAGCCATGTATGTGTACATTACCAAGGAATTATTTTTAAAAATAGACACACGAAATTGAATAATTTATTAGTCTGTTTCTTTAAAAATCACTAGCTAATTCCTGAAAAAAAAAATGTTCGAAGTAAGTTTTCACTTACTTCTACGCTACTTCTAACTTTAACGCTACGAGTATACATAAAATTCTATTTCCTAAGTAAATAATCCCTTAACAAAGGTTTTCCGTAACCTACAAAAGTAATACGAAGAGACAGATGTGCGTACATAGTGACCTAAAAAGGCCAAGAAACATACCGAAAAGTTTATTACTACTACAAGATTATTCTCTCACTGGGGCATCATGGGCAATATGTGTTATGACTTCCATAGGGGTCTTTTATTGCAAAGATAAAACAGTAAAAGTTGGGCAACAGGACATACTATGTTTAGTCTTCATAACGCAGAAGATTTGCGTCTTGAATCAAGCTACGACTAGTTTAAGTTCAGTAGAAATAAAATTGTGCATAAAATATTAAAATTTATTTGTGTTTTTGTAATCTATATGTATTGGATCTCGGATTCTACACAAAATAAATTAAATTACGTAAATAAATCTGTGGAAAAAACAAAAAGACTGACTGACTCCCTGCACGTATGAGGATCTGATAGCAGCCAAATAAAGTACGTCGGCCTCCCTATAAGGTAAATTCTTGGGGGAGGCCTATGTCCAGTAGTGGCTGTGATGATGATGATAGTGCGTTGGACGTGGTCACTTATTACTTAGTCTGGACGGATCTGACAAATTAGCCATTTTGAATCGAGAATAAGAGGAGATATACTTAAACAAAGTTTTGTTAGGTATTTTGCAAAAACGATATTCTATGAACAGAATAATAACTTAAATTAAAGTTCACGTCCATTACATCTAAAATTAAATACGGTTAGCTGTCAAGAGGGCCATTACAATGAAAACTTGGTCGCCCTTCGAAAACTTCCAAATACTTTGATTACTTCAATTTGTCTCTTGTTACTTGGGAAATGAATTGTTGTTCGAGTAGTCGATTAATTTCGTATTGAGGTAGGTCAGAGAGGCGTTGCGTTGTACTTTTGTACAACTTGTTCGTGTAATAAGTGAACGAAACTTGAGTTATATTTAATATATTGCCAAACCGTTTGTATTACAAGTTGCCATTTTATTTTATGTGGAGGGTTTTTAATCCTATCACTAAAATTTGATTAGTATATTTAGAGGCATTGCGTTTTAGCCTCTATTTGTAAAATAAGTAAACAAAACTTGGGTCATGTTTTATTTTAAATATCGCCAAACCGGTTGCATTACAAGTTGTTAATTTTTATTGTATATTTAGAGTCTGTAAAAGAAACTAAATGTCGAATTCATTATTCAGTAAAATTTGATGCGCATGCATCGTTTCTCATTTTATCTATACTTTTCATAACCATCCTTCACCACATTTTCATTTTAAACCTTTTTATGTTTTGAATCATCATCTTTTTAATCCAAATTGTTTACACGTCATCTCATTACTTTCCATACTTATCTCATGAGAGCGAGAGCTCTCTGTATTTTTTATTCTATTTAACTTAAATTTTATTAATATTTGGAAATCTATTATAAATCTGTTATAAACTAAATGAAGTTATTTGTGAAGTCTCGGAGATTTGTGTATTTCACTTCCGAAGAATTCTTCTACTATACTTCTTCATGTACTTCGTATGGCAGGGTTCCTATACAGTCTCGTGCAGGGACAGCCGAGTTGGTGAGCCCCACAATTTAGTCATCATTTCACTGATGTATGGATCACTGGGTAGTGCCCATTATAGAAGCCGGAAAATAGTTCATTCATTTAACTAGTTAATTAAGGAAAGTTTTTTCTTATTTGTAAATTGACGTTTTGAAGAAAATGCTGCAGTGGAGTTTGTGGCGCCGCTTCTTCTCCACTTGCGCTTTTGAAGTGGTGGTAAACTTAATATAAGTAAATTGACGTCAATAAGTGATATTTAGATATTGAAAATAAACAATTTCATTTCAATGAAAAAAATTAAAGTAAATCTACGCGTTCGTGCAATGTCTACAAGTCAATTGCAAGATAATGATAGTAGGGTTAGAAATGTTACTAAAATGTATTGCCCAAATGAAAACGTCTATAAAATAATCCTACATTTTTTAAAGACCATCATGTAATCATGTTAGAAACAAAGGACTAAGGAGACGACTACTGAACATAACAGTTTAAAGAATGCGGCTTCAACCCACTTGAGTTTTTCTCATTATTACTGGCTCTCTTTGTTTATTTCTTCAAAGTGCATGTCGTTCAGTTTTACTGAGGTAGGAACGATTTGTCTTTGCTTTTTTTGTTTGTCTTTATTAAATTTTATAGAAAGCTGGCAATATCACATGGCTTTTTTTTCGTCGAGGGATATAACGTCAATTGGTAAGGTGCCAGGATAACCCTTTCTTCTCAGTAGGTAACACGTTAAATGGTAAGTAGCTATTTTGACATTACTTTACATTTTTTTCTCCCGATAAATTGTCGTTTAAAAATTCAAAGTGCGTGGTGGTTTCTTTTTGTTTTATAAGACTGTATTAAGTGGAGATTCCTATTTTGTTGTATTATTCAACGAATGGATACGTCAACATAGTTTAAGACATTTTAGACACAATATTCTACTTCTTATACTTCCTTTTTCTTACTACTTCTACATTTTTAAATTTTTATTTACTATTACCTATACAAGAGATATAATATAAACTGTAGTTATAGGTGTAATCTAAGTATTGTTTTAAGAAACGCTAAATCCGCGTTTCCGCGAAGAAATAATTAACTTAATTTATTCTATGATGTTAATATGATTCGTCAGGTTCTTATCGCTTTTTCCTAATAACCAAGGTACATTTCTTCAAAATTTTAGTTATGTAAATGTATTTTCATTTAGTAAGTACTGTAATTAAGTCAGGTTAGTAACCTAGGCATTAAAATATTTTTTGAATAATTAGTAAACATAAATTCTAACTAATCTAAATACAAATTTGTGTAATGACTAGAGTCGTTAATCAGCATAAAAATATTACGTTTTGTATTTGGATTAATATTGCCTATATACTGCATTAAATGTACGTAATGTAATTTGATAACCAAGTTTCCATTACCATCTAGTAGATGGTATGATGTAGATGGCATCTACATAAAGTACTCGTATAAGTCAGTATAATAATTTAGTTGCTGCTTAAATTCATTCCGCTAAAGTCATTAAAACAGTATATCATGAACAGATTTTTTTTATTCGGCCGGCTTATTAATCCCCTTTAATATTCTTACATAGGGCGCACTGTAAGTTTCCGGAACTGGCCACTTACATAAACAATATTTAAAAATTTATTGCAACATTTGAAAATAGAACTCTTTGGCTGTAGAATGCAGTTTGTTTCATCTGACTGTCTTTTGTTTTTACCTTGTGGCGCCATTTAAAAAATTGTGTGTCTGCATCAACATGGATTTAACTCGGGAAAATTTTCGTAGTATGATTTTCTACGATTTTAAGTGTAATTTGACAGCCCAACAGAGCATCGCTCGGCTTGAAACAGCTTTTGGCAATGAAGCACCATGCAAGTCAACTGTTTATAGCTGGTTTGCAGAATTCAAGCGTGGTCGTATCAATTTCAGTGACGAATCTCGCGATGGTCGGCCGTCCACTGCTGTGACCAACAAAAACATCAATGCTGTGCGCCGTATGATTGAAACAGACAGGCATGTGACCTACCATGAAATTCGCGCATCCTTAGAAATAGGCATGAGTCAAATACAATTAATCCTACACAAACATTTGGGTGTGAGAAAGCTGTGCTCGCGGTGGATCCCACACAACTTGACCGAGGCTCAAAAAACGGACCGCGTCACTTGGTGCAGTGCCATGCTTACCAGATTCAACGAAAGTGCGTCAAATTTGGTGTGGGACATAGTAACAGGTGACGAAACATGGATTTATTGCTACGATCCCAAAACAAAGCAGCAATCGAGCGTATGGGTCTTTCAAGATGAGCCGAAACCAACCAAAGTGGCGCGCGTGAAAAGTGCATCTAAGCGGATGATTGCTTCTTTTTTTAATAAAACTGGACACGTGGCTACTGTTGCTTTAGAGAATCGTCGTACAGTGAATAGTGACTGGTACACGACCATTTGTTTGCCGGAAGTTATTGACGAACTCCGTAAAAATAACCGTAAACGCCGTATCATCCTGCACCACGACAATGCTAGTTCTCACACGGCCAGACAGACAAACGACTTTTTGAAGGCGAAAAATGTAGAACTCATGAGTCATCCTGCATACAGTCCCGACCTGGCACCTTGTGACTTTTTTCTGTTCCCAAAAATTAAGAACCAATTACGCGGTCAACGATTTTCATCACCAGAAGAGGCTGTCGAGGAGTATGAAAAACACGTTTCAGAGGTCACCACAGAGGAGTGTCACAAAAGTTTTCAAAACTGGTTTCATCGAATGAAAAAGTGCATAGACGCCAAGGGAGATTATTTTGAAAAACAATAAATTAATTTTGTACCTTTAATAGTATTTTTTCATATTCATTCCGGAAACTTATAGTGCGCCCCACGTATAATTTCGGAATCTAATCACTCATTTACCGTAATGTGAAGAACAAATAAACCGTAATACACATCCCACGCTAGAACATGAATGAAAGGCTAAGTAATTGAAAACAGAAGCGCTATTTTTGAAATGTTTGACTCCGTCGAATTAATATTGTTAGACTCACTGATTATTTAGAATAAAAATTGTTCGATATCGAACGAAAATCAGTCAAATCGCCGGTTTTGGGTGAATCATTCATTTCAAAAATAGGTCTCCAGATACGAGTATGTGAATGTTGAACACAGATCCATTAGGGGATTATTGAGACGAATTTAACTGAACATTTGAAATGCAGATTGCCTAATGCGGGTTTTCATCTGAGGTAGGTACAGACAAATATACTATTTATACTAGTGGCTCTGTGAGCTATAGACCTCGCGAGCTTATAGAGATTGCAGATCGAAGGAACTTTTCACACCATATGTTTTTCATTAAATATTAAAATCTTTTATTAAATTTAAATTTGTTACATAGTTCCCAAGAAAACAAATAAGTATACTCGTACTTTCAAAAAACTTTAAAAATAAACTTTAAGATACCGGTCGCAAAATAAAAATAAATACATTGAACTAAAAAGAGAACACCTTCCGGTGAGATTCGAATTCTAGACGCTTAAGTCGATCAGATCTCTATAAAAATAACCTAGACTATTCATCTTTTGACAATACTGGTGAAAATATACGTTTATTGTATGTCATAATAGAAAATAAAATTCCTTTGTTATTAAATTCAAAGGCGCTTAGGCCCATTGCGCCTACTCCGTCAGTTTCAAAAATTTCCAAAAAATGGCTAGACTATCGATTTTCATATGTTTATCGAACCTGCTCCCAAAATTTCACGGGAATCGGAAAAGCATTTTTGGCCAAGTTGAAACGGAGACCTCACTCGCTTCGCTCGCTCGGTCAATAAACAGTAAATAGATTTTTACAAAAATATCAAAGATAATGATGATTGATTATAACTATCACAATGTTTGAGGAGATTTTAACTTTTGGTTAAAAAACCAGACTGCCTTTCTGTGTAATTTGGAAATGAAAAAACCAAAAAAAAAACCCGCCTTTTTGTTTTTATTTTATTTTGATTTAAGTACTCAGTGTCATTCTCACAGTAATTACGAATCACCTCCCAAGTTTTACCTTTCAAGCTAAAATCCATTAAGCCATTCAAGAGCGATTTCGAGCGTGCCAAACAATTATACATACTTACATTCTCTCGAAAACATAACCCTCCTTCTGGCGCAGTCGGGTAAATATTACACGCTTGAATCATCTGATTATGATTTCTAATTACAGTGTATTCTGGAGCAGAGCCCAACATTGCTTTAATGAAATGCTGAGGATACACGCTCATATTAAGAAAAAGATTTCTGTTTTCAGATATCTGGATTTACTCAGAACTTTGTGTGTTGGAAATAAAAATAAACCCCATCAACTCATGCAGTAAGTTTCAGTTACATTACGATACACATTAAGGTATAGTTACAATGTTGCTAACAGTTGCGGTCGTGAAAAGAGTGTCCCTCGATGGATAATGGATACTTTAGGATCCATAAAGAAGCAATAACCGAAGAAATTTTATAACGATTTCTCTATGTCTACCACATTTCTAATAGGAATGGTTTGTGGAAATCTTTCAATTCTTCCCTGTCACTTGCCAGTTTTTTAATTTTTTGACACAACACGACGGCGCTTACATAATCATTCATTAGAAATTTAAATGAACTGATACTTCAAACAAAAAATATTGTTTCTATAGGGCTCGGCTAAGATAATCAAAGAGCTCGGAAAATTGTAGCCATTTTGTAAAAATGTTTGAATTAAATAAAAAATACATACAAAAATAATAAAATGTGTTACAAAGTTACATAATTACAGACTCATAATAAGAGGTCTTCTTGACTGACAGACAACGAAATTATCCAAGCCGTGTTCAATTAATTCTTTTGACACTCTGAATCTAAAACGGACTCGTTTATTTCAGGCATTTCGAACCAACATTTTTAGGATATATACCAATCGGTATTTTCCAATCAGCAGAAGACGTGAAATAAGACTTTAACTGTGCCATTGGGTAACTTTACTGTACAAATTTCTGGGGCATTCATAGTTGAGGTATTCATATTTTCCTTTGGTGTCCATGCCTACTTTTCTAAGCGCGAAAAAAATTACAAGTGATTTTGGAATTTTCATCTATTTGAACTCATAACTCAACAGACTTTAAAAAGGTTGTACGTTCAACGGCTTGTATTTTTTTATTTCAATATTATACCTTAATTTGTTAACGCAGAAACTATAGAATTTGTTGTATGGAATGTCTTCTCGTCGTATAGACACTGTAAGCAAAAGGCCAGTATTTGTTTCCATGAGTTACAGGTGTGAATGACCTTTTCAAATTTCAAATCTTTTCTTTTATATCGCATCATTTTCCCCTTTATCCAAAGCCAATATCTTTACCCTTATTGAATTGTTATAATAGAAACATCTAAGCGAAACACGTACGAGCAATAATTTTATTCTCAGCCCATCTTCCCTATTATATCTTTTTTCTCATCGTCAAAATATGCCCGGGAAAACCATTTATAAGAATTTATGAGCTGAATATCTGGTGCAACTGTACTTAGTAAATAGAACAGGATAAAAAATAAAACAGAACAATAGTACCTGGATGCTGCATAATGCTAAAGATAGCTAGTACTATAATAATATGAGTTAGTATATATAATATATTTCTTTTCTCTTTACAAGATAGGCATCAGAATAAGTATTTATATAACAGTTTGACCTGAGGTCTGACCTTTACCTTAAAGTCTTATAATTTTGGAATAGAAGGCAAGGTCTGACGGGCAACCGTGGTAATGGCTAGACTTTATATTGTGTCTACAAAAATAATCCTTTTGATTTTAATTGAATTGTCTGTTAATCTTATAGAGATGGTCAAGTAACGCTTTGTTTTATTTACAGAAATAATATGGATGTAATATTATTAAAATAAATAAATGTATAGGGACAAATCACACAGTTTGAGTTAAACCCAAAGTAAGTTGGAGACTCGTGTTATATTCCATTGTTAATCTATAGTCAAAGAGCATCGAAAACGCACATACGTTCCTTTCTCAATATCCTTAGGAATACCTACGTCGTTATAAAAATTAAAAATACTCCTTAACAAATTTTGCT
Organism: Euzophera pinguis; assembly: GCA_947363495.1. Classification (NCBI taxonomy): domain Eukaryota; kingdom Metazoa; phylum Arthropoda; class Insecta; order Lepidoptera; family Pyralidae; genus Euzophera; species Euzophera pinguis. Next base: position 7,295,948 of record OX376169.1, read on the forward strand.
TGAGTGTAACAATATTTTTTTATCCATCTGTTCCATTTTGTTCACAAAATTTAAAACTTTCAATAGGAACCTAGAACCCACAGAGTCTTTTTAAAAGTCCGATCATTGCATGTCCTCATACAAAAATGTTGTCTAATGTAATTGGAGCGTGTTATCTTGTATCATTAATTTTAATGGCCCAATTTTTCAAGTCTCGTATTGCTTGGCAACATCGTCAAGTAATAAGAAAAAATGTATAATGCCGATGGAGAAATATTATTTTCTTTCTAGTTCGTGTTAAAAAAAATTAAATAAACCCTTCAGCTTACGCTTAAAGACCCAGTGTACACTTATAACATTAATATATTTGGCGTTACTAGTTTTTACAATGAAGTGGTTGTCGTCTGACCTCTGTTACCTTATTATGTTGTTTTTCTTCTTCTTAGCAAAACGACGGTTCGATTAAATATTTAAAGGACTCAAAATAAGGCCACCTAAATTTTGTATAATATAATTCATTCAATCATTTTGAGTGAGTTAAATGGCCAATCGGCCCTGTACATACTACCTTTTGGTTATTAATGACCACATAGCAGCCAAAGCCAATGCCTTAACGTGCTTAATTTATCACTAACATTAAATTACTTAAACTTACAAAGTTAATGCACATATTTTGTTTGTACAATTGTTTATTCATTTATCTACTCTTTGATAAACAGATTATGTAAAATAAAAAACTTTTATCTTCGCCTTTCATTTAAAAAACTCTACTCACCATTACAAAATGTTAAGATTAAGAAAATAAAATCGCCTTTGAAAGTCAGTGAATAGACTCGCAAAGAAAGCAAACAGTACATTCCAGTCGTATTGGACTTTTCCAGTGCTATGCTCACTATGATCAGATGCAATGAGAATCTTCAACTTGCGAGAGACGATATTTTTCCTAGAAATATTTCAACTTATTTCTAGGTACTGAGGCTGCACGTCTAAATTGGATTTTTGAGTGTCGCGGCGAAGTATTGCCTTTTCGATATTTTACTATTTCCAGAGAAATTTGATGTTATAAAAATGCGCTTTTTGGTGGTTTCCTGGTTACATTCTTGGCAAACAACTCTAGAGTCCTCCATTGCAAACTAGAAAATTTTATGTAGAGTAGATTGACCATGTAACCACACGGTATAAATGAATGAATATGAAATTGTCAAAGCAGTCGCTCGTGACACCCTTGGTGTTGCAAGCGTTCACGGTAACCACTTACCATCATCAGTGGGGTTATGCGTATGGGGGGCATGCGGGTTTTCCTCCTTAGTTGTATTTAAAGAGACATAATAAGGCTGCTGGTACCTATTTATAATCTATAATGTGTTCCACCATGTGTTGTGAAAATAATTTTATAGGCAATTCGCTCATGCAATTTGTTGTGTGTGAGTTTATTGCATGAATGAATTTAATTGCATTAACGTAATTAATCGAAAATAGTTATTTATTATTTATAAATAATAATTGACCGAGCGAGCGAAGTGTCTCTTTATCGTTTGCTAAGACTCCGATGTACGTAGCCCTACCTCTGTCCGTCTGTCACCAGGTTGTATTTCATGAGTTAGATAGTTAAAATTTTCACAGACGATGTATTTTTGTTGCCGCTATAACAACAAATACTAATTTAAAAAGAATAACATACAACAAACGTTTATTTTATTTTGCTTGTTTTTGCTTGATGTTGCTAACGGCAATATTTAGTTATTTATTCATTTTAAAAATAAATAACTAAAATAATCCAAAAAATATTTAATTTATCGCAAAAAATACGCTGTTATTGTAAGGGGTCTCCCTAAATAATATATATATTTATTTCTAAACGGATCCTTACAAAACTTGGCAGACATGTTCCTTGATTTATTTTAATTTTTTGACGAGGTATTTCGCGAAGTATACTGTTCACAGAACTACCTAGTACCTACTAGTTTTATTATAATAACTTAAACTTAACAGTATCTGCTTACTTATACAAGTAATTAGATACCATAAAACTAGAAAAAGAGATTTCAATCCGCCGAGTAACAGTAACGAATAAGAATAACCCAAAGTAGAACGGGAAATTTAGAGCGTGATGCAACATTCTAAAAAGATGAGAGCACCATCCGCTGACAGATTTGTTGATTTCTAAAACGCCTGTACCTAACTAAAATGTTTTCATAATGAGAGAATAATATCGACCAGATATATATTGCATATTGCTATTTTTTTTTTGCTGTTTTTTTTTTTTTCTAATAATTTCAAACGCACAAGAAATGAGAAATTCTAATGTTCAAAAACAATAGAATATCTATCTCTTATGATGTTTAACTTTTTACGATTTTTAGTTTTAATATGGTTAAAAAATTGTTGAATTCTCAAACTTGCTCTTATTTCTTGTGCGTCTGATTAATTTTAATTTGTTAAGGAATTTTTTAAATAAATTAATGAAAAATATATTTTTTATGCTTGAATTTTTACGCTAGTACGCTACACCTGCCGTAATGGCGATACAAGTCTCTGACAATACGCCTCTAACGATACGCTGCAACAACGCTTCGTGTGCGGGCTTGTATGAACATGTATGCGCTCGTGCTATTCTCGTAGTACGCGCGTACTACGCGCGTCATTACGCGCGTATTACGATACGCTTACACTACGACACCGTGAGCGAAGGGGGTTAGGGTAAAATCGAGAGCAAAATAATGCAAGGATGCCACTTCAACCGCGCGGCCGCGACAGCCTACCATAACGCAGATACGGTAAATAACCAACCCTACGAGTAACATGGGGACTAAAATGAAATGACAATTATCTGGTTGTGTATAAGGAAATAAATTAAAAAAAAAATTATCTTTAAGACGCAACTAGTTCTGAATTCCAGTTGGTCCAAGAGGAAAACGTGCGAGTAACACACACATTGTCGCGCGTGCTTACGCGATCGGGTTCGCCGCTGTTCTATGAAGTGTCCAAGGTTTGCTTTTGGTTAGGCTCGTTTATTTTTGAGACATTAATGAAGTAAACATATTTACCTAGAGAACGGAAATAGGTAATAAAACGACCATTTTCACCAATTTGGTGTTACAATGTTTATTTCTTGTTCATTTGCACGATATCAATATACCTACTAAATATATTGGCAATATTTAATATCAATTAAACATTTATAAATACTTTCATAAGATTTATAAGATAATTTATTTAATATGCGATTATTTTATAATGGGTAGATATATTTAGTTAAAAATGTATATAAAAGTAAAATTACACGTACAGTCGAGGGCAGATAAATCTGACTATTTAGACATCATGGTTAATACGATAATGACCCTCTTAACGTACATTACAGTTTATGTTCCTTCAGCTGTATATTCCTACGCAATTTTTATAAAACGAAACATTTACTTAACTCAATTAAAAGTACATAATTTATACTACTATAAAATAGATTTTTATATTATACAATATTAATTTTATCTTAAACAGTAATAAATTATAATATGCAAAATTGTACATAGTATCGATTATAAATATTAGGAAAACTTGGCTTAAAAGGGCGATTTTCGAAAGTTTGGGGTCCTATACTTTTGGTAAATCAATTTCTTCCCGTACGTACATGTTCTAAAACGCATAAGAAAAAAATAACTATAAAAATCAATTCGTGACCTTTTTTCCATTTCTAAGGCTTCCCAAGTATGCCCCGGGCGATCCTTAAAATAATACTGAACCTAGCAATTATTCAAAAATTTAAATAAGAATAAACAACGATATCGTTATAATGTAATTACGCACAATGCTCATCAAAAAATTTAAATACAATAGGTACAGATTTTTTTCTTAAAATAGGTTTCTAGGATTATCTTAATAGGATAAAAGTAGTGTTGTAAATTGGGAATTACAAAAATATTGGTGATTTTGTATATATAAATGAATTTTGTATTTGTCTAAGATATGTATCTAAACACGGTAATGGAATTAATTTGAGAAAATGCATTTTTAATAATTAACAGATAAGAACGTATGGTAAATATTTATAAGTGCAGAATATGAAAGAGCTGTTTAATTATTTGTAAATTTAAAATATCACGGTTATAGTTTTTAAATAGACAATAATACGTCCCAAATAAAATATATTTTTTTTTACATTTATAGCTTAAAGTAATATTTTAAGTTATTTTTAAATTGGCCGGGGTTTCAATTGGTGAGCGGATGCCATTGTTTAACTTGTTCCATTGGTGTTGCCAGTGCTGAGTTCCAGTGTTGTAGTGCGCGCCCTCTGGCGAACATATACGAACCTAGTACAAATTTTCCAAGTAGTCGATCTGTAACAAAGAAAGTTACATTATTGCACGCTATTGCAGAGAAACTTAGATTGTGTTCGCATTCGAAACAATGTTTGCTGACTGTTTGCCTCCACATAAAGTATGCAAAGAGCATAGAAACCGCACACGGAAATAAACGTTCATTTCTCAACGGTTGTGGTGAAATAACATAACTTTATTTCATGTTGTTAGAAGATTGTTATATGTACGTACATACGTACGAACCAGCCTATGCACATGTATACAATACTAGGTTAGTTCTCGCACCCTTTGAGATAAAGTCGGATTCAAGATTTGTCGCAAAAGAGGACAACATTAAATTTCACAAATCTCGAATTCGACTTTATGTCTAAAGCACGAGAATTGGCTCCCAACAAGGTTTTTAACAATGCCCACGTAATGTGAACACAGCCTAAGGAACCATGTCAGCCGACTCATGTAGACATGGGAAAAAGAGTTGTCAAGTTTAATGTATTATCCACCAATAAATCCACTTCGTTGTTGTATCTTCCAGCCAATATGAAAATTTATGAAGGTAAAATAATCCTTTGAGATAAGTGCGACCTCGGTGAAGTTAACTTCGTATCCTTTTATAAACTTTGAGCATCCCACGAGTTTTGTGGAAGCCTAGTTACTAGAGCACGAAAATTTAATGTTTTCATATCATGAATAAACATTTCTGTATTACGTGAGAGACATGACATTCTTTTTAGGATTTCATAACTTAAAATAGGACGAAACGATATTGAAGCTGCTAGCTAATCAAGTTCTAATCGGTAGTAAAAGTTTTTTTTTCTTTTATGGAAAATGCTGAGTTTGGTGAATGTTCAATTGAACACATTATGTATGATATCTATTAATCGCCATTTTATGAAACGTTTATATTTTAGCGGTGTTATATCAACCCAGATAACCCGACCCAAACAGTTGTGTTGTATTAAAATTTAAATAATATGTTATTATTTTATTTCATCTCTTATTATTTGTTATTATTAAAGCTTCTTTGTTATTCGAAGCTACTTATTTTTTTTGCCTTGCACTATGTATCTGTTTCTCCCAATGGTTGACTGGTAAAGTTTTTTTTAGTATTTACTCGTGCAACAATAAAATTTTTGCATTTTTAATTTAACAAATATACCGATTATTTTAATATTTTATTGTATACTAGGTTTTTCCCGCAGCTCCGCCTGCATCAAAAAGTAGCCTATTTTTGACTCCTGGTCTTCAACTGTATTCATACCAAATTTTATCAAATACCGTTCAGCGCTTTGGTCGTGAAAGCTTAACAGACAGACAGGCAGACAGAAAGACCGATGGACTTTCACATTTATAATATTAGTATGGATGGATATGGATAGTATTGAAGTATAGTATGGATTCATATGCGTTTTTCACTATAACTAATTCAGGTCAAATATGTATATATCACAAAAAGATATTTCAACAATAAACTGGCAATTATGTTAACCTCGTGTAACTGCGGTTGACGCAAATCTCAAATTAACCTGGACATGTTGGACCTTCGTCAAGAAAACGTGGGTATTTGAATTTAATTTCATGTTAGTGGTAGACACCGACAGTCATTCTTACACGATGAACCGGTATTTTTAAGACACAAACATATTATATGATGCATGAAAATTACAAAAACGATGATTGTTTTTTTTTGCCGCTTTTTTCATAAGACTTCATATTGACTGAAACAAATAACAAATAAAATAATGAATACTTTCATCTCTGTCGGTCTATGCCTTTGCCCATTGAGAAAAAAACTTTTATTTTTGCCTTTGCCAAATCAGATTATTTTATTGGCTTCTCAAGGACAAAGGTTGGCAACAGGAGAAACTATTTCCGATATAAATGTAGCGACAAGACAAACTAATGTTATTGAATGTTTTAACCATTTTTTGGTAGTTTCATGGAGTTTTGTGTGGTCTAAAAGAAGGCATGTCGTTGAAATCTTTCAACCAGTCCGCGAATACTGCATGGCAAAATTAAGTCCACGGAATAAATTTTTGTTCTCAAATAAAGGTTTCAAGTTTAACAAATTTAATTCAAGCAAATCTTATCAATTTAGTATTCTGTTATGTTTTAAAATTAATTAATTAATTCTTTTGTCTAGCCTTTCTTGGTAAAAGTATTTTGAATTCAAATGTGTGTTCTGCGATAAACATGTTTTATTCAACCGAGCAAATGTTTTATATTTAAAGTACTTATTTAATGAAGATGAATTTTCTATGTTCAATATTCAAAATTGTAATTTCTATTTTATAAAACAGTAATAAAATAATGTAAGCAAAATTTCAAAGAAATTTCATTCGTATCAAAGAAGAATATCGACTAAATTAAGGCTTAACTATGAACATTTCTTTCATCATTTTGCATCTTAAATTTGGCTTATTACACAAACAAAAGCTTCAAAGTATCAAAGTATCATTAGGCTTTGAAATAAATGATTCAATTAGTTTTTTCTTGTGTTAATATAAGACAAAATTTAAATAAATAATTTCAGCGCGTACACATACATGCTCTATACCTATACCTTCTACATATTACATACACACGCATTCAATTTTTTAAGCTGATTTTATATACTTTTTATCTAAACAACAAAACATTTTTATCAAAGGCTTTACAGAGGAGAAGTTTGGCATTTTGCCACTGACAAATAAAACTTCGGCTCTGTAAGTGTTTTTAGGTACCTACTATTAAGCAACTAAGGGACTAATAGTTGACTAAATATTGTAAGGATTGACTTCGGAGCGGCCATAAAACAAATATGAAATCTTGTGAAATCTGGGCTCCAAACACATACAAAATGTAATGATGTTGATGCTATTTAAAAGCTGAAACGATGTTGATGTATCACTTACTTTCCTTAGAGACCTTTTATCCTTATGTAAGTAGACAAAGTAGTAATAGAAAAACATCCTACATTTTACTTTACCTTTAGCATAAACAGAGTGTGGCTGCAACGCTTGAACCGTAACACTGGTAGTGTGAAGTTCATCAGCCTTCAGTCTGAAGTTAAAACATTCCGAGACCAAGGCACAACCGTCATCAGCCACTTCGACAGCGTCCGTCCTGCGCGCGCGCACACCTCGGCACGCGCGTTCTTGTGTCACACGCACTATCATCTCGTGTCTGTTTGATGATGGGTCCAGCTGTGGGGTGATGGAGTTTTTAGAACCAATTTTGTAATTATGGTTTTTCTAATCTTTGTTTGTTAAAATTATAAAATAATAATATTATTTCAGCGCCTTCTCGGTTCATCATCATCCAATTAAGGAATCCTAACTCTAACTTGCTAAGGGCCTCACAACCAAGGGGTTACACGTAATTTGGCGGTTTTCGTGAGATATGGCCTTAGCTAGTTCTGCTGAAACTTGTCCGCTATGTCATAAACACGAAGTAGGACACACGTCCGTTGCGGCATCTTCATTTTGTTGCATGTCACATACATGCAACTATCTACCAATAAAATAAAATATAACGTACCTTCAGTCCTCGCGCCTCTATAACTGTGACCGTCAGCCTATGCAGATTCTCATTGTATAGCAAAGATACCAGTATTTCGCCCAAATCCGACGTTGGCTCTTGGATCTCCTACAGAAAACAAATCAACATTGTAATTTATATCTGTCTAGTATGAAGGAGAAAGTTTTCGAACTACTATTTACTGGATTCGCCTCTTAGTAGGTCACTTCGAGTCTGATTAAACAACGTTCGAAAATGTCAGGTAGACTCTACGTTACACGTGTACAGTACAAATACGAGTTTAAGAATACTTTTCTTTTTATAATTTCCTTTCTTGTTGCCCCGGACGCAAAAGGAGTTATAGGACAGTTGAGATATCTATATGATTTGTTTCACATATTTTATACTTTTTTACTTCTTCTACCGCACGCAAAATGACGAGCGCACAAATAAATTTATAACTATACTTCATACTAAACATAGTTACTTTAATATTAATTCCATATTTAGTGACAGTGACCGCAGCATTGTCATAAAATTAATTGCTGTCAGATGCAACACATTTAAACCTGATGTTGTTGTGGATAAAACATTAACAATAGGTGCGGTTATCGATTTTAATTCTGTTTTCGTAATTTTATACAGATCTATATAGTAATATCAGTATGTCTCATTGGTGACTGGCTGATATTTTAGTAACCATTTTGTAGATGCTGGAGCTAAACTGCTGTTATTTTTGATAGGAGCTTTTAAAGACTCATTCTCACAGAATCTTTATGCAAAGCAAGAGTTTTCTCCTACATGTCTTTCTACCTCATTTCGAAATCACTTCCCTTAATTATAATCAGATTATGTACTTATAGTTAACTGTAAACAAAATCTTCTCTTGGTAAAAATTATCTCGATGATTTATTTATGATAAAAGCACTTGTCAAATTCAGAGACAGATTGGTCGCCACCACTCCTGCTTCTAAGTATTTCGACAGACGGATTGTTTAATGGTACCTTATATCGCTACAAAGCAATATATTTTAAGGAATCCATTCTCAGTAACCTCCCAATTTACATCTATAAAGTTGTCAACAAAACAATAAGTCCATACGAAGAGGATAAAATCTAACCTTACAATTTGATTCATTGAAGAAAAGTGTTAGCAATCTTACTTTTTCTACGTCCATCTTATACAGCTGAGGTTCTTCATCTGGCGCGACTCCTTCCAGCTCGCTTAGAGGTAGGATCACGTGACCGATCAGCTGTTTGCCTTTCCCTACCCTGCCGATGTCTAATACTGACAGCTTTAAAGTAAGCGCTTCCACTTTGCCCGGAGGAATCTAAACGGATTAAACAGTTTGATTAGAATACAATTGACAGATTGATTGTTAGGCAGAAAAGGCCTAATTTAAAGACGGTTTACGAGTTTAAGAGGTAAAAAGAAAGACGGTTTAAGAGTGTAAAAAGAAAATTTAACGTAAAATAATTTAAAGAATTCATTACAAATTTATTGTTATTCGTGTGGCCTGTGGAGCTTATACACCCAACGTGCCTACAGTGATCTCCGGGTCCTTTATAATAATATATTTAGGACACTGTTGCGGCTGCCACGTTTTTGTAGCGCATCAAAGATATATATATAATAAAAAGGTGCACTCCCTGATGGGCAGGATGCGTGGCAGCGGCAATAGCATTCTTAGAGCGCTGTCAGAGAGATGGGGCGGGCGTATGCAGTGCCACTGGGACGCTGTACTAAAATCCCAATTTAATTATGTATGGAACTAACATTAGTATGTAAGTGTATGTATTACTAACAGATATGGACTACGGTCTGAAATAAAATATTTTTATTTTATTTTTTATTTTATTTTATTTATTAGCATGTTAATTATTTCAATAGTAGTAGTAGTAGAATGATTCAGCATTCTGATCATTAGACTAGAAAAAGATCTAGACTATATTAACACTTAGGTATGATCATCATCCGAACGTCTTCACAACCCAGCAATGACTTACAATATCCCAATCTTTTAACCCTAATCTTTTCGAAGTCGATCGCGGGGATCATCGGGATCGAAATGATCTTATAAAATACTAAGTAATTGATCCATATTAGTATTATCTCCAATTTAACTTGTTATTTGTTCCTACTAAATGTTTCATTTTACTTATTAACTCTTAATTATGGAATAATCTGGAGAACAGAGAGTCAAATCAATTCAGTTCATATTCATGAAATAGAATTCATAGTTCAAAAGAATAAATAAGGCGTTCAATGACTTAGTATTATATTTTATGAATGAATGAATTTTAAATTAACAACTTTAGATATTCAAACATTTATCTCACTCGCATATCAAAAAGAAAAATCAAATCCAAAATGTTTATTTTAAAATTCAATTTATTTTCTTGGAAAATGATGTTAAATTCAATTTAAACTATTTCAGTTTTTTAACCAATTCTAGAAAGGTACTACTAAGAGTTCTCTATTAATGTAGGCACTTATTATAAAGCTACTACATACAAATAGTTACTATATACTATGTGGTTAAAATCAATGTATTGTTATTAACGCCAGTAGGTCGAATATAGCCATCAATACATTGACATTTATTGATAGCTGTCAATATCTTGCGCTGCGAGCCCAATTAATACGAAACCTAACTAAATTTCCCATTAACGTGATTAAATCTACCGGTCCATCGATGATACGTTTAAGGGTTAAAAGCCTTTGTCTATTATAGAAGGGTGTCAAAGACTTGATAGAGATCTATGATAATAAACGTTCCTTTCTCAATGTCTATGAGAGTCTAAAATACAATTATTGTACAGTTAAGCTTTATAATTAAGTAAAATTCGTACTACAAAATTGTGACTCTAGTTCAGAAACTAGAAGTAAAAAAAAAGAAATGATATTTTTGTCGTCAAGATTAAAAAGAACCATTTTTATTTGTAGGTATGTTATGCCCAAGGAATAATAAAGGATGAAGTCCAATAATTTGATTTACAGATGTTATAGACAATAGCATCACAATTCTTAAAAAGAAGACTGCATTGATAAGCTTCAGGACGGTATAAATTAAAATTAATGCATTAAAATTCGAACAGAATCCACAGACTGGAATTAACTCCCGAAATTCAATACATTTTTGTATAAAATTTATTGGTAGAGTTTGAAAACCCTAATAAATATTTACTGGAAGAGATTAACTTTATTTTTCTATTGTACTTTGTTTCAATTTTCTCGGCAACTGCTCAAAATAAAGTCATGATTTTGTAAAAAAAATACCGTTTGTTTGTAGAGGGTTGAAAAGGGAAAATGGTATGTAATTTATTACGCGGAACCTTGTTAGTTAAATGAGGTTAGGGAAAGAGACAATTTTTATTTAATTGGGACGTTAATTCTACAGGCATTTCCTTGGGGCAAACAATGTAAAAGTATCCTTATGTTTGATTAGTATGAATTAAATATCAGAACTTTAGGTAGTCACATGTTTAAAGAGCAGATGTTAAGCTGTTAATCCTGGCTTTTATCTGTTAGGCTGTATTGGCAACTAGCACATCTCTGATCATGTTTAGTATTGTTCCCTTTTAGATGACAGACGGCAGTCGCTCCAATGAAATAACCAGTACCGCTAAATCAAAGTCCATGATTAAACGCGTGCTTTCTCTTAAATTGTTATTTATATTCTGTGCCACGCGACTAATACTAAAACTGTTCAGTCACAGTTTATCATAATCACGCAGTTATATGTGCTACTAGCGTACCACAGATACCATACAACCTAAATATAATTTGGAGTTGACTACATGGATTTTTGTGAAACTTTTTTTATCTTTAGCGTTTTTTCTTATCGTGATTATGGTGGAAGACATTTCTAAGAAATAACTAGCACGAGTAGTAGGTAAGACTATAATGGAGTGGTATTCAAGAAACAGAAGACGAAGTACCTACTGGACAACCAGCTGATATCCGACTTCGTCGCTGGTCGACGATATTAGGAAAATATTATACACTGCGATTGCAGAGGTAGGCTTATGCCGCCCAGCAGTGGGTTATGGAAACCTGACGATGATGAAGTAGCACGAGCACACTACCATTTCAGAAATTTGATTTTTTAATGTGTGTATTTGATACATTAAAATTAATTGATGAAATAAAAGTAAGTTGTCCAAATTAATTTTTATGTTTAGTATTACGGTTTTGGTGGCAGAAAATCGATACGATAGCAGAAAATGAATCTTTATTTTTTCTACTAGCACGATTGCTGTACTTAAATAAATTTAAATCAAACAATACTAATCCATCCATACTAATCCATACTAATATTATAAGTGCGAAAGTTTGTCTGTCTATTACGCTATCACGGCCAACCCGCCGAACTAATTTTGATGAAATATGGTATGAATATAGTTGAAAACCTGGGGTCAAACATAGGCTACTTTTTGACGCAGGCGGAGCTGCGAGAAATAGCTAGTCTTCTATTAATAAGATAATATTATATTCTATTATTTTCGTTCATACGAGTATAAAATAAATACCTACTCAACCACTTTTATAACTAAAGGTACTGAGTAAAACAGTCAAAATGATTGCTCGTACATATTTTAAGAACTTACCTGGTACACAAATGTTTCGTCAAAGAAAGGATTGCAGGTTTTCTTTTTTTGTTTCGTTTGAAGCACCCTCCTTTCATCTGGCATCAGTAAGATCCTGAATAAAATTGTTATTTAGGTTACAACACAATGACATGGAATAAATAGTATTACTAACAGAAGCTAAGGTTTTGTGCATTGCGCCATGAACGATGGTCAAGCGTAGCGCGTACCTTTCTTGAAAACTAGCGAACTCTATACAGACATAGAAAGGTATACGCTACATACATACAAATCCGCTGATTTTCACATTGAATGGAACTACCAATAAGAGGGATTGAGGTGTTCGTTCACAGCGCGTTATATAAATCTATCTTCTGTAGGTAATATTGTTTTTATGATTATGTGACAATGATAAATTACGAGCCCTAGACAGGTATGAAAAAAGCGTTTTGTAGTAATTATTCACCTGTTGACATAGATATATTATGAAGGGCGGGTGAAAAGCCTCTACCGGTCTGAGTCTATTCGTAGGCGTTTTTATTGGTAGTATGATAGAAAAAGGTCTATGAAAGCAATCTACCAAAATATTTATATCACTTATAAAGATGTGATAGTATTAACTTTCGGTTATGAACGGCAAAGCAATTAAGCTTACATAGAGTGCTTGCATTTGTTTTCTTTCACATTCCACAGTACAAAATGTATATTCCGATACATTCCACAACATGCCAATTCACCCTTACAGATTCTATTCCATCATCAAATTTGAATTTCGAATCAAATATAATTCCAGCTATTAAGGCGAATTACTCACTCGATGTATGACACAGACTTAGTTTTACATCACATAGATTTCACATTCCACAGTATAAAATGTAAATTTTGATACATTCCACAGCATGCCAATTCCCCCGTGCAGATTCTGTCATCATCAAATTTGAATAATAGGAATTTAAACATCAAATAAAGGAGTATTACTCACTTGATGTACGGATCGCATGCGTTGGCCAGGGCGGGCGTACGGGAGGGTAGGTGTTTGGCTTTTATGATATGCACCTGTAACCGTTCAGTGCTCGACTCATATTTCAGCGTGAACCACACTCGGCCCTGGGGAAATCAAACGGAAAAGCAATTAAAGCAACACATCATAGCAATAGTTTATTCTATTTTGATCGCCGGAACTGTTTCTTCTTTGTAAAGTTACCTACTGGCTGACTTTTTTATCTGTATGTGACAACATCTTTTTGTAATTGGAAACTATTAGATGTCCAAGACCTTAGTTACATGTTATCCTTTATTTTCCTGGATATTTTAAAGCAATAACAATAATTATTTTCTTTTGTTGTTCGTTCGATATTTTACGTTTTGACCTTGTAATATAATTTCGCTTCGGAGTTTTCCGTCAACATAGCAAAATGTCCAATGCCCAGATCGTGTATTAACTAGGTAGTAAAATGTTAAGGCAGTTTTTTGTAAATAAATGTAACATAAAAATGAGTTTTGTTTTCATATTAGAGTCGCTACTTATCAACAGGGGAAAATCTCCAGGTACTATGTGGAATACACCCCATCAATGTCCAATTTCAGGATGATATAGTGTAGTCGTTCCATGACTGAAACTAATGAACCACGTCCAAAGTGAAAATTGATCGGTGACGCTTTCCGTTTTGCAACGTTTTGCAATGTTTCTCTATGGAGATGAAAATCTACCGTCACTGAAATGCGAACAGCCAGGGAAATGATAATGGTTGTATTTGTGACAATACAACACTCTTTATTGCACCAAAAAAGAAAACAATACAGAACAAAATACAGTGGGGCACAAAGGCGGACTTATTTGTGACGTATGATCTACATTGCTTGACTGTTTTGAGTGATGACAAGAATCTTCGTGTCGTATTTGCACTCATGGAAACTGAAGTATTATTCAAATTTATCAGTAACATTTTAATAAATATAGTAAAGGCATAAATTAAACTACTGAATATATTTTGATTTGATTAATGAAGTATAAAAAACATACTTTTTAATGATAATTACATGATTTTAGATAATCATTATTTACTTACATGCTAGGAAAACGAAAGAAACGTAAATTCCAAAACTTCGTCAAAATGTTTTATGTTTTTATATTGATTTAAGACTCAACGAAAGACGGATGTCGAACGAAAACATTAGATTTCGAATGAAAATCACTCGAGGATTGTGGCAAGTTATAAATGTTAAATACTATTCTCGTACTTTTTAAGAATGCTCTTTTATAACAAACAATAGAGCCCAGCTTATTTCCGTGAGCCTTAACTGATCAAAATTTATTATGCAAGCGACCATTTTAGGTATCTAAACATTTTGATACGATACCTGCATAAACAATGAATGATAATCGAAGTGATCCGATATTAGAAGGTATCGATTTAGCTAACGTCACATTTAATAATTTATTCGTTTCTAAAGCGTTGATTAAATAAATTAGTTCAAACGATCATAGGCAATCAAGTGCTGACCTTGGTTAATTTCTGAGTAGATCAACTCGATCTGAAATTGTAGGTGAAAGATTTACTGATAGTAAAGAATTATTTGAAGCGCGGTTTTAGAAGGTAGTTGGTTGGTTGGTGGTTGGCGTAAGGTTTTTTTTGTTAGGCTCGTGCATTCCCTGGTTAAAAAAATCCAGTATCTTACGATGTATAGTTACGACGCTAGTAAAAGATTTGTTAAAGAAATCGGAAAAAAGCTGACATGATTATGGTGAAAAATGTAGTAAGATTCTATTTTTAGCGAATTGAAGGAATTTTAATAAGGAATTTATTCAGGCAGAGGAAACCGGAACGAACTCAATTAAACGTCACCCTCGCTCAGTATTCATTATGTGCCTACAGGTAATTAATATTAATAATATCCTCTTTTAAGGTCAAAAGAGGATATTATTAATATTATATAAGTAGGTACTATACTGAAAAGCAGTGTAATATTTTTTAAATTATAAATTCAGGTTAAAATAGTGAAATGTAGGCACCTGCATTTGACTCGGTGTCTAGTGTGAATCTTTACAGTAACTGTGGTCCAGTGGTTAAGGCTACCCTTTCCTTAGACCCGAAAGTCGTGGGTACGATGTCCAAGGAAAGCATACTTTCCTTAGCTGTTTCAACTTAGTTTAGGACATAGCGGGTTTCAATTATCTGATTGTCTGATATTAATGATGGAGCACATTAAGCAGTTACTGCCGGCTGTACTGTTGACGGACGTATGCATTCTCTTCCAGTTTACTATATAGAGAAGCAGAAATATTGTTCGCCGCATAAAGTCTTCTCTATTTGATTTACTAATAGTATATATTGATTTGTTTACAAAGTCATGTACACAGTATATCAAGAAACAGGGCATAACAAAGAAAAAAAAAACATCAATATAATAAACCACCAAGTAATTTTCTTTAATTATATTAATATTATTTGCCTTCTTACCACATGTCCTTCAGGCCATAGAAGATCCTCGTCGAGACAATCAGGCTTATAGAGAGACGGGTCCAGTACTCCAAGGTCTGCGGTGTTCGCTGTTAACAAAAATTCAGCATTATTTACATTTCATTCTTCATACCTAGTATCCCAAGGTGTATAGTAAGCTAGAAGAGGAATGTTCTCCTCCGTACGTTTTTTCTCGAATGTCTTCAAGAGGGAGGCCTTTTCTACAACTACTCCTTTATACCTTTCTTTATTTGGTTCTTGCTGTTATACCGCTCGTACGATAGTACGTCAATTATTTATACTCGTACTAAAACGGGTGGGATCCCTACTTAGCTTTACTACGCTGACTACTCTTATATTTATTTATTTCGTGGTTAACATTGCTCTCTTTTTCATTTATTTAGGGTAATGAACTTCTCCTTACGTTGCGATCATGGAAAGAAATCCCTGTAGTTTTTTCGAAGTGACTATGATATAGCCTTCAAGAAAAAAGTGAAAATTCTTTTAGGGTCTGCAACGCGTTCCTGAGACTGCTAGTGTTGCAGGCGTAACCACTTTCTAACAGTAGACCTTAAGTTGGTTGCTTATAAAATATACTGTGTTTTACTAATAAAATAAACTGTGCTTATAATATTATTGGTTCAGAAAAGGAGGTTAACTATTTTACAGGTGTACCACTGTCATTCATGTCGCTAAATCAAAACAATGTTCAACATTTATTTACATTTACTTTAATTTTTATCTTTATTATTTTTTGTCTACATTCACAAACGCATATAGCATTAGTGAATGTAGACATGATAATTACGCACAAGCAAAAGCTAACTTTATATATATTTTAAATGTGCTAATTAAGGTAAGATATTTCATTAGATAACCCAAACGACAGTAACACATATTTTTTCGCCATAACTCCTTTATCCTATAGAGGGCGCTGTTTCAAATTGAATATGACGTCACATAGTCTCACTTAGCTTTCCAACGATACTCCATTTGTTTGATTATCACTAATAGTTTAAAATAAATTTCGAGAACAGATGAAGTATTCGATTTGTATGAAAATATTCTCAAATATCGGATTAAAGCAAGCAAACCCCCGAGCAAAAGCTAACAATATATATATTTTTGACATATGCTAATTAAGCCCTTTCATTTGACACCCCATAAGGCATCATAAAACAGATTTTTTTCTCGTCCTAACTTTATGCCCACTAGATGGCGCCGTTTCAAATTTAATATGACGTGACGTAGCTTTGAACTAGCGGATAACTAAGACATTTCCAACGATACCACTCCATTTAAGTTTAATTATCGATAGTAATTTAGATGTAAATCGCGATTCGTATATTTATATTTTTGCCTAAGCGTTTAGTCCTCTAGAGGGAGCTGTTTCAATTTTAACATGACGTGACATAGCTTATGTCACGCACATAACTAAGGCCTTTTCACTCATATCCCATTTGTTTGATTATCACTAGTAGTTTAGAATAAAATCGCGAACACAAATGAATTCGATTTGTTTGAAGAAAATTTACAAATATCAGAAGAATACAAGCAAACCCGCGAGCTAAAGCTAATAATATATATGTTTTTGAGATGTGCTGATTTAGACCTTTCATTTTATACCCCACAAGGCATTAAAAAAAAAATTTTTTTCATCTCCTCACTTTAGCTTTACATCGCCTTCTCGATGGCGCTGTTGTAAATTTTACATGACGTTACATAGGTAACCAAGAACCAGCGGATAACTAAGACCTTTCCAACGATAGCTCATATGTTTAATTATCACTAGTAGTTTAGAAAACAATTTTCTTCTGATAAACAGTATAAAATCGGTCAAAATCATAACCCTCCTGGTGGCTTTGCCGTAGTCGGATAAAAGAAACGTAAAAGCCTAGAAAATTCATTCTGTATATCCTTAAATAAAATGATGTACCTAAATTATTATATTTACATCAGAGTAAATTTAATCTAAAGTGGTTACGATACCGGGATTAGGTTCAAATAATTTTACTGGTATAATAGGCAATTCTTATTAACGCGTAAACCTCTGACCTTTACGGGATTATTCTCGAAGGATCACTTCATAATCATTAGCTTGACAAATTGGATATTTTAGGCAATCCGGTTTGTTTTCACGCAGAAGTGAAGATTTTTCACGGATTATAATAAAATTTAATGAACATATTTGATTTTTATTAATGAGTTTATTAAATACATACTATTTATGGCACAATTTTAAAAAAATGCTTCTTCTTTCGTGTCAATGGTACAAAACTACACAATTTTGTCCAGTAAGTTGCGTCTTACTGGGCAAAAATCCACGGCTGAGTCAGAGGCCACAGCTAAATCAGCCCGCTTACATGCTGCAGTGCAAAAAATATATGCTAATTTACAAATATTTCATCACTAAAAAAGACAATTGGCAGCAACAAATCGGGTCTGTAGGTAATATTGAAAAAAAAGAAAATTGGTTAAACATAGAAAATGCCGCATTTTCTATGTGTAATAATTGTTATTTACTTTACAAGAACAACAATGCTCTTTTTAAAAAAAAATATTACAAAAATTATAAGCATCACACTCCTTTAGACGTAGTCGGGTAAATAGACACTGTTTACAAACATTATTAAGAAATTGTTTTTTTTTTGTAATTTTTTTTTACCCGTCTAAGTCAAAAGGAGGATTATGTTTTTCATGTAAAGTAAATAAAATTATTTCACATAGAAAATGCGGCATTTTCTTTGTGTAACTATTTTTTTATAATGTTTGTAAAAAGTGTCTATTCACCCGAAGACGTCAGAAGGAGTGTGATGTTTTACGAGTGTGTGGGTATGTATGTACGAGTATATTACTATGGGACGCTCTGCAGCCTAAACGGATTGATGGATTTAAGCTAGAGAGGTGTCGTTAAATTCATCCTAACTAAAACTAAACTATATCTAAGACTTAAAACTAATCTAAACTTAGTCATCATACTTTCGCAGAAGTAACGATATTCTATGTGTAAACAATTCTTTTTTACACATAGAATATCGTTTACATATAACTATAAATAGCGGCGAAACGCATAAAATTATCGTTATATAAAATAAGCATTTGGACAAGCGTTAATTATATAAAATAACAGTTATTAGAACACTTGATGGTTATATGATATAAAATATTAAGTGAAATGAAATTAGGTAGTGCGTTATTTAAATGAATTTAAAATTACATAATTTGAGCATTATGGCAATTGAAATTATATTATATGTTGTTATTACATAATACCTACATGTATATATATACACACCCCAAAAAATCTTTTCGATTAGCGCAACAAATGCATACATACGAATATTTATTTATATAAATGCATGCTCTGTTGGACCTGCAGATTAAAAAAAAAGTTCTTTCAACACTAACAAAACATAAATATATTGCTATTCGATTCGAGGTCATTGTAAAAATGCTCAAAAATATTTATGTTTGTATTTAGTGTCAGATTTAAGAGAATTGTTGAAAATCCCACACATGTGCGACAACCGCTAACAAACCACAGTTCAATTTCGAGGTTAAATTAAACGCTTAACGGAGACAGCTGTTGGCAACATGAAATCTATTAGGCACTAATTTACAGTTACTATGCTTCTTTATACGTAATATTCACTGGAAATGTAAATAATTCTAAACTTAAGAGGTCTGGGATTGCTGTAGCTAAAACCACTTTGTTTGCAGATGTCTTTTATAACTTCAACATTACGCTGTCATTATTAAGTTACTTGTTTACTTTGTTTACTTGTAAACCAATGATAAACCTACGAGACATATAATACATTGTACTCGTAAAATAAATTCTGTCATTACATTATTATTTCAATTCTTGTCATTATGTGGCAATGTATAATCAACGATTACATGTAAAATTAGTGTACCAATGAAATTAACTAAAAATAGGCAAATTTAATGAAGTCGTTGTAAAAGCAGTACCAAACGCTAATAACGCAATAAATTATTGTCAAATCAAGTGGGTTACAAAGTAATTTGACGCTGCACACCCCAGTGTCAAAGTTTTTCGAAACTGCCTTTTGGCCTTTGACGTGGTTCCTGAAACTAAGTAGGTAGTAAAATAAATTAGGCAGTGTTTTGGGGTTCGAATATTCGTCTGACGTCATAACAGGTCTCGTCATGCTTGAAAGTAGCTTTGTCAAACTGGTGGTAATGCTACAAAGACTGATTAATGATATCCAGGCGGCCGGAGAAAAAAAATGTAATCAGTCAAGGAAGAAAAATTACTGATATAATTATCAACATCAGCTTTCTATAAATGATTACCTCTTATGTTTACTTATGAACAATTTTTAACATATGTAAATTGATATTTCACACACAAATTGCGCATTTTCCTCTATTCTGCAAAAAAACCTACACGTTATTTTAAATTAAACTATTAATAATTTATACCTATAAACAAAGGTTACTTACTGCGTAGGAAGGTATAATAAATAGGGGTAATTGATCAATTACTTGGGCCATTGATTTGACATTTTGTGAGGCACGTACGTCATTGGATTTTTGTGGCAAAATTATTTCTCGCTAACAATTACAAATTTAAAATCTCTTTGATGTATCAGTCAGTATATATATATATATAAGAGTGGATTATTTGTTGCATTTGACATGGCCGGTATCATTTTATTAACAATAGACCAATAATTTACAATATTAATAGCAACATATGATACTTATCGTGTTCTATGACCGACAGCCAAGCGAGAAGAGAGGGCTTGCTTGTGCGACATGGCTTTTATTAAGCCAGCCAGCAATCGGGTGGGGTTGCTCGATAGTCAAATCATAGACTACGACATTTCATATTAACAACTTATTTTACTAAAATACAATATTTCTTGATATAGTTTTGTACTAATAATTGATAAACAAAAAGGAGAATATTACATTTTTGCAGTCGCGCTAACATATATTACACTACTAAACCAATTTTAGCCAATTACATAATGTTTTCCTCTTTTCATTCTTAATATTATAATGAGAAAAAGGAAGGTACATTTTAAGTTACAATGGGTCTAAATGTTACTCAATTTAACGCACCAGCGAATTTTATAACAGCCTGTGATCAGGCGCTACGCTACGCTACGACACCAGTCGTAACTTCGTAGCATTGCTACGTTACGACTACGACATACCCGTAACTGCCTCAATAGATGACAAAACGACAGACAACGTTGGCATTATACCAATGAATTGGATGTAAATGTAATAATTTAGAAATGAAATATTCAATCCACAATTGAAGTTTCATTAAAGTACACTCAAACTCCTGGAATTTCCAGCATACTGAAAAAAAGTTAACGCTTACACAAAGCTATTAATTAATATTTACGCAATGTTCAGGTTAGCGTATTTCCATTTTTAATATTGAGTTTGTTTTTTAATCTGCCATTTTACGGTAAAATGCTGTTTACTTATGTCAGCTCTTTCATAAATGTTAATAGCTTTTGTTTTTTTGAAGAATGAAGGACTGTTTGGAGTGAGACAAGACAAAAAGAAACGCTTTGTTTTCAGTATTCATGTATTTGAAAAAAAATATGTGTGTGTGTGTGTAATGTACGTATATGTGTGTCTTGTATTAAATCATTCATTTCGAGTACGTCACATGGTCAATAGACCCTGTACACCCTAGTATCGGAGAGAGAGATTTGGAACCGCCTTATGGCCTCTGACGTGGTTCCTTTAACGACCACTTAGTAAGTATTTAAGATTGACTAGTCATCATAATTCTCACATCAGTTATAAATGACGTGTCTTCAGATTATTTGCATTCTCCTGAGTGACATAGCCTAAAAAAACAATATTTCTTTGATAAACTTCAGTGAATAGCATAGTAATTTGCAAGTAAATCTCAGAAAAGCAATTCGTAATCATTACTATTTCCTTTATATGTACTGTCTTAATGAAGCAGAGATTTTATTGCGAAATTTCGTAGTCTCAGATTTATTATGTCTTTATAGGATCCCTCTGTTCTCAGAATCACTAATGAATCATTACCACCGCTTAAATTTGATGTCTTTGTTATTATAGGCAAGTATTTTGCTTAAGCTTGTCTATTCAGTTTATTTGATTACACATGATATGTTATTTATTTAGTAGTAGATTTTGTCTTAAATTCAGCAGCTAAATAATAATAAATAATAACGGCGTAGGGATGTGACGACCCCATCGCCCACTGGGTTCACCTCCTGCTTCCTTCGCCAAGGTCGGAGTGGACACCGATGAGGGACAGGATCCCTATCTTTGGCTTGCCTTAGCCGGCCGGTCAGAGTGGAGTCGCAAGAGCTATATGCTCGAGGGTGGAAGTGTATTGCACGTAATGGCGTTATAACGGGGAAACCCGCTCACGAGGCAACTAGCGATGACGAAACCGGAGCCGCACCTCTCGGCACACTTAGCCGCTCATTCCAATGTTGCCCCTCTGTTGCCAAACGCGGCGACTATTTGGAGGGGCCCATTCACTAAGTGGCGAGTCACCGCCTGCCACTAATAGTCAATAATCATGATTATGGAAGGTGTCCTAATCTCTATTACAATAGCCCAGTTTCATCTCCACCAAACTTCATCACTATATCCCATATATCCTTTTCATACATTAGAAATAGTTCCTACTCCTGCCAAGACCTGTTCATAGACATGTCATCTATTGATATACCCAAGGACGGGTTTTGGCAGGAGCACCACATGATATCAACTTCTCCAAAAGACCTCTACGCGCTGGATCAATATCCCCGCGCAAGCCTCTCAAAGGAGTCCGACTGTTTTAACCTATTTAATCTATGTAAATGGTGCAATAAAGTGTCCATTCATTCTGGTGAAAGTGAATTTATAAATTATTTTTGAGAATATAATAATCCTAAACCAAACCATTGAAATTTAAACGAAAATCAATAATTCTTAGAGGGATAAAATCTCCCCGAAAATTTTAATTGAATTGTAAAATCACCCAAAAGTTTTCTAAAATTTATTGCAGTTGTAATAGACATTTAGTTGTTTGTTAATTTTAACAGGTATCAAAAAAACCAGGTGATAGATTCATAGAAGATGGAGGAGTGGCCCCTAAATGGATGGACGCAATGTTGTATAAACTCGCCCCTGGCAAATATAAGTTATGTTTACTTTGTAAGGTTTGCCTTTGAGGTAGCAAAATCAATTTTCATACTAAGATCATGTCAATTTTTGTCCTTTGGTAAAAATTTACTGTAAGGCTTTTTTTTATAGTAAAAATATTTTTTTATTGATATAAAATCAACTCGTATGTAACAAAACATCATTACCATTACATCATTATCATTACATAGTGGCCTTCCTGTCTGTCTGTCCCTATGTATGCTTAAATCTTTAAAACTATTTATCGGATTTAGTTGGGGTTTATTTTAATAGATAGGGGGTTTCAAGAGGATGGTATATGTATAATACATGCATAATATAGTAAAGGAACACTGATAATTTTAGAGGTTTCTAATATGATGTCGTAAATTGACACATTTTTTGCACTTACATTACAAACGCTGGCTATACCATAAGAGATAGATCAAAATAATGTACTACGGTATTGTACATCTTAAAAAGATCTACAAAAAAGCCCGCGATACCATATGTCTAACTATTTTAGTTAAGTCACAACAATTACTTTTTCATGTTAAAACTTGCGATAGTAACGCCGGTACAAACTAGGCCATATTATTCGTTTCTCGGTATTGATCCTTAACCAAATAAATCATTCCATATTCAAGGATGGATTCAAATTACTCTTTGAATGAATGAAATCGGATATTCCATTTCAAAGATATTACGGATTTTGTTTTGTGTTACAATCCCTTCGCGTGGTGAAACGGTACGAAGTACACGCTTTCTTCCCGTGGCGCTTAGGAGTCTTCAAATTCTTAAGGAGTCTGACGTTAGGCAGGCGGCCAATCGTAAAAACATGCCAAGATAATAATAGGAATGGAAGCAACCGAAAGGCATGCGTCATTGAAGCGGGAGCGGGAGCAGGTACCGCTGGAGAGACTAAGTTGTGAACGGCTTAATTGGAATTTAAAAAAAATAATCCCCTGAAAGTGAACTTGAACTTGAAAAATCGATCTTGACTGCTGTATGGGGCACATCGGCAGACGTACCTATCAAACATTTAACCGTTTCGATAGTTTGACTCTGACACTGACCTTTACATTTTTTAAATTTTCATATGCCTTCCGAAGTGGCTGAGACATATGCCCATAGAGCCATAAAGATAGATTATTTTATGTTTTGATCTTCCTTGGAAATAAATACTTTCGGTGGCGGGATTCACCACCACATGTGATGTGATGAATAAATATGGTATTTATTCATCGGTTAATAGGACTACTTGACTCGACCTTAGGGATCTCCCTACATACCGGCTACATAGATCTCTATGTAGCCGGTTTTGAAAGAAATGCCAAATGAAGAGGTTAGCTTCAACCTTCTACTACATATTTTGTAAAACCTGGACGAAGTCGGGACGGGCTGCTAGTTAAATATTTAAAAAAACCAACGAACCCCATCGAGGCCACGCGTATCCAATATACTGGCAGCATTTCCCCGCTGTACCGCCAAACTTATACGTTGGGCGAAAAGGCTGCTAGGCCTGGGATCTCCAGTAGCCTTGATGAGGCGATTTGATAAGTCCATAAAGAAGGACTTTAAGGCTTGATGTTCAATAAAGGTTCTCTGTGCCACATATCCCAATAATGCGCCTAGAAAGAAGCGGTCAGAATGTGGATTCAGACCGTTTTGCCTGATAACTTTGCCACTATTATGCTAATATTCATTTATTTATATCGAGTCGGTTACATGGTCAATTGATCCTACACTCATTCGGAACCATCATTCGACTTCTGATGTGGTTTCTTTATCAATCACAAAATGGCAACTGGGATCTACGGTTTTACATAACACTTTTTACAATACTTAAACCCGTATTCTTAAACGTCCTTCACAAGTCCTCGAAATTTCCTTAAAAACGATATTCTTAGTTGGTTGCTTGAGCAAACTTCAATGAGGAACGTCACAGGTTATAATACTAATTCTTAACACAAAAATTGAAAATTACAAAATAATAGAGTAAACAATAAAATAAAGTAATGGATACCTAGGCCAAAAGTGGCGAAAAACCGATTTATATTCACTTTATTTCATTTCAAGGACGCCTCAAGGTACCTCTCGTTAAATTTGACAGTTCGATACTCACCTCCATTAAGGAATCTCCTTATGTCAAAGAAGCTAGTGACGACTAATCCTACCAATGAGTTGGAGTAAGGTTGAGTCGAGTTTGAGCAAACGTTTGAGAATATGGGGGTTATTGTCTTAAAAAGATCTTATGTGCTTTCTTATTCGTTAATAATAAGTATGAGTAAGTAGCATTAAGCTAAAGGCACATTACAGTACAGTTTTATTATTGTAGAAGAAAAGAGACAAGAAAATAAACATCCAATGCTCAGTCGTAAATCATAAACTTTGTAATTTATTTGGTACCTCCGGTTACTTTGAAATTAAAAACAAAAAGTAAAAAATTTAATCTCAAAGTTTTCTCTAAAAGGTTAAAGCTAAGGTTCATAATGCTCAGTACACAAACCAATTAATTTCTACTTATAATCCGCGTCTCCATTGGGCAAATGAAACTTTTTCCATTTATTTGAACGAGGTAACCGTTTAATTATTCATTCATTCTAATTTGTATCATAAAAAGTGTGTTATGTAAAATTGAGAACAGTTTTTGAATAATGATTTAGTTTAGGGAATCAATTTCAGTAGCTGTTATTTTGCTATCAAATTTTATATTCTCAAACACGATTTATATATTCAATTGTTTTTGTTCACTTTGATAAAATTTGGTCGAGTAAAGATATTTGTTGCATTTGAAAATTACAAATCTGTGCTTTATTAGTACAGGAAATTCAGTCCGCTGTTGACAGATAGTGCGGATTGTTTCAGTTTCATCCCCCAAAGGTATACACGATTTTTACTTTTAGATTACTGTGAGTACTCTTAGACTACTGTTTAACAAAGCTTAAAACCATGTCTATACTCTGTTTAACTTTAGACTAAAGAAAAGCGTAGTTTTATAGCAGCCGTTTTTTTAAAACAGCTGCTATAAACATGTTGAACAGTTGTGTAACTTTTATGTAGTAAGACGGTTATTGTTTCTTCAGAAATGTCTTAGGGCACGGAAAGAGAGAGGTCTATTAAGCCATCGAATAATAAGCCACGTATTTATTCTCAACGATTTTATGCGAATGTATTTTTGCAGCGTTAGTGTGATGTACTAAACGAAAAATCATTTATGTTTGTCGTAGTTTCTAAACTGAGAGCAGGGTCAGATATTGATATTGAATCCTACGCAAAAAGTCAATTTCGCTACTCAAATATTGCGAACCAATTTACATATGTGTTCGTGAAATGGAACAATAGATTTGGTGTTCGGGCACTGGAATTGTTTCAGAAAATCTTTACTTTTGTCAGGCTTGGACAGATATTTTAAAAATTGAAATATTATATTACTTTTATATATCTTTTTCTCTGTGTCGGTTTCGTAATAATGCTGTTTTTCCGCGAGTGGGATGTTAACATAGTGTTAATCCACCGCATAACCCCCGAAATGCTGGAGGACCACACCCGTCGTTGGTCAGCAATTCCATCGGACTTAGTCGTGCTCGTGAGTGTAGCTAGGCTGTACCCTATCCGCCACCCATGGGACGCTTCTCTACGCTGTAAGGGCCAGCGCGAGGTCGTAGTAAGTAAGTATGAGTAGCGATTCAGATCTCAGGGTACGTTTTAATCATGGTCCTAGATTTAGACTAAATTTAGGCGTACCGGTTATTACAATGGCGGTTCTGCTTATACCTAGTATCCATACTTCCATACTCAATACTAATATTATAAGTGCAAAAGTCTTGTCTGTAAGGCTTTCACAACCAAACCGCTGAACGGATTTTGATGAAATGTGGTAGGTATGTATATAGTTGAAGACCCGGAGTCTATAGGCTATTTTTGACGCAGGCGCAGCTGCGGGAAACAGCTTTTGATTATAATTACCTATGTAAATATATTTTTTTTCATAAATGATAAGATAAAGTTCTTAAATCGCAAAATATTTTTTGATGATCAATAAATTAAAGGTAAATAAATACTGAACCAAACCAAGTGTAAACGTGATGTAGGGCTTGACAAATGAAAATTTATCATTGCAGCTAAGTTGACCTTTGCCTTTCGTGTCGCAGACTTTTGCTCATTTAATTCGCTGAAATTATTTAACTTTAATTTTACATGCAGTCATTATTGGTTGAAAGTACTCACTTTAAGATGTCGAAGAAAAGCAGTACAGGAAAAGCTAGTAAAATAATATTATTTACTCGTCAAAATACCGGAGTAATATTGGAATCTAATTTAAAAAGGTTTAATATGATAAGAAAGGGTACAAAATCTAATTAACTCATGCTTAAACACTCAAAATTATGTAATTACGACTTTTATTTTTTGACGTTACTGCGTTGTAGATTTTGAATTAAGATAAATTCGTCTAAATGTCTAATTAATCTTTTTAGATTGAATACTTTTCTTTTTCATATTTTATCTTAATTTGATATTTTCTTTTAACTAATAACAGTATCCCTAAAGTTTTGCGTGTTTCCACTTGGTCTCATTTTGAATAGAATAAAAAAAAAAAAGATTGAGAAAAAATTCTGTTCGAAATGTTTCAATTTATGTTTTTTTTTAAGTACATAGGTACTAGCTTTATATATCAATCTCACTGGAACTGTACCTTTTTCAGAATTGCAAGGAGATTTATGGGTTTTTCAGTACTCCTACCTATGTTTGTGTATGCGTGGTAGATTGGGGTCATTAAATGAATGAAGAAGAAGGTCAGAAAGAAGTAAATGAATGATAAGAAAAAAACTTATGTACCTGTAACAAACTCACTTACACTTTTAAATTATTAGTTAGGATAGAATTTCAAATCGGCCTACGAAGGTAAGCGCTCTAAATATATATTTAATGGCAAGGCAACATCCTAAAACTTTTTCCTGTACAAATAAAAGAAATACGAAGTTTGACGTCCTCTTCGGATTTAGCTCACGATTTCAGAAGTATTGGGCAAATATTTGTACTTATTTACACAGCGCTGTGGTTTTGGATATGAAATACTTGTTTGTGTGTCCTTCAATCGATCTTTTTATAGCAAAGTCCATTATGTCACGAACCCATTAGGGAAGGAGCTTTCTAAACTGTGCTCGTATCCTTTTTTCTGTTGTTGATGTTCTTTATTTATTTTATACTAGCTGTTTCCCGCAGCTCCGCATGCGTCAAAAAGTAGCCTATGTTTGACCCCGGGTCTTCAACTATATTCATACCGAATTTCATCAAAATCCGTTCAGCGGTTTGGCCCTGAAAGCGTAACAGACAGACCGACAGATATACTTTCGCATTTATAATATTATAGTACTATGGATTTTTGTGTTTTTTTTCTTCATTTTCCTTTTGTTAGTTTATACTTATTTGTTTAGTTGTAAGTAGTAATAGTTGATCGCCACAGTCGGATAAATCCTTTCTATGATATTATGTGAACAAAGCTGTGGCTGCATTAATGCTAAGACTTTAAAATGTATTTAATTTAAGTATTTTATGTAATGTAGCTGTTTGTTGTTCGTAAATAAATAAATAAGTATTTGAGAAAAAGTTTTCATTTACAATTTGTTTGTCACTTAGTTGTCATCTATTTACCATGAATTGTAATATTTTTTTACTATCAATTAGTAGGCAAGTCTCTAAAGGGAGAGATTCTCTCATCTTAGCTGGCAAGCAAGGCAGGCAAGTATGGGATACTTGCCGCATTAGGATATTTTCGAGCTAGCTCGATTTTCATCTCTAAGAGATAACTTAAATGCAGCGTACACACCAGCCTAACAAAGTTGAATGCGCTGAGCAGACAACCGACGGAAGTTACCAATATGTCTGGGCAACTCCTGCCGACCATACTTACACCCGTTTTCTTAAACATAACCTTAAGAACGTCTTTTACTCAAACTCATTGGAGGACGCCTTAAGGAATTTCTAGAACTTTCCTTGAAAACAACAGTCTTAGTTGGTTGCTTGAGCAAACTCCAATGAGGAACGACAAAGGTAACAATTCAAAGCACAAAAATTGATATAAAAGAATAGAGTAAAAAATAAACAAAGTAAGTAGTTAACTAGGCAAAAAGTGACAAAAAACTGGTTTAAAACCACTTTCGAGGCCGCCTCGAGGCACCTCTCGACCAACCTTATATTTGACAATTCGATACTCACCTCCAATGAGGAAACTTCTTAAGTCAAGGAAACTAGTGACGACTTATCATACCAATGAGTTGGAGTAAGGTTGAGTCGAGTTTGAGAAAACGTATGAGAATATGGGTGTTAGTATCGTAAAGTCCTGACCCTGGGCTCCGGGGCAAACAGCTAAAGATGCAAGCGGGAAGGCGCTGAGATGAGAGATAATATCGTAACGACGGTAATGTTTACTTACTGAAGGAATTGGATCTCAAGTGCGTCGGTACCGGCGGACACAGGATGTCACTGCCAAGACTGCTTACACTAACCACGTCACGAAGCTCACCAAGCGAAGACGACCGAAGAGCTGGCAACGAGAAGTTAACCTCCTTCGTCCTGTAGACAAATCAGTTATTAAAAATATATATTTTTTTTTTATATAATCCGAAGACCTTGAAATATGCTCTGAAGATAGAACTGAGATGAATATGTCAGATTGTGGCCTTTTGGTGTCTAAGGAATTTCGGAAATGGCCGTCTTGTGACTGTAATATAATTATTAATTTATTTATGAATATCCCATTAGACCCTGATCAGAGTTTCATTATGATAGAAATTGTCATCATTATTTTAGATGTGTCTGTTAGATGTATATGTTCGAGGCATATTACAGCTTTGACGTTAACCTCCTGAGCGATGCCTATAACTTAGAAAATTACATGGTGACTGTAGAACAATTAAATGATACAATAATTATTATCATTGGAATTGCATGATTGATGTTCAATAATTGTATCCAATCAATTGAATATTTCCATTTCAAATAGTACAGAGATCTGAAACCTACCGGGTTGATGTAATTTAATATGAATGACAAGGCTCCTCAGATCTTTTAACCTTCGAAAATAGACGTTGAGTTGAAAGGGATTAATTTCAGAAATACTCAACTTTACTGTTCAATATTATGTTTATCCTTTGAAGCGCGAAAGGCATTACGTTTCACTTTTACGTAACTGATTGATTGTTGATTACTTGTAGGTATAAGAAGACGTAATATTTCATAAATAATCTATTTTGAAAAACTAAGGTTACTCAATTTATTTATGAACCCCTATAGTGTCAAGGTGGAACATTGAAGATATTTGAAAATAACAAAAGGTAAGATAGAAGATATAAAAAGACCCGATAATAAATTCGATAATCAACAATCGAAACAGAACAGTACCAAATTGTAATACCTTAAAAATAGACAAATTTCAGCAGAAAATCATATATTACAGAGGACTATAATTAATATATTCCTATAAGTTAGCACTAGAATGTTAGAGAACCTTCCTAGAATAAAATAGTCTTGGTCTAGACAGTGTTGACACCAACACAAAAATAGACGATTCTTTTGATCGATCTATCACTGTGCTGACATTTTCACCAACAACCCAATTTGCAGTCCACTCTCCCATGGAAGCAGTCATTGATATATTTATTAGCGTAAGCCTAACAAATCTAACAGTATTGGCCGCTAACATACCTACGGGTCATATTCTTTTTAGTCTCGTTTCCCTGTTAAAAGGTTAACGGAGGTCAGACGGCAGTCGCTCCATTGTAATAACTAGTGCCACCAAATCAAAGGATATGTACTCATAGCGTAACCTAGGCTCCGAAGGGTTAGCTGAGGACGCAACTAGGAAATCACTCTTGAACAAAGAATACGAGTAGATAGTATCATCGACGACTTCTTTTTTTTTATAGTGTGAGCAAAAAAAATTAGGCAAACTATATATGTGTGACCATGAGTTGGAATAATTAAATGCTCTTAACTGAGTTAGTATATAAATGGATTTGTGAAAAAATGAAATGCAGAATCGGTCCAATGCCTTCATGCAAATTTCCATTTTATTTAATAGAATACTTATGTATCACTTATCAGTTTTAACAATTATCCTGTCTATTTATTTCCAGTTTTGTCACGTACGCCGCAAGATGGCTCAAAGAAGTACTGTAACAGAAAGAAAATTAGCTAACTCTCCAGTTTTATGGGTATCATAAAAACTTCTGCAAAGTTAATTATACCATAATACCTTCTTGGCTTAATAACATTATTATATTTAGTTTGTATTGTAGCAAAAGCCCTGGTATAATTTGTACATATGGTATAGTAATAGTCACAAGGTAGCAAAATAATATTTTTACGGCGAATGCGCTTTTTGAATCCAGAGCGAAGTGAAGATTCAAAAAAGAATCCTGAACGTAGCGAGTGATTCAAAAATATATTTTGCGCTAGAGTGATACACTCTACTTTTAATCAGGCTCTATGAGAAAATAAAATGCGCCCCATATTTTATTGTAATATTATTATTTAATAAAACATAGAGTAACAACTAAATTGAAATTAAAAAGTATCTAATAATAAAACAACTAAAAACTTATATTTACAATTGAGACATTTTCGCAATTATGAAAACTTATTGTTACAATATTATTACGCCTAACAGTTGATTCTTTGATTTTTTAGTTTTTTACTTTATTTTTCTAAAATAAAAGATTTTTTCTAAATTGAACGTAGCCTAAGTTACATACTACATCAGCTACCTGCCAATAAAAGTCCCTTCAAAATCGGTCCAGCCATTTCAGAGATTAGCCAGAACAAACAGACAGACAGACAAAAATTGTAAAAAATGTTATTTTCGTGCATGTACCGTATATATATTCATATGCATGTAGTAAAAAACGGTTATTTCAATATTACAAACAGACACTCCAATTTTATTTATATGTATAGATAGAGATGCCGACTATGGGCCGTCGTACCAGGCAGTCTTTATTCAAACAATATTTGCGTTCGATTTCTTTGGCGCCGAACACTAAGATGTTTCAAATTCAAAAAGTAGGCGGCAAAGATAATTGCGGCGCACTTATAAAGTGGATTAAAAACTCATTACTGCAAGCTAAAAGTTTCTCATAGAAAATACCACCTTTGGGTGCACTTAAACTAAGAACAAAGTCGTCCTTTTCGAATAGTAGGGATGAAATGAATTCATTTTATTCACAAAAGAAAAATGAGTAACAGTGATCAATGTAAATTTATTTTCAATTTGTTTATTAAATTACTTACATCAACCAATAATATATTTTTCACAAAAATTGATATTGGCTAACGGTAAGAGAAACATATGAATTTCAATTATTACTAGCTTTTGCTGGCAGCTTTATTTGGAATGATTGTTAGAAATCGTTGATTTGGTCATTGACCTGATAACAAGCTTATATCAAAAGGGGTTATTAAGGAAATGCATTCTTCAACAAATAAATGTGTAGTAGAGTCACTCCGTTGGGGATACTTTAAAGAATTCAGCGCGTGCAACAATCATAGATTGCATATAGATATTTATAATATTCCATAATAATAAATGCAAATATCTGTCTGTTTTTTTCGCGGCCTAACCTCTTAAAGACTGATTTTGATGAAACCTATTTTTAGTCTGGATATACTGAGTCCCTGTCAAAAAATAGTAGGCTACTTTTCGACTTAGTAGGTTACTACTGGTAGTTTTTTACTCGGGCAGAGCCACGGGTAACTGCTAGTTAATAAAAAAACAAAAATAAATTATCAAAACAGTAAAGAAATATCGTTCAAGAATCGTCTGTTTTTCTTTCAATTTACCCTGAATTCCTTATCATCACGTTGGATTACCTGCAAGTCACGTATGTCTCTTTATTGGTGCCACACATTGAAGCACGTTGCACGCCTTATGCTGTTTACATTCGTTGATCCTATATTGTGAGCGTAGGAAGAAAAACATGGTATTTTGAAATAATATTATTTTAATTACCATGTGGGCGTGAGTAAATTTTTTTTTTAATCTGTCGTCAGAGTTATGCATAAATTTACTTTTATTTATTCATTTGGACGACTATTTTTATACTCGATGCAAAAGAAATATTGTAAGTTTAGTTGCCTGTCTGAGGCATCGTAGCGCCTGAACTAATGAGGCGGTTTCGTAGCAGTTTTATTTGTGTCTTGACTTGTCTGACTTCTGGCTCAAGTCAGACAAGTCAAGACTTAGCTAGCTATAGCTAACAGCTTAGCTATAAATTTATGAAAATTTTCATTGAATACTTATTATACAGATATGTGTAGAAGAAAAGAGGGGAGGCTTTTGCCTAGCTAGGCTTCCTTAGGTTGTAGCTACAACCTAAGGAACACAGAATAGATACAAAAAAATCTTATTGACTGTTTTGCTCTACCACGGATAAGGGCGGTGTCGCTTTGGAAACCCTTTGCCCCAGTTATATCTATAAAATTCGATGCTTTAATTATTACGCGTACGCGTTTATAATTGTTGCGTAATAAAAAGTAAGGGCACGCAACGCGTGTCCTTCGCTGTCATGGAGTATATTGTTGAATTATAATAATATATAAATAAGAATGTTTTATTCAGTCAGGAGTGTTATTTCCAAGCATCTGTCCGATGGCTTGGATACATAACACACGGATACGCGAGCCCGACACACCCGAACTGCTACTGAGTTAACCCATGACCATCCGAGTCAGTAACATCCTAGTACCTCATCCTTTCCCCAAACCCAACCACATCCCACCCTTCCCTAGCTTAAGTATACTTCCGACGGGCAGCAGCGTCGGAAGTACAATAAGTCGTTAAAGTTGCGCTCGTCAACCCGCCTGCCAAGCGTGGCGCGTATGGCAACAACCCCTCAATTTAGGGGAGGCCTAGGTCCAGCAGTGGGCTGACTGCGGCTGAAACGTCGAAGAATGTTTGCGTACGCATAATTACTTATATCGTTTGTATTAAATCAAAGTCTACAATTTCATAGCCTTACCGAATTTCATAAAAGTTCTGCCGTGGCCGTGTAAGCTTAAAAGACAGACTTTCGCATTTATATTGAATTATGGCTTTTAAAAAAATGGCCTACTAGTTTATTTTCTTTGAACAAATATTTTAAGTTTATTTTCCCAGAACAAATATAAAGATATTTAATTAAAAATATATTCTCATTAGAAACTAGCTTGTAACACGCTAAGACCGACTTAGCTTTGTTTAACAAAAGGGGATTCCAGACACGAACGTTGCTTCCTCCACGTAATAACAGTGTGTTGCTCCATATGAACTAAATTTAATATGTAAATTACCTGCAGGTGCAATCTGTTAGAATTAGTGCCTATTAGATGGTGATGTTCATAAATTTAAAATAACTATCGCGTATTTCCTTGATTCTAAAAAATGCTCGCATTATTTGCTTTGTCACTTATCTAC
Source organism: Euzophera pinguis (assembly GCA_947363495.1). Lineage (NCBI taxonomy): Eukaryota > Metazoa > Arthropoda > Insecta > Lepidoptera > Pyralidae > Euzophera > Euzophera pinguis. Next base: position 7,330,384 of record OX376169.1, read on the forward strand.
CTATCTTATTATTTTAAAAGCCCATTTCTCAATTTTAAATCACCGCACGGCAGGTTGGGCAGGTTCGGTGAAGAATTACACATCCATATATTGTAGAAATACTAAATCTTCGCACAAATCGATTCGCATCATCATATATGATACGTACGTGCCTACGGCAAAGGTTCGGAATTCCCTTCCAGCAAACTCTATTTTCTATTTCCGGACTCTTACAACCTACAATTTACAAAGCTTGAGTAAATAGGCTATTAATGAGCCAGCGAACTCCACCATAGACCACATCTGTACTTAACATCAGATGGGATTGTGATAACCGCTGGACATTTTAACATATAATTAAAAACATTTTAAGTTGTTTCAGATAATAGACTAGGTTCGGCACTTCTAAGCTCCGAAGCAACAAGCTTAGGATTTAACCGGAAAGAGTCTAGAGAAAGAGAGAGAGAGAGAGAAGTAATAAACAGATATTACGTTTCAATGTAGAATCTTTTTGAAAGTATGATAATGAAATAATCAAATATTTTACTTACATATAACACGGTGCAGATATATCATGTGGTGGGTACACGAGGATCGGCGGTGATGGTGCAGGTGAGGGGCTGTTCTTCCGTCTTCGAGCGACGAATACTCCCGCCATCACGATCAGCAAAACTATGGCTGCGCTTGCACCGCCCAACGCTACTAGCGCCACTTCTGCATAACAAAATAAAATAAATAAATAAGCCCTTATTTCTAAAACCTACAACTTCAAATCTTACATTAAAATAAAACACTTGTAAATTTAATTTTAAGAAATAATGGCCTTTATGGGAATAGGCCTTCAATAACCTCTTTGCTGCTCTTTTGCTTTCTCTTTCCAATTTATTCCAACATACATGATACGTGATACGTTTCGTGAGGTATATACAAAACTAGCGGCCCGGTATGTGCTTCGCTACGTATAAAGTGATAAATGAAGAACCGCTCGACCGATTTTGTGCAAACTTCACATAAAGCATCTACTAAATAGTCCGAACAAAGCCTAAACATTTGGTTTGGATAGGTGAGCCCGTTCTTGAGTTATAAAATTACGTGGGGCGCACTATAAGTTTCCGGAATGAATATGAAAAAATACTATTAAAGGTACAAAATTAATTTATTGTTTTTCAAAATAATCTCCCTTGGCGTCTATGCACTTTTTCATTCGATGAAACCAGTTTTGAAAACTTTTGTGCCACTCCTCTGTGGTGACCTCCGAAAACGTGTTTTTCATACTCCTCGACAGCCTCTTCTGGTTATGAAAATCGTTGACCGCGTAATTGGTTCTTAATTTTTGGAAACAGAAAAAGTCACAAGGTGCCAGGTCGGGACTGTATGCAGGATGACTCATGAGTTCTACATTTTTCGCCTTCAAAAAGTCGTTTGTCTGTCTGGCCGTGTGAGAACTAGCATTGTCGTGGTGCAGGATGATACGGCGTTTACGGTTATTTTTACGGAGTTCGTCAATAACTTCCGGCAAACAAATGGTCGTGTACCAGTCACTATTCACTGTACAACGATTCTCTAAAGCAACAGTAGCCACGTGTCCAGTTTTATTAAAAAAAGAAGCAATCATCCGTTTAGATGCACTTTTCACGCGCGCCACTTTGGTTGGTTTCGGCTCATCTTGAAAGACCCATACGCTCGATTGCTGCTTTGTTTTGGGATCGTAGCAATAAATCCATGTTTCGTCACCTGTTACTATGTCCCACACCAAATTTGACGCACCTTCGTTGAATCTGGTAAGCATGGCACTGCACCAAGTGACGCGGTCCGTTTTTTGAGCCTCGGTCAAGTTGTGTGGGATCCACCGCGAGCACAGCTTTCTCACACCCAAATGTTTGTGTAGGATTAATTGTATTTGACTCATGCCTATTTCTAAGGATGCGCGAATTTCATGGTAGGTCACATGCCTGTCTGTTTCAATCATACGGCGCACAGCATTGATGTTTTTGTTGGTCACAGCGGTGGACGGCCGACCATCGCGAGATTCGTCACTGAGATTGATACGACCACGCTTGAATTCTGCAAACCAGCTATAAACAGTTGTCTTGCATGGTGCTTCATTGCCAAAAGCTGTTTCAAGCCGAGCGATGCTCTGTTGAGCTGTCAAATTACACTTAAAATCGTAGAAAATCATACTACGAAAATTTTCCCGAGTTAAATCCATGTTGATGCAGACACACAAATTTTTAAATGGCGCCACAAGGTAAAAACAAAAGACAGTCAGATAAAACAAACTGCAACCAAAGAGTTCTATTTTCAAATGTTGCAATAAATTTTTAAATATTGTTTATGTAAGTGGCCAGTTCCGGAAACTTACAGTGTGCCCTATGTACAACGAAAAGTGGCATTGATTTTTATAAAAAAAAGAAAGAAAGAAAAGAAAGAAAGAAAAATTGTTTATATTTATATATACCACAAGAAACGTATGTAATGTATAATAACAGCAACGGTGGAATTATTGCTTAGCAATTTCTTCTTAAGATAACATTTTTTTAGTTTATATAAGCCCATAAGTTTTTTTTTTATTCTGTCGTGAATTTGTCAATGTGGTATCAATAAATCAGGACTGTAACGACTCTAGTTGTAACATTTTTTTTGCGTTAACTGTGAGTTTTCTGTTCTATCGTGTCTGAGAAAGGTTTAATGTAAACAGAAAATATTGAAAGAAAACATAGCTCGACCTTATAAAACCTAATATTTTTCTATTATAAGTATTTTATCGAGGCGCGCCTTACAACCCGCCGCATATTTGCAACGAGCAAATACATGGAAAGTGTCGATGTAAAATTATTATTTACAGTACTTTATTTACTTATCCATCCGAGTGTATTTTCCCAGTTGCATTTTAGCTAAAGGCTTAAGAGTTTCTTCGATGCTTCTCGATTTGGAATTAATCTGCAGTTGTGTGGAACTCCGAAAGTGTCGAATATAGTACCTATATTACAGTTTACAGTCTGTGTTGCCGATCGTATAATCCTGTTTATCGACTACCTGCAGCAGCGACTTTTCCTGTATAATTCATATTCATTGTTATCTATGTTAATGTATTATTATTGACCTGTTGTTTTACATTTTTGTTCTTTTATTGAATTCATATGAACCACACAACCAGTCTCTTTTTACTGCCTCACAGCGATTACACTAGAGACAAGGCCGTCTAATGTACTAAGGTAAATCTATCAATATTCTTTGGTACCATTATGTGTTTTTATTGATTTACTGGCCCTTGTTAATCCTACTTAATCATCGTTTTTGCATGAGATAAGCCTACAGGGAGCTCTAAATATACCAAGGATCCCAGACACTTATGATGAAGGAATGACGAATAAGCCATAGCATTAGGACATTAAGGCCGGCAAATAGGATTGGGGACCATGAAAATTGTTATGGGCTCATTAAATAAACGAGTGTCCGTCAAAAGCTTCGCAATTAATTCCTAGGGAAATGTCGTCATATCTCCAATAAGTTGATTATCGCATTTATGAAATTAGTAGAGGTAGGGTGATTAGGCCCGTTATCCGATCACCACCTGATCACGATCACTCTTTAGAAAATCAGTTAAAATAGCTATATTAATGTGAGTTGAGTGTTATTATTGTATGAAACAACAACATCCGTTTATCCTTTTCCTTTATACCATTTTTCTCGCTAGATAGGTACGTTAATTGTCAATCAGTGAGCCGATGAAATCAAACTGAAGTGCTAGTGTCAAATTTAGTGCAAAATCTTAAAATAAAAATAGAGGGACGACTCGTTTGAATGGTAAGTAAAACATGTTTTTAGTGTAATGTAAGCTTTGCATTTGTATGTGTGGTACTAAATTACAGTTATAGTTTCTTTTGATGCTTAATTTAACCATAAATATATTGAATTTGCTAAAATATATGGTGATCGGTATTGGGCATTGTAATAACAGACAACTTTCATTTTACGATCGCCTGATCGTAAACGGGCTTTTTTAATTTTGTGTTTGTCGTGGTTTTCTAAAATATTGTATGCTAATAATGCAGTTATTGAGATCGATTAAAATGTTGAAAAATATATTTCATTGACATGCCAGATGGCGATCAGCTTAAGTTTTAAATCAGCCAGCAATTTATGCGCCTATTATTGATAGAAAATCAAGTGATCGTGAAATAAACTGTTTCCGGCCAATATATTTTTCTTTAAAAAAATATGGGTTTTGTATGGATGTTAATTGACTAGTTGACGATCAAACGTTAATTTCGATAATTTTGGCATAGAATTAGTGATCGTAAATTAAATATTTTACGACCATATAAAAATGGCAACCCAAACATTGACCGACAACCAACATGTTCTCGAAAACGATACAAAACTATGACATGTGATTATGAAATGATGATACAGGATGATTTTTTCAAAACCAGCTATATTTATACAGTGTGTTTGTATGTGAAACTAAAAACTTTAAAAAAATGTAAAAACGTATTTTTGAATAAAAACAAAAGAAAAAAACTAAAATACAGGTTGATTTTGAAAAAAACTAGCAACATTTTTCATTGTTTTATGTCAAACGAAACTACTTTCAATTAAAAAAAAATCGAAAACGTAAAAAACATTTCGGCTTTCTATACAAAGTCCTGTCAGCTGCTCGCTATATTTTATGACATGTATGAAAATGTTATGAGTAATCTGAAGATATATATTTTGTGCTTTTGGTTGCATTTATTTGATGAACGGATATTGATAAAATTACCAGTGGATTTGATAGACCAAGATTATAATACTAATACAATATAGCCCTAATATATTATGTATATATATATGCTTGGTTTGTGTATGTGCATTATGGTTGCATGTGTTTTTCATATTTATTTCAGATGGCTCCTACACCTAATTCAAGAAAAATTAAGACGACAAAAACTACTGACAAACTTGAAAAGGTAAAAAAAAGACAACTAGACGCCTTTTTACCTATAAAGAAGAAGAGCTTATAAGTGTCCTAGAATCAATAAAAAACAAGTCCATGTGCATAATCGTCTCAGCGGTAAAGTAGCATTTAATAAACCACCCAAAGTGGGTCTAGACCCTGTTTTGGGAATAGAAGGAGAGGAAAAATTTACGAAGTGGATTTTAGACATGGTAAAATGTGGGTTTGCTTTGAAGAAACAAAGCCTGTTAGAAAGCGTCTCAAATATAGTGACAAAGTCAGGAATCAAGACTCCGTTTAAGGACGGAATGCAAGGGGATACATGGTACCAAAAGTTTCTCAAAAGGCATCCTGAAATTAGTATCCGTGAGGCAGAAGGTATTAATAATGCAAGAGCTGCCATTACAGAGAATCGCATTAGGCACTGGTTTAAGGAACTGCGAGATTATATAACATCCATTAATGCGACAGATATCTTTGAAGAACCAGACAGGATCTTCAATGGGGATAAGACAGGATTTTCGTTATGCCCTAAAAGTGGAAAAGTTTTAGGGCCAAAAGGTTATAAAAACCTATACATTATCAAGAAAAATAAAAAAATATATCACAATACTGTTGGTATTTTCCGCAAGTGGAACATTATGTCCGCCGTTGATAAATTTTCCATACATAAGACCCCCCTAAAGCATTAGTAGACAGTATACCAGAATCATGGGTTCTTGGCCGATCTGAAAGTGGCTGGACGAAAAGTGACGTATTCTTTGAATATATTTCTAATGATTTTAATAATGGGCTACAAAAAAATAACATCAAGAAGCCTATTGTATTATAATGCCTAAAGTGAATTTTGTCAAGAAAATGGCATAATTATCTGTGCAATGCCACCATATGCTTCAATCAGCAGATGTAAGTGTGTTTAAACCATTAAAACAAAATTAAAGAAACGCTGGCAAGCATTCAAACAAAGTTATTACAAAAATAAATTTCTGTCCAACACTATTAAAAATGGTTTTAGAAAATGCGGCTTATATCCGCTAAACGAAGATAATGTAGATTACACAAAATGCGTGAATGATTTTCAAAAAAGAGTAGAAAAAGAAATCAATTCCAATGAAAATAATGAAAATCAAAATAATATCAATGCTCAAAAATGATTTGGCCAAAAACAATATAGATTCAGAGCTTATTGTGGAAGAAATTGAAAATGTTAAAGAGTCCTATATCCGAAAGAGGCGATCTAAGTCAAAAAGCTTCGACGCGAAGCACATCTATTCTTGAGACAAATAATTTACATGAAGCGCAAGAACCTCACAATATTATCATTGACGAAACGTTTGCTGAAAGTATAGACCTACCTGACCCAGGGTCATTTATGTCACTAAAAAATATTTCACTAATCCCACTGGAAGATATTGAGCTGGCAAAGGATGTTTCAGCAATAAGTCAAAAATCTGACGAAGAATGTCTTAATTTGACAGTGATGGCAGATATCCATAATCAAGAAAATACACAAGTGCCAACTATTGAAGAAACAATTTCTTTTGATGATGTATTTGAGAAGCATTTATATATAAATCCAGTTACAGAACCACCCGAAAACCCTGTAAGGCGTCGCTGCCCTAATTTTCCAAGCGCAATATCGTCCTCAGCTTGGCGTAATCATTACAAGAAAAAGGAAGAAGATAGAGAAAAAACGTAAACGACAAATGAGAGAGGAAGAAAAAGAAAAAAGAAAGAAAGAAAAAGCTGAAAAAATAAAAGAAGAAGAAGAAAAATAGCAGAAAAAGAAGAACTTACCAAAGAAAACCATAAAGAAAGATGATTTGATAAGTAGTGAGTGTCCTGAAATTGCAATAAATGACGTCGATGAAGAGTTGAATATATTTTAATCTACGTATCGATTTTCAAGTGCCAAATCATTCTTAGCTTAGTACAATCATTTTAAGAAAATGAAAGAAGATAAAGAAAATCTGCAGTTGAGAAAAAAAAGCAAACAATAAATGAAAGGGGAAAAAAAGAAAAAATTAAAAAATAATATGACAAAAAAAAACTACAAAAATATGATGATTTGATGATTATTGAGTGTCCTAAAATCTTATTTTGAAGTTGTCAAAGATCTAATTTTTCTTAAAAAAATATACTTTTTTGCTATTTTATTTCTCAATAAAACACTCAAAGTGATCTGTGCTTTATTTCTACACCAATAAATCTTATTTTTCAATCACCTTAACGATCGTAAACTGGCCTTACTATGTGGACGTAAACTGATGAAAATTGATCGTGAATTGAAAAATACGTACATTTTTATTATTTTTAGAATTTCTATTTCATTTATTCAAATATTACTAAATATTTAGGTGCATAAAGAAAGCTGAAAAGTTTTTTTATTAGAAAAATACTACATCTGATTTGAATTGCGTTGATTTTTTTAGTTATAATGCTTTAAAGTCGAAACATCGACTAACTGATCGTCAACCGGCCGAATGACCCTATATAAAATACACGTGCACGTTTGTGCTTGTAGAATTTTTTAGAGTTCGTTTTCACTTTTGTGAATATAAAGTAATTACATATTGTTAAAATGATATGAAATAACATAATAAGTATTTTAACATTTGAACATTTGTCATGTGTAGACTGAGAACCTAGTGTTCGCATAGATATACGCGACACGCAAAGAAATCCCTCCATATAGCCGACTTGCAAGAGGTTGCCCTGAGGAAGAACAGCTGCTTCAAATATAATTTCTACGGGAAGTTTGTCTTAAAAAATGCCTACGAGTTTAAAACAATAAGCAATTTGAAACATTAACATATATAGCTTAAGCCGTTTGACTCAATACAGAGACGCGCTGTCAGATCCCGTGATTACAAGCGGTATTGAGCCTTTGAGTCTCAGGAGAAACTTCCTTATGCCTATTCTACCGCTTGTATAATGGGCTATGCTCGGAGGAATTGTTTGACATGATGCCAACAGCCACTTTTTACCATCGCACCTCTCACCATGTTATCGCGTACAGTACGCTTCAAACGGAATTTCCTCCCACGTACACTGCGATTATGAAATGAACTCCCTGCCATGGTTTTCCCTAGAGACCTTCTGAAATTAAAAATTCCTTCAGGGTCGGCAACGCGCTCGTGACATCTGCGGTGTTGCAGGCGTTCATAGGCTACGGTAACCACTTACCATCAAGTGGGCCGTACGCCTGTTTGCCTACTTAGTTGTATAAAAAAAAAGTTAAAAAACATTTATCAACTCTCTTGTAAAATTTGGTATTTACAGCAACTGAGTTGAGCGCTTGTAGTGGCCAAAATCATCTTAGTCTTTACGTTATTGATCTATTACAGTAAAGAAGGTCTCACTTCTCATGGCATAGTCGCTGTCTAGTCCACTTTCTGTCACATCCTCTTACAAAACATGTCCTGTAATAGACCCAATGACATAATGGAGGAAAATAAGAAGGTAATTGATGTACCAGGACTTCAGTACCCTTCTGAAAATTTATCAGTGATACGAAAAAATAAGACTCACCTCTTAAATTAATAGCATTGCCAAGTGAGAATTCGGAGACGGTACTGCTGGTAGTACCCTGTTCGAATCTTGCATTCGGCGGCGATGCTTCAATTTGTTCGATCGTATCGACCGACTCGATTTGCTGAGACGTCACTGGATCGACATACTCCAATTTGGGATCATAATACTCCTCCCCTTGTGGTCCTTCGTAATCAGGATCGTAGTCTGTTGATGAAAAGTTAATTAGTAAAATAATAGTAATTCGAATAGAATTTTAATTACAGTTACATAATTAAAGTTCGACTCGATAAAATAAACTGATTTTAAAATGCCAAATATTATTGTGCCCTTAACTGCTAAAAATCTAGATTGATGAAAGGTTACAAATTGATTTTAACAAACTTCGATTAATAAATCAATAGTCGATGAAACACATACCGAACATGCTAAACATAACTAACATAAATAATGCCAATAATGAAGAAAACGTAAATGTACATATTTTCCTCCCTCCGTTTAATTTGTTATTTTATTTTACAACACAGAGCATAAAAATTTAAAAGAGAAGTAGAACATAATTTAATCCTACATCGTGGTCAGTGCTAAGAAAAATAGCTTATAGTGGTATAAGTAAAATTCATTGAAATTCTTCACAGCAAATTGACTGCTTACGGTTCGCTGCAGGATCACAGGTGTTTCGGTGAAGAAAGGACTTACTCTAAATATCCTTAGTGAATAACGTGAAATTCTATTACATCCTTATTTAAGGAATTGGATTAGTGATGAATAAAGGCTTGTAGAATACGGGGCTTTAGACAAGTGAAACGATCGATTCCAATTTCACCACTAACTCTAATGTAAAAGTATTTTCTTTACTTGTCGGGGTCAATCGGATGGTCATACCAGGGTCGTTGCGAGTATATTCGACCAGCGATGAGATCAGGTCACAAGACTAAAGATAAAATAATTAACTAACCATACTTGGTTTAATGACGTACATTAAAAAAAAAAAAAAAAAAAAGTTTTTTTTTTTTTTTTTTTTTAATGGCGTACATTGCATCTGTATTTTATGTAACATTATAAATTTATATGTTAATGTATATATTAATTGTATAGGTGTATGTATTGTTTATGTATGTTTATTGTATTATAAGATGTATGGTTGTGTAGGTTTATTTGTATAAGTATAGATTTTACTAACCGTTCCCGTGGTATTTTCAGTACACCCACATTTAAGCGTTCTGCTATACTCAAAGGTAGTCAACCTTCGTTAAATAATGCAAGCATTAAGTGCGTCTATTGTGCTTTACAAATTGTAATTTGTAAAAAGAAGGTTAAATAAATAAAATATCACCTGGTACTATGTGCCGGCTGGTCAATACCTTTGCGCGGTCAATCGGCGGGGCATACCAGGGCCGTCGCGAGTATAATCTACGATCGATGGGATCAGATCACCAGACTATTTATAGATAAAAATATCACCTGGTACTCTGTGCCGGCTGGTCAATACCTTTGCGGGTTCAATCGGCGGGGCATACTAGGACCGTCGCGAGTATAATCTACGATTGATGAGATCAGGTCTTAAGTCTCAAGATAAAATTATCACCTGGTACTGGTACTCTGTGCCGGCTCGTCAATACCTCTGCAGGGTCAATCGGCGGGGCATACCAGGGCCGTCGCGAGTATATTTTCTTAGTGTTCACGGGCCGTTCTTCATCGTCAACGTTCCGAAACACCGACGGAGACAGGTTTAACATCTCTAAACATCGGATTATACCTGTGAACAAGTACGTTTGTGATAATGTAGGTTATTTCAATTTGCACGCTTCAGTTGAAATGTGGTACACCACTCCTGTTTTCAATCGAGTTAGGCAGTCTAAGAATTTCCACTTGCTACGATCATTACAGACCACCCTCGCTTCCTTCACACTCATCACTCTCAGCACTTGCACGTGGTGGTATTACCATAGAAGTTATGGCCTCAGTAAATAAATGCTTTTTCCCGAGGCCCCGGCTCACTTTGTAATGCATTTTATGGCGTCAAAATGTCATAGCTAAAATACCAAATTTCCCTTGGTCAAGTCAAGCAAGGACAGGAGCATCAGACACACTTTATTGAATTTACATGTAAATTTAGTCAAGTTTATAAAGTAATCCGAGTTGTTATTATTGACTAATTTATCTGTGTTACCCATAAAATTTATTCTGACTTCTTTCAATACTTGAATTCATATATTTGCCTACTTTAGATGTAGCGGAAGGTAAAACTAACAAACATTAATTGTCCATCTATATTTAGAAGTATTTCTCTTTATTAAGTAATCAAAGCTGTTCTGAATCCTATTTAAATTCAGTTCGCATTTGGGTCATTATGATGCACGTCCCATGCGACCATTTTATTGGCCTAAAACGATAACGGTATTAGGTCGGGATGCTGAGGTTTAAGACAGAATTTGTATAGGATCTGATTCGAAGTTAATCAGATGCCATCATTTATTGCGTTATTTCTTGATTATAAAACAAACTCAAAGCATAAACAGTTTTTCAAAGCATTTTGAGAGTTATCATAGGTATTAACGATTTCTGCGGTAGTTAGCTAAAGTAAAGATTCTGGGTTCGGCTTTTATTAAATTTAGAACAAGTTGATGAATAAAGAAAAGAAATGAAAATTGCCTTAACTAAATTAACCTCGGTTTTGGGTTTATATTTAAATTTTAATGTTTCAATTGAAAAAATATCATCATCATCTTAGCGCCTTCCAGGGTGCATCCTCGACTGTTTGCTTCGGAGCCTAGGGTCCGCTTTCCTTAACACGCATGAAAAAAGAACTGCTTCCCGTCGTAAAGCCGGATGCTTTACGACGGCAAGCCAGCTCTTTTTGGGCGAGGTTAACGCAAGACGTGACCGTACCATCGCAAGCGACTCTCTTGAAGCTTATCTGCTATGTCACGGACATGAAGACTACCCCGAATGCGGGAGTTCCTTATGTTTATAATGCTGCTTGACGCTTTGTCTAATATCATACTGGACAGGTAAGAACCGAGCCCTGGTGAACCCCAACAGTTACGGGGAAGGGTTCGGTGTTGAATCGGAATCGCGGTACATATCTCGGATAATCTCAATATAGACTCATGGTACCCCTTTGGACCTCAGTGCCCACCAGATCATCGACCGAGGTATGCAGCCAAAGGCCTTTTACATATCTAGGGACAAGAAATGAAGAGGCGTATTCTTTCTCCTGTACTTCCCCATGACGGTCCTTTGGGCAAAAACAGGGTCCAGGGTCCATGGTTGCAAGACCAGGGCGAAATCCACATTGACACTCTGAGACTGCACTCTCCTGTCGGATTCGAGAATCCCTATACGCTCGAATAGCTTCATGGTATGGGACATGACTTGTATGTCGCGGTAACTTTGGCACTTCTGCACAGATCCCTTTCCTTTGAAAACTGGAGTAGTAATAGTCAGCCTCTATTGGTCAGGGATCTTGCCGCTGAAGATAATACGGTTGAAAAGATCAGTCAATATATCCACACCACGCGGGCCTATCGCTTTCCAGGCCTCGATAGGGACTCCATCGGCACCGACAGCCTTCCAATTCTTCATTCGGAGAAATTCGAGGCGGACCTCGTCCGGTATGATAGGTGGCACTAGTCCCTGGTTCGGAGGGGAACCGGCGGCTATACCTCTATGTGTTGCTTATTCAGCATCTCTTGGATGTATGAGCGCCATCTCTCCTTCACTGCAAGGTCGTCGCATAAGAGTTTGCCTTGGGGGTGGGTCTTTCACGCAGCGACATTTTGAAATGTTCTGCGTAGCCCTGCCCCTGGAACGAGCCAGCTTATAAATAAACTTTTGCCCCTCGGACAATTCTAGCTTGTCATATAAAGATTGCAAGTAGTCTAGTCTGGCTCTAGCAACTGCCTTCTTGCTGGCGCGTTTGGCAACCCTATATGCGTCGCAATCGTCAGGAGATCCTGACGCTTGCCACGCTTTAAAGAGAGCTTTCTTCGCCTTTATCTCCCTTTAGACTGTGTCGTTCCACCACCAAGTCTCTTTTTCACACCTGCGTCCACCCTTTGACATACCAAGCACGGCTTTTCCCACACCGGTGATGGCGGTCTGAATGACGTTCCATAGATCTTGGGCGGAGTCGCTGTCGTCTTTAGCAGTCAATTTTTGGCAAGTCGATATTGCGAACTTCTCGGACGTAGATTCGTTGAGCCGCCACCACCTGATTTGACGTCGGTGGGACTTAGTGGGTTTGCCAGCAGGTTTGACGCGGTAATCCATGACTAGGAGGCGGTGTTGTGCAGTGAGACTCTCTCCGGGTATGACTTTGCAGTTGGCTACGCAATTGAAAAATATAATATCGCTAAATATGTTTTCACAAACCCAACTTTAATTAAGAAAACTAACTCTGAGTTATTTGGTAATTGTTTTCGGTGTAATTTTATTAGAAATAATTTCTTCAGCTTATTTATATTTCATTTTTCTCTGAATTGAATTTGAGAAGTATTTGAGTCCACTATTAACACCAAAATCCTTTTTCCACACATTTTTATACCCACTTAGGAGGGTCTTTATTAAGAACGGTTCATCGCCTATTTAGCTGCAAAGCCTTCAAAGGAACGGAAGTGAGAAAGAACTTTTATCAAGTTATCTCCGCTTGCCAGCCTGCGCAAAGCTCGTCAGTAACGATTCTATTATAGTCACGGCGGACAATATGTTCCGATTATCTTGAGGAGATCTTTTCATCGTTTATTTATTTATAGACACATGCTACCAAGCTTAAAGAGGCGGATTAAATCCTTTGTTTTATTGGATAAGACACTTTTTACGGTTCCGTACCTCAAAAGGAAAAAACGAAACCCTTAAAGGATCACTTTGTTGTCTGTCCGTCCGTCTGTCAAGATCCTTTTTCTCAGGAACTCGTGGAGGTATCAAGCTGTAATTTATATCAAATACTCAGGTCTACTGTCTCTTGGAGCTGTGAAAAAATAAAACTTCTAAGCTAACGCAATCAAAAGATACATCCGTCTATGCCGCAAATTTCCGCAAACTTTCGACACTCACACTTATTATGTAAACAGGTAGCCTTTTTTTTCTTTTTAATTGACAACAGAATTTAATACTCAAATAATTAAATTGATGTTTAGAAGATTTAGGCGTCACATCATAATATTGTTGCCTAAGTTCGGTTCTTTTCTCTTCTATCGGTGAAACAAATTGATTTATATAAGCTGTGGCACATTTCTTTTTTTGTTGTTTGTAGACTTATTGTTACATTAACCAGTGCCATGAAAATATCTTAATAAGTTGAAAGAGTGGCCACTTTGCTGCACTATTTGCATATATAAACCTTACAAAGATGCTTTAGTTGTAATGTTATCTCGAAAATATTGTTGAGATACAGGTAATAGGCAATAGATAATGTATCACCACACTCTATAAACAATTCGATAAGTTTAAAATGTGGTTTACGGTATTTGTTTTGCATTTATATAGACTTTTATAATTGCTTTGTAACTAAATTTTTTCTGTAAAACTGTTTGCAGACCCAATAAAGATATTTGAAAATAGACACTCGCAAGGAAATCAAAACCTACAAGGTACTTCCCGTGAACTCAGAATCTTGAAATTTGGTACGAACCAACTTCTAGTACAGATAAAGGAAAAATTGTGAAAACCGTAAATATTTAGTTACATCATATAATAAATTTATTTTCAATAATTTTTAACTTACTACCACTTTCCGCGTAGAGGTATTAAATTGGAATTCATGATTGTCGTGATGGGTGAACTTTTACTTATATATCCAACCTACAGGTTTGTACGGAACACTCGGTGTGCGAGTCCGACTCGCACTTGGCCGGTTTTTTTCATTACCATGCATGAAGGTTATCTAATGGTGGCCAGACGACAGTCATTTTAATAACGAATGTAATTATTTTTTAAGAAGATAAATAACTTAAATTTCTATAGAAGTGTAAGCTGAGGAAATATTTGACTTGGACGTAGTTAACGATATGCCCACCACCTTGTATCAGCTTCTGAAGTACTGAATCATTCTTAGCAGACAATTGAGTAAAGCAAACTAATTGTACTTTACTATGTGTACGTTGTAAGTTGAATTAGCAGGTTTGAGGAGGTAAACACCAAACTCAAGGTCTACAGACAGTAGTGTACCACAGACACAGTAATGTGTTACACGTACGCAGAAAGAAGATACCTATAATAGCTGCGTTTCTTTAATATTGCAAATTCTGAATGTCATATTTCAATGCAGTTATTATCATTACATCATTATCATCATTATATAGTATAAAACAAAGTCGCTTTCCTGTCTGTCCGTCCCTATGTATGCTTAAATTTTTAAAACTATGCAACGGATTTTGATGCGGTTTTCTTTAATAGATAGAGTGTTTTATGAGGAAGGTTCATGCACAATATAGTCTAGAAACACTGATAATTTTAGAGGTTTCTGACGTGAGGTCGTAAATTTAACACATTTTTGACGCTTACATTGCAAACGCTGGCTTAACCCTGTGAGATAGATCAAAATAATGTACTACAGTATTGTAGATCATACAAAGGTAATAAAAAATATCACATTGAATTCCCCTAAAAAATGGATCTTGACGGCTCTATGACGATCTTTTGACAATCTTCCTTGGAAATATATTGGTACAGTATTGACAGGTTATTAGGAACTACTCGGCGTCAGAAAGATCTATGTAGGTTTCGAAAAAGATGCTTAATGAAGTGTTTATCTTTAATTTAACTTACTACATACTTTGTATAACCCGGACGAAGTTGGGGCGGGCTGCTAGTATATTATAGTATATATAGTGTGGTATAGAAATTGGGTACCTACATGAGAGATTAAGTAGTACTGCCACAGGTAACAGAATGTATACATACAGATGTTCAATCGTTATACAAGGAAACAAGCCAATCTTTTAGGTTACAAATTGGGCACTCACATACAAAGTCATTTTTAAACCATCTATCGATGACCATGAGACATTGTCTCTCATCTCTGTGAATTTGATAAGTTTTTTTTTTATTTCGTCATATGTTTGCGAGATCAGTCCTTATTTACGCAATCTAATATTAGGCGGGAAAATATTTTTTTTTTAGGTTTGCAGTATAGCCGGTGCGGTGCGGTGGTGTTATGCTCGACCGCAGCAAAATGAAGATCAGTTTAGCGCCATGTGTTGCGTTGTGTTGTAACCATTTTCTGTGCGATAGTAGTGTCGCCACAGGACTCCCTCCCAAGACCGAAAGTCTGATAATCTCCATATGTAGTCTGTGCTTTTGGAGCTTCCAAGTGCCAGTATCTTGACGTTCCAGTGAGCCGGGAGCGTAGTTGTAGCTGCTGCTCGATATTCCCAGTGAGTCGGGTGTGAGCGATTGTAGTGTCGCCACATAGGCAATGGTACTTCATGGTACTACCAAAGATAATCACTAAGAAGAGTACGGCTAGAAACGATTCGTGCTGATGTGGCCGTTCTATCTGCCTTTTGACCCTACAAGTCCCAAGGGGAAGGCCATAAGCCGACGAAGCTTCTTCATTTAGCAGGTGTAGCAACTTTAGGTTGGTTTGTTTTTGACACTTATATCTGAGTAAGTAGTTTCGTCGTTAATAAGAAATCCGAAAAATAACAATGCAACAATTTTGTAGAGATAAATTCATACGAAAACTTGAGAATATTATTATTAATTCTCAAACTTAATACTTATTGTAAAGTTAAAAAAAAATTAAAAAAAAAATCTGAACCGACTTCAAACACATCTGAATAGGAAGAAATAATCAATTAGTATTTGGTTATTAAATGTTGTTCCTTATCAAACATTTTAATTAATTTTTGGAAGGTTTGGAAGGTTTGGAAGGTTTGGAAGGGCAAGGAAGAGAAGGTTGGCGTAGACAGACTTATGCCCAGAAGTTGGTTGAAGACAGCTAATGATGATAATGATCATGCTAAGTACACAACTTCGTTGACTATTATTTTTCATATACTTGGCTGGCACCGACTTAAAAATATTCAAATGTTTGATAACGAACCACATTTAATAACCTTTTTTTTAAAAAAACTTTTGTTTTACCCTTTTTAGTTTTAAATGCAATACCTACATTTTTGGGAGTTGGTTAAATGTTTAAGCATCGGCTAACATTCATTTAATTCATATCGAATGAGTTACATACCCTAGTGTCAGAGTTTTCCGGAACCAACAGCTTAACGTGCCATCCAAAGCAATAAATCATCATTATATCAAGCAATCAGGTGATTCGGGTATGCAATGTCCTAACCAAACTGGACAGAACTAAACAAAGTATGCTTTGCATGGGAATCGGACCCACGACCTCCTAAAGGTCTAAAGCCAAACACGGTGACCACTGGACCATGGAGACAGTATAATATACATTAATACCCAAATCGTAGTGAAATATAAAAAAAGCTCTAGATTTCCTCTAGTTTCCATCATCATCAGGACCTGATATGATTACTTTCTGACCGTCGGGTAAACTCCTGTTCAAATTGAATCTCATCATCAGATCCTAATTTGGTGATAAATGGGACCATCCCTTTTGAATAAAAAGAATTATGAAGATCGATTCACAATTGGCGGAGTACGAGATCGGTGAATATAAGTGACGTGCGTCTAAAAACTTTGAGGTTTGCCCTCGATATCCCTGGGATTCCATCATCAGATCCTGACTTGGTGACAATAGTACTACCTCAGCAGTATGACCTTTCGAATAAAAAAAGAATTAGAAAATCGGTCCACAATAACATACACACGGACATAGAACCTCCTCCTTTTTTATAATCGGTTAATAAAAATAAATGGATATTTGTGACTCCTTTTTTCAGGACAAATAAAGAAGTCTTATGGCGATGCCTTATTTTTTTCGTTTTCTGCCTTATTGAGGGTAAACAGGTTAGGATGTCATAGAAGAAATGATAAAGCTCATTTAATCTGAAAATTGTGAAGTTATGTTAGGCTGCAAGATTGTTTTCCTATTTAACATTTTTAAAATCCGATTTTGTTAGTAAAGTGCAGATGTAAAACATATCAGCTATTTGTAATAATGTACTTGATACACATATTGAGCGATGGAGGATAATTTTGACTTTACCCTGCTTGTATATATGTAACAGGCTCACCTGTATGAATAAAACAAATTTATATTGTGCGAAAGTTAATAGGAAAAAATGATCAAAACACGTGCCAAAGACAGACACAAATAACTCAAACAGATTGGATTTTGTATTTCAGGAGGTAAATAATGCATACATATAATGTTGATGTACTGTTATGAATTAATAGAATTATTGAATTCATGTTTCTTTTACGATGGAAATGTTTACTTAATCTGAAGATTTATAGCGTTTATTTAAAATTTAAATCAGTTTCGCTTTTATGATATTAGTTTGGATATACAGGACCTTTATGAAACATGCTAAATAATGTAAGTAATTTAATACTTAAGCGGAAATTGAAAACGTGTTTGATTAGTATTTAATCAATCTTGCAAATTCTTCGCCACTTTTCGTTAAAAGCTAGATTAATTCTAAGGTCTATCAATACCACTTTGTGAATAATAAAGAAGGAGACAAATCTTGCTCTCTTTAGTAAATATTTGTCAAATTATTCAATACTAGATATTTCCTGCAACTTCGCCTGCGTCAAAAAGTAGCCTATGTTTGACCCCGGATCTTCAACTACATTTATACCAATTTTCATCAAAATCCGTTCAGCGGTTTGGCTGTGAAAGCGGAACAGACAGACTTTCGCACTTATAATATAATATTATTAGTTTATTAGTATAGAAGTTGATAGAACAATTGAGATTGAACTTTCATCGTAGGCAGCACTTAGTTACAAAATGGGTGCATTGTAGGTACATGATTATCAAAAAGAGCAAGGGTCATACTTTCTACACCGTATCATTAATTATAATAGGTACATTAGCTTGTATTTCTATGCCATATGTACTTTTTCTCTCTTTTTGACAATAGTTCTACTAAAACAGTTCTTTATTCTGCAATATTTAAAGATAGATCTGATATTTATTTAATGCATGCCCTTGTACAGAACAAGTATTGGCCAAAATTAGCATTAAGAACATATAACCATTATGACTCGAAGGTAAAGGTGTAAAAAGAAGTAAAATTAACATTATTTGTATTCTTTAACATTATTTTGCTCGCTTTTGCGTCCCTATTGAAATAATACAAACAATATTTTTTTTGACCTACAAAAAACCTATAAAATAAATACGTATACCGAGCTGAAAGAAGAGACAATTTGTTTTTAAAGTATTTTAGTACATGGAGGACAATCGTTGCTAAGGATTTGGAACGGGCTGTACTGAGCTCTCAGACAATCCAGGACAGACTGTACTGGCGCAAACGTACTAGGGGTCCGGTCCCTGATAAAAGGATAAGGTACGGAAGAAGAAAAAGAAGATTTATAGTACCTCTAGTTCTCTCCACAACTGGTGTCATCCCGAAAAGTCTCCATCACTAAGTATTTTCAAATTCAAATTCTTTATTTCAGATTATTATATCTGAGATCCATTTTCACTGACACTTATTAAAATAGTATACCAAAATGTACCTGTTTTTTTTAATAACCTATTTAGTCTTACTGCTGGGAAAGGTCTACCCCATTTCTCTCCAAACATCTCTGTCCAAGGCCAACTCTAACCACCGCTGTTGAAAGCCCTTCAGATCGTCGATCCAGAGCTTTCGTAGCCGGCCTTGTTTTCTGCGACCATTTTCGGGCATCCAAGCGGCCGCAGCAATTCCCCATCGTTTACGGTGCACGCGACAAACATGACCTATGTTTCGAGAAAAATAAAAATCTAAATAAACAATTTACACAGAAATGCTCATAGTATTTTCATTCTTCATAATAAAAGCTAAGTTTAAAATACCTTTTAATGAAAGGAAGTCTCCGAAGCTGAATAATTAAGGCATCCGCTTTCAAAGACGACATCCTTATAAGACCTAATTGTAATTAATTTCTTTTTAAATCAATTATGGTTCATAAGAAGGAACATCGGAATAATGCATTTGCATTTTCAGTTTCTTCTTGCAATGAAAGCTTTTGATCAAGAATTTAACAGCAGCACGACATAGCAGCTATGAATTTATTTCTGCAAAATTAATCTAGAATAGTGGTTTAATAAAATAAATATCTGGACTAGACGCAGATTTCTACATGGAGAATACGAAGTCTTTTGTGTGAATATCTTTGGTTATACTATTATAAGTGGCTGAGAGTATAAAATATTAGATTTTTGTTTTCGTCTTCTTCTTAGCGACTACTCTGGCAGTTATTATACTTCTCAGGACTAAAACTCCCAACCTATCTGAAGCTACCGACAAGGCATTGTCGGTGGCTTTATATAGGTCCCTGAGCGTGCAGGTGGCTGAGGTAGTTTAAGAAGAGACACCACACTTGCAGGCATCTTTTAATTTAAACAGATTTAAAAAAGTGCAAAATATGAAAGAAGCGTAAGACTTAACTGATCAAAATTTAACTGACGTTGTACTCGAAGGAGTAAAAGAGAATGTAAAACAGAGAGAAAGTGTTAAATTAATCTCCATACAAAGTTTCCAAAATCTCAGATGCTAGGGTGTGCAGGGTCAATTGACCTTATAAACCACGCGATATGTATACTTTCAACATATCGTGGTTAGACGTAGACGAAGGTTGCGAAAACAAAGGCTTTGTTTATGTGCAGAGTGGATTAATTGGTGTTTGTCTGACATTGTGTGAGTTACGAGTTTACTCTTAGATAGTAAACCAAAGATAATTATTTTATATACCTATCAAATATATTTAAAATAATTCTCCATTATAATTTTCAATTTATAGAGAAGAACATGTGGGATACTATGACCATGGTTTATGTAGCATTACAGGATATAAGGCAACATGTCTCTTACTCACTGCCAATCCTACTGCTAATACAAATCCAACTGCTAGATGGATTTAAGAGACCATATAGTTACCCCCAAAGCCCCAAACTCTATCTTCGCATGGAACTCTACCTGAAGTTTGGGGGCAAGGACTCCTTTTGTAACTACAAAAGAGATCTAAAGAACAAACAACCTTAACAATTTCCAACATCAATTAATAGGGATTGCTCTAGTAGGAGTCGAATAGATGCAAAAGAGGAAAATCTTTGCCCAGCAATAAGACACAATACCAAGCACGACACCAACAAAACAAGACAACGAAAGTTCTATTTTCTAGTGTGTTTCTATGTAACTGGTACCGTAACGACGGTGTTTTCTTTCCTCCAACGCAAACTATTTCCATGGCGTCATAAAAACCATTATTTATGCAGGTGACTTCAATATTGTGACGTGCTTTAAATCAGCAAAACTCAAGATACTGACAGTTTCATGAAAAATGTATGTGTTTCGATTTTCACGTCCAAAGGTCATCGTGAATTAAATTATGATATGGCCCTGATGTTTGCGTGCAGACCCGGAGGTGGGTTCTATTGCTATGGAAAGCATTCTTTGTTTAGTTGTTTCCAGTTTGTGTAGAACATTACCGACTTGAGTAACCTATACATAATATGACTCCGTAAGGTAAACTAATTTTACGAGTAGGCAGGCCGTTCGTCACGGCTGCCATGTGGAGTTTGTTAAAGGGAGCCAATAGGCAATTCTAAAAAGACAGCAGGATGCGCAGGGTCGATTGATATAGATAACCATTAGATATGAATAAAACAATGTGAAAGGGAGTAAAAGGTCTATAGGATAGTTAGATCAGTTAACCAAATTTATATGTCGTGGCCAGGTCGTAGAACTGATTATTTCATGATGTGGTCGATCTTATCATGAAATGCGACCATTTCATGATATGGCCAAAACAGAATCGACCAGATTATTGTGCTTCCAACATTTCATGATATTATCAACTGAAGTACGACAATATCATGATCTGGCCAAGAATCAAATGATCATATCATAAAAGTGTTATATTTTTAATGGCGGCTGGCAATCAGCTGTTAAAAAATCGAAGAATATTATCTATTGAGTAAGATAAAAGTGATTGGACAAATTTATTATGGTAAAGCACTTAGTAGTATATACTGAACTTCAAATAAAACTTTCGTTTTATAAAAAATTACGTTTTGAGCATAAATAAATACGAATTAATTTTGAAATGATCTGGCCAAACGTGGACGACCATATCATTAAACGCTGACGTTTTAATAATAAGGCCGATTACGTTTTGGCCATATCATGAAATGGTCGCATTTCACGATGTGGTCGACCATATCATGAAATGATTTATTCTACCACGACATATAAACCATCTAAAGTGACAGCAAGCTATAATGGCGAGAGTTTGTCCAAAAAGCTGTTTTACGGGGCCACGAATCTCAAGAGAGAATAAAATTTGAAGTTTTATAATAAGAAATTTTACAAATACCATACTTGAAGGAGTTAGTGACTTAGTTCGTGACTGACGTAAGTCTTTTACTTTACATAAGCGAAGATACACGCTAGTCGCATCTTCAGCGTACCTATGCTTCACAGCTTAGGATCATTTTCCTTGAAATGGCGGAACTGGTTATTGCATTATATAAACTGCCTCTGCCTAAACTACAATACACATTTTTAGGTGTTTCGGGCTGCCTAAATACATTAAACACAACCTACGCTTCAATAAGCAGATGTAGGTATTGTGCGATCTGTAAAAACCATCGTGGTTTTGGATTTTTGGATTTGTTTAAAAGTTTTTTCGTTATATTGAAATAAAATAATAATTATGAAGCATAATGCATAAAGCAAGAATGGGTTTACATGCCCAAAAAACACAAAATTCTTATGAAATTGATACGTAGGTTTTTTATTTTAGTTTATTAATCTGTTTAACACTTTGGCTGACTGTGAAGGACATAACAATGGCACTCAATTGTTATCTACGTCAAGAGGCGTTACTGCCTGTGAAAGTGTTAATTTATTTCTGTTTTTAAATAAATGTTGTTGTAATAATTTCATAGGCTGCGACCATGATTGCTAAATAATAATAATAAAACTCTTTATTGCACCAAGAAATTAAAATTACAAAATAACTACTAATAATTACTAAAAAGTGTTTAAAAAGTAAGGTATAAAATAAATCCATACTTCCATACTAGTACGGGCTAAGATGCCCCGACGTCTCTGCTCTTCTATGGTTGTCTTATCAGTGCGAAAATCTACGCTTTCATGGCCAAACCGCTGAACGGATTTATACGAAATTGTATATGAATATAGTTAAAGACTCGTGGTCAAACAGGCTACTTTATGACACAAGCGGAGCTGCGGGAAATAGCTAGTTAATAATAAACGCGATAAAAACCATATTAAAACAGTTTAATATAATCTGTAATATTTGCGAAAACATTAGACATGAACAAGTAAGGTGGTCAAATATTATACATACAGTCCTAATTTCATAATCGTTCCTGTGGTTTGCTTAATCCACTTACTACTCTTGGCCTAATCCTTAACCTTTTCCAAGGATTTCTATGAGGTTTCAGTTTTTTTTATATATTTAGATTAATCTAAGATTAGTAGTTATTCTTACGATGAGCCCTGCTATATTAGAAACATCACATTTAAATATATCAAATTTTCAATGTAGAAGAACTACTTCAGCTCGTTGTGTGTGGCAATCCACAATCGCAAGTGAATATTCACTAAACGCACACTTTCATAAAAACAACATTTGGAAACACACCTTACAAATTAACAGGTTAGCACACAAGGGAAACACGTACAATACATGCGATGTATCATTCAAACCGCACAAGGAAGGCTACAGATAGTACTTACCCTCTTACAACAAATCACACACCTAATGAAGAAATAGTTTCAATACTAAACACACAAATACATGCTCTAGTAATGCTTACATAAAACACTCGGGGCGGTTTAAAAAGTACGAGTATTTCCGGTAGATTTCACGCGCGAATCTTTGGAAAAGCGTCGGGCGACTGAACATTTTCGCGCGGAGAAACTTATTGTGCACTGCGCATGTACGGTGAAATGGAATAAGTTTTAATCGAAAATAAAAAAAATATACCTAATCCAAATTACTTTTATAAATCCATTATTTAGAAAAAGAATTTGCGTTTGAAACGTTTAAATTTGGAATATTAGAAGCACGTACGGAATATTGTGGGGAAACTGAGGTAGAATGATAGAGTGTTAACTTGTAACGATGAGCTTGCATCGTTCCTCATTTCTTCATACTTTTTCATTTCATAACCATCCTTCACCCATATTTTCATTTATAAAATCATTTCGTATTTCGAACCATCTTTATCCACATTGTTTTCACGTCATCTCAACATATTCGATATTCATCTCGAAAGAGCAAGAGTTTCACTTCTATTTTGTATATTTTTTATTTTATATAAGTATAGATACATATGTAAAATAAACACATTAATGAATTATTGTAACCTAAGTTAGAACTTTGGTTACAATAATTCATTAATGTGTGGAAATCAGTATTAAAATATATATAGTTCTGTGATGTCTCGGATTTGTGCATTTTTACTAAAGATACCACCACAACACTCCTATTCATTTACTTCGTGTGGCAGGGCCCCCATATTAGTCTCATGCCGAGATAGCCGAGCTGAGGAGCCCGCTACAAACTGAATCGTGTTAGTACTGGCAACATACACATGCATTTGTGAGCCGACCTCTGAAACATGTAGATTTTAATGGACTATTTGAGATACGAATTAATTTGAATTCCATCTCAGAGCTTTACCTCTGTAAAATTTATTCGGATTTAGATTTAAATGTTTGAGCCTCATTAAACATGAAAGAAAATCTCAATTATATCTTTAGAAGCATTTCCAGTACGAAATTTATTATTATCCATACTTAAAATTATAAATGCGAATGTCTGTCTGTCTTTCTGCATGTCTGTTACGCTTTCACGGCCAAACCGCTGAACGGATTTTGATGAAATTTGGTATGGATATAGTTAAAGCCCCGGGGTCAAACATAGGCTACTTTTTGACGCAGGTGGAGCTGCGGGAAAAAGCTAGTTTGGAATAAATAGCTTAGAATGTAATTATGAAAATACTGAAATGAAAATTAGTTCGCCATTTACCAGCCTATTATATTATTTTTATATTACTGACTATTTTCGTACTAAAAAATGTTTTCAATAAAAATATTAGCACAGGCCTGTGTTATCTTTAAAATAACATTTTATTATTTTAAACATGCGTTTACAGTATTTTATACATGGCCTTCTGTTGTCTTCTGTCTCTCGAAACTTTTTATTAAGTAGAGCCTTAAATAGTAATAATTTAACATAAAGAGACATTAAGCCCAGTCTCAACATTCCATTAAAAGATTTTAAGGGTAAGTTTTATTGAAGTTTACGGTGTTAATTAAACTTTAATTGAAACTTCAAGCTTTTTGAAGTAAGTTGTGTCGCGTTTTTTAAAACAGAAATACTATTTTTTTATTGTTCAAAAGTAACCAATTTTGATGTTTTTATAGGAATCGGTAATTTTTTTGTGAATACAATTTTTCTTATAAAAATATAGTCCAAAAAACACAGTCATATATTCTATTAACAGATAGTTTTAAAATTTTATCAATATAAATTTTTAGCTGGAGATCATGCAATGCTTCTGTGTCAAAAAGATTAATTATATTCTTTCTTTTAATAAGAAGCCTATTCTGGTGTAAATAATTATAAGTATCAAAAGACATGTTAAAAAAAGGAGATGTCAGGAGTACCCGTAATCGACAAGCTTGTATGACGAGAGTGATGAGCGTAGAAGAAGCGAGGGTAGTCTGTAAGGATCGTATGATTGTGTGATGGTATGTATGTACCTATGTGTATCAAAAAACCGTTAACATTTAATTCTGTTAAATTAGGTCAGGGGTCAAGTATGTATGTTCTAAAGCCTGTCATATACATTACTTGGCCTCAGTTGCAAAGAACATAGACCTTGACCCAAAAGATCTTCCTTGGGGGAAAAAACACTTGTTGAATAAGTTGTGAATTTATGTATATAATTGAAAGGATTCACAAAATTGCGCGAGGAAAACCCTGGAAGATAATGAAGGAAAAGTTTCGTGACAATCGTTAATTATTAGGCATTTGATTGACTACGTTAATTTATCTTTGGTTTCTCAAGTAATTAGAGGATCTTTTCAAGAGAGATTAAGAGATTTCATTGAAAATTAGGCCGTGGTACAGAAAACTTTTGTATTTTTTTTTCTAATTCATTTACTGTCCAGGAGTTCTATTTTTGAAAAGTGTGCTTGCTCACGCAAAATCTGCGAGTCGAACAATTTTTGTTCGTTGTCGAATGATTTTCGTTCAATATCGAAGGCTTTTTGTTTGATATTGAACGATTTTCATTCGACATTTTGAATCAGAATAATTTATTGGAACAATAATTTTCAAAATTAATAAGATTTTTTTAAGTACCTGGTGTATGAAAAAAATTATACCAATTTTTACAAAGATTGTGATCGTCGTAAAAGTGTGTTTAATTAATACATCAAATGTGTTCACTACTGTATACACATACTATATTTCTTGGGGAATCTTGGACGCCGTATAGTTAATTGCGCCTCTAGTTTCAAAGCTCAGGAACTTCTTAATACATTTTAAAAAAGATTTATATCTTAGCTCCACCTTGTAAGCGTAACAAGAATGTGCAGTGAGCTTATTAAATTTCTTCCTCCTTTCACTTGGCGATTTATCAAAGTGAATCTAATTTTCTGTTCCAGATTTTTTTTTGTTTGTTTATGAGCAAAGAGTTTTGTTTATCAAATATTCTGAATGTTTTTATTTATATTCAGGGCATATTATTTTGCGCGATGAAGTCAACTTTATGGCCCACAAATGTTCAATAAATCTCTATTACAATTTTATTCATTACTAGCTGTGCCCGCGGCTTCGCCCGCGTGGATTTCCCTTTGTGTCACGGAAGTTGAGCCTATATCACTCTACAGGTCTCCAACTATCTCCACACAAAAAAAATCACATCAATCCGTTGCTCCGTTTTAACGTGAAAGACGGACAAACAAACAAACACACTTTCACATTTATAATATTAAGTATGGATGGATAATTTCAGCCGCAGTCAGTCCACAGCTGGAAATAGGCCTCTCCTAATGATTTCCAATGACCAACCGGCGGTAGCTGCCTGCATCCAGCGTTTACCTCCTACCTTTTTCAGGTCATCTGTTCATCTGGTCGGTGGATGTCTAACACTGCGCTTGCCTGTTCGTGGTCGCCAATCGAAAACCTTTCTGCCCCATCGGCCTTCGGTTTTCCACCCTATGTACCCCGCCCACTACCACATCAGAAATGTTATTCCACTGGTCTATGCCGGTGGCTTTTGTTGTGTTCTGTTCTATTTTGATAAAATTCAATATGAAATTTGATAACCCAGGTTTAAACACAAGTTATTTTTTTTTTTCGAAAACAAACTCTCAGAGGATTCTAATAGAAGGAAAAAGTCTGTATGAAAGACACAAACTATTTTGCCTAGGCGGAGTTGCGGGAAACAGCTAGTAGACAATCAGTTCGTTGTTGAAACATAGTGCTTCGTTTGTTTGCATGTCATTATGCGTAGTCATTGATTATCTACCTGTCAAAGCGTGTAATTTTACATTCCGGACCGAAATCATCATTAACAGCCGGTCTTGAGTGTACCGCCGCATCAATCGTTTATAATCGAAAAATATATTCTTCACGACCATTCGCTTAAAAGATTGACTAAAAAACGGCGGTAAGTGAAGGTTTAGTTATACTGATACCCTTTGAAACGCAACGCAATGAACATTCCCAGCAGAAAAAAAGTGTTTTTCAGCAAAAATCGGAGGTACTTTAGGTCAGGTAAATTGTTACATTTGTGGGCAAAAGTACCATTTAGATCAATGATAGGATAAAAAGGAAAACGGAACACAAAAATGTAAAGAGTATATTTATACTTACAAGATTTTCATACTCTTACTGTATCTTAAAGATACATTAGGATAACAAATGCTTGCTTCTCATCATATGTCTAACATGTCAGACAAGTAAAAATAGGCATACTTAATACTACCTGCTTGTATACTCTTATTTCTTGCATGGTAAATAGGTATATTTTGTACCATCTTTTATTTTGCAATGAGACCATATGTAAATGCTTTATAATATCATTTGAACAATCAGTTGTCTACTTAATAAGTTTTTTTACTATATTATGGCTTTAATAAAATTTTATGTAAATAATACATAATCGCTTACAATTAAGTAAATAGGCCAAAGTATGTATATTTGTGTTGTTTTATGTACAATAAAGACTTTTACATACCAATAATCCATATACATTCTCGGGCTTACCTTTTCTCTAGAAGTTTTCACAAAAATGTGGTAATGAAAAAAATATTTCCCTTCGTAAAAAGTACATATATCTTTTGATTCTCATACAAATTACATATCGCAGTCTTTTTAGGGATCTTATAAACATTTTCATTCCCTATCTTGAAGTTTTCATTACTTCTAGCCACAGTTCGTTCTATTTATGGTTGAATTCGTTTCAATCTAACTAAAGCAACTTCGAGAATTTGGTTTGCTACCTTTACTTGGTTGCTTTTATATCCCCACTAGCTGTTTCACGAGGCTCCGCCTGTGACAAAAGCTGTATTTTGTTTGTTTCATACAAACATAATGTGTCTGCAACTATGTCTATATCCATACCCAACTAAATCAAAATCAGTTCGACGGTTTATCAGTTACTTTCGAATTAAAATATTTGTAAGGATTTTCAAATCTGCGCTTGTATCATTACTTGATTATCGTCGGAAATTTGTTTCTGACTGTACAAAATATCCAGGTGTCCGAATTGTCACTAAAAAAATTCAAATTAAACAAGTATCTATTCTGTCATGTGTCATAATATATTTGTGTCCAAATCGTCAGCAAGTCCGTTAGTTGTATATCATATGAGTTGTTTTAGCGGCAACAAAATACATCATCTGTGAAAATTTGAATGTCTAACTATCACAGTTCATGAAATACAGCCTGGTGACGGACAGTAGACGACCCAGCAGGCTACGTAACCCTAAATAATACTGAAAATATATGTTCTATCTACGCATGTCCTACCTAGAGATCAGATCACGTCAGCCCAAAAGCAATTCATTCAATAGTATATCCGAATTTGATATGCTTCAAGCTTCAAATAACGCCTAACGTGACGTCACTGTTCGTGCAACACCTACGTAGGTAGGCGGTACAATTGACGTCACAAAAGGAGGGGGCGTTTAACCCAACCCCAGGTAAATTATTGTCTTTTGGTTTAGTTTTTTTTTTATTTTATTATAGACAAGTGCATCTTGAGAAGATATAAGAAAATTATTGTATTTTATTGTTGTGGTAAAAACTTGCATGTCTTTCACTGAAAGTTAAAAAATAAAACACGAATACCTACCTATTTGAAAAACGAGCCTTAACTTTAAGTCCTATTCATTCAACTATGACGAGACCAAATCAATAAATGAATGAATTAAAAGGTGGGTAATAGTAATTGTTAAGACAGTATCAAAAGATATTTGATTGTTAAGTTACTAATAATGATTAATATGATAATATTTCTATTGTAACAAAAATGAAGGACTATATTTTTTTTAAACTTTAATATACTGATATTTTTGGGATTATTTATTACAATGCAAAACTTTTTAATAAATAATATTGGCACGTTAAACACTGCGGCTGAATTGTCTCAACTCAAAGACAAAATTAAAACAATTTATCTTTTGATTATTTTAAAAAGTTGACTCCAATTCAGTCATCGTTGCTTTCTGAGTGAAAACTTTATAGATTAAGAGGCGGCAACGTATTGACTAAACCTTAACTAGACCAACTGATTTAGTATCCACAGCATGTAGGTCACTTAGGTATGTGCATTGAGAAAGGAACGTCATTTGTAGGAGAGGAAACGCCTTCAGCTAGACCCGTCATATAAAATAAACTTCCATTTTTTGCGGGGGTCGTGGGGCAGGGAAAGGTTGTGTGTAGGTACACACATGGAATTATTGACGTGCACATTTATGCAACTTCGCACCCTTACATACAAATAAAAATTGTAGCAACGAATCGAATTGTAGCAACGAAACGATCAAATTTTTGCGAATGCATACTGTTCTAACATCTTACATCTGATACATAGATTAATAATTGGTCTCCGCGGCGCTACGACTAGATACCGCGCTGTGAAGAAAAATCAGTTACCAGAATGCGGCCACTTAATAGGAAAGTGTGTGTAAAACAATGTGCAAAGATGCACACTAGCGTCGATTATGGTGTTGCCAGTTACTTGACCGGTGCCCGACCAATGGGAAAATTATTAATTGATGTGGTCTTGTTATACGTATTATAAAAAGTAGCTCGGAAAATCCTTAGAATAGAATAGAATAATTTTATTATAAATTTCGGACAAAGAAGCTTTGAGGTATAAGGAATAAAAGCGAGAAAATTCGAAAAAAAAATAGAAAACCTATTCTACTAATTTACTTCAATAACTAAAATATTGATAATAAGTATCATATGAGAAGTAGCATGTATTTGTTTAGTTTTGTTATTGTTATGTTATTTTCTGTGAAAAAGAAACACACATCATTTACATACACAAGCATGGAAAAACAATAAGTACAATGGCGGACTTATCCCACTTAGGGATCTCTTACAGTCAACCAGCGAGTGACAGGAGAAGATATGCTTACCAGAAGGGTAGAAGCGTGTCGTAGTTTAGGTCGTTATTGTACTTTTTATACTTTTCAATTTCAATCTCAATTATTGTTGTTTTAATCCCTTTTTTAT
Organism: Euzophera pinguis; assembly: GCA_947363495.1. Lineage (NCBI taxonomy): Eukaryota > Metazoa > Arthropoda > Insecta > Lepidoptera > Pyralidae > Euzophera > Euzophera pinguis. The sequence goes on from OX376169.1 coordinate 7,360,706, forward strand.
GTGAGATTATTCCTAGCACTAGTAGGGGACCCGACATACTATGTTCAATAATACTAAAACCTATTCCCTATTCTATTTTATTTCCCTTTTTCCCCTCATTTCCCAATCAAAAATAATACTCGACAAAAAATTAAGAAAATCATGCCATGATTTTTTTCATATTCACATATACTTTATAGTACAAAATACTGAACAATATTGTAAAGAAACAATGCAATAAGAGTATAAACACACCATGTTACCCCATTTTTTGACGTTTACTCTCTTGGGTCTGCTAGAAGATATTTGTTTAGAAATAAGCAGTCATCATCATCCTAGCGTGTATTCCTAGTTGCGTCGTCAGCTTACGCTTCGGAGCCTAAGGTACGCTGTAAGTCTAGTCCTAGATTTGGCGGAACTGGTTATTACAATAGAGCGACTGCCGTCTGACCTCCGTAACCCTTTTAACAGGGAAACCAGACCAACAGGAACATGAGCCGAGGAGTGTTAGTGGCCAACACTGTCAGAATGTTTCAGGCTGTCCTAAGGCATCTGAAACAGCCTCACGACTGCTATCTATCGATAACAACCGGGACCAATGGCTTAACGTGCCTTCCGAAGCACGGAGGAGCTCATGGTAGAAAATGCCACTAAATGGCGACCAATCCAATAATGGTCTTGCCGTCGCTTGGCACGCGCATTCACTAAGGATACGCAGGTCGCTCCTTTTTAGAAATAAGCAGTACCCTTGTACTAATGTTCTGTTCTATGTTGTATCTTGTTTGATTTACCGTGTACATGAATTTGTTAAAGAAATAAATAAAATATTGATTGATATTATTGAGGCCCAATACGAAGCGCTTGGCATTCCCGTACATTTGACATGTACAACATTACACATTTTTTATAATAGAAATGAATTATTATTATAATTATTTATTTGTTTTGGAAATTAAAAGGATACCTTCAGAATCATAGTACACATTATTTTTTTACGTAAGAATATTTTTTCCTATTTTATTTGCGGAGTTTTGAAAGAAAAATTAATTTTTAGATAACATTTTTTAAAACGTTTTTCAATGGTAAATCAATTATTTTTTATAAAATTCAAGGTAGGGAAGGATATCTCGCCAGGAAGACTAATGCCACTTACATGGCAAATTTATAAGATTATTACCAATAAAGCGGGCCCTGGACTCCGAGGCAAACAGCCGAGGACGCAACCGGAAAGGCGCTGAGATAAGAGAGATAATCTGGTGGGTATTCCACTTCATCCACCGCATAAATTTTATCGACATTTATTTATCTAGAGTTAACATCACTAGGTAGTATTTATGGTTTTTATCGACAGTAGTCGGATTTGTCGCCCAGCTGAAATGGCATTTGTATTGAAACAGATGGACTCATTATAGTTGTAAACCCGAGTCCAACTAGTTTTTATCCTTGGTTGGGCTCATTTATGTAGACCACACACACACATGAAGACAGACATGAAGACAGAGGGGTTGATACGTTAAGCGTACTCCCCTTCTAGAAATGACGTTCTTTTCTCAATGCTTATGTGAGTTGGAAAAAGTTGGTCTGCCATCATGACGTTGGTGCGTTTGGTAGGTACAGCCATTTAAATGTTTAAATGGCTATATATGGTGATACTCCATACAGTAGTCATACCAACAGTCCAAAAACTGTCATGATACCGTGGTGAGTTTAGAAGATATGGCCATTCAAATATTTCTAGAGCTGCTAAGGAAGGTCACTCCATTGTCACCACTGAAAATCTTTAAATGGCCATCTATATCTTCCAAACGCACCAAGGTATAATGACAGTTTTTGTACTGTTCATAAGGGTACTGTGTGGGGTATCATGTTATCCTTGAATCAGTCGGTCTAGTGATCGTTTAGTTGACTGAACAATAACCCATGTTTAAACGGCTGTACCTACCAAACGGACCAACGTCAGGATGGCAGACCAACTTTTTCCTACTCTCATAAGTGACCTACATGCTGTGGATACTAAATCAATCGGTCTAGCGATGGTTTAGTCAATACCATTGCCACCTCTTAATCTATTAGGCCTTCATTTTGGTGTCAAGTCATTGACCGAGCCCTTTTTCGTTAACTTTGTCTAATTACTTTGCAAAGTTCATAGACTTGCGTAGAACTGAATTTGATCAAAGGAACGACAAATGGTGTATTTTTAACAAATCTTCCTTAAAATAACTGCTTTGTTGTTTTATCCTTTTAATAATTTAATTACATTTTTTACTTTACCAGCAAGCTATTTTTACTGTAACATCAATTTAAAGTGTTTTTAACATCTACACCTCAACCATATTTTTTTTTTGTATATTTTTTTTCATATACGAGTACCTATGTTTTTTCTTCTTTCATTTCATTAACATTATTAATACAAATAAACTAACCTAATAAATTAAAAACTACACTAACAATAAATAACATCTTAAAATTAAAACCTCAAAAATAAAAATAAGAAAAAGAAAAGATAAAACTAAAAAATTAAATCGAAACAATGTCCACGTGGCATGTTGCCAAGAACACTGGCTGCATTCCCACGCTGAATGAGCCACTCCTTTTGTCACCTACGGCGTCAGCAAGCTTGGGAGAAATTTCTTTTAAAAAATTCTTCAAGCTAGGACCCCATGGACCTAATGTTTGGACACCGAGCGGCACATATTGAGCGAAACATACTTGCGCCGCTTGGCGTCTTCCGCAGCCTCCGTCGCGGCTCCAGAGCTTAGGACCGTTTCCCAGGTAAAAAGGGGACACCGTATCGACACAGGTTGCGTTTCACACGAGAGCCCTTCCCCGCACCCCGGGGACCAAGGCACAAATATGTACTCACTATTTAGCGAAACATACTTGCGCCGCTTGGCGTCTTCTGCAGCCTCCGCCGCGGCTCCAGCCCATACGATCGTTCCCCCGAAGCGAGAAGGGGCCACCGTGTCGGCACAGGTTGCGTCTCACACGAGAGCCCTTCTCCGCGCCCAGGGGACCAAAGCACAAATATGTACTCACATTTTGAGCGAAACATACTTGCGCCCCTTAGCGTTATGTAAAATTTTATGTGTAGTTACATAGCTGTCTAGTATTTAATAATTTGGTCGTTATTTTATTTGATTTATTATTATTTTAATTTTATTTTCATTATAGTAAATTTGCATATTTATTATTATTTAATTTTTATTAATGTGAATATGGATCTTTGTAATCCGAAATAAATGAATTTTATTATTTTTATAATGAAAAAATACCAAAAATGGAACAATGCAAATGTTCTACGTAGCTTCTGTAATACGTTAGTACATATATGTCGCTCGATTTATTAAATAAGTTTCTCATAGAAATTCTGATCAGTCGATTGCACTTCTAAGATTTTAACTCTGCATATGACTTGTTAGGGACCAATTTTTGTAATGTTCTTAGGGGACAGTCAAGCTTCAATAGACCCTCACAAGCCAACCTTCAAGATAAAGAACTGATGAAAGTTTACTATGAACAAAGTATGTTATCACCACACTATGTAAGTACTTATTACTTTCATGTCATTGACATTATGGCCATGCCCTTTGAACAAAAACGAGTGTCAACTTTCAATCACAGTTTTGTTTCATTCACGTTTTTAAATTATGGCCAGTAAAGTAATGGTTGTTACACAAGAAAAGTTCCAATCAAAAGGTCAAATCTGCGGAAAACATATAAGTAAATAAAATTTGTACAAAGGCTATTAGTCAAATAATATTAGCAAGACGAATTATATAGACATTGCCTATGTTAACAGAGCACGTAAGGTTTTACTGTAGTGATCACCCAAGGGCCAAAGGAAACAGACAGAGTTAAGATTGAACGAAAATAAGCAATGATGCTATTTTCGCATATGATGCAAAGTAAGGAATATTATTTATTTTATATATTAGCAATATAATCACAATTTAATTTTGCAAGAAAATGAGCGCCTCGTCTCGAGGCTAGGGGTTCCTTAGGCGAATAATCGATAAAAGGGATAGCCTGCGGTCGTTAGGCAACTTTATTAATTGATAAATTAGGTTACGTACCTATCTATGTTTTTATCTAACGACAAGAGCTAAAATCGCTAAAAGCTAAAATCCATAGAGCACTTCAGGCTGCAGAGCGAGCCAAACAATTATACATACATCATACTCTCGAAAAACATAACCCACCTTCTAGTCGGTTAAAAAAACACACACGAACATAGCACCTCCTCCATTTTTGAAGTCGGTTAAAAAGGAGATTACATATCTATATGTGTCATCCTTTCCTGATTGGATTTTCAGACACATGTTAGTTCTAAAAAATCCACTTTGCAATGAATTTTGAATTAAGGATTAAAGTGGATATAAAAGTGCAAAAAGATCTATCAATGGATATAAGTGGGTACAAAGAATATAATTACGACATATAGATATAAATATTAATCGATCCGGAATTTTACGCCAATATCTTATAACTCGTTTTGATCAAAATAATCAAACACTTTTATCATACAGATATCAGAACCTTACAATTTTTTTTTTTTTTAATTTTTATGATCGTCGTAGGTACTTACTAAGTTCCTACGACGTACAAAAAGAAAGGGAACTTTCGTAAGCGGCCTCTGGATTGTACGTCGAGGAAATTAATCCTCAAACTTTACTACACTTAAAACGATTTTATCGAAGTAACGACATTAATTTTTGCGCTTTTACTTTCAGTTCGGCCCTTCTACATTATTAATGTTTTCTTTTAAATGTGAAAAAATGCCAAAAATGGTCAGAATGGCTGTTTGAAAGTTCAGCGCGTGTTGAGTCGATAGTGACATATTTAAACATCTTTTAAATTCAAATTATATTAGATATAATCAAAGATGTCTATCTGTTTACCACAAAATCAGGCCATGAATTGTCCTAGAAGTAACTTTACTTAAAAAAATCTAAATTAAGTACTATCATTGAGAAAGGGACGCTTTCTGTGTAATGCTGTTTGCGATTACTATTGACTAGGCTTATAATACCATTTATTTTAAACACTAGATTACGTCCGAGTTTTCGCAGTGATATATTAATTCTTTTACTTTCGACTTTATGAAGATATTTTACAGATCGAGTTGTATAAGGAAAGATAAAAGGAATAAGGGGTCCAGGTACAGTTACATAAAGAAAATGAAGGAGAAAGCGTCGTGTCGTATTTAAAAATAAAAATAAAAAACTAGCAAGTGATAGAAGAATGGAAAAAACTCTACCAACAAGAACATAGCACAATACTTTTTCTCCACTAAGGGATGAAGGGTTTTCAGGAAATTATTTCATTTGATAAAAAGAGGTAAAAAATAATCAAAAACAAAAACTCACTTAAGCTTTAATACTCGTAATATTAGTTAGGATGAAGGGAAAGTGTGCTTACCTTAAGTATATCTCAAAGTTCGCTGTAAAGCTAAGTAAAGTCTGCTAAGATGGCGGCATCCACCCTAGTCACGAAGTCTTGAGTTTAAAAGCTTAGGAAGCGATTCCCAATGCAAACATAAACGGGGTTAATTACATGAATTAAATATGAGCTTTATTGAATACCCGATGAAATACGATTATAGCCTTGATTTTAATAATGTTACGGAAATTATACTACAACATGAGTCAAAAGCTTCTTCGTAAATGTACTAGAGAGATATTCGTAAAGTAAATAGATTATACTTTAAAATCTAATCTCCACACTCAGACTCGATAATGATTACCTCCCAGCCACCAGCAAGCAGGCCGGTGCGGCGGCGGACGCCCGCGAACGGTTCAAGGCCAATAAATATAGTTGTCTCGGCACTCTGTACGAGTTCACAGCCTTTGGTGTCGAGACACTAGGCTCATGGGGCGCCGTCGGTGCGCGGGGTCTTTACAGGGAGATCAGAAGACGCCTAAAAGAGGCAGCGGGTGACCCTCGCGCGGGCAGCTTTCTCGCTCAGCGAATAGCCATAGCTATTCAAAGCGGAAATGCTGCCTGCGTGATGGGAACTCTGCCCAGGGGACGTAATTTAGATTATATAGTTTTTTTTTGTATTTATTATTTTTAGATAAGATAGTTAGTTTTAATTTTTTTATGTTTACTTGTGATATATCAATAGATAATATAAAAGCTTTTAAAAGTCATCTTAACCTGTGGAACCAACTTTTGTCAAAGCATACTCGTACCAACTACTTGGGTTTTTTTCTTAAAAATATTGTGTTCTCAGATATTGTTCTAATTTCTATTCACCAGTTCAATCAGAATGGACGTTATCAGACCTTATGTATATGTATGTATTTCTAATTAAACCCCATGACCCCTTGGTCGTATTTGCATAAGCCATAGATCTTCCACTGCGTGTTTCCCATTTGTTTTATTATGTTCCTAGATTTAGTGAAACTGGTTGTTGTAATGGAGCGATAGCCGTCTGACTCCGTAAATCGATTTACAAGGAAACCATTTCAAAAAAAAGCTCATCTGAGTTGTGTTAGTAGGAAAGACTGACTGATTTTGCGGACTGCCTAAGGGCATCTAACACAGCGTAAAGGCAGAAACACTTTATCACAACCCGACGATACCCGATGAAACGCAACGAGGAGAAGTCGGGAAAAAAAATGTTACTAATGGCGACCAATCTAATACGGGGGCCGTCTACGAGGTCGCTTGACACGCGCATCGTTATGGAAACTTATAATAAAAAACGTTCATACAAATATTTTACAGAAAATGTATCCTTTTTATTTGCACCGTATTTTTTACAGCAGAGCGAGTAGAATCACGTCGTTATTTTTACAGGGTTAATGTTTGTCGTAAATACAAGTTAAAGTAATTACGTGACTGATGCAACTTTAAACGGTGCATTAACATTCATTGCGAAGGTTAGTAAATGTGAGACAAAGCAACAGCAACAACTTCGTAAGCCTTCTAACAAGGCAAACAGATAAATAGGATCTAGATCCAGGTGCGTTAGTTGTCAACACTGTCAAATTTTTCAGGTTGCCCAAAAGCATCAGACATGTCGGACTAACGACTGTCACCTGCCAATAGAAGAGTTCCCCTTTAATTATTTGATTTGTTCCCCTATGAACACTTGGTCCGACAACTTACACCAATATTCTCAAACGTTTCCTCAAACTCAACTCAACCTTACTCCAACTCATTGGTATAATTAGTCGACACAACACGAGAGGTACCTTGAGGCGTCCTTGAAATGAAGTGGTTAAAAATAAGTTTTTTGACACTTTTTGCATAGATATTTACTTACTTTTTTATGTTTTACTCTTTAGTATTTTTCAATTTTGTTCGTTGGATTGTTAATATAACCTGTGTTGTTCCTCATTGGAGTTTGCTCAAGCAACCGACTAAGAATTTCGTTTTCAAAGAAAGTTCGAGAACTTCCTTATGGCACCCTCCACTGAGTTTATGTGAATGTTTAAAAATACGGGTGTTAGTCCAATTGATTGTCAGATAAGGAACTCTGACCAAGAGGACCAACTGTTTTAGTGAACACTTGCTCCGTCTGATTCAATGAATTACGAGTAGAGTTGGGTAGAGGATCTTAACATTAATTTAACGGCATATCATTTATCACAGACGGTCAAGCCGTTTTTTGGTTACGTGCTATATTTTCTGATTTAGAAAAAAAAATATTGAAGAGGAAAATGCTTAGAAAGTGTCAAAAATTGCATGTTGTTCAACATAATTCGAGTCATCGATTAAGCGCGCACAGAAGGAACGTAATTTGCGTGGGTTCCCATTAGTGATTCACCTTTAAGAATTCAAGGGTATATCTCAATAGACCTCAGTCTGTATACAGAAAAAGAAATATTCTATTTGAATTTTTTCCTAATGGACTCGTTTACGTTTTTATTGTGCATTCAATACCCTCAGATTACCGTTAAAAGATTTTGCATCGTATGATATAATAAGGCCGCAGGGAAGCACTAGATGCAGGCCGCTTCCAACCAGTCATTTTTATCTTTGGAAGAGGCCTATATCCGTCCAGCGGTGGATTGCGCTTGTCAACTAAACAATGTTACCTTTCGTTGAGAGCCATAAATATTTCGGGGGGGTCATGTTTGTGGCGCTTCTTCTTCTCCACTTTCGCTTTGGAAGTGGTGATAAACTTAATTTATGTAAATTGACGTCAATAAGTGATATTTATATCCTATATTGAAAATAAACCATTTCATTTAATTCCATTTCATTCCATGCCATTCCATTTTATTCAATTTTATTTCATTTCATTTAATTTTATATTTTATTTCATGTAAAGTAAACAAATAAATAATGATATATAAATCTAACTTTTGTATGACTTTGAACCTTTTGGTAGACTTATAAATTATGATGCTAATATTTGTCACTAATAAATACAAGATTTAAAAATCAAACAGATGAATGTAAGATTAGAATACCTACCTATGACGCAATAGAAAGTTCCATTTAAGAAAATTCATTTGTTTTTGTGAAACACTTTGGTTTCTAAAAAACCTATAAAATTTCACCCAAAATGTAGGTAGTGAGTGACAAGAATGCAGTACACGACTCCTCAAAATAAGTGATTACATCACGGTACAGTTTCAAACGGCTTGTAATTAGAGACCACCGCGCCACAGCCGTCATAAAGTAAACCTATATAGCGATATGTAGCACGAAGTAGCTATTGATGGCTTGAATAAAGATTGGGTATTTTGGAAACTTTGGAAACAAAACACGGTTTGATATCAGACGCTCTTGAATTGAGGTTGAATTGAATCAAGAGTAAGTGTAAAAAATTGTATGAAATAAGAACTGGTAACATTATATATTATATTTGTCTTTAACTTGCATTGTTTGAGGATGGAAACCAGAATCTCCGTATTAGTATATTAATCATTACAACATGGAGGTCAGATGGCAGTTGCTCCATTGTAATAACCAGTACTGCCAAATCTAGGACCATGACTCACAGCGTACCCTAGACTCCGAAGCATTAGCTGACGACGCAACTAGGAATACACGCTAGGATGAAGAAGACAACATGGAGGTCAATAATTGATCATACTCTATATTACACAGAACTTTTATACTTACTTTGGAGATATGGAAAAACTCCTTGATGTCCTATAGCATTTCGCGTAATATCTTCACCTAATGTACACAAAATCTAATTCTGTACCATCTGTTTGGTGAATTATCACGTTATTTACGATAAAATAAATAACCGGCCAAGTGCGAGTCAGACTCGCGCACGAAGGGTTCCGTTCCGTCCCATAATCTAAAAAAAAAAAAATGTGATGTAACTAAAATTTTAAGGTTTTCGGAATTTTTCCTATATATGTGCTATAAAACATTGCTTCATGCCAAATTTCAAGATTCTTGGTCGACTGGAAGTACCCTTTAGGTTTTGATTTCCTTGCGAGTAGTTGCGAGTTTGAAAATATGCGGCCTAAATTGCTGTTTGCAATACAATAAGTAAGATTATAAATAGTTTGAGACAAAGAGCTTTTTTCAAAATGGTCAGATAAGCCGGATGTAAAAAAAACTACCTGAATTGTGGTTGTCACAATGCATGTCATCGACTAGACTGACTTGTCTTGTGTATTTACTTATTGCCCCTTTGAATGTGCACTACGGCTACTAACACTACGGCTCGATAAGACTACTAGTTATTGGACAGATTACGCAATCTCATCATTTCTTTGAGAGCTTTCTCATCGTGTGGTTTATTTTATAACTTATTAGCATCCAAGTCTGACAAGGCAATACCCTCTAAAGTTTTCACACGACTGAGGGCCACATAAATTTGTCCTTTTGCAATTTTTTTCATAATCATAATCATTTATTCTTTTGTAAACATGTTGAATTCAAGATGGTACATTGAAAATATTACGCACATACATGTTTAGCCTACCAGGCATACAAAAGTGAAGTCAGTGGTGTCACACATCATCCAAACAAAATCATGCAAAACAATATAAAACCAGAAAATATTTTTTTTTTGCCTAAATCAATGGCTGAACGTCAATATCCCAGAGACATAATAGAACAGGATTGTAATTGTTCACCATGGTTTCGTCCGCAGTTCTTTTCAGACAGCAAAATCTGCCGTTATTCGCTAATACGTCGTCAGGACCTAAGCAAATAGTAGTTTCATGTTGTTGTCTCGGGAAATTAAAGCGGCAATTATTGTCATTGCGATTTTGTAATATGTGGTTGTGTGTTTATGTATTTGCACGTTTTCTGCTAATTTCTGCAATACAGGATTATTAGGGTTTAAAGAGCATGACACAACTCGGTCAATAGCTTCAATACCCTGTTGAGTAGAGAAGTCTGGAATGTTTTCTAACCACACTAACATATAAAGGTGAGGACTTCCACGATTTTAGAACTCAATCCTGTACCAAAAGTCCTTAACTGGGCATCCTAAGCAATCTGGATCACGTTTAAGGAACCGCATAATTGCATTTACGCGTACTGTACATTGTCGAGAAACAACTACAGGATGTCTTTGTACTAATTCCAAATGATAAGTTATCTGCATCATTAATGTATCTACCGTCTGCAATTAATGACGCCTTTATCATATCCGGCCAATTAAGGTCATTGCATGAAAAAGTGGTAAACCACGTTGGAGGCCCTAAAGTCCGGACCATAGCAATATGTTCTGAGCAACATTTGTGCCAATAAGACGCTGATCCTCTTATGTTCCTCATAGTGAGCTGCATGTTATCGACGTGACCCTGAGGTGTGTGCTCGCCATGGCCCTGACGTATCCTACATGATACAGAAACACTGGATTTAGGTCGATAATATTCAATGAGAGCGAAAATAAATAATCGTTTCGATTAAATCTCTTTTCCAAACGATGACACGACTTTGGAAATAATCTAATGGGGTAATTGAAATACAGAAAAGGAGAGCAAAGAGCTCTCCGAAACCATTCTTTCCGTCAGGATAAAGCCAGTTCTTCCGTTCGTCGCTCTCTGTCCACATTTAAATATGGCGCTGTTTTTCTTGTAATTTCGGCTAATCTCATCTCGATATTATCAGCAATTACATTGGGATTCAAAGAAATTACATTTTCAAGATTAGGAACCGCGTCGTCTACACTACGGAGCATGCTTGTTGTTTCAATCAATATAGTGCCATTTGTATTAAGATTTGATGACTGTCTTTTATTGTTCCTTCCTTGGTTGAGTTTGGTCGAGATGTTGGTTCAAGAGGATTGATGTTTTCTATTATAGGACTTTCCAACTGAATTAATCTTGACTGCACCGGGGTACGATTGTCTAACTGTTGAGTAACAAACGTTTGTTTGTATACTTTTAGTTGGTTCTCTTGAGTTATAACCAAAGGAGTGAGCGAGTACACATTACGGTTTAATCTGAGATCATTTTGAGCCCGTAAATTCTCTTCTATAGAAATTAATTTTAGTCGCAATTTGATATGTAATTCATCCAAACGTTTAAACTTCATACAACAAGCTTCTCCTCGGTTTGTATATAATAGACAGTTATAAACCACAGTACACACAACATCACAAGAGCGCGGGGGACTGAAGTATGCGGTCATGCGAGCGAGCTCAGCGAGCCGCAGAGCCCCAGTGCACACCCCGCCCCTCCAACCACGCCCGCATTCCGAACGACTATTGCTTAGAAGAAACTTTAAAAAGCTTGTTAAAAGGCAATTTGAGTTTCTAAAAGGCGTAAAATTACATCGATAAACCAAAAGTTGGAGAAATAAGGTGTCGAAGCAAGGATCTCGATGTTTACAAACATCGAACAAAAAACCTTTCGCAGTATCGAGACATCGCACGATGAAGGCTTCACTGTAAGGTTGGCGATGTCTCAATTTACGAAGAAAAGTGTTTCGCAGACACGTAGGAAACCCCAGAAAAATATTGGTTTTGGCTGGCACCGGCTCCAAAATTTCAAATTATAGTGTAATACACTTATAATATTTTCTTGTTTCTTCATAACTAATAAAAAAAATATTTCTAACTTTTTAGTGTAGGTAACTAGTTCTTAGTCGTAGTTCTAAGGTTTTGAAGTAGGTTGTTTTTTTTTATTATTATTTAATTATACATGTATTCTACCACACACACAGTAAATATTTTGGCCAAATACTTGCCTACATATTTTTTTTTATTCCCTAACGCCATCATAATTTTTAGATAAAATAGTAACAATAAACAATATAAATAATGAATGCATAGATAATGGTCGTCTTTTACATTCAATCATGCCCATAAGTTTATTTATTAGTTAGTTATTAGTTTCTTTATCACTCCCATTATTTAGGTATAGCTTCATAGTAAGATTAACCGGTCGATGAACTGAAATAAAATTGTTTATGTAATATTTTATTCAACCTTTGCAATACAAAATACAAATCGTGATGTACTAGTTTTAAACTAACAACTAACGTTAGTTATTCTATGAAGTTTTTTTTTTCAAGCAATGTATACTGATTACAACATAACTCATAAAAAACAAGATACTATGACTTTAAGTTATATTTTTATAATACTCGTATGCTATCTATAACTGCATTTAACGTCTAATAAGTATAATGTCCTGAATAAGGCCTATTTTTAAAAAAGCCTTTTTTTTCTTTTTCCCCTTATTTCCTTTTTCAATATTTATTAATAATAATGAGAAATTATGTTAATCCATACTTCCATACTTAATATTATAAATGCGAAAGTCTGTCTGTCTGTCTTTCTGTCTGTCTGTCTGTTACGCATTCACGGCCGAACTGCTGAACGGATTTTGATGAAATTTGGTACGAATATAGTTGAAGACCCGGGGTCAAACATAGGCTACTTTTTGAGGCAGGCGGAGCTGCGGGAAACAGCTAGTAAGAAATAAATATAATGTATAGAACGGGTTTTTTATAAATATTTTTTGTAATTACATTATTTTAATTTAATTTCATGTTAATATGCAACGTCAAATTTGACTAGCAATTTAAGCAAAATATTTAGTAAAATAACTTGAATAGTTGTTCAAGGATCTCATGAAAACACATGATAAAAGGTACATAAATACAATTTTTTACATAATTAGTACTCTAATAACAATATTTCTGTAAGTTAAGCATAAAGGACTTGTTAAGTAAGTATGTTTTAAAAAGGCCTAAAGCTAAGGTTTATGAATAAGCTCTTTTTATGTGATTTTTGTTATTAGTTATAATATGTTTTCAGAATTACTCAAAATGTATAAATCAAAGTCATGCTTTTATTTATCGCCTTATAAGAATAATTTATCAAGATACGAGTGTTTGAAATTAGGCCATATTTGTATTATGTACCTTATTATAAGCGCGAAACTATGTCTGTCTGGTATCCTTTACGGCTAAACAAGGATGGAACTGGTCGATTGACCATGAAACCCACTCTAAATTAATGAATGACGGCTCATCATCATCATCATCATCATCATTTTAGCCGCAGTCAGTCCACTGCTGGACATAGGCCTCTTCCAATGATTTCCAAAATGATCGGTTGGCAGCAGTCTGCATCCAGCGTTTGTCTGCGACCTTTTTCAGATCATCTGACCATCCGGTCGGTGGATTTCCAACGCTGCGCATACCGGCATGCCGTCGCCATTCAAAAACCTTTCTGCCAAATCGGCCATCGGTTTTCCGCGCTATATGCCACTTGAAAGAACTAATGCGGTGGGTCATGTCGGTGACTTTTGTTCTCCTACGGATCTCTTCATTTCTGATTCGATTTCATTACGGCTAAACTGCTGAAATTATATGCTGAAACTTATGAAATTTGGTCTAAATATATGGGTTAGGCCAGTTGGCCAGGGTTGTTATTTTTTCAAAAATTAACCATAATATACCAATATATAACACTAGCAGCCCGGTACGTGCTTCGTTCCTTATAAAGTGATAAATGAAGAACCGCTCGACCGATTTTGTGCAAATTTCACATAAACCATCTACTAAATAGTCCGAACAAAGCCTAAACATTTGGTTTGGATAGGTGAGCCCGTTCTTGAGTTATAAAATTACAACGAAAAGTGGCATTGATTTTTATATATATAGATGTAAATGGCAGTTAAAATTTTCACAAATGATGTATACAATATAATATACTGGAAACAGAATTAAATAAATATTAAACTCTTACAACCAATGTGATTTTTTTTTGCCAGATTCTGCTCGTTGCAGAATGCTTGAAATATTTACAGAACTCTTCGTTAGTGAGTCCAACTCGCACATGGCCGTTTAATTTAGTTTTTGTATATATGCTATAATATGATGCTATATATATCATGACATTGCTGGAAAATAATAGTAATTAGCTGCTTTATAAATTATGGTATAGCTAGGTGTCGTCATAGAAATATACGTGATAGCTGCGTGTTACTCTAAAATTACATCAAATTCCATACAAATGGAAAATATATCGTATTTAATATATTTTACAGCCACGTCCGTCTGAGACGGCCCTACGTCATGGCTAGTTTAGACTGAACCAGTGACACAGAATAAATAAATATTCTATTACTTTGTGCCAGTGAGGGCAATCTAGTAGCGAAATTGCCTTTGTAGATGCGCACATGGACTTATAGGACTTTTGGCGGGAAGCTGTGAAGGCGCTGTATTTTATTTTCCAAAATTTGTGTTTTTCTTTGAGTGTTTGTGCATAATAATGGTGGATTATTATTCCCAAAGTGTTCAAAATAACAAGCGTGAGTGTTGGAAAGTGAAACAGTGTTTGATTTATGTGATTTTCATGCTTGTTGCCAAAAGCTCCTAGTAATCGCTAAGTGCAGTTTTTCTACCACTTCATTTAGCCTGATTCTTCTGGCTAGACTTGACTACCGACTAGACTTTTGGACTTGACTAGGACTTGTATCCATGGCCGTGAAACCCATTATAAAAAAAAAAACATGGACTTATATAACTATTGTTTATGTGTGTGGGTATTCGTGTCCATGAATGCTACTGGATTGCCGGCACTGGATCCATCTAAACCAGCCTTAATGTAAGCAGAATCCTATGTAGGACAAGTATCTTGGTCACGTTGGGACCTGTCACGTTTTTCCCTTCAATTGTCAAACACAGGATCCGGTGTCGAAGGTGTCGATCGGCTGGAAAGCGATGACGTCTATTGTACAATTTGTACGGGACATTGACAAGGACACAATATACAACAGTAAATTATGAAAAGCTAACTTAGCTAAGCTTTGAGACAATACATATAGTAAGTATTTAAAAAATGTATATAAGATTTATTTCATTTTAAACTCCGTGTTAAGAATATTTAGATAAGCACATGTTAGCTAAAATATGCTTCGTTCCTTTCTCTCCTATTCGATATTTAGACACAATAGAAATAACAAATAGGGTTAGAATATCGAGAGATATATAATCAAAACTTCATAGTTATTTTTAATTTAACAAGATTGTTGACATCGTGGTTTTCAGTAAATTCTAACTATTCCCATTCTGACCGTTCACATTGTATCTCGTCTAGCTTAAATCCCACATTAAAAGTACTCTATGTCCTTCTCAATACTCTTAACTAGGTGTAGGCGTAATGGTCGGTCATAGGGCTGTAAGATTGATTACTGAATCACATGTTTTCTGGCAAAAAGAACAGAAATCAATCAAACACTTTTGCAGGTTATACTATTAGCCTATGCTGCGGGACTTCACATTCCCGTGGTAATTTGAGAAAATCCTCACTGATGACTTACGATTTAATAGTATTTGGGATTTTGTGTTAAAATATAAGTAGGTGACCTTACGCTTTTAATGAGTGTCACGAATAGATAGAAGATAGGTAGAAAGCAACATTTTAATTATATCTCAATATACAACATTGTAGTTGTTTATTTTGTTTTTATAAACAAAAGTGATAAAGTGAACATTAAACGTTCTATCACAGGTAAAAGAAACGATTAAAGTAATAGCGTAAACAAAACCTTTAGTATAAATAGTAGGTCAATAGAGTTCTGGTACAGTTCATCTGCCAGCGGGCTGGCTACAAGATGAAGGGTTTGGTTCTTTTGTGTTTAGGCCTCGCAGCTTTGGCCTCGGCCAGGCTGACCACGGAACTTGACGACAATTTGCTTGGTGAGAATAATTTAATAATCTATAAACCATATTATTTCCTATATTATAAATATATATAATTATATAAATTTTGAAAACTTCTTTCTTTGAAATCTTGTTGTTAATTCTTTTTTTTTTAATTATAAACTATTCGTTTAACTTCAAATATAATATATTTATGTAATTCTCAGGAAATTATTGTTCAATTACAACAAATCCTACATTATCAAAACTAACTGTAATAAACTTACAGGTACCCTAGATGTCAAGAAAAGGCAAATCTTAATTTTGAAGCTTCTGAACCATGTCACGGAACCATGCATGTATAAGGAGATAATTGATGTTGGCAGGAACTTCAGGATTGAAGAGAACATCGACCTGTACACGGTAGTTACTCATATTACAACCCTTCCATAACAATAATTATCATGCTTGTGACCCTGGCTCTAAAAAGAGAGTTTTCCAATTCTCAGTGACAAAGACAGTCGGATATAATTCACATATTAGTGAAACCTATAGCAAACATTGAATCAAGGGATTTTTTTTAACACTTACTTGACCAGCTTGAGTGTTTAAACATATTGTAAGGATCAAGAATGTTTACTGTATCTACTAAAATTATACATTTAATTCCAGAAAACCGATGTTGTGAAGACATTTGTCCGTAATATCAAGCTAGGTATGCTTCCTCGTGGAGAAGTGTTTACTCTCCATGTTGACCGCCAGCTCAAGGAAGTAGTCTCCATGTTCCATATACTTTACTACGCTAAGGACTTCGCTACTTTCATCAAGACAGCCAGCTGGATGCGCCTTTATTGCAATGAAGGCATGTTCGTCTATGCTCTCACCGTAGCTTGCAGACACCGAGAAGACTGCAAAGGAATTATTCTACCTCCTCCTTATGAAATCTATCCGTTCTTCTTCGTTCGCGGTGACGTCATCCAAAGATCTTACTTGCTAAAGATGAAAAAGGGACTGCTTGATCAGAAGCTCTGTGATCTCTACGGTATCAAGAAAACAGACAAAGATGTTTATATCATTGATGAGAACATTTTTGACCGCCGTGTCAACCTTAACTCTGAAGACAGACTCCGATACTTCACTGAGGATATTGATCTTAATACTTATTACTACTACTTCCACGTTGACTACCCATTCTGGATGAGGGATGAGATATTTGACAAACTTAAGCTTAGGCGTTTTGAACTAACGCTATACATGTACCAACAGATCCTCGCCAGGTACTACTTGGAGCGACTTTCTAATGGACTTGGAGATATTAAGACTTTGTCATTACATAAACCCATTACTAAAGGATATTGGCCGTGGTTGCTTCTGCACAATGGTATTCAAATGCCCATGAGACACAACAACTACGTTATTCTCCGTGATGAAAACGTAGATTTATTACGCCTGGTCGATACTTATGAAGGAATTATAAAGGAAGCTATTGTCAAAGGCTTCATCACTGTAAGTTTAATTTTAAAATGTTTATAATTTTATTTTTTCATGTAGTTTTCTAACAAGTATATTTTTTTAGATCAACGGAATTAGGTTGGAGCTTACCAAACCTGAAGATGTTGAAGTCCTAGGCAAACTCATCTACGGAAAGATTGAGAAGACTGATCTTGATCTGATGCATGTTGATGCTTACCGCTACCTCCTCATTGTCATGAAGACTGTCCTAGGTCTTAGGACATTTGCTGAAGACAAGTAAGGAAATAATCTTTATAGTTTATATATAGGTCTGCTTACATCTACTAAAAACTTTTTAACTAATTATTTAAATTGTGTTGTTGTAAGAACCAAAATGTATATTGCCCCGTTAAAAACTAGTTCACGTATATTTTCATATATATCTTATTCACTTAATGAAAACGAAGTCTATAGTCATAAGTATATAGTCGATTTACCTGAATACTCCTCTCAGTGCTACGCTAACTCTTTTGCACGTTTATGGAATAAGCTTCTTCTGGAAATCAAACAGTCGTCCTCTCTTCATACCTTCAAATTCCGGGTTAGGGAATACTTTGAGCGTTCGGAAGTCCGACTCAAGTGAGTTGACTTAGGTTTAGGTTAAGCTGGTTTGTTTTACATTTATATTTATCGTATCTATTGTACTGTACACTCTTTGATGCCCATGTACTCTTTTTTCCTTTGGTTTTCGGGTTGACTGGAAGAGATCCCTATCAGGGATAAGTCCGCCTCTTGTTGTATTCTATTTTGTTGTAACAATGTTCTTTCTGTACAATAAAGTTATTACATATATACATACATATATTATACGATCTTATTGGTGAGTTATTTCATAACTAATTTTCTTTTTCAGATACTTCGTTGTTCCCACCGTCTTGGATGAGTACCAGACTGCACTTCGCGACCCAGTATTCTACCAACTGCAGAAACGTCTTGTTGTTCTTGTTCAACTCTTCAAACGACGTCTGCCTTGCTACACCAAAGAGGAATTGTACTTCCCAGGAGTAAAGGTCGATAATGTTGTCGTTGACAAACTCGTGACGTACTTCGATGACTACCTGATGGATATGACCAATGCTTTGACTCTTACTGAAGATGAAATCAAGAAGACTACATCTGACATGAAGGTCATGGTACGCAAACGTCGCCTTAACCACCAGCCTTTCAAGATCACTTTGGATGTCTTGTCTGACAAGACTGTAGATGCTGTCGTAAGGATATTCTTGGGACCGAAAGAGGACCACTTAGGTCGTTTGATTGATATCAATAAGAACCGTTTGAACTTTGTTGAGCTGGATAGCTTCCTATACAAACTGGTTACTGGCAAGAACACCATCGTTAGGAACTCGAAGGATATACACAATGTAGTCCACGACCGTATCATGACACGCGATCTTTGGAAGAGAATTGACACGATCACTGATATAAGAGATCTGCTCATCAAGGATCTGAGAAACTACCAAACTGGTTTTCCCTCCAGGCTGATCCTTCCTAGAGGTCATGTTGGTGGAATGAGGATGGTTCTGTATGTATGTGTCACTCCCTTGAGATTAGTTGACAATGTCGACCTCAACATCTTGGATGTCAACCGCAAGGACTTAGTGGTAGACTTCAGATCAACAGTGTTGTTAGATAAGATGCCTCTTGGTTTCCCTCTCGATCGTCATATTGACGTGACTAGGTTCTTCACTCCTAACATGAAGTTTGTTGACGTAATGGTATTCCACAAGAAACAGATGTGTGATATGAGGACCAGATGGGAACGCTATGTATTAAAGAACTACAACATGCTTGATAGGAACATGATGATCAACATGAATCTTGACGTCCTTGATGACACACTGAATATTGACCAAGTATTCGTGGACACTGACTTAAACACAAAGATCAATCGCGATCTCAATATGGTGGATGTTTAGTCTGTGAAATGAATCGACTAGGTAGTATAAAGAATGTAGCTAAATAAATTGCATTTTAAAATAACAAAAAAATAAAGAGCAAGATATTTTTAATAATTTTGTCTTAATTTTATTTAACACTATAAATTTGAATACATGCCTCCCCAGAATTTTAGTCTAAAATAAGGCAATACACTTTTAATTCAAAGGTTAATTTAAAATCAAGTCACTATGCAGAAATTGTTTGTTCTAGAGATAGGTATAACCATACATATAATTATTACTTTCCTGCACTATCTAAAAGAAAGAAAGAAACTATTTATTTGCAAAGGAAGTAGTACAGTGTACATACAGTCTAAGGTGTAAAGTTTTGTAACAATATAATGTAAATTATCATACTTTAACAGAATTATGTAAATGCGAATGCACTTGATCGTATTGCATTTCCCAATTTCGTCTTCCGCTTACATTTATGAGTCAGTATACCTTATTAAAATAATAATAGTAATAACCACTTTATTGTACCAGGAAAATACAATTTTGAGACACATACATGTAGACATAATGATGTGAAAAGGCGGCCTTATCGCAATAGCAATCTCTTAAAGGCAACCCTTTTTGTAGGAAACATTTCAAGAAAAGAGATAGGCATGGTGCAGAAACATAAGTTAAATATAATAGTATAAACTTACACAAAATAAACTTACTTAAAGTTACACACATTTAAAATTCAGAAACACAACAAACATTATTATAGTTAAAATAGTATTAATATCATATTTAATGATTTATTATTACAACTGAATTATTGTGATCTGGTCTCTAAAACTCTTTTACAAGGAAACCTGACATAAAGGAACTTAGTGTTTATAGCCAACACTTTAAATTTCAGTCTGCCAAAAAGCAGCTGACTCGCGCCATCTATCGAGAACAGTCGCCGGGAGCAACAGCTTATAAATATCGCTTTCGTAAGGAATTTCGTAAGCGATTAATAATTCTGTGCCTTTCGTCACATAGGAGAGGAAAACTCAGTTTAATCCGTAGGGTGCTATTTAATAAAAATAATTCTTTTTTAACCAACAACAAGTAAAGTACCAAATTTTTATCTGGAAAAAAACATGTCGAATACTTCAACAGGACAGAGTTATTTTCAGTCCACTAGCAATTTTTGGCAACATATAAGGCGATGTACATGAAAATAAGATTTTCTTTAAAAACTAGTCTAGTAACGTAGCGTTTTCAACAATCAAAGTTAGTTAAAGCGTGTTGTGTAATTATTATAGTTAAAATTTTCAACAATCAAAGTTAGTTAAAGCGTGTTGTGTAATTATTATAGTTAAAAATAATACAGGGTGATTTTGAAACTACTGGCCAAATTCTTACAGCTTGTTTAGACTGTCAACCTAATCCACTTTCAAAAGAATAAATAACTGAAAACTCACAAAACATTTTCGACCTCCCACTGACCTCCTAATCATGTGATCACTCAATTTGTATGGAGTTCGAAAATTTTACAAAAATAGTGTCGTGTATAAAAAAAAAAAAAAAAAAAAAAAAAAGAAAAAAAGTATAAAGTGTCGGTTAATTATTGTTGTGTGTAAATGGAAGAAATGTCAATTAATTGCTGGTTACTGGATATGTTATGCTAACGGCTGAAGGCCATTGTCATGTGTAAAAAATAAAGGGGAATTTATGATATCCTTCAAGATTAACGACAAGGAATCTTAACTGTGTTCGAAATGTACTATACACGAATTTACATACAAAAGCTAACCAAGAGGGTACCTGAATAGACCAGAGCAGGGCAGCAGACCTTTGGAGTACAAGGACCTCTTGCGTTACCCTAGGAAATGGGGGTTTGACAGGAGGTAACACTAATGACACCAACTAATGAATATCAAAATGCTATTTATTTGAAAACTCAAACTATTATCATTAATCGCATAAATACATGAAGGTTATAGGGGCGTCCGCTGAAGGCGAACCCTGAATGTAAACAACTTAGAATCTAGCTTTATGCTAATTACAATGAAGTTTCAAAAATAAGGTACCAATCGCAGAAGGCGAAATTAACAAATAGCCATGGCGGGATTACCGAACGCGCGTTAAGGATACATAGGAAACACTATACCTGGCCAGGTCCAAACACCACACGTGATCCGGATTCACATCTCGTTATCGCGATCCGTTGTAGTCCGGTGGGTTATCCGTTACCGGCACAAATCCGAGGTTTCCTTGTGGGCGATGCACCGAGCGGGTGATAGTAACGCTTGTCGTCGATCGGCCCGTCGTCACGCCACGCCGGGTTATAGGGCTGCGGCGGGAGGTTGGACCCGCGTGAAACACCTTGGGGTCGCCGTGTGGCACGCAGCCCGCGGGGCCAGGAGCTGCGCCCTGCGGTGGGTAATTGGAACCAGCGCCAGCAGGCGCCGTTAAAACGAAAACCGCTTGCGCGCGGCGGCACGTGGATACATGGCGGCCTCGCACCCGTAGGGGCGGCGATAGGAATTCTTCTTACACGGCGATCTTCGGCGTCCGCTAAGACTTATACTAGATACAAATACGGCGGGGCGTAAAATACGGTGAAGGGAATCAACCAAAAATCCCCATTACAATGTTATATTTTAGAGTACCAAAAAATCACCCAGCCGCTAGGCGACTCGGCGAAGAAGACCCATCTCATCTCGCTCGAACTTCGCACTTTTCCAAAACGTTCTGTTTTACACGCTTGCGTCCTACATCAAACCAATTTACGGGTTTTCCAAATCGAAGGGCGCTTGGGCGTAATAGATATTCATCAATATTTATTATATTATCGGAAGGCAATATTATTGTCTATTATCAAATAAAATTCTAAATTATAACGGGATTCCGTATTCCGTTATGCTGGCCAATTCCGACCGAGCTAGGTGGAACGAAACGTCACCGGCCGTCAAATACGCAACAACGTCAGATTGTTTTGACCGCCGCTATGTGTTTTTGTTTCTTTAGGATTTTTAGTGAAAGTACTTAAAAATACAATGAATTGTTGGTTTGAATAATCAAAATGCGTTATGACGAATAATCTGGTGTATAGATTGTCGCGTTCCTTTCATTGGAAACTTTGCAATCCTCGTATGAAGTTTGAGCAAGATCAACTATGTGTTTGGTGCTAATATTCCAAAATGAGATGAGATGAGAGGGCTGATGCCTCAATGTAACAAAAGCCTAGCATGTAGTTCAATCACCTACGTAAGTAACATGCAAATATATCTGCTAGATTGTCTAAAACATGACATTCAAAGATGCATAACCCTACATCTTACTTATCTATAAAAAATATGTAGTTATCACTACAATACCCCCCTTTTGGCAAAGAGGTTAAGTAGCGCTTAACCGAACAGCCGGTATAACCGGAGAAAAAAAACTCTAAACTCAACCTAAGACTAAAATTCGTGTTATATACCATACACCTTGTTGTGTTGTGTTTTAGGGACACAGTGTCTGGCCAGACCACTGTATTTCCTTCACACAACCGGAAGACATATATATACAGCTTAGACTCCTCGGAGGGTAGTCTTCAGCTGAGTGTAGGTCGCTAACTATAACTTACTATGCCTAACAAGTTATATCTAGTTTTCTGGAACCTAAATAAGATATTAATTGTTTTTAATATCCTTTAGATTCATGATTCCTATATACCTAAGCAATAGACTATTTATTTAGTTGTGCGTACAATTTAACATTAATATACACTTAATAAAGTGAGATAGGGGTAGTAAGGATCCTTATTAATTACCTAATGTCTGAAATTATAAGCCTAGTATAGGTATTGCATATAGGTATGCAATGTAGTGGCTGGCTATGTACACTAATGTTGTCTTCATGGTGGAAGCAAAATTATGGCTTGCACCTGAGTCAAAGTACCAAATGTATGGCCGGCAGGCTCATACTTAATGAAAAATGAAAACTTCATTTTCATTTTTTCTCCAAAATTAACAAATAATATGTGACGGTTTAACATCACCGAGGCCCGTCAGGGTGTGTAGCTACACAAAAAATTGGTTTTGATGAAAACGCTTCCAAAACAAATTTTGGACTTTTCAAGTCAAGTATGATCATACTTTATTGGTAGATGAATATAGAAGATAGGTATTCCAATTGATCCTACCAACCAAAATAAATACATTTTTTGCTTCTGGAGCCAGAATAATATGATTATTCTTAAAAGTTGAGGATTTCAATGAATCCTACTTATCAAATTCAAAATGCAAAAGTTGCTAATTTGTGCATACACCTTGCGTGACCTTTATTATGTCCTTGACATGATATTTTCCAACTTTACCGGTATCTATCTCTTGAAGGTCATATACGACATCCGAATGCTTCTTGATGACCTTGCATTTCAAGAAGCGCGGTGCCAGTTTAGCAGAGAAGAAGTGTGCTGCGTTTGACTGTACAAAGTTACGCCTCCATACGATATCGCCTACGCATAACCGTAGTTGTTTGCGGCGCAGGTTGTATCGTCCCGCGTTTCGTTTGTACGCTTTGGTCAACGCATCTGTGACCCGTTGGAAAATTTCTGCCATTTCGTTGAGAGCGGTTGCTCTCTCGGACCGGTTGGAATTTTGAAGGTCGTCTAACGAATCTGGAATGCCGCCCCTTATCGAATGCAGCATGCCATCCGTCATCATCTCTCGACCTTTGGCCAAGAAAAATGGTGTATGCCCTGTTACCACGTTAACAGTGCTATTCAAAGATAACTGAATTTGAGGTAAGTATTTAGACCAATTTCTTTGATCTCGGTCCACCAAAATAGCTAAGCAGGTTTCTATAGTCTGATTAAAGCGTTCTACAGTGTTAGACTGAGGGGCGTAGTATGCGTTGTAAAATATTCTTGGTATCGAGTGTCTTATACAAAAATCTTTAAATTGTTTGCTCTGAAATATTGTTGCGTTATCGCAAATTAAAATACATGGTATTCCTTCCTTATTTAAAATTTCAAATTCAATAAATGATGTTACTGTATTAGCTGTTGCAGTTCTAAGTGGGTGAATCCAACAATATTTTGTAAATACATCAACTATAGATAGTATGTAGACATGACCAGAATGAGATTTAACTAGAGGACCTATTAAGTCGAGGGACAAAGTATGTATAGGTTTGTTGACCCTCTTCTGGTTTATCATGTGTCCATGTGGAGGTTGATTTGAGTGTTTATATGCTTTGCACTTCTCACACCTGGCTACGTAGTTCTTAACGTCCTCATACATGCCTTTCCAAAAATAATTTTCTTTAATCTTGGACAAAGTTTTAAAGGTACCAGGATGAACTGTATGTTTTTCATGATTTTCTGTGATGCATTCTTGAACTAATTCTTTGGGTAATACTATTTTCCAATCGTTTTCTGATTGTAAATTTGATGTTGACTTTGAATATCTAAATAGTATTTTATCTTTTATCTGATAATTTTTATGGAACATTGGGTTTAGTTCCACGTTTTTATACAGTTTATTATACCAATCATCATTAGAATTGCAACCGCCATCAAATATGACAGCCTCGATACGGGACAAAACGTCTGGTACTACGTGCATAGAACCTTTTTTATGCCTAACTTCAAAATCAAAACAAGATAACTGCATTGCCCATCGTGCCAATCGACCTGATGGGTTATTTAGAGTTTTGAGCCATTTCAAAGACATATGGTCGGTCACTACTATAAAACGACTACCTTCTATATAAGGTCTAAAATGGTTTATCGAATCCACCAAAGCGAGCAATTCGCGCTCAGTTGTACTATAATTTCGTTCCGTTTTCGAAAGAAGTCTAGAATAAAAGGCTATGGGATGTTCGATACCATCGATTTCTTGGATAAGCACGCTACCAATACCGACGCTTGATGCGTCTGAATGAATTTGAAACGGCTTAGAGAAATCGGGACAGGCGAGCACAGGGGCCTGGGTCAGGGCTTCTTTGAGCGCTAAGAACGACCTTTCTGCTTCCTCTGACCAGTCTACCGTATCTCTGCCCTTTTTCTTGCCTATTAGAGCCGTCATTGGTGCTATAATGGTTGAAAAATTTGATACAAATCTGCGATAGTATGAACAAAGCCCAATAAACGCGCGTAACTGTTTAGCGGTTGTTGGCCGCGGAAAATTTTTGATGCATTCTAACTTTTGTGGATCTGTCTGTAAACCTTGTGAACCGACTATGTATCCCAAATATTTAAGTTCATGCTTACAAAATTCGCATTTGTCAAAGTTTATGGTTAAACCTGCTTTGCTCAAAGCTTCAAGAACCTCATTCAAAATAGTTATGTGTTCCTCATATGAGCTAGTGGCTATGAGAAGGTCATCGCAGTACGCGAATATCTTCTCGCCATATTTGTGGTGAAAAAGTGAATCTACCAACCGCTGTAATTCGCATCCAGCGTTAGAGATTCCAAATGGAACACGTTTGAACTCAAATAAACCACGGTTAGGTACCACGAACGCGCATTTTTGGCATGACGTGCCGGAGCCGTCGACATTATCCGTGTCACATAAAGAAATCTGCCAGTACGCTGCTGATAAGTCGATGGAACTTAAGTAACGAGTGCCACGTAAGTTATCCAGAATTGAACTAATATAGGGTACGGGGTACGAGTCTTTAACCGTAACATCATTAAGTTTCCTAGCGTCTAAACAAAATCTCCATGAACCATCCTTCTTTGGAGTCATAACAACAGGGTTCGACCATGGTGATTTAGACGGTGCTATCACACCTAGCTGAAGCATTCGGTCAACTTCCTCGTTCAAGGCCTTCAGTTTGACCGGTGAGAGAGGATAATATCTTTGTTTTATTGGTGGCCCTGTTGTTTTGATCCTATGTTCTACTAAAAATGTTTTACCTAAGCCTTTCTCCTCTGTACTAATTGACTTAAATTTTTGTATAACTTTATCTAATTGAATTGCTTCAAGAGGGGATAGGTCGTGTTTTGGGACTATGGCACATATAGATTTGCATGGCTCCGGCCTAAGATGAATATCTTCTAATTTAAACAAATTTATCAAATCCAATGTTATGATAGAGTCCATGCCGAAAATAAAATTATCAGATACTGATGGAATTACCATGAACATGATATTGTAGACAGAACCTCTGAAATTGACTGGTAATAGAATTTTACCTATAACCTCAACAACAGAACGGTTTGCACAAGTCGCTGTAGTATTATAGCTAACCAAATTGAAACCCAAATTCAAAAAATGTTTATGGAAATTGTTCCCTATTATGCTCAAATTCGCACCAGAATCCATCAAACCTTTATAAGTTTTGTTTCTAATTTTAATATCAATATAAATTCTGTTATCACTTTTGACCGTTTTTACGCCAGGAGTCACTGTGCCCAAGTATGTCATATTAGATATTTTACTAGTGGCTCCTGGTTTACCTAGTTTTTTGGAATATTGCTTGTTTCCTGTAATGGTGTGCTCCTTGGTGCAGAGTTACATTTATGACAGGTGCTTGTTAGCACGTTTGTTCGACCACACCGGAAACACACAATACCAGGAATAGTGCGGCATTGTTTATAAAAGTGTCCGACTTTTTTGCATTTGTTACAAACTGGCTGGTTTTTACTAATATTCTTTTGTATTTGTTTATTATCGTTGTTGAATTTTTTATAATTAAATGATTTTACAACATTAATTTGTTTTAATTGTTTAGTATTTTTGGAATAATTTGCGGCGCTGGGAAGGCCTGAATAAGCTTCAAAGCGTTTACCAATAGCTATAAGGTTCCGAATGCTATTCGAGTCATCGACGGCCAACAGGTGTCCGTATGATGGCAAAATGTTATGTTTTATAATTTCAAGTAAAGTTGTATCTGACAATTTATTCACAAGGCGCGCATTCATGGTTTGCATTTCTAATATATAAATGTGCAGGGGTTGACCTGCCGATTGTCGGTGTTCGCGAATTGTTTTTTCTAATTTAAAATCATTGTCTATGGTTGTGAAAAACGACTTAAAATGATTTTCTAATTCCGATAACGAGTAAACACCATCCCTAATATGCCTATAATAATCTAAGGCTTTTCCACTAAGTAAGTCTGAGAAGCATTTAAGTACTTTATGCTCTGGAGTTTCACGACTACGTCTAAAGTCATCAATTCTAAGAAAAAAATCGGTAACATCCGATTCACCTGAAAATTTTAAATTCCACGATCTCAAATTATCCTCCTTTAGTACATGAACAACACGTTCGCGTTCCCTAGTCTCAGTAGCGGTAATATGTGTGTCTAACACCTTCAAATTGGCATGACGCACTAAACTAGGAGCATCGAGTTGAAACAATGTAGGGTCGAATGCTGTTGATGTGGAGGGGCCGGGCGGGCGGGTTTCCACAGCACCGCCTCGCGGTCGTGTACTAACAAATGAGGGAGAAGTAGTGGAAGGTGGTTTGATTTCCCCTCCATTCACTTCATGAAATTGGTCTCCTTCGCCGTCTGACATTTTGTAAAAAATGTAGGATTACTTGTGACGGGGTGTGTAATAATATAAAATTCAATAAATTCTGATTCAAAATATTCTAGATAATAATTCAAAATATCTGTATATGCAGAAAGTGAAAAAAATAATTAGCTTTCTAATTGAGAAATTTCAATAATATATGGCCAAACACTATGCTACTTGTTCATAGTGTTGCCTAGAAAAATTCAAATAATTAATTAATATGGATTATAATATTTGAATATTCACCGCCCAGTCACGAGCAAGCCCACAGATTTTTTTACACTAAAAATTTATCAGTATTATTGCCGACACACAATGTAGAAAAATTGGTTCAAGAGAAAAATTCGAAATTTGTTTTATTATCCACTGTCAAACTCTCATGATCCAAAGGTTAAAAAGAAAATATATATGTTCGGGCGCCATTGTCGTGTATAAAAAAAAAAAAAAAAAAAAAAAAAGAAAAAAAGTATAAAGTGTCGGTTAATTATTGTTGTGTGTAAATGGAAGAAATGTCAATTAATTGCTGGTTACTGGATATGTTATGCTAACGGCTGAAGGCCATTGTCATGTGTAAAAAATAAAGGGGAATTTATGATATCCTTCAAGATTAACGACAAGGAATCTTAACTGTGTTCGAAATGTACTATACACGAATTTACATACAAAAGCTAACCAAGAGGGTACCTGAATAGACCAGAGCAGGGCAGCAGACCTTTGGAGTACAAGGACCTCTTGCGTTACCCTAGGAAATGGGGGTTTGACAGGAGGTAACACTAATGACACCAACTAATGAATATCAAAATGCTATTTATTTGAAAACTCAAACTATTATCATTAATCGCATAAATACATGAAGGTTATAGGGGCGTCCGCTGAAGGCGAACCCTGAATGTAAACAACTTAGAATCTAGCTTTATGCTAATTACAATGAAGTTTCAAAAATAAGGTACCAATCGCAGAAGGCGAAATTAACAAATAGCCATGGCGGGATTACCGAACGCGCGTTAAGGATACATAGGAAACACTATACCTGGCCAGGTCCAAACACCACACGTGATCCGGATTCACATCTCGTTATCGCGATCCGTTGTAGTCCGGTGGGTTATCCGTTACCGGCACAAATCCGAGGTTTCCTTGTGGGCGATGCACCGAGCGGGTGATAGTAACGCTTGTCGTCGATCGGCCCGTCGTCACGCCACGCCGGGTTATAGGGCTGCGGCGGGAGGTTGGACCCGCGTGAAACACCTTGGGGTCGCCGTGTGGCACGCAGCCCGCGGGGCCAGGAGCTGCGCCCTGCGGTGGGTAATTGGAACCAGCGCCAGCAGGCGCCGTTAAAACGAAAACCGCTTGCGCGCGGCGGCACGTGGATACATGGCGGCCTCGCACCCGTAGGGGCGGCGATAGGAATTCTTCTTACACGGCGATCTTCGGCGTCCGCTAAGACTTATACTAGATACAAATACGGCGGGGCGTAAAATACGGTGAAGGGAATCAACCAAAAATCCCCATTACAATGTTATATTTTAGAGTACCAAAAAATCACCCAGCCGCTAGGCGACTCGGCGAAGAAGACCCATCTCATCTCGCTCGAACTTCGCACTTTTCCAAAACGTTCTGTTTTACACGCTTGCGTCCTACATCAAACCAATTTACGGGTTTTCCAAATCGAAGGGCGCTTGGGCGTAATAGATATTCATCAATATTTATTATATTATCGGAAGGCAATATTATTGTCTATTATCAAATAAAATTCTAAATTATAACGGGATTCCGTATTCCGTTATGCTGGCCAATTCCGACCGAGCTAGGTGGAACGAAACGTCACCGGCCGTCAAATACGCAATAACGTCAGATTGTTTTGACCGCCGCTATGTGTTTTTGTTTCTTTAGGATTTTTAGTGAAAGTACTTAAAAATACAATGAATTGTTGGTTTGAATAATCAAAATGCGTTATGACGAATAATCTGGTGTATAGATTGTCGCGTTCCTTTCATTGGAAACTTTGCAATCCTCGTATGAAGTTTGAGCAAGATCAACTATGTGTTTGGTGCTAATATTCCAAAATGAGATGAGATGAGAGGGCTGATGCCTCAATGTAACAAAAGCCTAGCATGTAGTTCAATCACCTACGTAAGTAACATGCAAATATATCTGCTAGATTGTCTAAAACATGACATTCAAAGATGCATAACCCTACATCTTACTTATCTATAAAAAATATGTAGTTATCACTACAATAGTCATAAGTAAAACTATGTGCGGTCATGTGATTCATACTTAGTTGTAGATCGTGCCGACATGATTTTTAAGAACGCCATCTATTGTCGAATAGCTACACTAGAATAATCTGTTTCAACCGAAAAGCATGTAAGATGTAAAAGATTGCTTTTGATAGTAATTTCAGTACTTATTGTTTTCGCTTATTCTCCCTAGGAGTCCTCCTTAGTCACTGTATCCATGCTGACCACAGATTTCAGAATTACTTATTTAGTTACAGGGAGTTAGGAGTATTTTCTCATTGTCACGTCATTTCTATAGAGCATGAGTCATTATCTATAAAAAAAAGCACTAGATAAATGCACCACTAAGCTTATGGTAGAATGTCAGTGACATCAAAAATTTTATTTCACCTAAAATTTGTGAGTTCAGTAATTGTTTGAAATGATCGATTGTTGGGATTGCGGCACTATCAATTTTATTGTAAGATAGAACCTTATCTGTTAATACTCAATTATTCTACTATGTCCGTAAGGATTTAGGAGCCACATCAGATTTTTATTTAAAAGATATTGCGCTATTCACATGATTGTATTGAAAATAGCGCAATATGTTTCAAATTGTTGTTTTGTATTGACAAAACCCTTTATTGCATCAGAATAAATAAGGTTACATACAATTTAAAAATTAATGGGCAAAAGGCGGCGTTATCGCTAAAAGAAATTTCTTCTAGACAACCTTGAGCCATTGAATCATTTAAAAGTGGCTCCTCAGACCTGACGTCAGAACTGAGGAGGCATCTGGAAACGCATGATCGTATCATTTTGTAGTATTTTTTTTAAGATCCTACATAAAATTTGAACGCTGTACTGCCAAAATAAAAAAAAAATTACGAAGGTTTGATTGTGGCTCCTCAGTCCTGACGTCAGAACTAAGGAGCTATCTTGGAAACATATGAAGGGGTCAGTGGATGTTTTAGATTTTTTTTGTATCATTTAGTAGTACTTTTTGTAGGAATCTACAAAAAAAAAATCTAAAACTGAATTTGCCAAAACAAAAAAGATACGAAGGTTTGATTGTGGCTCCTCAATCCTGACGATCTGCAAATAAATAATCGATCGTACTGAACTGAGATCTCACTTAATTGAATTTTCAAAACACCAACATTTAGTCGAAATTTCCTTTACGTGTTGATAAATAAACCAACATTGTTAATACATCCGGTATATGAAAAAAAACAACATTTTGATTTTCTGTATGAGATTGCTAGTTTTCATTTCTATGTTTAGATGTACCTTTTGGTGGAGACCGACAGCAGGTCACGCATATATGTACAGTGCGAAGTCATAGTCTGTTATGAATTAAGATAACTGTCATATTGTTGTGAAGCGGTGAATTCTAATGACTGTATGTATGATAAAATAATTGCTGTAAAGTGTTTGAAACGTTGGGGTGTAAAATTAATAAGAAATATACACGAAAGTGTTTTGTTTATTTCAAGATAAAGATAAAAAATATTTGTCAAAATCGAGTTGGGGCAAAAACACATTGTTTGTATGTATGTATGTTTATACCGCGATAACTGCCGAACCGATGATATGATTCTGTTGAAACTTTGTAGGCATGTAGAAAATATCAATAGAATTTTTAAGTTCGTTGGGCATCAAAATCGGTTCAGTAGTTTTGAAAATATTCATAAAAATGTCCGCGATTATATAGTGAACGAAACCATCGCGCGTTTTAAATTTGGATAGCGCCATCTAGGTGTTACTTAGGGAATTAATTGTATTAGAAATGTCGAAATCAGTTCTAAGCAAGCAGTTGTTGATGATTTAAAAGCGAATACATCGAAAAACTTAATATTATTTTTAAATTCGTTTAGTAGTTTTTATAATAACTATAATGAAAAATTCCTAGACTGTAAATCAAGTTGGGGCAAAACCACATTGTTTGTTTGTATGTATTTCCGATTTCAATGAAATTCAAAGTGTGTATAGTAGGCATGTATACAATAGTGAAGTTCGTTTGGCATCAATTTCAATTTTAATTCTAATAAGCCTTTTCGGCAGTAATTGTTGTTCAGTGTATTACTTATTTTTCCAGTCTGTCACTTGACAGACTCACCATGATATTCTTTGTTGTGATTTTCTCCGCCATGTTGAACCCGCACTTTCCCTCAGATTATCCTCCGAACCAAACATGCTATAGTTACAGATAAACATAAACTATTTACTATACTATATTATTACGATGTGAAACAATCGCGAATATAATGATACAGCAATACAAGTTGTGTCTATGGCAACTCAATGTGTTACTGAGTTTCTGGTAATGATTGCCAGGGGTTGGCACCGTTCTGCCTGAAAGCAGTCTAAAACGATTGATTTATCTTATTGCGCTATTGATTTGATTTATTGGATAACTTCAGAACAAAAAGAAACTACATTTTGTTTCTTTTACTACTACAGTACTTGTGATATTTTGTAAAAAAGAGAAAGATTAGAAATAAAAATAGTATGACCCTAATAAAAATAGTATCTCTAAAATTAAGAATGTGTCAAAGAAAAAGGGGAGGCCTTTGCTTTATACATTTAACTTCGCATTTAAGGCAAACTAATAAAAAAATCTTGTTATGATACTTGTACAACTTCTTTACTAAATAAATTAAAAAAAACGGGAATCAGTTATATGAAAGTAGGCATATCTTATTACAATTTCAAAATTCAAACCCTAGATCCACTCCCAATCACTTTGCCATCATAGTAACGATGTAGTCAGTAAAAATAAAAATGCTTAGGTATATTTTCTTGTATTTTGTGCACTCGGAGACAACAGATTGAGGTCATCCACATCGTAATTATAAAAAGTGACCTTGATAACATTATCAGTTGACCGCTAAGAGACGAATTAAATGTAAACTTTCCAGATAATTCGTAAACAACTTTTATCACTTACTTAATTTAGCATACCTAACTATTACTGCTGGCATGACTACATTAATTTACATAATTATTATTTTTTTTAATTAAGGCAGAGCTACAAGAATCTCCCCTGCTCATCTGAGTCGTTTCCTCTCTTGCGTTCTGATGGAAGAAATTTCTTTTGAAATAAGCAGCACCCTTTTGTACCAATGTTCTGTTCTATGTTGTATTCTGTTTGATTTCCTGTATACATACATGATTTAACCAAAATCATAAATAATAAAAATGGTATTTATAATTCATGTAAATAAGCTAATCTGATCTATTCTGTTCTATATATATAGTCTATGTATTAATGTTTCGCAGACATTAAAAAAGGGAGATGTCAGGAGTACCCATAATCGACGAGCGTGTATGACGAGACTGATGAGCGTAGAAGAAGCGAAGAAACTCTGTAAGGATGCAAATGGAAATCGGTAGTCTCTGCCTACCCTTAAGGGAAAAAGGCGTGATGGCATGTATGTATTATGTTTTATTTGTTCAAAAATATAATTAGGTAATAAGTCTATCTTTGCACTTACTTTTATCTCTCAACACCATCTGTGTTGGTTGAAAGGTAAAAAAGCCTTTAAGTCCGCCATTTACATTATTTGTAATAAAGATTAAATAAATAAATAAATCTAACTTCGCTTTGGTTTGATTAAAGGAGACATCCTCCAGATCAGTACCATCATAGGGTCCAATTGCCTATGAAATAGAATAAGGTCCCATATTGGATAATAGATGGCGCTTCAAGAAGCTAATCACAGTTTCCAGAATATATGCCATATAGATATCTTACCGCCATACATTGAAACGCGCTAACTTTCATGGTTACTTCTGGTTACTCTTAATACAAAGCCATTGTTACGCCATCTATAGAATCAGCTAGATCAGTACTTATTAAAAGATTTTTTTTCTTTGTAAAGCGTCATCTTACATCAAATAGCAGGATTAATTCTTTTTATTAGGGAATGGGACCCCATGCTAATATTTTAGAATAAGTACTGGGGGTGATCCCGGTTGTACGGTATGTACATATACATTCAGACAACATTGTCTGAATGTACATACATATGTATGTATGTAA
Organism: Euzophera pinguis; assembly: GCA_947363495.1. NCBI lineage: Eukaryota > Metazoa > Arthropoda > Insecta > Lepidoptera > Pyralidae > Euzophera > Euzophera pinguis. The sequence goes on from OX376169.1 coordinate 7,394,867, forward strand.
AATTCTTTATTGTACAAAAAAGAAAACTGACAATGATTACCAAAACCAAATCACTGCCGCGAGGACTATTCTAAGGTTAATGGGTTCCCCAAGGATTTCTAAAATTACAGATCTGCAGGTCGGTGGGTGTCCAACGTTACGCTTGCCACTTTCACATAGGTAAGCTTGAGCCGACCAATTCATTCATATGTAAAACACAATCAGTTTACCAGAGGACATCGCTCGGAGTTGTGGACTCAGTGTAAGATTTTTTTTTTAGTTTTAATTGTAAGGATAATTTTGTGCTCTGATACTTCACTCGATATGAATTAATGACAGTGATTATGTACCTGTAATAAGATATATTATTATTAACATGAACTAGACATTACTAAACTTGTAAATTTATACATTGTCACATACATTTATACAATAATGGTGATGTAGATGTCAATTTGCATACCTATTAATCTTCATCTTTGAACCAGCTCACGTTGTAGATAAGTCAAGGATATAATGACTGGGTAATCTTTATTAATATTTTTTTAACTTGTTTGTGAAAGATACTAAGAACTTTTGACCCACGCAATACAAATAAATTAATTTTATAGTTGATGTTGTAAAAAATACTATTACTAAAGTAAATTTTACTAACTACTGTGAAGCCGAATCGACAGTTTCACCTGAATGTTTGTATTTACTGAAACTATAAAAAAATGAATGTATGTGTTATATTTATCTGACACCATTACATAGTATAAAACAAAGTCGCTTTCCTGTCTGTCTGCCCCTATGTATGCTTAAATCTAAAGATTAACTACGCATCGGATTAAGATGGGTTTTTTTTTAATAGATAGAGTGTTTCAAGAGGAATGTTTATTTTAATATAGTAGAGGAACACTGATAATTTTAGTGGTTTCTAATGTTATGTCGTAAATTGACACATTTTTTGCTCATACATTGCAAACTCTAGCTATACCATAAGAGATAGTCAAAATAATGTACTACAGTATTGTACATCTTAAAAAGATATAAAAAAAAAATCTGTGGTATCATATGTCTAACTATTTTAGTTACGTCACAACAACGAAATGTTATGTGACGTAACATGTTAAAATTTGCAATAGTATCGCCGGTACAAACTAGGCCATATTATTCGTATCTCGGTATTGATGCTTATCCAAATAAATCACTCCATATTCAAGGATGGTTTAATACCTGTAAATTACTTTTCAAATGAATGAAATTGGACATTCCATTCCAAAGATATTACGGATTTTGTTTTGTGTTACAATCCCTTCGCATGGCGAAATACGAAGTACACGCTTTCTTCCTGTGGCGTTTAGGTGTCGTCAAATACGATGCGGAAAAAACCAGTGGTAGGTATCAATCTAAACGTACATTCTGCGTTCCCAATAAAAATTGACGTTAGGCAGACGACCAATCGTAAATCATGGCAAAATAATATGAATGGAATCACTCAAGAGTGCTTTTTTTGAAAAGTGTGACTCACGCAAAATCGGCCAGTCGAATTATTTTCATTCGAGACACATTTCAAAAATCAAATCATTTATTTTTACAAAAATAAACAGGTAGTAGGGCCTCACTATTTCAGTTAATAAAAACCTGTATTAAAAATAGGGTTCCATAAGGGAAAGCTTCATTGAAGCGGGGATGATGACGAAACTGAGGGAGTGTTAAAAAAAATTGTAGTAAATATTTACGGTTTAATTTTACGTGTTTTCCCCGTGGATGTTTTAAAAGGGGACGTTCTGATACTGTCCGCTGGGTAGACAGATGTTAAGAGAGTGTACACGGGACGTCCACGTGGAAAGCGACCAGTCGGTCGTCCCACGTACCGCTGGAGAGACGAAGTTGTGAACGACTTGGAATTTAAAAAATAATCACGTTTGGACTTGAACTTGAAAAATCGGTAGACATACCTATCAAACATTCAACCGTTTTGATAGTTTGACTTTGACACTGACTTTTTTTTTTAATTTTGGCATGCCTACCGAAGTGGCAGAGGAGGCCCATAGAGCCATAAAGATAGATTATTTTATGTTTCAATCTTCCTTGGAAATAAATACTTTCGGTGGCGGGATTCACCACCACATCATGAGATGAATACATATGGTATTCATCGGTTAATATGACTTCAAGTAAGTAGCCGGTTTTGAAAGTCAATTAAAGCTTCAACCGTAGTAGTAACTACATAATTTGTATAACGTAAACGAAGTCGGGACGAGCTGCTAGTCACAGAATAAATGCTAAAAAGATATTCAACCGCCATACATGAAAACGCGCCAACTACTTGGGCACTCTCATACAAAATCATTGGTATACCATGCCATCTATCGAAAACATTGTCTCTCTTGATTTATCTGTTTAAATACAGCCAATTCATAATTCTGTGATACAGTACTAAATTAACTTGTGAAAGAATGCCGATATTTAAACACTAGTATTTTAACAATTCAGCTTTTTTATTACTTATCATTTTTCTATGCAATGGGATTATGGGAATATACGAATAAGTATCTATGTATTACTGACACATTGTAGCATCTGTAGATATCTATTAGAAAAAAATATTGGCCATTTGAATCTGAAAAAAACAAAAGAAAAAATGTTGTTCCATTTTTGAATCTTTGACGGATTGCAATTGTTTCCCGCCTTGTGAAAAGTAATTCTGTTCAAGATTTTATTTTAATTTATGTACTATTTTTTACTGTTTTTGCCACTACATTAGTTTTATTTTGAAGACAAGCGAGTACTCTGGTCAGACCTCATGATCTATCTTTTAGTATCATAACTAAATTATTATTAAGTAATCTGGGCAACATCTAAAAAATCTGTATAAATATATAAGCTGAATCTTAACATCAACAATATGTCTAATGTGGTGTTATTAAGGGATGTTAAGCTATGATTTTTCTCCTGTACGGCTAAATATAGAGGGAGATAGAGAATCACATGATAAAGATAACCCATTGACTCATAACAATTTTTTTACCAAAAACAAAACAGTCTACTGTGTTTTATACACATATTTACTGTATAAACAAGTTTATTATTTACATTCGTTCTTAAAACGTCCGTCTTTGCTCATATTATTTTGTTGTTTTTGTAATTGTTAAATTATTAGTTACTGTACGTGGGCAATAAAGATATTTGGAATTGTATTGGCTGTTTTGAATTGTATTGTATTACATTTTAGTCTAGGTATTAGTCTGTGCAGCTTTCCTCTAAATACAAAACAGAGAACCCAAACTAAAGATAATACCGACAGACATACCTAATGTTGTCTCATTGAATATTTTTGCTAGGGATAACTGACCGAATAACTTTGTTATGTCAGATATTGGTAAGAAGTCATAACCGGTTACTTAACCCTTAAGATAAACATGTCTTTGAACTTTTAAAATATTTTCTATATAAATTGGCCAATTAAATTTGAAGTGCATCAGTGCTAAAAACAAAATGAAAGAATTAACATTAAGTTTGCTAGTTTGTGTGATAGGTATTTCAGGATACCTCATAAAAGTTCCTACATCTCCTATAAGTAGTACTACTATAGGTGCGAGTAAATACTTTTTGATTAATTATTTTAGAAGTTGCCAAATCAGTTGTTTTTAGAATTAATGGGATACTGTTATATCCCATGAAAATGTTATAAACAAACTTATCTGCGGGCTTATCTCTCATCTGCATTTTTTACTGGTTTATCTTTGTATTTGCATGAACTTTGTACGAGTTTCAGTTTAAAATAGCCTAAATTTTGTGTAAAAAAAAATCTTTTTTTTCCCCCTGACTTACTGATATTTTGAGTAAAGAATAGAGTGAGATGCCCAAACTTATGCTTTAATTTCTACAAATTTTAATTTTGCAGATAACAATCTTATATAAATCTATCTGTATTAAATACTTATTTAATTCAATAAAATACGCGATTAAAAAAAATGTGTCTTAAATATTTTTTTCAGGAACCGGAGGATGGGTGCATATTCAAAAGCTGATGTTGCCGTTGTTTGATAATGTTTGTGAAGCAAGTACAGACCCTATAATTAATAGACTTGCAGAAGAATTAACATGGAACAGTGCAGATTTCACGGTAAGAGAAAATAACTTTTATTTAAATCAACTGTGTTCTGCAGTTTCACTCGCCCACTATATGTATGAAACTTTCCTCAATAATTATAATGTCATATTCTGCAACATTTATGCAACATTTATATTGTAACTTAATGTATCTAAGTGTTATCAAAATTGATTGTTTCCCAAATAAATATTCTGAAAAATTTTAGTAATGTCTAGTATCATGCCGCCCTTTGCTAGTGATTTTTTCTTTTGACTAATTTGATTGCTTGTGTTTGACAAGTGTTTTCTTATTATTTATGCAGTAGTTTTGTGTTTAATTGTTTTATAGGTAGGTATGCATATAAAGCGTTCACGCTCCTCAGCCTGTAATAATTATTAATAGATTACTACTAACGTTATTATTATTCTATTTGTATTTTGCATTGTCTATGAAAAAACTCAAGTACTAGCAGCCCGTGGGGTCGTTTACATAAACAAATTTTAAAAATTATAATCAGTCTGGAATATTTTATAATTAAATTTAACAATGTATTATAATTTATGTTTACAGGATCCAGATGTTATAAATCAATTTAAAAATCTTCAAAACGGCAAAGGTTTACTACAACAGGGGGAAATATTTTCGGAGTACGACGTCAGTCATTTGAATGAATTACAAGCAATTTACAACGTTATGTTCCATGCTAAAGACTTTGATACTTTTTACAATATAGCTGCGTGGGCCCGCCAAAACATGAACTGTGGTCTGTTTATGAATGCCATATATTTAGCAGTAATAAACAGACGAGACACATCAAAGCTATCAATTCCTGCACCATATGAATTATTGCCTAACTATTTCGTTCCCAAAGATGTGATTATCAAAGGCTCGAATATATTTGCTGGTCAAGATGTTACACAAATTGGAGACGTGAAGGATGAAGGAAATGCCTACGTCATAGATGCCAACTATACTGCCAATGTTAACGATAATGAGGAAGAGTCTAAATTAGCATATTTCCGGGAAGATATTGGCTTAAATTCATATTACTTCTTGAGAAAATTGAAATTAGCTCCTTGGTTAAATGCTCCACTAGATCTTGATAGTAAATATGGAGACTCAATGTACCAAATGATGAAACAATTTGCAGCAAGATATGACTTAGAGAGATATGCTAACGGACTTCCCGAATTAGAAAGCTTCGATTGGGATGCTGATGTTAAATCTTACGACCCGTTATTAATTTATTCCAATGGAAATGAATTTGCTCACAGAATGTTTGATATAGATATATCAGCCAGTAATGAAATTGAATTACTTAAAAATATTGAGAATAATATTGTTACATTCGTCTCTCATATGGTAAGTATATAAAATACATCATCATCTTCCTAGCGTGTATTCCTAGTTGCATCGTCAGCTTACTTTTCGGAGCCTAGGGTACGCTGTAAGTCATGGTCCTAGATTTGGCGAAACTGATTATTACAATGGAGCGACTGCCGTCTGATCTCCTTAACCCTTTTTACAGGGAAACCAGATCAACAGGAACATGAACCGAGGTGTGTTACTGGCCAACACTGTCAGAATTTTTCAGGCTGCCCAAGGCATCTGACACAGCTTAACGACTGCTATCTATCGAGAACAACCAAGACCAACAGCTAACGTGCCTTCCGAAGCACGGAGCTCAATATAGAAATGCCACTAAATGGCGACCAATCCAATAGTGGTCGCGTCACGTCGTCGCTTTACACGCGCATTCCCTACGAATACGCGGGTCGCGCTCGACTAACGAACTCCTCAAGTATTTAAAATACAAGTAGTACCTAATTTAATTTTCATGCCTGTTATGAAGTATAATTTGTAATTTTAATTAAGATAAAATATTTACAGAAACAAAGTGGTGGCCATAAGGGTCAAATATTGAATAATTTAATGAAAATATTGGTCACAAGTAACAAAAGTTATGAAAATATAGCTCGACAACTTTTAGGAACTGGAAAGGATGTAACAACAAGGTTTGTTTATTAACAGTTTTCTTTTTATGTATTTACTAGCTGTGCCCGCGACTTCGTCCGCGTGGAATAGTTATTTTGGGAATCATATTTATTTTTTGTTTACAAACCTACCTCCTCAGCTTTATTATAAATTACCTATAGCTGTTACCCACGACTTATTATAGACGATTTAGTTACATTCTGTAAAGCTAAACGTTGAGAACGTTCAGCGCTTGATTACCGACCGATAATATACTGTAGCGGACATTTTTTTAGATAATTTAAAGAGGAATAATTCTTTCATATATATTTTTGGGTATCTCGAACGGTTTTCGCAGCGCACGCAACGGAAGCCCTCAAAGTTGAAATTTTTTCCCCGTGTTTTCCACATTTTCGACTGTTTCTTCGCTCCTATTAGTCGCAACGTGATGTTATATAGCCTAAAGCCTTCCTCGATAAATGATCTATCCAACACAAAAAGAATTTTTCAATTCGAACCAGTAGTTCCTGAGATTAGCGCGTTCAAACAAACAAACAAACCCTTCAGCTTTATAATATTAGTATAGATTTTCGAAGTTACTAAGCAAGTTGCATTTGGGTTAACCTTAATCTGTTAAAATTAATCGTGTAAAAACTGTGTTTGTATGTATCAAGTAGTATATTTCTCATCTGTTATTTTTCGACAAAAATTTTGAGTTTGAGATTTAAATATCAAATAACATAATTATGCGCTAAAACGCCTTTTTTGTTCCAAGATTTGCTATTTTAAACATGAACATCTACCTTCTTGACGTCAATGCTAATAATAAATTAATTTACTAAAAAGCGATCATGACATTTGTTTGAAATTTTTTCATATATATGTAATGATAACATAAAATTAAAAATCACAATTTTTAGTTTATAAATGTTTATTTTGAATTAATATATTGCCTATGTTTTCCAAGTGGATTCCTATAACCTCAAGCTTCAATTTTAAATATAATTCTAAAATTTTAAACACAAAAAAGTACCTTTTTATTTTTATTTAATTTAATGCAATATTACTTTTTATGTTTCAGTCGACTATCTGTCTTAGATCATTTTATGACCACCCTAAGGGACCCCGTATTTTGGAAGCTGAACAAAAAGATTGTTGAAATTGTTGACAATGCACTTTCTCTACTTCCTGCATACTCAAGAAATGAACTCTACTTTCCTGGAGTAGAGATTCTTAATGTGGAGACAAAGAAAATGATAACTCAGTTTGACAATTATAGGTTTGATGTTACAGATGCTTTAAAAACTAGCCAAAGTGATATCAACTTTCAATTAAAGATTAACCAACCCAGATTAAACCAAAAACCATTTGTCATCAAACTGAATATTTCTTCGCTTGTCACACAAAAAGGATTAGTTAAATTATATTTGGGACCAAAAATGGCACCAGGAGACCTTGCTGTAAATAAAAATCTATTTGTGTTGCTTGATATGTTTGAATATAATCTTAAAATTGGCAGCAATATAGTATCAAGATCATCTGAAGAAATGAAAGCATTTTCGGGTGACTTCTTATCTCTTAGAGATTTACGCAAGAAAGTTGAAGATGCCGAATTTGGTTTAGATTCTTTGCCTCTTAATACAGTTGATTCGCAGATTGGTTATCCTATCCGTCTTACATTGCCTAAAGGCACATCACAGGGATTGCCAATCCTGATACTGGCATTTATCGCACCATTTACAAAGGCTAGAACTGTGGGTAATGTTGTTAATTCTGAGTTAAATTCTGCTATACTATCACCAGGATATCCTCTAGATTTGACTTTAGAGGATCATCAATTATTTAATTTACCTAACTGTATGATTAAAGACATTATTATAACTGGAAAAGGCAGTGGGAATATGTATTCAGGAGGGCAACCTAAAAAATACGGTGGAGATCAATCTTACGACCCTTCATCACTACCTTATTATGGCGGAAACGCAGGTAGATTTAATCAGGGAGACGACGAAAAAGAATATGATAAAGATATTTTGCCAAAAAACAGTAACGGTTTATTGTCTTTACGTCCTGATTTCACAAAACGAAAAGAGACCATAAATTACAACTCAGATAAAGCAAGGAGGCCAGAATTTTCTTATAAAAATAGAATGCCTTATGATTATAGCTCAAAAAAGGGGCAATATGAAAGAAAAGATTATGTTGAGAACAAAACAGAAAATACAGACATCATTGAAGATTCAACAACAACTAAAACATATAATGATAATTTTAAAGACACAAATTCATTAGTATCAGATGAAGATAAAAATATTATGGACATATTAAATGATAGTAGGAAACTAGATAACTCTATTGAAAAACAACTGATTCCAAAGCAGACTTATACAATTTACGATTACATACCACCTAAAAAAGAAGACGATGATTCAGACGAAAGAGTATTTGAATAATTATTATTTTATAGTGTGTTAGTATATAAGCAGATAATAATTCTAGTAACTTTACTGGTAAATATATGTTTTATTTTATATAATATAACATTTTTTTATTTATTAGTTATTAATTAGTTCATATTATATTGGGTTGGGTAGCAATTTAGTTTGGTACCTTCCAGCACACTAAAAAGTAAAATCGTAAAGACAGCTAAAAATACTCGTACCGATCCTAACCGAAATCCTCTTTTTGACTTTGGCATAGTCATGAAACATGAAAAGTAAACTGAAATCGATGCATATAATCACTTTTTCAACCGGTTTCTGTCATTATTTTTGGAAATGTTCCAAATATTTTACGACGCTTCTCTTTCCCTATTTTCATCTCAGAAATTTAAAAACCATCGGTCACTAGCGTGACAACGGCTAGAATACAAACTGAAATATTTTTACAGTTGCTTACAAGGTTTCCTGAATGTAGGTGTCTGGAAAAAGACAACGAATATCCAAATTATCCAAACTCATCATATTCTCCTACATTATTATGTATCGAGTATTTTGATCGATTTCTATTGAAATCGATCAAAATACTGTTTCAATAATATAATTCTCCTGTTAAAAAATTTAAACCGATTGTACCACATGGGCTGATTTCATAAATAAAACTTTATGGCGTGTTTATGCAGACAGCGAATATAATTCATTAACAAAAAGATGTAAACCTTGAGAAACTGCTACATTTCCTGAATCAATCATTTTAACGTATCATGTTACCTAATGACTATAATCTTTTGACTATTTATATTTTCCGACGAATTTTGTGTCATGACTAACCTAGGTCCTGTATTACAAATTCTTCAAGACGACAATTGAAAAAACTGAATACTCTTATGTCGTATTTTCGACAAATTGTCGAGTTTTCCTAATTACAGATTTAAAGTCAAATAAAAAGTTGAATTGTCGAATTATCAGTTTGACGCTGTTACTGATAGTTTAAAACTTGTTTATCTAAAAAGTATCCAGGATGATTGCTACCTGACTAGGTTCCATCTTACTTCAAGTTTACATAATATGTATTCATATTATGGACCCCGGTGAATTTATTTTTAATGCAACTAAGTAGTTACCGTAGCCTATGAACGCCTGCAACACTGGAGATGTCACGAGCGCGTTGCCGACCCTGAAGGAATTTTTTCACACCCTTTTTCCCATGTTATAGTCACTAGGGAAAACCATGGCAGGGAGTTCATTCCATAATCGCAGTGTACGAGGAAGAAAATTCCGTTTGAAGCGTACTGTACGCGATAACATGGGATTCAAGGTATGGGGATGAAATCCCTGACAATGGAAATAATTAAATGAACAACATTTTATATATATAATATAATTTTTAATTTAATAAATCGAATTAATTTTTATAAATCCGGGAACAAACAATATCCTTATCCCTATTAATAGTAGGATACCTTAAAACAATGAATGGCGTTTCCATGGTCAACTTAGATGATATGAATTAACTGAACATATGACTAATACTTATTTTACAAAAAAAAAAACTAGTAAAGTAAGTTCTGAAATTCCCAGAATTCCCTGACCTGAAGAAGAAAGACTGAAGCTTTTCCCACCATCTACATAGACTATTAAGTGAATTAGGGAAATTCTCAAATTTTTTAAGCCAATATCGATATTATCCGCCGTGTTCGTAAAATTTAACAAACGTTTATTATGCGTTTTAAGATAAAACTATATTTAGTTCCTTCCTCTCTCACCGTTTTTAAAGTGAAAGAAGGAGACAAAATACATATTAGGTTAGTAGATGAATACGGGGTATATTTATACAAATAAGTAACTAAAAAGTATAGTCATAGACTACCTTGACATAATATAATAGTATAAAAAATACTGTGTAGTAAAGTACTTAGTACCTACTTCGCTCTTTATTCTTTAATTAAAATAAATGTTGGTTTGTACCGTATGAATAGAAATTTATGTGAGTAAATGAATTGATATATGAAAATTGAATCTATAAATGATATACTGTAAAAGTAATGCAATGACGACGATCAAAAGTATTATTAGAAATGAAATTATTTCTACATAAAATTCGATAAACTACTTGGCAGAAGTGAAGATGAATACAATTATTAAGGTGTAAATCTGATAAAGCGACATTTTATTGTTCCTTAATTTCATACAATTACTAATTAAAAGTCAACACAGAATATTGTGAGCTAAATTAATTCAAATTCAACAGGTATCACAAGAACAAAGACTTTTTACAACACGCTAAAATGCTTAGTGAACTGGAAACCTAATTAATTTAATGCATACAAAGCTTAAAAGATTTTGAAATTTCAGATTAAGTTTTTATAAACCAAGTAGGGTCGTCACCGTATAAAAATCCTCATCATTGTCTTCTAAGAGTAAGACTTCTAATTTTTACCTTATGGGTTTTCAGGGCGCGTTAATAAATGCGCTAACAATTCTCTACAAAGGATTATTAACAAGCGATGGATTAGCACCTTTACATGCTATTTGCAGATTCATTTACATTTTACATATCTACATGCATTTGGCATTATACTAGTACGCAAGGAAAACCTGACGTGTTAAAATGAAGTTATATATCCATTTCATTGACAGCCATGATTCAGGGAGCGGTGGTATTTCAAACCAAAACATTGCTTTTGGCTGCGACGGCCAATTATTTCGAAGGAGGTATTTCTAGTAGTAAATCGTTGAGCATCAGTTACGCATCGTCTAATAATTTTAATCAGCAGAAATTCACATGTTTTATGTAATTAACAGCATCAGCTATGTTGGTATTAACGACCGACAGTTCTAATGCGATTTAATGCAAGATGACTACCGGTCCAAATATAATATATACGATTTCTTATTTTTAAAATACATGTTATTTAATTTAAGACACATTAATCACAGCGAGGCAAAGCTTGGCAGTATATTCAATAATAGAAGGATTAATTGTCTAGCTCGCGCTCCTGACGTCATACTTTTTGGAATTTAAAGTAAGTACCTACAGGAAAGTAAAATATGTCTGTTTCTTGGATATTCTTTTTAGTCATAATATGCTTCAGAAGCTTGTCTATCTTGTATAAAATAAAATCAAACTTAAAAGATATCCTAGGGCGACACCTTGTAAATTTTAATTGGACGTGCAACAAAAACTCATTACACACTGATCTATGTCTAATTCCTATTCAAATAAACATACAATTTGACGTACACATGTACTAAGAGACACCTAAGGCTCAGTGGATTGTATACAAATAATAGAATGTCATAATTCTCAATAAAACTATATTTTTAATATGAATGCCAAATGTATGTTAAGCTTGTCTACTTACACAAAATAAATTTTTTTATTGAACGTGAAATTTCCTTTCAAGAAAAAAAAATATTCTAACTCCAATAATTGTAAACGAGTATTGAATTGCAGCTATTTATATAATTTGCTATAAATATTTCTAATATTGTTGTAAGCAATGGAGATTTATGCCATGACCCAAATTCGATTAGCGCGAGTAAGGATCGCACGTGGTGCGATCATCCCCACTTGATGGTTTACTGTCACTGTTGACAGTAGCTAAATTACTACTATAAAGCTGTTTTATAAATAATTGGTAACAACTTTAATATAAATGAGGTTTAGAATGGGCCTGACTAGCAACATAGAGGTAGACCACATAAAAGATGGCGGGAAGACCTGAACGAATTTGCCTACGGATGACACTAAGCGGCACTTAAGTGCTGAAACGAAAGGGCCAAGCCTTTGCCCAGCAGCTCTAATAAAAGATATCTGAGTATACAGGTAATCAAAACAAGTAAATTGAATAATGTACTAGAAGCTAACAAAGTATACATTTTGTACTATCCATCACACTTCTCTACTCATCAATTTTATTTATTTATTTATAAACTTTATTGCAAAGAATGTAAATGGCGGACTTGAAGTCGTGGTCTTTATCTACCAGTCAACCAAAAGGTGGTGTTGAGAGACAAAAGTAAGTGCAAAGAAAGAATAATAATAATTACATTCATAACAGTTGCACAAATGTTACAAGTACTAAAAAATTCCTCCCCGGATAGCATCCGGTTTAAAGGTACCCAATAAATGTAAAGGTAATTAATTATAATTACCTTTACATTTGAACAAATAAAACATCCAATATTAATACATAGACTACATATATATTTAAAATAAACCTTCATACTAACTACTTAAATAAAAATAATTATATATATTCTCTGAAACGTTTCTAATTACACGTTTAACGTTATTACGTTAACGTTTTTAATCTAGGACATTGATCAGTCAAAAAAATTTAATCGTGGAACTTGTCGTTACGAACGTGACAAACGTGTCCTGTCGTGAACGTGAGTAAACATGTAAATAGCGTTTATTTTAATAATATATTAGGAGTGCTTATCTGTTATTAGTCCTTTAATCCAACCGTATATTATAAATTGCGTATTTTTTGTTTAATTCTACTCCCTACTGAATTACAAAAGATTTTCAGTTAAGAAAACTTGTCAAGACCTACCTACTCAAACAATCGCAGTTTGTTAATACGCAGATATCAATGGTCAGTCGCCACCTACGGTTCACTTATTGTGGCATTTCACACGAGAACACAAAAATTGTAGTAGATAATATAAAGCTTTTTATTTTTGGCTACTGCCTACTAAATCTATACTATAATAAAAGAGTAGAATCGACGTGTACTACATTTATTATTTTGGCTAGAAAATAAGAGGGAACGACTAAAGTTGAATAATAGATTACAGAAAAATGTTTTATATCAATCTTGTCTGTCTGTCTGTCTGTCTGATCACGCTAATCTCAGAAACTACTAGACAGATTTCAATTTAGTTTTCACAATCTGATTGGTCCTAGCTCAGGGCAACATCTAATCTTTGTTTCATCAAAATCGGACATCAGGAAAGAAAGTTATCATCAATTAATTTTTCCCCCAATTTCCCTCTGATAAACAGCAACTACCGGAGAGATTTGAATTTAGTTTTCACAAACTGATTGGCCTAAGTGAAGGATAACATTTAATCTTTGTTTCATCAAAATCGGACATCAGGAAAGAAAGTTATCATCATATAAAGATTTTTTCAATTTCCCCTGACAAAATTTTCTTAGCAAAGTAATAAGCGGAGTAAGAAGTAAGTCGTCAAAATCACATAATTTCAGCATTTTTCTTGGAGTTGTTTGCTAGATCATGAAGAAGTTGTCTCGGTCAATCGACCCTGTATGCCTTGGTATCATTGTTTCAGCTTTTCCTCATTGTCAATATTCTATAATCTACATCTACATATAATAAAACTGTACTGTAAGGTTAATTCTGTGCATATATCTATAAATGTAATAAAACTGTAGTAATTGAATATAAAATGAAAAAATATTACTAGGGCCCTATCACATAGGAACACTGCGCCATTCGAAACGCCATCTTCTGTTTGTAATTGGCCCGTGGAATCTTTATAAAGTAAGCGAAGCCAAAAATATGATTTTTGGAATTTTTGTCTGTCTGTTGGGCATCTTTTACGCAAAAACTACTGGACAGAAACTTTTTTATTAAATAGTCCTCGGCAACTTATAGGTATATACGCATTAATTTTACCAGTTCTTTAAGGACAACTACCAGCTTAAATTGACTTTTAAAATGTATGGTGCGCATACTATATTAGAGGTCAAACAACATTGGACATTTCAATTTTTGGAAACAAAGAAACTGATTTTATTCCTTTTCGACATTTTTGCTATTGCTTTGTAATTGGAGTAATTATTGATGATGGTGTTCATAATGTGAGTTATTATTAAATGTATGTCATTACGTAGTTACTTAAATGTTTTTCATTCATTCACAACGAGTAGGTTACATGGTCAATCGACTATGGACATCCAGGTGATAAAGTTTTTTTAGAATTACTTTACGGCCTCTGACATGGTTCCTTTAACGACCGCCAGATGGCAGCCGGGCGAGACCAACGACTTAACGTGCTTTCCAAAGCACGGAATCATTATAGCATGTGTTCAGAATTTGGTCATAAAATACTGGAAAGCAATCGCGCTAAATGGAAAGACATTAATGTAACCAAAACCTCGCCTCCGACTTGGGTTCTATATTATGACTTTTCAGTCATTCTTATACAGTGGGTTACATGGTCAGTCGAACCTGCACCCCTGGTGTCAGAATTTTTTCGGAGACGCCTTTCGGCCTCTGATGTGGGGTTTTCATAATTACTTTTCAGCCTTTCTTATCGAATAAGTTACATGGTCAATCGACCTTGCACACCCTGGTGTCAGAAGTATTTCGGAGACCCTTTCGGCATCTGACGCGAGTTCTTTATTATTACTTTTCAGTCATTATTATCGAATAAGTTACATGGTCATTTGACCCTGCACACCCTGGTGTCAGAGTTTTTTTTTTTTTGAAGACGTCTTTCGGCCTCTGACGTGGTTCTTCATAATAACTTTTCACGACCCTGCACACACTGATGTCAGAGTTTTTTGGAGACGTCTTTCGGCATCTGACGTGGGTTCTTCATTATTACTTTTCAGTCATTCTTATCGAATCAGTTACGTGGTCAATTGACCCTGCACAACCTGGTGTCACATTTTTTTCGGAAACGCCGTGCGGCCCTGACGTCGGTTCTTTATTATGACTCTTCAGTTATTCGTATCGAGTGGGTTACACAGTACATCAACCCTGCTCTCAGAAATGCCTTTTTTTGGAAACGGCTTGAAATATACTCATCTTTGAGAAGTACACTTACGAGTACCATTTATGGAAGTCGAAAGCAAGTGAGGTGAGTCAAACAAATACTTGTCAAAAATAGGTATATTTCAAGGACAGCATTTATGCTTGCTACCAACTGGTGGTTGGTTATCAATGAAACTTTCACACCCGAATCATGATTTTATAGGTCTGGAAAGAGTTTATGGGTGGATAACATTCATATAAAAATCACCATTGTTTGACTTTTTCTTTCATTCCAAACAGTATTCCGTCGCAATATTTTACATAGCGACCTCCTGAACATTTTAAATACTGATAACATCAAATATTTTGTGTTAAACTCTGCAATGACGGATAATAAGATTAATAAGTAACGAAAGTAGGTATAATCGAACATTACGTGGACGAAGTCGCGGGTTCAGCTAGTAACTAATAAACATAAACGTCTTGAGTAATTTATTTAAAAAATACCGTTTAATAAATATTGAAAATAAATTATAATTGATTCTAGCTCTCTATAATTTGAGTCAACGTATCAAAAATTCTGGCCACACAATATAAGCTAGCTGGATTGCAATACTTTTTTTTAACAAAACATTGGCCAGCATTTTGGTTTTCTTCAATCTCCTTGTTGATTCTATAACCTACTAAATTACAAAAATACTGTTTTAGTTAAGAAAAACTTTCAGGATCTGCCTACTCAAATAACAAACGCAGTTTGTTAATACGCAGATATCAATGATCACTCGCCACCTTAAACGGTTTCATTCATTGTGGCATTTCGCACGAGAACACAAAAATTATAGTCGATCACCGGCATTCTATATCTGCGCAGGCGTCGGCAGCGTATAACCCGTTTCACGCGCCAGTGGTAGCCAATCGATGACGCGTCGACTGGAACGTCGTTTCTGATTTCAGTTTCCTTTATGATATTTTTTTAATTCGACGTTTATTTTATTTTTAAGTAAACAAACAAGTAAAAATTGTTTGTTTGAGCACTATAATCATCTTCAGACAAAAACGCAAATTTTTATCATTTAACTCTTATCTATTCAATAGTTACAAAGGTGTATTCTTATTTTTTCAACTAATGGCTTACTATTTTGTTAACGGTAGCTTTGAGTCTTTAGATCCTATACTCTGTTTATCATCCTACAATAGATTAAAACGTGACCCTATTAAATGTATATTATAAATTTAAATCGCCCCAATACTGTGACAGCGTATATATTTGTGATACTCTACAGGTAGAAGTCCCGCTCCATTCTTAAATAAATAAGTAGGCTAAGTACTAGTAGATTATTATGGACCGACCGCCACGTTTTAAGGACCGTTTACACTGATGTGAATTAGGCGGAAAAAGAATGGGCGGCCTTTTTTCTGGCCGGTACTGTCGCAACGAAACATCGAAAGATTAGAACTCTTCTATTTAAGAGAAGCCTTAAGGAAAATATCGGAATGTTGAACTAAAAGTTGAGAACTCCTGTCTGTAAAGTCTCCACGCGTAATATTTTCATTGGGATTGTTGTGAATCGGCGCTTCAAAGGAATTTCCTGCTCTTAATCAAGGAACTGCTTAGCCGTTTCTGGAACACGTTACACCGATGTATGGTAAACTTCATGTAGGTATTATAAGCGTGAGTTTAGCCAGTCATTTCACGGTTGCGCGATCGTTTGCCGTTTTGGAATGTTAAGCATGTGTATTGAAGTTCGCATTCCGAGATAGCAGAAACAATGAATCGACATTCATACCGGAATTAATAGAAGTATTGGTAGTTTTGTTTCTATTTTAGGATTCCATATAATAATGGAGAAAATATGACTATTGTTTCTCTATCTGTCTGTTACTAGATTTGATACGTCAAGCTATATAAAAGAAAAGGTCTGTAACGTTACCTCGTTACTATTATAATAATTCTGTATTTAAGCTATTATTATTGTGGAGCAAATTAGTTGCAATCGGCTATAAAATTCTACCTTCTGCTTACATTTTATAAACTTTTTCGAAATTTGGTATATTAGATGGCTTAGAAGCCAAAATTTATTTTATTTTATTTAATACAGTTGCAAAAAAGGCAAACGACTCCAATAGCCCCGTAGCCCATGTATCTCTGGTTTTTATATCTAAATACAAAAAGGACCTGTAAAATGAAAAAAAAAATCATTACTTGTTGTTTAATAAACTGATAAAATTGGCTAATGCATTCCTTTGATAGGTACATTTTTACGAATTACGAGGAAAAGAAACAAAATAATGTGTTTTCCTCGCCCCCAAACATTTTGAATCATGTGATTGAATTACAAAACTAAAATCATTTAAAAATAAGCTAGACGTCGATATGTTTATAATTTGGCTTATTTCCTGTTATCGAAAAAACATATCCATCATCTGGTTGTTAATTCACAATGACGAGTTGAATGGTAGACAGCTCAGAGTGCCTAATAAATTTATAGAGCACGCATACAGTTTGCTCAAAGTGTCATAATGTTGGCCTATTTAAACTAATATTCCTTATTAAACTCCTTCAAACAAAACATGTTTAGGCCTTTACTTCTTTATTGAGATTTGATGTGAAAAAAACTACGAAGAAGATTTTAGTTATATGTGCTTAACAAACGTTTGTTACTATTTTAAGAATGAGGAGGATACGCTACTAGTTCCATCCAATTAGTAAAAACCTTAGTCAGGATTTGAAGCACCTTGAAATATTTGTGACAACAATCACTAGCATATAAGCTAAAAAAAATACATTTGAATCTTTTTTTACCTAAATTAAGGAGCTAGCTGATATACTCGTACCATTGTTTATGTTTCTGAGAGCTACAAGAACACTCACAGGTTTGGTTTTAAATCATTGAGTATAAAGTATATTTGTAGCATTTTATTAAATAAAGATTGAAATAAAACTTTTATTTGTAAAGCGCTTTGAGCCAACCTTATGCTAAAAGAATTATATAAAAATCAACATTTTATGTATAACCTGTGATTTTATCTTACAAATTACTACTAGCGCGTTCTATAGCTCATAAGAAAGCTCAACAAGTTCTATGCCAGACTGGAACTGCGCGAGTGACAGAGAGGGAAACCGTTTTCTTTTATTTTCGTATTCCCTGTTACGTTGGGAATGGTCTATAAATAAGGGTGGCAAAGTTAAAGAAAATCCAGTGTAACAACACTCGCACTCGGATTCGGTTCTTGTTACAACTGCAAACCCTATAAATTAAACATGGTGAGATAATTTGTAGAAAAGTTTAATTTTTAAAAAGAAAGTGTAATTGTGAAACAATGTGACGTGTGCGTTAGAATCGCAGATGATTATAAATGTGTTGTTTCTAATAAACGAAGAATTTTTAATCTGAGAAAACAAAACAGTCCTGAGACTTTTCTAGGTCATGTTGAGAAAGGATATGGAGTCTGTTAAAAAATCATGTCTAGAATATTTGATAAATGTGGTTGTTCGCGATATCAGTAGATTTATCACGTGTTAGTTGTTTACATTGCAATATCTACGTACAAGAAATTTACGTAAAAGTTCGCAAATATGAGTTTCCTCTCTTGGTTTACTGCAACAAAATGACTGGACAGGATATGACGTTTTTTATGATAATTTTAAAACTGCAATTAATCTTTAGTTCTGTATCTAATCTTAATTTAAAGTGTATCAAGCAAAGTGTGATTATTGGTTAGTCGTTCTAGTCCTATGCATCTCAAATTAAAAAGAACTTTTAGAAATGGTGTAAAATTCTCAAGAAAATTAATTCAAAGCGATCAAACATCTTGATGTAATTTTGAAGTGTCAAAATCAAAGTGCGATTTTATATTGTTCACATATATTTAAAAAAAAAGAACTTTGTTTAATTGTTTGTATGTGTCAAGAGTAAAATAAATTATGAAGAGATCAGTGAATGATAGAATTTGACACATTGATTTATTTTCGCAGGACTCTGACGACGAACAAAAGATGGCGATGCTCCGCAAAGCCTTCCAAATGTTTGACACCACTAAGTCAGGCTTCATTGATGTCCTGAAGATCTCAACCATCCTGAACACTATGGGTCAGCTGTTCGATGACTCCGAACTTCAGGCCCTCATCGAGGAGAATGACCCAGAAGGTAAGGAATGTTATATAAAGTTCTATTTTATTTGCAAAATTTAAGCCTTTCACAATAAAAAAAAATCATTTACATTATATGCATTTATTCAAAGCAACAAATTATAAACTAAAGATTTTTCTACTTACCATTATCTACAAAATATAAGTAATTAAAAAAGTTTTTTCTAACCAAAATATGAATTTAATTTAGAAAAATATCCTGTGAAAGTACATTTGTTGATTTTTTTAAAGAATTCCAAAACTTTCAAACACATTTTTTAATTATGAAACGGACATTATTAAAAACCTTGCAGTGATGATAGAGTATTATTCCGTACTGTACCTTACGGTATTAAACATCAAATATGAACATTACTCTAAAATTATTAAATTTAAATTTTTCCAAAAGACAAAAGTTATAAAATATTGCTTATTATGTCACCATCATTGAAATAGTAAACAACTAGAGCACACATTAATCATCAGCTGCTAGAAACTAGGTGTTGCGTCGTGCAAATACGTTGTAACATCAAAACGAAAATCAATAAGGCCACACGTGCTTTCAGAATAGCAGTAATCGTTGCTTCTTGGCTACTAATATTAGTGTTTATACGGCAAATGAGGTTATTATCACTACTCTATGAGCAAATGTTATAGCTTTGAATGACCACTTATTTATTAACATTTAACTAAGTAGTACTAATTTATTAGTCTTAATTTCAATTTCAATGAAACTTGTTGATTTTCGGTATCTTTTTTGCAATGCACAATTTTTTCAATAACATGGCAATTCAAATGGTTATTTGATAATGTATTTTTAGTACCGCTTAATAGAAATGAAACTACACCTTATAATTTTTCAAATTTAAAATTAGGTTAACTGTATTACGTGTTTTAAAGTAGGTATACACTTTCGAAGCTACACGTGTATATTCACACACACATGCCAAGTTAACGCGGCGACGACACTTCAAAGATATTTTCGAATATTTTTACGCATCATCTCAAACCAAAGTTATTTCCGTACGTACTCTGTGTCTTCCCTCAAAATTAGTTTCTCTGAATAGTGTCTCGCTTGTCTTGATTTAGTTATTTATGAAAGGATTGCTGAAAGAAATAGACGATCTTTGTTAAGGAATGCCAAGGTTCACAGTAATGGATTGGCTTGTTTTAGATTCGTGTTACTTTTCGCGCTTTCGTATGTCGTCGTAGAGTAAAACATTATTCTTCTGTGCACATCTTTCTTTCAACTGATTCATAAATATCATTGCAAGTGTTATAAATGTCACACAAAAATGATATTTTATGCCATAATGCGGACTGAAACATGTTTAAAGTTTTTATGCTAGCTACGTATGTTGTATGTACTCGTACATTGTCAATGTGTTGAAATCTTTAGTTCTCTTTGTCAAATGATGTTTGAATAATTGGATTTTTTTCTGCAAATTAAGCACATGTCAACCTTTCAAATATTTCTCAATAGCTATTATACTTTTTAATCTTTATTAACATCTACCATGACAACAAATTAAGATAATCAAATTAATCTTTGATAACGATATTTGTGTATTTAATTCAACTTAAAAAGCTAACCGGCCTTAATTATTTTTTAAGATGTTTTTCATTTTACTTTTAGTAAAAAATATGCTATATTTGTATTTCAGGTAGCGGCAAAATCAATTTTGACGGATTCTGCAACATTGCATCCCACTTCTTGGAAGAAGAGGATGCTGAAGCTATGCAACAGGAACTGAAGGAAGCTTTCAGGTCAGCTGATTTTACAAATGCAAATATAATAAATTATGCTTTTGATTTCGCAACCTAGCTCAAAGAAAGATAAATACCTAATCCTGGCGGGAAACATTCCAGATAATAATTATGAATCTAATAAAAAATTACTTGTCATTTTATAATATTTATGTTTATGTAGTGTTAAGTATAATCGTATGCTTACAGTATACATTATTAGCGCAGTTGTAGTTTTTCCCCATACCTTCTATTTCTTATAATGGTTAAACAGTAGAAAAAAATTTGCGAGTATTTTTTGTGGATAAATAATATTAGTATGGATTTATCAAAATTTTATATATATATATATATATATATTTAGACAGACGTCTATCTGTATGTCTGTCTGTTACGCTTTCACAGCCAAAGCGCTTAACGGATTTTGGAAGCTTACTAAGCAATAACTTTATCCAAACTTCAGGTTATACGACCGTGAAGGCAACGGCTACATCACCACCTCCACGCTGAAGGAGATCCTGGCTGCTCTTGACGACAAACTCAGCAATTCTGACCTGGACGGCATCATCGCGGAAATTGACACTGACGGCTCCGGAACCGTCGATTTCGATGGTCAGTATTAAGGAAAATAAATAAAGAGAAAATTATAAATTGAAAATGTACAAAACTCGGGATAGCACGGACTTGATAGATTTGAACTCTCTATGTGGCTGCAATTTTTATAAACCTGCATTTTATAACATGGTGAAATCTAGTAGAATAGACAACTATCAAATGAGCTCAGAATGCTCATTTTAGATAAGAACCATCTTTATCAAATCACCTTTCCAACAATGTTAGGAAAATGTAAATGTATGAGAGCGACGACTGTAAACTGTGACTTTTAAAATATGGGCCAAGTAGCCTGAAATAAACAAATTTTAATTTTTAATTTTTTTAAATTTAAAAACATGTAAATGTTGAAAAAACCTTATAACGTAGTGTGAATAATCAAAGTCATGCTTCCAGCAACAAGATGTTTTTTATAAAGCATATAAATCCTATGTAAAACAGCTGCTTACTTTACTCCTCATGTGGGAAGAGTGCGTACGGATAGGATGTCATAATCAATCGTTTAACTGGATAATTTGAAGTCCATGAATCGATTACTAATTTAGGTCAAGAGTCATCCTGTTATTTTGAGTATGATGAATGTGAATAAGTGGGTTTAACACACAAGCACGTATAATTGAAAATAGAATTATCTTACACCAGAGAACGCCCACATAGTCTTTTCTCGTAAGGCTACCTTTTTACAGAATTTTTTCAATCTTTTTAAGTAACTACTTATACAGGTTAAATGCAATACAATATTTTATGTAACTAATCATTTAATTAATGCCTACATTTGATACATTTACAAAACTCAATACGTGAAGAGCGAAGACTACTTATCCTTCGAAAGCTTCGAAAAGCTAAAGTTTTTTTCATAATAAACATAGCAATACCTCATTCATCCATAGAAGTTAATTATCTGATGAATATTAACATGTGTTTATTCTATTTTTTACAGAATTCATGGAGATGATGACTGGTGACTAAATTGGCAACATCGTCTGTTTTAAATAGTATTATCATTAGAAAATATTTACATTGTGAAACAAGACTTCGTCTAGTACAAAATGTATAGTGCGGTATTAGCATGGTTGTTAACCATCGAATAACACAATGTTTAATCTATCTTATAGATAGGCTTGATAAAATATTATTTTAATTTAGTCTACTACTTATAGGCCAGGATTTCATGAAGTCGTTCCAAAGAATTATTTCCGGAATAATTTACACGAAACGGGTTCATTGTAACAATTATATGCTAATATTTATAACGCAACATAACTTTTGGAATATTATTTATACAAATATAGTATCTATAATATTAAATGGCGTCAATTTATGTATGCTTTTTATTTACCTTCACATTTTGGAATATGGTGAAATGAATTTAAAAGTTGAACCATGAGCACAGAATAGTACTTGATTCCATCTCCCACGTAGCTCGTTTGATTATTTATATATTATTATCTATTTATATAGAAATAATGCAGAAGAACAAGAAGTAGGTACTTGACACAGACCACACATCCAAGAGCTTTTTTTAGATGCAAAAAGATTATTTCTCGACTGTTTTAAATTTCATACCGTTACATACTTGTAGTTTATTTTTATAAAAGTGGAACCAGTCAGTAATTATTCGTATATGATATTGTTGAAAGTTGAAGTTCTTTTTTTTTTTGCAAAATTCTATAGAGAGTAAAGTATCTAAGTACGTACATATGTTAGCTTACCTCTAGAATTTAATTTAAAATAAAAATACGACAAAAAATTCCATCCAACAGCAATTTACTTGACCTTAGTGACACTTATATAATATTTTTACTCTTGCCATCAATCTATTGTTCAAATCGTTTGTGCAAATTATATCTGGACCAAAATTAGACATCTTCCAAGACACAATTGGAAAATTGTCCAATTGCATTTTGTTTCCTGAGAATACCGTACAGTCAAAGGCAGAAGTTATAAAGAAATAATTAAATCTGCTAAACTTTGACACCTGTGACACCATACAAACTCAAAATTTTAAAATTTAATTAATCCCATAATTATAGATATATGTATTGTATAGTTTAGGTTTGATAATCTGTACTAATCTTATCGGTTCGATATCTACATCAGTTTTATTTGAGGCTTTGTATTTATTTCAGATTTATCTGAGACTGTCACTCGACTAAATTTCGATACGAACTTATCCTGGACTATCTCTCACGCGACTAAATTTTCTCACTTGACTAAATTTTAATACTTATAACATGGTTTGGCGTAAGATTACCTGTAATCAAATTGCATTAATTCTAATACGTGACAACAAGGAAAATGTGAAATCGCACTTTTGCACATAACTGCCGAAAATGATTACTGTTTATGTACCAGCGTCAGGATCTCAATTGCCTCTCTAGAGTCTCGTGTATGTTACATATAAGACTGATTTAGTATTCGCATTGTTTAGTTGACCTCAACGCATGGTCAGCAATGATTACGTGGGTAGGAATATTGTTCCTTGGCGTGGCTCTGTCGGCGCCAGCTGATGAGTTTCGGAGTTTGGTTAAAGATGGAGGTCAGTATTTTCGTTTTATTTCTTTTTCACCTTTGGACTAAAGTTTTGATTCATTTACTTCGCGTATCTGCTGCTACTTTTCGTATGCGGCATGATTTGCAAAATATGTCTTTAGACTTAGGTCATAGAGTTTTCTGGGATAGTCCTGTGTTTTGTTATTGTACATAAATAAATTAAATAAATAGTAACAATTTGTTATCTTATTGTAAATTCCATCAACTGTTATGAGTTTTTTTTACTAGTGCAACAATAAAGTTCTTTTTGTAAATTGTCCTACTTTTGACCAGTTGGTGTTAGTTATTAGGAAATAGTATCTACATTTATTTTTAGTATCTAAAGTAAAAAAATATTTTTCTTATAATTTGTACGTTTAAGTATATGTTATGTTATTTAAATCTATTTTGTTTATTTAATTAACTCCATTACAAGAGGTGGTGCGGAAAGAATAATAATTTGATTGTTATATTTTTTTTTTATTGTTATGAGATTTTTTGAAAATATTATTTAAATATCCAAGTACTCTTTACTGATATGTGTACCCTTAGACATATCGGCTTGCAGTAAACAGTATTAATTCTACTTTTTTACATTTCAGATCTCTCTTTTAATGAGGAATCATATATTATGCAAATAATTCCTTCCGGATATTCTCCCCAAAAAGTACAAAAGCCGACTAAATTTAAATTAACAAATTTAATAACTCAGGTACAATATACTATTTTTCTTAATTTACATATATTTGATAAAAAGTGAAATGTTTCACACTTACACTTTTATTTTATTTTCAGTTACTGGAAAATGAGAATTATAAAATATTTAACAACTTGTATGAAAAAGGCTTTGCTATGAAGGGATTGACATTTAATATATACGACACTAACATAAGAGATACGACAATTGCTCTGTTCCGTGTTCTTCAAGATGTAAACCCTAGTGAAATCAAACTCGTAAAAGAATGGGTTAAACATAATATGAACGAAGACATGTTTAACTATGCTTTAATACTAGCAACATTATATAATAACAAGATCGACCTTGCACAAATTTCACCACAATTCATTTATAAACCAAATTTCTTTGTTAATAGTGAAACTATAATAAAAGCTTTGAAACTTAAACTAAACAATGGTCATATACATCCACAAGAGGCCGAAATTTTCCAAATACGCAAGATGGATGACAATAATTATGCAATAAATACTAATTATTCCGGTTGGAATCATCCTGTTAACAAATGTGATCAAGATACCAACTACTTTCGTGAAGACATTTCTCTTAACAGCTATTACTATGGATTACATTTACTTCATCCATTTTGGATGTCGAATGAACAGTTAGACCAAATGAATCCCAGACATGCTGAACATTATCTCTTTTCTATAAAACAATTGCTGGCTAGATATAACTTGGAAAAACAACATCAACTCCAAGAAGATAAATCAGCAAATCAAGATTGTGATATTGATTATCGTCCGTATTTGATGTATGATAATGGACTAGCATTCCCTAACAGGCCGTCTTTCTTTAGTTCTCAAGACCTTTCGCGTGATAAGTTCACCTCTATAGACATTGCTATAACTGAATGTCTTTCAAGGCGTATTATTATGATGGTTTGTATGTCAATTAATTCTCTTATCTACATCCATATTGTTATAAATTTGTTAGGTCTCATATAAAACTTAAAAGATATTATCTTATCTTATCATGCATAAGGGGGTCCTATACCAAGGAAGCACGTCGAACCTCTGGGTTCTTTTGTACTTACCCCATGCCTTACTCACCCACAGCAGGGTTTCTGAAGAAGGGCTGCATGAGCTTCAGAACATCACCTGGTGCGAAGTGCCTGTAGTCCTCTAGTTCCGGATACGCTGTTCCGAAAAGGTCCATTCGCTTGCTAGCCAATGAGTCACAATGACACAAAATGTGGCCTATGGACTCCTCTGCCTCGGCACATGCCCTACACTCAGGGCTTTCGACAAGTTTCAGTTTAAAAAGGTGACTGTGGTTTTCAAAGTGTCCTGTCAGTGCTCCTGTTAGAATCCTTGTCTGTCTTCTATTGTACTTACAGATCTTTTTGTACAATCCGGTGATTTCAGCACCAATCATCGCCTTTGAGTGTGTAAGACCACTCTGTAAGTGCCATTCGGCTTTGTGTCTTTCTCTGACATATTCTTCAATAGCTGTGATTGCTGTTCCATACGCCAGCCCGACGAAGGGTTCAGGACCTGTGAGTGAAGCACTAGACCCTTCTCTTGCCAGTTCCTCAGCTTTCTCATTTCTTTCAATCCCAGCGTGACCCGGTACCCAAACAAGTCCTAGCTTGTTGGACCTACCCAGTTTATTAAGGGAGGTCACACAGTCCAAGACTAGCCCGGAACAGATCCTGCTGGAGCCAATAGCAGCGAGAGCCGACTGACTGTCAGTAAGAATATAGATTGTGTGGTTTTTTAGGCCTTCTTCTAGATTCAGTTTAGCACAAGCAGCAATCGCATATGTTTCTGATTGAAATACAGTAAACAATTGCCCCATGCTTTGATACAATTTCTTGTCCTTGGAATAGATGCCTGCACCTGATCCATGATTGGTTTTGGACCCATCCGTGTACCAGATCCGGCAATCCTTATCTGAAGGTCGCAGCTTATCATTCCATTCTTTCTTTGAAGGAACATATATTTTATAATTCTTTTTAAAATTGTACACGTATTTTATCACTTCTCATGTTTAACACTCTGTCGAGTTCATGTTTGGTCTCCATTGCATATGCCTTGTCCTGGGTGCGGTCCTGTTCCACAAACCAGCAGTTGATAGCCGGTAAAGTGCTTTACAGGCTTCGCCTTCTATATATAAATGCAGCGGCGGTAGTCCTAGGATAAACTCCATAGCTGCTGTTGGTGTAGTAGAAAATGCACCAGAGATAGCACAGCAAGCTATACGCTGCAACTTTCTAAGGGCATTTGTACATGTCAGCTGTTGGACTTTCGACCACCATACTAGTGCACCGTATGTCAGAATGGGCTTCACCATCATTTCGTACAACCACCATACAATATATGGTTTAAGGCCCCATGTTTTACCATACGTATTTCTGCACATACCGAATATATATTAGTATTATAGTCGTTGTTGCTGTTGTTGTCGGCCGCCGGAACTTTCTTACTTCCAGTATATTTTTAATATAAGTTAGCCTTATTCTTACGCATCGTCGTTAATCCAGCAGTTGATAATACCAAATCTGGGATGGATTCTTTCCTCGTCAGCTCAAGCGGCTTTTCTATAGTAACGAGAGTAAAGTGTGAATATCAAATCAACCTCGCCTTCACCATCTAAATTCGCTGCGCCATACGCAAATAAATATAATCAACAAAAATATGAAAATTATTCAAATATTGAATCATTAGAAGTTTTTCACATCGGAATTTCAGTTTTAAGAAAATTAGTTCATAAAATTATGAAGTTGTTTTAATGTGGAATGTTATTTTTAGAGCAATGGTACATTGGTCAAGATAAACGAAGAAAACTATTTGCAACTTTTACCCAAATTATTAAGAGCTAATTTAGACGGTATCACCTCTGGAGAAACTATTCGTAATCTTTTCGGATACGGAATTGGATCACAGAATGTGTAAGTATTAAGAATCAAGTTTCAAAACGCTTTTGTTATTTATTGAAGCTGTTTCCCAGAGCTCCGCTTGAATCCTGGGTCTTCAACTATATTCATACCAAATTTCATCGAAATCCGTTCAGCGATTTGGCCAAGACAGAAAGATAGACAGACTTTCTCACTTGTTATATTGTATATAAAAGTTTTATTTTAATAATTACTTGTTTATTTTTAAACTGAGTAATAACTCTGGTGAAATTTGTATTTTTACAGAAATACTTCAGCGCCATCTGTAATGCATCAATATCAAACAGCGCTAAGAGACCGCGTTTATTGGGTACTTCTAGAACGAGCTTTAAATTACTCATTAGGATTTTTACATGATATGGGTCCATATGATTTGTCCTACTACGAAACTGACAGTTTCCGTATTATTGATAGTCAGATAGATGACTTTGCAAGTTATTTTGGTCCCTATCAATTGAATATTAATAATGCCCTTGGAAATAATGTAAATAACTTTATGCAACACATTCAAGTCATCACGGCAAGACAAATGAGATTACAACATGAACCATTTAAATTTTCCTTCAATGTGGAATCTGATATGGAGCAAGATGTGATTGTAAGATTATTTTTGGGTCCGAGATGTCATCATTCTACATGTTGGGAAAATTATTATAATTTTTTCGAAATGGATACCTTCACACACGGACTGAAGCAGGGATTTACTAACATCACATGGTCATCTAAAAATTCTTCACGGTTTTCATTTGATGATTTCTATAATTTAGAAACGCTACCCAAAGGTCCGAATAAGTATAATATGTTTAAGTTTCCTGAGAATCTTTTGATACCTAAGGGTTTAGAAGAAGGTCTTAATCTTACATTATTTATAATGATAACACCAATTAATACGTTTGCAACGAAATCGCCAGAAGACAACTTGTATAGAAATATATCTATGTCTTTAGAAGTAGACGAAAAGCCACTCGGATTTCCATTTCACAGATTAGCGACAAATTATAAAGAATTTACGAGCAATTATAGATTTTATAATGTAACTGTTTACCATAATAAAAGAACGGAGAACACCGCGGGCCAGTTTTCAGAACATCTCTACTAACCATATGGGTAGGTAAATATAGATTTTTATGAAAGTTTTATAGAAAATTAGAATTATAAATAGTATAGATGTAAATAAATGTTTCGAAATAAACCTATTTGTTTATTTAAAGAGGGTTGTGTACTAATAGGGAGTTAAGTTGTATGTGCTGCTACAAGACTTTTTTTTGGAAATAGCTCTTCATAAATTCTTATGAAGAGCTATTTCTATATACTTTCTATATGAAATATACACATTCTAAAAACTTTTTTCTATTTTATAAGAATAAAATTTGAGTATTTGTGTGTCAATCGGGATCGAATTACAAAAATAGACAACAATAGACCTAAAATAGAGCTAAATGTCTGTTTTCTCTAGACGGTCTCTAGGATCTCGAAGAACGTTCTCATGGATATCAATTAAATAGCCGATTTGATATTTGTTTTCTAAAATGTAGTATATAATAACAGCGAATGTTTCAAGATACTTTGCATAAGACAACAAGGCTTAAATAGAGAATCTTTAAGTAACTTCGGTATCAGGTTTCATTAAAATGTGATCTACACATATTATTCTCTACCTTAACTTATGACGTTAACCGTTCTAATTAATCTTTTATTTATTCATTAACAATGGTCATTGTGTATGATATCCGCTAATAGTTGGAGATAGAAATGAAAAATAAGACCGGGTGTTTAAACCTCAGTTATAGAAAATAAAGCAGTAAGTAAGCGTAATAATTTTAAATAAAAATTAAGTAAGTAATAAATATATACTTTATTTAGACATGTATATTCTACAAGCACTAAGAATAAGTTGGTTACAGGACTCTTTCTCTCTCCTTTTAGTGTTTAGGTACTTCTTGATGGAAATGACCATGGCTCCACCAGGGGTATTCAGGGCCTTTATGGTAGATATTAACATCTTCAAAGTACATGTTAGGTTGAAGGAAGAGATATGGCACTTGGATCGGACGATCGAATGGATAGCCCATTGGCTTATTGTCAATGACGATGTTCTTCATTGACTCCAGGTCTTTACTAAGAGCTTGATATGGGTAGACAAATACGACGAACTGTACTGGGAAACCACCCGGGGTACCTCTGGGCAACATCAGTCTGCTAGGCAAAGAGTCGTAGTCTTCAACCATGCTTTTAGGTACTTGACCCTGTTTCAAGAGTTCATAAATCTTGGAAGTAGAGACGGAGTCTTCTTTGTAAAAGAAGAATTCTTCAGATTTGCGCTCGAACTTATTTTGGCCGGAAGTCAATTTGTGGGTGAACCAGTCCAATTCAACAAAGTTCATCCAGTTATCTTCTAAGGTAAGAAGGCGTCCCTGTCCATCATATTTGGGACCAACGAATATTTTGAATACGGCTTCAGCTTCAACGTCTGACTTGACATCAATGGTGACTGTAAAAGGCGCGTGATTCAAGCGTGGTTGACGAATGATGAAAGAAGAATATTCAGATTGTAGTTCTTGTTCTGTCAAGTATACTGTGTTGGTCGCGTTGAAGTCATAATATTCGAAAAAGGTGGTCAGATTGTCAAACGTGACGTCATTGATCTTGACACCAGCGTAATGGAGCACCTCTTGATCATAAGGCTCTAACCATTCCTTATATTGAACAATGTAGTTCATTATCTTGTTGTAAAGCATATAGAAAGCAGGGTCACGCAGTGAAGTTTGGTAGAAGTCCAGAGCAGACGGCATGAACTTGTAGCTGAAAAATCATAGAAATACACCACTTTATACCTGTTCATCAAAATTTAATTACAAATCAGTTTACTAGGATCAAAAAGTAAAATTGAAAGATGTCTAAGAAAAGCACAGATAGCAATTTTGGGATATTCTAGATAGTAGTTTTGGTAAATTAAACCTTTGCTCTAAAATTATTAGCAGAGATGATATACAAAACCTCGAAATAGATTAGAAACCTACCCAAATATATGGAAACGATGAGGAGAGGCATTTGTCTAGTCTCGTAATAGAACATTTACAGCTAGATAAATAAAATTTCAGCTACATATAGTAACAAAATGTTTCATTAGACATTAAACTAAAACAACCTTTTTTATAACTATCTTCTAGTACCATTGTAACTTACTTATCTGTGGTCTCAGGAGCAGCACCAAGGACGCGGCGAGCGATCATCTCGTATGAACTTTCATAGTAATTGAAGTTACCATACTTGTCGTACAAGTCGGGGTTTCCTTGCCAATAGTTGCCGACAAAGTTAATGGACTTGGAATTGCGGAAGTCAATTTCTTGTTTGAACTGTAACACAATATGAAAATGTACAATCTATTAATTAAAAAAAATTATAATTTGAAAAGAATTTTAGTAGTTATTCCGTCCTCCATCTTAACTTCAGGAACCAACCTCAACCAACCTCACCTGAAGGTGGTATACCCTGATAGTCAAATGACGAGTCTCTGACAATATATTAGTACTACTATGTACCTACCACTCGCCAACACGCACTGTACCAGCGTGGCGGAGCACGGTTCAAATCCCCATTTAAAAAAGTTTTAGTAAACACAGATACGATTACTTACAGCCTTGAACTGGCCAGTTTGCAGGAATTGCAAGAATGCCTTTTCATGAGCATCAAGGAATTGAATGTACTCTATATTTTCTTCGGATCCCAGATAGTAATAGTTAGGTCTCTGAGCAAACGGATATGCAGGGCACGCAGTCAAAGCTGGATAATAACCTGCCTTCAGGGGGTGGTACCAAGAGAACTCTGGTATTTCACCCAAGCCATTGCTCAAACGCTCAAGGTAGTAACGTGATAAAAGTTGCTGGTAGAAGTAATAATAGAATTCACCGCGGCGTTCTTTAAAGATACCAATGAAGTCCTCTCCCTTGGCCCAGAAAGGCATAAGGTTATGGAAGTAGTAATAGAACGAGTTCCAACCAATATCTTCAGTGAGATAAGCTAACTTATGCTCCTGATTTTTGTAGGTCACGGAGTCAGAGTAATTGTAGTAGAAGTAATAGTCGTTCTCTGTTTTCCAAATGCCGTACTCATTAGCTGCTTCTTGGTGGGTTACACCATTTTGCATCTGGACGAGGTACATTTTGTGGATAGCATCCATGTTGACAAAGTATTCGGGAAACACTTCATAAGGAACTGGTAAAACGATGCCGTTGGTATCAGCACGCTGGATGATCGCAGCGTAAAATGCATATATGAATTGATATTCATTGTAATGAACGCGAACGTAAGCAGCAGTTTTGTATAAGGTATCGAAATCTTTAGCGCTGTAGAACAGGTCATATAAGATCTTAGCTTCTTCTCTCTGTCTCTCTTGGAAGATGGAGAATGTGTAGTATTTAGGCATCAGTCCAATTTCAAGAAGTCCTGCAAACGCAGTGACTGCATCGTGATCCTGTAACAAAAGTAATCAATCTTCTTTATTATTTACGGAGAAAACATTTTATTTCTAAAATATAATTTTAGAAATTCGAAAATAATGAAAATTCATTAAATTATAGTTGAAATAAAGTAAAAAAAGCATTTTTATAATTCTATTTAGAATGGAATTCTCCTCTGTGAAATACCTACTCTGTATTTGTCGATGTTTGCTACAATGTCATATTCTTTGCCTATTTTGTAGTACTCGGCGTAGTAGTCGATCTGTCCCACATTCTCCAGAAGTGACAGCACTTTTTCCTGGACATATAAAAGGTCACCTTCCACTGCGAAACAAAAGAGCAAATACTTATTATAAAAACATAGAGCAATAATTAAGACTCTGACAAGTCAAAACCGAGTTCAAGTTTGTATAAAATAGGTAAAACAATCAGAGTAGAATAAGCCTTTTTGTGAAATCTTGTTTTTTTTTGCTCTTTGGAAACATCACCTTAAAAATTGGTAATTCCTACAAAAAAAAAATACAAAAATTAGGAATATTTTGAATTGGATCTCTTCCGAACAATTACTTATTGGTTCCGAACAACTGTCACCAGGGTGTACGTACATGGTCGATTGACAATATTTTTCACCCAAGCGTGTTTTCCTAGTTGCGTCATCAGCTTACTCTTCGGAGCCTAGGGTAGCCTGTAAGTCTGGTCCTAGATTTGGCGGCGCTGGTTATTAAAATGGAGCAACTGCCGTTTTCTTCATTTTCAAACTTACGCTTTTTAGTCACTATGTGGTCATGTTGGAAGACCGGGAAGTTAGTCCCCGCGGCCAACGCCACGACTCCAGCTAAGATCAAGACAGTCTTCATCGTCCACCTGACTATGACCACTGTACCCATACAATTCTCCTTTCACTTTTTATACAATCCGTTATCAATATCAGAATTAATTAGGTACATACTTGTATTATCCGTACTTGCAACTTACCTGCGAATTATATTTAATATTTACCACACATGTGCGATATAAGGATTGATAAAATATGTAGTACTAGCTTTTTCCCGCAGCTCCGCCTGCGTCAAAAAGTAGCCGATGTTTGACCCCAGGTCTTCATATATTCATACGAAAGTTCATCAAAATCCTTTCAGTGGTTTGGCCGTAAAAGAGTAACATACAGATAAATAGACAGACAGACGGACAGACAAACTTTCGCATTTATAATATTAGTATGGACTAGTGGCCCGCCCCTGCTTTGTGAGGATGCTCTCAAACGGCAGAATTTTTTATTCTTAAAATTTAATTATGATATTTCATTCAATTAACTACGAACAGACAGACAGACAAAGTTAGCGAGCGACTACAATTATCTAGCTGCCGCCTAGAGGTCTGATTCCGTTTCCATTGGATTCTTTAAAAAAAAATGTTTTTAGGTGCCATCTATTAACTACCAACCAACCTACACAACAACAATAATCTTTACTACTAGCATTTTTGTAAGTCAGTGTGTATCTTTTGCGATATCTGAAGTACGCAGAAGAAGAGCCACTCTAACGCTTTCTGGGTTTACCCAGAAAAAAATAGAGTTATGACCTAAATATTTTCCGAGAGAAGTGGTTGGAGTTGGTCTTGGATAGAAACGCATAGAGAAAGATAAGGAGACATTAGGTTATTATTGGAACGAATATGGTTAAAAAAACTGAGCGAAATTACTCTTACTAAGAGACAAACAGAGGTATAAATCCAAGATAGGCAAAGCATTGAACTGCCTCTTTGTTCCAGTGGTTAAGGCGTTCGCCTTCGACCCGAGGTCGAGGGTTCGAATCCCACGGGAAGCATCCTTAGTTAAGTTTTTTTCCAGTTTGGTTAAGACATTGCAGGCTTGAATCACCTGATTGTCTGACAATAATGATGATTCCGTGCTTCGGAAGGCACGTTAAGCCGTTGGTTCCGGCTGTCATTAGGTGGTTGTTAAAGGAACCACGTCGGAGGCCAAGAGGCGGTTCCGAACAACTCTGACACCAGGCTGTACATGGTCGGTTGACAATGTAACCTACACGTATGATAAATGATGATTAATGCAATGTTTCGGTTATTAAGTAACTTTATATCTACATAAAATGTTTTGTAGACAATGGTCTACAATGTTACGATACAAATGCTGCATAGACTTTGGCATTCTTAAAAACCTCAATTCGTAAATTACTTAAAACATCAACAGTATCAGAGGCAGAAAGGATTTAATTATTTACCTGTAAATAGTAAAATGCTAATTAAAAGTGCCTAGATTTCGGCATGATATAATATATATATATATATAAATAAAAAAAATACATCTTTCTAATAAATTGTCACTTCTAACAAATCGAGAAAACGATGTAGGTATATTATGTACTTGTATTCTCGATTAGTTTGCATGTCATACATATTTTATTTATTTATTTAACCTTTATTGCACTTTATATACAAAAAGTGGACAAAACGCCTTAAGAAATTCTCTGCTAGTCAAATCTTAGGACTAAAAAAACAAGTAAAGAGGAAATGAAGGTCTTTTATTAATTAAATCACTCTTTTTCCCATTTAGAAACAACTTCCACTTTAATCCGTTTACCTATTACGCTTATCGTTATAGGTGTAACACATGGGTGAACAGGTTATCCGACTATAAATATTATTTATTTCTTTAAACTACATCAGCTTATGCGGATAAAAAATGATAAACATGTTGGCTCTTTCCTGACATATCTTAAAAATATTCAAGACTAGTCAAGAATAAATAACTAGTTGTTCGCCGCGAACAGAGACCTCGCGAATTTCACTCAATAAAGTTTACCACAAAAATAAAAATAAATTTTCCCATCATTTACTGGGGTCATATTTAAGATATTCTGAACCCAAAAGTTTTATACACCTAGGAGAGATTTATCGTAATCCTGTGTCAGATACCCTTAGGCATACTGAAAAATCTGACTGTGTCAGCCACTAAAACACCTCTGACCATGTTTCTGTTCATCCCGAAGGTCAGAAGGCAGTGAAATGAAATGAAATTGTTTATTTTAAATATAGGATATACTCGTAAATATCACTTATTGACGTCAAAAGTCGCTCCATGGGGATAACCAGTACTGCCAAATCTAGGAACACGAGTAACAACATACCTTACGTTCCGAAGCGTAAGCTCAGGACGCGATTGGGAAATACGCTTGGGCGAAGAAGATACATTTAAGTAGACCAAGGCAAACAGAGTAAATTAACCTCTTTAACACCAGGGTGTAAACTATTGATTGATCATTGGAGTTCAAGCTACATGGATTTTACCCAAGTAAGACTGACCCCAAAAATAGCATTTTAATGGCCGTGAATTGATTTCGTAGTAATATGGGGTCGATTAGTCTTAAAAAACATAAACAAAAATATTTTAAGATCAAGAAAGTGAATTTAAAAATATGAAAGATCAAAAATGTTAAATTGAGTTATTTGGATGATTGTATTATCGTTCTTTCATATGCTACATACTGACTTTCTATGAATTAATGATTTTTTTATAATTTCGGGATTGTTACACATTAAATTAAACTATTTTAGCTGCTGTTGTTAGAGGGGTTATTAATCATTAATATATTATTAATCCATACTCCATACTATATACTATAATACTATATGTAATATCAAACTAATATTATAAACAGACTTTCGCTGTCTGTCTTTCTGTCTGTTACGCTTTTACGACCAAACCGCTGAACGGATTTTGATGAAATTTTGTATGGTTATAGTTGAAGACCCGGGGTCAAACATAGGCTACTTCATGATGCAGGCGGAGCTGCGGAAAACAGCTAGTAAGTAATAAACGCGATAAAAACCGTATTAAAATAGTTTTTCAACGATTTCATTAAAGTTGTTTGTTTCTACGGAATTTGGAATTTCTATGGAATCTCATTGAAAGTAAGGATATCCTTACAGACAAAAAATAAATGAATCGGTTCAGACATGATAAAGTTATACTGTTTGTTTTCTCCATATCTTAAGACAATTTGCGGCGGCGCCCTATCTATAGACTCATTCCTTCTTGTTGTAACCATTCCTATAATTTGGCTAATATTTTACGACCGGCCGCCTGCCTGACGTCAACTCTCCTTGGGAATGCTTTTGTTTGCCGTGCCTCATTAGTACCCGTTGCCCGCCCCCAATGTGGGCCAGATGTTGATGCCCGGACGAGAGGTTGTGTTGGAGAGTTATGCTGTCAACATTAACTCGAATTGAGAACCTCCTCCGTTTCAGATTTTTGAAGAACCTTGTAGATCAATCAATTCTTCATGACCTGTATATTTGAGAGATTTATCTACTTTAAAAAGCACCTCCTTCTGTTATCGTTAGTTTTTAGTCCGTTAGACTATAAGGCCCATTGATCCTTCTCTACTCCTACCCTTGTACATTTATATCCCGACTTCAAAATATCTTTACGATGGCCTCACTAATTTGAGAGAAAACATTATTTTTGTGATTTGGAAAAAAGATGATTGGTTTACTTCGACGACATCATGACTATTATTTAGGTGTTTTACAGTTATTATTATTTCATTACTAAACTACTGAACCAATTCATTTAAAATTTTTACTGGACCAAACTGAAAGTATGCCTTATCGGACTTAAAAATAGTTTTTTTCAATCGTTTCAGTAATAACGCAGTTATTAAGTAACAAATACGAAAAAAACATAACATCCTCTTTTTTGAAAGTCGGTTGAATATTTCTAAATCTATTTTGATATCATACGTATCATAAAGTTTCGTACATACATTCTCATTATCAATGAAAACAGACTTACAGCTTTGGAGTTATCAATAAATATTTATTTTCATTAATGCCAATATTTCAAAAACTACTCAACGGATTTTGATGCCAAACGAACTAAAAATTTCTATAGATGCCTATACTATACACACTTTGAATTTTATCAAAATCGGACTAACGGCTCGAGAGTTATCGCGGTATAAACATTCATACATACGACATTTCTAATACAATTAATTCCCTGAGTAACACCTAGATGGCGCTATCCAAATTTAAAACGCGTTATGGTTTCGTTTACTATATAATCGCGGACATTTTTATGAATATTTCTAAAACTACTAAACCGATTTTGATGCCCAATGAACTTCAAAATTCTATTGATATTTCCTACAAAGTTTCAACAAAATCATACCATCGGTTCGGCAGTTATCGCGGTATAAACATACATACATACATACTTACATACATACATATATACATACAAACAATGTGTTTTTGCACCAACTCGATTTAGAGACCTCACTCGCTTCGCTCGCAGTCAATAAAGACGCCACATCGGGCACCCTGAGCTTATCCACAATTGGACCAGGATCTTTCGTGTCAATGGCTAAACCTAAATATAAGTTTATTCGGCCCAATAGGACTCAACACCTACAGCTGAGTCAGAAGTCACAGCCAAATCGTTGTGCATAAGAAGGGGCAACTGACGCACGACAGCAAATGGTCCATCGATTGCACCTCGCCCGCCCTCGCCTCGCTCACGTATATACCCCACCTCTTTTGATTCTCCATTCACCTACCAACTAATGTAGGTACTACGTACTACCTAGATAGAGTTGAAATATTTTTAACCACCTTCAAAGAAGGTTCTACGTCTATCATTATGGAATCTGGAAGTGCGGGATTACTCCAGCTAAGTAGCGCTTAAACGGAGAACGCATGTTTTCCCAATAGTAGGGAACAATACTGAAATGTGTTTCTTCTCAGCTGTGTGTTCCGAAACTCTACATAGGGCGCACTGTAAGTTTCCGGAACTGGCCACTTACATAAACAATATTTAAAAAATTATTGCAACATTTGAAAATAGAACTCTTTGGCTGTAGAATGCAGTTTGTTTCATCTGACTGTCTTTTGTTTTTACCTTGTGGCGCCATTTAAAAAATTGTGTGTCTGCATCAACATGGATTTAACTCGGGAAAATTTTCTACGATTTTAAGTGTAATTTGACAGCTCAACAGAGCATCGCTCGGCTTGAAACAGCTTTTGGCAATGAAGCACCATGCAAGACAACTGTTTATAGCTGGTTTGCAGAATTCAAGCGTAGTCGTATCAATCTCAGTGACGAATCTCGCGATGGTCGGCCGTCCACCGCTGTGACCAACAAAAACATCAATGCTGTGCGCCGTATGATTGAAACAGACAGGCATGTGACCTACCATGAAATTCGCGCATCCTTAGAAATAGGCATGAGTCAAATACAATTAATCCTACACAAACATTTGGGTGTGAGAAAGCTGTGCTCGCGGTGGATCCCACACAACTTGACCGAAGCTCAAAAAACGGACCGCGTCACTTGGTGCAGTGCCATGCTTACCAGATTCAACGAAGGTGCGTCAAATTTGGTGTGGGATATAGTAACAGGTGACGAAACATGGATTTATTGCTACGATCCCAAAACAAAGCAGCAATCGAGCGTATGGGTCTTTCAAGATGAGCCGATACCAACCAAAGTGACGCGGGTGAAAAGTGCATCTAAGCGGATGATTGCTTCTTTTTTTAATAAAACTGGACACGTGGCTACTGTTGCTTTAGAGAATCGTTGTACAGTGAATAGTGACTGGTACACGACCATTTGTTTGCCGGAAGTTATTGACGAACTCCGTAAAAATAACCGTAAACGCCGTATCATCCTGCACCACGACAATGCTAGTTCTCACACGGCCAGACAGACAAACGACTTTTTGAAGGCGAAAAATGTAGAACTCATGAGTCATCCTGCATAAAGTCCCGACCTGGCACCTTGTGACTTTTTTCTGTTCCCAAAAATTAAGAACCAATTACGCGGTCAACGATTTTCATCACCAGAAGAGGCTGTCGAGGAGTATGAAAAACACGTTTCAGAGGTCACCACAGAGGAGTGGCACAAAAGTTGTCAAAACTGGTTTCATCGAATGAAAAAGTGCATAGACGCCAAGGGAGATTATTTTGAAAAACAATAAATTAATTTTGTACCTTTAATAGTATTTTTTCATATTCATTCCGGAAACTTATAGTGCGCCCCACGTAGTAGTTTGTAGCTTTGAAAACTATACCTTTTGATGTACGGACTCCTTAAATCATAGGTACCTTTGTAACAATTTACTTTTCGATGCCGAAGTGCTAAAGATTGACCAATTTGAATAAAAAAATATTTGGTTTGCCCAACATCTGATATTTTTCGTTCAAGATAAAACTACGGAGTTTCCATTAACCAAGAAAAAGAAAATTAAATTGAGAGATTACTTTCATTTAATTTAAAACAATTACATAACGATGAAGATCATAGTGATATATAATAATGCTTTGAGCCTATTAGCCAGTGTGCCTATACTTTTTACAATGCAAAATGTGAAAATGATAAATTAAATACTGACATTAATTGTAATCGATGATTCGAATATTGACATTTGTAATATCCTGATCAATTTTATTGACAGGCATGCTCTAATAATAATAATTCCTGTGGTACACTAAATTTTTTGCATGCTCTTAATAATTTTAAAGTAACATTGAGGTAATAAGATCGTAAAATTTTAGTGCCCTGCCGGAGTCCATGATGTTCTGTATATTAATTATAAGACCAATTGTAATACCATGGAGACAATAAACGAATTGAATTGAATTGATAATAAGATCTTGCAATTTTACAATACAAATTATTGTTTGGTTTACTTTAAAAGATTTTTAGTACTAGAAATTTATTTGATGACAACTACAAGAAGCTATTATTATGTGCGTCATACAAGCAACGAACTATAACAGCTTAGTTTAGTAAACACGTGTCGCAAGGATTATGTGTAACTATTGGTGGCGGGCATGCCGGGATTAACAGGTGCTGCCAAACCTGCCGACCGTAAGGTCCGGTGGCAGATAAACTTGACCCCATAGCTTAATATAAAGGCTAAGTAGTTATCTACCACTGTTAATGTAATTTAATAAAAAAAATATATATTTAACTTTCTCTAAATACAACTTTTTTATTTTTTATCCTGCCCGAAGAAATCGAATCTTAGGGATCTAGATTAGACATTAGGTACGTTTTTTTTTCATAAACAAATCACTCTATATTTTAAAGGTTAAATATCTCATGATCTGGTAAATTGCGCCGGACAAACAGTTTTAATAGGTATATTCGGAAGCCACGTTAAGCTGTTGGTCCCGGCTGCCATTAGGTAGTCGTTAAAGAAGCCACGTCAGAGGTCGAAAGGCGGTTTTGAAAAACTTTGACACCAGTGTACGTTCAGGATATATTGACGTAACCCACTAGGTATGTACACATGTCTATAAACAAGTGTAGGGGCTGGAAATATCACTGATAATATTTTAGGCCTCCTTTTTTATAAGGCCAAATTTGCGCCTTATAAAAAAGGAGTAGTCTTAGTTCCGGCGTAAATAGCCGCTTTGCCCTATTGAGTACCCCGAGCTTTTAGATACCATTTTCGCCTTGACATGTATGTATATGTAAACGCCAAGGATATCAATCAATCTGTAAGGAAGGAATTTATTTTATCTTTATGTTTATTTCTTTCTTCAATTTATGTATTGCTACAGTTTCAAATGTAGAGGTATACATGATGACTTTTTAAATGTCAGTCAAAATTTTGCAATAAGAATTCTTTTCCAGCTGAATGGTTTTTTTATGTGACGCTAAAAAAATCCTCCGTTTTCACATTTTTTTTATAAAAGGTACTTAATCTATAGTGTTTAAAAAGTCAACTTGTATAAATTGAATAGGAAATAAAGTAAATATCATTTGATAATTATATTTTTTATTTTATTTTGTAGGTTTTTACATTTATTTTTGTTATCTACACTATATTCTCTTGCTTTTAGTGTTGAGTAACGGTGTTCAGATGTTTATAGGACTCCACCAGGGGTATTCAGGACCACGCTGATAGATTAAGACATCTTTGAAGTACATGTTAGGCTGGTAGAACATCTGCGGCACTGGGATGGGACGGTCAAATGGATAACCGAACGGCTTGTTGTCCACGATGTATGACTTAATGATCTCGTATTCTGGTTTCAGATGTTCGTATGGGTAGACAAACGCAAAGAATTGTACTGGGAATCCTCCATTGGTTCCTCTAGGTAGCATCAGTCTGCTTGGCAAGCTGTCGTAGTATTCAGACATGTCTTCGGGTACGAGACCCTGTTTCAGGTACTCAACAATCTTACTAGTCGATACGGAATCCTCTTTGTAGAAGAAGAACTCTTCAGAGTTACGCTCAATCTTGTTCTGTCCCTTAGTCATTTTGTGTGTGAACCAGTCCAATTCAACAAAGTTCATCCAGTTGTCATCTAACGTAAGTGGACGACCTTCACCGTCGTATTTAGGTGCCATGAACAGCTTGATCACAACCTCGGATTCGATGTCAGACTTGACGTCGAAGGTGACAGAGAATAGCCTGTGATTTAGACGTGGCTGACGGACAATGAAATTTTGGGAGCCAACAGTCGCTTCCTCATAGGGATAGTATATAGCCCTGGAGACATTGAAGTCGTAGTACTCGAAGAAAGTAACTAGCTCGTCAACGATGATATCGTTGATCTTGACACCTACATACTGGAGATCGTCTTGGTCGTAAGGCTCTAACCATTCCTTGTACTCAATGACGTAATTCATAATCTTGCCATATAGCTGGTAGAAGACAGGGTCACGTAGAGAGGTCTGGTAGAAGTCAAGTGCGGTGGGTATAAATCTATAGCTGGAATAAAAAAGAAATACAATTTAATAAAACAAAAGTGTAACATGGAGGTCGATATATTTGTAAAGTTTTGAGAAGTTAACTACTCGGTTATTCGTTCTAGTTTGTATTTTACTTCAATGGCATAGTCGGTAATGCGTTTTCAATTAATGAGCTTAGAAATAGTATGCACTTACTCATCATAAGGTTCAGGAGCGCCACCAAGAAGACGACGGGCAACTTGTTCATAAGAGCGTTCATAATTTCTGGGCTTTCCTTCCTTCTCATACAGGTCTGGGTTGCCTTGCCAGAAGTTTCCAACAAAGTTAATGGATTTGGAGTTGTGGAAGTCAACCTCTTGTTTAAACTGTAAAAAAATTAAAATGTTACGTACTGAAGATTTTTCTTTAAGATTTTCACATAAATGAAGACCAAAAATATCATACTTACAGCCTTGAATTGGCCAGTTTGAATGAACTGCAAGAAGCTCTTTTCATAAGTGTCGACAAATTGAATGTATTCCTCATTTTCAGGAGTAGCCATATAGTAGTGGTTGTCACGCTGAGCGTAGGGATAGTAAAAACCAGAGAGGTATGGGTAGTAACCAGCTTTCAGTGGTGCATACCAAGAGAACTTCGGTACTTCTCCTAATCCGTTGCTCAAGCGTTCAAGATAGTAGCGAGACAGGAGTTGTTGGTAGAAGTAGAAGTAGATTTCACCACGACGTTCCTTTAACGGTCCCAAAGTTTCGTCACCACTTGACCAGAATGGCATGTTTGTGTGGAAGTAGTAATAGTAAGAGTTCCAGCCAATATCTTCAGTGAAATAGGTGAGCTTGTATTCGTTGTTATCGTAAGACATGGAATCGGAGTAGTTGTAGTAGTAGTAGAAAGTGTTGTCCTGTTTGAAAACGCCATTAGCGGTAGCAACCTCCTCTGGAAAGACACCATTCATCAACTGCGTGTTAACCATTCTGTACAGGACTTCCATGTTCACAAAGTATTGAGGCCATAACTCATAGGGCGACGGTAAGACGATGCCTTGAGTATCCGTGCGTTGAAGAAGAGCAGTGTAGAATGCATATAAGAACTGTCCTTCGTTAAGGTGGACCTTGGCAAACGCTGCTGTCTTGTACAGAGTATCAAAGTCTTTAGCAGAGTAAAATAGTTCGTAAAGAATCACAGCTTCTTCCCTCTGTTTTTCTTGAAAGATGGAGAACAAGTAGTACTTAGGTGTGAATCCAGCGCGATAAAGACTTAGGAACTCATGAACTGCTTCAGTGTTCTGTAACAATCAGAAACAAAATTGTATTTCTTCTAATTGTCGTATTTAATTTTAGTGAGTTTTTGTCTTATGCTGCTTATGTAAATTTGAACAATAAATATAATAAACTGAAAAGAGTGAATGAAATACACATTTCACTAACATTCATAAAATTATCAATCCAAAAGCAGTTTATTAAATTAATAAAACAAATATTAGTTACCGAGTACAAGTCGATGTGTTTTTCGATGTCGTATTCCTTGCCGATTTTGTAATAATCAGCATGTTCATATACTTGATTCACATGCTCCAAAAGTGACAAGACCTTGTACTGGAATTCCACTAGCTTCTCATCCACTGTAAGAGAGAAATAAAAAATGTTATTTTTAGCGAGTTGACATTGGCTACTTTTGTTAAGTGAAGATCAATGTTTTTGTCAGTGGCTGTATAACATAGTAGTTATAGTATAATAATCCGTATAAAATGTAGAGAAATACGTATAAAATGAAGACAAAATATGCAGAGCATAATGCAGATATAACAATCTACCTTTTTTATTAAATCTGTTAAAATCTAACAAAAGTATTTTCTTCAATGATAACATTAAGAAAGCAAATGTCAAATAGAAACCTTATTGGCTCTGAAATATGTAAAAATTACTCACGTTTCTTAGTAGTCACTTGTTCATGTTTGTAAATGGGGAAGGTTCCCGCGGCCAAAGCCACGAGCCCTGCCAAGATCAGGATAGTCTTCATGGTGCTGGTGTCAGCTGACTACTGTACCTAAATGAGTTCTCGTCGATTATTTATACTAAACCTTATCAATATAGCTGCAACTGAAATGAGGCGAGATAATCTCGCTTTAGGCAAGTACAGTGTAATAAATTCTTTACCAGATTGCCCTAACGAGAGTTATGTTTTAATTGAGCTTAGAAAATTAGTATATTCTTATCCATACTTCCATATCCATACTTATGTCCCACTAAAATGTTAGTAGGACTAAAATCATTATTCTTTATAAGTCGTTTTCCTAATTTACATTCACTGTCCCTTACCCAACTAATGATTTACTAGATTAGTGAGTATTTTTGTAAAAGACACACTGTACTAGTAGTAACAACTATGTAACTGTAGCTTGCTTGTTTGTTTTTTTTTAGTATTTACAAAAAAAGCACGCTCATTTATTTTAATTGAATATTTGACACGTGTAATGAACAATGACTAACAATAGGTTACTTACAGGCTTACTTACAAATAATTTATGGTTGTGAAATGGCCCAAATAAACGATTTATTTCATGATTACTTGTTAATTTAGTCACTCCTTTAGTAATTTAGTCGCTCATTTAGTAATTTGGCCACTTCGTAGGATTATTT
Organism: Euzophera pinguis; assembly: GCA_947363495.1. Taxonomy (NCBI): domain Eukaryota; kingdom Metazoa; phylum Arthropoda; class Insecta; order Lepidoptera; family Pyralidae; genus Euzophera; species Euzophera pinguis. The sequence continues at coordinate 7,439,544 of OX376169.1, forward strand.
GCCTCTTATTTTGTATTTTTTTATCAGATTTGCTGACTTCATTTAATTCCGCGTCATTACGTATAACAATATCATCAATAATCGCTATCATTGAGTGTCATTGTTGTTTATCCTTAGTAAGTTTTGAACTTGCTCTTGAATGCGACGCGACGTTTACTGTAAGTAAGCCCTAGACCTTATTTTTAATATTTCATTTTTTTGTAAAATAATTGACCGAGCGAAGAGAAGTCTACAATTTGAGACTGGCCAATTTTGCTTCTGTACGGAAAAATGTATGTTCCGGGCGAGGTCACATTTTTGAACGGATCGTTACGAAACTTGACATCATTGAAACTAACATCATTTACATGATGACACACGTGTTTCTTTATTCATAAAAAAAATGCCGAGATATTTTTTTGATTGGGGAAAACATTAAGGAAAAAATGGGGAAAGTTTGCTGTACCTATATTTATTTTAAAACGGATCCTTACAAAGGTTCGCCCACATGTTCCCTGATTTTTATTTTGTCGAAAGCTTCTTTTGTCTAGGGGAAAATGAGGGCAAAATGGGGAACAATTTGCTGTATGTTTATTTCTGAACGGATCCTTACAAAACTTGACACACATGTTCCTTGATATATTTGATTCTTTTTTTTTTTGTTGAGAGCTTAAGGTGTTGAAGGTAAATGGGGGAAGTTCATAGTAGCCTTTTATGAATAAATCTCGTATTTGAAGGTAGTTCGCGAAGTCTACTGTTCACAGAACTAAAGTCATAAATCATTTTGCCTTACATACCTTTTCTGTAATCAATCACTTTTAAGATTCTTCTCTGATCTTTTGATTTTAGGTAGAGGTTAATTAGAATTTCATTGTCAGTAAAAACATACCTACCTAGGAGTCATATTTTCGGATTTGACATACATTAACTTTCATATGAAAGTCCTTGACCGTAACTAACCTGATACATTATATTTATCGCAGTTTATCTAAAGCCTCTTCAAAGCTTAGATATGATACTTAGATTTTGGCTGAGATATGATAATCATTGTTTATACTTTTTTCTGTAGGATAAACACAAACAATCTTCAGTTAGGTATATTTATTGTATTTTGCTCAAAAATATGTATCAAAAATCTACAAAATGTGGCATGCATTTTAGGTACGCTGCCTCAAATCAATTAATTGTAGTGCCTATTGGCTTATAAATTAAATATACTCGTAGTTTTAATGGTACCATAGAATGTGATCCAAGTTGTAAACTTATTGAATAAAAATGTTAGATCATACATACTTTCATACTAATATTATAAATGCGAAAGTCTGTCTGTATGACTGACTGTTAGGCTTTCACGGCCAAGCCGCTGAACGGATTTCGATGAAATTTGGTATGAATGAATATATTGAAGACCCGGGGTCATACATAGGCTACTTTTTAACGCAGGCGGAGATGCGGGAAGAAGCTAGTTTTATATAAATGATTTTATAGCCATTCATATCGTGTGGTGTCAAAAATGTTCGGAACCATATGACGTGGTTCCTTTGGCAACCACCAGATGGTATACGGGACCAAATACTTAAATTCTGAAGTCATTATCTAAGTTAGTGTATTTCCTATCATCAATATATATTTTTTCTTCATGTATCAGCGCTATTGTGGGAAATGCGACATAGCCAACAAATATGCGTATTTTGATAGCGTATCAAAATACGCATATTCGGTGCAAACGATAGTGTATTACAGCATGTACAATACAATACAATTTAACTTTATTGCCCACATCTGAGAAATCACACAATTGAAATTAAATCATTGTTTACAATATGGCGGAACAAAGGCGGACTCATTGTTAAGCAATCTCTTCCAGCCAACCTTTGTGTAAGAGAACCTGATGTAAGGGTAGGCCCATGTATTTCTGTAATGATTCGGATAATAGCACAATATTTATTATTTTTACTTTACACATTTTGGTAAATTTAGACTCTAAGGATAGGGGTCGCGAGATCGAAGGAGGTACGAGTTCCAGTCAGGTAGCCGCTATGAAATAGCCAGCCACTTAGCTTGGAGACGAGATGATCCGAGAGAGACCTCTGGTAATTTTTTTTTTTTTTTTTGTTTTTTTTTTTTTTTGTTATGGACCTACAATTTTAGCTCCTGTGAGCTTTAAAATTTACAGCGGGACAGTTTTAGGCGAGGGCTATTAACCACTCAGCCTTTTCGGCAAATGCGCAAGGGGCTCCCAGTTGGGACGAACCTCGGCCATGGGCTTTGCCTTTGATCAAGCGAGCGATGCAAACTCGCGAGCGGTAGCAAACGCTCAATGCCATAAGGGCCGACACTATTGTGCCTGAAGGGCCTACTAAGAACCTATCGGTGGCACCTCTGGTAAACGCGCGCAGGCTTATATATGGCCCTCGGGTTGATGCGGTGAGGGGAAGGGCGGCCGTTGACGAAGGCACGACGTCACACGAGTAACGCATTTTTTTCTGAAAAGACTATGCCACCCTCCTTCGACCGTTAGTATATTATTTAGATTAATAACTATTACCGGACCAGTTTACATAAATATGCTAACAGGATGCATTACAGTGAACCAAAAAGTGGACACAAATCCATCAATGGAAACCACTTTGATGGGTTTTCGTAGCATAAAGAAGTCTAATACTTGTTTGGTTTATCTATGTGTAAATTCTTTAAATTGTTGATATGTATGTATTTCTGTAGAATCTATATCTATATCTATTCTATAAACTATAATAAAAGAGTAAAATCGACGTGTCTGTACATTTATTATTTTGGCTAGAAAATGAGAGGAAACGACTAAAGATGAATAATAGATTACAGAAAAATGTTTTATATCAATCTTGTCTGTCTGTCTGATTACGCTAATCTCAGGAACTACTGGACATATTCGAATTTAGTTTTCACAAACTGATTGGTCTTAGCTCAGGGCAACATCTAATCTTTGTTTTATCAAAATCGGACATCAAGAAAGAAAGTAAACATCAATTATTTATTTTTTCAATTTCTCCTGATAAACAGGAACTACCGAACAGATTTGAATTTAGGTAGTTTTCAAAAACTGATTAGCCTTAGCAAAGGGCAACATATAATCTTTGTTTCATCAATATCGGACTTCAGGAAAGAAAGTTATCAGCATTTATAGATCATTTCAAAGTCCCCCGATAAATTTTTCATAGCAAAGTGATAAGCGGAGTAAGATGTAAGTCGTCAAAATCACATAATTTCAGCATTTTCCTTGGAGTTGTTTGCTTGATCATGAGGAAGTTATTTTGGTCAATCGACCCTGTATGCCTTGGTATCACTTTCAGCTTTGCCTCACTGTCAATATTCTACAATCTACATCTGTCATCTACATATAATAAAACTGTACTGTACGGTTAATTCTGTACAACTATCTATAAAGTAATAAAACTGTAGTTATCGAATTTTAAATGAAAAAAATAATACTTCCCTTTCACATCGGAACACTGCGCCATTTGAAACGCCATCTCCCCTTTGTAATTGGTCCGTGGAATCTTTATAAAGTAACAGAAGCCAAAAAATGATTTTTGGAATTTTTGTTTGTCTGTTGTGCATCTTTCACGCAAAAACTACTGGACAGAAACTTTTTTATTAAATATTTAATAGTCTTCGGCAACATATAGGTAGATACCAGTGGCGAAGCCTCCATAGAACACGATTCCCACCGGCTTCCCTTGGCTAATCTCTAATATATACATATTTTTAATTATTGATAATAATAGCTTATCCCAGCTTATTACTCTTCCACGAAAATGTATACACTATACCGCTATTGTTCTTAGCTATACCCATATACCTACTTATATGACACTGTCATAAAATGTAAGCCGACGACTGACGGCCTTACCGGTAATACGGAAACTAAGGAGTCTAATTATCGCAAGCGACACAATTACATTGAGCGCGTTGTAAAAAGTATTCTTCAATACGCTGGATACAAAATACGCAATGTATTTGAAATCGCGCATACGCTGTGTGCGTATTAGCCACACGATTTAGCAATGGTAAGACGCAATCCGCGCCGAGTACACGCCAAGTGAACTCGCTCAAGATATCGGGAATCCAAATATTTCCAATGTATGAAATTGACACACACATACATGTCACTACTACATGAAAAGTACTCGTTGATATTGTTAACTGATAACCCGATTTAAGATACTCCTACCAAACTCTTTAAAGGTCCTTTCGTATCACTAGAAAAGTTTTCGTCCAATTAGCGCTGCCGCAGCAGGCCGGCCATTGGCCGCCCAATTGTCTTTCTAATTCGGATAATCGGACGGATTGTCACTGTCACTTCACTTATTAAGCGCACATTTGCACGGAATAATTTTATGCTAATTGATTTAATGTGATAAGTGATTAGATTGTGGTATATAGTTTAAAAGAATCGAAATTAGTGAAGTTTAACACAGGCTGTTGTGTATTCTGATATAGTGTTTGTTTTGTTTCATCGTAAAGGTTGGTTTGTTTCATTTTGTTTTATGTCGTTGTTGTTGTTGTTAGGCGAGAAATGGCGGCATTAGTACAAATAGATTGTTGTCTTACAGATTACTTATTGAATGAATCAACTTCGTTCTCAAAACAATCGTTCGATAATAAAAAATATATCATTAACCTTGGACGGGCTCGTCCCGATATAAAAATTTATTATAAGCGTAAGGATGGGTTTTTCAAACATTTTCACAGTTCGATGTATGATAAATACAATTGGATAACAGGCAGTTGCAAATTAAATAAGTTATTTTGCTTTCCATGTCTGCTGTTTTCCGATACAAATAGTGCTTGGAATAAAATGGGTTTCTCAGACATAAATAATTTGACCAATTCGGCTAGAAAACATACCTAGTCAAACTGAAAAACATTTACGCAGTTGTTTATTGTTACACGATTTTGGAAATAGTAGAATAGAATCATTTCTCGGCAATAATTTTGAAGCCCACAATCGTAAAGTAGAGCGTAATCGAAACTTAATGAAACGTTTAGTGTTTAAGGTATTTAGGTAATTTATTTCATGTTTTTTTTTTACAAATGTTAAGTTTTGATTATTTACGCGTCGGCCGTTTTTTGCTCGGGCTTTACCTCTCTTTTTTTCACCCCACGCCACTGGTAGATACACATTATCTACCAACTTAAATTGACTTTTAAAATGTATGGTGCGCATTCTATATGAGAGGTCAAACAACATTGGACATATCAATTTTTGGAAACAAAGAAACGGTATTTTTTTCCTTTTCGACAGAATTTATTTTTGCTATTGCTTTGTAATTGGATTAATTATTGATGGTGGTGTTCATAATGTGAGTTATTATTAAATGTATGTCATTACGTACTTAGTTACTTAAATGTTTTTCATTCATTCACAACGAGTGGGTTACATGGTCAATCGACCATGCACATCCAGGTGATAAAGTTTTTTTAGAATTTACGGCCTCCGTCATGGTTCCTTTAACGACCGCCAAATGGCAGCCGGGCGGGACCAGCGATTTAACGTGCTTTTCAAAGCACGAAATCATTATAACATGTGTTCAGAATTTGGTCACTAGAGGGCAATTGCGCTAAATGGAAAGACATTAACGTAACCAAAACCTCGCCTCAGACCTGGTTTCTATATTATGACTTTTCAGTCATTCTTATCGAGTGGGGTTACGTGGTCAATCTACCCCTGGTGTTAAAGTTTTATCGGAGACGTTTTTGCTCGTCAGAATTTTTTCGGAGAGCCTTCGAGCTCTGACGTGCCTTCTTTATAACGACTTTTCAGTCATTCACATTGAGTTGCTTGCATGTTTAATCGACCCTGCACACCTTGGTGTTGGAGTTTTTCGGAAACGCCTTTCTGCCTCTGACGTGGATTCTTTATTATCACTTTTCAGTCATTCTTATCGAGTGAGTTACATGGTCAATCGTCGACCCTGCACACCCTGGTGTCAGACTTTTTTCGGAGACGCCTTTCGGCCTCTGACCTGGGATGACTCTTCAGTCATTCTTATCTAGTGGGTTACACATGGTCAATCGACCCTGCACCCATGGTGTCAGAGTTTTTTCGGAGACGCCTTTCGGCCTCTAACGTGGGTTTTTCATAATAACTTTTCAGTCTTTTTTATCGAATAAGTTACATGGTCAATGGATCCTGCACACCCTGGTGTCAAAGGTTTTTCGGAGAACCTTTCGGCATCTGACGTGAGTTCTTTATTATTACTTTTCAGTCATTATTATCAAAAATAAGTTACATGGTCATTCGACCCTGCACACCCTGGTGTAGGAGTTTTTTTAGAGACGTCTATCGGCATCTGACGTGGGGTCTTCATTATTACTTTTTAGTCATTCTTATCGAATCAGTTACGTGGTCAATTAACCCTGCACAACCAGGTGTCAGATTTTTTTTCGGAAACGCCTTTCGGCCTCTGACGTGGGCTCTTTATTATGACTCTTCAGTAATTCGTATCGAGTGGGTTACATGGTTCATCAACCCTAAACCCTGCTCTCAGAAATGCCTTTTTTCGGAAACGCCTTGAAATATACCTATCTTTGAAAAGTATGACTCACCATATATGGAAGTCAAAGGCAAGTGAGGTGAGTCAAACAAATACTTTTCAAAAATAGGTATATTTCAAGATCAGCATTTATGCTTGCTACCAACTGGTGGTTATCAATGAAACTTTCACACCCAAATCATGATTTTATAGGTCTGGAAAGAGTTTATGGGTGGATAACGTTCATATAAAAATCAACATTGTTTGACTTTTTCTTTCATTCCAAACAGTATTCCGTCGCAATATTTTACATAGCGACCTCCTGAACATTTTAAATATTGATAATATCAAATATTTTGTGTAAACTCTGCAATGACGGATAATAAGATTAATAAGTAACGAAAGTAGGTATAATCTATTTCGTCGGGTATCTGGAAGGAGAGATACCCGACGGCATCACACTTTCCGCTGTCAGAAAATCTACCGCCTGGACATAATTTGCCCTGGCTGACGTGGAAGTCTCTGAACAGACTCCGAACTCAGGTCGGTCGGTGCAGGGAAAACATGTTCAGGTGGGATTACAGTTCAGAGGATTCCTGCTGTTGTTGTACCTCTCCCCAGACTATGGCGCATCTTTTATCTTGCCCTGAGTGCCCAGTCATCTGCACTGTCGGGGACCTTTACGAGGCCACTGACAATGCTTTGTCAGTGGCGGAATTTTGGTCTTCCCAAATTTAACTTTGCCAGAGTCGACTCGCTAAGAAGAAGAAGTAGGTATAATCGAACATTACGCGGACGAAGTCGCGGGCTCAGCTAGTCCATACTAATATTATAAATGCGAAAGTCTGTCAGTCTTTCTGTCTGTCTGTCTGTTACACTTTCACGGCCAAACCGCTAAACGGATTTTAATGAAATTTGGTATAGATATAGTTGAAGACCCGGGGTCAAACATAAGCTACTTTTTGACGCAGGCGGAGCTGCGGGAAACAGCTAGTATTAAATAAATAAATAATAAATTCCTAGTAGCCTCGCCGCCTTGGTCTCTCCCATAATACTTAGTTCCTGCACTAGGTCCTCTACTTCCTTGTTCTTCCGCATTCTCCATCCACCGTCCTCCCTCCTGATTGGGCCCAGAATTTTTTTTTTTTTTTTATGTTAGTGTCCAAGCCTCGCAACGATACATTTAGATCGGTCTTATAACTGTTTTATAGACACGAATCTTAGTTTCCTGCTAATCAGCTTGGACATCAATTCCTTATGAAGAGCTGCTGAGCATCCAAGGGCATTTTATACTCGCGTGTCAATCTCATCATCTCTTTGATTGGTTTCTGTAGTTGTGCAACCTGGATATTGAAATCGGTCCAACGAACGAGCTTCCTAGAGAGGGGACACGGGACGATCAAGTAGAAAGTTCCAAAATACCACTGGAGAGACGAAGTTGTGAAGGACCTGGAAGCCTTCCAAGGAGCTGACTAGCAGGAGGTTGCGCGAACAGGGAGCAATGAAGATATCTTATGTCGAAGGCCAAGATTATCTTTAGGTCCCTAAGCCATAGTAGTAAGTAAATTCCTAGTAACGTATGACAGAAGTAGCTTCTTGTTTTGCAATATCCGCCCCGTAGCGGTTTGCTAATTTAGCTTTTAAACTAACGTACTGCATATTTAAAACAAAAAGATACAGGTTTAAGAGCGCAAAAAACCTTTATAATTCCCGACGTTTCAACAGTATTACTACGGCCGTGGTCACGGAACAACTGGCTCAGCATTTCTACAGCTCCATGAAGGTATTATACGCGCTTAATCCTGTAATTTTATGTTTTAAAGAAGTAGCTTCATTGTTTAAGTGATCGTAAGCAGGTTCTAAATGGAAAAAAAAGTTAAGTAAATTTGAACTAATGACTAAAGGACACTTCTGTGGGTATTACAGTTATGGGTCTAATTTTTTTGGTATAAGACGTCTAAAATGATTTAATAATTTTAAACAACTGTGATCCTTAGAAAATAAAAGTTAAATAATACGATACATTTTAATACTATAACATTTATTATCTGTTGCAATTTTTTTGTATACACTAGTACTATTCGACTTAATGTTTAGGAACTGCGTTAATATGGTCTAGATACTGGCTCCACCAGGGGTATTCAGCACCATGCTGGTAGATGTAAACATCCTTGAAGTACATGTTAGGCTGGTAGAACAACTGGGGCACTGGGATGGGACGGTCGAATGGATATCCGAATGGCTTGTTGTCCACTACGCAAGACTTCATGATTTCATATTCAGGCTTCAGGTGTTCATATGGGTAGACGATGGCGAAGAACTGTACAGGGAAACCTCCGTTGTTACCTCTGGGCAGCATCAGACGGGTCGGTAAGAAGTTGTAGCCCTCAGACATATCTTTGGGAACTATACCTTGTTTGAGGAACTCGAAAATCTTTCCAGTTGAAGAAGAATCAGCCTTGTAGTAGAAGAACTCTTCTGATTTACGCTCAATCTTGTTTTGTCCTGAGGTTAGTTTGTGAGTGAATGCATCCAACTCAACGAAGTTCATCCAGTTGTCTTCCAAGGTAAGAGGACGGCCTTCACCATCGTATTTAGGTGCCATGAACAGCTTGATTACAACCTCGGATTCGATATCTGACTTGACGTCGAAGGTAACTGAGAAAGGCTTGTGGTTCAGACGTGGCTGGCGGACAATAAAGTTGTGGTAATCTGCTTTTTTAGACAAAGCGTATATAGCCTTAGTGACATTGAAGTCGTAGTATTCGAAGAAGGTAACCAACTCATCGATTTTAATATCATTGATTTTGACACCCACGTAGTGTAAGTCATCCTGACTATATGGCTCTAACCATTCTTTGTACTCGACGATGTAGTTCATAATCTTGCCGTACAACTGGTAGAAGACAGGATCACGAAGAGAAGTTTGGTAGAAATCTAGTGCGGTAGGGATGAAGAAGTTCCTGAAAAGACAAAATAAAATTAGTTGAAATCTACTTACCACAGATTTTATTTTTGTTATCTACTTCGATTAAATTTTAGTTCTTCTTCGTCCGAGCATATTTCCCAGTAAGTCTATCGATTGGGTGGTGACATGGTTCTAGATTTGGCGGTAGTACCGGTTATAACAATAGAGCAGCGGTCTGCGCTCCATAATCCATTTTTAAAGGTAAACCAGCTCAACCTGAATATTGAATATGACCCGGAGTATACCACGATCAGATAACACTGTCAGATTTTACAGGATGCCTTAAGATACAACAAAGCCGAACGACTGCCATTCAGAAAAAGTGACCAGAACCAACTCTGAACGTGCTATCCAAAGTACGCAGGGGCCCGAAAAAGAAAAAGGAATAATAGAGACCAAAAGAACGAGCCTTAAAGAACGGGCCGCGTTTTGTCATCGCTTGACCTGCTCGCCCATTTCTTATCTAATACCTCATAAAAGTTCTAACCTTAGTTGGTACCAAATAAATTGTATTTCACTTACTTGTCATAAGGCTTAGGAGCAGCACCAAGGAGACGGCGGGCAACTTGTTCATAAGAACGTTCATAATTCCTATGCTTTCCTGTCTTTTCATACAGGTCAGGGTTTCCTTGCCAGAAGTTTCCGACAAAGTTAATAGATTCATAGCTATGAAAGTCAACTTCTTGTTTGAACTGTAAATAAACAAATATATTAATGGACAAAACCCTTTACTAAATAATAATATGATAATAATTGCATTTAACATTATGTACTCACAGCCTTGAACTGGCCAGTCTGGATAAACTGCAAGAAGCTCTTTTCATAAGTGTCAACAAACTGGATGTATTCCTCGTTCTCAGGGGTTGCCATCAAGTAGTAGTTGCTACGTTGAGCGAATGGATAGTAGTATTTAGACAGGTACGGGTAGTAGCCAGCCTTCAAAGGTCCATACCAAGAGAACTTCGGCACTTCTCCCAAACCGTTGCTTAAACGTTCAAGGTAGTAACGAGACAAGAGTTGTTGGTAGAAGTAGTAGTAGATTTCTCCACGACGATCCTTGTATGGTCCCCAGTGTTCACCACTTGACCAGAATGGCATATGGGTGTGGAAGTAGTAGTAGTAAGAGTTCCAGCCAATATCTTCAGTGAAGTACGCGAGCTTGTATTCGTTGTTATCGTAAGACATGGAATCGGAGTAGTTGTAGTAGTAGTAGAAAGTGTTGTCCTGTTTGAAAATGCCGTTTTCGGTAGCAACTTCCTCTGGGAAGACGCCGTTCATCAACTGTGTGTTGACTACTCTGTACAAGACTTCCATGTTTACAAAGTACTGTGGCCATAATTCATAGGGAGCAGGTAAGACGATGCCTTGGGTGTCAGCACGGTGAACAAGGGCTGTGTAGAAGGCGTACAAAAACTGTCCTTCATTAAGGTGGACCTTGGCGAAAGCAGCAGTCTTATACAAAGTATCAAAATCCTTGGCGTAGTAGAATAGCTTGTAAAGGAGTATAGCTTCCTCCTTCTGTTGTTCTTGGAAGATGGAGAACAAGTAAAATTTAGGAGTGAAGCCGACGCGATATTGAGTCAAGAATTCACGGACTACCTCTTGGTTCTGTAAAAAAGAGAAACAAGAAATTATTGAGCTTTAACCATAGAGCAAATTTATACAAAAAGGAGACGGAATATCGATTGGTGCACCGTAACGGTCATTGGTGCAGTGACGTTGGAAGTGGGCGTGGCTTACGTCATTTTTCGTTCAACTGTGAAAGATGCGTGACATGGAGCGAGCTGTAATGTTTTTCTTAGCTTTTTCTAGCTTAGAATATTTTGTAAAATATTTTAATGTAAAATACGAGTATTTAGTTTAAAGTGTTTCAATGCTGTACTGGTATGGGATCACAATAAACGTAAGTAAATAACATATTTTCGAATTTATTTGATTGGTTTAGTGTTTCACAATATGTGTCTGTTTTTAATGTTCAAAATATATGTAAAATAAAGAAATAAAAATATATTTTTTATGTTGAAATCTTCGATTTGCTAGCGGCATCTATTAGTAAGTAGAGGGGAATCGTTAATAGGGGCGGAGCCACGGCCAAACCGAGCTCCGCACACGTTTGCCTTTTGGCCCGCGTAGTTTCACACAATTTTTGTAAGGGAGCTCTCGATACGCCATCTCATCTTTGTTTTTACTCCGTGGCTTTAACGATTTAGTTATCAGAGACAATTCAGTTAAAAAAAAATACAAGACAAAGGATAATACAAATAAATGTCACTTTTTGAAATGAAATGAAAATATTTATTTACTGCAATATATATTTAGTTATATTCAATTAGCAAATGACAAGTAAATTGGACAAATATATGTATACTGCAGAGGAGTTATAACAATAGCTGCACAGTGACTTCCTCACTATGCAAGCCTCTATCGAGGAAGCCTATATCTAGTACAGTAATTCTAGATAATAAAAATAAAATTCGTTTTATCCAATTTATTCATTTGTAGACAGACAAAATCAGTGTAATTCAAACAAATCTAAGTACTTACGATGTACTTGTCCGCATTCTTTTCAATGTCGTACTCCTTGCCGATGGTGTAATATTCGGTTTGCCATACTTGTACCACATCCTCAAAAAATGACAAGACTTTGAGCTGGAAATCGACTAACTTCTCATCCACTGTAATCAAAAGAAGAAATATTTGTTTAGAGTGTGAGAAATTTTGACATAATTATCATTTAGATATCGTTACATTTTAATTTAATTTAAAGTATCTCTCGAAACACCACTAACATTTGCTAATGGTTTTAGAATGTTTTACATAAATAGAAATTTGACTTTTCTATCTTCCTAATGAAGCTTTCTCTTACAATGATAATATGAAGAAGAATATGAAGTTGTTACTTACGTTTCTTAGTCTCCACATGGCTGTGGTCATAGAGTGGGTAGGTACCCGCGGCCAGAGCCACGAGACCGGCTAAGATCAGGACAGTTTTCATCGTGCTCACACCAACTGACAACTGTACCTCAGCTTATTTCCCACGAATATTTATATAAATACTTATCACTTTAGAAGTAGTCAAACCTCAAGCTTATCTTAGGCAGTATTCTGGCTTATCTCATAAATTAAATTTCAGACATCTGAATCCGAGTCCATAATTTGTTTTCACTAGATAACCTAAAAGGTCACTATCTAATGAGTTAGGTAATAAAATGTTTTTGTTTTTAACCGACTTCTTATATCTGTACTAAATGCTGTTATTTCTGTTCTTAGGTTCATATAATTTGATGTTTCACCTGCAGAAATGTAGCAATTAGATGATCAGATAACCTGGAGAAGGTTGCAAGTAGACGTTAGATGCAGGCAGCCTTCAACACTGGTCACTCTGAAAATAATTGGGGGAATATGGATCCAGCATTGCCGCAGGCTAAAGTTATGTAATTGTTGATGATGATTTAATAATACTTTCATAAGATGAAATACATTATTCCCCCATAACTTTTTGCGCTAAACTATCTTTCCGTTTCTCCCAATGGTTGACTGGTAGAGAATGCTCTTAGCATTAAGTTCGCCAACTGTTATAAGTATATGTGTACTTTGTGGAACAATAAAGTTTTAATAAATATATAAATAATATCTAAATTTGTCTTACTTATAGACCTTAAACTTGGACAAGTAGGTGATTGGAATTAAAGATAATATGTACCTACTACCTTTATTTTACACCGAAAAATATAAATACAGTAAAAGTAAGACACACCAAGTAGGCGGATATCTATAACAGAGATTCATTTCAGTCAGTCTGTAAATGGATCTCATTTAAAACAATAGAATCATACTGAAAAATAATATTGATTTCATGTGTATTTCATTCCAGGATAAAGCTTAGATGATGACTTATCGCTACTTAAAGTAATGTCTTCGAGTGAACCTTTGTAGGTGGAAAATATTTCGAACATGGCGAAGTAAAATAATACTACTCTGTCCAAAAGTACCGGGAAAAGATCATTAATACACAAAATTTTAATTATTTAGCCAAATTTATTTTATCATCTTCAAACTATGCTCCTTCAGAAGCGATACACTTACGCCAACGAATAATCCAATCATCAAAACATTTTTTAAACGCTTTTTCCGGAATTGAGTACAGTTTTTGCCGCGAATTCTCCATTATGTCTTCTACCGAATGGTAACGGGTGCCAAAATTTATGCATATCACACATACAGGGTTATTTGAATCCTATAAGTTTTAGTACATGAAACTTAACTACATACTTTTAAAAAAATAAGGGAAACCCGCGAACATGTCTATATACATAAAACATACAGATACACAAGACATAGAGCAATGAAGACTTTCTATTTCGAAGGCCAAGTTCTCTTTGTTACTTAATCATAGTCACTTAATGATATAAGTTCATATCACATCACACGTAGTGCTTATCTCTGACTTTTCACCTTACATTTTTAACAATCAAGTGCATTGTTAAACAACATTAGCCACCGCAATTTATCTTTCTTTCTCGCTGACTTCTGACTTTGATAATGACATATTACCTATTGCTATTTATTGAGATAGCCTATTGATATTTTTCTCTTTTTTTTTCGATTTTAGTTTAATTAGTATCCTGTTTGTAAAAGTACCAATATAGTAAATACAAAATACAGTAAATACAATACCCTTTTCTCGAAGTAGAGAAATCGGAGATTTTTCTTTCTAAATTTCAAATAAGTTCGTTTCATGTACGTACACCTTGGACGTAGAAATCTAGAGAGTTGATTATTTAGACCTATTGTGCAGGTGCAGAAATGTAACTTTTCATAGGCCGAGATTCGAATCACTAAGCCATCGTTGCAAGTACCTATTTGAGAGCAATATATTCTTAATTGAAATCAAATTTTAAAGAAAATTCCTTTGAATATTGTGTAGTGTCGTTTGGACCTTTCATTTATCAATGAATCGAGACGTTACATAACTCTCTAACTTCTAGCGTTAAGAATTTCAGAACCGCTTCTCGGCCTTTGTCTTCAGGATTTCCTCAGTTGGTGTAAAGCTATTAGCTACTCGATAGAGCTTCCAATTTGCGTTAGTATAATTTTCTAATTTGTTTACGGTATATTATGTATTAGTTAAGTTTATTTAGGTAAGTATGTAATAATTGTTAACAGGCTTACTTAAAAGAATAAAGCATTTCTAATTTGTCTAGATCTAGAGTTCTAGGCTTAATTAGAGACATAATTTTTTTAGACTTGCTGAATTCATTTCTTTACAGGTAAAGTTTACATATTTTCAATATTAATACTGTATTAGCTTTTTGCTCTAAATCAAAGTGTTAAACTAAATGCAAAGTTTGGTAAGTATTCAAGAAAGAAATGGTACATACATTTCTAATTTACATAAGTTTCTTGGATATTTTTTTTTTTTTGTAAAAATAATATAATTTACGTGGGTACTGGTGATAAATATAATAAAAGTGATAAAAATTTTGGATCCTATAAGCCTTTCTGTCAAATTAATAATTTCGTCATTATATTTATTTTTCTTTTTAAAATATTTTCGTTTAAAAACTATATAAATATAACTAAAGGAAAATAAATTCGCCTAAATTAATAAAGAAAGAAGGACAAGCACGACTTTTGCGCGTTATTTGAGCAATACTCTTCTAAGATTAGGTGTCATTGTTTTGACAAGACTCTTTGTTACGCTTTGTATAAGCATACGCAATATATTCTTTTTGTCGTACGTTTGTAAATATTTCTATTATTCTTTTGTTAACTACTTATTTCTATCTATGATATCTGTTTCTATAATGTATTGTATACTGCTATCTAGTACCAAGTAGCAACACTAAAAATATGTGCTCTCTCAACCTCACAGCCGGCTCTACATGTACTTAATAATGACTCAAAACAATAGATGGCGCTACTGGTTTCTAAAGGTACTGCCCAACATTCTCACACATGTAGGTAAATATATTTTATAAATATATATAAACATAATTAATAAATTATCGTTTTAGAAGAAAATCTATTTTTTTTTTTACCTAAGGCGGCTAATACGGCCAGCCCTTTGGGGCTTGGTTACAATATAGTTCATAAATACACAATGCCTTGAACTGTAGATATTTTTTAGGTTATTCCATAGAGATTATTTATAGTTTTAGATATGGTTTAAAACTAGATTAATCGTGATAAAACAAGGAGCAACGAAATCGCACAAGGAAATAAACGTTCTTTCTCAATGTGATAAAATATCCAAATTGACATCTAACGAGCATCGTATGATGATATCTTTGGATATCAATTTTGGTAAATTTTTGATGACTTAAAAGAGCACTTAACTGATTTTATATACAAAATTGTTAACGCAGTTGCTAGCGTCTGCATTCTTAAAATTTCGTTGTAGAGGTACTTTATTATTCCAGAATACTGCGGTACACTAACTTATAGTACCTTTTACTTTAAGTACCTTTTCCCCTTTTGTTTCGTCCAAATTATTATTGTACTAGCATCATTTCAATTCTTTGAAATGATCGAAGTTACAATAATTTTAATAAAACTAGGTAGGGTATCTCGGTATCCATCGCCTAAATCAGTAAGGATTCTTTAATGTCAATTAATTAAATTCCCTCAAACATTCATTGCTTTTATTGAAATCTAGCAAAAATAAATAAAAATCTATCTTTAATTAAACAATACAACACAATATCACCATATTATAAACATACATAATGCTGCATAACAGGTATTATACGAATATTCAGTGATGACAAGTTACGTACTCTTAATATCTGAGATCTAATAGCTGATTAAGAAGCCTTTTTCTCTGATTATTAGGCTGCACTACAATGACTACTTTAGCAAGTTTACCATTAGCTTTGAGGGCGTATAAACATATTAAAAAAAATCTGCAAGAAATTTCTTACCATCTAGTCGATAGCAACAACTCCTAATGTTAACAATGAACTTGCATTCCGGTTACATTTTGCAAGCTACTGGCAGACAGACTGTCAGACATTTCTTGCAAAAATTTTCTTGCAGGTGAAACCGTAGCCTTAGAAAAACAAGTCAGTGAATAATGCAGTACTGATAATGTACAAAGGGGGTGAAATCTAAAGTACCGATAGAATGTTAAAGCAGAATGATTGTAATTGAAATAATTACAGATTAATTGGGTATGTACGAACTAACGGTTGCCTTTTTTCAAGTCTTCTCATAATAAAGAAGATGATGAACTGCAGTAGTCATTGCCGCGAAATATAATTAGCATATTCGATCCTATTGGAAATATAGATAGTGATTATGGTGTAATAAAATAAAGAAGTAGAGTATAAATATGTGTAAATCTATAAAAATATTAATGATATACTAAATATTTTATATATTATTGAAGATAAAAACTATAAATACATACATAGCACTAGTAAATTTAAAAATTAAATAAGAGACAATGGAACTAAAAAATATTACATATATTTGAAAAACTAATTATGTGTTGCTAAGAAATTAAATACCTACGCTATTCTATGAATGTTTTATCAAATGCATTATTTTGTACTATAAGACCAACCACTAAGTTTAGTAATGGAGAACAACAATCTCTGGGGTATGCTTGTGGTAAATGACGACGTCCTGGAACCACATGTTTGTCAGTCCTGAGACTTGCCATGTGTGCAGAGGCCTGTCTACTGGGAAACCAAGAGGCTCGGCAGTGAGACGACGAGCACCTGATCCAAGGCCGAGAGAGGATACGGGGTCGAAGCCAGTGCCGTAGACAACGTTGGGCGCCTTGAATTCAGAGATGTGGACCATCAGGATGAAAGGCATGCCACCGACGCGACCTAAAAGTGAAATTATATTGTTATAAAGTAATATCTCTTGCTATGAAAAGTACGGGGACATATGAATGACTCTGTCACCATATGCAGCGTTTCCTATTTGCTGAAGGCACGTAGTTTGCGAGTTCTCAGACTAAAGCAAGCTTGTAAAAAGTAACAAAATAATAAAAAAGGTAATTTAGTTCTATAAAAACATCACAAAGACATTAAGGGGGCTTTACCTTTAGGCAAGATTAGCCTCCTTGGGAAGCCATCAGCTTTGTACTGTGCATCCCACATAAACTGTCCACCGTGCAAAGCATCTTCAACCTTCTTGAATAAGTTCCAACCTTCCACGGCATCCAGACTACTCAACGCATTCTCATTAGATACTCTGGTGATCACATTCTCACCTTGTTGCACTGAAATCATAAAAAGTGTACTACAGCTTTGATGTTGATAATATACAAGAGAAACATGAAATAAAGAAGAAGTGAAATTAGAAGAGTCAAAAACTTTTGTAAACTCTGCTAATTTCAGTTTCACTAATGTATGTCTACTCTGGCAAACTTAGAGATGTTAACGATGTATGCTAAAAAGAAGTTAAACAGATAAATTATAGCCACTAAGTGGGGTTTGCGCCACTGCCGCAGCAGTAGAGATGAAATCAGAGTATCAGCATCGAAATTATAATGAAGAATCCGTGCTACTTACA
Organism: Euzophera pinguis; assembly: GCA_947363495.1. NCBI lineage: Eukaryota > Metazoa > Arthropoda > Insecta > Lepidoptera > Pyralidae > Euzophera > Euzophera pinguis. The sequence continues at coordinate 7,457,538 of OX376169.1, forward strand.
GACATAATCGAATTTGTCTAACTCGAAGAAGTTTTGGGTATTCTCAATCAGAGGGATTTCGATGCCTTTGCTGTCGTATTTGGGAGCCAGGAAGAACCTGACCGTTACGTGCTTGTTGACGTCACTGTTGACGTTGACGCGAACGGTGAAGATCTTGTGATTGAGCTGAGGACGCTGAACCAGTACGCTCTTGGTATCAAAACCGTGTTCATCTGAAAACATTTTATGTTATCAAGAAACAGACATATAAGTATCTAACGTCACTTTAAGAAGATTATTTTTCTGATGTTACTTTATTTTATTGCATTTTTTTTTTACTTTGAACGTTAGTTTCCAAGGAATCGAAGGACTATACTGTAGAAAATCAGTTGATTTAAATATACAATACAGTGAAGGTATTTTAAAGATATATTAGGTTGGGGATAAAGTTTTTTCGCATTTAGTATGTATTTACTTGTAATAAAATCTCTTTGGCTATACTATTTGTATCTGGCTGGTTTTGGTATCATTAAATATTTAAATTTTAAAAAAGATAATTACAAATTTAAATTAGGAAAATGTGTGATGTTCATTTGTTTTTCTTACTGTCAAGATGATCTGATGATCTAATGAAGAACTTCGACACATTTTAAAATTTTACTACAAAAAAGGTAAAAATGCAACGCAAGCCGCTAAAAAAATTTGTGATGTGTATGGACCTAGTGCAGTGTCTGTAAGAGTAGCACAAATATGGTTTAAGGGTATCAGGAAATTTTGATGTCAAAGGTGCACGTCGCTCTGGTCGCCCTATTACGGATAAAATGGATGCCATTTTTGAAAAAATGGATCAAGATCGGCATATCAGTAGTTACCACGTAGCTTACGTATCACAAAACAGTATTGGCGCATTTGAAAAAAACTGGGTTCACAAAAAGGCTCGATATTTGGGTACCTCACGAGCTCACTGAAAGAAACCTAATGAACCGTGTACTCATTTGTGATTCTTTATTACGACTTAATGAAACCGAACCATTTTTGAAGAAGCTGATAACTGGTGATGCAAAGTGTTGAAAAACGCACGACAAGAACGTGCGAAAAAGTTCGTGGTCAAAGGCCAGTCAGGCTTCACAGACTGTGGCCAAAACCCGGGTTAACTCGCAACAAGGTGATGCTGTGCGTGTGGTGGGATTGAAAGGGCATTATTCATTATGAGCTGTTACCACCAGGCGGGACCATCGATTCTGAACTCTACTGTGAACAACTGATGAGATTAAAGCAAGAAGTTGAAAGGAAGCGGCCGGAATAAATCAACAGAAAGGATATGGTTTTCCATCATGATAACGCTAGACCTCACGCATCTTTAGCCACTCAGCAAAAATAAAGAGAGTTTGGCTGGGAGATGTTAATACATCCGACGTATAGTCCTGACCTCGCAACCTCAGATTTCTACCTGTTTCGGTCTCTTCAGAATTCTTTAGGCAGTGTCAGGTTAACATCACGAGAGGACTGCCAAAACCATTTGTCGAGGTATTTTGATTTCTGATCAAAATACCGCGCCTCAAAATTTCTATAGCAATGGGATCATGTCTCTACCTACAAGATAGCAAAAAGTAATCGAACAAAATGGCACCTACACGCTGAGTGTGGAACCTCAGACAGAAACACGCTTGTACGAACTTTAGTTAAATAAAAATAAACTATACCAAAAAAATGTTTTGATTTTTCTTAAAAAATGCGAAAAAACTTTTTCCCCAACCAAATTATATATATTAATTTATTAAATATTATATAATTTATTTATTATATATCTCAAATATATATAAAAAATATATATTTAAATATACATATAGTTTCAGATATATATATATATATGGAATAAAATACTTACATTCAAACTCATTTAGATGCAGATGATTGGTAACATTTACATGAGTGTACTCAAAGTAGGTGACAAGTTTGTCAACATCAACTTTCTCAATATGGACGGAAGGCAATCCCAGTTCCTCATGAGTATACGGTGGGAGTGTCTCATGCCACAAATGGAAAAAGTGAAGAACACGCTTCCATATCATATAGAAAGCTGGGTCGCGAAGAGCTGTCTGATAATGTTCCAAGACTGACGGCAGTACCAATGGGAACATCCTGTAAATACAAATGCAATAGTTAAGATGTAGCTATCACACAAAACTTAATATAAAAATATAACTTACTCTTTGTAGTACTGAACATGAGATGGGTTGATAAGATGCGAGTTGCTGAGCACCTTCTTCCAAATGCTAATGAAGTCCTTGTAATAGTGAACATTAGGAGAGTCCACATTTCCTTCAATGAGACGACCAATAACATCAATGGCATCTGGAGTACGGATACTGACTTGTTTACCGTCGTCCTAAAATATATTTTTATTTTTAATAATATTAATTTAAATTAATAAAAGTATATTAAATGATTGGTACTTACGGTCACTACGTAACCTAAGTCAATAGCTTCCAGAATACGGTATTCATAAAGTTCAAGTTCTTTAAGGATATTAATCATCCATGGTGCATCCAAGTGGTAGTGGCTTGGTCTATACGGGAAGGGAATTCCACTCATGTATACTAAACCTGGATGATATCCTTGATTCACAATAGTTCCATCGAGCTCAGGAATTTCTCCTAGGCCATTACAAAGTCTCTCCATGTAGTAACGAGCCAATATTTGTTTGTGCCACCAGTAAAATAGCTCACCACGTTTGTCCTTTATCAAGGGACAGGTTTCTTTGCCAATCCAGAATGGATAAGTCAAGTGAATGTTATAATATAAATTGCTCAGTGCTGGATCGTGGGTGAAGTAGGAAACAGCCAGTTCAGAGTTAATGTAAGGCCACAATGTTTCATTTATGTTAATAACTACATTGTCATCCCACATATGAGTATATGGGAAATGTTCTATCCAGTGCTTTCCATGAACAGCGACACTCTGAGCGGTGGTCAAAACTTCTGCATTGTGGAAGAACGACGGCATAGTATTGTAAAGAGGCGGAACAATGATGTCCTGGGTATCGTGGCGATGGAAGATTGCTGTCGATAGAACATACACGTACAGATACTCATTAAGATATTGCCTTAAATATACAGCTGTTTTGTAGAAAGTATCGAAATCTTTCGCTGAGAACAGGAGGTTGAACACAAACTGAACCTCAGTTTTGTGGGCATATTCCAGGACAGAGAATGGCACAGTCTTTGGTAGGTGCCATTTGTTGTGTATCATTTGACTTACTATATGGACGGCAGTGGCATTCTGTAATGAAAAAAAAAACATCAAATTTTAATATCATGAACATAATATTTAAACCTTATGCAAATGCAATAGTTATATTCTATTCAATTTGATCAAAATCAAGTACCTCATAGTTTTGAGCATTCTTTTCAATGTCCCATGTCTTTTCAATTTCTTGGTGTTCCTTAAAATGATTGGGCTCATGTACGTGGAAGAAAAGTATCAAAAGCTTGTACTGGCGCTCTAATGTAGATTTGTCAGCTATAATAAAATAGATTAAAACTCATAAAATTACAAATATACACGAAAACATCAGTTTGAATGGTCAATCCATTTTGGAGGAGTGCGGTAACAATCACTGTGACAGATATTTTAAAAAGTCAAATGTTTTATTTATTGAAAGATTTGATCATTATATGATTAAAATCATACAACGCAACTAGGTGGTGGACGTCACCGGGTGCGAAGCGCTAAGATGAGAAAGAAAAATATAAGATTATTCATCTAAACAAACAAACTTTATACGGCTTTTACACTTTATCACACCTAATTATTCAATACCTAACGTACTTCATAATCGCAATTTGTCAATGATGCCATAAAATACTCGTACAAAACTACCGCCTACATTTTTATTGGAAACGTTCCCCATTCACTCACAGTGTCCAAGGGTCTTAATATTTTATTAAATTGATGATAGGATAATTGGGATCATTTCGATAGAGAAAAACTATGAAAAAGGCCAAGACCCCACAAGGGGTTGTGGAAGAAAGTAATATACTTAAGCAGCGTTTGGGCATTTCCATATAAAACCGAAGTTTGTTTGTTTCAATTTGTAACAATCACAAAAACATAAGACAGATTATTATTGTTGCAATGGATAGTGAACTGGTCAAAAACATGGTGCCTTACCAGGTTTCTGTTGGACCGGCTTCACCGGGTCCGAGAGCCCACTGGCCACTAGAAGGGCCAACACACACAACACCAATCGAGCCATAGTCGCCAATGCAATGGATGCATCCCAACTCTATATTTATACACTTTGGGAATGCGATAATTTTTGCATTACAATTCTTTATCGCTTTGTGTAGGTCATGCATGCATTTATCAGAAAGTTTGACATTTTACTTTGTACCATTATCGTCTTGCTGAATTAATTGGATTCCCAAAGCAGAAATCACAATAAAATATATTTTTCAATAGATCACAATTTATTTAAAACTAGCTTTGACCCGGGGTTTTACTACCGTGTATTCTTTTAGAAAAACATCTTCAGCTTCCGCTTTATATCCAAACCATATCTAAAAATCTATAGATCGAAATGTCCTAACCAAACTGGAAACAACTAAATAAAATATACTTCCTGTGGGAATCAAACCCAAAGAACATCGGAACCGCACACAAATAAACGCTCCTTTCTCAATGGGTCAAACGCCTTAACCACTGGGCCAAAGATGCTGTGAAAGCATACAATTCATATATTTAGTTGTTCTACTTGCATTATATTTAGTTGAGTTCTCTTTATATAGAACCATAAAATACATAATTTTTTTTAAGTACATTTATTCAAAACTAACACATTTATACATAAGTTTTTTTTAAATAAATTTTTATTTTATGTTCTTAGCAAACTGCCATGATAATTTTAATTGCACAATTTACGACGGTGCAGTAGCTTAAGGCATATAAACGCTTTTCTATCCATTTTCCTTCATAATTCAAAAACTTAAGAGCACTCATCTCCATTGAAGTATAGACATTATTTCTAGTTGAACTACTGTAACAAAAAAATTATAATATCATTCTTTATTAACTTATTTGTAGCTTAAATGGAAAAATAGTACCTAGTATGAGATCGTTCAATAGACTCCGGGCTGGAGTCGGGTCTTGCCACGTGAATACAGTAAGGCTTTTCGAGTAATTCCCTGTGGGACTGCAGTGCTGTTATTTTATTCTATTTAATGTAAATACCTATTATAATGCCCCAATTGGCAGAAAAAACGATCACGTCATTCTAAAACCAAAAAATGTATGGGATCGACATTAGCCGCGCTAAATCACGTGGTCGATTTTCATACTAATTCCGAAAGATCGCGAACAAGAATGTCGTTATCGTTTTTCAAGTTGTAACTTATCTACGGGCCCAGACACCTGCTGTGGATTTGAAGTAGGCTAACAACAAAGCAGTGAAGGCAGCCACATTCTGGTCTAAACACAAATAATAAATTACCATCTCGACTCGCAAAGTAACTTTAAATCAAGTATTGATTGCTTGAACCTGTCGATGAATACGCGAGGACTCAAAGTACATACGGGTATATTGTACTACGAGATAGAGCCACTACTCTTCTGTCAACTGTCTGTCCATTGTATCAACAAAAGATTTGACCATTCGGATATAATCCGCTATTCGTTTTGCAACAATGTACCGTTTATTTTATCATATACTAGTCTTTTTTTGTGTTAGTAAGATCCTTCCTGTGACATTAGAGTAAAACTTTAATTTGTATGTTTCTGTATTTTGAGATCGTACGTATTGTACACTCCTTTTCCTTCTAAGTGAATACTTAACTAACTCAAACTATTTTTTTATTCGTATTTGTGCTGTCACGCTGATATTAGTTAATCATAAAATCTTGACTACAATATATTATTTATTCTGGAAACAAATTGCTAGATATTAATTATTACCACATTTGACGGAAGTACTGTTGCAGGTTAAAAAACTAAACATTCATGACAAGGCTATAGTATTGCAGAACAAAGTTATTTATAAGAATCACAATGAAATTAACTTTAGCATCTATTTATTTATTTAAATTTTATTACAAAGAAAGTAAATGGCGGACTTAAAGCCTTGGGCTTATCCTATTAGTCAACCAACAGATATATTCTTTATTCTATTACATGAGCTCGTTAAATTAAACAGATTAGCTACCAAGCAATTAATTAATCGAGAGTTATATTAAAAATCGGTAGGAAAAGGTAGGCTGTGACATGACCAATATATCACTTTGCAGCAGGTCGGCGTCGCTTCGTCCAAAGTTTTGACATATGAGTAATTTATTGGCTAAAAAAATAAATTACTGCATTGCCCACACGTTTGAGCTCAAGGTGGTTGATTTGGGTGGAACAAAAAATGATGCGCCCGAGGCGTATAGCCCGCTACTTGCTAAAACAGCTATATAGTCTAATGTCCAAGAACCAAAACTCTGATTCTTTACATCAAAGGCAAATAGCATCGAAACCGAACTCGGGCATCAAAACCGAAACGTTCCTTTCTTAATGATCCAAGGTGGCATGTTCTAGAAGAGGTATTCAGATAAAGTTGCCTTTTGTTATTAACTTAGTTATAATTATTACTTTAGTATTTTTATTGTTATTTATAGTGTAAATATGTTAGTTATTTATAAGTGTACTTTATTTTTGTGTGCAATAACATTTATATAAATAAATTGTTTGAGATGTGTGTCCTGTCAAAAATCTTAGTTCAATATAGAAACATCATGATTTCCTCTAGTATCTATCAATTATCCTGCAGTGCAAACGTTGATAAATCATATTTCGGACATTATCTTCTCAGTACTTCTCAAAACGTTCTCACAACTTTCAATAAAAAAAAAAACGAAGTCAATTTGCCTGTCTTTTAACATTCACAAACATTTCATTTCATTAACAAAATCCATTCCTTTCTATATTTGAAGCAGATATTATGCTGTGGGATCTTATCCTATATTGAAACCGGTAAAATATCTGGTTGGAAGAGAATAAGCGTCATAAAGTCTGCCGTGACGGGAGTCTGGACCCCATGATGTAATTAGTATGGAATTCAAAACAACTAATCAACTATTTAAGATGCAACTATCTAAATGCCTACTAAAGGAATTTACCATATACAATGCACTATTCAGTAGGTATTTTGACTTGGCATAGTTTTTCTTTTTCCGATTGCTCCCAGGGTGTGAATTCTCTTATTTTACATAGTGCACAATTGAATCGTAATTGGATCGCAAGGGCAATTTTTGACGTTACTGGTATTCTGTTAATAATTTCAAGACCAATCGTATTCAATTGGCATGCCATTGAACTGCGACTGGACAATTTGCTAATTAAAAAATCATCAATTCTTTCACTAATCATTGAATATCAGTTGCATGGTCTTTAAAAGTTTATTAGCGGAATTGACGCCCTGATTTCGATTTAAAGTGGCTAAAAAAACTCTTATTTTTTCCCGCTCCCTGAGAATTTTAAGAAAAAGATACTAAACAGCGCGTTCCATTATGTGTCACTTCTTTCTTTAAATAAGACGATTTCTAAAGTAGGGACAGCTCGATATTAAATCCGGGAATATTAATACCTACATAATAAATTCTATCTTGCGAAGGAAATATAAAAGTATTCAATGGGCCGCACTGTCGTGATTTAACACGACGCTTTCCTAATAAAGAATTTTTCATTTTGTTTTTAAGGAAGACAGTCATAAAAATTTTCTTTTTTCTTTTTGTAAAACTGATGAAAATATTCAAAAATTTGAAGATTCTTGGATAGATTTTATCGTGATTGCGAATAGAGATAATAATATTTTTGTGTAAGTTACATAAAAATGCTAATAAATACAGTTATAAATTTAGTTCTATCAATTCACTCACATAAATATTTGTATTTATACACATACCTACATAATTGCTATTACCATAAGGCTGCCTTTTACGCAAGGTTTATTTTTTCTTATAATTAACTAGCTGTGCCCGCGACTTCGTCCGCGTGGAATAGTTATTTTGGGAATCATATTTATTTTTTGTTTACAAACCTACCTCCTCAGCTTTATTATAAATTACCTATAGCTGTTACCCACGACTTATTATAGACGACTTATAGTTACATAATTAAAATAATATATTTTAAAGTAGTTTTAAAAAGAATATATTTTAAAGTACTTCTGCGTAAATTATATTTTTAAGTTTATTTTCTTGTGGCAGAATCAATAACACATTTATTTGGATAAAGATTAATATTATTATGTTGATACAACTCTGACAAATATTTTGTAATAGTGCATTAATTACGACCAAATTTGATTATCATAAAAACTGTTATTGTAAGTTAATCTTAAAAGATAGACATATACTGTCGCAGACATGTTTTTAGATATTTTAAAGAGGAATAATTGTTTCATACATATTTTTTGGGTATCTCGAACGGTTTTCGCAGCGCACGCAACGGAAACCCTCAAAGATGAATAATTTCCCCCGTTTTGTCCACATTTTCGACTGTTTCTTCGCTCCTATTAGTCGCAACTTGATGTTATATAGCCTAAAGCCTTCCTCGATAAATGATCTATCCAACACAAAAATAATTTTTCAATTCGAACCAGTAGTTCCTGAGATTAGCGCGTTCAATCAAACAAACAAACTCTTCAGCTTTATAATATTAGTATAGATTAATATGCTTATATATGTATCCTTGCCGTGCAATAAAGAGTTTTGTATTTTATTGTATATTGTGTAATAGTTCATTAAATTTAGTGAAATAATTTGTTTAAAAATTAAGATAAAACTTAACTTGTCCCGCATATCCTTGCCTCCTTCCATGTGGTCAAAAAAGCCTTTTGACCATATGTAATTAATTTTGTGTTATTCTCATAAAGCTCGCTTGCAGGATGATTACATCTACCCATAGTTACAGTCTCTAGGCATCATTTATGTATGTTTCATCGTTTCACAAAAACAAATATTTTCAGACTTTAAAAATATCTCGTTTTAAAACAATATAAAAAAAACAATATAGGTTACTGAATCATAACAATTTTTCTGATAAAATAACATTTCAATTTGAATTCACAAATCCCAGTCATACCATCAGTGAGAGTAATCTCCCGTTCAATATTCATATATTTATTTTCAACGACGCCCTGACACTTTATGGATGGTTGTGTATTAATTATGGCATCCATGAGCTCGCATACATTGAAATTTAAACTAACAAATAAAAAGAGAATAGAAGGGAATCGTGTGCATACGCCAATGTAAATTATTACCTAAATTCAAAATGTGTTATGGTATGCCCCTTCTTACCCATAATACTACAAGTACCATCTCTGGTACCTTCTTACCCATGATACCCGTAAAATATCTGACAATGAATGCCATTAGCACATGGATCATGATTCTATTGGTCTGGCTTTAAAACAGAAAATAAAGTTAAAGTTACAAGAATTTACTAAATGATTTAGTGTGCTTCCGCCACAAGTTCGTGCAAACACGCAATATTTAAGTTTGCAGAGTACACACACAATTGATGCGATACGTAGAACGGCTAAGCACTATGTATCTAGTTTGACTCCGTGTCTTCAACTATATTCATACCAAAATCCGTTCAGCGGTTTGGCCGCGTTGCTACAGACAGACTTTCGCACTTATAATTTAATATAGATATGGATGTAGTACAACTGATAGTGATAGTAGTTTACATGAACTAATTGATGAGATCTTCACAAACATATAAAAGTGTATATTCTACAACCTTCATATTTTATGATTGAACCGTGCACTCTGTTCAATGTAAATAACAAGCTCCTCGTTACATCAATCGTACAAACAGACATTTCCACTCTATTTAAAAGAAATAGGTTTTAAAAGAGATGTTTTGATGAAAAGAAATTAATGCTGCTAAAATACTGTTTACATAAGATAAGAGGGATTCAATCGCGTGAAAAGAAATTACGAATATGATTGAATATTTCCTTTAATATTCTTGTACAATTGAATAATATTGTGTAGGTCCAGAAAAACTACTTAGTACAATGTTCGTTGTTATTATAATAAACTATGAAAAAACGAATAAGCACATACAATTTACAGGTATTATGACAGAAGAATCATAGATATACGAGTACAATATTTTATTAAATAAAATCATGATACATCCATATCCATACTTATATACTTATAATATTATAAATGCGAAAGTCTGTCTGTCTTTCTGTCTGTCTGTCTGTTACGCTTTCACGGCCAAACCGCTGAACGGGTTTTCATGAAATTTGGCATGAATATAGTTGAAGACCCGGGGTCAAATATAGGCTATTTTTTGATGCAGGCGGAGCTGCAGAAAACAGCTAGTATTCGATAAATGAACTTAACATTTGTGAAAACAACTGCATTCAAGCATTATTATCTGCTGGATGATAAATATATTTATGGTTAATTAACCGAAGATAGGTAAATAGTATTTGAATTTTATCTATTTAACCTTTATTAATAAAAAATACTATCGCCAACTGCCTATTGGGCTTAATTAGGTAAATTTGTCCTGTGACTTTTCACTCATACAGATGTCGCTATATTTTTTTAAATGACTTTTGTAAAATTACATAACTGATACATTTTTAGGAGATCATTAAAGTGGAGTGGTGTAAACCTTAATGAAAAAAGAAACTCTTAAACAATAAATAGGTTAGTAGCCAAACGAAAAGCTGCAAGGATTCTATTAGAGATTACCTTAAAAACATTTTTTTTTTTAAATAATGACGCAGTTTATGTTCAGTTCAAGTAACTACCTACTGCAAAAATGAACAATAATAACAATAAAGCTATAACATAACAAAAGGCTGGATGATATTGATCGTTTCATTTAATAAATAGCAGTGTTTTATTTAATTTATTTGGAACTACATATTTTTTAAGGACTGGCAAAGACACTAGCGCCACTCCCTGCGTTTTTTTTTTATGTGAAACGAATTATTTCAATCGCTACGCAGGTCCCAATTGGCCGCAAGTGGCAAAGGAGAGACAAAAACAGAAGAATATGGAGAATGCTTTTATTCTAAATAGGTTAAAACAACCTTCCCTTTTCCGCAAAAAATAAAATGTTTATCTCAACAATGTGTTGTTCGATGGCATAATCCCATAGATATTATTCGACAACAAACAGACAATCCACTAAATAGTTTGTCACAACTGGTGGTCGTATAACACTTTGTTGTATATTTAAGAGTATTTGACACTTTCTTTATAGGGTTCCCTAGTAAAATACAAATAACAACGACAGTGCCCGGCAGCGGCGTGAATATGGATATCGGCAATCATAAGAAAATCGTCTATATAGATAACACTCTACCAAGCCGAAATACCAGTGTTCTATAATTGTCACCGGGTATTGTATATGGTACCTATTTGAATTATGATTTTATGGTTAGCAATGGTAATAATTTCATTGTTTTTTCACTGCTAAACTCGTTGCGAATGGCCACTAATTGCCTAAGTTTTTCACTTGTGACTCTACTATCCTTTGTAAGTTGACGTTTTAAGATATCCTTCATGAAAAAACACAAATTTATGGCTGATTTTTGTTTTTTTTTTACTTTATAATGTAAGAATAAAACACGATAAAAAGAATTAAATTGTTTTTTTTTTTATTAAAAAAAATGTTTTTGTGAAAGGCAAACAAAATAAAATAAGTAATTTTTTTAAAATTTTCATTGATAGTTTAATCCGACTCGTACTTAACCAATACTTGAGCATGAGGATGGTGTTCAATATTGAAATGTCAACATGACGCTTTGAGCTTTATCCCTTTATCCTATAAGTTCTTTGTTTCGGGTGTCGCTTTCACCCCAATGTCCAGAAATAGTGAAACCTTTTTTGTGTAATAGTGACAATAATAACGGAAAGTGTTTATTTGTTTGAATTGTGGAGAGAACTAATTGTATAGGTTTGTTTTTATTAAACAAAATAAGGTATTGTCCCTTTGCACAGTTTCTGGGAATTACATTCAGAAACCGTCAAAATGTTGAACTACTTGTTACTTTCATCTGTTAGAACTGTCCTGTCAATAATTTCGTTCTGTGAAATACCTACAATCATATTTTATTAGTTACAACTTCAACAGCTTCATACGTCACAAAAAATGTAATTTTTCTTAGTCTGTAGGTCTCTCCTTTGTTTTTTGTCGTACTTTTAGCTTAATAAGATGGAAATTATAACTGAGCAAAACTATTTTAAGCAACTAGGTGTTTACTTAAAGTTGTTATTGAATTTACTTTAGGGTAAAATAATTTATACTAGCTTCTGCCCGCGGCTTCGCCCGCGTGGTCTAATAACAATCAACATATTTTTCTTCATAAACAAAAAATCTAATTTGGGCAGCATAGTAAGAGTTGTTTTTTTAATCGGGCATGTGGGCCTTTAAAATAACGATCGAATAACTATGAAAACGATATCCGTATCGATTTTAACACATCACGCTCCATTTCCACCTTTTAGGAGTTGATTTTTGGAAAATCCTAAAACAGGTATACATTATCATCATCATTTCATGTAGGTTACATTGTCTATCGACCATGTACACTCTGGTGTCAGAGTTGATCGGAATCGCCTCTCGGCCTCTGACGTGGTTCCTTTAACGACTACTAAATGGCAGCCGGGGCCAACGGCTTAAAGTGCCTTCCGAAGCACGGAATCATCTTTATTTTCAGACAATCAGGTGATTCAAGCCTGCAAAGTCCTAACCATAGTGGAAAAATTGATAAAACTAATCTCGTTTCTCCATGCAACGTTTAGACCCCCGTTTAACCCCCTTAGGGAATGAATTCTCAAAAATCACGTGACGTGAATCAGTAGGAGTTGATGGTATTATGACGTGAGTTGAATGTACCTAGAGTATTGATTGACATTTATAATATTGTAATAATTTAGCTATGCCAACTCGAAGATTTTGCACACCTTGAAAGGTAAAATGTAAAAGATCTAACAAATATAATGAAACACCTATTGTAATTGGCCTACATTTATGTAAACAAATAAACATATAAAATAAATAAATTTTTATCCTCTCGTATAGCACGTGGCTTCCATGCTCCAAATAAATAAATGAATAAATATTTCCATACTAATATTATAATAGCAAAAGTCTGTCTGTCTTGTACGCTTTTACAGCCAAACCGCTGAACGGATTATGATGAATTTGGTATGAATATAGTTGAAGACCTGGGGTCAAACATAGGCTACTTTTTGGAGCTGCGGGAAACAGCTAGTTTTATACATATATATAAATAGGCAGTACCGTAGCATCTCAGTAGGAGTGTAATAAAATCGGGCACGTGGGACTTTCAAATAAGTATTCTTTTTCGTAGTCAGCGACCCGAATAACCATGAAAACGATATCCGTATCGATTTTAAGACATAGTCAACCCGTTTCCCCTTTAAGTGGTTGATTTTTAGAAAATTCTAAAATAGGTATTTACTCATTTATCATGATCAATGCTCTTGAGAAGTTGTAACTAATGCCGTTTCTCCATATAACGTTTGGAACCCCATTTAACCCCCTTAGGGGATGAATTTTGAAAAATCATTTCCTAGTGCACCCCTAGACCACAAAAGGAATCCACGTGCCAATTTAGGAACCAGACGACCCAGCGGTTTGGGCTGTGCGTTGGTATATAGGTCAGTCAGTCAGGATTTTGAATTTTATATAATAGGTAGAGTTTCTACATAGGACATTAATTTAATTTGGAATTATTTACTACTACAGTTCTTACAACATAAGTAAAAGAAAAAAGTATTCTGAAATTGATTGTTCCAAAATATCTAATCGTGTCGATCGCCCATCAATATTCGCATAAAACGAACGGGAATAATCGAAAGAACATCAAAACCAAATTTCGTGCTATATGGCTATATCGATTCCTTATCGTTTATATTTAAAATTAAATTCTATACATATAGTATTAAGAAATAAATATGATAATTATTATACACATATAGTGGGTAATTATACTACTCCTATTTTAATTATGTAAGAAAAAAACTTCTATTTTAAATGTTTGGTACAAACGGGCTTTGACTTTATAAAAAGAATGTACACGTCTGTAATGATTATGTGTACAAAACATGTATTCTTATCTAAATATTTCTCATAAGCTATTAATAGAATAAAAGTTAATGTCACCTTTCAAAAACATATCACAAACACATATGTAATTAAGTCCTTATTTTGATTTGATAACGAATATTTTAATAACATTCAGTAATACAGTCACTTAACTACATCGATTAATATTCTTATAATTATCTGACCCCAGCCGACTTCGAGGGCCGTTGTAACACACTTTTAATCTTAGTTTCACCTCAGAATGTTTAAATATCGCACTTATTAGGTACTTACTGATTCCCGCGGCTTTGCCCGCGTCAAAAAGTAGCCTATGTTTGACCTCGGGCCTTCAACTATATTCATACTTAATTTAATAAAAATCGGTCAAGAGCCGTGAAAGCATAACAGATAGACAGACGGAAAGACAGACAGACCTAGCATTTATAATATTAGTATGGAAGTATAGATGGATTATTTATCTCTTTTGTGGTTAGTTAGTAACCAAAATCAGTTAAAGTTATTTGTTGCAAACATCGAGTTGTAGTCGGGCAATCACACTGTCTGGTGGCGCTCTTGATAATTATTCTGATAAGCCTTTTAAAAATAAACTTTTGTTTGTTAGAGTGCACAAGTTTGTATTTGAGTATGAAAGTGGGAAACTCTTTAAGAAGCGATTTTATGATAAAAATAAATATCATTAAATTTGCAAGATGTTAGTTAAATCAATCTTTTTCTCTAAATCAACTCCAATAATTAAATCTCAAGCTAACTCTAGGTTTAATAGCGCCACTGGGCCGCAGTCTCACGATAAGACAATGCAAGGCAGACCACGATGACCGCGTAGAAATCACACCTGTGCTGGCTAGCGGCATCACATAATTTCAATCAACTGCAATAATTAAATCTCAAGTTAACTCTAGGTTTAACAGCGCCACTGGGTCGTGTCTCATGATACTACAGGGCAAGGTAGACCACGATGACCGCGTCGAAATCACACCTGTGCTGGCTAGCGGCATCACATATAAATTTAATCAACTGCAATAAATAAATCTCAAGCTAACTCTAGGTTTAATAGCGTCACTGGGCCGCAGTCTCATAATAAGACCAGGTAAGGCAGACCACGATGACCGCGTAGGAATTACACCTGTGCTGGCTAGCGGCATCACATAAATGAACCGCCCGAACCCCGCACCACCATCACATCACACGGCCCGCCGCATTTAACTCCCATGAGAACTAAAAAAGCAAACAGATTTTTCTATGTATAGATTTACTGGAAGTCGCAATAAGTCCATCGACGAATAAAAAGTGGAAACAAATCCATCGATGGATCAGATTGGAACAGAAAGTGGTATCAGTGTATTAATGGGATGAGCGATGTCGATTGATAATGTAACTCACTAGATATGAATGAATAAACTGAATTAATCAATGGTAAATAGTAGAATAGAGGTTAGTTATTTAAGTTTCAGAAACAGATATAACAGTGTTCGATTTAATAGAGTCGTAAGAACAACGCACACGTTGCACACTTCCATTATATAGATCGTTTAAATATATATTCACCTGGCTCTACACGTATAAAAAAAAAATTCCAGAGGATCACACTGAGCTAATTTTGTCACTCACATATTTCAGAGGTGCATTGTATCCAAAAATATTATATTAAAAAAGTACAACATTTTTCTTTTCTTTACAATTAAATTCAAATCAATTCTGTATATTTAACAAAAGAAACAAAAAAAGTCCAAAATATAATATGACTATGTACAAAATATATACAAAATTAATCTTGCAAATGTCTATCGAAATGATGTGATTTCATGCCACATCTAGCTAACGCTTTACATCCTTATGAATATTATGGCCTTTTCAGATTTTATTGATTTGAAATACCTAATCGGCTGATTGATTTCTTTATTGGCCGATGCGCCGACTTTGTTGATCCTACGGACTCGGACGCTTGTCTAAGTATTAATTGAGTTAATAGCCTGAGAATTGATGATGTTCACGCATGTACTTGAAACTTGTTTTAGCACCTAATTATCTTTTATTGGAGTATTGTTACTGCGTGTTTGTGAGTCATCGATTGGTGCTGTGACGGATTAGCAATGTTAAATACGGACTATGGCTTCAAATCGAATGACGTCACATGAAATCAACGGTTGGTCTTTAGAAGATTTCTCATACAACAGTACGTTCCTCGCATTTCTTATGAAGAAATTTTTGCAAATCTTTATTGAAAATCATTAAAATAATGCTAATTCAAATTATATGGGAAATATAATGGGAGTATCCTGCATCGTGCCCTGATTAATATATGTTGCTGGATGGAGGAGGTAAACCAGAAAGTCATTGAAGAGTGGTCTATTTCTATTTTGCTATTGCCTGTCACCAAAAGAAAAATATAGGTGGTTTTGCAGATTTACATAATTCCCTTTTTTTTAGAATAATCGCTAATATCTGAGTCGGTGAAAACATTGCAAAAAAATTGAAATCATCTATAATTTTAAAATACTTCGAAATAAAACATTTTAATTTAATACTGTGTTGTTTTTAGGGTTCCGTACCTCGAAAGGAAAAATGGAACCCATAAAAGATGACTTTGTTGTCCGTCCGTCTGTCTGTCAAGGCCTTTTTCTCAGGAACTCGTGGAGGTATTAAGCTGGAATTTAATACCTCCACGAGTTCCTCATCAAATCCTCAGGTCTACTGTCCCTAGGAGCTGTGAAAAAATCAAACTTCTAAGCCAACGCAATCAAAAGATACAGCCGTTTGTACCGCAAATATCCGTAAATTTTCGACACTTGCAAGGGAATCAAAACCTATAGGGAACTCAGAATCCCGTGAGAACTCAGAATCTTGAAATTTGGTACGAAGCACAGATAAGGGAAAACAGCGAAAATCGTAAATTTGTAGTTACATCATATAATAAAGATATTTTTAATAATTTTAAACTTACTAACCCTTTCCTCGTGAACGCGTAGAGGTATTAAATTGAAATTCATGATTGTCGTGATGGGTGAACTTTTATTTATATACCTACAGGTTTGTACGGAACCCTAGGTGCGCGAGTCCGACTCGCACTTGACCGGTTTTTTTTCCACACTAGCTCCAGTACTTTTGTATACCTCATAATAAATAATAAAATATTTACGCACACGAGATTAAAACCACAGCCTAATATCACAAAGAGAAAAACGGAAATTAAAAACATCAAAGGCCTTTCAGTACTTTTTAAATGATGTTTGAAGGTACTGTTGACTCTGGGTAAGCGTTTTATCGTACCTAAACCTCATTTACAATCTTCTGAATACCTTTAAGATCCGTGAGCCTTAAGGGCTTAAAACAAAATTTATGTTGTTTGGAATGATGCAAGATGGTTTATATTTTTATATACCTACCCTCATAAATATTAATTGTATTATTTTAATAATTATTTTCCATATATCGGGGTTGACTGCGAGTCATCCATGATAACGTAATTAACTGAGAGTTAATTGCGATTAAAAAAAAAAAATCGTACGTAAAACTATAATAATTATAAAATTCGTACGTAAAAGGATAATAATCATAAAATCGGGGTTCACTGCGAGTGAACTGCGATAACGGAATTAACTGCGAGTTGATTTCGAACTAAGCACAGATTTGAACGAATGTCGTTTCTAATAATTTTGTTCCAATGACATTATCTGCGAGATAATGTATTCTCAAAGATTTATAAAACAAATATCTATCCTAGGCAATACATTTGTTCTAGGTGGTCATAATGCATATTCATCACCGCCTCCATCTACAGATGACAAGCAGGTTCCGGACGAGTTCGACCCTCGACCGAAGGCTGATGAAGATACGGCCGCTGTTCCGTCGCTAGACCCTGCGCTCTTGGCCGCTTTGGGGGAACCCTCTTCCGATACGCCTGAATTTGGGCCAGATATTCACGATACATTGGCCAAAATGTAGCCACCTTTACTAAAGAAAGGATTAACGAAAGAAAATAAGGAAAAACTTTTACAGCAAAATTAAATCCCAAATAATTGCAAGCTATTAGAAGCTCCTAAGCTGAATGGAGAAATTTCCTCAGCCGTATCGGAAGTTGTTCGCGGTCGGGATAAAAAATACATTGCTGTACAACAACAACTGGGACAGGGGATCGCAGCGGTTAATCGGGGTATGGAGGTCTTACTTAGAAGCGACGACAAGATCCAATCACTTGCATACCTAAGCGATGCAGGCCGTATTCTCTCAGATTTACACAATTTTTTTACCAAAGACAGGGTTAAATTATTAACCCCAAGTCTTGATAAAAATTTTCTTCATGTCATCAAGAATCTTCATGTTAAAAATAATTGTTCCAAATAAAATCTTAAAAAAGCTAGCTAAGGATGATGCGGAGTTATTTAAATATTGCAATATAATGAGTGTCTATGATAAAATTCAATATCTTATTTTAACTGAATCATGTCAAAAAAATTGTTTGATGGAAAAAATGCGACCTAGCTACCTAAGAACACTTTGTTATTTAAATAAATATAGTCTTCCAAAATTTAATAATCAGTATGGGACAAGAATTCCTAATTATATGATACCAAACTATCTAAATAAGCTTCCCTCAGAACTTCAGGAGTTGTATAATAATAACTTTAAAAAATTTAAATTGAGTTTGAAAAAATACTTGAGTACTTTCTGAATGTAATAGCGACTCACCGAACAAAATTCACAAACCCATCGAGGTTTCCGCGGTTCGGTAACTGTTTTATGTGTACATTTGATATTTACTGAATAAATGATTTAAAAAAAAAAAAAAAAAGACACTGAGAGAGACGAATCTTTATTCGGCAATACTTTGTCAGAAAAGATCAAGGCTAGTAAAGCCATAGAAAGACAAGGCCAACAAATAAAAAAGAGCGCGAATGTCTCGAGGTCTAACACCTCGAATATAACAAATACGCGGTCCTCAACATCACAGGGAAACTGGTCCGAGCCTCCTCGTTATTCGTCGACCAAAGGGGGAGGAGAGGCAGTCGGAAGCCGAATCCCTCACCAGCAACCCGTCGCCCGTACCACAACACCACCGCGCAAACGAAATCAACGGCGGCGCAGAGCAAAACTCGTGCGCAGCCTCAGCAGTAACGCAGGTATACGCTGGTCGTCTCACACATTCTTGTAAGTTTTGGTCGAAAATTACAAATAATTCTACAGTCTTGTCGTGGATTAGAGATGGTTTTTTTTTCAATACCATTGTGTAATGTACATCAGTTAGCGATACGAAACGTACAGTGGTCATCAGATGAAAGTCATCAAATGCGAGTAGCTATTAATAAGCTTCTCAAATGAGGGGTCATCAGAAAATGTAAACCTAGGAGAGATCAATACATTTGTCGTACCTTAGCTCCTAACCGAATGGCAGTAAGGATTCATTTTGAATTTAAAATCGTTCAATAACTTTGTTCAGAAGACGCATTTTAAGATGGAGGACTATCGAACTGTCAAATTTCCCCAATGGTGCGAAATACGCAATATTCTTCTCCATGCATCTTACGTTAACACTAAAGATAATCGTGCCGATGAATAATCACGAAAGACTAACCACGACACAGAGTGGGAGTTGTCTGATGAGGCTTTCCAAATTATCGTAAAACGATTCGGACAACCTGAAGTGGATCTCTTCGCATCTCGGGCCAATGCCAAACGTTATATTTTCATTTCATAGTTCCAAAAACCAGACTTTCTAGCGGTAGAAAGAAAGCACTTTATCATTAATACTAAAATGCATAAAAAAAAATCATTGACGATAAAGCTAAGGGAATCTTTGTGTTTCCCTGTTGCCTCTCACAGCCATGGTCTCCACTACTCCAGGGCTTATTAATTTCCGAAATACTGTTTTTCAACCCCAGTAACCAGTAAGTCATTATTACAATCTCGTTACAGACAAACTCACCCGCCTACAAAGCAGCCTTATCCTGGCTGCCGCGGTGCTATCAGCGCAGCCTTTATCCGACGAGGGGTCACATCAGACGCAATACTCTAGCATCTCTTTCGGTTAACACGTTTTAACAATACAACGTGTCTCTAAAGCTCTGGTGGGCGTTTGGTGCTGATAATGCATTACATCCATTAGACACATTAATAACGTCACTAATAAAAATTTTATCAGGCGAATTTAATAAGGGCTGCTCATACGGAACCTTAAATAATCATCGATCAGCATTATCTCTTTTATTAAGATCAGAAATAGGTTCAGATTATTGTGTAAAGAGACTCCTTAAAGGAGCTTATAGATTAAAACCCAGTGCACCCAAATACAGACATACATGGGATCCGCAACTAGTGCTCGATATGATAACAACGTGGTATCCAAATACTGATTTATCACTTGAAAAAATAAAAAAAAGCTTGTAATTTTACTTGCACTCTGTACTGCACATAGGGTTCAAACACTCTCACTTATAAAATTAGTAAACATTAGTTTTTTAGAAAATTGCTTTAAACTTTCAATTCCCGACTTGATCAAGAGTCCCGGACGTGAACAGCCCGTATTAAACTTACCATATTTTCGCGAAAACTTAAATATATGCCCTGCCTCAGTTCTCAATAATTACATTTTGGTAACACAAAATAAGAGAACCGAGCATCAGAAAAACCTATTGTTGATATACAAGCCGCCCTACAGAGCAGCCTCAAGCCAGACTATAAGTCGATGGATAAAGGCAGTGCTGCGCGAGAGCGGCGTGGACGTGACGGTCTTCAGCGCGCACAGCACTCGCCATGCCGCTACTTCAGCCGCCAGCGCAGCCGGCATCTCAATAGAAAACATCCGTAAGGCCGCAGGGTGGACACCCAGATCTAAAACCTTTGCAAGGTTTTATCATAGACCATTATGTGATGAAAACGAGAATTTCGCAAGAAGCATTTGCTTCCCTCGACAAATTATCGACTGATTAGTTAATCATTTAATGAATATAAAATTGTATTTTTAGTTTCTTTAATTATACGATAAGTTTCTAATTCATAAATAGAAAATTAAAATACTATAAATAAAACACAATCAAGAAAATGACGTGATTTTATTTAATTTGTAACTTAAAACAGAAGCAAAACTTTCTAACTCTGAAACTCTACCTGGTTAATAATTATATCTGAAGAATGAAGCGACGAAACATAATAGGTGATCAAACGAACTTCTTGAAGTGAAGTTCGATCATTATTATGTGAGTCGCTTCATTCGAAGATATATCAAGACCCTCCCTTGAAGAAAATTATTTGAAAGTTTTGCTTCCGCCTCAAAGGAATGAGAACAAGTATGGCGGCTACTTAGGAATGGGATAGCCGGAAGTCAAAAAAAACTTTTAATTCGAAAAATAAGTTTATTTATCTCTAAACAATCATGTAACGTTGCCTGGCAAGTTAAGGAAACTACCTGGTTAATAATTATATCTTCGAATGAAGCGACTCACAGACTCACATAATAATGATCGAACTTCACTTCAAGAAGTTCGTTTGATCACCTATAATATGGTCGTATCTAATCTGTAAGATTGCAAACGTTTCTTCATCATCGCCTTAAAAATGTTTAAGCGTAAGAAATGTGAATTAAAATCTCAATTTGAACAAAAAGTAAACATTTTGGGCTGCTCTTGAGGTCTTCCACGTATAAAATGTTTTTGATTACTTCATCATCTTAAAAAATAAAAATAAACTCTAAAAGAACTCATCAATATAGCAAACCATTATCGAGAATGCGATTCACCAGTTAATGACCTTATGGATAACTTTATTATGAAATTTGGGTAATAATAATAAAATCAAAGTTATTCTTGTTTTAATTAAACATAGTTATAATTTTTGAGGGTTTGTCGATGTAAGTTGATTTTTGTAAAGGTACCTACTATTTTTTCTCTCTCCTGCAAATAAGATAACGCTTACTCGTGGACTCTACCTATAAAGCTCTATAAAAAATAGTACAAAGCAGGCAGAAGCTAGCTATACCGAACCTAATTTTCAAATAAATAAATAATTAAATTACCATTTCAGCTCGGAACGAAGAAGAACCTAAGCTGAAACCTAAATCATATGCCCGACTATTACATAATTCTATACCTAATTTTATGCAAACCAATTCCATTACTCAGTCAGGCGTTATTCCATAATTATTTTTTTCTCCTTTCTGTCCAAACTAGGTATTGGTTGTTTTAGTTTCAGCAGCTTACCATGTCATTTTTATAAATTCTTAAGTTTAGTCTTCCCTTGCCACGCATTGCATAGCGAAGTAAGAAAATAACTCGAATTTATTCTACTCCCAAAGTAAATTGTCTATTCTTCAGCAATACCAGATACATACGTTTCTTAGTGCATCTCTTATACTCTCAGGCAATCGACCAAAAAATCGAAAAAGCTTGTACTAAAAATACAAACTAAATAACATACTTTGTGCTATAAAGTGTCATAAAAAGTATAAATTATTCGTCGTTGTTTACAGCGAACATTGTTACTCCGAGTTTAGTCAGCAACCCTTCGGCGGATCATAAAATACTTCCAAAGTCGAACAAAGACATCAATTGGTTCACATTTCATCTCAAATAACACGTGTTTACTCATAACACACGCGTTTCTTAAAACATTCTTATGGTACTGTATAGCCGACCGAACTCACTTTGAATTTTGAAGTACAGAAAATAAGAGACTGTAACGGTGGTCGGAAATAATGGCAAAAAAGAATAGATATATTTTTTGTAGATAACATTTAATAGAAAATCTTGGCCATATACTTACCTTGTATGTTTATTTTGCGTAGTGGAAGAAGCGGTGGTACTGAAAAAGGCTATTTCTATTCAGTTAGGTGTACGAAGTTTGAAAGTTTTCGTCAGTCGTACCTATAGATGTCATAAGTATAGTACATACATAGTCTACAATATTTTCGACAGTTCTTTGCTTTCAAATATATTTGATTTTATATTTGTATAATGTAAATTTTAACAAAAAAAAAATGGCGTGTCTGTATACTATTATATATACGGTGATGTTTTACTTAAAAAAAATCTCGCGCAATTTGAATATAAGAGTAAACAAACGTGAAATTCGTCGATATTTCGCTTTAGGCGATATTTTATATCTAAAAGAATATTATATTTTACATGATTTGGCGGTAAAATATTTATGTCAAAATTCTTTTCTGTAATGATTGCTCTCCATCAATAGTCTGAAGTTTCTTTTATTTATCTTTAGAGACCCATTTTCACAATTTTTTTTTTCTGTTTGCCATAGATTTGGTATGTATGGTTATAAATCTTTTTTCATTACCTATATCTATTTCATCACTCTTTGTATAAAAAAAAAGAACCATTGAAGACCAGAAACCATCCGAAGTCGCACTGGAAGTTCTCAAACGTCGGCGACAGGTAGACCATTGCCAATCGCCTGTGAAAAAGAAAGCATGGAAATTTCTGGTGAAATTGTGATTTTCTCAACACGGCACGGTGTTGACACTTGATCCCTGAAGCTGTAAGTCACTCATCCGTTGAAAACCAATCATCTAAGCATTTCGCTCGGGTCAATCTGTAAACTGTACAGTTTTTTCATCGTAGTGCTTTAGATTTATTCACGAAATTAGAGCGTCTCTGATTACAAAACTAGAATAAGCAATCTGCTTTTCATGTTTCATGCAAATTTTGAAAATGTCTCTGTAACCCAATGTCGTAATTAGATTATTTGATTTTTGCTAACTAGATAGTCTATTTGTTTTTTTCTTACATACATTAATGTTAAGTACTTATTTTTTTTATATGTAAGTAAGTACTTAAACTGTTTTTAATCTTAAAAATTGAAGACAAATATAAAAAAAAATCTTTAAAGCTTTCGGAATTTGCTGAAATAAGAAAAAAAGGTACATTTAATTAGTATTTATTTATACTATTAAGTACACCTAGTAGTGTAGTGGGAAACTACTACTAAAAATATACAGTACTGGCATCGTTGTACATGTAAGGAATTTTTTTAAAGTCTTTATAAAAAAATATAAAAATTCCCTCTTTATAAAAATACTTCAGTTAATAAGCATACGAGTATTTAAGCATCAGTAAGTTTTCCTTTTTTTTGCTAACATAAATTTTATTCTCCTCGTCATTGCCTCGCAACCATACAACCTGTTAACAACGCCCTAGCATTAATCACTTTGAATTAACAGAAGTGTAACACAATAGTAATTAATAGCCGGTGTTTATCGGGCAGCATAAATACCACCAGCTCTATCGTATCAAGACAACTCAAAATAAAAGGTTCAGACCTCCAGGTGTGAGTGCATAAATATAATAACTACGGCGACCCGCTGGCAACCTCATGCCTGCTGTCATATTAACTGTTACATTAAATTACGAGCACGGAACTTTACAACCATTCTTATCCATCTCACAGCCTAAAAACCAATCAAAAATTAACTCTATTCGAAAGAGATTTGAGTATTTATTTAAATTCGCAAATAGAACAGATATGATTTTTTAATTCTAGCAAGAACCGCCAATGTACCGGAGCTCGCACATTGATTTCGGCTCTTTCGAAAAGCTATCTTTTTTGTTCATTTGTTTGTTTTAATAATATTTTATCTGGCGTGATGGAACGGTCGCATTTGTCAAATTCGTAAAATATTGCTGCATCTCGAGTGAAGTCAGTCTACTTAATTAATTAGTATATGCTAATGATGGTCACTCTAATGAGTAGGGTTAAATAAAAGTAGGTACATGACTGTGTAGTCTGTAGATGTAAGATTTGTTAAAAAGATGTGGGGCAGTCACTGTTTAATTATGTGAATAGATATACACAGATCATTAAAAAGCATGTATCGGCAAACATCAACGATTATTACACAAATAAATCTATTCCTACACACCAAAAACATACCCTGTTCTTGCACACCATCGCGAATTCTAAAAGAATTGAGTGATTCTATACCTACCCAATTCTATTTGCAAGTCGTCCTTTAAAACTCACACGTCATAATCTTATGAGGGGCCTAATAACTTAATATGTTATTGTAGCTTCATTATTTTTTTCTATGACGAGCGGCCTAAAATTTTCATCAAATAGTTAAGTATTTTCTCAGACAATAAAAGTAATTCATAACCGCAATGAAAGAATCAGGGATGGATTTTTATTTGTAAGCAATTCTCTGAAACACCCAAAAGCCGATCAATTAAGAGATACTTCGTTTTACAATGCAATCATAAAGGTATTATTCCGATCTCGAATGGCGACCGGTCTTCTAGTTAATATGCCATTAAGCATTTTTAACCAAAACGCCGATTTTGTAGAGTCGGTGTTCACAGTTAGAGTAATTTATAGTTATTACTTAAGTAGTATGTTTTATATCTAAAACCCATATAAGAGAGCTATACTATAGGTATATTTATGACTTCACATACGTAAAAAGCAGTCAAGGTTCTACTAAAGATCCCGTAATTTTTAAATTAGTAATGATAGTGAACTTTCAATTGTCGAATCTAGCACTTTCGCAAACTCATAGCGAGACACAAAGGCGTAGTTTTCAGATTGAGTGAGACCTTGATAAACAGGGGATAGGCAACATCCGTCAAGTTTCTTGTCGATAGGTTCCGTATCGCACCTTAATACTAAACTATGATGACGTCATATAGTGGACGCAGCGTGTCGAATACAACTCGGCGACGCTTCGTTGTGCGTCGTTCGTCTAACACGGTGTAATAGGCGTCCATCATTAACTACATTAGGCCTCGTTTAGTTAATACTTCTAATGGTGAAAATTGCAAGTCACTACGCCAGTATATGGGACAATGGTAGGGTAGGATAATACACTAGTGTTAAAGTTTTATTTAACTTTGTGCACTATGAGTAGTTCGTAGTACAACATGTTATTTATATTTAATGTAAAAAGAGATACATTTCTGATTGTGCCGACTGTATTCAATTTCAATTATTGGAATGTAGATTATTATAAATTAAGTCTCGTTCTAGCAAAAATATGTAGCAGACGATTTATTCTAAAGATTTTATTTTTTAGAAAAAATCTCAAAGTATTTCTTTATTACCATTGATGTACTCCTTAATTGTCTTCAGTGATCATAACATTTTTCTGTCTACTGTTGATCATTTTATACCTACGTAAGAACATACGTACTTTCTTATTAACCTCATATTGTACCTAATTATACATTTCAAAGAAGAGTTAGCTCTAGCAAGTACGTTTTTCAATAGTTAGGAAATCATCATCGCTATTTGGTCTATTTACACCCCATATAATTGAAATTAATAATGGCCTCTGCAGTACGTATTTCGATTTTAATTATTACAAAGCAAATAATGCACGAAGAGACGATATAAATTTTACTTCACGATTTTACTCCCCGATTAAAAGATTTGGTGAGATGTCGGCACTTCAGATGTCCTACTTTGATAAAACCAAACTTTTTGTAAAATTCCACCGTCACAAAAAGCTTTTTAAAACTATTATTTACATTTTAATATTCAATTCATTGCGTTTTGTGTTGAATTCACTTAATAAATGGTCGTGATCATTTGAAGAAATTTTGGTATTTTTTTTCTTCCGTTTCAATGGCTATTCTATTATTCGTACAGAGGTTCTGTCAGTTTATATACATATATTTGGATCCATATTTATAACGTCTTTTAGATATAATAGACGCTTGATTTAATAATAATCACAGATTCAGCTTCTTTCGAATCGAAATAGAAATAAAGGTCTTAGATATTAATATTGAAACAACCAAGTTGAGCAGAAATTAGCCACATGACGGTTATGTGTCTATCGCTAATGTAAATTATTTGTCAAATTATAATTATGTCATATATTCACAAGTGCTTTTGCGGAAACGAATTTTGCAAAATAAAGCTACAAAATTTAGTAATGAAATTTATATTAACTGAATAATTGATATTCTAAACTAGCATATTTGCAACGTTGGTATGAGAGCCGAAAATGTTCGCCACAAATATGCCGGGAATTCAAAGTAACTGTTCATAATTCAGTGAGGAAATAGATACATTCAGACTATGTTTAATTAAAATTTCTCATACATAACTTAGCTGGCTAATAAAGTCATTTAATGTTAGATACATTTTGCAAATTATAATAGAAACGATGTAAAAAATTGTTTACCTATTGTTGTGGCCATATAAAAATAGAGTTGTATTCCATCCATGAATAGAATCAACCTTTTCGTCAAAGGGATTTGTACGTTTTATCGTAATCATCATCACATATTTTGAAAAAAAATAACAAAATCCTAATATCATTTGCATAAAACTTCATATGAGGTTGCCCAATAAAAAAACGTTCATTTTCTTCCCATGGAAGTAAATATTAAAATGACAAAAGAACCGGCTAGATATTTACACGTATAATCGGAATCGCAAAAACAAACCTTCCCTAGGTAAACTGTTACAGCATTTAACTCGATATTATAATATTATAATGAAGTCATAAAGTACATTGAATTGATGTACCGTTAAGGTCTCGATCCGATACCTCACGTCCTAGCAAAAGCTGGTAAATAACGGCTTATTACATCAAATTACATTATTATATTCACTTTAACGTTGTCACGAGGTACAAGATGACACGATTTGACGCTTATTGAATATTCAACTTATGAAGTATATACGACACAAGGGGGCCGCTCCCGGATACTCTCATTTCAAATAACATTAAACTAGGTAATCCAATGAACTTATCTCCTTAAATTTTTTCTAGGACCAAACTGAAAATTATTAGATGACCTAGTTTTTCTTCTTCTATGTTCTCCTGTTTGCATTGATAATCATATAACTTTTTAAGTTAATAGAGAATTTTTAACTCTATACTTAGGAGGTTAATCTATATTAGTAAAGGTACATTTAAAAAATCTACCTTTAACGGGGAAGTTTCTTATTTGAGTTTGAAGTCTTTAACGACTCTGCTTTAAGTAGATTACGTTATTAAAACTCTAAAGCTAAAAGATTAGGATAAATAACAACCAAGGAGTAATTACAAAGAGGAGATGCCGTAATAAGCGTTTTGTAAGAAAGCGTTTGTGAGGCTACACGGGGCGGAAGGCAGACGAGGGGGGGCTTGGTTTCGGCCGTGGCTCCAATCATAGTGCACGAGCAATGACAAGCTCCGCCCACTGCAGTGTCAGCGAGGCGCCAATGATCACGTCACTGCGCCATTTCAAACGGCATCTCCTCTTTGTAATTACTCCATGATAACAACCTACGCGTGATTGAAAATTTTGTGAAGGCCTGAATTACGAGTATCGCAGACTATTACAGATTATCCTGATTCGCAAGAATAAGCATAATAAGAGGATTAATTAGTCAGAATTCAATTTTTTCTAAATTAACACGTTTCATTTTCTTTAAAATAGCGAGTTATAATAAATAGTTTATGTCTAAGAGCCCCGTGAGACAAACATTTTAATTTGAAACTATGTTTACAAAAATAGCATATTCTCCTATATAAAATATATACTCCTACTCGTGTATATGCTAAGAATATATTATGCGGTACATAGTTAAGTACACAACACATTCTTTGCAACAGAGAGCGATCATTTTTATCGACTTATTGTTGTTGACGGGCACCTCTGAAGAAAGCTCAATAAAACCAAGTCTCCTTTAAAATTTGTTTCACCTAAGATTCCACTGCCATTCTTGAGCGATTCGCATAACGCACTGGGCTTGTCCGACCACCATGAGAAAACATAAAATTGGCGATATATTAATGGTAAACGTCAAAATAACGAGACAGAAGATGGTTCGTACGTTGAATGCGATTAGTAACACGATATGTCTTTACATATTACATATAACATAGTTACATTTTGACTTTTTATTTATAGCAAGATACCAGGTCACAACTGGATCGTGATGATTCCGGACAGATGTGGTCGGCGTAGACAGGGTGAGGCTTTTGCCCAGCAGTGGGTTATAGAAAGCTGGTGATGTAAAAATATGAGTGTATTTGGATTCCTTCACTTGGATCGAAGAGGAGAAAAAAGTATCCTCGGATCCACTGGTGGATCGTAGTTGTGGATCTAAGTGGAATGAGGTGTGATGAGTATAAACATTTTGTTTGGAATCTTAGAGTGGTAAAGTCAAATTACGTTCGTGCGTTACTAAGTAGTTTTAAGTTCAATCCATACTAATATTATAAATGTGAAAGTCTGTCTGTCTGTCCGTTACGCTTTCTCGGCCAAACCGCTGAACGGATTTTGATGAAATTTGTTATGAATATAGTTGAAGAACCGGGGTCAAATATAGGCTACTTTTTGACGCAGGCGGAGCTGCGGGAAACAGCTAGTATAACATAAATAAGTAATGGCTATTCAACATTTTGAGATTTCATCACTATTCTTTACACGCATAGGTACAATGCTACATGATGATGATAGACAAACAGTAGATCATTACATTCTATTTCTGTTATTTGGGCAGATATTTTTCATAGAATTTATATTTAATGTTTATTTCGAGATTCTGGAAAATGCCTTGATACATGATAAAAGAACGATTGAGTACAATAAAAGGGAAAACCGATAAGTGTAATATGATTGAATGGTCTTGCACGTGTCGCAATATTTATTTGTACCACAGATAAAATCTTTATTGTAGTTTAGAATAGTTTAGGCTTTTACTTATTTATATTTTTATTTAGCTTCCCAACTATACTTCGCACATTGCACTGTCAATTCCGCAGACGCGTTTATGCATAATTGTTTTCCGTTTTAGGTAATTGAAATTGTTTTGATTTTTGTTTGCTTTATAATCTTTTTCAACATGAAGTAGAATTCTCATGTGTGATTTGCATTAAACTAAACACACATCAAATTTCACGATTTCTAATTACATTGTTAGGTATATTTTATGTGGATTTTGAATAAAACAAACGCTCAAAAGACATTTAGATCTTGTTTTTCCTATGGATATTTAAAATTAGTAATAGTTTAAGTATTGATCTAAAATATCTTCGAAGCGGTTGTCGGAACGAATTGTTAACTTGCTACATCTTTTATAGTGTCCGTTTAATATCTTTTGTTGATGTAATATTTAATTCAGAAAATTTAGATCGACCGTTAAATAAGTTACAAAATTGGAACTTTTAAAAGTGGTTTCAGTTTTTCATGTACATTTTCGATTTGCTAAATGATATGCACTAGTTACTTGCACGACGCAATTCTCACTCTCTTTTATATGTTTTTATCAATCATTTATTTCAATTGTTAGTCGCAGAATAGATTAAGCTGTTAGGTAAATCTTGTTTACCTAAAATTTATACAGGGTGACGTTTTAAACACCACCATAGTTACTAAATTTATTTTAAACAAAAAGCGCGTAAAATAAATTTTGTGAAACCAAATCAAAAGTCTGTCAGCTGGTTAGATTTCAATGAGACGACGTTTTTTTTTTCGAAAAAAAGTTTATTTCACCACACACACTGTATAAATTTAGGTATTGTTTAAAAAGTGACGCTGTTAAATTAATCGCTCAAGCTTTCCCACGGCTGCGCAAAATTAAAAATAACCGCTTTTATAGTAACTTCAGTTTAGTGTTTCGTGCGAACGTCAATTTCATCACCAGAAACAACTGTAAATTATTACACCTAATTTTGAATTTTTATCTCTCTTCATGAGTGAATGAGTGAGAGAATATCAAGTGGGTTACATGGTCACCCTAGATTCAGAATTTTAACTACTTACATAGCTTTTACTACTTAAATGCCATCCAAACTATGGCGTATCTATTATCTTGACTCTCTTGCACAAAAAAAACCTCGTATCAGCCACGGGAAGCGGCTTAGTGGTGGCAAGTTTCTGGAGTAACAACCAAAAATGTTTGGAGCTAATAGAAAAGAAGAAGAAACCTACTCATCATCACCCTAGCGTGTATTCCTAGTTGCGTCGTCAGCTTACGCTTCGGAGCCTAGGGTACGCTGTAAGTCATGGTCCTAGATTTGGCGGAACTGGTAATTACAATGGAGCGACTGCCGTCTGAGCTCCGTAAACCTTTTATACAGGAAAACCAGACCAACAGGAACATGACCTGAGATATGTTAGTAGCCAACACTGTCAGAATTTTTCAGGCTGCCCTAAGGCATCTGACACAGCCTCACGAATGCTATCTATCGATAACAACCGGGACCAATAGCTTAATGTGCCTTTTAAAGCACGGAGAAGCTGAAGATAGAAAATGCCACTAAAATGGCGACCAATCTAATAGTGGTGGCGTCACGTCGTCGCTTGACACGCGCATTTGCTACGGATACGCGGGTCGTACTAACGAGCTCCTCAGAAGAAGAAACCTACTATCTCATACTATATCTTGTAGAGCAATAACGGTTGAGGAGATTCGTAATGATTGTGGCGTGAGTGTCAAGCGAAGGACTTATTTTCTATGTCGAGCTCGTCCTTGCTTCGGAAAACACGTTAAGCCGTCGGTTCCGATTGTTATCGATAGATAGCAGACATTAGGCTGTGTCAGTTGCCAGATTTTTCAGACTGTTTAACAGTCTGAAAAATCTGACAGTGCTGGCCACTAACACACCTCGGATTGTACCTTTTTTTTTTTTGTTAACGGAGGGGAAATGCCTTTACGCACAAAGTGTGGGACTCCCAGGCAGAGTGCCTGGACTACCCACTAAAACCTTTAATTGTATATTATTATTATTATTAGAAATGTATGTATTAAATAATGCGTATATAAAACAATATTTTAAACATTTTCTAAATAGCTCGGATTTGTATACACTTCCTAGGAATTACAAACAATAGGCTAGTTTCCTTAAAAAAAATATAATTAGTCCGTCAGTTAAATTATCAAAAAATATTAAAGACGTTCTTTTTCCTTTGAAAATTAAACAAAGAATGGTAAATATATGGCGCGTTAGTTCCATGTGACGTCACAGTGTACTGCACTTTTTCGCAACATGTGACGTCACGAGCCCCTACTCCTAAACTTTGATGTGTATCTTTATAATTTATCGCTCATTTGACAAAAGAAAAAATACATCATTAATATATTTTGATTCCCTAAATGACGGAATAACTTTAATGTTATTCTTTTGATCCAGGAAACTAGCCTATTTCTAGATTTCATACATTTCCGGTAACTTAATAGGTTTGGGAAAAAGTTTCTTCGCATTTTTAAGAAAATTTATTTGCTATAAGTGGTTTACATTTAACTAAAGTATGTAGGTGCCATTTTGTTCAATTACTTTTTTGCCATCTTGTAGATGTTATGTATGTAGGTAGTAGACACAAACATGTGGGTAGATGGGCCGGGGCGCAGGATCCGCAGTCTTGCAATAAATTTGGTTCAAAGCAGACATCGTTTTATTCCGTGCCCTAGATATGACAGTAGGTAGCTAGGGACATGATACTATTGCTATAGAAATTTTGAGGCTTCTGGTCAAAATACCGCGATAAGTAGTTTTGGCAGTCCTCTCGTGATGTTAAACTTATTAAAAAATATGCAGCAGAGTGTCCACAGGTAAATACTAATAGGCTAAACACAAATAACTTGGTGGTAAACAATTTATTTCACAAGCTTTCAGCTCAATATTATACACGGTTACTATAAAACAATCCGTAACTAAGCATATTCAAAATATGTATGACAATCATACGAATAGAGTATTATATACACAAATATACAACCTCCAATAAAACTGACACTGCCTAAAGAATTCTGGAGAGACCAAGAAGGAGTAAGGTCAGAACTATACGGCGGATGCATTAACACCTCCCAGCCAAACTCTCTTAATTTTTACCCTTTCTGTTGATTAATTCCGGCCGCTTGCTTTCAACTTCTTGCTTTAATCTCATCAGTTGTTCGCAGTAGAGTTCAGAATCGATGGTCCTGCCTGGTGGTAACAGCTCATAATGAATAATGTCCTTCCAATCCCACCACACATACACAGCATCATCTTGTTGCGAGTTAACCCGGATTTCGCCACAGTCTGCAAAGCCTGACCGGCCTATGACCATGACCTTTTTCGCACGTTCTTGTCGTACGTGATCCACTTTACATCACCAGTTATCAGCTTCTTCAAAAATGGTTCGGTGTCATTACGTCGTAATATATCGCTCGTGAGGTACCCAAATAGCGAGCTTTTTTGTGTACCCAGTTTTTTTCAAATGCGCCAAAACTGTTTTGTGGTCAACATCCGTAACTACTGATATGCCGATCTTGCTCCACTTTTTCAAAAATGGCATTCATTTTATCCGTAATAGGGCAAGAGCGACGTGCATCTTTGAAATCAAAATTTCCGGATTGAAAACGCTTAAACCAAATTTGTGCTACTCTCACAGACACTGCACTAGGTCCATAAACATAGCAATTTTTTTTTCGCGGCTTGCGTTGCCTTTTTACCTTTTTTGAAGTAAAATTTTAAAATGTATCGAATTTCTTCATTAGATTCACTCATCTTGACAGTTAGAAAACAAAAGAAAATCACACATTTTCCTAATTTGAATTTGGAATTGTCTTCTTTAAAATTTAAACTTCAAATGATACCAAAACCAGCCAGATACAAATAGTATAGCCAAAGATATTTTATTACAAGTTCATATATACTATATGCGAAAAGACTTTTTCCCCAACCTAATATATACGAGTACTAAGCAGACCTAACAATGTTGACAACTAACACACAGAGATCCTGGTCTGTCCACCGAATGGTATAATGATTTCCCGGTTCACATCATCAGCTAGCTTCAAAGTTCAAAATCCGCTTTTCAGTATCCTGAGTTTACATAATTAATTATTGTATTTTTATTTTCCATACCGACAGTAAGTTTGTAAAAAAATATCCATCCTTTTAATCAGAAAAGCTTTTTTTTAAATATGGTGTTGTTATTACTCAGTAACTAATTATCTTCAAGAAGTACGCCATCAGAAATAAATTTTACGGTCCCCGGTTTCATATTTTTGTCTAAAAAACCCCTGATCGATCAAGCGCCGCAGCTGCTGAAAATAATTTTTATATTACAAAAAAACACCCATCTAACTTAAATAGAAGTTTTCATTCAACTTTATAACAATAGCCCTTCCTTCATTGGCACACTGACGGTTGATTACAGCTTAAATACGGATAGCAAAAAAAATTAAGGAGACAAATTAAAGTTTTGTTTTAATGTAATATCCACAAGTCTACATTTCGGGAAATTAATCAAAAATTATTCTTTACACAAAGCACTTTCATGCCAATTTTTATCAAAAACCTTAAAAGGTCGTGTGACCATCTCGTTTTAGGGTGACTAGCGTAGATGTTGAAATCAGTGTTTAAAACCTTCTAAAAGGTGCGCTTCATAAATACAAAAAAAAAAAAAAAAAAAAAAACTATTTTATTCCTTAAAGCACACTCACGTTAAAAATTAGAGCAGCGCATGTGGGTTACGTAATTAATGTTATAACAAAAACGTTCCACGTTCTCTTCTGACAGTACCACACACACAACACATACGCACAACTAGTTAATTTCCTTTGTGACAAAGGCCGACGCGCGGGATGGGTGCGTGAAAATCGCAATGCGTCACGGTGATCCACGCACGGCGGGTGCAGCGGACCGGTGGTGGTGTTGCTATGGAATTGGACTTTTCGCTAGCACAGTGGCGCAATCTACAACAACATCTCAAATTCTTGAAAAGGATAATTTATATATTTCAATCATAATTAAATGACAATAAAAATCAAAGGATCAATTAACCAACTTTTACCGACCTTTATTGTATCATTTTGCAATAAGTTAGCGATATGTTATGGAGGGTACGGTGACAGTATTGCTATGGGTTGGGTCTCTTGGCACAGTGCATAATCAATCACACTTTCTCTATTAATAGATCTCCTGCTCTTTTCACACCCCGATCACTTCATACAACAGCAGCGGCGAGCCCGACACCTATTACATAGTACTACTACGACTCGGCGTCAATGTGTGTGTTACTCGCAGGGTTGGTTATTTGCCGTATCTGCGTCATAGTTGTACGTCGAGGCCGCGCGGCTGAAATGTCATCCTTGCACGATTTTGCTCTCGATTTTTACCCTTAATCTGCGCGGTGAGGTGCGGTATCTGTTTTAGGTGGCAGGGAGTGAGTGTCTATTCTGTACATTAGTACTAGTTAGTAGTAATTCTGTAGCAAAATATAAATTGCCATCCCATGATCGTACCTTTCCATCCGAAGTGTATATTGTAAACATTGCAATTCGCTGTTTATTCAGGACCTCTTGGGATATTGGTCTTGGTTAAGATTGCCAAATATTTCCACCACGTTTCTACGACGCCCCGACGTGTCAAAATAAACTTTCAATCTTAGATAAAATGTTAGGTTCTTGACTTTGGTTACAAAAATATATTATTGGGTGAAAAATAAACAACTGCGAAAGTGCGGAGCCTCCTAGCACAAGCATACTGCTTAAAAGAAGGTTAGGATTAATTATTCAAATTTGAATGTTAAAATGCGCAAATGTTCATGCGTATTTGCAATTTTCAAAAAAATAGTTTTAAAGTTGATATTTACATTATAAGGATTTGTTTTAATTTAAGAAAGGGTTCCAGTTTCGACATTTGGTAGCAACTTATATTTAGGTCATATTCTTAAAAAAATCTAGATACATCTTTTGAACAAGAATCAATAGTGAATTTGAGTAGCTCACATAGAGTTTAATCAAAACAGTGATTCCAAGATTTCGCTTCAAAAATGTAGCTATTTTAAAAATTTTCCGATCAGTGACACGGACGACAAGTTTAGCAAATAACGTCGAAACTCATATAGTGCAAATCATGCTGTGATGATGCTTGCTGTATCATTCATTAATTAAATCCTACGCACAGTCACATTATCGTGGGGGCTAAATCCGCTTTGTTAGTCATTGTTCATGATATTACGTACCAAGTTTAATTTTGTAAAACAATGATATCTAGATCTATACTAATCGAAACGAAACAAAGTTAATAAGTACTTATGATTACGGTGAATAAAAAAAATGAAAATACCAAGACAGATCGATGTGGACAGTTACTGTAGATTACTAAATACCATATTTTTATTTAGACTATTTAATCAAAACATATTTGTATCATTAAGTATCCTGCAACAATCTGATTAAGTGCTTTATTCAAAAAGTTATTATTGTAAAAAGGGTACTTTTCATTCATATTTTTTAAGGTTTTACATAGTTGGTAAATACATATCCATTCCTGGATATGGCTAGCTAGCTAGCTATTTATAAGATCTACACTAGAAATAAAAAATAACTAGAGTAACGCAGTCAACAAGTCTGGGGTGGACCTCCGCCGTCGCTCCGTCTCCGTTCCCGGAATATTCCCGCAATTAATACCGACACAACTATTTCCTCCTAACCGCGACCAATCATAATTACTACTTCGGGTTTGCTCATACGCACCCCCTTTGATGTTTTTATCCAAGAGCCCCGTTACGACAACTTAAAACAAATAGAACGTCTCTAGCGATTATACGTTTGCCCACGTTAAAACGATTGGCCACGGTGATAGCTTTGAAATTTCGCCCGCCTTTGCCCCTGTGTGGTCGCTCGCGTTTTCGGAAATTATTGTTTTTGTCTTCGTGTCAATAATGTGACGTCTGGCTAATCGGACGGAACCACACCGTTTACTCTGGGGCGGAAAAAGCTTCTCTTTTTAAAACTGTCAACTTGAAATTCATTGATTGAAATTATCAGTGCGTGGCTGTTATTAATTGCTAAAAGGTTTGAAAGTTGTGATGAAGCAAAAATTAAACTACGGTTAATTAACGATTAAATAAAGTTTTTGCTCATCTGAGATGGGACAATAAATTCTATTAAAACAACTTTTTTTTTGTTTTAATTAGTACAGTAAATTCAGAAAATAAAATATTTCCGTCGATTTAAAATTAACTAGATTTTTCGTACAACGAGTCTCGCATCACAAATTGCCGTGTATTTTGGGTGCAGACAGGCGGCAGCGATGGTACAGTCGCGAGCAGATGTGACATCCGTCCGACTCTCACGTGGAAATCGATTTTCCACGCTACGCCAGCTGGCGCGAGCGGCAACTATAAATTGCGGAGACTGTACCGTGATTCTAACAAAGTTGACGCTTTGTAATCTAGAATTAAGGACGACAATAGATTGTTAACGTATTATTAGGGATGTCATTTCCGATTTGTATAGTAGTTTGAAAGTCAAAAGTTCCTTTGTTGATATTTTTAATGTTTCGCGCTTTGTTCGTCTCTGACGCGGACCTACCGCGTTTGATCCGATTGCAGTATTATTTATGATTAATAGAATAGCGTGCCGATGGCGAATAATTAATTTTTATGTTCACTTTTATTGTAATTATGAACGGTTGCTTTACATGTTGTATTTATTTAAAATTAATGTCAAGCGTCAAAAATTATTTTATTAACTTACATAAAATATTGTAATGAATTTCCGATAAGATTATTTTTAAAACTATATGTACACTTTATTATTTAAACTTCATTTTATGTTTAAATTTAGTTGTAACGTCTGCAAATTTATATCCACTTTTTAATCAAATGTTATTTGAGTAAACGACATAAAAGTTAATTATAAATGAACTCTTCAATCGATAGACAAACTTAAGTCTTAATTGAATTTTCTGGAAACACGACAGTAAACAGTTTATTAATATGACTTATGATGACATCAACGACTATATTATTCTAGCTATTTAACGATTCGGGCACGAACCCGTCGAAACTAAACTTTAAAGAATTTTAATTAAATTCCGATAATGTAAGGCTAAAAAAGGTATTGACCGTCAGCCGGACCCGCGCTCACTTGATTGACGACCTACAATACATAACGTCCGATGCACAAGACTGATTGCAAACACTTAAACATCTCAGAAACGTCAAAGTTTGATTGGTGATTCCCATGTGTAATACTAGTAGTCAGTTAACAAAGAATATCCGTAAAAGTCTCTTTTAAAATAGCAATGGCTCATCACTATCCATCATTGTCCGGACAAGGTCGAGCCCGAACGAAACAATGCTGAGAATTATTCGAAATGAGACGAAAAAAAGTGTCGCCTACAATGTAGATGTTTTCCATCCCGGTTAGGCGAGACTATCGATTGAGCACACTTAAAATTGGTGTTATAATTAAGCATATGACATGAATTGAACGGGTATCACAATGGAACAAACGAAGCATAGAATTGTGATATGATGGTATAGCGTGTCCGAACCGTGTCGACCGTGGTGTATGGATGTGACCGCTCTATCAACTCTAAGCCACTAAATACCTGAAGCTAATCAGCATTGCTACACTCATTTTTAACACTTAATTTTACACTTATCTTAGCATTATATATTTGATTTTATGGGTTCAACTGCATGTGTCGGATTGTGTTGGTTTGTGTGGTTCCGTGTGATTGAGATTTCATGAGTATTTTATTCGAATATTGTTTCATTAGTCTTTTATTACAACAATATAATTCAATTAATTTAGTAACATTAAGATCTGTCAGATCATGTTGTGTAAGATTTATGAACCATCTCTTGCCCCGCATTCTTTTAAAAGGCAACTAAGGGAAGAAGCAAATGGTCTTGTACCTATATCGGACTGCTGGCAGATTCCACCATTCCATTTCATTCATTCGTGGTTGACATCGGTAATCTCGGGCTTTAAATCCATACGGTACACAGTTAGTTAAGACTTACTTTAAACATAATGTTAATAGGCCTTGGAAATATATTTTTAAACTGGATAGTTCAATATTTCTATACATTTACATCCGTCTATTAGTAGGTATATTAACTCTTATGAAATCATCCAAACTCAAACACATTACGCCACACTGTGTCTAAATAATATGTAAGCACTTCCTTCACACACTTGCTTACCTCACTTTACATAACAGTTTGCACATCAGCACTACACAGCTTCAATAATTTCATGCCTCGTTTACATATATGTACACTGTTGAATAATCATTATGCCAGTTATTAATGTATTATTTGATTTGAGTATGTGAGTACCCAATATTTAAATGTCGTTGCATCTGAAGAAGTCCTGAAAAATATTTTCAACCTATTTCGAAGGAGGTAGAGGTTCTCAATTTATGTTTGTCACCATATGATTATCTCATTTCTGAATCGATTTAGATATATATATAATTTTTTTTTAACAAGTATACTACGCGTAGGTATGACCTGTTCGATGAGTAGAAAACAATACAGATTTTAGTTAGTTTTCTTATAAAAAATCATCAATATCAGTGCAGAGTCTCTTTGTCTTAATATGTACATTATTATTAGACGACAAAAACAACTTATTTTTCAAAGGACAACTCCTTTTTGCTTCTTACATTCTGATTAAAAGGTTTTTATACTTAGGTATAAGCTTCTTTGAAGTTTTCATTTTCATTGAAAAAAGAGGTATCAATAAAGACTTTACGAAAGGTCTTGTCCGGTCAAAATATTAAACGTATGTTTGTGAAGATTTAAATATATGATATTTTTATTTTGATTCGTAATAAGAAGTATATAGTCCGATTTAGTTCCGAATAGTACTGGTCAAACATAGACATTGACTCGAAACATTAAGTCAGTCATGCTGTTCCCTGCGGCTGCACCTGCGCCAAAAGTTTATGTGTCTTTCATACAAACTCACGCCCCCCAAAAGAGCCCTTTGAGGGTTAATATTTAAAAATAAAAGTACCTTAGCCTTAAAACATAGGCTAACTTTGGTCTTCCCCATTATCTTTCACTTTTAATATCAAAATTCATCAAAATTGATTCAGCGGTTTAGTCGTGAAAACGTAACAGGCAGACAGACACTTTCGCATTTATATGTATGGAATAATATGGACAACATGAAATACTATATTTCACAAAGTGGAATTCACATTCACAATCACAAAGACAATTTGGAATGTATATGGAAGTATGGAAGCATGAATATGGAAGTGTGAAAATATATACCAGATAATTATGGTAGAGCATTAAATACATAATTTATAGAATATTCCTTATAATAGCTCACTCGTGCGGAGTCCAAGATCCGCTTGTCGGTGGTCAAAATCAGCGACTTTTTAACCCTCAAAGAGAGTTTTAATAACAAAATTATCTATTTCTTATTTTCATTAAACTGTTTCAAATTAACATAATACTACGCCCATGTATTATGCCTACCGAACATTTCCATCCTACCCACACGGGTCGCCTTACCCTTGTTGTATTTTAATAAAGTTTAATTTGATGTTTATTCATGGACATTATGAAATAAGCAATAATTCTGGGTACCGTTTACCTATAGAAGATGTATTAATCGGCACGCTTTCTTTTTTTGCTTCTTTATTTTCTTAATTTTATATAATGTACATGCAAGAAGGACGAGCTCCCAAGAGAGCGTACGCGGGACGACTAAGTGGAAAACGACCAGTCGGTCATCCCAGGTACCGCTGACGAAACAGTCGTGAAGGACCTGAAAGCCTAACAAAGAGCCGACTGGCAGGGGATTGCGCTGAACAGGGAACAGTGGGGATCTCTTTTGTTGCCATATCCTCTTTGGGTCGCTGAGCCATCGCAGTATATAATGTATAATTGATGGGCCATATATACATATCAGTATACATTTATGTAACTTATTTACTAACAGCAACAGACATTGACAATACAATTTATTGGGTACGGTAATCACTTCCAACTAAGTGAACCATAAGCCTATTTGTCGACTTAGTAGAATGAAAGAAATACAATTCAAATTTCAGTTGTTTTATTTCTTCACACACTCTGTCAGAATTAGACGTCACAGAAATTTTAATCTGTTCAAGAAAAACTTGGATTGCTTTGATCCACAAAGCTCGTGGCTTGACCACAGACATTTTTCATTTTCACAACGGATATTAATTCGATTCCTTTGTTCAGTAAAAGCGTGGATGTATTTTTATTTTCCAATTAACAAAAAGGTATCAGTTATGCTACTTACGTTATATGCTTACATACCCATGGTGGTATTGTTAAGTTTTTTAAGAATTTGAGTTTGAATTTTAAAAAAATATAAAAATGTCATTGAATATTATTTATTTCATTTTAAAACTAATCAAAGTTAAAAAAAATGAACTTCAAGAAATATTTTTAGACATTTGCTACATAACTTGAACAAAACTTCACGATAATATTTAAGTGCTCCAAAATAATTTTCATAATGGAATTCCACATACCTACTGCCCTATGGAAGCCATTCAAAACCCCTCAACTAACGGCGACCCTTCCCAACGAGGCATAACTGAACGCGTTACCATTACAAAACCCCAAAATAAATTCGTACCCGAATAGGGGTAGCGAGCTAAATAAATCGCGAAAAGTAAATAAACGGCTGCCATTACTGCCCTGATTATTTTCACCCCTAAACTGAGGCCGCCATTTTGATTTTTATTATTTTTTTACTACACAAAGCTTCGATAAGAATTA
The DNA here is from genome assembly GCA_947363495.1 of Euzophera pinguis. NCBI lineage: Eukaryota > Metazoa > Arthropoda > Insecta > Lepidoptera > Pyralidae > Euzophera > Euzophera pinguis. Next base: position 7,499,105 of record OX376169.1, read on the forward strand.
TGGCTCAGTTAAATGTTAGGGGATCACGCTTATGAAATATTTGTGACGTCCGTAAAGTGAACATAACATAACTTTTTGAAAATATGACTTACCATAAATCTTCCTTTGACTTTAAAGTTTTAATATACACTGTACTACATTTATAAATAGTTTCTATTCAGAGTGAAAGAAAACTTAAGTTATGTTAAAAAAAAAAATTAATCATTTATAATTGACAATGAAATCATAATCCTGAAATAAGTAATATTTAATGGGTAAATGAAATCAATAATTCTATGATAATATCTTCCTCGCTGGGAATGTTGAATGTTTATAAATATAATAATGAGTATCAATGGATTAAGCGATTATTTGCGTCAGTACAGATATTAAGAAATTCAAACAAATTGAATTAAGATTATTTTTCATTACGTAGATGGTACTTATGTTCCAGATTCGAAATGTCATTAGGTATCAAATTTAACCTATCTATTCGCGGTTTATGTAGTGATCTTGAACATAGTTTAAGCATATACAATATTATATTTAATCGAATAAACGCATAGAATGATTTTCACATATTTGCAAGTTTTCATAAGATACTAACTAAAGTTCATGATTGACCTTAACTGACCTACCCACCAAACCCATATATTAGAAAATCACATCATAACTTAATCCTAGGAATGTATCATAGTACATGTTGTCTGCCTTTTGGGCGAATTGTGTGGCTAACGAGTTCTATTCAAATGTGGTAAGGTTTACCCTATCTCGTCTCTACATAATGTGATTTTTTTGCTCTTGTTTAAGCAAATATGTTTTTCCATGATCTAAACCAATCTATGCGTACTTTTACATCCCACACTTCAAAAATAATGAAGAGTTTGCTTAATTGATGCATGATAGTTGAAACTAATGAATCTCGATCATCATCATCATCTTAGCGTTTCCTAGTTGCGTCGTCAGTTTACGCTTTGGAGCCTAGGGTACGCTGTAAGTCATGGTCCTAAAGTGGGAGACACTGGTTATTGCAATGGAGCGACTGCCGTCTGACCTCCGTAACCATTTTTACAGGGAAACCAGACCAACAGGAACATGACTCGAGGTGTGTTAGTGGCCAACCCTGTTAGAATTTTTCAGGCATCTGACAGCCTCACGACTGCTATCTATCGATAGCAACCGGGACCAATGGCTTATAAAATTATGATTCTCGATAAAGGTTGTAGATACTAAAGTTATGTCACGTTTAAGTGATGATATATGAAAAGAATGAAAATGCAAGTAAAACTAACGTTAGATGAGATTTTTATATAAGTGAATGTTGAATAACATGACTCTTTTCTTATTGAGTGGTACAAAATTTGAATATAAAACCGACCTATGTAGGAAACAAGTCATATAAAAGGTGTATTTTAACGTTGGAAAATTCTGCGAAAAATTACCAATTATGCCAATTTATTTTGGACAGAAATTTAAAATACAACTTTTATAAATATCAAACCGGTTGTTAAAAATATACCCCGAATAAAAAACACTTTTACACTCGTAAATCGTTTTGCCGAAAATGAGGCGGCATACTCCCCCGCTGACATTGACAATGAAGGGTAGCAATCGATGTCTCATTTCCCCCTCATTTTTCTTGTCTAAGGTCATGATATATTTTACCCAGCAAGCTCTATTTAACCAAAATCTTCCCGACTTATTAAATATCAGGTTTCTCATACCGAAATATGTTGTCAAAATCATGTATAATTTTGTAATGGCCTTTGAAAATCATTTATATTGATACCAAAATCGCTATTTATTTTTTTGTATTATGTAAAACCAGATAGATGGACGGACAAACAACGGAAGCTTTTGAGGAGGATTTCAGTTTTTCTTTTAAAGTCTTAGTATGAACTATAAAAATGGGTCTTTTGACTCGTCATCTTTTTTTCAACGGTACAGATTTTGATCCAAGTATAAGTATGTTTTTAAAAATGTAAAGTCAGTAAAATATAATAGAAACAAAACATAATCGGTAATGAGTATTAAAATGTCAGTGCCCATTCACGGTTATAAGAATTTGAGACAGAAACTCATTTCCTCCGCGTTACTTGTTCTAAAATGTTACTTTAGCACTGTTTCAAGAAATACCAACGTTGCTATCACACAAATTTTCTTACTAGTGCTGTAACAAAAACGCAAGATATCGATATTACCTAATTATACCTATAGTAGTACAATACCATAGTAACAACTTGAAGTTTTGCCATTCTTTAAATATTTAGAGATTTGTCAATTTTGCAAAGAAATAACTGGATGTCATATAAAAAAAAACTAAAAAAAAAATATATCGTAACAAACTTAAATTATAATCACCTCTATTAGATAAGTGACTGATTCCAATAATAACAATACGGCCGACGAGGTTTAACAGACATGCTGCCGGTAATAAAATATATATCAAATCTGGAGGGATCAGTAAGTCATCTCACAATACATATATCTTTGGATAAAAATGAGATAATAACTCTAACAATAATAGAAAAATCCTTTAAAGCGCAAAATACCAAAAATTTTTGTATCTATTTTTCTATGTGTTTATTTCATTAAACATATACCAAAAATAAATACATAACATAAAATTATAAACTTATTTCATGACCACATACAGATACTTATCGATTTCATGTAAATTAGAGTCGGAACATCCCTAGCCAAAGAAATTGGACACCAGCTATGTTGAGCACTCCTAACTAGTGACAGGCGTTGTCTCTGAAACACAGTACGCAGTTACACAAAATTCCAGCCGCTTGTTTGTAAGCATTCCACTGTCATTTGTTTTCGAAAGGCAGTGAAAATAAATGAAGCCTAGTATAAATAATTTTTAAATACTATTGCGTTGGCAGCTACGACCCGCTGATGTTATTCACTCAGGTCACTGTAACTGTGTATGATGATGATGATGATGATGATGATGACTATTGCGCTGCCAAATCGTGGCTTAAGACACCTACTTAGTATTTTCACTAGCTCTCTTATTATTCAAATCTAATTACAAAAATGCGAGGAATATTAACTTTTGAACTAACGCTTAGAACGCGCGGAAGATATGAATAAGATATGATTAAATCATTTTTCTAAACCCTCTTAATAATTTCTTCAAGTTAGCCCCACTAAACGAATGAAAGATGAATTTTGTTTTTGGCAAAAAAAGATGTATGAAAGGAAAAACATAAATGTTATCTGAAGTAAACAATGAACTTGCAAGTTCCGTTCCAACTGTCACTCCGACTCTTCCAATCTAGCCTCACTTTGCGACCCATATATTAAATGTCACATGTTCCCACTCACAGACCTCCTCGACTCCATTACCTGTCTTGAAAAAGAGACAACAATGAACGAACACTTCACACCTATTACGATACACCCAGCTCCCATTCATGTTTGTGACGCCACACACAATGACATCAACATAAACGTCAATATCTATAGCAGATTTTTTTTTCAAAAATCGAACGGTCCTCATTCTTTCGTGCCAGCATTTGATGCATTAGCGACGAATTAGGCGGCCAGTCCTTTCATTCGCAAAGCATTTTTAACTTTTTATGTTATCTATGGCATATTCTCAAGGTGACAAAGTAGTTACGCCCATAAGTTGTGGGTGGTAGAGCTTGGGTGGCTATGATTCTGCAGTATATCTGAATGGCTTCGTTGGTCTTTGATACTGCAAAGCACCTTACACTAATTTGGACAATAAAGACCATGGACCAAGAAGGCTAAATTGTACAATTCAAAAGAGTAAATGATTTTTTTTAAATATGTAATATACGAGGTAAATCTCAAGGATGATGAATGGGTGAAGTTTATATTAAACCTAAGATCTTTATTACTTTAAACTGTCGTTTGTCTACGTCATGTTATTTAATTACTTCTCAAGTAATTGATATTCTTTTAAATAACACCGTGCACGGTGTATTTTTTTAAAAATCACTTAGAGACTAGAATTATTAACACTAAAGCTCTTACATTCAATTACATATATTAATATATTTGATACCCAATTTACAAATTGATCTAATATCGACTTACTGTAACATTCTGCAGTGTCGTAGGTACGTAATCGAAAACTTAAATAGATAAAGCTTATTTTTTTAATTTTTGTTTCATTCCCACAAATATTTTAGCAATCATTTTAACTTATACATACATACATAAGTTAGAATCGAAAACTTTTGTTAATGTATAAACATTCATAAGAATGTAGTGGTTAGACTGTCACAGCCATATCCTATAGTTAGCCAAACAATACTGTCTTTAAAATGTAGATTCAGGTCCAAAAACTTTTTTCGACCTTCTTTTGAATTTAACTTTTACTAGAACCCATGTTAGAACTAGCTTATCAAATAAGGGAATATATGAATGAAGACACGCGAGTTTATCTTTGTGAATCTCTGATTTTGTCAAAACTAAATTATGGTGACGTTGTTATAGGAAACTGTTTGCTTGCTCGTACAAAACGATTAATACAACGCGTTCAAAATTCTTGTGCCCGATATTGCTTTCCTATCCCTCGTAGAACTCACATATCTCCTTATTTAAACAAAAATAATCTACTGAATATGGGATCCCGACGTACCCTACATCTTGCAGTGTTACTATACGGTATCATTAAAAACAAAAGTCCTTCATATTTATCAAATAAATTAATATACACCCAGCGTGCAAGAGGGCCAGATCGCTTAATATATCCTCGACATAAAACTGCTGCCTTCCGTGGTAGTTTCCGATATTCTGCGACAAGATGTTGGAACAATATTCCACTACCCATTAGAAACGTAAGCTGTTTAAAAGCTTTTAAAAATAAATACAAAATATTTTTGTTAGATTATCAAAAGTCTTAAACGCAGAGATCCATGTAAACTATAAAAATGTTATAAATACATATATGTATAATCTTGTATTTTCTTTCGTCCATTCTGTAATTTTTTAATTTTATTTTATTATTTTACTTTTAAGTTCATACGGTGTCCGCGGAAGACCAGCGTCATAGTTATACTACGACATATGCTGAGCGGAGACCATTTTGGTACTCTTCTCTTTTTGTAATAATTATATTAATATGTATTGTAAATTTTTGTGAAGTACCAAATAAACGTCTTTTCTTTCTTTCTTTCAATAAAATAGATGAATATTAGCCAAAAATATTTTGTACGACATAGTTTAATTACCTACATCAATGCTAAATTAACCTTACTCGTACATCTTTTTTTTTATGCTTAGTTGGTTGCCCTTAAAATCATAGTTTGGTTGATAGAGTCCTCAAACTTATTCTCTTATGACGCCAATGAGTCACATCATGTCAAAGAAGTGCCTACATTTAACAAAAGCTACAGCCTTATTGTATCTACTATTGTATTATCCGTACAATAAATAAAAATACCTTCAAAATTGTAAATTTAATGAAAACAAAATTCTCAGAACTTTGCATCATTAAGGAACCGTCACGAAATTTAGTGGTTTATTGACTTTTCAATTAGTCTCACCAATATTCTGTGGTCCTAAAGGCGATAATACTTTTCACCGCACAATTTGGACCTCAAGTGAGGAAGAACAAAAGGTAAGCTCCTACTGTTCGGTAGCCGGTCGACCCCTGCGTCGCTTGCAGTATTCAATAAAACCACAACATGACTTAGAAAATGAGCTTGCTCGAAAAAGCTGCGTTACTTATTGTTGCAAACCAAAGTATGATGCAGGCGGTGGGTGGCTGCCTTTATTTCGTGGGGTATCTGATGACAGAAGTGCTACTTGTTATTGATTGCTTCCTGATGTATCGCTTCTAAGGGACCATAAAAGTGTAAGCAATGTTATATTATACCTTGCTGTTTATTATCAAGGATTCCGGTGAAGACAAAAATGTTTTGTTGTAATCTTATGCTACCTTAATTCAAATCCAAACTCCTACTACGTTATCTTCATTGAATTCATTTAGTGCAATATAGTTTAAATAAATAAAACATAAAAATAACTGTAACAGATATTGTTAGTTCATAGTCTTTATTTTTCGAGTAAATTCAAAAATGTCACCTAGAAAAAACATCAAAAATAAGGAAACATTAGACGAAGAAACATGTAGAGCTACTGATCACCATCACTGTTGCGCTGTGCAAAGTCAAGCTGTTAGGTAAAAATCTAAAGAAAAGTCCTATTTACATAAGCGAGTAATATACAAATATGACTTAAAATTAGTATAAAGGTCATCATCATTCATCATCTTATCTTCTTACCTAAGCTCATCAATTAAGATATTTGAGTTACCTTGGACAAACAGTCGCCTGCTTTTGTGTTACGCATATGTTGGTATTCCAATATCATTTTCATATAATTTTATCTTCAGACCTAATTTCATGATCTTTACTTTAAAAAAGAATTATCCTTTCTTCTTTACTCTGATACCAGTCTGGATTAGGAACGCTGTAAAAGTAAGCAATGCTAAATGAAAAAAAAAAAACTCTACTTTATTTTCCAGAAATTTGTGAATACTTTTAAGTACAGGCGTCACCACATCAAGGTGGCAAAATTCACTGCAACTGTACAAGAGTATAGATTTCAATGCTGTGTATGTTATCATGAAATTTTCTGTACAGAAGGACGGTTTCATGAGATAAGAGCTCACAGTGGAAATTAGGTCGTAAAATGTTATTTTTATTGCTTGTCTGTTGCCACCGTCTGCGGATTCCAGGTAGACTTGTCGCCTAGACATATATAACTTCATATTTTTTCTTTATTTTCTATCTTCATCCAAGCGTGTTTTCCATTGCAACCTCAGCTTAGGCTTCAGAAACTTGGATTTAGTTTACGTACTACGTTTTTTAATTTTATTCTATGATCCTAGTATTGACGATACTGGATTTAACAATGGACCGATTACAGTTTTACTTTCATAATCCTTTTCTTTATGGAAAATACGCCAATAAGATTATGATCCAGTGTGTAAGATTGATAGATATACACTTTATTGTACCAATCTCAAAAGCAAAATTTAATGAAATACATTTAAACAAACTTAATAATTTTTGTTAGTTTATTGACATCAATAATTTATAACATAATATTAGATAAGATATAAAAGAAGAAAGTACTTACTGCATTGGATCACCTGAAACGGATCTTGCCTCCGACACAAGAGCTCTTCACTCCTCATATTCTGCGTCGTTGCTTACAAAGAAGAAAATAAGCCAATAAATTATTTTTTTCATTTTATATTCATTTCGGTGTCGAAAAATGTATTGTAAAATCCCCTAATTAGGTCCACAGATTTGAGCCCGAATACGCAACATCTACTTCACCCCTATTTTGCAGAGTTGCATTATCTTGGGAATGAATACCATAAAAGAAAAGAAAATGTCTCCAGAAAAAAGAAAGTTAAAGTTAAGAAAAATACTGCATTCAAGTAGAAAATGAGCTGGTAATCTTCAAATAGATGAACGGATTTCTATATCTATGAAAGTAAATAAGCTAAGAACCCTCTGGATCATTAAAAAAAATCGCATGAAAATCAGCCCTTTTGTTGCTCAACAACGAATTTTTCGCACCATATTTACTTATATTTTTTACATGCATTTCAAACAAAATATTTCACACCATGTATTTTAGTAAAATAAAAAATAATAATAATAATATTAAATAAGTATCCATTTTATAGAAAGCGTCTCATTTAATAACACAATATGGTGCCCTAAAAATAAAAAGTCGCTCAATAGTTACATTTTGCCATTCTAAGAACGTAGGGTCGTTTAGGCAATCGTTGTAAATCTTTTAATTACCGACAAACTCGTGAGACTTTTTTTAAAGATATTTTAGGGTGCTACCTCCTGTGGCTTCGGGAGCTCCGTCGTAAAACAATAAAAGACCCATAGTACTGTTAAGGGTATTGTTTCGACGACAATCGATGACATTGACCATATCTGACTGCCTATTGTTTTGCATTTGACAAATGAAGACGTTGAATAAATTAAGAGTATTTAGTACGAAATGATTGTTCAATATTCCTCAAATTCACATTGTTGAATTTTGAATAATGAAAGTTGAAAATTCTTGATAGCCGCTTAGTGTACACCTTCTGGGATATTTAATAGTTTCGTACATACCCAAATGGCAGAATTTGGATATACGTACTTTACTAAGCTTTTTACGCTTATTGCGCAATGACAACTCACGTCATTACGACGATATCAGTTTTAACTTGTTTACTATTGATGTTGTAAACTGCCTTTATTTACAACCACCATTGAAACTAGTGAGATTTTTTAGGTACGGATCTACAGAGCATTTAAATTGTTGTAGAAAAACTGATTCATATCTAGTTGTTATAACAGTTTAAATAACAACTAGTTAAAAAGAAAGAGGCATTGTGTATACACAACGCCTCTTTC